>OY770104.1:17161509-18575264 GCA_963669365.1 Verbascum thapsus
CCGGCTGCAAATGCGAACGCGAACGCAAATGCGAGATGTCTTAAGGATTTTGCAGCGCCGAATGCGCAGACACTTCACTCTAGCATCGCCAGGCCTACTGTAGAGGCCAACAATTTCGAGCTCAAGCCATCCCTTCTGCAAATGATTTAGCAGAATCAGTTTGGGGGTGCACCTACTGAAGAGCCGAATCTTCACTTATCAATGTTCTTAGAGTACTGTGACACTCTAAAAATGAACGGGGTTTCCCAGGATGCCATCAGACTGAGATTATTTCCGTTCTCACTGAGAGACAAGGCGAGAGCTTGGCTACATTCCTTACCGACCGGTTCCATCAGAACATGGGATCAACTGATGCAAAGCTTTTTAGCGAGATACTTTCCACCGAGCAAGACTGCCCAACTACGGAACCAAATTACGACTTTTGCTCAGAGAGAAGGTGAATCGTTATATGAAGCTTGGGAACGATTCAAGGATCTCCTCCGACTGTGCCCACATCACGGGCTGGAGAAATGGCTCATAGTTCATACATTTTATAACGGGCTGATTTATACCACGAGGATGTCAGTCGATGCAGCAGCTGGAGGAGCTCTGATGAATAAGGGTATCGACGAAGCATACGATTTGATTGAAGACATGGCATTGAACCACTACCAATGGTCCAGCGAAAGATCGACTCCCCAAAAGACACCAGGTAAGTACGATATTGATGCCATTACTTTACTTTCTGCACAAGTAGAGGCTATGTCTAAGAAGCTAGATTCCATGAATATGCATGTTAACTCTGTCACTACCCTACCCCCTATGTGTGAAATATGTGGTACAATTGGTCATGTTGCATTAGAGTGTCAATTTGCGAGTGTACCGACTGATCTCTCTATAGAGAAAGCCAATTATGTGAATAACTTCAACCAAAAGAACGACCCGTTTTCAAATACTTTTAACTCTGGTTGGAGAAATCACCCCAATTTTTCATAGAAGCCTCAAAACGCAGCCCCACCACCTAATTTTAGGCCACCACCGGGATTTCAACAAAAACCTTACAATCCTGTTTCACCACAGAAATCGAACCTAGAGTCACTTCTAGAGAGTTTCGTAGTAGCCCAGACTAAGGAAAACGAGGTAGTAAATGATGCAATTAAGCAACTAGCAACTAAGGTCGATTCTTTAGCAACCCATAACAAAATGCTAGAAACTCAAATTGCACAACAGGCTAGTAACTCGAATAGGACTTCTGGTTCTTTTCCTAGTCAACCCGAGACAAATCCTAAGGAACATTGTAAGGCAATTACTTTAAGGAGTGGTACTAATTATGAAGGTCCTAAGATGCCTATTGAAACGAGTCAAGCTGAGTTAACTGATAAGATCGAAAAAGTGTCTAAACCTGACAACTCAAAAGACAAAACGAATGATGAAACTGAGCCTGTTTATGTACCTCCACCACCATATGAACCACCCGTACCTTTTCCTCAAAGATTAGCTAAGGCAAAATTGGATAAACAGTATGGAAAATTTTTGGATGTTTTGAAAAAACTTTATATTAATATTCCATTCACTGATGCACTTGCACAGATGCCATCATATGCTAAATTTTTTAAGGAAATTCTGTCTAACAAACGTAAACTTGAGGATTATGAAACCGTGGCTTTAACTGAAGAGTGTAGTGCACTAATTCAAAATAAATTGCCTCCTAAGCTTAAAGATCTCGGTAGTTTTTCGATTCCATGTGTAATAGGTAACATGAGTTTTGATCATGCATTGTGTGACCTAGGTGCTAGCGTTAACCTTATGCCTCTTTCGGTTTCACATAAGTTAGAGATGGGTGAGTTAAAATCTACTATGATTACTCTGCAATTAGCTGATAGATCTGTGAAGTATCCAGTAGGTATGCTAGAAGATGTACCGATTAGAGTAGGAAAATTTTTCATTCCTGCTGATTTTGTTGTTCTAGAGGTAGAGGAAGATTCTCAAATCCCCATCATACTTGGTAGACCATTCTTAGCCACAGCTGGTGCTATTATAGATGTTAAGAACGGTAGGCTATCATTAAAAGTCGGGGACGAGAAGGTTGAATTTAATTTAGCTAAAACTGTCACTTACCCTTCTCTTGAGAATTCTTGTTGTAGAGTTGATCAGGTGGACCGGCTAGTTCAAGACAAGCTCACGAAATATTTATGCAGTGATCCATTAGAAGCTTGTTTAGTGAACAACGGTTCAACAGGAGATGAAGACGAAGCTATTGCGGATATTGCTCGTCGCCTCGAGAGAAATCCACCGGTTCCAGTCAATGCCATTGGAGTAAAGGAGTTGAGCAAAGATCCGAAAGAAAGTAAAGAATCCAACTCAATACCCCAGGTAGAACTAAAACCACTTCCCTCGACACTCAGGTATGAATTTCTCGGCCCTAATTCTATGTATCCTGTGATTGTGAATGCTGATTTGAGTAAGGAAGAAATCGATAAATTGCTTAGAGTCCTTAGATCACATCAAAAGTCATAGTCTATACCATAGATGACTTGAAAGGGATTAATCCATCGTTTTGCATGCATAAAATTTTGATGGAAGATGATTTTAAACCTTCTAGGGAACATCAACGTAGATTAAATCCTACTATGCAGGATGTAGTTAGAAAAGAAGTTTTAAAATTGTTAGATGCTGGAATTATTTATCCTATCTCTGATAGTAAGTGGGTAAGTCCGGTACAAGTAGTCCCTAAGAAAGGAGGAGTGACTGTAGTGAAAAATGAGAAAAATGAATTAATTCCTACTAGGACAGTCACCGGGTGGAGAATGTGTATAGACTATAGGAAATTGAACACGACGACATGAAAAGATCACTTTCCCCTTCCCTTTATCGATCAAGTGCTTGAGAGGTTAGCTAACTATTCGTATTTCTGTTATTTAGATGGTTATTCGGGATTTTATCAAATTCCTATTCACCCTAATGATCAAGAAAAAACCACGTTCACATGTCCATATGGCACTTATGCTTTTAGGAGAATGCCTTTTGGTTTGTGTAATGCGCCTGCTACTTTTCAACGTTGCATGATGGCTATTTTTTCTGACCTTATTGAGAATGTTATGGAAGTTTTTATGGATGACTTTTCTGTATATGGCACCACTTTCGATATTTGTCTGTCTAATCTTTCTCGAGTGTTGCAGAGATGTGGAGAAGTCAATCTTGTGTTAAATTGGGAAAAATGCCATTTTATGGTTAGGGAAGGTATTGTGCTAGGACACCTCGTATCTGAACGAGGAACTGAAGTTGATCGAGCAAAGCTAGAAGTAATCGAGAAGTTGCCACCACCTACCTGTGTGAAAGACGTTCGGAGTTTCTTGGGCTATGCCAGTTTTTACCGGAGATTCATTAAGGATTTTTCTAAAATCACTAAGCCCTTAACTCATTTACTTGCTAAAGATATTCCTTTCGATTTCGATAATAATTGTCTTGATGCTTTTCGCAGGTTGAAGGAAGCACTTGTTACCGCCCCTATTGTTCAACCGCCCGACTGGACTCTACCTTTTGAGATTATGTGCGATGCGAGCGATTTCGCTATTGGGGCGGTATTGGGCCAAAGAAAGGACAAAAAGATGCATGTCATCTACTATGCTAGTAGGACACTAGACGAGGCTCAAATGAATTACGCTACCACCGAGAAAGAATTATTAGCTGTAGTGTTCGCCTTTGACAAGTTTCGTTCTTATTTGGTTAGCTACAAGGTCATTGTCTACACAGACCATTCTGCGATTAGGTATCTACTGAGTAAAAAAGACGCAAAGCCGAGACTTATCAGATGGATACTACTATTGCAAGAGTTCGATCTTGAGATTCGAGATAAAAAGGGGATAGAGAATACCGTAGCCGATCATCTGTCTCGACTTAGAGAAGATGAGAATAAAGAGACATTACCGATAGATGACTCATTCGCCGATGACCATCTCTATGCAGTGGCTAAGATAGATGCACCATGGTACGCTGATTTCGTTAATTACTTAGCCTGTAAGATCTTACCGCCCGATTTCAGTTATCAGCAAAAGAAGAAATTTTTCACTGATCTTAAGCATTACTATTGGGATGGGCCTCTTCTTTTCAAGCACTGTACAGACGGGGTATATAGGAGATGCATACCGGAAGATGAGATGGTAAGTGTCATGACTCACTGTCATAGTTCGCCATACGGGGGTCATGCTAGTAAATCCAAGACGGTAGCGAAGATTCTTCAATCTGGATTTTATTGGCCTACTTTGTTCAAAGACGTTCAAGATTTCATTAGTGCATGCGACAGTTGTCAAAGAACGGGAAATATATCGAGGCGTAACGAGATGCCCATGAATACAATTCTAGAGGTTGAGATTTTCGATGTTTGGGGAATTGATTTTATGGGACCATTCCCGTTGTCATGTGGTAACAAGTTTATACTTATGGCGGTAGATTATGTTTCGAAATGGGTTGAAGCGATTGCCTCGCCAACGAATGATTCGAGAGTGGTAACCCGATTGTTTAAAAAGACTATTTTTCCTAGATTCGGTGTTCCGAGGGTAGTGATAAGTGACGGAGGCACTCATTTTACTGAAAGTCAATTCGAAGCTTTACTTACCAAGTACGGGGTCACACATAAAGTTGCTACACCATATCATCCCCAAACTAGTGGTCAAGTAGAAGTTTCGAATAGAGAGATCAAAGTTATCCTCGAAAAGACTGTCTCGAAATCAAGAAAGGATTGGTCTCTCAAGCTAGACAACGCCTTATGGGCATATCGTACCGCTTTTAAAACCCCGATAGGTACGACACCCTTTCGTCTTATTTATGGCAAATCTTGCCATTTACCGGTAGAACTCGAGCATAAGGCATATTGGGCCGTCAAAGCTCTAAATTTCGATCTTAAAGATGCTGGTGAGCGAAGAATGTTACAGTTGCATGAGCTTGACGAGTTAAGACTAGATGCATATGAGAATGCGCGAATCTATAAGGAACGAACGAAAAAATAGCACGACAAACAGATTCACAGACGAGAATTCAAGAAGGGTGATCTCGTTTTATTATTCAATTCACGTCTAAGACTGTTTCTGGGCAAATTACGATCAAGGTGGTCGGGACCATTTGTAGTAGAAACAGCATACCCATTCGGGGCTGTCGATATTTGGAGCGAAGGAACGGGAATTTTCAAAGTTAATGGGCAAAGGCTCAAGCATTACATCGCGGACGAACCGATCGAAAAAGCTATCACATCGAGCCTTCGCGATGCTCGATCAAACCCAACCAATTAAGCATGGTAATGTCGAGCTAAAGACGTAAAACAAGCACTTTTTGGGAGGCAACCCAAACGTATCCTTTATGTTTGTTTTTTTTTTTTTTGTTTTTCCTTTCTTTTGTTAGCTTTTGTTTCGTGTTTTTATTTTTCGAGTTTTGTAAGGCGTACGTACGCGGTGTAATTTGGCGTACAATTAAAGGATACAGAGAATTTTTATAACTTCGCGCACGTACGCGAGAATACGCTGCGTTTGTACGCCAAAAAACACGGCATACGTACGCCGTGTAAATCGGCGTACAAACAAGGCGGGCAGGGAGTTTTCTAACTCTCGCGTACTAGCACAGAAATGACCGGCGTACGTACGCCGAAATACGCAGCGCACGTACGCAATGCAACCCGGCGTCTGTACGCGGAATCATTAAACACGGTTTTAAAGAGTTCTTTCCTCGCTTTTCTTCATTCCAAACATCACTTTCTCTCCAAACCCTCGATTTCGCTCACCATTCCATCGTCACTCATCTCAACAGGTTGAAGATGCATACAAAAGTCCACAATCATCCCGGAATCACGTCATTGTGGTAAGAGATAGCTTTAACCCTTGTTCTAATTTCGAAATTAGGGTTTAGGGGCCGAAAATCGATTTCAAGGAAAGGGCTTACAACAAAAAGGGGCGAAAAATTTGGGGATTTTTGAGTTAGATTACTTGATTCGAACATAGTCTCTGCCACTACATTTCGATTTAGAGTAGACTGCTCGTAGCATTGATTAAATTTGAAACTATTGCATTGTGGTTTTGAGAATTCGGGTCCTGAATCATAAATTGAGAATTTGAGGGTGCTATTTGATTGATCTTCTTGAAGTGTTTGATTGAATCGAATTGCCAAGGGGCTTATGCTATTGATCGTTATTTGGATAAATTGGGATTTGTCGAGTTGGTTTTGAATTGTACATTGGGAGTTTTGAGGTTTGCATATTGTCGTGTTGGATTCCGGGTTCGGCTTGATCGAAAATAGTTAGAATTATCGTTCAATGCTTGGTATTGGAAATTTGGTTTGGTTTATTTGAATTGAGATTGTTGAATTCGGGTTGGTATTGCATTTGGCTCGTCTATTTGGTTGGTATTGAATTTGTCGAGGACTTGGGCATTGAAAATACACCGTCACTCCGCCGAAAATTTGAAAAATGGTTAGGACGAAGAATACGCCTAAGGGTAAGGGTAAAGCTCTGGTGAGCTCTTCTCGAAATCAACCCGAGGAACGGGTAAATGATAGGATTACTAGATTCGAAACACCGGAAACTGAGATGACTTGGCGACGTCTGATGTCGCACGCATTCTTAAAGGAACGAGCCATTCTATTCACCAAACCCAAATCAGTACGGACCATAGCCACCGCCTACGATTGGAAAGGCTTCTCGAACATACTACCCAAGATCAATGTTACTTGGGTTCAGGAATTTTATGCAAATTGTGTCGAACACGAGAAATTATACGGGCCGCGTAGGCACCGTCCCACAGTCGAGGTTCGGGGTGTCGAGGTCCACTTTGATACACATAACATACGACATGTACTCCAACTGCCAAACGTCGACGACCCGAGCGAATATTCAGAATTGCTAAAAGACTCGACCCCACAATTAAAATTCGAGATTACTAAAACAGTGGCGACTGAAGACACGAAATGGATTAGGCAGGAATCCACGCTTCGCCGAACCGATCTAAACCCGGTAGCGTCATTTTGGTACGAGTTCATACGCTACCAGTTAATGCCCACAACGAATCATTCTGAAGTAACACGCACGCGAGCAACCCTAATATGCTATACTCACTGGGAAGGTAGTCGACGCAACCGGAATTATATGTGATAGCCTTTGTGAAGCTATCGAACGTCCAACCGCCGAAATGGGACATGACTCGGGGAGACTGAAGAATCCCTTGCTTTTCCCGGCACTTATACATGCACTCTGTGCAGACAGTGACGTCCCAGAGTTACTCGATGATATCTTTGAGAAAGCCGGCGAGGACCTCGGCTATGATGATATCTCACGCGCTCCCCCATAGAAACGAGCACGACAACCGACTGAGCATTTTGAGTTGCCACATACAGACGTCGGGACTAGCTCGAGCGCTCCAGCACCTCCTCCGCCGGACCCATACTACCAGCTCCTCACTCAAATTCAAACCGACATCGCAGGACTTATGACCGGCATGGGCGCAATGCAGACTGAGATTGCGGGATTTAGGACCGATATGGGTAATATACAGACAGACATTGCGGCCATTAGAGCATGGCAGCGCCAAGAAGATGATCGGCAAAACCTCACCACCGCTACCACCACCACCGCTAACCCCACTGCCACCAACCCGATCGATGATTTCATGGCCGACATCGATTTTGAGATTGAGTAGACAGACCATACACCGCCATTCGCAGTACTTGGGTTTTTCTTTTTCTTTCCCTTTTTCCTTTTCTTTTTCTTTTCCTTTTTATGTTTTTAGTTTCTAGTTTACTTTTCATTTTTATGTCTTTATGCTTTTATGCTTTTATGCTTTTATGTTTTTCTGTTTTTATCTTTTTAGACTTTAGGATGGAATATAACGCCAACGATGATTAATCCAAAAGTCTACTTATTTTCTCTAGTTCCAGTGTTTTGTTTCTGTACAAGCCCTATCGATACAATACCTAGCAAAACCAGAACGATCGTCTCGACATTTGCCAAGGTTACGTCCCTTTTTACTCTTATGCATGCATACACACACACGTTTATCACATTAGGGACAATGTGCGGTTTAAGTTTGAAGGTTGTCTACGGAGTCATAACACTTTTACTATGGATTATACCTTTATCTGTGTGATCGTCTTACAACGATTGACTAGGTGATATGAAAGCCTGACTTTTTAATACATATAACGCATGATCTTTTCTGTCGGCGATATCATCTGCTTAGTTACAATTTTCTGGCTAGTCACTAATACGTAGTAGTCCACGGCATAGGAGTTGAGTGGATCACCCGTTTTTGAAACACATAGGTAGTGGCCTCCAAGTCTACCAACTTAGAACAACGTCTTCTGGCACAATTTGAAAAGAAAAAAAAAAAACAAATGATACATATTGAATCACTCTGCATGGATTAGTTCGTTCTGTGGCCTTTGACACTTGAGTGATTAAGTCCGAAGGAGTCTCTTAAAACTTAACGCCCTATGGCTATCTAGCTTGGGAGTCGTTGACCCAAAACTCGATAACGGGTGTCATAGAAAGTCTAAGAGAACGAACATTGCACAATCCTGTCAAGTATGAGCTCGTTTGCATAAGTGACTTACGCTAAAAGCTCAATATTGTGAACCAGTTAGACCCTAATATCTGTTAGACTAGTTGGTATGGATGGGCGCCGCTCAAATTGTGTAGAAACGCCACTCGACTATAATGCTTAAAGATGGCTTTATTCAGTGCTTTCTAGAAGCTTGTTTAACTCTGTGGTGTGATGTAACCAATGATTAAGCGAATGCATGATTTTCTTCTAAAAATGTCGGGCCATTAATTCACGTCGATTTTTATACGATTGTACCACATTTCGATTTAGCGAAGATTCATTGATTTTGTGATTTTGTGGGTATATCATCTGCAAACCCTCACGAGACTATAACTCGTCCTTTTTGGGTAACAAAAAGGTTTAAAGGCTTGTTGCACATGCTAAGTGCAATCGTGTACTCTACGAAAATGAGTTTATCTTTAGTTTTTGTTTTTGTTTCTTTATTTTACCGTTTGTTCGAGGACGAACAAAAGCAAGTTTGGGGGGGTTGATAAACCTCATTTTTACGCAACTTTCATCATTCATTCGACACGTTTGTTTATGTACTTGCATCATATTTTTATCCCGCAAATGCGTTTAATGTCACTTTTGAGTGCCGTAGGGAGTTTCTATGTTGCAAACGGAAAACACCAATTGTAGGTCTCAAGAACAATTTGATCGAGAGTTGCAAATAAAGCGGCGTACAAGCGCCGCTATAAACCGCGCACGAGCGACACAAAACACGGCGTACGAGCGCTGTGTTAATTCGCGCCCGAACAACGAAGGCAGAGATTTTAAGTCATCCCGCGTACATACGACAAAATGCGCGGCGTACAGGCGCCGATTAAAGCGGCGTACAAGCGCCCTTCAAAGAGGCGTACAAGCGCCGAGCAAAGCGGCGTACAGGCGCCGTTCATAGTGGCGTACAGGCGCGCACTATTCTGATTAAATACGCGCAAAGCCCATGATCGGCCCAATTTCGGTTTTATGTTCTAGATTAGGTATAAATACCCCCTCCAAATATTGTATTAGGGTTCGACTTTTATTTTCTTGAATTGAGTTGTAAAGATTGGAGATCGAGAGACGAGATTCAAGATTTTTGTAGACAATTCTATTCGACAACGGGTTTAATCGAAATTATTTTCTTTAATCTCTTTTAATTCTTGTCGTTTTATCATGTTTACATTATTAATTGTTTATCGTGCTTTCGTATCTATGGAGTAATCTATTTTATTCTGGAATCGGGAATAGCCCGATAGCATGTTATCGATATAGATTATAGAACCGCTGATATTACATTGCGTATGCTTATGATTTGAATTCTTGATTATTAATGCTTGTGAATTTGCTGGCCACTTATTTGCATGTTCATAGATATTAGGCGAAAATTCTGAAAGGTGACGTCTATATCAGAACCCTAGAATTCAAACCTAGGATCCTAAATCACGAAAGTAGTTTTAGGTCTTTCGAGGAATCGATACACTATCATAGAGATCAATGAGTCTGAGTTTAGTCTAATCATCACGAAAGTAGTTGGTTAATTAGCTTGGGTATATTGTTATACTTCGACAGAAGATAGTGATTACAATTGAGTGTCCTTCATAAGTAGCGATCGTAATTTAATCGGTAATATAATTGAGTCGATAATATATATCGTGGTAAACCCTAATTCCGGAATTTCCAATCATATATAACTCAAATCAATTTACTTGCTTTCTGTTTAGTTCTCTATACAATTTATCTCGTATTTTTATTAGGCTTAGATTACTGATAATTGATAGGCTAGTGCTTGATTGTTCGGTTTTCGTGGGAACGATATCTTTTGTACTGCACCGAAGCCGTGCGCTTGCGGTTTAGGCACATCAGAAAGTAACGACATCAAAGAAATGTAAATTTTAGAAAGTTGGTATGGAAACAAAAAAGTTACGAATGAAAAAAAATTAGGGATGTGTATTTGGTATGTTATTGTTTTTTTTTCCTTACTAACTCGGGAAAGTAACGACAACAAAGAAAAGTAAATTTTAGAAAAATGGTAAGAAAACCAAAAATTACGAAACGAAAAAAAATTAGGGACATGTATTTGGTATGGTATTATTTTTTTTACTCTCTACCTCGGGAAAGAAACGATATCAAAGAAAATTAAATTTCATAAAGATGGTAAGGAAACAAAAAAGTTACGGATGAAAAAAAATTAGGGACGTGTATTTTGTATGGTATTGTGTTTTTTTTATTATTCACAAACTCCGGAAAGTAATGACAACAAAGAAAAGTAAATTTCAGAAAGATGGTAAACACAAAATTACGAATGGAAAAAAATTGGGGACGTGAATTTGGTATGGTATTGTGTTTTTCTATTCACTAACTCGGGAAAGTAACGAAAACAAAGAAAAGTAAATTTCTAAAAGATAAATTAGGGACGTGTATTTGGTATGGTATTGTTTATTTTGTTAATTTATTTTACCCACTAACTCGAGAAAGTAACGACAACAAAGAAAAACATTTCAGAAAGATGGTAAGGAAACAAAATATTACGTATGAAAAAAATTACGGACGTCTATTTGGTATGATATGTGTAATACCCAGGTAAATTAGTTGGAATAATAATTATAATATGAAAATATAGCTAGTAATAAATAAAAGTTGGAGTCTTGGTATAATGGTAATTACACAATATTAGGTCAAGAGTTTCAATATAAGGACTCTATCTTATTAATAGATAAAAGATTTAAGTTTGTAACCCAATTAATATAAATACATTACGATCCACTATTAAGTTTATAACCTAAAAAAGGGAAAAGAAATATAGCGGCTGCGGGAAAGAGTTTGTTTTCGGCTGAGTTCAAGGTAATGTGATTTGCATCCTTCAAATTTCTTTGATGCATCAATCTTTCTGAAATCATTCTCCGCACACACGTAAGCAAAGGAATATGGATTGGGGAAAAAGTGGGGCAAAACATAAATAACCCCCACGTGAAATATTTTATTGACTGAAAACCCCCTATGAAAAAAATATAGCCTAAAAACCCCCTGTGAAATTTTCAAATTGCATAAAACCCCCTGTGAAAAAATATAGCCTAAAAACCCCTGTAAAATTTTCAAATTGCATGAAACCCCATGTGAATAAAATATAACCTAATTTAATTGTTGAAACATTAAAAAAGTTTACCACTATAAAATACAACTACATTGAAAATTAATTATTGGATAAAGTTTAATTAATATCATAAAACTTGATTATTAGTACTATTAATTAATTTATAAATTTAAAAATTTTACAAGGGGTTTTTAGGCTATATTTTTTTCACAAGGGGTTTCATGCAATTTAAAAAATTTACAGGGGGTTTTAGGCTATATTTTTTTCACAGGGAGTTTCATGCAATTTGAAAATTTCACAGGGAGTTTTTAGGCTATAATTTTTTCACAGGGGTTTTCTGCCAATAAAATATTTCACGTGGGGTTTATTTGTATTTTGCCCGGGAAAAGTGGGAATTGTAGTTAGATAAATGCAATACATGATTTGTATATATATATATATATATATATATTAAAGTTTCATCATAGACAGTTTTTTTGAGTGGAGTTTAATTGTTCTCAACCAATTGGAGATAAATAAGATTAATATATTATGGCAGAAGCAATATTCATTAATTTCTTGAGATTGAGGGTGTTAAGTTTGTTTTATGCATGTTTTATATGTATAAAGTCAAGTCGTTTGCTATGATTGTGCTCCTTATTTCATGATATTATGTTGATATTTGAATTCTAGGTAATCATGCAAAGAAAGGAACCAAATGGAAGAAGGGGAGACAAACGAGCATAAATGGAATTGGCGTAAAAGACCAAGGTTGCAGAGCTGAGCGTGCCCACGCTCAATCTCCAAAATGCTTTATCCCAGAAATCAAGCAAACGGGATTTTAGAAGATTTTCTTGAAATCGGATTTTTGTTGTTGAAGATTTACCGAATACTTGAGATTTATTCCCTTATTTTTGTTTTAGGATTTATTTTCATGTTTTGAATATTCTTAGTTTGTTAAGTTTGTTTAGTTTGTTAAGGAAGTTAGAATCCTACTTAATTAGTTTTCTTTTAGGACTAGGATTCTACTTGGTTAAATAAGTGGAATTTTATTCCACAAGACATTTTCTCTTTTGCTTTGAATTTTATATTTTGCAGAAGTTTTTGATTATGTGTTGCTAAACACATAAATCTAGTCGAGGATTCATCGGAGTTTGATTCTTTTAATTTGTGAGATCGAATTGTGCTATTATTTCTTTGTTTATTAGCTATTTACTTTTTCTCCGAGCTCCGTTGACAATATATTTCAATTGATTATTTAGTCTGGCCAATTAATTAATCGTTGGAATTATATTAAGCTATTTATTTAGGACCCAACTCCGTAATTGTTTGGTAAACCCTAATATTTATAGCAGTTAGCGACGTTGATTATGAAAACGTTTTCGATTAGTCGCTATGGGAATTAGTATCTAGTCTAAATGAACCGAGCTTATGCGTTTGTTGGCTAGAATTGGTGTTTTTCTAATACGTGAATGCTATCGATAGGCTAAATCCTAAGAGCTTGTTTAGAATTGTCTACTTGGTAAGAGAAGTAATCAAAGAGCTTGTTTTGGTTATCGAAGACTTAAGGAAAAACTAGGTTATTAGAGCTTGTTAATAACTATAGCCAATTTATCTAATAACACTGAATTATCATTGCATCAGTGATCAAATTGTTGATTCAATACTGAGATAATCCAAAGACTAGAACTTCTCATCTTATTGAATTCAAATTCTACCTTGTTTGTATTTTTATTTACGTCTTTTAATTTTTACTCTAGTTAAAAATCCAAAATCCCCCCCTTTTTAATTAATATTAGTAATTTAGGAATTAATCCAATACCATTCTCTGTGGATCGACCCTAGTTATCAATATTTAAAAATCTTTTCTAAGTAGGTAATTTATTTTTGTTGGATTCGACACCCACCAAATTTTGGCGCCGTTGCCGGGGAACAGTGTTATAGATTTATTTCTTTTGTTACTAATATTTTTGTTTAGTTTATTGTCTTTTTAGATCTCTTCATATAGGTGAATGTCAAATTGAGAATAGAGCTCAACGTATTCAGAAAGAGATCAGGCAACATTCTTAGATGCCATGGCTACTGTCAAGATGACTTTAAGGGAGTTGGCTCTACCAAATGTTAACGAACAATCTTTTTACATTCAATATCCTAGTTTTGAAATTGATTTTGAATTAACATACCAATTTATTCATTTACTTCCAATTTTTCATGGTTTTGTAGGAGATGATCATCATAAGCATCTAAAAGAGTTTCATGCGGTTTGTTCAGTAATGAGACCAAGGGATATCACTGAAGATCAAATCAAATTTCGAGCCTTTCATTTTTCTTTAGAAGTTAATGCTAAGGATTGGATCTACAATTTATCATTTGGTTCAATCAAGACATGGACTCAACTGGAAGTAAAATTCCTAAAGAAATTCTTCTCTACCTTCCGTGTTCAAGAGGAGTGTTCTACACTTCAAGAGGAGTCATATGGACAAGCTTATGATGGATTCTGGGGTGTTCCACATGGTAATTGCAATCCATATTTCAATACTTACAATCCAGGATGGAGTTATCACTCCAATCTGAGCTACGCTCCACGACCTCCTAGCTATAAAGAACAATAAGGACCACTAATTCCTCAAATGCTCAACCTTCAGGTATGACTTTAGAACAAATAATTAAGACCTTGGTATCTAATACTCAACAAATTCAGCAAGAGAGCCAAAACGCTATCTAGAATTTGGAAAAGCAAATCGGTCAAGTGGCTATTACCGTGAATGAGTTGGTATCACAAAATTCAAGTAAACTGCCGTCCGAGGTCATTGTGAACCCGAAGGAGAATGCCAATGCAGTTAGTTACCTTGTGAAGTGGGAAAGAATTGAAAGAAGCAGAACCATTTCAAGAATTAAGCGTGCCCACGCCTAAGACTCGAAACCTTTATGCTGAAAACACTTCGAAACACGAGGATGAGAAAGAGCTGGAAAAAGAAGAGGAACCTATTACCAAGCAGAAACCGATGACATTTATGATTCTACCTCCCTTCCCAGGCCGATTTGCCAAGTCTAAGAAAGAGGAGCAAGAAAAAGAGATACTCGAAATATTTTGAAGGTTGAGGTAAACATTCCACTTCTCGATGCCATTAAACATTCCACTACTATGAACGAGCTAGTGTCGAAGAATTCGAGTAAACTCCCATCTCAAAGTGTCATGAATCCTAAGCAAAATATTAGTGCACTCACTGCAAGAAGTGAAAAGGTGTTACCGGAACGCAAGCCATTTGTCATACCTCCTCCATTTCCTGGTCATTTTGCTAACTCTAAACGTGAGGTGGAAGGTGAGTCGAGAAAGAAAAATGTGGAACATCAACTCACAGAACCAATGGAGACACTTATCGAGCAATCCAAGTTTATTGAGATAAATCCTCCGACATCTGAGAAGAAAGTCAGAGAATATGAGATTTTTGGAGAAGGTGAGATTAGTGATGACGAAGAGTTGGATATAGAAGATGAATCTCCAACATTCAAAAATGAATTACCTCCAAAATGCAACGACCCAGGTATGTTTATTACCTCTTGCAAAATAGGTGATGTGCAATTTGAGTACACTATGTTAGACCTTGGATCTTCTGTAAATATCATGGATAGTTCTATTTATGAGTCTTTGAATGTGAAAAAATTGAGAAAAACGGACATGATTATACAATTAATTGATAGGTCTAATGCATCTTCTAATGGCTTTCTTGAGAACGTATCAGTCCATGTGAATGACTTAGTTTTTCCTACTGATTTTTATGTTGTTAATATGGATGAAGATCATTCTAGTAAACTAGCCCAATCCATCTTGGAAAACCATTTCTGAAAACATCTAAGGTTAAAATTAATGTGCATGATAGAACTCTCACTAGAGAAGTTGAAGACGAATTTGTGGTGTTTAATTTATATGATTCTATGAAGTATTCTACTAATGATTATTCTATGTTTGGTTTAGATGCTACTAACTTTGTGATGCAGCGAATTTTTGAATTTAATGATGATGATCCACTAAAAGTAGCTTGGCATAGTGATGGCTTTGAACCTCCGACTTAAGCTACTTGAAACATTGCATTGTCTAGCCGACGATGTTAAAGAATGGCGCTTCTTGGGAGGCAACCATTTAGTTTTCTTTTCCCTATTTGCTTGTCTTTTATTTTAGATTTTATTTTTTTACCGAAACATTTCAAGAGTTAAGCGTGCCCATGCCTTATTCATGAATCCTTTCTGCTTTGCAAGTTTATATTTTACAGAAAACTTTGGGGAATTAAGCGTGTCCACGCCTAAAACTTCAAAAGTTTCTATTTTATATTATCTATTTTCATTTCATATATATATATATATATATAAAACCCAAATTCGCGAAACCCTAATTTCACCCCCCCCCCAAATTGCGAACCTTATTTCATACCTGTCATCACTCACCTCTCACTCGCTCCAATTTGTAGGTTTCCGACCAAACCGAACCATCACCACCACCTCCGTCTTCAACCGCTCCACCACAAAGCCTAATCATGTTAACCCTTCCATTGCTGCCAAACTCGAAGACGTTGAAGCACAACTCACCACAATCACCGCTACTCTCATCTTGATCACCGATCACTTCGACATCACGTCTGTGATGTCGTAGGAAAGTCCCTCTTCTTGTTCTTATATTTGTTGCATTGCTTGTTATTTTATGGTTTTAATATTCATTGAGGACACTGTATCTTAAGTGTGGGGGTTACCTTCTTGTGCGATTGTACTTTCTTGGTGTTTTTGTTTGGTTTTGGTTATGTGAAATTTTTCGAGTTACGTTTTCGGCATCTTAGACTTTAGTGTTTGTGCTTCTTTTGAACAGTTAGACTTGAATAATTTGAATATGCACTAATTGATCTTTTTGTGCCATATGAAATTTGTGCTAGTATGACAATTGAAAATGAACATTGAACCGCATGTTTTAGTACGACTACCCTACCATGTGAGAATTTGTGCCTTTTATTGTGATCATCTATTCAAAAAATATTTTCTCCTTTCTTGTGTGATACTCGCGTACATTTTGGAATTCTAGAACTTGTTTTGAACCTCATCAAAATTACAAGAGCGTGTGCATGATCGAATACGATAAAGGCATTTAGGATTTAGCCATTTTACCAAAAAAAAAACCGTACCTTTGCATAATCCCCTAGATAGCCCACTTTGAGCCTTTTAATCTTCTTTTCTTGATTAATCCCGAACTTGAGCTTTTACCGTTTATTTATCTTCTCCTTTTATACGTCTAGAAAACAAGTCGAGCATGGAGATTGTTGTTGTTTAGGAATGAAAGTCAAGATGATGACATTTTTTAATAAGTGTGTGGGAAACTCGTGGAAAATAAAAAGAGTAAAAAAAAGAAATAAAGAGAATAAAAGAAAGTTACCGAAAAGGAATGAATAAATGATGATGTACCGAGCCCTCGAAAGAATGAAACAAAGGAATTTGGGTCCTTATCGCCAAATATACCCAACGAGGTCTAGATGCTCGACGAAATTTTCAGACTTAGCCTCTTTTCGACCCTTCTTTTTATTCATACCCCGAACCTTAGCCTCGTTACAACCCTGAATAAAGACCTTTTGATTCTTTTGTGCACACTCTTAAAAGTAGTAGCGACGTTGGTGTATAATCAAGCCTATGGGATAACATTAACACATTGAGGTTTGAGCGAAACACATATACCAATACACGAGAGTTGGAGAGATTATGAGAGAAAGTCGGCTGAAATCATATTTTTCTACTTGTTCAATTGAAATCGTTGTGCTAGCATCAAACTAGTGTGGTATCGAGAATTTCGGTTAATTACATGCTTCATCTTTTCAAGTTTGATTTTTGTTCTTTTGTTCAAAACTCTATTTGTCTACTAGGCCGAGTAATGTCATCTTGCTTATTTTGCATAGCTAACTTTTAAGCATTGCCCGAGGACATACAATGGCACAAGTGTGGGGATATTTATTAAGTTGTGATTTTAGCATGTTTTATATGTATAAAGTCAAGTCGTTTGCTACTACTGTGCTCCTTATTTCATGATATTATGTTGATATTTGAATTCTAAGTAATCATGCAAAGAAAGGAACCAAATGAAAGAAAAAGGGGACAAAACCGAGCCTAAATGGAATTGGCGTAAAAGACCAAGGCAGAACACTCTGCAGAGCTGAGCGTGTACACGCTCAATCTCGAGAACGCTTCTGCCCAGAAATCAAGCAGACTGGATTTCAGAAGATTTTCTTGAAATCGGATTTTTGCTGTTGAAGATTTACCGAATATTTGGGATTTATTCCCTTATTTATTTTAGGATTTATTTTCATATTTTGAATATTCTTAGTTTGTTAAGTTTGTTTAGTTTGTTATGGAAGTTAGAATCCTACTTAATTAGTTTCCTTCTAGGACTAGGATTCTATTAGGTTAAATAAGTGGAATTTTATTTCACAAGACATCTTCTCTTTTGCTTTCGTTTAATACACGCACGTATTTCCCTTTAATTCTAGTTTTCGAATTTTATATTTTGTGGAAGTTTTTTATTATGTTTTGCTAAATACATAATTCTAGTCGAGGATTCATCGAGGTGTTATTCTTTTAATTTGTGAGATCGAATTGTGCTATTATTTCTTTGTTTATTAGGTATTTACTTTTTCTCCGAGCTCCGTTGACAATATATTTCAATTGATTATTTAGTCTGGCCAATTAATTAATTGTTGGAATCGTAATAAGCTATTTAGGACTCCAAATCTGTAATTATTTGGTAAACACTAATATTTGTAGCATGTAGCAACGTTGATTATGGAAACGTTTTCGATTAGTCGATAGGAGAATTAGTAATCGTCTAAATGAACCGAGCTTATGCGTTTGTTAGCTAGAATTGGTGTTTTTCTAATACGTGAATGCTATCGACAGGCTAAATCCTAAGAGCTTTATTAGGGTTGTCAACTTGGTAAGAAAAGCAATCAAAGAGCTTGTTTTGGTTATCGACTACTTAAGGAAGAACTAGGTTATTAGAGCTTGTTAATAACTATAGCCAATTTATCTAATAACATTGAATTATCATTGCATCAGTAATCAAATTAATACCGAGATAATTCGAAGACTAGAACTTCTCATCGTATTGAATTCGAATTCTACCTTGTTTGTATTTTTATTTACGTCTTTTAATTTTTACTCTAGTTAAATCAAAAATCCCCCCCTTTTTAATTAATATTTGTATTTTCGGAATTAATCCTATACCATTCCATGTGGATCGACCCTACTTATCACTATTTAAAAATCTTTTTAAGTAGGTAATTTATTTTTGTTGGATTCAACACCCACCAAATTTTGGCGCCGTTGCCGAGGAACGGTGTTATAGATTTATTTCTTTTGTTACTAATATTTTTGTCTAGTTTATTGTATTTTTAGATCTCTTCATATAGGTGAATCTAAAATTCAGAACAGAGCTCTACGTATACAGAAAGAGATCAGGCAACGTTCTTAGATGCCATGGCTACTGTCGAGATGACTTTAAGGGAGCTGGTTATGCCAAATTTTAACGAGCAATCTTTTTACATTCAATATCCCAATTTTGAAGTTGATTTTGAATTAACATACGAATTTATTCGCTTACTTCTTATTTTTCATGGTTTGTAGGAGATTATCCTCATAAGCATCTAAAAGAGTTCCATGCGGTATGTTCAGTAATGAGACCAAGGGATGTCACTGAAGATCAAATCATGTTTCGAGCCTGTCATTTTTCTTTAGCAGACAATGCTAAGGATTAGTTATACAATTTATCATTTGGTTCAATCAAGACATGGACTCAACTGGAAGCAAAATTCCTAAAGAAATTCTTCTCTGCCTTCCGTGTGCAAGAGGAGTGTTCTACACTTCAAGAGGAGTCATATTGACAAGCTTATGATGTATTCTGAGGTGTTCCACAGAGTAATTACAATTCATATTTCAATACTTACAATCCAGGATGGAGTTATCATTCCAATCTGAGCTACACTCCACGACCTCCTAGCTATTATGAACAACAAGTCCCACTGATTCCTCAAATGACTCAACCTGCAACCTGCAGGTATAACTTTAGAACAAATGATTAAGACCTGCTAATACTCAACAAATTCAGCAAGAGAACCAAAACGCTATCAAGAATTTGGAGAAGCAAATCGGTCAAGTGGCTATTACCGTGAATGAGTCGATATCACAAAATTCAAGTAAACTGCTGTCCAAGGTTATTGTGAACCCAAAGGAGAATGCCAATGCAGTTACCTTACGAAGTGGGAAAGAAGTGAAAGAAGCAGAACCATTTCAAGAATTAAGCGTGCCCATGCCTAAGACTCGAACCCTTCTGCTAAAAACACTTCGAAACACGAGGATGAGAAAGAATTGGAAAAAGAAGAGGAACCTGTTACCAAGCAGAAACCGATGATAATTGTTCTTCCACCTCCCTTGCCAAGCCGATTTGCCAAGTCTAAGAAAGAGGAGCAAGAAAAAGATATACTCGAAACAATTCGAAAGGTTGAGGTAAACATTCCACTTCTCGATGCCATTAAACATTCCACTACTATGAACGAGCTAGTGTCGAAGAATTCGAGTAAACTCCCATCTCAAAGTGTCATGAATCCTAAGCAAAATGTTATTGCACTCACTGCGAGAAGTGAAAAGGTGTTACCGAAACGCAAGTCATTTGTGATACCTCCTCCATTTCCTAGTCGTTTTGCTAACTCTAAACGTGAGGTGGAAGGTGAATCGAGAAAGAAAAATGTGGAACATCAACTCACAAAACCAACGGAGACACTTACCGAGCAATCTAAGTTTATTGAGATAAATCCTCCGACATATGAGAAGCAAGTTAGAGAATATGAGATTTTTGGGGAAGATGAGATTAGTGATGACGAAGAGGTAGATGTAGAAGATGAATCTCCAACATTCAAAAAGGAATTACCTCCAATATTCAAAGACCCAGGTATGTTTATTATCTCTTGCAAAATAGGTGATGTGCAATTTGAGAACATTATGTTAGACCTTGGATCTTTTGTAAATATTATGTCTCGTTCTATTTATGAGTCTTTGAATGTGAAAAATTTGAGAAAAAATGGACATGATTATACAATTAATTGATGAGTTTAATACATCTTCTAATTGCTTTCTTGAGAACGTATTAGTCCATGTTAATGACTTAGCTTTTCCTGCTGATTTTTATGTTGTAGATATGGATGAAGATCATTCTAGTAAATTAGCCACAATCCTTCTTGGAAAACCATTTCTGAAAACATCTAAGCCTAAAATTAATGTGCATGATAGAACTCTTTCCATGGAAGTTGAAGACGAATTTGTGGTGTTTAATTTATATGATTCTATGAAGTATTCTACTAATGATTGCTCTATGTTTGATTTAGATGCTAGTAACTTTGTGATGCAGCGAATTTTTGAATTTAATGATGATGATCCACTAAAGGTAGCTTGGCATAGTGATGGCTTTGAACCTCCGACTTAAGCTACTTGAAACATTGCATCGTCTAGCCGATGACGTTAAATAATGGCGCTTCTTGAGAGGCAACCATTGAGTTTTCTTTTCCCTATTTGCTTATCTTTTATTTTAGTTTTTATTTTTTTACCGAAATGTTTCAAGAGTTAAGCGGGCCCATGCTTAATTCATGAAACCTTTATGCTTTCCATGTTTATGTTTTACAGAAAACTTTGGGGAATTAAGCGTGCCTACGCCTAAAACCTCAAACCTTTCTGTTTTATGTTATCTGTTTTCATTTCATATATACATATATATATAACCCAAATTCGCAAAACCCTAATTTTATCCCCCCCAAGTCGCGAACCTTAGTTTATACCTGCCGTCACTCACCTCTCGCTCGCTCTGCTTTGCAGGTTTCCGACCAAACCGAACCATTACCACCACCTCCGTCTTCAACCGCTCCACCACTTAGCCTAATCATGTTGGCCTTTCCATTGCTGCCCAACTCAACAACATTGAAGCACACCTCACCACTATCACCGCTACTCTCAACTTGATCACCAATCACTTCGACATCACGTCCGAGTGATGTCGTAGGCAAGTCCCCCTCTTTGTTCTTCTATTTGTTGCATTGCTTGTTATTTTATTGTTTTAATATTAATTGAGGACAACGCATATCTTAAGTGTGGGGGGTGGCCTTCTTGTGCAATTGTACTTTCTTGGTGTTTTTGTTTAGTTTTGGTTATGTGAAATTTTTCGAGTTATGTTTTCGGCATCTTAGACTTTAGTGTTTGTGCTTCTTTTGAACGGTTAGACTTGAATAATTTGAATATGCATTGATTGATCTTTTTGTGCCTTATGAAATTTGTGCTAGTATGACGATTTAAAGCAAACATAGAACCACATATTTTAGTACGACTACCCTACAATGTGAAAATTTGTGCCTTTTATTGTGATCATCTATTCACTAAATATTTTTTCCTTTCTTGTGTGATACTCGCGTACTTTTTGAAATTCTAGAACTTGTTTTGAACCTCGTCAAAATTACAAGAGTGTGTGAATGATCGAATACGATAAAGGCATTTAGGATTTAGCCATTTCACCAAAAAACCGTACCTTTGCATAATCCCCTAGTTAGCCCACTTTGAGCCTTTTAATCTTCTTTTCTTGATTAACCCTGAACTTGAGCTTTTACCTTTTATTTATCTCCTCGTTTTACACATCTAGAAAACAAGTCGAGCATGGAGATTATTGTTGTTTGGGATTGAAAGTCAAGAAGATGACGTTTTTGAATAAGTGTGGGGGAACTCCTGGAAAATACAAAGGGTACCAAAAAAAGAAAAAGAAATAAAGGGAATAAAATAAAGGTACCGAAAAGGAATGAATAAACAATGATGTACAGAGCCCTCGAAAGAATGAAAACAAAGGAATTTTGGTCCTTATCGCCAAATATACCCAATGAGGTCTCGATGCTCGACAAAATTTTCGGACTTAGCCTCTTTTCGACCATTCTTTTTACTCCTACCCCAAACCTTAGCCCCTTTACAACTCTGAATAAAGACCTTTTGATTCTTTTGTGCACACTCTTAAAAGTAGTAGCGACGTTGGTGTATAACCAAGCTATGGGATAACATTAACACGTTGAGGTTTGAGCGAAACACATATACCCATACACGAGAGTTGGAGAGATTATGAGATAAAGTCGGCTGAAATCTTATTTTTCTCATTGTTCAATTGAAATCGTTGTGCTAGCTCAGACTAGTGTGGTATCGAGAATTTCAGTTAATTGCATGTTTCATCTTTTTAAGTTTGATTTTTGTTCTTTTGGCCACAACTCTATTTGTCTACTAGGCCGAGTAATGTCATCTTGATTATTTTGCATAGCTAACTTTTAAGCATTGTCCGATGACGTACAATTGCATAAGTGTGGAGATATTTGTTAAGTTGTGATTTTAGCATGTTTTATATGTATAAAGTCAAGTCGTTTGCTACTATTGTGCTCCTTATTTCATGATATTATGTTGATATTTGAATTCTAGGTAATCATGCAAAGAAAGGAACCAAATGGAAGAAAAAGGGGAGAAAAACGAGCATAAATGGAATTGGCGTAAAAGACCAAGGCAGAACACTCTGCAGAGCTGAACATGCCCACACTCAATCTCCAGAACACTTCTGCCAAGAAATCAAACAAATGGGATTTTAGAAGATTTTCTTGAAATTGGATTTTTGTTGTTGAAGATTTACCGAATATTTGGGATTTATTCCATTATTTTTAATTTAGGATTTATTTCCAGATTTTGAATATTCTTTGTTTGTTAAGTTTGTATCGTTTGTTAAGCAAGCTAGAATCGTACTTAATTAGTTTCCTTCTAAGACTAGGATTCTACTAGGTTAAATAAGTGGAATTTTATTCCACAAGAAATCTTCTCTTTTGCTTTCGTTTAATACATGCACGTTTTTCCCTTTAATTCTAGTTTTCGAATTTTATATTTTGCAGAAGTTTTTGATTATGTGTTGCTAAACACATAATTCTAGTCGAGGATTCATCGAGGTGTTATTCTTTTTAATTTGTGAGATCGAATTGTGCTATTATTTCTTTGTTTATTAGGTATTTACTTTTTCTCGGAGCTCCGTTGACAATATATTTTAATTGATTATTTAGTCTGGCCAATTAATTAATTGTTGGAATCGTATTAAGCTATTTAGGACCCAAAATCCGTAATTGTTCGGTAAAGCCTAATATTTGTAGCAGTTAGCGACGTTGATTATGGAAATATTTTCGATTAGTCGATATGGGAATTAGTAATCTAGTGTAAATGAACCGAGCTTAAACGTTTGTTGGCTAAAATTGGTGTTTTTCTAATACATGAATGCTATCGATAGGCTAAATCCTAAGAGCTTGTTTAGTGTTGTCATCTTGGTAAGAGAAGTAATCAAAGAGCTTGTTTTGGTTATCGACGACTTAAAGAAGAACTAGGTTATTAGAGCTTGTTAATAACTATAGCCAGTTTATCTAATAACATTGAATTATCATTGCATCAGTGATCAAATTGTTGAATCAATACTGAGATAATCCGAAGACTAGAACTTCTCATCTTATTGAATTCGAATTCTACCTTGTTTGTATTTTTATTTACGTCTTTTAATATTTACTCTAGTTAAAAGTTCAAAATCCCCTCCTTTTTAATTGATATTAGTCATTTAGGAATTAATCATACATCATTCCCTGTTGATCGACCCTACTTATCACTGTTTACAAATCTTTTTAAGTAGGTAATTTATTTTTGTTGGATTCGACACCCACTAGAGGGAGCACAGATTAAATTGTTTGGCATCAATTAAAGTCACTTATAGTATTTACAGTTAATAGTTATTGGTCTAATACATAAATTAAGTTGTAAGTGTTCTGCTATTCACGAAATTGTTTTCTTTATGGGTATGTGATAAAATACCCAGAATACAAAATGTAGTTGGCCAAGTTTAAAGATGGGATTAAGTTTTTATTTCCTTTATTCGAGTATTGTTGACTCAATGTGTTCATTATTTTAGATTCGAGTGAAGACGTATAAAGGAACAATTAGTGTTTACATTATTTTAGCTTAGGATCAGGTTAATCAATGTAAATGAGTCTTCACTCTTCTAGTTGTATAACAATTATATATATGTAATCGTTTTGGTGTGGGTGCGTGATTTTAAAAATTTGGATCGTGCAAGTTTATATATATATATGGTTTTCTAAGAAAAATTAAACTTTCAATGTTTTTTGAAAATTATATTTGAAAAGAGAGTTATAATTTTTAATTGTGATACGAACGTGGTTTTAAAAATTTGATTGCTTTGGTAAAAATGTTTTCAAAGTGGGATACGATTTTAGTTGTGATACGAACGTGGTTTTGGAAAACGTGATTGCTTTGGTGGTGGTTTATAAAACCCATTGTTGACCATTACATCGTTTATTATTCCGAAATAGAAAATGTAGAGTTGAGAGGTTGGTTAGTGACCTAGTACAGGGGGGTTAAGCCTGTACCAGGACCCAGTGTAGGGGGGTTAAGCCTACACCAGGAACCAGTGCAGCGGGGTTAAGCCTGCACCAGGACCTAAGACATGCGGGGTTAAATCTGTCACTAACCATGTTTGGCTTATGTGTTGGTTTTTGCGTGGTGATTTTGAACATGGAGATTGGATGCTATTTTAAAACGTGCTTTTCATGAACTTCTTTTAAAAAGATTATAAGTTGTTTGAAACTCATGTACTATTTTATTATATATGCTTTCCAAAGGTAGAACTATATTTTTAACTTGTGGCTTGCTTGATCCGACTGGTTGAGTGATGGAGTTACTTACTGGGTCGTCTATTAAACCTTTTTTCAGATATCGGGGCTTAGTAGGAGAAAAGTCATTGGTTTAGATGGACGTTTCTGGAGGAACCTTATATCATAGTTTAACTAGATATTATTCTAGTTTTTCCTTAAATAGAAATTTCTTTCGAGCATATTTAAATGTTTTACTTTTGGAGATTGGATTAGTAGTGGTTTCATTAGCTTGTACGGCGATTAAGACGCAAGCCCTTTTATGGAGTCATTTCTTTTTGTAGTCAAGATTTTTGTATTGTTTTGGTGTAGATGCTCTATACCGATGTTATCGTTAGGTGAGCCTTGCAGTTTATTAAGATGTTCTCATAAACTTGCGGCGGTTGTCATGGTCCCGGGGCTCAGGGCGTGACAATTTTAGTGGTTTCAAATCTTAGGTTGTGATCCTTTTATGGTTAAGACGGAAAGTTATTAAGGAGCACTATTCGTGGAGCAAGGAGTAATAATTGTTATAAGCTACTCATTTGAGTAACTGTTATGAGTTTTAAGAATTATGGTAAGTGGGAATTAAAGAATGTGCGACTGCAATGATGATAGCCTAAGGAGCTCAATGGGGTGGTTTTATGTCAATTACGTTGAGACTTTAGAATCAACAATATGATTCTATACTTAGATTTTAAGATGCATCGTTAATGGTATTAGTGTCGACATTGAACTAGATAATGATTTCGAGGTTGTCTATGAAGTCCCTTATCATGAGGATTGACAGAGGATAGTGAAAAGTTTTACTATCGATCCATGCAAGTGTGTGGTATTACTTTAGGATTATGATATAATGTGTTATCACCTAGAAAGGCTAATGTTGTGGCTGATACATTGTGTAGAAAGACTTAAAGGGAATTTAGCAACTCCTACAATCTCATACAAATTTATATTAGAGAAATTTTATAGATTACATCTGAATGGGAGAGTGAGAGGAGTTGTAGCAAAAATTAGCTAACTTGAGAATCTAACCTATGTTAATTTATAGAATACTAGTTGCTCAAGTTAAGGACCCTCATCAACTGTAGGAAGCTCTAAACGAACTCGAGGATATGGTTTACTCTGAATTCATGTTCCACTAGGAGGGTCGATATTTCAAATAAGTTTTGTGTACCAAGTGATGCATCACCGAAGGACAAGCTTATTTTAGAGGCTCATAGAACTGGCTATACGGTTCACCCTACTAAAATGTATCAAGATTTGAAGCATACTTTCTAATGGAATAATGTGAAGAGAGAAAAAGCTAAATATGTCTCAAAATCTTTTGTATGCCTACGCGTTAAGACAGAACGTAAAAGAGAAAGCGAAAAAGTTACAACCTCTTCCCATTCTAAAGTAGAAGTGTGAACATCTAACTTTGGATTTCGTAATAGGACTTCCTCAAACACATAAGAGCAATACTGCTTTGGGTTATTGCGGATCGATTGACTAAATTCGCTCACTGCATACCAATGAAGGAAAGCACACCTTTGCAGAGGTTAGCAGAATTATGTCACGAGCAAATTCTGATGTTGCATCGCATTCCATGTACCATTATCGGATCAAGATTCGTGTTTCGTATCTCCTTTTTTTTTTGTCGAAGTTTGCGTACGACGTTAGGAAACTAACTTGAATTTCAGCACAACCTTTTACCCTCTAATAGATGGATAGTCTCAAAGAACTAGTTTCACTTTTGAAGATATGTTGAGGGCATGAATTCTGGATCTAAAGGGTTTTAGGAAACAATTTCTACCCATGGTCTAGTTTTGTAAAAGGATAGTTATCAAGCTAGTATTTGGGTGCCCGTATTTGAAGCTCTACTCGGAAGAAAGTATTTTCCTATTCAGTGGGACAATGTTGGTGAAAGAAAGATAATTGGACTAGAGATAGTACCACAATCAATTGAAAATATAAAACTGGTGAGGGATCGACCTTGTACCACTCAGAGTCGGCAAGAGATCTACGGAGGTGTAAGGAGGAGGCTATAGTTGAAGTGAGCGATCATGAATTGTTAAAAGTTTCCCGAGTGTGTTGCACTGTTTGATACACTTTGGATTGTTGGGAAAGCTAAGACCTCAATTCACAGGCCATTTGAGATTTTTGAAAGGATTGGAGAGGTTGCTTATTAACTTGCCTTACCACAATCTTTGTCAAGCGTACATAGTATATTTCATGTTCCATGTGGAAATATATTCCTGATCCTATCCATGTAGTGGAGTACAAGGCCATATAGTTACGAGAATAATTGACCGAAATTTTAATCAAGATTCTAGATGAACAAGAGAAATATCTATGAACTCGTGTGATATTGTAAGTTAAAGTGCAATGGAGAAATCTTTTTGAGCGCGATGCGACTTGGACCTTCCAATATAGCAACATTTTTGTTGGTCAAGTTACAATAAGTTTAGAGTGCTAAACTTCTTTTAAGGAGGGAAGAATGTAATACTCGGGTAAATTAGTTGGAATAATAATTATAATGTGAAAATATAGCTAGAAATAAATAAAAGTTGGAGTTTTGGTATAATGGTAATTACACAATATTAGGTCAAGAGTTTCAATATAAGAATGACTCAAGATTTAAGTTTGTAACCCTATTAATATAAATACATTACGATCCACTATTAAGTTTATAACTTAAAAAGGGGAAAAGAAATATAGCGGCTACGGGAAAGAGTTTGTTTTCAGCTGAGTACAAGGTAATGTGATTTGCATCCTTCAAATTTCTTTGATGCATCAATCTTTCTGAAATCATTCCCCGCACACACATAAGAAAAGGAATATGGATTAGGGGTGTTCACGGGTCGAGCTGGCTCACGAGCTCGACGAACTGGCTCGAAAATAGCTCGATTCGAGCTCGAAAAAATTCGAGCTCGAGCCGAGCCTATCGAGCTGAGCTTCCCAGTCGAGCCGAGCTCGAGCCTAAAACAGCTTGTTCGCCAGCTCGCGAGCTGGAATAAAAAAATAATTTTTTATTAATATATATAAAACATAAATATTTATTCATATATGTTTATATAATATGATATATTATAATAATATATGAATTAGTAATAATATTTTTTACATTAATTATAATTATATTTAATAATATATGAATAAATATAAAATTAATAATATATTTTTTAAAATATATATATATTTTAAGAAAATTATTTTATTAAAAAAATTCTTTTTTTGAGCTCGAGTTCGAGCTCTGCTCGACCTGGCACTAGTTCGGCTCGAGTTCAGCTTGAGCTCGAACTCGAGCTCACTTTCTACAGCTCGTCGAGCTCCAGCTCGAAAATTATGGCTCCAGCTCGAATTTTTGGCCCAGCTCGGATAGAGCTCGACTCGTGAACACCCCCTAATATGAATTGGGGAAAAAGTGGGAATTGTGGTTAGATAAATGAAATACATGATTTGTATATAAATATATATATATATATATATATTTTAAAGTTTCATCATAGACACAGTTTTTTTGAGTGGAGTTTAATTGTTCTAAACCAATTAGAGATAAATAAGATTAATATATTATGGGAATTATGGCAGAAGCAATATTCATTAATTTCTTGGATTGAGGGAGCACAGATTAAATTGTTTGGCATCAATTAAAGTCACTTATAACATTTACAGTTAATAGTTATTGGTCTAATACATAAATTAAGTTGTAAGTGGTCTGCTAGTTCACGAAATTGTTTTCTATATGGGTATGTGATAAAATACCCAGAATACAAAATGTAGTTGGCCAAGTTTAAAGAATTATTAAGTTTTTATTTTCTATATTCGAGTATTATTGACTCAATGTATTTATTATTTTAGATTCGAGTGAAGACATATAAAGGAACAATTAGTGTTTACATTGTTTTAGCTTAGGATTGGGTTAATCAAGGTAAGTGACTCCTCACTCTTCTAGTTGTATAACAATTATATATATTAATCGTTTTGGTGTGGCTGCGTGATTTTGAAAACTTGGATAGTGCAAGTTTATATATATATATATGGTTTTCTGAGAAAAATTAAACGTTTCAAAGTTTTCTGAAAATTATATTTGAAAAGCGAGTTATGATTTTAATTGTGATACGAACGTGGTTTTGGAAATGTGATTGCTTTGGTGAAAATGTTGGCAAAGTGAGATACGATTTTAGTTGTGATACGAACGTGGTTTTGGAAAATATGATTGCTTTGGTGGTAGTTCATAAAACTCATTGTTGAGACCATTATATCGTTTACTATTCCGGAATAGAAAATATAGAGCTGAGATGTTGGTTAGTGACCTAGTACAGGGGGGTTAAGCCTGTATCAGGACCCAGTGTAGGGGGGTTAAGCCTACACCAGGACCAGTGCAGGGGGGTTAAGCCTACACCAGGACCCAGTGCAGGGGGGTTAAGCCTGCACCAGGACTTAAGACAGAGGGGTTAAACCTGTCCCTAACCATGTTTGGCTTATGTGTTAGTTTTGCGTGGTGATTTTGAACGTGGAGATTGGATGGTATTTTAAAACGTGCTTTTCATGAACTTCTTTTAAAAGGATATAAATTGTTTGAAACTCAGGCATAATTTTATTATATATGTTTTCCAAAGATAAAATTATATTTTTAACTTGTGGCTAGCTTGATCCGACTGGTTGAGTGATGGAATTACTTACTGGGCCGTCGAACTCATCCCATTATTAAATCTTTTTCCAGATATCGGGGCTTAGTAGGAGAAAAATCATTGGTTTGAATGGATGTTTCTGGAGGAACCTTATTATATCATAGTTTAACTAGATATTATTCTAGTTTTCCCTTAAATAGAAATTTCTTTCGAGCATATTTAAATGTTTCATTTTTGGAGATTGGATTAGTAGTGGTTTCATTAGCTTGTACAGAGATTAAGACGCGAGCCCTTTTATGGAGTCATTTCTTTTTGTAGTCAAGATTTTTGTATTGTTTAGGTATAGATGCTCTATACCGATGTTATCGTTAGGTGAGCTTTGCAGATTGAGATGTTCTCATAAACTTGCGGCGGTTGTCATGGTCCCGGGGCTCGGAGCGTGATAATATGTTTTTTTTTACTCACTAACTAGGAAAAGTAACGACAACAAAGAAAAGTATATTTTAGAAAGATGTTACGGAAATAAAAAATTACGAATAAAAAAAAATAGGGACGTGTATTTGCTATGGTATTTTTTTTTTACTAACTCGGAAAAGTAACGACAACAAAGAAAAGTAAATTTCAGAAAGATGGTACTGAAATAAAATATTACGAATGAATAAAAATTAGGGACGTGTATTTGGTACGGTACTTTTTTTTTTATTCACTAACTCGGAAAGTAACGACAACAAAGAGAGGAAATTTTCAGAAAGATGGCAAGGAAACAAAAAATTACAAATGACAAAAAATTAGGGACGTGTATTTGGTATGATATTTTTTATTTTTACTTACTAACTCGGGAAAGTAACAACAACAAAGAAAAGTAAATTTCAGAAAAATGGTAAGAAAACAAAAAGGATTATGAATGGAAAAAAGTTAGGGACATGTATTTGGTATAGTATTTTTTTTACTCTCTAACTCGGGAAAGTAACGACAACAAAGAAAAGTAAATTTTTGAAAGATGGTAAGGAAACAAAAAAGTTACAAATGAAAAAAAAAAATAGGGACGTGTATTTGGTATGGTATTATTTTTTTACTTACTAATTCAGGAAAGTAATGATAACAAAGAAAAGTAAAATTTAGAAAAATGGTAAGAAAACCAAAAATTACGAACTAAAAAAAATTAGGGACATGTATTTGGTATGGTATTATTTTTTTTTACTCTCTAACTCGGGAAATAAATGATAACAAAGAAAATTAAATTTCAGAAAGATGGTAAGGAAACAAGAAAGTTACGAATGGAAAAAAATTAGGGACGTGTATTTGGTATGGTATTGTTTTTTTTACTCACTAACTCGGGAAAGTAATGACAACAAATAAAAGTAAATTTCAGAAACATGGTAAGGAAACAAAAAGTTACGAATGAAAAAAAATTTAGGGACGTGAATTTGGTATGGTATTGTATTTTTTCTATTCACTAACTCGGGAAAGTAACGACAACAAAGAAAAGTAAATTTCTAAAAGATGGTAAGAAAATAAAAAATTACGAATGAAAAAAATTAGGAACGTGTATTTGGTATGGTATTTTTATTTTATTTATTTTTTACTTACTAACCCGAGAAAATAACACAACAAAGAAAAGAAATTTCACAAAAATGGTAAGGAAACAAAAAATTAGAGACGTGTATTTGTTATGGTATTGTTTTTTTTTTTCACTAACTCAGGAAAGTAGCGACAACAAAGAAAAGAATTTAGAAAGATGGTAAGGAAACAAAAATTTACGAATGAAAAAAAAATAGGGACTTGTATTTGGTATGGTGTTGTTTTTTATTTTTAACTAACTCGGAAAAGTAAAAAAAAATACAAAAAAAACGTAAATTTCATAAAGATGGTATGGAAATAAAATACTACGAATAAATAAAAATTAGCGACGTGTATTTGGTATGGTACTATTTTTTTTATTTACTTACTCGGGAAAATAACGACAACAAAGAAATGTAAGTTTCTGAAAGATGGTAGGCAAATATAAAATTACGAATGAAAAATATTAGGGACGTGTATTCTGTATGGTATTTCTTTTTTTTCTTTTTGTTTTTTTTACTCACTAAGTCAGGAAAGTAAAGACAAATAAGAAAAGTAAATTTCAGAAAGATGGTAAGGAAATAAAAAATTATGAAAGAAAAAAAATTAGGGGCGTGTATTTGGTATGGAATTGTTTATTTTAATTTATTTATTTTACTCACTAACTCGAGAAAGTAACGATAACAAAGAAAAAAAAATTCAAAAAGATGGTAAGGAAACAAAAATTTACGAATGAAACAAAATTAACGACGTGCATTTGGTATGGTATGATTTTTTTTTTATTTTTTTACTCACTAACTCGGGAAAGTAACGACAACAAAGAAAAGTAAATTTCAAAATGATGGTACAGAGAAAAAATTACGAATGAAAAAAAACTAGGGACGTGTATTTGGCATGGTAATATTTTTCTTTTACTCACTAACTTGGGAAAGTAATGACGACAAAGAAAAAAAGTAATTTTAAGAAAGATGGTAAGGAAACAAAAATTTAAGAATGAAAAAAATTATGGACGCGTATTTGGTATGGTATTTTTTTTTTACTCACTAAATTGGAAAAGTAACGACAACAAAGAAAAGTAAATTTCATAAATATGGTACAACAACAAAATATTACGAATCAAAAAAATTTAGGGACGTGTATTTGGTATGGTACTGTTTTTTTATTCACTGACTTGGGCAATTAAGGACAACAAAGAAAAGTAAATTTCAAAAAAATGGTAAGGAACAAAAAATTACGAATGAAAAAAATTAGGGACATGTATTTTGGTTTGGTATTGTTTATTTTATTAATTTATTTTTTACTCACTAACTCAAAAAAATATAACAACAAAGAACAGTAAATTTCAGAAAGTTGGTAATGAAACAAAAAATTACCAATGAGAAAAAATAACAGACGTGTATTTGGTATGGTATGGTTTTTTTTTTTACTCACTAACTCGAGAAAATAACGACAACAAAGAAAAGTTAATTTCAGAAAGATGGTATGGTCACAAAAAATTATGAATGAAATAAAAATTAGGGACGTGGGTTTGGTATGGTATTGTTTTTCTTTACTCACTAACTCGGGAAAGTAACGACGACAAAGAAAACTAAATTTCAGAAGGATGGTAAGGAAACAAAAAATTACGAATTAAAAAAGAATTAGGAACGTGTATTTGGTATTTTTTTCATCACTAATTCGATAAAGTAACGACAACAAAAAAAAGTTAATTTCAGAAAGAGGGTAAAGAAATAAAATATTACGAATGAAAAAAAATTAGGGATGTGTATTTTGTATGGTGTTGTTTATTTTTTTTTTACTAACTAACTTGGGAAAGTGATGACAACAAAAAACTAATTCAGAAAGATAGTAAGGAAACACAAAATTACATATAAAAAGAAATAAGGACGCGTATTTGGTATGGTATTGTTTTTTTTTTTAACTCACTAATTCGGGAAAGTAACGACAAAAAAGAAGAGTAAATTTCAGAAAGATGGTAAGGAAATAAAAAATTACTAATGAAAAAAAATTAGGGCCGTGTATTTTATATGGTATTGTTTTTTTTTTTTACTTACTAACTCGAGAAAGTAATGACAACAACGAAAAGTAAATTTCAAAAATATGGTAAGGAAAAAAAATTATGAATGAAAAAAAATTAGATACTCGTATTTGGTATGGTATTATTTTTTTTTTACTCACTAACTCGAGAAAGTTACGACAACAAAGAAAAGTAAATTTCAGAAAGATGGTACAAAAAAATATTATGAATGAAAAAAAGATTAGGGAACTGTATTTGGTATAGTATTATTTTCTTTTTGCTCACTAATTCAAGAAAGTAACGACAACAAAGAAAAGTAAATTTCAGAAAGATGTTAAGGAAACAAAAAATTATGAATGAAAAAAAATTAGGGATGTGTATTTGGTATTGTATTATTATTATTATTTTTTTTTACTGACTGACTCGAGAAAGTAACGATAACAAAGAAAAGTAAATTTCAGAATGATGGTAAGATTACAAAAAATTATGAATGAAAAAAAATTAGGGACGTGTATTTGGTAGGGTATTATTATTTTTTTCTCACTAACTCGTGAAAGTAACGACAACAAAGATAATTCAATTTCAAAAAGATGGTAAGGTAACACAAAATAACAAATGAAAAAAATAAGGGACGTATATTCGTTATGGTATTGTTTTTTTACTCACTAACTCGAGAAAGTAACGACAACAAAGAAAAGTAAATTTCAGAAAGATGGCAAGGAAACAAAACGATGAAAAAAAATTAAGAACGTGTATTTGGTATTGTATTATTGTTTTTACTCACTAACTCGGAAAAATAACGACAACAAAGAAAAGTAAATTTCAGAAAGATGGTAAGGAACAAAAAATTACGAATGAAAAAAAATTAGTGACGTGTATATGGTATGGTATTATTTTTTTTTTTACTTACTAACTCGGGAAAGTAACGACAACAAAGAAAAGTAAATTTCAAAAAGATAGTAAGGAAAAAAAATTAGGGATTTGGTATGGTATTGTTTTTTTTACTCGATAACTCGGAAAAGAAATGCCAACAAAGAAAGGTAAATTTTGGAAAGATGGTACAGAAACAAAATATTACGAATGAAAAGAAGTTAGGGAAGTGTATTTGGTATGGTATTGTTTTTATTTTTACTCACTAACTCGGTAATGTAACTATGACAAAGAAAAGTACATTTCAGAAACATGTTAAAGGACACAAAAAATTACGAACGAAAATTAGGAACGTGTATTTTGTATGGTATTGTTTTTTTTTTTACTTACTAACTCGGGAAAGTAATGACAACTAAGAGAAGTAAATTTCAAAAAGATTAAGGAAACAAAAAATTACGAAAGAAAAAAATTAGGGACGCATATTTGGAATGGTATTACTATTTTTTTTACTCACTAACTCGGGAAAGTAACAAGAAAAAAGGAAAGTAAATTTCTGAAAGATTGTAAGGAAATAAGAAATTACGAATGAAAAAATTTAGGGACGTGTATTTGATTTGGTATGATTTTTTTTACTCACTAACTAGTGAAAGTAACGACAACAAAGAAAACTAAATTTTAGAAAGGTGGTAAGGAAACAAAAAATTACGAATAAAAAAAAATTAGGGACGTGTATTTGTTATAGTATTGTTTTTTTTACTCTCTAACTCAGGAAAGTAACGACAACAAAGAAAAATAAATTTCAGAAAGATGGTAAGGAAACAAAAAATTATGAATAAAAAAAATAGGGACGTGTATTTAGTATGGTATAATTTTTATTTTATTTTTTTGTTCATTAACTCGGGAAAGTAATCACAAAAAAGAAAAGTAAATTTCAGAAAGATGGTAAGGAAACAAAAAATAACGAATAAAAAAATTAGGGACGTGTATTTGGTATGGTATTGTTATTTTTTTACTCATGAACTCGAGAAAGTAACGACAACAAAGGAAATTAAATTTCAAAAATATAATAAGGAAACAAAAAATTACGAATGACAAAAAAAATCGGATGTGTATTTGGTATGGTATTGTTTTTTTTAGTCACTAACTTGGGAAAGTAACGATGACAAGGAACAGTAAATTTCAGTAACATAGTAAGGAAACAAAAATTTACGAATGAAAAACAATTAGGAACGTGTATTTGGTATGGTATTATTTTTCCTTTTACTTACTAACTCGGAAAAGTAACGACAACAAAGAAAAGTAAATTTCATAAAGATGGTAATGAAACAAAAAATTATGAATGAAAAAAAATTAGAGATGTGTATTTGGTATGGTATTTTTTTTTAACTCACTAACTCGGGAAAGTAACGCCAACAAAGAAAAGGAAATTTCCGAAAGATAGTAATAAAATAAAAAATTACGAATGAAAAAAATTTAGGGACATGTATTTGGTATGGTATTATTTTTTTTAACTCTCTAACTCGGGATAGTAACTACAACAAAGAAAATTAAATTTTAGAAAGACGGTATGGAAACAAAAAATTATGAAAGAAAAAAAGTTGGGACGTGTATTTGGTATGGTATTGTTTATTTTATTTATTTATTTTACCCACTAACTCGAGAAAGTAACGATAATAAAGAAAAGAAATTTCCGAAAGATGGTAAGAAAACAAAAAATTACGAATGTAAAAGAATTAGGGACGTGTATTTGGTATGATATTGTGTTTGTTTATTTTTTTTACTCACTAACTCAGGAAAGTAACGACAACAAAGAAAAATAAATTTCCGAATGATGGTAAGAAAACAAAATTACGAAGGAAAATAAAATAGGGACGTGTATTTGGTATGGTATTGTTATTTGTTTTACCTACTAACTCGTGAAAGTAACGACAGCAAAGAAAAGTAAATTTCAGAAAGATGGCAAAGAAACAAAAAATTACGAATGAAAAATAATAGGAACGTGTATTTGGTATGGTATTATTTTTTTTACTCAATAACTCGGGAAAATAACGACAGCAAAGAAAAGTAAATTTCAAAAAGACGGTAAGGAAAAAAAATACCAATGTAAAAAAATTAGGGACGCGTATTTGGTATGGTATTGTTTTTTTTTTACTCACTAACTCGGAAAAGTAACGCCAACAAAGAAAAATAAATTTTAGAAAGATGGTACGGAAACAAAATATTACAAAATGGAAAAAATTTAGGGAAGTGTATTTGGTATGGTATTGTTTTTTTTTTTACTCACTAACTCGGGAGTGTAACTATGACAAAGAAAAGTACATTTCAGAAACATGTTAAGGAAATAAAAAATTACGAATGAAAAAAATTAGGGACGTGTATTTGGTATGGTATTGTTTTTTTTTTACTTACTAACTCGGGAAAGTAACAACAACTAAGAAAAGTAAATTTCCAAATTATGGTAAGGAAACAAAAATTTCGAAAGAAAAAAAATTAGGGACGCGTATTTGGTATGGTATTACTATTTTTTTACTCACTAACTCGAGAAAGTAACGACAACGAAGAAAAGTAAATTTCAGAAAGATGGTACGGAAATAAAATATTACGAATGAAAAAAATTTAGGGACGTGTATTTAGTATGGTATTGTTTGTTTTTTTACTCAATAACTCGGGAAAGTAACGACAACAAAGAAAAGTAAATTTCAGAAAGATGGTAAGGAAAACAAATTACGAATGAAAAAATATTAGGGACGTGAATTTGGTATGGTATTGTTTTTTTAACTTACTAACTCAGGAAAGTAACGACAACTAAGAAAATTAAATTTCAGAAAGATGGTAAGGAAACAAAAAATTACGAAAACAAAAAAATTAGGGATGCGTATTTGGTATGGTATTACTATTTTTTTTACTCACTAACTCGAGAAAGTAACGACAACAAAGAAAAGTAAACTTCAAAAGGATGGTACGGAAATAAAATATTACGAATGAAAAAAATTTAGGGACGTGTATTTGGTATGCTTTTGTTTGTTTTTTTACTCACTAACTCGGGAAAGTAACGACAACAAAGAAAAATAAATTTCATAAAGATGGTGAGGAAAATTGATGTGCTAAAACTGCAAGCGCACGGCTTCGGTGTAGTACAAAAGATATCGTCCCACAAAGACTGAATAATCAAGCACTAGTCTATCAATTATCAGTACTCTAAGCCTAACGAAAACACGAGATAAATTATAAAGAAAACTAAATAGAACGCAAGAAAAATGGTTTGAGTTATATATGATTGGAAATTCCAGAATTAGGATTTACCACCACATACATTATCAATTCAATTATATTACCAATTAAATTACGATCGCTACTTATGAAGGACACTATCCAATTATACTCATTACCTTCTGTCGAAACATAATATTTTACCTAAGTCAGTTAATTCCCAACTTTCGTGACAATTAGCCTGAACTCAGATTTATTAATCTTTGTGATAGTGTATCGATTCTCAAAAGACCTAAAACTACTTTCGTGATTTAGGATCCTAAGTTTGAATACTAGAGTTCCGATTTAGGTGTCACCTATCAGAATTTTCACCTAATATCTATGATCATGCAAATAAACGGCCAACAAATTCGCAAGCATTAAAAACAGAGAATTCAAATCGTAAGCATATGCGATGTAACGTCAATGGTTCTATAATATATATTGATAACATATTATTGGGCTATTCTCAATTCTAGAATAGGATGGATTACTCCATAGATGCGAAGAAACAATCAACAATCAATAAAGCAAACATGATAAAGTCGACGAGAAATAAAAGATATTAAAGAAATAATTTCGATTAAAACCCGTTGTCGAATAAATCTGTTTACAATAATCTCTGAATCTCGTCTCTCGATCTCCGATCTTTACAACTCAATTCAGGAAAATAAAATTCGAACCCTCAATCAAAGTTCAGAACTGGTATTTATACCTAGAACTAAACATAAAACCGAATATGGCCCCCAGCTAAGTTCGGCGTCTAAACGCCAAGAAACACGGCATCAGGACGCCATGTAATTCGGCGTCTGGACGCTGGAGGCAGAAATTTTTTTGTCTTCAGGGTCTGAACGCGGAATTACACAGCGTTTGGACGCCATGTAATTCTGCGTTCGGATCAAAAATCGATTCTTTTGGGACGTTCTCGATTTCAGCCTATAATTGCGTATTTCATATACCAAAATAGAATTACCCTGCAACACTCAACAGTGACATTAAACGCATTTGAGGGATAAAATATAGTGCAAATCGATAGTAAATATGGTCGAAAGAACGTCGGAAATTATATAAAAATGAGGTTTATCAACTCTCCCAAACTTGCTTTTGTTCGTCCTTGAACAAACGGGTAAACAGAGAAACATAAAACAAAAACTAAAGATAAACTCATTTTCGTAGAGTACACGATTGCACTTAGCATGTGCAACAAGCCTTTAAACCTTTTTGTTACCAAAAAGGACGAGTTATAGTCTCGTGAGGGTTTGCAGAAGATGTGCCCACAAAATCTATAAATCTTCGTATCAAATATGATGCTATCTTACAAAAATTAACGAGAGTTAATAACGGACATTTTTAGAAGAACACATGCATCTCTCAATTAGTCGTCATATCAAACTACAAAGCTAGAAGAAATTCCAGTAGACACGTAATAAGGCAATCTTTAAGCATTATAGTCAAGGGGCGTCTCTAACAGGCATAATATGGTACCCGTCTCTACCAACTAAACTTAAGGGCAAACCGGAGTATAGCATCGATAATGAATAAAAATAACGTGTGCTAAAGGTCTCGTACTTGACAGGCTTGTGCAATGTTCATTTATTTAGACTTTCTATGATACCCGTGTAACGAATTTTAGGTCAACGACTCCCAAGCTAGATAGCCATAGGGCGTTAAGTTTATAGAGACTCCTTCGGACTTAATCACTCAAGTGTCAAAAGTCACAAAACGAACTAATACCTGTGGTAGCGATTAAATACGTACTTTTTACTACGTTGTTTTTTCAAAGCTATGTCGGTATACTTATTTTGAAGTTAATAGACTTGGAAACCACTACTTACACATTTCAAGACAGGTGATCCACTCGACTCCTATACAGCAAATTTTTACACGAATTAGTGTCTATCGGAAAAGTCGGACTAAGCAGATGACCAACAGGAGAGAAGATGCATGAGCATTATCAAAACAGTCAGCCATTATCTCTAGTCAATAGTTGTAAGAGATCATAATAATAAGACTAGGATTCAAAAGAAAATCGTAGTGTTCCATATTGCAAACTAGAGACACAAACCAAACCAAACCACCCCCCAAACTGTGAAATGAACATTGTCCCTAATGTTACGAAATAGTATGTATGCATTGTAAAGTAAAAAGAACAAGACATATTCAAGATTGGAGGCGATCGTTCTGATTCTGCTAGATAGTGTGTCTATAGTACTGAAAAAGAAAAAGCACTAGAACTCGGAGAGAATAGACTTTTAGATTAATCATATTTGGCATTACATTCCGTCCTAAAGTCTATAAGAAAAAAGAAAAAAAAGGAACATGAAAACATAAAAACGAAGCTTAAAACATAAAACAGAGAGCATAAAATATAAAATAAAAGGAAAGAAAAAAGAAAGAAAGAAAGTAGACAAATAGGAGGTGTCGATCGTCGATCGCTCTATGATTCCCAGTCTGCATTGCTTGGTGGATCCGTCTGTTCAGTCCTGAAATTTATATCTGACATGAATATATCGTTCGGGCCGATGGGAGTGGGGTGGCATTGATCGTATTCCCGCCGCTGATAGGCTTTAATCTCCGCTATGTCTGTTTTCATTTCCACAATGTCGGCTTAAATTTGTAGAAGCAACTGATAATATGTGTCCGACTGTGGTGGCGCAGGCTGACCGGAGCTTGTCCCGATATCCAGTGGTGGTGCATTAGAGAGTTCCTGTGTCGGTCGAGCTCGTTTCTGCGAGGGGCTTCTCTGACACTCAACGTAAACTATATCTTCGTCGGGGTTGTTGAAAACATCATCGGGGAAGGGGGGAACCTTAGCTTTATCACAGAGTAGATGTATCATTGCGGAGAAGATCAGCGGGCTCTTCCATTTCTCCGAGGCATGCCCCATATCAGCAGTGAGAGATGTGATAGCGTCTCAAAGGCTCGTATAGATCAATGTAGCTTCGTCAATCACATTCTTCTTGAGGATGGCATATACTAGTATCGCTCGAACATGTGCTACCTCAGATCGATTCATTGTCGGCATCAGACGGTAGCGTATGAATTCGTACCAGAATAGCACTTTCGGGTTTAGGTTTGCCCGACCCAGCGTGGTGCCACTCTTAATCCATTCTGCGTCTTCACTTGCCATAGCTTTTGTAACCTCGAATAGGAATTCTGGGGTTGGTTGTTTCACCATTTTCTGATATTCTCTTGGAGTTCTGTCGTTCGGTAGGTGAAACACATGTTTGATGTCCCCTGTACCAAAGTCAACCTCTACGCCTCTGACAGTGAGTGACTGAGTCATTGTGTCTTAGCCCCCCAGATAATTTCTCTTCGTGTATGCAGCTAGCATAGAATTCTTGAACCCAAGTGATGTTGATTTTCGATAACGTGTTCGAGAATCCTAGCCAATTGTAGGCTAAGGCCGTGCTCCTTAGTGAGCGGTTTTTACCAAATATGATGGCACATTCCTTGTGAATCGCGTGCGACATCAGACATCGCCATGTCAATTCAATCTTTGGTGACTCGAACCTGATTGCCCTATCCATGTCTTATTCTTCGGGTTGGTTGCGAGAGGAGCTCGCTGGACCCTTTACCTTCGATGGATTCTTAGTTCTAACCATGTTTTTCGAATTTTCGGTGGAGTAACGGTATAATTTCGTTGACCAAGTCCTCGACAAATTCAAACAAATCCAATCCAACTCAAATTCAACCAAATCAAACCTGAAATTGATAATTCACAATGTAAACCCGAAATTGGTAAACTCCAAATCAATAGTGCAATGACCAATCCTTGCTAAATCGTAGTGCAATATCACACACCTTCTTCAATTCAAATCAATCAAACCAAAATATCCCCAATTTTCACTCAATTTGATAAACCATAATTCGATAATCTTAAAAACAATAATACCCTAATCAATCGTCGAAACTAAGTGCAATATCACGAACCCACTTCAAAATCAAGTCAATCACGCCAACAATTTGTCCAATTTCGCCTAATTTCCCTAAAACCCTAATTTGAAATCAACTTCAAAAATGAAAATAGGGTTTAGCTATCTCTTACCGTAATGACCCAATTTTTGGAGTGAAATTTGATTTGAGTTGTTGCCTCGGCTCTGTTCGCAAGAAAAACGAGTGGAGTTAGGATGAGGTTCGATTATTTTGAGAGGGAATATGGAAGGGGTGAAGCGATAATGAGAAATGGGGCAAAAATCAAGTTTAAAACCCTTTTTCCCAACCTCGCGTTCGGACGCCGGAATACACGGCGTACGAACGCTGTGTAAAACAGCGTTCAGATGCCATGTAATCCAGCGTCTGAACGCGGAATGCAGAGAAATCTCTGTATTTCACGTTCAGACGCCAAGTTACGCTACGTACGAACGTGTGTAAAACAGCGTTTAGACGCTTTGTATTCCAGCGTCTGAGCGCTAAAGGCAGAAAAGTCTCTGTATTCCGCGTCTGAATGCTGATTTACACAGTGTTCAAACGCTTTGTTTTTCAGCGTTTGAGCACAGAAGATCTGAAAAAAAAAAAAAAAAAGAACAAAACTAAACAAAAGAAATGAAAAGTAAAAAAAACATAAAGGATACATTTGGGTTGCCTACCAATAAGCGCTTGTTTAACGTCTTTAGCTTGACGTTACCATGCTAATTTGCTTGGTCAGATCGAACATCGCGAAGATTCGATATAACAGCTTTTTCAATTGGCTCACCCACGATATAGTGTTTGAGTCTTTGACTTTGAAAATTTCCATTCCTTCGCTCCATATATCTACAGCTCCAAACGGGTATGCCATGTCGACTACGAAAGGTCCTGACCATCTTGATCGTAATTTACCCAGAAAAAAATTCAGACGTGAATTAAATAGCAAGACAAGATCACCTTTTCTAAATTCTCGTCTATTGAGTTGTTTGTCATTCCACTTCTTTGTTCGTTCCTTGTAAATCCTTGCATTCTCGTATGCATCTAACCTCAACTCATCGAGCTCATGTAATTGTAACATTCTTCATTCACCGGCATCTTTCAAATCAAAGTTTAGAGCTTTAATGGCCCAATATGCCTTATGCTCGAGTTCTACCGATAAATGGCAAGATTTGCCATAAATAAGATGAAAGGGTGTCGTACCTATTGGGGTTTTGAAAGCGGTGCAGTAAGCCCATAGGGCGTTGTCTAGCTTAAGAGACCAATCCTTTCTCGATTTCGAGACAGTCTTTTCGAGGATTACCTTGATCTCTCTATTCGAAACTTCTACTTGACCACTAGTTTGAGGATGATATGGTGTAGCGACTTTATGTGTGACCCCATACTTGATAAGTAGAGCCTCGAATTGGTGTTCCGTAAAATGTGAACCCCTGTCACTTATCACTGCCCTTGGAACACCGAATCTGGGAAATATAATCCTTTTAAATAATTGGGTTACCATCCTCGAGTCATTTGTTGGTGAGGCAATTGCTTCAACCCACTTCAAAACGTAGTCAACCGCCACAAGTATAAACTTGCTGCCGCACGATGATGGGAATGGTCCCATAAAGTCAATTCCCCAAACATCGAAAATCTCAACTTCTAGGATTGTATTCATGGACATCTTGTTACGCCTCGATATATTTTCCGTTCATTGACAATTATCGCATGCACTGACAAAATCTTGAACGTTTTTTAACAAAGTAGGCCAATAAAACCCTGATTGAAAATCTTCGCTAATGTCTTAGATTTACTAGCATGACCTCCATATGATGAGCTATGAAAGTGAGACATGACACTCACTATCTCGTCTTCCGGTATGCATCTCCTATACACTCCGTCTACACAATGCTTGAAAAGAAGGGGCTCATCCCAGTAGTAATGCTTAAGATCAGCGAAAAATTTCTTCTTTTGCTGATAACTAAAATTGGGTTGTAGAATCTTACATGCTAAGTAATTAACGTAATCGGCGTACCACGATGCATCTATCTTAGTCATTGCATAGAGATGGTCGTTAGGGAACGAGTCATCTATCGGTAGTGTCTCGTTATTATCATCTTCTCTAAGCCTAGATAGGTGATCGGCTACGGTATTCTCTATCCCTTTTTTATCTCGAATTTCTAAATCGAACTCTTTCAATAATAATATCCATCTAATAATTCTCGGCTTTGTGACTTTTTTACTTATGAGATACCTGATTGCAGAGTGATCTGTGTAGACGATGACTTTGTAACCAACTAAATATGAACGAAACTTGTCGAATGTGAATACTACAGCTAGTAATTCTTTCTCGGTGGTAGCATAATTCATTTGAGCTCCGTCTAGTGTCCTACTAGCATAGTAGATTACATGCATCTTTTTATCCTTTCTTTGGCCTAATGCCGATCAGCAAAATCGTTGGCATCGCACATAATCTCGAAAGGCAGACTCCAGTCTGGTGGTTGAACAATAGGAGCGGTGACCAATGCTTCTTTCAACCTACAAAAAGCATCAGAACAGTTATTATCAAAATCGAATGGCACATCTTTTGCAAGTAAATGAGTTAAAGGCTTAGTAATTTTAGAAAAATCTTTGATAAATCTCAAGTAAAAACCGGCGTGGCCTAAAAAGCTCCTAATGTCTTTCACGCAGGTAGATGGTGGCAACTTCTCGATCACTTCCAGCTGTTCTCTATTAACTTCAATCCCTCGTTCAGATACGAGGTGTCCTAGCATGATTCCTTCCCTAACCATAAAGTGGCATTTTTCCCAATTCAAAATTAAATTGACTTCTCCACATCTCTGCAATACTCGAGAAAGATTAGATAAACAAATATCGAAAGTAGTACCATAGACGGAGAAGTCATCCATAAAAACTTCCATAATTTCTCAATAAGATCAGAAAAAATAGTCATCATGCAACGTTGAAAAGTAGAAGGCGCATTACATAAACCAAAAGGCATTCTCCTAAAAGCATAAGTGTCATAGGGACATGTGAACGTGGTTTTTTCTTGATCATAAAGGTGGATAGGAATTTGGTAAAATCCCGAATACCCATCTAAATAACAGAAAAATGAATGATTAGTTAATCTCTCAAGTACTTGATCGATAAAGGGGAGGGAAAAGTGATCTTTTCGTGTTGCCGTATTCAAATTCCTATAGTCTATACACATTCTCCACTAGTGACTGTTCTAGTAGGAATTAATTCATCTTTTTCGTTTTTTACAACAGTCGCTCCTCCTTTCGTAGGGACTACTTGTACCGGACTTACCCACTTACTATCAGAAATAGTAGGGGTGGCAAATTAGACCCAAAACCGTGGGTCTAACCCAACCCAATTAGTTTTGGGTTTGGATGGATCTTAAAAAATAGAATTATGGTTCCAATTGGTATTGTATTTATTGGATTTTCAATACCTTGGTTTCATATGGTTTTTGATTGAGTCCAAATTGGTTCCAATAACGGGCCTATTTTGGTTCTTAATTGGATCCAATTAAAAAAAGAAAAACAATTCTCCATTTTTTCTTTCTTAGACCCAATTGGTTTTGTTTATTTAAAATTTTACTTGTAGATAATATGTGATTGCTTAAGAACTAAACTCATACTTGTTTTAGTCAGTTGAACTTATCTTCAAATAAATTTTTATAATAAGATCAAAAAATTATTTTATATTATTTTTAGTAATTTGAGCTTTTTTTATTTTTTAATATATATTTTATTTTTATTATTATATTCATAAATATATATTAAATAATTAATAAATATATATTAAATAATTAAAAATAAATAAAAATATTCGTCTCGGCTCGAGTTCGGGCTCGAGCTCGAGCTCATGAGCTTGGGCTCGACTTGAGCCCAAATCCATGCTCACGAGCTCGAGCCCGAGCTCCCGAGCTCAAAACTTTTGGGCTCGATGAGCTCGAGCCCGAGCTCGAAAATTTTGGGCTCCACGAGCCCGAGCTCAAAAATTTTGGGCTCAACGAGCACGAGCTCGTAAGTTTGGGCTCGGCTCGAGCTCAAACCCATGCTCACGAGCTCGATCCCGAGCTCGAAAATTTTGGGCTCGGCGAGTTCGTGTTCGGGCTCGAGCTCGCAAGCTTGGGCTCGGCTTGAGCTCGAACCCATGCTCACGAGCTCGAGCCCGAGCTCAAAACTTTGGGCTCGAGCCCGAGCTCGAGCTTGAAAAAAATGCCAAGCTCGGCTCGTTTACACCTCTATTCTGAACCGACTAACTTTCAAATAGTAACATAAATTATAACTTAGTATCAATTAATATATCTTTAATTTCTGTAACTGAAAAAAATATATTATATGTTTAATTTTTGTAACCGAAAGAAAAATTATATCTTTAATTTTTTTACATTAATTTTTTCGTTACAAATTAAAATACATTAGTTAATAATATATTTTACATATAAATTATTACATTAGTATAATATGATTGGAATTTTTATAAGAAAATTATAAAAATATAATGTTATAAGTTAGTTAGTGAACAGGAAAAAGAAATTTGTTTGCATTATATTGGATTAGTTGGTGAACAAGAAAAAAAGATTAGTGATTAGTATACAAATGTTTGCATTATGTTGGATCCATAAGTCACCAACTCACTACTTTGGGTCTATTATAGTTCTACAATGGTTCTTTTGTATGAGAACCATTTGGAACCAATCAAATCCAATAAGGACCCAATTCATATTGAAAAGACATTTTGGTTTCTTGTTGGTTCCAACTTATCTTTTTTACAAACCCAATTGGACCCAACCCAAATCCGATCTGATCCACCCATTTGCACCCCTAAGAAATAGGATAAATAATTCCAGCATCTAATAACTTTAAAACTTCTTTTCTCACTACATCCTGCATAGTAGGGTTTAACCTACGTTGATATTTCCTAGAAGGTTTAAAGTCATCTTCCATCAAAATTTTATGCATGCAAAACGATGGATTAATCCCTTTTAAATCGTCTATGGTATAACCTATGACTTTTTGATGTGACCTGAGGACTCTAAGCAATTTATCGATTTCTTCCTTACTCAAGTCAGCATTCATGATCACAGGATGCATAGAATTAGGTCCAAGAAATTCATACCTTAGTGTCGAGGAAAGTGGTTTTAATTCTACCTTGGGTATTGAGTTTGCTTCTTTGCTTTCGTTGGAATCCTTGCTCAACTCCTTTACTCCAATAGCATTTATTGTAACCGGTGGATTTCCCTCAAGGCGACGAGCAATATCTGCAATAGCCTCGTCTTCGTCTTCTGTCAAACCGTTGTTCAATAGACAAGCTTCTAGTGGATCACTGCAGTGGTATTTCGTGAGCTTGTCTTGAACTAGCCGGTCCACCTGATCAACTCTACAACAAGAATTCTCAAAAGAAGGGTAAGTAACAGATTTAGCTAAATTAAATTCAACCTTCTCATCCCCAACTTTCAATGATAGCTTCCCGTTCTTAACATCTATAATAGCCCTAGTTGTGGTTAAGAACGGTCTACCGATAATGATGGGGATTTGAGAATCTTCCTCCATCTCTAGAACAACAAAATCAACAGGAATAAAAAAAAATTCTACTCTAATCGGTACATCTTCTAGCATACCAATCGGATACTTCACAGATCGATCAGCTAATTGCAGAGTAATCGTAGTATGTTTTAACTCACCCATTTCTAACTTACGTGAAACAGAAAGTGGCATAAGGCTAACGCTAGCACCAAGATCACACAATGCATGGTCAAAACTTATGTTACCTATTACGCATGGAATCGAAAAACTACCGGGGTCTTTAAGCTTAGGAGGTAATTTATTTTGAATTAATGTGCTACACTCCTCAGTTAAATCCACGGTTTCACAATCCTCTATTTTCCGTTTGTAAGAAAGAATTTCCTTCAAAAATTTAGCATATGTAGGCATTTGTGCAAGTGCATCAGTGAATGGAATATTAATGTAAAGTTTTTTCAAAAGTTCTAAAAATTTTCTAAACTGTTTATCTAGTTTTGCCTTAGCTAATCTTTGAGGGAAAGGCACGGGTGGTTCATATGGTGGTGGAGGTACATAAACTGGCTCTTTCTCACTTACATCATTCGTTTTTTTCTTTTTCGACCTTATCAGTTAACTCAGTCTGACTCACCTCTGTAGGAATCTTAAGACTTTCATAATTCATTCCATTTATCAAGGTGATTGCCTTACAATGTTTCTTTGGATTTATTTCGGGTTGACAGGGAAAAGAACCAGACATCCTATTCGAGTTGCTACCATGTTGTGAAATTTGAGTTTCTAGCATTTTATTATGAGTTGCTAAAGAATCGACTTTAGTTGCTAGTTGCTTAATTGCATCGTTTAATACTTCGTTTTGTTTAGTCTGGGCTACTATGAAACCCTCAAGGAGCGACTCTAGGTTCGATTTCTGTGGTGGAACAGGGTTATAAGGCTTTTGTTGAAATCCCGGTGGTTACTTAAAATTAGGTTGTGGAGCTAGATTTTGGTTTGGTTTGTACGAAAAATTGGGGTGACTCCTCCAACCAGGATTAAAAGTATTTGAAAATGGGTCATTCTTTTGGTTGGAATTGTTCACGTAATTGGCTTGTTCCATAGATGGGTCATTAGGTACACTCGCTAATTGGCACTCTAATGCAACATGACCAACCATACCACATATTTCGCACATAGGGGGTGGGGTAGTGACAGAGTTGACAAGCATATTCATGGAATCCAACTTCTTAGACATAGCCTCTACTTGTGCAGAAAGTAAAGTAATAGCATCAATATCGTACTTACCTGGTGTCTTATGTAGAGTCGATCTTTCGCTTGACCACTGGTAGTGATTAAGTGCCATATCTTCAATCAAATCGTATGCTTCGTCAATGCTCTTATTCATCAAAGCTCCACCAGCTACTGCATCGACTGACATCCTCGTGTTATAAATCAACCCATTGTAGAACGTATGAACTATAAGCCACTTCTCTAGCCCATGGTGTGGGCACAGTCGGAGAAGATCCTTGAAGCGCTCCCAGGCTTCATATAGCGATTCACCCTCTCGTTGAGCATAAGTTGTGATTTGGTTTCTCAGATGTGCAGTCTTGCTCGGGGAACCTCGCAAGGAAGCATTGCATGAGCTGATCCCATGTTCTGATAGAACCCAATGGTAGTGAGTGCAACCATGCCCTCGCTTTGTCTCTTAATCAAAAAGGAAATAGCCTCAGTCGAATGGCATCTTGTGAAACTCCATTCATCTTTAGAGTGTTGCAGTACTCTAAAAATATGGACAAGTGGAGGTTCGGCTCTTCAGTAGGTCCACTCCCAAACTGATTCTGCTGAACCATTTGCAGAAGGGATGGCTTGAGCTCGAAGTTATTCGCATCTACAGTAGGTCTATTGATGCTCGGGTGAGGGTCTGCGCATTCGATGCTGCAAAATCTTTCAGAGACCTCGCATTCACATTCACATTTCTATTCGCGTTTGCATTCGCGTTAGCGTTTGCGTTAACGTTCACATTCACATTCTCAGCAGCCATCGATACTTAATTCAGTTGAACTTGTTTTAGTCTTTGTAGCTTTCTCCTTGCACAAAAAGTTTTCTCGATTTTCGGATCTAGTTCGAACTCGATATTACTTCGCATACAAGAGAAATCGAAAGCTTGAAATTAAAGCAAAAAAAATGAAAATTAAAAACTAAAAATAAAATAAAAATAGCTAAGTCTCACTAAAATCTGATAAAAACTACTATTGACTATTCAAGTACCCGGCAACGGCGCCAAAAACTTGATGTGCTAAAACCGCAAGCGCATGGCTTCGGTGTAGTACAAAAGATATCGTTCCTACAAAGACCGAATAATCAAGCACTAGTCTATGAATTATCAGTAATCTAATCTTAACGAAAACACGAGATAAGTTGTAAATAAAACTAAACAGAACGCAAGAAAACTAGTTTGAGTTATATATGATTGGAAATTCCAGAATCAGAATTTACCACGACATACGTTATCAATTCAATTATATTACCAATTAAATTACGATCGCTACTTATGAAGGACACTATCCAATTATATTCATTACCTTTTGTCGAAGCATAATAATTTACCTAAGTTAGTTAATTCCCTATTTTCGTGACAATTAGCCTGAACTCAGATTCATTAATCTCTGTGATAGTGTATCGATTCCTCAAAAGACCTAAAACTACTTTCGTGATTTAGGATACTAGGTTTGAATACTAGGGTTCCGATTTAGGTGTCACCTGTCAGAATTTACAACTAATATCTATGATCATGCAAATAAGCGGCCAACAAATTCGCAAGCATTAAAAACAGAGAATTCAAATCGTAAGCATATGCGATGTAACGTCAATGGTTCTATAATCTACATCGATAACATATTATCGGGCTATTCCCAATTCTAGAATAGGATACATTACTCCATAGATGCGAAGAAACAATCAACAATCAATAAAACAAACATGATAAAGCAGATGAGAAATAAAAAAGATTAATGAAATAATTTCGATTAAAACCCATTGTCGAATAAATCTATTTACAATAATCTCCGAATCTCGTCTCTCGATCTCCGATCTTTACAACTCAATTCAGAAAAATAAAATTTGAACCCTCAAACAATGTTCGGAACTAGTATTTATACCTAGAACTAAATATAAAACCCGAATATGGGCCCCTAGCTGCGTTCGGCGTCTGAACACCAAGAAACACGGCGTCTGGATGCCTTGTAATTTGGCGTCTGGATGTCAAGAAACACGGCATCTGGATGCCATGTCATTCGGCGTCTAGACACCGGAGGCAGAAACTTTTCTGTCTTTAGGGTTTGAATACGGAATTACACAGCGTTTGAACGCCGTGTTATTCTGCGTTCGGATCAAAACTCGATTCTTTTGGGACGTTCTCGACTTCAGCCTATAATTGCGTATTTCTTATTGCAAAACAGAATTACCCTGCCAACACTCAACAGTGACATTAAACGCATTTGAGGGATAAAATATAGTGCGAATCGATAGTAAATATGGTCGAGACAACGTCGAAAATCGTATAAAAATGAGGTTTATCAAAAATAAATTATCAATAAAAAATTAGGGACGTGTATTTGGTACGGTATTGTTTTTTTTTTTTTAACTTACTAACTCCGAAAAGTAACGACAACTAAGAAAAGTAAATTTCTGAAAGATCGTTAAGGAAACAAAAAATTACGAAAGAAAAAAAAATTAGGGACTCGTATTTGGTATGTTATTACTTTTATTTTTAACTCACTAACTCGAGAAAGTAACGAGAACAAAGAAAAGTAAATTTCAGAAAGATGGTAAGAAAACAAAAAATTACGAATGAAAAAAATTAGGGACGTGTATTTAGTTTGGTATTGTTTTTTACTCACTAACTCGTGAAAGTAACGACAACAAAGAAAACTAAATTTCAGAAAGATGGTAAGGTAACAAAAAATTACGAATGAAAAAAATTAGGGACGTGTATTTGTTATAGTATTGTTATTTTTACTCTCTAACTGGGGAAAGTAACGACAACAAAGAAAACTAAATTTCAGAAAGATGGTAACAAAACAAAAAATTACGAATGAAAAAAAACTAAGGGACGTGTATTTGGTATGGTATAACTTTTTTATATTTTTTTATATTTTTTTTTATTCATTAAATCGGGAAAGTAAACACAAAAAAAAAAAGTAAATTTCAGAAAGATGCTGAGGAAACAAAAAATAACGAATGAAAAAAAATGAAGGACGTGTATTTGGTATGGTATTGTTATTTTTTTACTCACTAACTCAAGAAAGTAACGACAACAAAGAAACTTAAATTTCACAAAGGTGGTAAGGAAACAAAAAATTACGAATGAAAAAAAATTAGGGACGTGTATTTGATATGGTATTATTTTTTTTAGTCACTAACTCGGGAAAGTAATGACAACAAAGAAAAAGTAAATTTCAGAAACATAGTAAGGAAAAAAATTTACGAATGAAAAAAATTAGAAACGTGTATTTGGTATGGTATTGTTTTTTTTACTTACTCGAGAAAGTAACGACAACAAAGAAAAGTAAATTTCATAAAGATGGTAAGGAAACAAAAAATTACGAATGAAAAAAAATAGGGATGTGTATTTGGTATGTTATTTTTTTTTTTACTCACTAACTCGGGAAAGTGACGCCAACAAAGAAAAGTAAACTTCCGAAAGATGGTAAGAAAATAAAAAATTACGAATGAAAAAAAAAATTAGAGACATGTATTTGGTATGGTATTATTTTTTTTACTCTCTAACTCGGGAAAGTAACTGCAACAAAGAAAAGTAAATTTCAGAATGACGGTAAGGAAACAAAAAATTACGAAAGAAAAAATGTAGGGACATGTATTTGGTATGGTATTGTTTATTTTATTTATTTATTTTACCCACTAACTCGAGAAAGTAACGACAATAAGGGAAAAAAATCGAAAAGATGGTAAGGAAACAAACAATTACGAATGAAAAAAAATTAGGGACATGTATTTGGTATTATATGTTTTTTTTTACTAACTAACTCGGAAAAGTAACAACATCAAAGAAAAGTATATTTCAGAAAGATGTTACGGAAACAAAAAATTATGATTGAAAAAAATTAGGGATGTGTATTTGGTATGAGTTTTTTTTTTTATTCACTAACTTGAAAAAGTAACGACAAAAAATAAAAGTAAATTTCAGAAAGATGGTACGGAAATAAAATATTACGAATGAATAAAAATTAGAGACATGTATTTGTTATGGTACTGTTTTTTTTTTTATTCACTAACTCTGAAAAATAACGACAACAAAGAAAGTAAATTTCAGAAAGATGGCAAGGAAACAAAAAATTACGAATGACAAAAAATTAGGGACGTGTATTTGGTATGGTATTGTATTTTTTACTTACTAACTCGGGTAAGTAACAACAACAGAAAAGTAAATTTCAGAAAGATGGTAAGAAAACAAAAAATTATGAATGAAAAAAAATTAGGGACATGTATTTGGTATGGTATTTTTTATTTTTACTCACTAACTCGGGAAAGTAACAACAAAGAAAAGTAAATTTTTGAAATATGGTAAGAAAACAAAAAATTACGAAAGAAAAAAATTAGGGACGTGTATTTGGTATGGCATTGTTTATTTTATTTATCTATTTTACCCACTAACTCGAGAAAGTAACGACAACAAAGAATAGAAACTTTAGAAAGATGGTAAGGAAACAAAAAATTACGAATGAAAAATTTAGGGACCTGTATTTGGTACGGTATGTTTTTTATATTTTTTTATACTCACCAACACGGGAAAGTAACGACAACAAAGAAATGTAAATTTCAGAAAGATGGTACGGAAACAAAAATTCGAATGAAAAAAAATTTAAGACGTGTATTTGGTATGGTATTATTTTTTTTTACTCACTAACTTGGGAAAATAACGACTAATATATATATATATAGATATATTGATTATTGGAATTATTTCATATACAATTTATGTATTTTTCGTTCGTTCATAGTAACATAAGCATGTCGAGTGCATCACGATCGAACTCGGTCTCTTCGATTAGCTATCCTGCAAGAATTTTCAAACTTAGAAAACATTAGCTCGTTATTTTTGATTAAACATAAAGCTCGTCTAAAACATTAAAGGAATGAGCAATAATAAACTACCAATAAAAATGGTATTTATATGGGAAATATGTTATGCAAGATTTTCCAAAAAAGAGGTGTTACAATTGTGTACTCGGAATAGAATCCATCGCGTCATGTAGGTAACTGAAACCGCATGCAACTTTTCCTTTTTGCTTTTCTTTGTTTTGTTACCTTTTTTTTTTACTATATTCATCCAAATTGAATATATATAAAATTTATATAAAACATTATTGAAACTAGTATACAAATACAAACCATCAAAATGGAATCCAATCAAACTATATTAACATATTACATGATAAAATAGTTAAATTACAACTCGATACAAACCAGTAAACTTTAAAAAAATTAGCTCAAAAATCGCGAAATAACAACAAAATCCAATAGAACACTGGTGGATGTCAAATTCAACAAAAATAAATACCTACTTAACAACATATGTAATTAGTGATAAGCAATGTCGATCTATAGGAAATTATGTAAATTCAATTATGAAGTTACCAATATCAATTAAAGGGGGGATTTTGGATTTAATTAAAGTAAAGTTCAAAAGAAGTAAATTAAAAAAAGCAAACAAATTAGATTCGAATTCAATAAAGTGAGAGATTCTAGTCTTCGGATATCTCGATATTGATTCTATAACTCGATCATCGAAGTAATGATAGTTCAATATTCTCAAATAAATTGGCTATAGTTGTTAACAAGCTCTAACAACCTAGTTTTTTCTTAAGTCGTCGATAACCAAAATAAGCTCTTTGATTATTCCTCTTATCAATTAGACAACCCTAAACAAACTCTTAGGATTTAGCCCATCGACAGCATTCATGCACTAGAAAAATACCAATTCTAATCAATAAACACATCAACTCGGTTTATTTAAACTAAATTACTAATTTCCATAGCAACTAATTAAAAACTTGTCCATAATCAACGTCACTAACTGCTACAAATATTAGGATTAACCAAACAATTACGGATTTGGGTCTTAAATAGCGTAATATAATTTCAACGACATACTAATTGGCCAGATTAATCAACCGATCAAAATATATTGACAACGAATCACAAAGAAAAAGTAAATACTTGGAAGAACAAAGAAATTAAAAGCACAACTTAAATCTCATGACTTTAAAGAAATCAAACCTCAAAAATCGTTCGACTAGAAATATGTATTTAACAACACATCATCAAAACGTCTAATAAAGAATCTTCGATTTGAGAACTTCAAAGAAAACGTGCATTCAAAACATAATGAAAAAATCGTATGTGGAACAAATTCCACTTATTTAAGCCTAAAAGAGTTCTAACTAAACAAGGAAACTAGTTAAGATATAATTTTAAGAATCCTACCATAATTACAATTGTTCGAAAAGGAAACAAAATAGAAGGAAATAATTCCCCACAATTTTGGGAAGTAAAAATAGATCAAAAGAGTCGATTCCAGCAACAAAATAATTTCCAGTCGATATTTTTCTTCCTCCCAGCAGATTCCTAGCCGCTTAAACAGATTCCTAGCCACTTTTAAGCATGGCACGCTTAATTCTTGTGAGCAATCTGTTGCCCCTTTTTGTACCGAGCCAATCTTCATTGTTTTCAAGCCTTTTTATCACTTTTTGATCTCTTCCTCATACAAACACCTAATCATATCAAAACAAGCATAAATCCATGAAATAGGGACTAAAAATGTGACCAACAAAACAATTTTAAACAAGCCAAACGTGTATAAAACACACATTAATAAATACCCCCACAATTATGTTATTGCACGTCTTGGACAATGTTTTAAGATTAAGCACCGCAAAAATCAACAAATTCTCAAACATTCAATCAAATAGGCATAGAAAATTATGAATCGAATAGCAAAATCAAGAATGACAAGATCACACATGCGAGTAATCAAAGATCTCGATAGCAAATTAGATCAAAACCATCACAATAATTTCAATTGAAAAATAGGAATGCACGAAATTAGACGACTTTTCTCACAATCCTCCCCAATCACTCGTGTATAAGGTTAACACAAGACTCGAGCAATTTAATCTAATAGGCTTGCTTATACACCAAAATCGCCACTACTTTTGAAAATATGCGCAAAAGAATCAAAAGGTCTTTTATTCAAGGTTGTAATGGGGCTAAGTCTCGGGTTAGGAGTAAAAGGATAATGAAAAGATAAGTCCATAAATTTGAAGAGCATCAAGACGCCATTGGGTAATTATTGCAACAAGGATCCAAATACCTTTGTTTTCATCTTCTCCAGGACTCGATTTATTCTTCTTCATCCTTTTTGCACATTCGTCCTCGCTTTTTCCCTTTTTATTATTTTTTTTGGGTAAGTACCCTTTATATCTTCTAAGAGTTCCCAAACAACTACAATCTCAATGCTCATCTCATTTTTCAGATGGGTAGGAACAAAGAGATATGGAAAGACGATAATAGCTCAAAGTTCGGATTGAAGAAGAAGAAGAAGGCCAAAACCTCAAAGTGGGTCAACTAGGAAAAATTTAAAGGGTGCTTATTTGTCTAAGTGGGTTAATCGTAAGTGCCTTTATCATATTCTAATATGCACAAATTCGTGTAATCTTGACATGATTCAAAGCAAGTTCTAGGATGTACAAAAAAAAATGCAAGATTCACACAAGAAGGAACAGATTGACATGGATATTCAATATAAACAAAGGCTTCAAAACACTTAAATTACTTTATTTTTTACTCACGGCCATCATATTTATTATTTCTGCTATATAGCAGGGGGTGGCAACTTATGTTCAAATTTATGAATCCAAATTAATTTTTGATTGAGTTAAATCCTAACTTTTATTATTTTTGTTTCAATTGGGTAGTCTTTTAACGAACTTGGGCCTATTTGAGTTCTAAATTGGCCCCAATATGATTATGGTATGGGTCAGAACTTGGGGTCCATTTGAGTTTTAAATTGGGCACGATATGTGATCTAGTGAAATATTGGTGAAGATGCTTTAAAGACTACACTCAAACACAAGCTGCCTACGTACAGCTCATGAAGGATCAAGTCTGATGTAGTTCTATTTTTATAATCACTTCGTATGATAAACAGCTCATGTGGTACAGTCAAACATCCGTCCCCACAAAGAGCATTTATTCCCACAAAGAGCATTTATTGACATATTTATAGGTTTCTTAATTACTATTCATAAGGTGACACATGGCCCAATAATGAACTGCCATTTGTCATTCATTTGATGGTCCAATTAATATTATATCATATAACGTTATTGGGCGGGGCTTTGCTCAGCTACGTCATATTACATTATTGTGCTGGGCTTTTCTGGGCCATGTACCCATGGTCCCGATTAGCAGTGTCGGTCTTGATCTCGTCGCGCTCGTTCACCTCGTATGGATTTACCTCGTACTTCATCTAATATGCAGCCCTTTATAACAACCATAATATGTGGGACCACTTCGTATACGATCACCTCGTATAGGCTAGGCTGTATCTCTTATACGGAAATGTCCCTCATAAATTTGGGTGTATTTGAGTTGTTTCAAACTATAGGTATAAAAGAGTTCATATGCAAGGGCAGTCGTATGTAGAGTTTGCTCTTAAGAGTATGCAGAGCTATTTTTATAACAAAACAATATTTCACTATATTTCATATCATATTATATTAATCACAACTGTCGTAAAATATGGCAAGAAAATTACAAATAGTTTCTCTAGTGCATTGGTATGTGATCATGCTGAATCTGAAGTGAAGCCATTGAGAAGGCAGGAGGCTTATCGGTAATCTCCCCTATCCTCTTAAGTCTTAGCAACGTTTCGAGAACTATAACTGTAACCAAAACTGAACCAACCAGAAATCCGTAACCTATTTTCCATGATTGTCCTGAACCTGCAATGTGTATCCCCAAAGCTATGTTCACTGCTCCAAAGAATAGGCAAAACCACCCCATCCAGTTGTGGTACCATCTCCAGTACTTGCGGTATTTGCTGTCCTTACTAGGTCTCCAAAAGAACGCACACACCTGGAGAACAGCTAGAACAAGTACAAAGATGCCTATCCCTTTGTGTGCTGGGATAGAAACATGCAACTTGTGTTTGAGGGATAATCCCACGACCACTGCAGAAACCCCAAATAAGAATCCAATGAACTGAATGACTACATGAAGGTAATACCAAATGTTGTCTTTATGCTTGAGATATCGTGCCAAAATTGCTCCCACCGGGAGAAATAGACCCCATCCTAAGATACCCAATGTCCCATGTGTCCTCTTATCTTTGAGAAACGATTGCACGCTGGTGGTATCTGTTTTACTTTTACCTGATGAGAAGTCGAAATATATGGTGGTCTTATCATCATGAACGGTAAGGTGATGGTGGTGAGGAGTTTTGGTGCTGAAAGCCAACAAAACAGGCTGAGTACGGAGAGTGATGTTGAATTTCAACTGGAATCCGATGTATATGGAAGCACCTTGAAGAGCCACAAATGGTGGAACATTAGTCAATGGGAGTTCACCTGCATCTGGTTTGATTTGTGAAGCAGTCAAGCCCTTTATGTGATACTGTTTAATATGTGCTCGGCCTTCGTCGTTTATCCATCCAACCATGCAGCTCGAGTTCAGCATCATACCGTCCCTGGAGAATCCCATCCCCACCCACCCACTCGTGTATATGGTTGATAATACTATGCTGATCTCATTGTCTTTCGACTGGGAATACTGGAATCGAATGGAATGAAGTTTTTATAGATTAAAAAAGAATTGTAATGCTGATTTAGTATATGCTTTTTTTTAATCACTGATTTCAAATTGTGGTACATAAAGAAGAAAAGGATTTGAGTAGACTTACCCTTAAAACATAGGAATTCCAAAGTGTTGTACAAATCACATCTGGTAAATTGCTGTAAGGGAAAGGAAGAAATGTGCTGAGATCCATACTACACAGCCTATCACCAGCTTCTGTATTAGCTCCTTCAACTACAACATCATTTGATTGCACAAAATAAATCAAACCCACAAAAAGTATGAAGCTCGATTTCCAGATCCTAAACCTTGAACATTCCTCCATCTTTTAGATCAAAAACAAACAAACAAACTTGAGAGATTGTGTGTGAAGAAAATGAAATGAGGAGTTGAAGAAAAAGATAATAAGCAAGAATCTTGTAAAGGGCTGTTTGGTACAAGTGATGTTTCTTGAGTTTGAAGGCTTGGGTGGGGCTGAGTACGGTGGTTGGAGGTGGCGGGTGATCATCATTCCACCCAAATAATCCCTTCAATTGAACTCATCATAATTCATTAAAATTACCTTCTACCTGTTTTTGTCTGTCATTACCAACTTTTTATTGAAATTAATATATATTGAGAACGAGTAAATAGTAATCCAACTGTGTGTTATTCAAATATAGCAAAAAGAAATCCTCATAAAAAAATAAAGCAAAAGAATTTCAAGCCCTAAAACTTCTAAAAATTACCCTGTTGAACATTATATCCAAATTGTTAAAACTAGAGTTTTAAACACTGTATATACTATTACTAAATGTTGTTAGTGAAAAGGAAATTCCATTACTCATGTAGAAATCGGACAACGCATCAATGCATCATATTATTCGTATAATGAAATACGAAAAGGCCCTAGACAATATAAATTTGGCATCTATAAATATATCTGAGGCACGAGCTAAACAACGAGCTACTTGATTTCTAATACTCCCAACGAAAGAAAAAAAAAAAAGCAACCTTTTGAACTTGAATGAACGATTTTGAAACACAGAATGAAATGTTGTGAATATGCAACATAAACTAAAATCTCTAATTCCATTGATAACAAATAATTATGTACAAGAAAAACAAACAATAGATATTTCAACAGCAGCTATACAATAAACCCGACCCGCCCTCCACCCCCAACTTCCAAGAAGCACCTTACACGCCTCGTTTCCTCACACACATCCAAGTGGCATTCACATCGAACACCATATATATTATACTCGCCCCAGTTTGTTTGGAAAAATCACATCTTTTTCCACGAAAAACAACCAAAAATTCGCTAAAAAGCTTTTACTTTGATCTAGGCATCCTAAAAATATGCTCCTCTCCACTTTTCTCATCCAATTCAAAAACCCATTTACTCTTATCAGTCTTCTTCACAATACCCCTCTTTCTCTCTGCTCTCGTATTATACCCCCCTGATTTGCTCCTTCCATTACTATTACTATTACTATTACTTTTCCCAATCTTAGTAATTTCCATACCTTCACCAATGGGATGCATCATAGACCTTACCTTTGTCTTATTTTCCAGTCCTTTTAAGCATTCTCCAAACCCTTTTTCCCCTCCTAACAAGTTATTAGCCACCACTACTGATCTTTTCGGATTAACATCCAATTTCTCGAGCAATCTTTCGTAGTCGTCAGCTTTGCAGTCAACTAAAGAGAAATCAATATTTTCATAGTCAAGCAAAGTTTGAACAGGGTCCCCTGTTTTGAATTCTACCATTTCGCTTAGGCCTGAATCTTTGATTGCCTTTTGGGACCTGTTTAGCTTTGGCTCGGGAAGAATGCAAACGAGTTTACCTCCCGTCTGTCGGGCTGCTGCTGCTAAGGCTATTGTGGATGAAGAAACATCGGATGTGATTTCTACTATTAGTTTTGACCTCATTCCTGCTGCTAAAGCTGATATGAACTCATTGCATTGAGGCGTCTGTGTTTCGCATAAATTGCATTCTTTCTTGCATGTGTTACACTGTTTTTGAACATGAGGTGAATAGGGTCAGATATGAGTTATAACTGATGTAAAATTCATATGTTAATGAAGGAAAAGGAAAGAAGTCTATATGAGAAAGGTGAAGCACAATGAATGCGTGAATTTGGACTCAAATTTAGTTTATTAATTTGAAATTATGTTAAGTTTTCTCATTTCTGCAACAAATCATCATAGTTTATTGAATTTGGGATTCTCATATTGGAAATATTAAGAATTTATGTATCTTCAATGAATTAACTTTCTAAATACATTATATCCTGAAAAAAAAAAAAAAAAAAGAGGGTACTTTCATGCAAGGTTATTAAATTTGCTATTCATACATATGACACTGGCATAACAATTTATCAACCTAATCTTTTCACCAGCTTCAGGATTTATTGTTTAAGATATCAGTGCAGAAGCCCAACAAAACTCCCAAAAATTAAACAATAATTCTTTCATCTCCATCGAAAAAAAAATTAAATGATGATGAACATATCTATCAAAAATTAATTTTAAGGAAAATCAAATAAAACTACAATTCGTCATTTCTTATCTTCAGGCATCCGAATTCAAGCAAAAATCCAAAAAAATTCGCGCATGTATTGCATAAAAATATGTAACATTGCAAGCAGATCAATTAAGAAAAAAACTCAAAAACATACCAATTTGAGGGCATCAAGATATGCATTTGTAGCAGATTTTGAAGACCACTCCATAATGTTCTGATTTTTTTGGTGAAATCCAAATTATGCTTTGGCAAAAGAAGATAGATTAGTTCTAGGGTTTTTAATATTTGTGTTTATTTTTTTCCTCAAATTATTAGTTTGTTTTAAAGGAGAGAGGATAAAGGATGTTCAACTGTTATTAATGGCATATATTTGTAGTTTATTCAGAAAAACAAGTAAACGACGTGGCTTTTATCAAAAAAAAAAAAAAGTAAACGACGTGGCTATTATCCCTATTAATTTGGAACACTTTGTCCATTTGTGTCACATCTTGATTTGTCCAAAAGTGACAAATGGAACTCAGAGAAATGAAATGAGCGGACCAAACAAGTTCTGGTCGGTATCTAGACATGTTGTGTGTTATATAATTAATATAATGTCCCATCAAATTAGCCATTAGTTGTTTGTTATGTATAAGACTTCAAACATAATATACAACTATAATCTCGGTTTGAAAGTTGTAAGTTGTAACCCACAATAAAGAGATTCTACACAATTTACATTCTTTTATTTATGTATTAAAATGAGCACAATTATATTTCATATTTGGCAAATCCCGGTACATCCATTCCTTCCCCATATACATATTCCATGTTTGTATTTACGGATTTCATGTTAATTTCACACTTTAATTAAACTGCTAGCCAGATTTTCCATCACATTTCCTAATATTTCAAATGCTGATAACGTAACTCACAAATCAATACTACGCCATAGTTCCCAAAAATTCAAATCCCTATAAGTCACATCCACCACATTGATTTTTGTAAATTGTAATTGCCCGAAGGTATGGAGTCTTAGAGACTCTATAAAAGGGCCACCAGAATAATGGTTTACACACAGTCGCAAATAGAGATAATTGCGGGATAAATGCAAAAAAAAACCCCTGTGAAATAATTTATTGGCTGAAAACCCCCTGTGAAATAAATATAGGCTAAAAACCCCCTGTGAAATTTTTTCATTGCAAAAAACCCCCTCGGTTAGTTAGGTCAGCTACCCCCTGTGAAATAAATGCAAAAAAACCCCTGTGAAATAATTTATTGGCTGAAAACCCCCTGTGAAATAAATATAGGCTAAAAACCCCCTGTGAAATTTTTTCGTTGCAAAAAACCCCATCGGTCGTTGCAAAATATTTATTTTATTTTAGTAAATATGCCTCATAATAGTAAAAACAATAATGTTAATGATCTAAAATTTAAATATTATGAGGCATATTTACTAAAAATAAAAGAAACATTTTATGAAAAACTATCTTTAATATCGTTTTTTGTGTAAACATGAGTAAAAGTGTATCCCAAATGAATATATAAGTACTTATATGTTAATGATCTAAAATTTAAATATTATGAGACATATTTACTAAAAATAAAAGAAACATTTGGGATACACTTTTACTCATGTTTACACAAAAAACGATATTAAAGATAGTTTTTCATAAAATGTTTCTTTTATTTTTAGTAAATATGCCTCATAATATTTTAATTTTAGATCATTAACATTATTGTTTTTACTATTATGAGGCATATTTACTAAAATAAAATAAATATTTTGCAACGACCGATGGGGTTTTTTGCAACGAAAAAATTTCACAGGGGGTTTTTAGCCTATATTTATTTCACAGGGGGTTTTCAGCCAATAAATTATTTCACAAGGGGTTTTTTGCATTTATTTCACAAGGGGTAGCTGACCTAATTAACCGAGGGGGTTTTTTACAATGAAAAAATTTCACAGGGCGTTTTTAACCTATATTTATTTCACAGGGGGTTTTCAGCCAATAAAATATTTCACAGGGGGGTTTTTTGCATTTATCCCGATAATTGCTGATATATACCCGAAGTAACCTAGAGTCAAAAATTGTGTCGAGGTGAACGCTTAAAAGTTGGCAAATAGGCTAGCCTTCTCATTAGTGTATAAAGAATAGTCACACCCAAAAAAAAAAAATCATTTGCCCAAAAGTAAATGAGAAAGACAGAGCTATGTAGGAAGGAAGAGAGAGATAAGCTTTTCTATTTAGCCCAGGCAACAGAATCAATCTCTGCTTGAGCAGCCTTGTACAACTCCAGTCTCTTTGCAAGAGAGATACGCCGTTGCATTATTGCAGGATCCTCATCCAACATTTTACCCAACTGTTTCCCCTATAAACCCAACATACAAAACCCATTTTTAGTATAACAACGGGAGTTGAAAGCTAGAGAAAAACAGAGTGGGTCAAATTAATACCTCTTTTGCACCTAACTCAGCGAAGAAATGATCAAGCAAGCTGCGTTTCGCCTCACGAACTTGACAATAAACAATAGACTTCGGAATGGAGTTCCTCAGACTTCCACAAACCATATTCACATAAGATAACACGGTTGATCCTGTACAAGAAGTACCACGACTTATTAGGAAAACTAAAATACTATTAATTACCAGGTGATTCTTAAAAATGCCACGGGCATAGGTCCATGTGGTGGGTCCACAGATGATTGTTAATTTGTTATTATAGAGACTTGGGAAATAGTGGGACATCTCAAGAATCAATTCTAATTGAAACAATCATAAATGACAGGGACAAGAAACTTGTACTCACCAATTCTTCGAAGATAGGAATCATTATATCTGTCGAAAATCGAATGTGTTGGATTTCCACCCTTCTCAACATCCTGAGGAAGCTTCCGGAAAAAATCTACAGTTAAATAGCTGCATTCCATTTCTACTAGCTGTAGAGTTGCCCTCTTGCTTTCTTCCTTCATCCTGTCTAGGGATTCTACTGCAGCATTGCTGACCTCCACCCGGAGAGAGGGGTACTGCTTCAGCTCCTGTAGGCATTGGCAGATTTATTTACGGCCCTTTAAAAACAAATTATATCTCTAAGCATTATTATGAAATTATGCTATTTCTCCAATCCAGAATTTTCATTTCCCCATCACTGTCCTGAACCTGTTCCGTTAAATAATATTCACCAATTCTTTAACAGATAGAATAATAAAGTATCCAACAAAAGAAACAATTAGGGACCTCATAATGCTCCAGGCATAACAATATTGTCCTTGTATATTGTGGCCCAATCATTATCAGTGCACAAAACAAAGTGACTTACCACAGTCTCACCAATTGACTTGTGAACTAGGTCCCTCAGCACACCATGAACCTGAAAAGAGGAAAAGACCCGTCACAAGCTTGTAACACAACTCATTTTCATGACAAAAACTACTAGCCGGAAAGAGTTTGCTCATCTTCAATAAGGGCAACAGAAAGAACATGCACACAATCACAGTTTCTGACATAGTATTCAATTCATGTTTGAGTAGTACCTAAGTGAGTCTGTGATAATGGTGTCATGTAACATCCAACAACTTCCAAGCCACTTGGATAACATGGAATGAGCTTGACATAGTAATAAAAAAAATCATACGATAGACATTCAAACTGATTCTCAAGTCAACCCAAGACTGCTCAACCCCCGAATGACTATTTGATATCATTTTAATGATAGAATCATAGAAATAATCCATATCAAAACCTATTGGGAAAGGGTGACCAACATATGACCAAAGAAGTCGAGAAAAAACTTTTTTATTTAAATGCATACCGCATCGACAGCTGCCTCTGCAGGACCTTTAATAGTAATCAAGGCAGTTTCAATGAGACGGCGATAACCCTGTTCTGGAGCTATAAGATGAGGCTGATACCCATCAGCTTCAGTTACTAATTTCCGTACATTCTCCATCGCAAGATGCCTATCAAACTGCAAGCGTTTCAATGCAGCAGGTAGTTGGTTATCAAAGACATTATATATCTTATCACCACCAGGTCGACTGCAGAATCATGTGAAAATAAATATGATGATCAGAATAGTTACAACATGAAAAATAATGTTGCATACAAAAATGCTCATAACGAGAAACCATAGATACATACACTCCATCAAGATGCTCTTTGAATATTCCATCAAACATGCGGCAGATTTCCATAATTGTGTACAACTTTCCCTGGATTAACAATCAGGGGTAAAGATCAAGGTGCTTCATGCAGCAGGGACCAGTTTAAGATTAACAAGAATATCATTTCAAGAAACACAAAAAGAAGCTCATTGAGAGGATATTAACAGAATACGAGGAAAGTAACAGTTGACTGGGACAATAGAGGAATGGCATAATAGAACTAGTACATTAAATTACCACAAGCAGATACTGAACTACAATAAAGGGAAAAGGTTACTCACTCCAGCATCTGTTGCAATGGGCTTTCCTAGACGGCTCAACTCAGATTCTAGATCAATTATAGTTTTGTTGATGAGTGACTGAAGGCCTGGAATTCGAGATTTGATAACTGATTCCAAGTGCTAGAACATGAAACAACAAAAGTTAGAACATCAAAATATTATGTGATCTGCCAACCTAATTTTGGGGCCAGCAACGAATAAATCACTAGAAGCGATAAGGGTGAATCATAAGCTTTATCACATTCACAGCATCAGCATATGTAGGCTTGATAAAAAGTCATATATATCAAGAACCTTGATGTTTAGTTCTAGATAAATATTCAACTTCACTTTCAAAGATCAGTGTTGTGGAGGCCAATATTTCAAGACTTATATAAACTGAAAGTGAAGTAGTAATCTGTGATGCACTATATTTTCATATTTGGCTTACTTTTGATAGAACTTTTCCAAGGTGCTCAGAACCCATTCTGTGGACGAGATGTTTATACTCCGGGGTTTGAGCAAAATACTCGCGCTCTCTACGTCTAGCAGCAATCATGTCTACATTTTTGTTAATGTCAGCTTGGGAGCGATTAACTACACCTATCCATGGGAACTGCAACTTATATGCTTTTCCTTCAAGGATCTGAAACCCTCAAAAAAACAAAATAAGGATACATTAGTCCCACTCCTTCATATTACAACAATAACCGAAAATTCTTCAATAACAGAAAATCGCAGACCAACTAAACGAGATGTTGATTCAAAACAGTAATAAAACTTAAATTTTGGGATTTATAGTTTATCAGCCATGATAAATTAATCAAAAAACAGCTACTCATCTATAACTAAAGGATTCTTCAAATAAACATCTAGAAGCACCAAAATAAGATATAAAATGTACATTCTCCAGTAACATAGACATAAAAAGAATTGTTACATAGTGCATGGTCAAATGAAGCCGAGCAAGAAAATGACTTGAGTTTAGGTTGCAAGTTTAGAATGCAACAGGTTGTCAAAAGAACAGTCCGAAAAAGATGAATACATAAGGAAGCAGGTGAGGCAGTGCTATTTTCTGATAGAATATTGAGAATTCGAATTCAAATTTAGTCAACCCTGTACAACTATTCATATTTAAACAGCTCCAGATGTACATCTCCGAATCAGCAGATTCTGAAAAGGAGTTAATAAATCATCAAACCAAACAATGTTTGCTTCCCACTTTTTAGAAACTATCAGCAGATTAAAGATCTATGATCATAGTTGTAAACTTACATCCACCGCATCTGTACCCTTGTCCATAAGATCAATCTTTGTCAAGACTCCAAATGTCCTCTCTCCTGAAATAAGACCAATATAAAGGTCAGAAAACAATGTGGGGAACCAAATACAAAACCTTTTAAGTGGGACGATCATCATAATCCCGAGCAGCACAAGCTTGATACCAATGGGAAGCCAGGACCACATTCACAGAAAAGAACTCAATTATACATGAGAGAACAGTATCAATAAGCCATAGTGCCATACCTTTTGGATCTACTTCACGAGAGATCTTAATTGCATCTGATGTTGCAAGATCTTGATTGGCAGGGGAAACAGCCAGTATAATACAGTTGGGCTGCAACAGATCACAAGATTAAACGAAACAAAGTCATTTTGAACTGTGATTGAACTGCACAAAAAAATAATATTGACCATAATTATGAAAATCTTATGGCTTTGTTTGTTTATGTTTTTAGATAAAATTTTAAAATTTCCTTGGGAATCGCGTACTATGAAAATTCGTGCAGGATAGGTGTTCGTTTATGTTTTTAAAAATAGGATGAAAGTTATAAAACATGTCAAATCAATAGTAATAGGTTGATGGATGATATGTAGAATAATTATGTTAGTGGTGTATATAATGATTATGTAAATTAAAAAAAGTATGAATAAAAAATTGTATAGTATGATAGAGAAAGTGAAAAAATGATTATAATAAATAATTTGATTGTTAACTGTGTGAAGTGATGTATATATGATTGATAGTTAGTTATATAGAAGATTGAAAAAATAGAATTTAAAAAAGGGGAATTGAGATGAGAATTTGGTGTGTTAACTTTATTCTGAATTTTGGGAATAAAAAACTTGAAAATGTAATTTGAAAACATAAACAAACAAGGCCATATATGTTTGTAAACATTGACTCAACAGTAGTGCAGCAAGTTTACGAAGCATTAAGCATGTGCCTGAAAAAAATTCTGATTCAAAATTAACAGCAAAAGAAATGCAGGAGTCATAAATACCTTTTCAATATAAGCCCGCACCATGTTCTCAATGTCCATCACAATGCTTTCAGACTGACCGTCTATGATAAACCAAAACAATAAATATTTAGTTCTTTCAAAAGGAAAATGAGCGCAAAGAAAAATAACTACTAAAATTCAAGATATAATTAGGCGGAAAATTAACTTACCAACAGCCACTTTTGTAAGACCAGGAAGATCAATCAATGTCAAATTCACAACTGCAATCAAGAGAAGTATGCAAAATTACTTGCTACTCACTGAAAATAAGAAAAGCAGAGATATTTTTGATGCAGTCTACTAACATTCATTTACATTCATACAGATACAGGCACCAGCCTCCAACCATTACAGTCAGGAGACCCACGGTCAGGAACTAGGGATGTAACTAGAAGGTAGCTAACTTCCTTGTCGCATAAGCAGCGACCTGGTAGAGTACTATGTCAAACATAACTAAATGGCGAAAAAAGTAGCAAACATTGTGCACCAAAGAGAAGGGGGTATGCAACCAAAGATTTCATACATATAGAATCACGTCCAGCAAGTAACTGAGTGCATTTTTTAATTCATTACTTTACTCGAAAGCCACATGAAACAAGCTTCACCAGTATCTTTTATTATTTTTTGTTATTTCCGTCTGGATAGGTGTTTGGAATTTGGATTGGAACTAGGACGTGACACAAGAACTTATTTTACATCATTTTTCACAATTAATGCTGCTACGACAATAATCATTTCATGTTAATACAAATAATTTCAATCCATATGAACAAATTCTTAACCCTCCAAATCATTGATAGCATTGTGATGCAAATATCAAATGATACTGGTATAAGGATCAAAATAATACAATGGAATCGCATAAATAAGAAATGATCGATAACCATGTCCGGACTCACCATTAGGGGAATAAATGCTAAGATAAATTGGGACACTAGAAATTTGTTTAGAACGTCCTGTCTCTCGATCAGTCTCATCAGCGATCTCCTTTCTCACAGCAGCTGCACAATAGTATCAAAGATTAGAAGAAAACATAGTCATAGTTTAAAAGGGTGCCCATAAACACAACCCATACAAGCTGATTGACCAATTAATCAGAAAATTGGTTGCAGCATCAAAGTCAGATGCTTGGTGACCCATGGCCAACTGATAGAAACTAGTGTTGACCTAGGTGACTCGATCAAACTGGCAACTCTAGGCATCCATCATTTTCGTATATTTTTTTCTTTTGCACACACACAGAGGGATAGGTGGGGCTGATTCTACTTGACAGGAGGTGGAGGGAGAAGATTATAACCTGTGTGCGGATTTGGAAGTAGAATATGTTGAGGCAATGTGGAGGATTGATGATGAAAGTGGAAGAAAAAATAAATGATAGAGTGAAAGGCGACTAAAACTTTTACAAAAATATTTAAACAGGAACATATATAGAGACATTCGGCTTTGGCTTGACTAAACGTTCTGACGAAACTTCAGTTAAGTTATGTTATAGAAAAAAGAGGATTCTTGCATTCCCCCCCCCCCCTGTTGAGAAAGCATTCATTCTTCAGCCCAGTTCCTTTTATCAAAAGACTTCAATAGGTACGCTCAAGAAATAGGCCAATTCCGCGGCTTTTTGTTCAATTTCTCGTGGAGTCAAATTCTCATCAGTACGGGTCAAGGGAATAGCTCAATAATATAACCCGAGTTCACTAGTTTTCTTAAATCAAACTAATGAGTCAGACAATGACCCAGATGCCGCTCTAGTTCGATTACTGGTGGATAATTAAAAACAATGTTTCCTAAACATATTCACAAGAACCCTGGCAAAGTATACTAGCAATGTTTATGGTTAATGGAAAACAGAAAAGCAAGTGCTAATTCAAAATATGGGCACATCGTGGAATATTGAAATTCAATTATTAGTAAATCCAACATTGTAGCTTGATAAAAATATGAGTTCGAATAAATTGATGAAAAACAGAAAACCAATTTCTTCATAAAGCTTACCAAAATCAGTGAACCTCTTTCTCGGAAGATGTCCAAACTCCGCATATTCTCTTCCTTCATCAAGCCGATGAAGCTGCAGGACAAGTGGACGTCGAGTAACAATACCTGCATTTCGGACATGAAATCAATCCAAATATTTTGGCCCATCCATACCAAACAGAACATAATTTCCAAGATAATGCCACTGCATATGGTGATGCAGCAGTACATACAAATGGCACTACTTACCAGATCCACGGGGCAGAAAGTCCTTCCCGACAATGCTTTCAAGAACAGAGGACTTCCCAGAACTCTAGAGGCCGAACACAATAGTCAGTTACCACAAAAGGCAAATGATTAAATAGACTAAAGTGTCAAAACAAAATGCATTTCATGGAGAAAGGACCGACAATACTAACGAGGGAAGACCATAAAGCCATCAATTATATGTAATACTCATTTGAAATGCATGATTTCTAGGTGGAAAACACAATATAGCACCAATCACACCACATATTCAAGACAATAAACCCATATGATCGTTTTATACAGCAATGTTAAATGAGGAGACATATTGTAGCTATTTGTTCACACCATCCTATAAACGAAACTCTTCTGTAAAGTTTGTCAACTTCAAGTCCTAGAACAGCTGCTAACTTTTTATGTCTTTGAATCCACTCATGCATTCTAGAACAATAACTAACTAATTCAATATCGATCAATGATTTCGCAGAGTTTCAATTATATCGACCTAAATCATAATAGTGTATGCATCATGATAGATATGAATTGGCAAAACAAACAAAATAAATCTGGTTGAACCGTGAACTTGAGCAAAATGTAGACTGCGACAACAAATTCAGGAGAATTCTCCATGACGCGAAAATTCCGAGCAAATATCTACTAAAAAGATGATATATATAATATATACACATAATTGCAGAAAAAAAATCAAATGCAGAACAATTTACAAGCAGATCTAAACTCAACACCACAAAAAGATCGTCGAATCGACAATACAATCTGGTGATGAAAATCACAAAACTCCAAACGCCAGTTCTCAGCTCAAATTCATCACTAAAACATATTCAGAATCAAAACCACAGAAAAATAAGTTATAGATAAGGTGCGAGTATCTGGGACCTGACCACCGACGACGGCAATTGAAGGCAGGGCATCCCAGAGAGTCGGCAGCGCGCTCTCTTCGCCGTGATCGCCAAGCGCGGTGCATGCTCTCTGCAATCTGTTAACCAATTGGATCAGATTCTCCATCTCCGACTCACAGATCTGCGAACTGCTGACTTAACAACCACCGTAGTCGCAATGCGAACAAATAAATACTCAGAAAATAAACCTGATACAGTTCAATCTCGATTCCAAATTGTAGATCGAGGGAGTGAGATCGAAGGGGAAGAGATTTTGAATTGGGAAATGAATAGAGAGATTTAGTGAAACTAGGTCGGTGGGAGAGGGTGATGTTGGGGAGCGGCTTTCTTGTTCTTGTTACTTTGTTTTGCGTTTTGAATTTCAAATACTTGGACATGGAGTCATGGAGAATTGTTTTTTTCTTTTTTATGTTTCTAACAAACTCAAAAAAATCTGAATTGATAGTTTTTCTATCTACCAAATTAAATTTGAATATTTTTTTTTTCCATCAAATTTGTTTGAAACTCACTTCAATTATATACACAAAAGAATCAAATTGCTCAAGTTCAACTTGTATTTCGATCAAGAAAACTTAGTATCAGTTCGGCTTAATTAACATCAAATTGATTTCAAGAACTATTTAAAAATTTTAAATTGGTCACCAATATTTTGAAACCAGGAAGTCAGGACCATCCATCAAATAGAAAAATTGACTAAACGAAGGTTCACTGGTTTAACCAGCGAGTCGACTGTGGTCAAAACAATGACATCATAAATATGTATATATAAAAATTTTATAATATATATTTTATTATTATTACAAAATAACTAAAATAATATGTATATGCATTTCAGATTTTAATTTACATATGATAAATATAACAAAAAATATTATAAAAGTGGTGAATATAAGTTGAAAATCATTAAAACAAAAACTCTCTTGTCTTAAAATAATATCATATCATCCCAATTTTAAAGGTATATTACGGGCTGCACGCATCTGGAGAGGAAAACACCTAATTCAATGTTCATATCGTATACTCCTAGCAGCTATTGTTTACATGATATGGAAGGAACGTAATACACGAGTGTTTGAAAATGTGAAATCACCACCGGAGGTTATTGTTGAACGAGCACTCAACATTAGTAAGGAACGCCTAATGTCGATGCAGCTGGCGGACACTTTGCAAAGTCGTGATGTGAAACGTTTATGGCATATAGCTTGGTAATCATTAGATATAATTAATGTAATTACTTACTTTTATTTTTGAGAAACTATTTTGGTTGGCGGGTATGGCACATATAAAAGCTATACTTGGTTATGTAAGGATTAGCCCTTACGATATTTGTACTTGTAACATGTTTATTTATTAATGAAATTGAACCTTTAACCAAAGAAAAAGAAAATTTTAAAGGTATAATACTTTGACCAAATAATAAGTATTACATGAGATGAATCTGAACATATAAAAATATTTAGTTCGTGTTTCATTTTGGTTATAATTCCTAGTGTTATGTCAATAACTTAATGAGTATTCTTTACGTAAAAAAGAGTTCATTTAAAGAAACTAAACTTGATTTTAACATATTTAAAAACGAAAGAAAGATAAAAAATATGATAAATGCAATATTATATTTGATGTTAAAGACATATATTTCTATTTTAAAAATGTTAATATATATTGTTAGTCAATATATGAATATTTTTTTGTATGCTCAGAATGTTTATAAGGATGTGAAATTAAAGCTATAGCACGCAAATGGATTACCACTATGTAGATTAGAAGTTCATATGTGCTTAAAATTATTAATTGAAATAAAGAACGAATGAAAAATGTGACAAAAATTAAAAAGAGAATTCTTGAGTGAGGATACGATGCTATCTACATTTAATCTATACTTTTATAAAAACAAAGGTTGTTTTACCTCACAAATTGCGGTTATTTCTCACCATTTTACTATTTTGTCCATAATTTAAACATAAGGAAGCTAAAACTAAGAAACAAATGTATGTAAATATCAAACTAGATCAAGGGCAGAAAAGAGATTAGCAAGGAGCCCGACAATTAGCAGAAGATTTTTGTTATTGTTCCACATTTGTCTTAAGTTGTGATTTCAAAATAAAACAAAGCTAAGTTAAAGATGTAATATCATAAATAAAAAAAACTGAAACCTCACGTTTGTACAGCGGTTTTACAATCTCCTTTTCAACTTCTCTCCCCAATTCTCACTTTTTCAAACCGTTGTTTGTTAAATTCTTCACAATCGCTACAATTTTTAATACAATCTTTAAAACCACTTCAGTAATCCTGCTTGCCCTTTTTCCCTATTGACAATGAGCCCGCATTTCCGACCCGACAGGAATTGAAAATGAAAGAAGAATCTGTGTACATTGAAATAGGAGGTACAGTCCCGGGCAGAGAAGTTGAAAGATTGCAGGAAGGAGAAGATTGAAAAAAAGTGAGCTTCTCCTTCATACAAACTTTTTCAAGGTATTGAGCAGTGAGCAGTGAAACTCCTTTGTCGGCCTCGGTGTTGCTTCTTTGTGGAATATTGATTTTATGGACCTTAAATCTTCATTTACCCTATTTGCATATCTGCCTTAAAAGAGAGATAATACAAAGATGACCTTTGATTTGGTAGATTTATTATTTTTAAAATTTCTTTGCTAATTCCAAATTAGATTTCTTTATTGACTTTTATCCCTCTTTAGAGTTTTAACTGATGCATTATGAAACAAGCAATGGAGAGTGAGTGTATAATGCACGTAAATAGAACATTTGTCTGATTTTTATTAATTGAAAATTTGAATGTAAAAAGTTATGTGATTTCTTTATGAAAAAAGAATAGGCTTTTGATATTAGGTTTATAAGTTATTTGGTTGCTGTACACCTAAAAAATTTAGGTGCGCGAGTACCGCGTGCAAGAATTGCTAGCATTTTTAAAAAGATTTATAGACATGCATAAGAAATAAGTGATAAATTTACAAGATAAATATATTAGATTTATGATCACATACATAACATGATAGAAACGTATTCAAATTCTTTTTTAAGATTAATTTACATTTAAATAGTCCAAAAAATTGTACTCAGACATATCTAACATATAGCATAATTAAGATTTAATGAGGAAAAAACTACTAATAGTAGGAAATTATTTAGTAAAAAAAAATAAATAGAAAGATTCCCAATTTTTTAAGATTATTTAGACAATGTGCTTATCAAATTTAATTATGTATGAGAAGTTATAATATACGATAAGATTGAGTCCATACACTTATAATTTTTAGGCATAAGGTATTGGAGATAAATTGGAAAAAATGAATAATGAAAGAAGTTTACCAATCATATTTGACATATGATTCATTTCTTCCTAATTTTATAGGTTAATTTTAACGGAATTTGAGTTTTAATTGAGATCTCTAAATATAAATTTTGTTTAATATTTTGTAGTGATTAGTCATTTTTAATGTTATTTAACTTATGACTCATTTTATGGAATGAATCTTATCTTGGCACCTTCCATGGGGAAAAATAGAAGTAATTATGATTGAAATAGGTAAAGTATATAATATTTCATGCTAAAAATATAGACTTGTCACGTATATTTTGAAGATATTGCTGTCTTACACTAAAATATTTATACTTATGTATTTACGGATGAATAAGTTAAAGCTACAATATTCTTGCAAAAATCATTATTAATCTTATACTAGTTTCGTATTTTGAAGTTATTAAAATAACTTACAAGTTTAAAATTATACATGAAATTAAGATCGAAGAAGTAACTGGGGTGTGATTTCATCGTATAACTAATGTACTTTAGATTTAAATTTATAAAAGATTCATATTTATTAGTACTAATGTTGGCACTAATTTCGCCTTTATCACAATAAGAACTATACTCTAACTTAGATATATAAAACTACATAAATAAATGATATATGTTATCTACTTTATTAAAAAGAGTGATACAAAAAGAGAAATATAATGTGTTTTTTTTGTTATTTCACATTCATATATATCAATTTAAGGATGCAATGCATTGATATTTGATGACTAAGTTTTTGAAATTATGTTGCATTATTTTTTTATCATCAAACTATGTTAAATTATAACTTAAGCAATTACAAAAAAATTTGCTACTATTTGAATTATTATCAAGTCTTTTAAATATTAATTGGACTTATTTATTTAGATTTTTTTCAATTTAAATTTTGTTAATTGTTTCTAGTACTATATAAGATAAGTGTATAAAAGTTGTGTAGACTCATATAATTTGTATTCAGTTGTCACACATCTATATACGTGGAACCTATATGAACTTGTTATAGAAAATTTAGTTTGCGATAAAGGAAGTGAAGAAAAAAACTATATTAATATTAGCTTTGTAAGTCTGGGTTGTTTAGTCATAAAACTAAAAAAGCATAATAATTAGCTAATTTAAACCCCTCCCAACTTCTACTGAATATTTTTGGTAGAATTATTCTAGAACTATTTCCTTGGGGATTGAACCAAAGGGGCATGGGGAAAATACAAGATAAATTAAAATCCTAACATCTAAGATGACATAAGTACTTTTTTTACAAATTCCCTACATGCACGGCCTACCACTCAATCTTGCATCTTTTGTTTTTTATTTTTTTTTTAATTTTTGAGTGACTTCAAAATTATAATCCGAGTTCTTTTATTTATACTAATAGAGTAAAAACACCCTATTAGACTAGAAAACATAAATTTAATATACAGACAAATTAAATAGAAATGGAAAACAACTTCAAATGAATGTTAATACCCATGCTTAGAAAAGAACTTAAAATAAAACCAAATAAAGAAACGAGACAACGATTATTAATGGGTTAGGCCAAGTTTTATGCCAACGCCCATGATCTACACTGAATAATTTTATTGATTCTAAGATGATTTACGCTCACGATCTATTTCGACTAATGGAAAAAGATTTCCTCACAGGTCCGTAAGGTTTTCAAACCTGACAGACAATCTCAACACAAATCGTGGCTGAGATTAATGGGTGACCTGCTAAGCAGGTTACCATGTTTTATATGAATTGTTTAATAAAATAGGCAACATATTTGCATATTATTAGGATGAGGTCCTCACAACTTCGTATTTAGATCCCAACTTACCTTTTTTGGTTAACCATTTGAGTTGTCCATCTCACCAATAGTATGTATATTTATAGCATGTGTTTTTAATGAATTTCATTATAAGCTAGAGTATTATATCAACAAATATTATGTGGAAAATATTTTCATCAAATTAGTATTTTAAACTTATCATTTAACAATATAAACTCTAAAATATTATAATCCAGTATTAGTATCACGTAAAGTATGATAATTTAACTTTGTGCTTAAAAATTGCTTGCTTGAGTATGGATGGCTAAGAAGTAATTTTTTTTAAAAAAATGAATATTTCTAACCAGTAGTGATCAAAACTCAATTATATATTGTTTACTTTAATACTCTGCTAAGCTAGAACTCTCAATCGAGATTCGAGAACATACCATGTTGCAGGCTTCATTGGTTTGAATTTATTCCTCCTCTTGCATAACATCCAAACAACAAAATAAGAATTAAAAGATACATTAAAACATATACAATACATTTAATTAAAAAATTTTATTGTTACATGTTTATTAATAGTTATGAAAATATAAAAACACATAAAAAATGTATAAATCTACCAACTTGATAAGGAAATGAATAATTAATTAGTTGATAAAATTCAATACCTTGTCAAATTTTCAAAAGATTAAAAAATTTCTAAATTGCACAATGAAGATGAATTGGGACTACATATTGTTGTTTTAGTAAGTGTAGCTTGTTAGAAGTTGAAATAAGTGATGAAAAAAATATAATATAATTAAGTGTTTTTAGTATAGTGAAATTTTAATAAATTATTTAATAGGGGTGAATTAGCACAAAAAAGAAAGTTTAGGTGGATTTTTGTAAAAAATAGATTTTATTATTCTAAGGCTAAATATGGGTCTTTCAAGGCTAATCTCACAGATTTCTGTGAGATTAGCAATTCCCTTGACTAATTATCATCCTGAAATTGTATTTGAACCCTAAATTCTTCATATCAAACTCAATATACAACTTGACGATCTCCTCCATGTTAGACCCAAAAACTAACATATCGTCAACACAACACCCTAAACCTCTTAAAATAGCAACAATAATCCATTTGAAACCTAGCAAATTAATCTACCACTAGCCATGAAGGTGTCAAATCTCTATACTACCTCCTCGGAGCTTGCGTAAGACCGTAGAAGCTAGGAAAATTCTATGATGGTCCGAGATTGTTGGTCCCAAACCAGTTTAAACCACATATTCATGGGGAGGGGGTGGTTTTTCCCACATGGGTGGTTAAAAAAACCACCCCTATTTAGAAAACTTGTGGTCAAAACTTGGTCCGGACCATCAGAATTTCCCATAGAAGCTACTGTCATATCCCTATTCAAACTCATTCTTTGGCCTATTTCTTCATCTCTCACTTATCTATCAATATGGCTTTACTAATGCAACACTTTCATTCTCTCGATATTTCCATCTATTGCCCTCTAATCATAATTTGCTTCAATAATTATCAAAACGATAATTCTTTATCTTGACATTAACTCAAAAAAGTTATTAAAAATACTCCACAAAATTATTATGCAAACTTCATCACATATTCTAAAATACCAGTGAAAAGGGAAAATATCATTCACCTCCCTTCGCTTTTGGCATCTACCCCTCATGTTTGATTTCTTGGCAATAACTTTCCTTCAATCCAATTTTATGTCAACTTTATCTTTTTATGACGCCCTTTCATTAATTATTTTCTAGTGGGAAATTATAGTTGGAATTCTCTTGTCAAATTACAAAAAAATGTTATCATCAAAATAACTTAAATACCATTAGTCATTATTAAAACATCATGATATTCATGTATGCACTTTGCATAGATCTCTCACTTTGAGAATATTAGCTTATATTCTCCATTCTCCATCAATTTATATAATTAAACAATGTCAGTTAATTTTCGGTGCCTTATATCTTATATAAAGTCGAGACAATTAATATTATTATATTGGACTTTGTACTAATATTGAGTATATCTCAAAATTCTGCAAGTCATTTCTGAGATAAAGAAATACATATACATGTTGTGACAGAGTACGAAGGGGGAACTATAATTCATGAATAGGTTCTAAGTGGATATAGTCAAACTGAATAATATTTTGTTGGAACTTGTTTAATTTTTGTCCAATTTTACAATTAACTATGTTTTCCTTCATTTAATAGTTAATAAGTTAAAATTGAATAAGTTCATTCAAATTTAACGTAAATCAAATCGTATAACTTGATATTTTATATTTATTTATAATTTATTTAACTAATTGTGTTAAACCCAGGCCAGATTCTAGACTAAAAAATGAATTAATTAGATCATGTTTGTTGTATTATATCAATTAAATTTAGATAATTGTTTATCACATTTCAAATAATTTAATTTGTTTCAGATCCTTAGTAGAATGTTTAGGATAAGCATACACTTTTAATCAAGTGCTTTTTATGGTAAACAACAACAAAATTGAGGTCATAAAAAATGATTAAAAAAAATTAATTGATTAATTCTTAACTTCAAAAAGTTTTGAAGCCTAACTTTTTGGTTTTATGAAATGAAAAGTTTTTAGGGTGAGCTTTTGAGATTGAAAAATATTTTATTTTATTAAAGAATGGAGAATATAGGCTTTGAGAGCATGCATGAATCCATCATGATCTTTGAATAAGAATTATGGCTTTTCGATTAATTTTGGTGATAACATTTTTTGTAATTTTGAAGAGAAAATTTCAATTATAATTTCTGCTAGAAAAATAATTAATAAAAGGTATTTTAATGGTAAGAAGATAAAGTTAGACATAGAATTAAATAAAAAAGAAATTATTGCCAAAAAACTAAATATATGGGGATGTATATGAATAGTTTATAGTTCAAGTTGAGGTGATTATATTTTTCCTTTGTGAAATATGGGTTTATGTAAAAGTATGCAAAAACACCAGCCTCAAGTATTATTTATACTTTTCTATGAGATTAGGAAAAGACCAATAATGGAAAACTTTCTCTCCAATGTTCCATGACAATTGGACACCATTCACAATCTCAAATCTTCCAATCGACCAATACAAAAAAGTTAGGGCCTAATTGAATGACCACTTGTTCTCCCAAAATAAATTTCCATAGTAAAAAACTACAAAAAAATGCATTTGTTTAGTATATCATGAAAAAATCTTACAAAAAAAATCTCTCAAAATTTCAAATAATTTGAAAAAATTCTTTTAACAATTTAATTTTACTATTCATGATTTGACAGTTAATACAATTAATTAAAATGATCTTTCCGACTATCTTTCAAAGGCGAAAATTAAATTAATTACATATTCTAATGCAAAATAATGCAACGTTTAAAATAAGATCCATTATGACTATTTTCTGACGTCTAAATCAACGAGTTTGACTAAACACATTTAATAAAAATTTTATTTAAATATAAATCCAAACAAATTTCTCACAACAAAAAACATATCACATCAACCCCAATTATTACCTTTTTTTCTTCTCAAAAATCTCATCTTTTAAACAAAATTTCTCACTTTTATCATGAAAATAATTTTTCAGAGATGGGCATGCCAACCAATTGGGCCCTTATATACTATAAAATATCAATTTCTATTTGGCATATTCCATTTATCCAGGGTGATGATGCCTCAAATTTGGTCATCTTAAACAGTATATTGTAAATCAAACTCTCATCTCCACAAAAACCTCTCCAAAGTGCCGTGTTTTTCTTTGTTCTTCCCCTTTTCGATGCAGACTGAATTTTTACTACTATTTTCATGGATTCTATTGTTATGATGAACTCTCCATTAAAGTCCTTAAGCTTCATCAGCTTTTCCAACTCAATTTCACCTAATAACTCATCTTTTTGGCTCTTAAAATTCCAAGACTCCAAAAGGTTCAAAAAACTTTCAATCACTAAAAATTCTTCCAACCCTAACTCAACATGGGGCAGAATACAGAGCTCGCCAATCAATCCCTTTTCATATTTAATCCCATTCTTTCAGAAAGTCAAGCACTTTTCAATAAAATCCTCAAAAACAAATCGGGCTTTTGTTTTACAGGATTTTAACATTGAAGAAACTGATTTCTTGCAACAGGGTGCGTTTGGGACAATGCTGATGAGTGTAACAGCAACAGCTAAGGTTAAAATTAGTCCCTTAATGGCTACATTAGCTGCGAACCCGACATTTGTTTCGGGTTTATGTGCTTGGACTGTTGCGCAATCAATGAAAGTTTTCTTGAATTTTTGTGTGGAGAGGAAATGGGATTTCAAGATTATGTTTGCTTCTGGTGGAATGCCTTCCTCACATTCTGCATTGTGCACTGCTTTGACCACCTCTGTCGCCATTTGTCATGGGGTGGCTGATTCCTTGTTTCCGGTTAGTTTGGGGTTCAGTTTGATTGTTATGTATGATGCTATTGGCGTCAGACGCCATGCTGGGATGCAGGCTGAGGTAATTGTTTTTCTGCATTTTTATCTGTTTCCCTTTTTGTTTTTAATTGATCTTGTCAATTTGGATATAAGTAATCTGTTTTGGAGACATTCTACTTAGGTTGGATGAAAGAGGAACCAAACTTCTCAATTCCAAATTACCCAATACTCAGATTTGAGATTGGTTGTTAAAAATTTGACTGAGTTCAGTTCAGTAAATCAAGCTCAACCTTTGTTTATTTGATAAGTTTGCAGCTCGGCTCGATCTCGGCTCAATTAATATAAGAGAATGAGATATATGCAAAAAAAAAAAAAATCAAGTTGCATGAGCTTTGTTCGGTTAATTAAAGCTTGTTTGCTCTGATCGGTGAACCATTAAACCAAAATCAAATACAAATTTCAAAGCTTGATTATAATTCAAACAAGATTGAACAACTTGTTTTGCATGATTCAACTTATTTACACCCTTCATGATATGCCTTTCCTGGTTTGCTGAAATTGGTGTCATTATTGATTGTTATATTTTCATCTCAAAACTTCGCATGTCTAGAAGGTTTTAGCTTTTGAGGAAAGCTGGTTTGCATAGCTCATTGATGATTATGAGAACAAAATACTCTTGAATGCAAAATTTATGAGATCAGGGCTGTCAGTGAAAATGGAATTTTTTTTTTTTTGTCATAAAAGCGTTTGACCCAAACGAATGAATTACAAGACGAGTTTCACAATACTTGACTTTGATTGGTTTCTATCTCATACTGCATAAATCATATGACAAGTTTTACTATGTGATTAGTTTTAGGTTCTGCTAACACGGGTTCAGTCTGAAACTTCCAGGCTTTCAGCTAGTCTTAAATGTTGAATATTTCCTTTTTCTAACGATGTGGTTAAAAGTACAACCGTTAAGCTTTTTATTACACGACTAAATTAGAAGAGTCATGGAATGTTCTGAGACTTGAATGTCTGAGGTGCAAATACTCAAATCATTTTAGTTACGGGTGTGATTGTAGTTGGTATCTGATTGGTATAACTGATCACATTTTAGGTTCTGAATCTGATAGTTGAGATACTGTTCAAAGGGCATCCAATAAGCCAAAGAAAGCTCAAAGTACTTCTTGGTCACACTCCATCCCAGGTTTTTGCTGGAGCTATACTTGGTATCCTTGTTGCTTGGTTGTGTTGCCAGGTTTGCCTATCTCCACTCTGATTTTCGTGCTTCCAGTGGCGATTCTGCATGATCAGAGTAATATTTTATGGTTAATTTTGGCACACGCCACAGGAGATGATGTTACACGATTGTGTAACAGATAATTTATTCCATGTTTAGTGCATGAGATTAGAAAAGGAATGTATAAACTACTATCACTATGTGATTTTTATAAAGATCTCATTAAGATCTGATTAAGGTCATGTGTCACTGGAATTACATGAACATATAAGATTCATTCCAAACTGGCATTTCAACATCTAAAATTATTCCAACAACTTTAGTAAAGATTGTCATTCTTAGACCCAACAACCATTATTGCGGTAGAATCTTATGTTAATGCATTCATGTAAAAATAGACTCCTAAAAGGGACTCATTGTAATTTACCAAAACTTAAGGATTTTTCATAATAAGTACTAAAGTGAGAGGTGTGCATGCCCGTTTCAAAGACTTTAACTTGAGAACTCCCTCGTATTAGTAGCTAAAATTTGAAGGGAAAAAACCGACCTTTTTTAAATGAGATAATACAATAACTTTGAAACTAAATATTGTACGGACAGAAAAAAAAAAAAAAGAAGAGAATTTTAATTGAACATCAATCCCCTTTCATGTAAAATTGTGAGAAAATCATTGTATTATAACGAGGGAAAACTACAGACAACCCCTCATTTATTATATAATTATCTGATGGATCCCCAATTTTGAATAGGGGTATTATCGTAATTCATTAATATGATACAGTTTTGAGCCACACAAGTGGTCCCGAGCTGACGGCCCAATAACTCAAGCCCATAGCCCAACAAAGATCACTATATATACCATCATAATCAGTTGGATTGATCATTATCTAGTTTACACTAAAAAAACTAGAATTACTGAATATACTCTCTAAAATCTACGAGATTGAGTACTATATCTAAGAACTACGAAGATGCTTGATCCTATCAAAATAGATACGTAGGCAACTCTAAGTTACCGAGCGCAGCCCCAATCCATTAAAACATCCAATCTGGTCTGTCGTGAGGCGGGTCGGTTCCCATCCCCAGGTGTTGTTCACGTGACTTCTATTATCAATACTCGTCCATTTTCTAAAATTACATAAAAGCTCCAGTTTCTTACAATTACAGTACTTGTGCATTGAAAAATTCTTCTAATTTTAAGGTTAAATCTTATTGATAGACTTTATAGGGGGTTGTTGGTAATTACCAAAATATAAGGGGAAGTTTAATAATAATGCAATAAGTTAGAGGCATACGCAATTATCCCAAAAAATAAAGATATTGTAAAACTAAACGCGCCAGTACTAAACGGCTAGATTACCTTCTGCAGTCTATCCTTTTTGTTTTCTCTCTCTACACAATAATCATTCGCACAAAAGATTTAAAATCCCTCATTTTTTCTCTGAATTTTTCTCCTATTCAATCGCCGCAAAGCCCGCAAATTTCATTGCATTTCATCGCCGAATCTAATCTCACTCACCTTCCATTATCACCTCTACCGACCGTTCTCTTGCTCTCTGGTAAGAAAACCATTTTGTCCCTCTTCCGAATAATCCAAAATTTATCATTAGTCACCCCAACCCCCGATTATTTTCTTTTAATAGTTCTTTTGTCCCCTTTGTGGGGGTCTCTAAACCTAATCGATCAAAGGGCCTAGAATCTTGAAGGGTTTGCAAGCGGCATTTCAGGAATTCTTGATTTGCCTTTGATCTTGTACGGTTTGATTGTGGTGATTTAATATCAGGGGCCTGAAAATTTTGGTGATATATTTGTTTTTCTGAGGTTTAACTTTTAGCCGTTTTTTAGGATTTGGGTGTTTGCATTGAGAGGAAAATTTTACAAAGATGTCTTCGGCTGGTTTGCTTTCCATTAGCCCTGTTCGTGAGGAGAACATGATTTGTTCGCCTCCTCCATCGCCTGAACTTAGCGAAGAATCAATTATGATTTATGTCGCTATGTCGGGGTCGATGGTGCCAATGCGGGTTCTTAAAACAGATTCAATTGAATCCGTGAAGCTCAGGATTCAGACCTGCAAAGGCATTTTCACTAGGAACCAAAAATTGGTTTGTGGAGGTAGGGAATTATCCCGTAGCAATTCCCTTGTGCGGGACTATGGTGTGAGTAATGGGAACGTTCTGCATTTGGTCCTACGTCTTGCAGACCTTCAGATTATTAACGTGAGGACGAGCTGTGGGAAAGAGTTCAGCTTTCATGTGGAGAGGAGTCGGGATGTTGGCTATATTAAGCGTCAGATAGCTGAGAAAAGAAATTTGGGGAGTATTGAGGATCAAGAGGTTTTACTTAATGGTGAGCCGATCGAGGATCAGAGGATGATAAATGATCTATCTGAAAATAATAAGGATGCAGTGATTCATTTGTTTGTGCGGAAATCTGCAAAAGTTAGGGCTGCACCAGCAGGAAAGAACTTTGAGCTGTCTATCACTGCTCCACAGCGGAATGATGTGAGAAAATGTGATGTGGACAGGAAAAATGGTTATGAGGGTGATTCGGAGAATGCGCATAAACTGTATGTACCTAGAAAACCACTATATAAGGAGACAATGTTGGAGCCTGTGATTGTTAACTCAAAAATCCAATTGCCTACAGAGATGAGTGATTTGATTAAGTCTACTCTGGACGGGTTGCATTCAGGGAATTATCCGGTTAGGTCTTCAGAGGGCACAGGGGGAACATATTTTATGCTGGACGAACTGGGGAATAAGTATTTATCTGTATTTAAGCCTGTTGATGAGGAGCCTATGGCTGTGAATAACCCTCGAGAACTGCCTTTGTCAGAAAATGGTGAAGGGTTGAAGAAGGGTACTAGAGTTGGAGAGGGTGCAATCAGGGAATGTGCTGTCTACTTGTTAGACCATCCTAAGAATGGTATGAGAGGCTTTGCAGGGGTTCCTCCAACTGTATATGTGAGGTGCCTTCACAGAGGTTTTAATCATCCAGGAGATGTGTGTGTGAAGACAGGGTCCTTGCAAATGTTCATGGAGAACAATGGGAGTTGTGAGGATATGGGGCCTAGTGCTTTTCCAGTTGAGGAAGTGCACAAGATTGCAATATTGGACATTAGGATGGCCAATGCGGATAGGCATGCTGGCAATATATTGGTGAGCAAAGGTGTAGACGGTCAAACTGTGCTAATTCCGATTGATCATGGCTATTGCTTGCCATATAGTGTAAGTCTTCATTTTTAACCAGTTCGAGTTGCATGTGCATTTATTTTTGTCGATTTTGTGACTTCTTGTTATTTTAATAGTTTGAGGATTGTACATTCGACTGGCTTTACTGGCCACAAGCTCGACAGGCTTTCAGCAATGAGGCCAAAGAGTATATAAGGTCAATGGACGCAGAAGAAGACATTGGCTTACTCAAGTTCTATGGATGGGACATACCGGTTGAATGTGCTAGAGTGCTACGTATTTCAACCATGCTTCTCAAGAAGGGAGTGGAGAAAGGGCTGACCCCTTTTGCCATTGGTAATATGATGTGCAGAGAAAGTGTGAGGAAAGAATCTGTGATTGAGGAAATTGTCCAAGAAGCTTGGGATTCTGTGCTCCCTGGTTCAAGTGAAGCTGCATTACTTGATACCATCTCCACCATCATGGACCGTCGAATTCAGGAAATCCTTATATAGCTTGTTTATGTCCTTAGTTCCACATTCTTAGTCTGGGGGATAATTTTATTCAGCCGTTACTGAAAAATAATGTATATCAGCTTTGTCAGATTCTTATACATTCCATTCTTTGTTATTAGAACAAGACCTTATATAACAAATTATGTTAGACATCATATCCCTTTTACGGTCCCTACTTTTAGCTAAAATATTTAGCTTGTATCGACTTCACTTGATAATAGAAATGTGTATTCTTGGCATTATCTTGTTCAACTTACATTTGTTGCAAAAGGAATTATAAAAAGAACCATTTGTTGCAAAAGCTGATTCATTGGCATTGCAGAAAATTTTACACTTAGAGCACTCACAATGGTAAGTCCTTATCCAAGGGATTTTCACATTTTCCTATATGCAAGTCATTTCTCTCCAACATAAGAAGCCCCATAAATTTTTACCTACAATGGTAAAGCCCTTCTTTTGGACCCAAAATGTCACATCTTCCACCATGTATTACTTTAAATTTAATAGTATATATATAAATAAATATGAAAATATTATCATAATAAAAAATATAGTATATTTTTATACATTATTGTAAACTTAGTTTAATTATCATTATTTATTTAATATAATTTTATTATTATTCTCAAAGAATAAATAGAATTTATTATAGGTATTATTATTTTAGTACAAAAAAGTATAGACAAAAATTATAAATTTTTTAATATAAATGAATTATAACCTCATTTCCATGTTTGATAAAGTATAACTAATAATGTATTGAATAAACACTTATATAAATTCAACTTTCGTTTAAATAATAATACATAATTGTCTAAGTATTTATTACTGTTATTTAGACGAAATATAAAAAATACGATAACAACAAAAAAAATTAATAAAAATACTTTTTCATTTAATAATGATATTGATATAAAAAAATTCTTATTCATTTTATTTATATATAAATTTTTAATAAAAAAATATAAACAAGAACTATAGTTTTTAATAAATTTATATAAATTAAATTAAAAAATAATGTTGACTTAGCATTTAAATGCTGAGTCAGCGTATTTTGGAGAAGCAGCCCACCAAAATCCCCATTGTAGCTGAAAATCCCCCCAAAAAGCCCCATGAAAAGCCCATTGTGAGTGCTCTTAATGATCAAGGACACACGTGAATACTCTAACAATGTCAGCATAATGAACAAAGTTTTACACTTTTCAAGAAGATATTGAAACATATTGTCAGTAATAACTTGAGTTAACAAGTTTCAGCTCTGACAAGAAAAAGCCAGAAAAAGAAGAAAAGTGGAAAAAATAAATAAATTCCCAAGCGATCTTATTAAGTACATATATTTGGTATACATGCTCCATCTGGGGTCTGTTGTTCTTTCCAAATTCGACCAGTTACTCGAAGCTTAAGCTCTTTCCTGTCGCCTCCAGAGAAAAAAAGGGCCATATTACGCTGTATAATGAGACCATCATGGCTATCTCGAACCTTTCTGTGACTATCTCTAATGCTTCGGGGGGTGCCTTCCCATGTAAGTTTTCGACCATTTCCACCAACCTCCAGACTGTAGCTATAGTTCCTGGCATCCATTTCATCTCCCATGAACCGAAGAAAAGCCATATAAACAGGAGCCATTCCCAGTTGGAAAGCTTCAAAATGTAGACAAAAGTACTCACCGAAGCAATGGAAAACCTGTAATGGACGCCTTCAGCATTTCAATACCATACAGAGTTTATTGATAACTTAATACGTCCAAGTTTGATATAGATGTTGTAACATAAGCGTTGGTCTAATCTCAACAGAACACAAAGATATTAGACAAACAACTAAATCCCATTATGAGAACCGGAAGCTATGTCTGTGATAAGAACAAATTTACAACCTCGATTAGAGAATTGCCCAGCTAAGAAAGCCGCAAATAAGTCAATTCCAAAATGATTTGATGATTTAAAATAACTTCTGTTACAACTTTAAATAGGTACCAAATCCTAACTTAAAAGGAAACTACATAATTACTGTAACTGAAATGCATAATTAAAGGAATCTGTGAAATTAAAAATGCATAATCAAAGGGAATAGAATTCCGCCCCTTAATTTCTCATCCAAAATCTATTCCATAACAGTTTGCCGTGGACTTTAGTGATGAAAAAACTAAGATTGTGTTTGGATTGAAGAATTAGAAAGTCATGATTTCAAATTCATCAATAAATTCATACACAAAAGAGTTTATTTGGATGATTTCAAGATACAAAAGGATTTTAATCCTCGAACTCATTCAAGCTATTTATTCTAATGCAAAAACCACCCAATTTGGTCACGTTTGAAATCCTTCCTCAAATCCAAATACGTCAATTCAAACACAACCTAACAACCTGGATAAGGAAATTAACGGATAAGGGATTGAGCATTGGCATATCATAAAAATTCTATCATTTACTCAAGTTCAGTATAGTTGTGTACTTGTGTTTTCAAAAATGAATTATGAGTTTTCATTGGAAAATATGTATTAGAAAAATTCGTGTGAAAACATTGATTTTTTGGTTTGTTTGGTTGTTTTAAAAAATGGTTGAATGTAATGTAAAGTTGATTTGATTGGGAATTGGTATATGAGATAATGGAATTAGTTATGTATGTAATGACGATATAGGAAGATATATTGGAATAATATTTTATTGTGGATAGTAATAGGAATTATGCTCAAAATAAAAATATTTTGTTTAAAATAAAGTAGAAAAGAGAATGAGTGGATATTTGAATTAACTATTGAAAAGAGAGGAGAGAGTACGATGTGATTAAAATGATGAAATGGTGAGTAGTTCAATGGGGGAAATGGGTAGTACGATAGAAAACTGGGGTGTTTTATATAGAATTTTGGTTTGATATTTGCATTTTCATTTTCTGTTGATCTAAAAAAATATAAATTTGATACAAAAAACATTACCATATGGAGCCTTAATATTGAACGAACCCAAGTTTCAAATAGTTGTCGCGTAAGCAACCTAATAGAATGTAGTACAATATTAAATGCAGCATAATATGAATCAATTAATACACCAAATATTTCTGACTTATACTTCCCTTTTTCCCTTTCTTTTTCCTCCCAAACATTTGAGGCCCAACTATAGAAAAAAAATAACGCAATGAATATACCAAGTAGATTCTCTAACCATTAAGCATGCTCTAGCAAATTATGTCAAACGCAAATTTAAATTAAGAAACAAACTGTAAAGAAAATGACTCACAGTTAGCATCCACGTGGCGTTCTCTACATCCCGAGGATTTGATTTAACATAGCGATGATTAAATGTGCATCCAGAATGCATATCCACCTTGTGATCATCTCTTAAGTGGGACACTAGGTTCGGGATATCCCCAACAACCGAGCACTCTGATCCAGCATACGGGCAGTTGTAAGGCCTAAAGTTGCAAAGAGCCTCGTGTTTCAACTTACTATAATAAGGGAAGATCTCAGGGCATCCAAGAGAGGTATACTTGCAAGGAAGTTCAAGTGATTCAGCCACCTTTTCTAGTGCCAAACATCTTATGTCCCCAAGCTCTTGCCTACAAGTTGGACATCTGTTCTGAACCCTTATTTTACAGGTAGAACAAAGGGTGTGTCCGTTATGACACTGCACTACAATCAATTTCATGTTAGTACAAATTGCTACATATTTGACGTAATGCGAAAAACACGCAATAACAGCAAGAGCAATTGACTTGAAAGCAGCTGATCAAACGAGGGCGCTGTGAGGTCAACATGTTAGGTCATGAGACGGTAATTGGTGTGATTCTAATATCTTAGAGAGTCAACGGGATTTCAAATCTCAATGTAATACGCGACGGCTTGAAGCGAACAAAAGAGTATTTTGCACACCTATAATGAAGTGCCCAACTGAAAACAAACGAAAAACAAGACACATAAATACCAAAGACCCTAATGAGCCAAGTTCAACATTTCCTTATATGCATTCTAGCTTGGTGGAAATATTAATCCAGATGCCAATTTAGAATGGGAGTACTGGCACTCCAACTTCTTATAATGACACTCTATTTTACTTTTTAAGTTACTAAATGACAAAAAAAAAAACCATAAATGCGTAATAAATTTATGCCAACTTGAAAAGATGGATTAACTCATTTACTATCTACACATTTTTGGATTTTTTCTTTCTTTTTGCTAGCAAATTGTGTGTCTTTTTCTTTAAAAACCAGCTGAAGCAAACTGAACAATTTACACTACATCACATCATATTGCATTCCTGGAAATGTGAGCATGAGATTCATGCTTATAATATCTACAATTTTCAATGGCTTGCAATATCAATTTCTTATAAATGCATTAAGTTTCTATCAATAAAACAGAGTTTTAATGATGCCTTAATATCATACTTGCTACAATATTTCATAAAGAACTAAAAACGTTTTAGGTGAAAACAATTTGCAAAGGAAATGAGTTGGACAACCAAATGACAATGACCGACAATAGTTTGCACCAAAAGAATAAGAGTTGGAGAATGTGATAAACTAGTTTGTGTAGCATAATACTTAGTTGTTTATAATACGTGGTATGCACCGCACTTGCTGTAATATGAATTAGCTCTATTAATTTTCACAATCGAGAAGGTATACTATTCTACCAGCAAGAAGAAAAATGAGAATATGATGCTTCAGAAAAGGTTACTGTTTAAAAACGAGTAACTACATCTTTTAAGATTGATAACAACTTTGTTTATATAATGAGGGACCATCCTTGTCCATTTTGTGACAAGGAAAAAGGTGGTGTTACTATAATGACGTGGAGTGCGAACATCTACTCCCTTTAGAATCTCTCGATTTTGGTCGATCATACAAATCCAATATATACAGCATCTCAATTGTTTTATCCATCCAAAGCAAAGATCACATTTCCTTAATTTGTAAAGTAAATACATTACCTTTCCACAAATAACAACCTAAAGCCCCCAATCACAATCTTGGCATACAAATTCAACCCTGATAAAGAAGGAATCTCGGAATACATTTGTGATTTCTCCACAATACAAAGAAAATATTGGATCTTGAAAGCAATCAAGCGATCAACTCAAAAAATTCAAAAGCCGGAAAAATAAGAAACAAGAATATAGAAACAAACCTGATGGATAGGAGGGTACATAGAATTGGTACAAACAGGACATTCTAGAAGCTCATGAACACTTGTGGCTGGATTAATCACACCCCCGCCATTGCTGTTGTTATTGTGAGATGGCAGCTTCGAAGATGAAAACTGCGCGGCAAAGGGGTGATGCGGATCAGAGATCTCATCTTCATCCATATTTCCATCAGTGGACGATATGCATTCAATGCTCGATATTGGTTCCATTTTTCTTCCTCCTTTCTTCTAAGCTTCTGAATCGATCAATCAATTGTGCAGTTCTGGAGATTGAGGCTACATGTGGAGCTTTTTTTCAATGAATTTTGAGCAAAAATTTGAAAACTTTTCCTGAATTAGGAAGATGATGAAGAGAGAGGAAATTCTAGGGTTCCCAATTCAAGGTGCTTTCTTGATGGGGCTTTTTTCTCCTTTCCTCTTTGAATTTCTACTTTTACCTTTCCTTTTTATTTTTTTAAGTTTTTTCAATTGGCACTTCACACCCTGGAGATATTGCCATTTGTCATTTTGCATCCTAAACAATTACTTTTGACATTTTTGCATTTTTTGAATATCAAATTATAATACTTTGGATTTGAAATTTTTTCGTGGACTCTTTCTTAAATGCGTCTTAGCTGTGAAATGTAGTCGCTTTCTTTTTCTATAATCCCTTCCAAGATGGTGCGCACACGAGAAGTGAATGGCAATTGTATAAATGCTTATAGATATGATAATTATATGATTAAAGAATCTATTATTCCTTTAAGAGCATACTTATCTCTTGAAGTTATTTACTAGTTAATTATGAAAATTATTATCTTTTAGTTGTCATTGTCGCCTCATTTTCAACAATTTGGATGGAAATGATTTCAACAAACAATAAGTTCTTTAGTTCATGAGAAATACTCATAAGTCTTAAACTGGCTTTTAGTATCAAAATAAATAGACAAACAGATTTTAGTATCCAATTATTAATATTAACCGCAACACCTTTGTCATTGATTTGAATTAGTAAGATAGCACTGAAATCTTAAAGCATAAGAAATCAAACAACCATGGTGAAACAATCATTAAAAAAAAATCTCGTGCGGACATTGCATCCTCCAACTTGAGCTACATTCCAAAATCGATCATGATTCAACACCTTTAAGTATTAGAATGTTAGTACTTTAATTAAATATTAATTATCATCTCAACAAATGATTTCAGTTAAAAATAAAGTGGAACAAAAAAGAGTTATTGATTAACCACAAGTAAGTACTTTGTGATCAATGGTCAATAAACCTATTGTTATAATTATAAGGCTAGTGGAATTGTATGAATTATTCTTTCAAAAAGTAATTTACAAAGTATAATGAGATATTTAATATACAAAAAATAAATAAGGTCACGGACTATAAGCCAAATAATAATAAACTATACATCAACAATATATATTAACACTACTAAAATTTAGTTTTTTTTTATATGGGTTAGAGAAATATCTCTCTAGAATTTCTCTCTAGAGGCGCCCATCCGTGAGCTTCATTTGAGCTTCATTTTTTCAAGGGGAATTTTTTGATTCAATTCTTTTCCTTGGATTTAATCACTTTTATTTTGGTTTCCTTTTATACCAATTACATTATATAAAATTGGAAAAATTACAAATAACTCCCCTCAAGAATGTCGAAATTATAAAAAACACCCAAAATCATTCATAATTATACGTACCTCCCCTGTAAAATATTTTGCATAACACGGGCACCCCTGTCCTTTTTCTCGGTCAGCCTTTTGCTGATGTCAGCAAAAAACGGTGGTACTTTTCCTATTTTACCCCTGATGACGTCATCAATTGATGACGTTATCCACTTTCCAATGATGTCATATATTTTTTTGACGAAAATACCCTCATGGGGTATAAATGTAATATTTTTTTCTTGGTCATGATATGACCGTTATAGGGGTTGTCTATGTTATTGTTTGATCATTTGAGGGGGTCTAAATGTAATATTATAAAATATAAAATATGACCGTTGCAATCTGACCGTTGGAATTATGCATATATATGTGTACCAAATTGTGATAATTTTATGAATCTCAATTGAAAAAATGTCTTCATCTAGTCAATCATCTAGTATTTTGGGTTTCAAGTATAGGAAAGAGATATGTAATAAGTGGTAATGTGGGAGAAAAACTACAATTCATGTTTCGGAGTCTTTAGATAATCCCGGGAGGTTGTATTACAGGTGTGCGGTTCACGGCTTCTCTCATTGGTGCGAGCCATATAACCAATCTGTGGAACATGAAGTCGAGGGCAGCTTCAACCCTCAAAGGATCAATGAAGAAGCTTCCAAATTACATAGAACAAATGAAAATGATTCATATATTAGGTTAATCTATCTATTGGTTTGTCTAAATTTATACATATTAGCCATCTACTTATTTTGTCAAGTACTACTATTATTCTAGATGTCAAACACTAGAAATAGCCAATATTATGGTAGAACACTACCTATTTTGTCTAGTTTACTACCTTATCCATTTAAACCAACGAAGTATACAAAACACACCAAACAACAAAATATACAAAACAGACCAAACAACAAAGTATACAAAACACACCAAACAACAACATCAAACAGAGTATCCAAAACATACCAAACAACAAAAGCATATACAAAGTTCCACAAAACAATTTACCAAAACAGTTGTTTACCAAACATGTTAGTTTCAACAACAAATTTTACCAAAAACCCACTACAAAGTTTCAACACCAACATAGTTCAACAATAACAAAGTATTGACAATTTCATCCACAAAAACACACCAAAATCCACCTTAAATACACAACACCTTAATACCCCACAAATCCTATTAAGTTAAACATCTAAAAGTCAAACAAATTATCCAACAAGGGATCAAGTGCAGTATCAATTTGTATATCCCCAACCCCTGAAGTACCTGCCTCTTGTATAATTGGAACATATGGCTCTTGATCATTCACCCCTGGACCATCACTCACACCTAAATGTCCAGCCTCATGATCATGTGCAGCAGTGTTTGCTCTTCTGTCTGTGTTTGCTCTTCTTTCTGTGTTTGCTCTTCTTTCTGACCTCATCCTAACTAGGAGCTCTCCAAGTGTAATGTCATCCATCTCCATCTGATCATTTATAAGGAATTTAGGGTGTAGGGTTACATGAATAATAATTGAAAACAACTTATGATGATCAGTGTACCTGGGCATTATCACCACCATGCTTTCTCTTTTTTCCCCGACTTGATTGTGTTCCACCTTATGGTCTCTGACATGTTCTTTTGTTGTGGCCAAATTCTCCACATACTTTACACTTAACCTTGCAAACTCTGTATTGTGTGGGATTTGCAAGACCATCTTCTCCACCTACATTTGCAGACTCCCAAGCTTCCCTCCTCCTATTTTTTCTAGGCCTTCCAGGCAGCCTTCTCAGTTCAGGAGGCATCAGTGCTTGTGGCACAACATCCTCAAGTAGTGGCCATAATCTGTGGTCTGGTATTGGATTGATCATCTCAGCATAACTCATCATGTACTTTTCCTTTGTGTAGCTCTTGTCTGTGAACTTTTCAACCTTGTTTCTGTTATGTACAATGGCAGAACATGCATGCCTGCATGGTATCCCAGATACATCCCAAATCCTGCACTCACATGTCATTTGCTCAAGATTGACAATGAAAGACATGAATCTGTCATCCACTTGATACTCTGCTGAATTTGCAATGCTCAGCTTGCAATGCCTTGCCCAAACACATTGGTCATTGACTTTCCTAAAAAATTTTGGCATAATTTCATTCGTCCAATTCAACCGTTTTTGTCTTCGGGTATGCATCCTTGTCATAATCTTTTTTCTGATGCCTTCCAACAGTAGCAATACAATCTTATCCCTAAACTCACCGATCCAGGCATTGAATGACTCGGCAATATTGTTTGTGACATGGTCATTTTTTAGGTCAGTGGGATATTCAGACCTAGACCACATGTGGGGCTCACTCTGGATGAGCCATTCATAAGTAGCATAATTAATTTCCTTCACTTTCTTCATAGCATAATTGTAACCATAACTATTGTATGACCTTGCTGTCATCCAAAACATTTTCCTCAGCTGCCTCCCAAGAAATTTCAGCCTAAAGTTGGCCAAAATGTGCCTAGCACACCTCCTATTCACAGCATGGGGCACCATGTCACTAATAGCCTTTAGTAGTCCCTATAACAATAAGAGGGAAGGTGTATGTAAGTTACAACAGTACAAAACAACAAAGAGATAGAATAATGTAATTTCCAAATAATATAAGGGAGGTGGATGTAAGTTAGATATACCTTCTGTCTGTCAGACATAAAAGTCCATGGCCTATCTTCATTAAACCCTCCCAACATTTGATATGAATCTTCCCATAATGGGTTGACTCATTGCGGAATTTTCCCAAGATCTTAATTTGCGCACGAGTTGAATGGTGAATGGATATCTTTAACCCGAATTCGATTGCGACAACGAACCTTGGTATGAAAACCTCAACCGGATAAAGTCAATGAAGACGAACCTCAACGAAGTTATGATGACGCCACAAACGGGATGGATAACCATTTGATAAGTCGGGAACGAACGCCACGGATGTAAAATCCGATAAGTTCAATAAACGTTCTTGATGAACGACAAGAGAATAAACTCACAAATTTTAATCAAAAATATTCTCTACTTTATTAATGAAAAACGTAGCCTATTTATAGGCAAAAACAATAAACTTAATTTTGGTAAAAATCCTATAGAAAAGGATATTTTTCGAGCTATACTCACTCATCATATGATCACTGTCCACCATCCTTTCAGCATAATTGTCACCCTCATTGTCAGCCTCATTGTCACCCTCATTTTCCTCAAAATCTGATGATTCATCATATACACTATAATCGGATGATTCATTACTTTCATCATCAGTAGCCCCCTCATAATCAGTCTCACCAGCAGCAGCCCTCTCACCAACAGTCCCCTCACCAGCAGCCCCCTCAGCAGCAGCAGCCCCCTCCCCAGCAACCCCCTCCCCAACATCAGCCCCCTCACCAGCAGCCCCCTCTCCAACATCAGCCCCCTCACCAACATCAGCCCCTCACCAACAGCAGCCCCCTCACCAACAACAACCCCCTCCCCAACAACAAACCCCTCACCAACAGTAGCCCCACATCATCAGCATCATTGTCATCCACGTTTACGACATATGATCCCTGACTTCTTTCCATTGTTAATGGTTCAACCAATTCCAACTCACACCAAATATGCACCTCTTTCTGTTGTACATTCTTGACAAACATATCCCTTATGTCTTCAGTACTTGTTATAGGAAACCTTTGATACACACCGTCGACCTCATATGATAAATCCATTGTTAGAGAAACTGAACTAGGCAGTAATGTAGACTTGTTAACATCTTCCAACAAGTTTGTATATGTATAAAACCTTGAATTCACATCTGTTATTACTTCTTGCTCACCTAGTATGTGAAGTACAAGATTATACTTCCCACGTAGTGCCATACCTATACAAATACATATAAAGCATTTAAGTTAGTAAAATTTTACATGGAAATAGCCATACAGAAAAAAGAACTGTCTTTTCCAAAAAAACTAGGGTTTCAGAATTTTGGTAAAATAACCCATCAGCAAAACGAAAACTGCATAATGTTGGCAAAAAAAACTGTCTGATTTAAAAAAAAAATGGCCATAATATATGGTTTAAAAAAAACCATCTGATTTAAAAAAAAAAACACACAAAATCGCATAATGTTGGCAAAAACACCATCAGATTTTAAAAAAAAAATGGCCATAATATGCGCAAAAAAACCATCTGATTTTTAAAAAAAACCACTGCTAGGGTTTTAAAACTTTACCTAAAGGCGAAATTCTCCCTTTGTGAGTGAAGTACAGACGTCTACGAGTAACAAAAAAGGACTAGAACCATCCAAGAGGCACGATCACAGTAAAAATGCTAAGAGAACCGTTCGTTCTTACACAGGGGGAGATGGTGTTTGAGCGCCAAAACGGTGGACCAAGGTAATGTAAATGAAGGTAAGGATAATTTGGTCATTTCATATTTCAATATTTTTTTATTTTTTATCCCAGAAATTATAGGGGCATTTTGGTCTTTTCACCCTTTTGGGCAGGCAAAAATACGGGCAGCGCCCATCAGGGGAGGTATTTGTAATTATGAAAGGTTTTGAATGTTTTTTGTAATTTTGACATTCTTGAGGGGAGCTATTTGTAATTTTCCCTTAAATTTATATCACTTTTTGTGATTTTTTCCTAATTCCTACCCGATTAGAAAAATTAGGGTTTGGTGACTCCTTAGCGATTTCGCCGCCGCCGGCTGGTGGTGCACCCACAACCATCTTTGACCCACGCGAGCTTTATGGGTTAGGTGGCTCGTTCTCATTCATTTTCTGTTAACCATTGACTACTTCGAACCTCTGCTGCGCGACACTCCAACCCTCTGGTAGCTCTAAATTTGCTCCGTTCCGCTGTGCAGCGCCGTGCGTCTATAGTGCTGCGCCGCACGACCTTTTCCGTTTTTCTTGGTGGATCTGAGCTGTGTTTCCGACTAGCCTCCGGAGTGCCCTTTGTCTTGAGTCTCCTAAAATCGCGATTTGTTTTGCGATCTGTTCTGTTTGTACCTTTCAATATGTTGTGGTTTAGGGTAGTTCTTGGTTGTTGTCTTCTCGTTCTGGGCTATTGTTTTCTCGCCTCGATCTATTCTATTGCTGCTGCGTTCTTCGGAGCTGTTGTTGCGGCCTTCTTCGAGTCTCTATTTCCATTGAAGGGATTCGTTATTGCGGCTGTTTTTGGCCTCGTTTTGCTGCTGATCATCTACGGCTGCTGAGTTTTCGAGCTGGTCCGATCTTCTATGGCCTGCTATACCATGTTGCTGCTTGGTTTTCGGTCAGGTGCCGGGCTATTGTTGCGAGGTGTCGCGGGGTGTCGGGCTGCTGTTGCGAGGTGTCGCGGGGTGACGTGAGAGCTTCTGCGTTACACTTTGATACTAGCTCAAATTAATTGTTGGAGTGCCAAGCTGCGAGTGTTGTGGCCTCATCGATTAGGAGGCTTCTACTACGATTTGGTGCTCCAAGCTCTTTTCCGAGCTCTATCGGCCTCGTCGATTTTCTGCTGGTTTTTGAGGAGTGTGATTTCTACTCAAACGGACTGTCAAATTCCCAACGTACTACCATTAAAGGTCCACATAAGATAATTGGTTGCTCGGGTGTGTTTTGCTTCGTAAACGGACTGCCAATCCCTCAATGTTCTGCTGCGCTAAGGACTCCACAAGAAAGCAGGTTAAAACGGCTCGCCTTAGCTTGTTTTACGTCTTGTGTTTGTGGGGCACTTCTGGTTGAGCATTGTTGTTGGATTGTGTTCGTTTGATATGGCTACAACCCACCCCCAGTGTGTCCCTTTGTGTTCATCTTCTGATTTGGAATCAACGCATGTTGATGATTATATTCTAAATGCTCGGTACCATGGGCCGAGTGCGTATGTGGTTCCTGAGGGGTTGCTGGCGAAAAAGCAAAGAGCAACCCCGTGGACTGAGATGTTTGGATATAAAAACAACTCTCCAGACAAGCTCAACTCCCCCACTTTGAAAACATGGGCACTACTATATCCTTTGACCCATCGGATATATGTGATCTAGTTTCCGAGTGGGGATGCCACTTAGCCAGTTGTGTTGCCGGTAAATTTTTGGGACTTAAAGCCATTGAGAAACTTGTTTCTTACTGGAAAGTCCCGTGTGAAATCATCCCACACACTGATGAGTGGGTTCTATTTAAATTTCAAGATCAATCGCATCTTGAAAAAATATTTGCAGGAGGACCTTACCATATCTATGGTAGAACCATGTTCCTCAAGAAAGTCATTGCTGACTTTGATTTCAACAAACTTGACATGCATACCGTGCCAACTTGGGTGCGTCTGCCGGGTCTAACGTTCCAACTATGGAACCTACGTGCCATTGGTAAAATTGCTTCCTCCTTGGGAAAGCCACTCAATGTTGACCGTCAAACTCTACAGAGAACATGGTTAACATTTACCAAAGTTTTGGTGGAAGTAGATGCTACAAAAGAGCTTCCCCATTCTTTCACCATCTCTCTTCCTAACAGTTCCACATATAATCAGGAAGTTATTTTTGAGAACTAGCTAAAATTCTGCAGCAAGTGCCAGAATCATGGTCACTACTTTGGGGAGTGTAGCAACGAGTCCACACTGCATAAACCCAAGGTTAAAAAACCATTGGCTTCAAAAAATGAAAAACATCCAAAAACCACTAGTCCAAATATGAAGGACACCACTAGTCCAAAAATGAAGGACACCCGGGATTACCAAGAAGGGGAAGACTCTGGGCGTTCTGGTGCTAATGCGGTAGGTAATGCTACCCCACTGAACTGCTATAAAGACGATCCTTCATATAACCCGGAGACTCCATCAGGTAATGTGGTTAAGAACCACGATGTTATTGGGGATAAGTCTCTGCCTTCTACTAGTATTCCATATACTAGTTTTCCTTCTGCACCTAATGTTGCGGAAAAAAATATCTGCCCGACACCATCTCACGAGTATGAGTGTGGGGATTCGCTACCCACTGGAGCTCCAGTTAACCACTTTATGGTGATTGTCGGTGATGTCCCTAAAAAGAAGAAGAAGAAGGGAAAATCGGCGAAAAAGACCAAAAAAACATAAATCTCCATGATTATTGTTACGTGAAATATCAGAGGCCTTCATCAGCCTAAAAAATAAGATGAGATAATCCACCTTTTTAGGAAATATAAGATTGACGTCTTCTGTGTCATAGAATCCAAGCTTGACACAATAACTTTGGAAGGCATTCTTAGGAACAAATTTCGTGGGTGGTCGTATATTTACAATTTTAATTGTATTAAGGGATGTAGAATACTTGTGATTTGGAAACATGAAAATGTTGACTTACAAGTTATTAATACCTCCCCACAATACATTCATTGTTCAATTAAATGTAAAAGTTCACAAACTACATTTTTCAATACTTTTGTTTATGGACTATATTCTGTTGTTATCAGAAGAAGTCTATGGCAAAGTATGAGTAATTTTGTTAATGTGAACTTGTTTCATTGGTTAATATATGGTGATTTTAATTGTATTAAATCATCTGATGAAAAAATCAATGGAAATTCTCCTTCAGCCTATGAATTGAAAGATCTCCAAGACTTCTGCATTGCGCATGGTCTAGAGGATGTCCAATCCTCCGGTTGTTTCTTTACATGGTCTAAGCATCTCCTTTGGTCCAAGATAGATAGGGTTATGTGTAACCCTATTTGGTACCAAAATGATCTCTTCTACGAAATAGAGTTCCTTAATGCTGGTGCTTGGTCGGACCACTTGCCATCCATTACTTTTCTTTTTAGCAAGCCATTGCTAAAAATAAGACCTTTCTCTTTAATATGTGGAGTAAGCACCCGAATTTCCTTGCGACAGTTGAAGAAGGGTGGGCTGCCCCCTTTAGAGGCACTCACCAATTCACTCTTGCGAAGAAATTAAAAGGCCTTAAAAGGAAATTTAAGGATTTGAATGCTAAGCACTTTAGTCATATATCTACTCGTGCTGACTCCGCTAAGGAGCTTTTGGATGCCAAGCAATCTACCCTGCAGCTTGATCCATCGAATACAGAACTCTTTGAAGAGACTTCTACCTTACGTAAGCAAGTTATTTTTCTTAAAAAGGCAGAAAAGTCTTTCTTTTCTCAGCGGGTTAAGGCTAAACACTTGAACCTGGGTGACCGCAACACCAAATTCTTCCATGCTTTGGTAAAGCGGAATGCCACAAATAATCATATCCACTTTGTCCTCCGAAATGATGGCACGGGAACTTCCTATCTGAAGGAACTCTCCCAGGCGTTCATAGACCACTTTGTGAAATTTTTCGGTTCGAGTGTTCCATGCTCACCCACGGACGCAGCCACCTTCCTTGAGGGATACTGCCTCAAGGACGAGGAAAGGCCGATCTCACCAGGCCGGTTACCGGTTCTGAGTTTAAAGAGGCCCTTTTCTCGATCGTTGATGACAAGGCACCTGGTCCTGATGGGTTCACATCTCACTTTTTAAAGAATTCTTGGCACATTGTCGGTATGCACATCATTGATGTCGTGCTTGAATTCTTCAGAAATGGCAAACTATTGAAACAATTCAACACGACCATCATTGCCTTGATCCCTAAAAAGGCTCATTCTCCATCAGTTAGTGACTTTAGGCCCATTGCTTGTTGCAATGTGATCTATAAGATCATAACCAAGATAATTGCTAATAAACTTGGTAACATCCTTCCGATGATAGTGGACCATGCTCAAGTGGCTTTGACTAAAGGAAGGAATATCACTGATCATATTCTTCTTGCCTAAGAGCTATTGTGGGGTTATGTTAGGAAGCGTATATCCCCACGATGTGCCCTTATGGTGGATCTTCGAAATGCATATGACATAGTGTCTTGGGAGTTTCTTGATGATGACCTTCACGGCCTTGGGTTCCCTCATCTTTTCATCACCTCGGTGATGGAATTTGTTTCCACTCCTGTCTATTCCATTGCGATTAACGGTTCTTCTGAAGGTTTTTTCCAAGGGAGAAGAGGCATTAGGCAAGGGGACCCCATGTCACCAGGCCTCTTTCTTGTGTGTATGGAGTATCTCTCCAGACTTCTACGCAAGAATACCAAGGACTCTGATTTTAATTTTCACCCTAAATGTGATAAAGTGGCTATTACCCACCTTGTGTTTGCAGATGACTTGAAGCTTTTCTCTAGAGGAGACTACGGATCAGTCAGAGTCCTTATTGACACCCTAGATAACTTTAAATCGGTTTTTGGCCTCTCGATTAACACAGATAAGTCCTGCATATTTACTGCAGGTATCCATGGATATGTACTAGATTTTATATTGAATCTAGTAAGCTATCCAGTTAGAGAGTTCCCGGTTAGGTATCTTGGTGTACCCCTTGGAGCTCAAAAACTGAGTATCATGCATTATGCTCCACTTGTGGATAGGATTGTTGCGTACATCACTACCTGGACTGCGAATACCTTTTCTTATTGGGTAGATTACAACTGATCCAGTCAGTTGTTTTGGGAACCGAATCCTTTTGGCTCCAATGCTTCCCCCTTTCAGCGGCAGTAATTGCTCGGATTGATAGCCTTTGTAGGAACTTTCTTTGGGGGAGAAAGAGGCTCCCAGTTAGATGGTCCTCAGTCTGTCTCCTCAAAGATGAAGGGGGATTAGGTATCCACGATCTGAAGATTCCGAATCAAGCACTTTTTGCTAAGGTCTTGTGGGCGATCCATCACAAGACTGATTCCCTATGGATTAAGTGAGTCCATAGTTACTATCTTCCTCGCACTAACATTTGAGAGTGGTCTCCCAATAAACAATCTTCTCCCCTCCTTAAGAGGATTTGGGAGATTAAGAACGCATTAGTAACCAAATGTGGGGGGGTTGCTTTGGCTGTCGAAGGTCTATCTAACATGGTTACTAATGGTTGTTTTTGTTGTTCCAAAATGGTTGATCTTTTCAAATCCAGAGGGGAGAACCAACCTTGGAAACGAGCTGTGTGGAAAGGGTACATCTCACCTAAATTCTTGTTCGTTCTGTGGCTGGCCACACTTGGTAAGCTAAACACTAGGACCCAGCTTGCCTACATGGACATCCATAGATCCTGCACACTCTGTCTTGCAGCTGATGAAGCTGTGGGCTACCTGTTCTTTACTTGCCCATTTTCCCGACCAGTGTGGGATGCCATTCGTTAGTGGATTTCCATTTCTCGTAGTATGTCTACCATAGCCAGTTCGCTAAAATGGCTGCATAAAGAGGATAAATGCCCCATCGTTCTCCAAAAAGCTAGGAGAATCGCTTTGAGTACTTCGGTATACCACATATGGAAAGCTAGGAATGCCCTTTGTTTTGAGGGTATCCCTTTTTCCATGGTCAGTGTTATACAGTTTATTAAGACTCATGTATATAAGGTTTTGTATGCATTATTCCCCACCCAACTTATTACTTTTTGAGATGATTGTGTGTTGGTGGAGTATATGCATTTCTTTGATCTGGTAGTGATGGGTGTATGTTCCGTTTTGAAGATGGATTAATTTCCATATATTTGTACCTCTGTCTATTATGCTATGGTTTTCGCTTGTTATCGGGGAGTGTCCCCTTTTTTTGTTTATTTTGCCTGGGGTATGCCCCTTGTATTTGTGTTTTTTCATGTAGATCATTCGTCGCTTTATCTGGTTAGTAATCATTTTCTGATGTTTTTAGATACCTACCTGTTGGTTGGTTTAGGTTTCTCCCCCTTTATCCGCACTTGAGCTTGATTAGACTTTTCTGACGTGTTGGGTAGCTGGGACTTAACAGGTCTAAATTAGATCAGAGTATGGCTTGCTATGTGGTTGAGCTTTTTGACAGATACACGTTGTGGATTTGTTTTGGATTGAGATGTGGGTTTGCCTAGTGCAACCTCAGTTTGTTATGTATGATGCATGGGGTATACCCCTTGTATTTTGTATCTTTTTCATGTAGATCATTCGCCGCTTTATCCGGTTGGTGATCATTTATGATGTTTCTAGATATCAACCTATTGTTTGGTTTAGATCCCCCCTACCCACTACAAGGTTAAATTTAATTTTAGTCTGACTGGATGTGTGGGTAGGAATTTTTAGTAGGTACTCGCTGGGTTTTTGGATTGTGATGTGGGTTAGCTTTGTGCAGTCTCATTTTGATATGTTGTTTTACTTGGGGTATGTCCCTTGTATTTTGTCCCATTTTCTTGTAGATCACTCGCCGCTACATCCGGTTGGTGATCAGTTTTCTTGTTGTTTTTAGATACCTACCTGTCGGTTGGTTTAGGACTATTCTCAATACACCAGGCCTACATTCGAGTATAATCTAATCCGAAACCAACTGATCGTTTGGTTCGGGACTAGATCATACTCTGGCTTGTTGTGGGGTGGGGTTTTGTAGGTGCCCGCTTGCTCTTATCGGAGCTTTTGTCGTGTGGTGTGATAGACCCCACAGATATTCCAAGTATATCCCGATGCATGTTTTTGGTATCTGTAATTTTTTTGTGGAATAATATTTTTTATATAGTTTTAAAAAAAATTAGTTTTAAATAACGAATACTAAAAAAGTCATTTGAGCAATTTATCATTCTATGCTGATGAAGATCATGCTGATGAAAACTTTGTAGATATTGAAATTTTGCAACTAATCAAATCCTGCCACGTGGAAATATTGGCCAATCAAAAGTCGTCTACGACAATGATATTTATCTAGTTAAGTTGATTTATGGATAATTATCAACTAAGTTAATTTTTGGATAATTATCAATTCAAGTTAAGTTTTGGATAATTATGAATTCAAGTTAAGTTTTGGATAATATCTAGAAGATCTATCTAGATCTTCTATCAACCAATCAAATGGCTCCGAAATTATGATAATTATTTATTAAATTAAATGGATAATTATCAACGGATTCCAAATTATCCATAAATCTTCACCTATAAATAGGGTCCTTTGTAGCTCATAAATTACACACACACAGAAGTTCATTCAAAAAGCTAGAGAAGACGAAGAAGCTCTCCAAATTCTCTCTGCGAAAGTTCTTCAAATACAAAGAAGATTCAAGGCGTTCTAGACAATATTCAAGGCGTTTTAGGCGAGACTCAAGGCGTTCTAGGCGATATTCAAGGCGTTCTTGAAGATATTCATCAAATTATAGCGTTTGATTCGTAATTACGGTGCTAAACCTACGAATTAACGTTATAGAAATTCAAATCAAATTCAAGGAAGATCAAAGTCACAAAGTCAACCTTGAAGATTTCAAATTCCATATCAAATTCAACGTTTGATCCGAGATTAAGCTGCCAAGCCCTCGAATTAACGTTATAAACATTCAAGTCAACGTTGGAGAAGATCAAAGAAGCAAAGTCAACTCCAATATTCAAGTCAACATATTTTGAAGGAAGAATCAGAGGATTAGAATAGAGATTTGTACCTAATATTTACTTTTGATCTATATAAATTTCATTTGTCACAATTTTTGTGTTTCTTGATTTTCAGAATTACAAATTTGTTGTGTACAAATTTTTGGCACGTACAGTGGGACCATCTCTACCTCTCATCTCTTCACTTTATCAAGTTCAAATGGATGCTCAAGTCAAAGCTATGAAGATAGTGGATTCCAAGATGGTCATCCCAAATTCTTCAAACTCCACAAGCGAAACCATTGGCGTCACTACAAGAAGTATGTCCATGAAGCTACAAACATCTTCAAAGGTGGTTCTCCTACTTGAGCATGTTGAGGATGATCCATTCCACCTTGGTGACGAAATCAATCATGACGAAGAGAAGTATTTGCCATCTCCACAACATTCTACATCAAGTGACTTGAACATTGCATGTGTTATGATGACGAATGTTACAACTCCTGAGGAGCAAATTGCAAACTTAACGAAAGCTGTTGAAGGACTAATGAAGCATGTTCAAGAGCAAGCCACTCTAATTACAAAGTTGATGAAGAAAGCTGACGACGTGGATGCCATACACGAAATTGAAAAACAAGTTGAGGCGCACGATGAAGCTGAGACGTCAAAGAATCAACATCTAGTCAAATCAAATGAAGTTCTCCTTGACACGAGTTTAAAAGGTCTACAACTCAAATCAAATCAAATGAAGTACTCCTTGGCACGAGTATAAAAAGTTTACATATCAAAGCAAATCAAATGAAATCCTCCTTGGCACGAGTATAAAAGGTCTCCAAATCAAATCAAATGAAGCGCTCATTGACACGAGCATAAAAAGTCTACAAGTCAAATCAAATCAAATGAAATTCTCCTTGACACGAGCATAAAAGGTCTACAAGTCAAATCAAATCAAATGAAATTCTCCTTGACACGAGTATAAAATGTCTACAAGTCCAACCAAATCATGTACTCTAAGCCTTGAAGAGTGTAAACTAAGTATGGCACCTCTATAAAAAAAATTGAACTACGTTATGACTTGATCCCTTTTCATTGGGGTACGTAGGCAACTTAAGCTTATTTAAGTTCAGTCATAAATTCAAATCAAATCATATTCTCTCGATGGAGTGACGTTACTCATTCAAAAGAATTTTGAAAGAAAGATCCCACCGTGACATGGGGGCATGTTAATCTCGTTGTGACACAAACAACTTGCGGTGGAAGCCAACAAAGTGTTTTCGAGGAGACACCAAACTGTGCGAAAGGCTTTCATGGTATCAAAACTCAAGTGGAGGCTACTCTTATGGTATGATTTTTATGTTGAGGCGTTGCGACTCATCCACTACGAAGTATGTTTTGAAATAACCAAACTTCTGTGAACGAGTCTCAAGGGGGCATTTGTAGATATTGAAATTTTACAACCAATCAAATCATGCTACGTGAAAATATTGACCAATCAAAAGTCGTCTACGACAAATGATATTTATTTATTAAGTTGATTTATGGATAATTATCAACTAAGTTAATTTTTGGATAATTATCAATTCAAGTAGATTTATGGATAATTATCAATTTAAGTTAAGTTTTGGATAATATCTAGAAGATCTATCTAGATCTTCTATCAGCCAATCAAATGGCTCCGAAATTATGATAATTATTTATTAAATCAAATGGATAATTATCAATGGATTCCAAATTATCCATAACTCTTCCATCCTACACCTATAAATAGGGTCCTTTGGAGTTCATAAAAGATACACACACAGAAGCTCAATCAAAAAGCTAGAGAAGACGAAGGAAGCTCTTCAAATTTTCTCTACAAAGGTTCTTCAAATATTCAAGGCGTTCTAGGCGATATTCAAGGCGTTCTTGAAGATATTCATCAAATTATAGCGTTTGATTCGTAATTACGGTGCTAAACCTACGAATTAACGTTATAAAAAATTCAAATCAAATTCAAGGAAGATCAAAGTCACAAAGTCAACCTTGAAGATTTCAAATTCCATATCAAATTCAACGTTTGATCCGAGATTAAGCTGCCAAGCCCTCGAATTAACGTTATAAACATTCAAGTCAACATTGGAGAAGATCAAAGAAGCAAAGTCAACTCCAATATTCAAGTCAACATATTTTGAAGGAAGAATCAGAGGACACAACAAATTTGTAATTCTGAAAATCAAGAAACACAAAAATTGTGACAAATAAAATTTATATAGATCAAAAGTAAATATTAGGTACAAATCTCTATTCTAATCCTCTGATTCTTCCTTCAAAATATGTTGACTTGAATATTGGAGTTGACTTTGCTTCTTTGATCTTCTCCAACGTTGACTTGAATGTTTATAACGTTAATTCGAGGGCTTGGCAGCTTAATCTCGGATCAAACGTTGAATTTGATATGGAATTTGAAATCTTCAAGGTTGACTTTGTGACTTTGATCTTCCTTGAATTTGATTTGAATTTCTATAACGTTAATTCGTAGGTTTAGCACCGTAATTACGAATCAAACGCTATAATTTGATGAATATCTTCAAGAACGCCTTGAATATCGCCTAGAACGCCTTGAGTCTCGCCTAAAACGCCTTGAATATTGTCTAGAACGCCTTGAATCTTCTTTGTATTTGAAGAACTTTCGCAGAGAGAATTTGGAGAGCTTCTTCGTCTTCTCTAGCTTTTTGAATGAACTTCTGTGTGTGTGTAATTTATGAGCTACAAAGGACCCTATTTATAGGTGTAGGATGGAAGATTTATGGATAATTTGGAATCCGTTGATAATTATCCATTTAATTTAATAAATAATTATCATAATTTCGGAGCCATTTGATTGGTTGATAGAAGATCTAGATAGATCTTCTAGATATTATCCAAAACTTAACTTGAATTCATAATTATCCAAAACTTAACTTGAATTGATAATTATCCAAAAATTAACTTAGTTGATAATTATCCATAAATCAACTTAACTAGATAAATATCATTGTCGTAGACGACTTTTGATTGGCCAATATTTCCACGTGGCAGGATTTGATTAGTTGCAAAATTTCAATATCTACAGACTTTTATACGTATTATTTTGTATAGCTGAGCATGAAGCAGCTTCATGCGTCTGGAGTATATTAGCTAAATTACAATAATAATAATTTAAATAAGGCAGTTGTTTTTATTTTATATTATAAAATTTTCAAAAAAATAAAATATTCATGCCTTTTTTTCATTCAAGGATTGAAGTGATGTAAATTTAATACTTTGAGATCATATATGTAACTCGAAATCCCACAAATCACCAGAAAGGATTATAATAAGATGAATTACTATGAAAATGGTAGCGTGATAAATTTTAATGTAAAAATATACATAAGGCAAACATGTAGTTTAGTAACATTTTCCGTGTTTTAAAATATTATCCTATTTCAAGTTTCAAGAGTACTCAAGTAGTCAAGTGTGCTTTGAGTAAAAGTTTGGGCCACGAATCTTTGTATTAAATATGATATTCAATTAAGAATGCCATCGTTGGGCTCCTGAAACGTTGGGCCTTGAATTAAGAATTGCTTCACCAAATAACAAAGTGGTGGATAAAGTTTAATGGGCTGATCTTTCCCTCTCTTTTTTTATTTTTCTTATTTTCTGAATGACAAAACATAGGTGGAGCTTAGGGGTGGGAATAGGCCAGGCCGCCCGACAGGGGCCTACGGCTCAGCCTATTTAAGGCCTAGCTCGGCCTAGCTCGTTTAATAAAAAGGCCGGGTTCAAGCTTTTTATAAAGCCTATTTAGTTAAATAGGCCAGGCTTAGGCTTACAAAAAAGCCTATTAGGCCCGTCAGGCCGGCTTTTTTATTAATTTTGAGTATAATTTTGGGTGTTTAATTTTGAGTTTGGACAAATATTTGACTCCTAAACATGCAATTTGTATCTTTTCGATTATTGCTAATCTTCACATTGTTAATTTTTTTATACACTCAGGCTTCATAATATTTGTCGTAGGCATTTATGCAAAATAGGCTAGTTGGTGTCATAGACCTTTATGTAAAATAGGCTTTTAAATAGGCTTTCAGGCCTTATCAGGCCTTTAAAAAGGCCAGGTCAGGCCTTAAAAATAAGCCTATGACGGGTAATAGGCCAGGCTCAGGCCTATCACTTTTAAAGTAGGCCAGGCTTAGGCTTTACAAAGCCCGGCTCGGCTCGGCCTATTTCCGTCCCTAGTGGAGCTATTAATTAGTATTTCTCATTGGATATGAGTATGACAACACAAGTTTACTCACCATTGTGAAATTTCTATATCGATTTGGTAAAATGAGTTCATCATCTTATTTTACTATTTCAAACAAGTCTTTAAATCGTGATTTCTTCGATAAATGATAGGGCATAATCAGTTGAGATATCAATCTGAATTAAAAAGTTGAAGCTCATTTAGAAGAAATGTTAATGCCATTGTTTGAATTCTATTTTAATATTGATTGCCTTGAAGATTTGATGAGTATAATTAGATATTTGGACTAATATAATAAGTATTAAATTAATGGGATAGATCCAATGTACACTCTACAATGAAGATAAGTATCTTAGGAGTATTTGATTTCTCATGTTAGTTGAACCTTAAGCATTAGGAATGGAATACATACATATGAGGATGTCTTTTTGAACATGCAATTAATGCAGCATTTTCCGGAGGCTTTGCACTAAAGTTTAGGGACCATATGTTTGTCGTTTATATGGATAATTAAAAATTAGTTTCACTATTTTTTTGAAAAGGTATATTTGTGGTGGAACAATGTATTCGTTTATTTAAATTATTATTTATAATTTATTTTTAAATAAATATTTAACAAATTATGCTAATTTATTATTTTATATTATTATGGAATAAAAAATACAGATCGTATTTATATTTCTTGAGTATCATGATGGATTACGAAATTTGCCCATGGATCAGACATGTCACATGCGGGATTCGAAGAATATATATCTTTTGTTATCACATGATAAAGTGAACCTACGAATAAACTTTGCAATTTTCAAGATATTTGACATGATACAGTGTAATTTAATAATAAACTAGCGTGTACTCGTGCTATGCACGGATTATAATTTAAAATATCTCTTTTGAAAACCCATAATTATCATATTTATATCCATTAACTCAATACAAAAATCATTCAATAGAACAATGAAGAAATAGATCAAATTTTAGTAATGTTAAAAAATCATAATATTATGATACCTTATTGTTCATGAGAAATATAAAATAGTGTCACTTAATAGTAAAAAAATCCTTGTGCCAAATAAACAACAAATTATTTATTTAACCCAACAATACTTTTCAACAAATTTGTTTGGTGGAAGAAGTTGAGAACATTCTTTAAGAAAATAAATAAATAAACAATTTGTTGTCAAAAAGAGTACCACAAAACAATAGAGCTCATTCCTTCTAATTTTTTTTTCAATTTATTTTTCTTTAAAGACTATTATAATCCTACTATTATTATGAAGAATATTAAAGTGGTTTACTAAACTAAAATTGAAATGTAATTTGTTTTTGAACATATTCTTTTCTAAATAAATTCTCCAAATATATATTTTTAAATTTTTTAATATAAAAATTTAATTCTAAACGATTTTTAGGTGATATATTTGAATTTTAATCGAACAATTTTTTTTTTTAACTTTAATGTAGAAGATGAAACAAACTTATAAAAAAGATTTGGTGAAATCCATAACTTCGTAGATAAAAAAACATTAAATATGATCAATCACATCAATATATTTAATGACTAATTATGTAAAGTCATGGATATTTATCTATCAAAGTAAATATATTAAGGGACTAAATTATATAATAATAATAATAATAATAATAATAATAATAATAATAATAATAATAATAATAATAATAAAAAACAAATGTCACTTATAAATAGAATATGATTATACTCAATTGTAATATGTTTCATTTATCATACAAAAGTTAGGCTTGTAAATCAAATATTATGAGCTAAGAATGAAGTGACTCAAACTCATTGAGTTGGAATACAATAAGTTTAAGGCCAACTTACAAATTCTCTTATTCTAACTCTACTCAAGCTTATTGTAACTTACAAATTCTCTTATTCTCAGACTTTTACAAACTTCAAGCTTATTCCGGCTGACTCATTAGTCTTTATCAAATAAAAAAGTCCTCAATATAATCATAATAGTTATTATTCATTTCCATTGAAGAAAACTGAATGTCATAATAAATTATAAACATAAGAAAATATGTAGAGATATATAAAAATATTTTTTTACATAAATATTGACTATTTCAATTCCACATAACTAATTAAACTAATATATTATAAAAAGAATATTAATGGAAAAAATTATTAAAAAAATTTACTAATTACACTTAATATCCACTGAAACCAAATAAAGATAAATAAATAAATAAAACATAGTAGTCTGCTTCCACATTTGCCAGCTTTGTGTCCATGGAAGTCATTTGATTTATGTCTGCCATAGATTAACAGTAATAGAAAATTAAAATAAAAAACAAATAAAAAATGAATAAAAAATTGAGAGTAATAACATAAAAATAAGAAAGAAATCAAAACTTTATGATCTTGTAAATGTGATGTTAGACTATGAACATACACAATTATGATATTATAATGAAATGCCAATTTAAAGAGAATTGAGAAAAGTAGCCATTTAATTTTTAAAAGAATTAATTGCTCATTTTATAAGCTTAAATTGTGGACATTAAAAATTATAACTATAGTCAATTACTCATTTAATTAAGATCAATTAATGGACGTCAATATTTATAATAATAGTGAATTATTCATTTAAAAAATCAATTACTCATTTCGTCATTCCAAAAGAGTCAATTACTCATTCAATTAGCATCAATTATGGAAGCTTATTGTTTGCCCTAATTGTCTGTAAAATCTTTTCTTTACTATTTTTAGAAGTGAAGATGTAAGGAACAAATAAATACGATTATCCCAAATATTGTTCAAATACTATTAACTATAACTTTTTATTGTGGAATTTCATTTCTTAATTAATACAATAAGTCTATTTACATCTAACAAATCTTTAAAAATTAAACTTTAGTCAACATATTATAATCTCATTTAATTGTAGGCTTACTAACAGGAACTTATCATAAAACTTGGTATAACCACTATCAATCATGAATGCAAAATACATTATCCAAATATTGTGTTATTTACCAAATAAGTGTTTTTATATTCCTAATTAATATGTTTAAATCCAAACTTTCAAATTACAAACTCAATCAAATCAATTAATAAAAATTTTCTCAACACTAAAAAAAATTAAAATTACCGAAAAAAAAGATAGAGAGCAAAGTGGGTCCCACACCACTTTGCTATAATATATATAATGATATTGATATTAGTTCTCAATTATTTTAATCAATAAAAAATAACATTAATAAGTAATGTAGTGAAATTTAGTACGTGAAGCCTATCTATACAGGTTCACATATAGACTTGAGGCGCTAAATTTTCATAATTTTGGAATATTAAAATATAAATTCAACCAGAAGATAATTTCTATAATATTAAAATGATAAATCAATTAAGTTGTTTTTTATTTATAACTTGTAAAAAATGAAAAAATATTTCCAATAACAAAAATTATAATTATATTATTAAATTAATTTTTTTCTAGTTCTCATAAAGAAACTAAATTTAAATTCAAAATTTAATCTAATAAGAAAAGGAAGAAGGGAATAGAAAATAGAAATCAGAGATTTGTCTTCAACCTTCAAAATTCAATATTGAACGCTTTTATTTGCTACATTCATAATTTAAAGTTTTCCCCAATTTTATTAAATATATATATATATATATTGAAAAAAAAGATTATTAGTACACTCCTTTGGACATATATATTAAAAACAATTGTTAATATACAATAAATTTAACAACAAAAATAATACTATAAACAGAAAAATAGTACACAATGGTATTAACTACAAAAAATAAAAATTAATGGAGTGAAATGATTACCTCAAGCATATATGTATAAGTATTCCATTGCTCCATTCATAACCACTCATCGCCAAATAAAATATGGACTAAAAATTTCAATCGACTAAGAAATTCTCATAATGTCATTAATGTTTAAGACTAAATTAAATGAAGAAAATCGAACAAAATCGAAAGCATAAAATTCAAAACTATTGAAAGATGAAAAATAAAGAACTAATAAAATAAATTAACTCACATCAAATCAAATTCACTTTTGTAGATGAAAAAATTAGTGAACATGGAGAAACGTAAAATTGATTTGTGAAGCAAAAAAAGTATGGCATAATTTATAAGTTTGTAGATTAAATGAAAATAATTTATAGATGTATCAGACTATCAGTTTCCTTATTAACTGCATAATTCCATCAATTGTGGAATGAATTAATACGTAAATTTAGCTAATGTAAATTAAATATTCCCCCTAATTAAGAATTTCGATTTGGTAGTCAATTTTAAAAATAAAGTTTAAAATTTAAATTTAAGCCTAATGTGAACGTACTTAATTTAGACCATTCTTTATTTAGATATGCTAAGAATTATACATGGTAATAAATTTTGGTCTTTCCATTTGCATTAATGATCACAAATCACAATCAAAACATTGTAACTCTTCCCATTTTGGTTGCAAGTGAATGTAATAGGAAAGTAATTTAATTTGATTATCTAATTTAAGAATAGTAATCAATCTAAAAAATTTAACCAACCAATAAGAATTTTTCATTTTATTAAAAAAATTCAAAATTCTAGAAAATTAGGATTAAGGAAAATGTTGGATTAATTGGACATTTTGTCCATTATTTTCAACAATGGTAAGCAATTGAAAAACTGTTCACTTGACGGATTACTGTTCATTTGACGGTTCGGCACTGTTCATATGACGGTTTGGCACTGTGCATATGATGGTTTATCACTGTTCCTTTGACGGCTTCATTCCCTATAAATAGAGGTCATTTCATTTCTGAAATTCATTCCAAAAAACAGAGCTATCTAGTCTTTTCTCTAATTCTTCAATCATATAGTGAGTTGAGGTGTTAAGTTAGAGAGTGTTGCTAGTGGGAAGCTTGTTCGGGGTCGGTTTGGGGTGAGAAGAAGAATTGTGTAGTTGTAATAATTTTCTACATAGTGTATTTTCTTGTCTGGTCCCCCGTGGTTTTTCCTCCGGATTTTGGAGTTTCCACGTTAAATCCTTGTGTCATTATTATTTCTCGTATTTGCTTTCTGTTTCCACAAAGAGTAGATTCTGGGGGAGCGTATTTTGCAAGGCCAAAATACCCAACACGTGGCATCAGAGCCCGGGTCCTACTGAGGTGGAACGCGTTTTTGCTGGGTGGAGCTCTGGTGTGGTAGTAGTGGGAATACGTACGGTCTAAGGCGGTTCTGTCAAAGGAGACTGGTTCTTAAGTGGGACCATTTGTGACCCCACCAGTCTGTCCTGGGAACCTTGAAGCTCCGTCCGGGGAAGATTGAGTTTCTCTCTTTCCGGGGGCTTACTTAGTGGGTACTATTCAAGTCTGCGGTAAACACGCCGAAGTTCTGACGGAGCAATGTCAGGAAGCAGGGTCACGAATATGGTTAGATATGATGTGGAGAAATTTGACGGTAAAATCAACTTTGGCTTGTGGCAAGTTCAAGTCAAGGATTTGTTGATTCAGTCTGGTTTACACAAGGCTTTGAAGGGAAGATTCATCCCTGTCCCTGAAAAGGACGGCGAGACTAGCACGGCCGGTAGCAGGGCTAGTGTGACAGGCAAAGCTATGAGCGATGATGATTGGGAGGATCTGGATTTGAGAGCAGCAAGTGCAATCCGTTTGAACCTAGCAAACAATGTTCTTGCAAACGTGCATGGACTAACTACGGCGAAGGAGCTATGGGAAAAACTGGAGGAGTTGTACAAAGCAAAGGGTGCCTCAAATCGAGTGTACCTAAAAGAGCGGTTTCACACGCTGAAAATGGAGGAAGGTACAAGTGTTTCAGATCATTTAGGTACTCTCAATGGTATTGTTGCTGAGCTGGAGTCCATTGGAACAAAAATTGATGAGGAGGATCAAGCCTTGAGACTCATCTGGTCTCTTCCGCGATCGTTTGAGCACATGAAGCCGATATTGATTCACGGGAAGGATAAAATTATTTTATCTGATGTTACTGGCAAGCTTATCTCTGAAGAGAAAAGGCTTTCTGGAAGTAACGTTATAAATGTCAACGGTGATTCAAGCTTGAATGTGGTAGCTCGTCGAGGAAGGAAGAAGAGTTTTGAGAAAATTGTCTGTTGGAAGTGTGGAGAAGAAGGCCACACGAAAAGAAATTGTCCAAAAGGTGGAGCCGGTTCGGCAAATGGTTCCAGGTCAGTAAGAGGAGATACTGACGATGAAGCTAACACTTTCTCCTATCTCGATGTCGCTTGAGAGCGGCATGTACATCCTTTTGGCAGTTTGTTACTCGCGGTTGCCATGATAGAGGATGTGTGATGTTAGCGGGTCCACAATTGCACACGGGCATTGGTTGGCATTGATGCAAGGTGTGTGGTGGAAAATCATGTCGATGGGCTGAGAACTTCCTGGAAACCAACTTTGGGAGTTGCACCATAATCTTCAGCAAGGTATTTTTCGACATGGGCCGAAACTGAAATTCTTGGGATTGCTGTATTCCAAGTGGTTATGCTTTTATGGTGGAGCATGATAGTTCTCTACGGTGAGAATTATGACTGCAGTAGCTGAAGCTACGGGTATCTTCATCGAAGTGTTACGGAATAGCCAAAAGTCCAAGGTGGAGATTGTTAGATTAATTGGACATTTTGTCCATTATTTTCAACAATGGTAAGCAATTGAAAAACTGTTCACTTGACGGATTACTGTTCATTTGACGGTTCGGCACTGTTCATATGACGGTTTGGCACTGTGCACATGACGGTTTATCACTGTTCCTTTGACGGCTTCATTCCCTATAAATAGAGGTCATTTCATTTCTGAAATTCATTCCGAAAAACAGAGCTATCTAGTCTTTTCTCTAATTCTTCAATCATATAGTGAGTTGAGGTGTTAAGTTAGAGAGTGTTGCTAGTGGGAAGCTTGTTCGGGGTCGGTTTGGGGTGAGAAGAAGAATTGTGTAGTTGTAATAATTTTCTACATAGTGTATTTTCTTGTCTGGTCCCCCGTGGTTTTTTCTTCGGATTTTGGAGTTTCCACGTTAAATCCTTGTGTCATTATTATTTCTCGTATTTGCTTTCTGTTTCCACAATGAGTAGATTCTGGAGGAGCGTATTTTGCAAGGCCAAAATACCCAACAGAAAAACTGTGCTATAATATAGTAGAAGATAGGCTGAAATTAAGTTTGGATATATAACAAAAATAGGAAATGATTGTCGTGCAATTACATATAACTAGCAAAATCCCATTTTCATTGAATTAAACAAAATTCAACTAACATGGTAAGTTGTTACAAGTTTCTACAAAACTAATGTATTATGTGATGAGAGTTTTCATGAAAGCATATATATATCCTAGTTCTATACAACAATTATAATTGATTCGATCAATAATCATGTCATCTACATAAAATATAACACAAATGACTATGTAACCCCACGTTATACAGTTTGAAAATATACTTTATTTTGAAATATTATTTCATTTCATCTTCTACTTTATATATGTATAATTGTGTGTATAAAATTAATATCGTTGTAAGTTTAAGAAATTATTTTATATATGTGAAAAACAATTAAATAAAGGACTTGCACTAGAATAAATGAGACACAATTGTTATAAAATGTTTATTTTATCAAAGTTTCTTTAGACAAACAATCCGACTTTATTAATACAATCTCACCAACAAATTAGAAAATAAGTTTGAGTTCTTACCAATAGAGAATCTACATTAGATCTTTACTTACATAGAATGATTATAAATCTAAAAACATTTAAGTTCAATCATAAAAAGCATAAAAGTTTAGTTGATTCGCATACCTAAACCAACTATATTGAATTGATTAATCTTTGTGATTGATATCTCAAATTAATCTGAAGTTCTCTGGAAATCTGTATGAGCTTATTTTGATTGCTATATAGATTATAAGTGTCAAAGTAGTCCATCATAATAATAGAACTAATAATCCAATCTTTACACATAAAATCTAATACTTATTATAAGTGTCAAAGCAGTCCATCATAATAATAGAACTAATAATCCAATCTTTACACATAAAATCTAATACTTATTTTGATTGCATTATTATTATAGCTTAAAATAACTATGTTCAAATTAAATAAATATATATTACCCCTACATTTGAATAAAAAGTCCAACCACCAAATAAAAACGCACACGGACCCCTCCCTAAATAAAAATTGGTTGTTTTCACAAGTGACAAAAATAGAGGCGTAGATTGCGGTAAAATTAATCAGAGACGCACATGGGATGGCACTATAAGTCAAATAATGCAACTCATAGATAACTATAATAATACCACCCATATTTCTCTTCCTTTTTCGGTGCCTTTCTTACATATTTACAATTATTTTATCGAATTTAAATATAAGTTGTATATTATTCTTGATGAATTAGACAAATATATAGTTTCAATTGTTGATCCTAAATAAATTGATTCATACATTTATTTGGTTCATTATGGTTCCAAAAAGGAACCAATTTCAACTCAACTCATCTTAAATTTTTCACCTTATGCTTATTATAATATTACATTGTACCCATTTAGAGTTGGACCAAATTTAAAATCAACTTTCAGCTCAATACGAAATTTTCCGAATCCAAAACTAACTGAGTTGTGTTATAACCATAATTAGACCTGATATGACATGATCGAACTCATATTTACTTACCTCACTTTTCCGAATTAAGTACATCCATTACTTCCAATGCTTCTTGCGTTAAGTACTCTACTATCTATTACACAAACTCAACTAGAGTTTTTTTTATTAGAATTGTGGGATTTCATAATCTCTTCTTATAATAAATATACAAACATAATGATTTCGTGTCTCTTAGGTTCGATCCACTTCAAATCAACAAATAGTGTGATTCACTCAAATAATTAATTTAATTGGTCAATTCTTTATACCTTAAGTCGTCAAGTTTGTGATTAGCTATCAAGTTAAGTGAACATAAACATGTTATTCCCTTCGGAATTTAGTGTCAAAATAACTGAGTGCTTATTTGATAAAATTAATATAAAAATTCATTATATGTGAATGATTACGATGCCATATTCACCAACCGTGTTATAATGTCGAAGACAAGTACGTGAATTTAGGCATTAAAATCACAAGCAATCTAAAGAAGTGTAATACTTATCTAAATGGTTTTTAATTTAACTCAAATTTCATTGGGTTAATTTGAATCAAAACGATCTCTTGAGTTAACCAGCACTCCAAAATAAGAAAATTATAGACTGCGCTAAAGTGTATTGAACTGCCTACGTATCTAATTACTTAGGATCAAGTCTATCGTAGTTCTAACAAATTTAAGAGAGCTATTATCTAAGTTTGCATCGTATAGAATATGAGGTGGTATTTTTAGAGAGAACTATTCCCCCTCCAATGAACTATTAGGGAGGTATTTATAGACTTATGTAGTTACTATTTATGATGTGATGGTTGGGCCAAAAAATGGCTGTTATGTGTCATTATATCTATGTACCATCTGTCCTTGGGTCGTCGGGTCGGGTCATATGATGACCCGACCTATCCTTTTTCTGTGAATTATTGAGGCACCAACATACATTTGCCTCGTATGCACTTTACCTCGTACACGTAGAGGTGCTTTGTATCAATATGTTATACAATATATATTTGTGATATGATACATCGTGTTACGTGTATGATGCCACCGGTGTAAGCATAATATTTCCTGAAATTAAAATTACTATTATTATTTAAATAAGTCTAACATATTACTAAAATTTGTATTTGTAAATGTTTGGAGGTTTTGAAGTGAAATATACTTAATAATTTAATATTACCTCTAAAAAGAAGTCTTAACATAGATTTTTTTATCTGGACCGTGACTCTATCCATCCTCCACCTACCAAAATGTTGACTAATAAAAGAAGAGTATGGCAACATTGCATTTATTCTTTCTTAGTAAAAGTTGTTGAGAAGTTCCATTTTAATAGATTAATTACAATGGATAAACCAAGTGTCACAATTAGTACTTCTTTTTTTTGCATTTCTAATTTTTTATGTGTAATTTTTCCTTAATTATATATCGCACACGTTGGTGGCTTTTAATTTGAAAAGCAAATAAGAATTATTAATCTGATTAATTACAAGATAAATAACATAGATTACGGAGTCAGAAGATACTCTGCGATTAATAGGTCCAAATATTATCCACCAACCAACCAAACCCATAACATTATGTCGCACCGTACTATATGTAGTAACAAATTTGCATGTATCATTTCCTACAATAATTGTCCTTGGCGCATAATTCAACAAACAAATTATTATTTTTTTCTACTTGGCTCCAAATTTCTCTTTCCTAATTTGGATTTCCCAATGTAAGGAAAATTACAAAGTTTTAGGACACACTAAATTAAATTAAGCACAACCCCTAGGAGCAAACCCGACCCGATTACTAGCCAAGTCGAACACCACCCGAAAACCCTGCTGCTGAATATTCCCAATAATAGACAACCCGCTCGACGTACCCGCAAACGCAAAGCAGAACTTCCCATCAGTATCCACCGGAATCAAGTAATTCGACGCCGGCAAGGACACGTCAGCGCCGCCGAAATGCAGCACCACCGTCGGCACCTTCACCTCCGTCTTGCCCGATAGATCAAAACATGTATCGAACAGCGAGAATTCCCCCGCTGGCTTCAAGTTCCTCGCTCCGGCCCGAAACGCGTCCCTCAGCGCCACATAAGCGGGTCGCGTCAACCGGGTTACGGAGGTACCCGAGTCCACAATGACACCCCCATTACCCACCGCGTCGAGTTTAAAAAGTGACTCGGTTATCCCCGGGACACGTGTCCCACCTACGGAGATACCATTTAACCCTAGGTAATAAAACGTGTCGAGCTTCGGATTCGACAACAATGGCGTAAAAACGGCGTTTCTCGACACGGCCGATGGACCAAACACCATTGAAGACGGTTTGTTAGAAGCCGACCGGTCCACCAAACAATAAGAGAACTTTTTCCCGAACCGGGCCCCGGCTTGGGTCGGAAAAGACAATTTACCCCTTCCGAGGCCTAACAATCCCGCGGCCCCAACAAACAATCCTTCATTATCATGTCCACAGCCAAGGGCAACGTTGGAAACTTTGCTCCTCCTAAACGTCAGCGTTTCGGTCGAAAACTCACCAACGGTAAACGAACCATCCCCGTACGAGACTTGGTAAAGGCATTTGTTCCGATTATTGCAACCCGGAGAATCTAACCCGCGGCATAACGGGGAGTCGCATGAAACACCTGAGAAGGAAGAAGATTTCTTCGGGTCGAAAACCGGGTCGGATTGTGTGTAGCATTTCTTGCAGGGGGAGCATTGGACCCAAACGACGTCGCTTCCTGTGTCGAGCACCATGTAGACGTATTTCGCGGGCGTGCCTATCCCGAGGCGCGTGAAGTACTCGCCGCTGCCCTGCGCGAGTCCGGAAATAATGGAGCTGCTGAAATCGCTGTTAGATTGGTTAACGGCGGTGGCGATGTTTGAAATGGTTTTCACTCTGACAGCGTCACGCAGAAGACGGAGCTTGAAGAGGGATTGTGGGGTTGAGTTCAGGGGTGGTGAAAGGTTGTCGACATGGTGTAAGGTGACCGAGAGTGTGGCTTCGGATTCGGATTCGGGTTCGGGTTCGGATGTTTGTTGTTGGGCGGGCCATGAGAGGGTTTGGAGCGTGGGGAGGGCGGTGGGGATGAGGGTTTGGTACTGAAGAGGGGTGGATAAGCAGCTGGAAATGGAGAGGAAAATGGAGAGTGAGAGAAAAATGGATTTAAGATTTAAATCCATTATTTTTACAGTGGGAAGTGGGAAATGAATGGAGGTGAAGAGTTAGAGAGAGAGCTATGGGAGTATAAATAGACAGACAGTGTATAAGAGATATTAAAAGGCGGTTCTGAAGTTGCTTCTTTTTTTAATTCATATTAATTAATGCAACAAATATAGACAATTTCAGTTAAATTTCGTAATAACTCAACTAAAAAAGGAAATAAATAATTTATATGAAAAAATCAAACTCAAAATTAGTTTGAAGTTTTTCTAAGTAAATTCAGGATGGAGGAGACTTGCTATAGATGTGATATTCTTGCAATTTTAATTTTATTATTTACATATTTGTAAAATTAATCTTATGTGATATATTTTATAACAAATTTGGCATTGATCATAAAAATTTTTGATTCAAACCCTTAAAAATTGGATATAATTCTTGCGTACACCCACTGTTAATTTTATTATTAATTGCATATAAAATACAGAATTAAATTATTAATTTTAGTGTATTTTTTAATTAATCGGCTAAAAATACAATACCATACATATTATGAGAATAATAATTTTATAAATACTCAAACTAAAAATTCAATGAGTCTACACTCTCTACATGAGTATGTGAGTAATATTGCATTTCTTCCAATTCACGAAGTACATGACAAAGGTATGAAGGGCTGTTTGGAAAGTAAAAGCTTTACAGTTGGGAGCACATTAATAATTTGGTGAAAATCAATTATCTTTGTCCATGAGTCAAACTATGTTTTCTTTTCACTTTTTCAACCCCATTTAAGAACCCACCTACTCACAAGAGAAAATAATGAATCCAACTATACATACTACTACTACTCATTATTGATTTGACAGATATAAAGTTTTTATAGAATTCGTTATTTTTAGGAGCTCTCGAATATGAATTTCGTAACAAGTGGAAAACGCATGTGGACTTTAAAATAATGACAATCGATAATGAATTGAGTTTTCGTGAGCTTGAATTAAGATTTCGTGAACTCCTAAGAATCGCTTGGATATTCCATTTTGTAACAGATCGACCCTCGTCCAATTAGGCTCATAATCTAAATTCGGGCGAAAGAAAGAAACAGCTTGTCAGTTATACATCATGGTTTTCTGTGGGCTTCTTGATTCAGCCCAAACACTACCCACTAATTTAGTACTTCTCATTTTTGGGTCATGGCCCAAACATAATATGTTGCACAATTGACTGCAGCCCATATCTACATCACTTTATGAGATTACAATCAATACAGCCCATAATACACTTGGCCCAGTTGACGACAACTACTGTAATTGTAAAGAGTCATATTTAACGGTTTCTTTCTTTTTCATCGAAAAGTTCGAAAAGTTTCCGTTTTTCAACTAAACGAAAACAAATTATAAAGTAGTTTCGAAATTACAATATTTCCAAAGGAAACTCGTAATGTTTCCATTGTTTCCATCGAAACTTTCAGTGTTTCCATAATTTCCACGAAATACTGAAAGTTTCTTAATTTTTTTTCCGATTATAATAGTGAATAAAATTAAAATAAAAAATAAAAAATTCGAACAATTTATTAAATTAAGTCTAAAATATAATCAAATAAGTTCTAAATAATGAAAACACAATTTTGTTTATATTCATATACTTATGCACATAAGAAAACACAAAAAGCTAAGATATTATAATTTTTCTTATAACGATATATGAATTATTAAATAATTATTTTAACAAACAACACAATACATACTACTGATTATAATGTTATATGAGCAATTTTTCTTTTAATAATTTGAAAATATATACCATAACACTTTTATAATTTTGTATTTTACAGGTTAAGTTGCTTAAACTTTATCGATTATATGTTATAAGAACGCTAAATTTGAGTCCAATATTATCACTTAGTTCATTATTAAATTTTTTTTATCAACTATTGGTGTATATGTATAAATTTTGAAACAAAATATTGATTTTTAAAAATGAATAAAGATAGCATTTATTGTTTACTTTTCTTTCACATTGTTTCCGTCTTTTTTCTCGTTTTTGCAAATTTTCTCCTACTTTTCCGAAACGTTTCTAATATTTAACCACCCGAAACTTAGGTTAGTACCGAAACTTTGAACCTTGGTTTTATCTCCTATTCCATGTATTCATATTCATGCTGGTTACATAAATATTTTCCTTATATATATATAGGTAATGTGAATTTTATACAAGTGACATATATATAAAATATTTAAGATATGAGATGAACATATTTTGAAATAGAGGATCGAAAGTATAGTTCTAGAAGCTCTCAAGACTCTCAGTTAGGCTATGTACACCAGGATGGGAAATGAGGGGAGGAAATGGTGGGTAAATGGAAATGAGGGATTTAGCAGGTAGGGAATTTGGTAGGGAAAAAATGGGGAAGTGAGGGGCCAATTGGATGGCCTACTCCTCCCTCAAAAAAAAATTTTGGAGAAAAAAACTATAAAAAATACATTTGTTTTACATTTCTTAAAAAAATTCTTCCAAAAAAATCTCTCAAAATTACAAATAATTTGATTTTTTTTTCAACAAATTAATTTTACTATTCATGATTTGACTGTTAATACAATAAATTAAAATAGTTTTTCCGGCTATCTTTCAAAGCAAAAAATTAATTTAATTACATATTCTAATACAAAATAATGCAACGTTTAAAATAAGATCCATTGTGACTATTTTCGGACGTCTAAATCAACGAGTTTGACTAACCATATTTAATAAAAATTATATTTAAATACCAACTCAAATAAATTTCTCACAATAAAAAACATATCACATCAACCACAATCATTACTTATTTTTTCTCTTAAAAATCTCATCTTCCAAATCACATTTCTCATTTTTACCTTGAAAAAAAAATTCTCAGAGATGGATATGCCATCCAATTGGGCTCTGAAAAGTTCCCTACAAGGAATTTTGGTAGGGAAAAAAAAGGCAAGCAATTGGATACTGCCACGCGTCCCATCCTTATTTTTTTCTCCTATTTTGTAAATCGTTTTTTTGAGTATTAATTATGCAAAATTTTAAAAAAATTCACCATTATTTTTCTTTTTTCAAGTTCTATAAATAGAGCCTAAGTTTGTGTCATTTGAACACCAATTTTTTTTTTTTTTTTGAGGTTTTTACTCCATATTTTCAAAATTAATATTTTTCTCCATATTAAAAAATAAATATTTTAAATTTTTAAATAATAAATATAACTATAAAATTAATTATTAAAATTAGTGATGTGGATGAAAGAGAAAGTAAAAAAACTTTAATTGACTAGCTGCTGTGGAGTTAAAAGGAATGTGATAGGGAATGTGGTAGGGAATCTGATGTGGCAGGGAAGAGAAAATAAAAATTTGACTACCTGCTTTACATAGCCTTATGTACATTATAAAAAGGTGGTCTATGCCCATCGGATACGAGATTCCTAAAACACCATCCTCCGATAGGAAGAATTGTGTCCTTAAATAAATTAAATAATAAAAGTTAGAGACCATGTCGGATGCGCTTAGAGGGGATGTGTTTGCATGAGAAGACAATGCAATTTAATTTTTATGAGAGATCAAGAAGTATGATTCAAATTGAAAAATAACAAAATTGAATAATTTAGATATAGTTTTTAGCAAAAAGATAATATATTTATTCATTATTTATGACACTTGATATTTATTTTATTTCATTCCGGTGATTTTGAACAATAAATCATTTATTGTTTTATGTCATTTATTCGATTAAAATTGTGTCTTTAATTTAGTTTATAATTATGTTTTTATTTTGAACTTGTTATTGAATTATAATTGATACAAAAATAATTCTTTCATATAAGTGAAATGTCACAAGTAAAATATAAATTATGTATAGTCATTCTCAGCAGTTTACTCATCATACAAATTACACTAAGATTGAAAGGGAAAAATTTCTAATTTAATTGTTTTAGTTTCAATTAATAAGAAAAATGTATTCCGTGTTTGTGTATCATAACTCTTAATCTTCAAGAAGTCTACTATCCACGAAAAATTGAAAAATGAAGTCCCGGGAATTTTTAAGAACGACTAACAAAAAACCACGTAAGTCTAATAGTCTGAAAAGCAAAGTTAAGATTAATAGGAAATTCCTAACATTGGAAGTCAAGATGACTGCAAGTTAACATTTGTCTGATCACTCAAAAGTCAAAACAAACACTGACCCGACATGTATACATTAGAAACCAAGTATATATTAATTAAAAGTGTAAAAATTCTTGGGACATATTAATTAATACGTAATAAAGAAATATGTACTTAATACATAAAAATAAATCAAATATTTGTTATATTTCATTTTGAGTTATATCCCACGCCAAATATATTGAATACAATTCAGGAGTGGCGTAGACTGTAGCAAGGAGAATGACGAGTAAACTAAAGATGTTGAATGAGTCGAAACATGTCTTAATCCTACATAATTACATGCGCCCCACATTTCACACGTTCTTGAAATTTTTTTCTCAATAAGACATTTTGTACAGTTGTTCACATGTACTCATTTTCATCATTAAATAAAAAGTCACATGAGAAAAAGAAAAGAAAAACAGATTTATGAATACAAAGTCATTATAAACTTGATAAATTAATTAATCCTGCAAAATTATGTCTTTTTTAACATAATATGTAAACTATAATTAACCAGCGTTTTGGGCAGTGCCAAAAACCTCCTTAGCAATGGTGGAGATATTTATAACTTTTATAACTTTACCCTAAACTTTTATAACTTTACACTAATGTAGATATTTATACATTTTTTAATACTAGCAAACTTAACGTGCATTGCACGTGAACACTATAATTATATATTAATATTTTCTAAATTGAAATTTTAAAATTTTGAAAATACTAATAAAATTCATACATGATATGTTTCGAAATTGACTTTTTTCATACATATATAATAATATGCAAATTTATTAATTGCCAAATATAATAATGCTAATGATGTAAAAAAATTAATTTGAGGTGAATCATTTGGTTTTATCTTGCTCATTGATTGTCTTAAGGTAAGTAATTAAGTACATATATGCTACATATAACACTTAAATCAAAGACCACTTGAATTAGATTCTAATAATTATATATGTATTTATATTGTTGTTAGCTAAAACATAAATCTAACTATTTTCATAAAATATAAAAAATGGTAGTTACACCTACCACAATTTTAAAGAATCATTTTTGTAAGAGTTTTCTATCCTAAAATAATTTTTTCCAAAAAATTGTATAAACACCATATTCTATGTTATCTCATGTGTAACTTTTTATCTTTCGACAATATTAATTTTCATATAATAAACACCATATTCGTTCGTTTTTCCTCCCCATTGCTTATTTAATCTTTTTAGTATCAACTATATTATTTATATATTTGCTAATATCAACTATGTTATTTATATATTTGTTATTATTAATTAGTGCCCTACAATTTAAACTTATGGATGTGTAATTCTATCATTTTTCTATATGAGTATTTATTTATCGAAAAAAAGAAACTATAGGTAAAGGCTTCTTCAACTATTCTCCCCCAACATCTTTTCTAATCTTTTAAATGATTTTATTATCTATGTAACTATTTATTGTAAATATAAATAGTCACTCAAGATGTAAAAAGAGTTATTTTGAGATAACATTTTTTGTGTGCAAACAAAGTAATATTCATATTTAATCCCCATATATATTTAATTTTTTTTTTATTAAGTTAGGGATACACGAAGACCAAAACAAGTGTAAAATAAATTATGCCACACATATGTCAAATTCACAAAAAAAAAAAAAAAAAAGATTTGGTTAATAATTTTTCAGTTTGATAGGAAAATTGCAACTACACATTAAGACAAAAACTTCAATTTGAAATATTTCTCTACAGTACAAATCAATATATGCTTGTTTAATTACAAGAATTGAAATTTTCGATCAAATGAATTCTCAGGCAGAATCAAAAGTGATTTTAAGTTTTGTAAGTATCTCAAGCATCAAGTTTTTGTAAATATTTTTTGTTTTATTTTTGAAGTTGTTTAAGATGTGGATAATATGAATGCATTGATTATGAAAAAAATATTGATACAAATTATTGTAGTTTCTTGTCATATAATTCCAAACAAATTAGAATATTCCACATGCAACAAAACCAAGTTCACTTGTATAAAGGTTGAGCAAGTCTTACAAATTCGCATGTCATTATCTACAGTAATTTCTTAAAATTTTATATGTATGTGTATGATTATCTATTATCAAAAATAGAATAGTTTAGAGCAAAAAATTAATCCTCTCTTTTTGCTAATTTCTAGAGCCACATAAATATTCCAGGGCATAAAAGAAGTGACAACTTTTTTAATGTTCAAAAGAAGATACATAATGATGCACACAATCTTCAATCTAAAAGCAAGTAAATAATTTTAGGAATACAGTTGGAACAAGAACTCTATTTCTCCTTCTCTATCCTTTCTTAATATTAACTTCATGTGTAATACCTCCTTCTCTATCCTTTCTTAATATTAAATTCATATGTAATACCTATAGTGTGTAATGCATGTAGCTGGAAAATGTAAAGTTGTGGGCAATTGTAGAACTTCTTGTTGGAAAATAGAAATTGTGATATATGTTGCAGTTAGTGAACTTGTATAAACGTTCTAAAAGAGCTTCATTGCGGCTAATTTTCAAATGCTATTGAGACATCTCTCACGTTGAATGTGAGAGTTCAACTATAAGTGGGATATTAGAACCATTGTTGAAGAATTAGAAAATCGTAATCTTCACCAAACACAAAACTTGAGAGATTATTAAATTCCTATTTACCCTTTACATGCTCCAAGAATTTCTAATGAATTAAACAAGAGTTAGAGTCTTCTCATTGGATTAAACAAAAAGAAAAGAAAGAGCAATATTCTACCCATATTTTTTAGAATGCTGTCATCATCTTAAAACTAATTGTTGCTAACAATAAAAATTAATTGCTCATGTAACCAAAAAAAAAAAAAAATTAATTGCTCATTATATATTAGTCTTTTTATATGGAAAAAGTTAAGCAAAATTTGATACTGTAATTGAATTTGGACTTTTCACATTATTTTTATTGTATATTAGTTGGAAAATTAGAAGATAAATAAATTACATTTGTAAATTCAATATTAATGATATAACTTAAAAGGTTACAAGAGATATTGATTTTTAATGACAATAATTCGATTTGAACAAGGGTAAATAAGTAAATTCACAATGGGAAGAAACAAGTTTAAGATCCATACTTTTATAGTAGTATATAGATTATATAAAAATTTCGCAAGACATACACCTCACGCCTCAAGGCTTATGCCACGCCCCACCCCACGGCTTAGCTTTTTTAAAGAGAAATGTTATATACTACTGTTTTCATATCATTGATTTTTTAACTCCCCTGGATTTATAAAGTATATAGCAATACTCTTTTTTAAAAACACTGCTATAAATGCACATAAAATTGCAAGCCTATCGAGTCAAATCATATACAAGAAAAAAATATTTCTATACCCTAACATTAGCTGCTGCATATCAAAATCTCTACATAAGCTTTCCATATTTGGTTCAAAACACATAATTAATGCCTACTAACGGCTAATGCGAAAATGCTTCTATCAATTTCTCCTTAGTTAACCGTTCCGATCCTTGTGATTTGACGACAAACGTGTGGAACACCTTTTCACTTACCATGGCAAATTTTTGTTCGACTATAGTTCCCTTTACATTCTTGATTGCTCGAACTACTCTTGACACAGGGTGAGCCTCCAATGGGCAGCTCACCCTCACAATGACTTCAGATTGGCCAGCTTGGATGTCAACACTTGTTTCTCTCTGAGACTCCATGTCCTTCAATTTCTTTTGAAGTTGGGTTATATGAGCAATAGCGTCTCCCAATAGAGAAGCTTTGTCCATCTTTGAAATGTTTGGCACAACCGCTCTAAGTGCGTAGAAACGCTGGTTCAGCTTTTCACGTCTTTGTCTTTCCGCTTCTACATGATTAAGGGGCTCATCCCTTCCATTGGCTGGTTTACGTCCACGCTTTTTAGGCCTCTTGTCTTCTAATACCTCTTCCTTACAACAAGGAACCTCCACATCCGAGTGATCAGAGTCGGCACTATGTGGCTTCGAGATTGAAGTTGGCCCGTTAAAGTTAATCAAACTATTAACCTCATGAAAACCATTTGGAGTCTTCAAATTATTGTGTTGTGTCCATGGCGCACCATTTGCAGTGTTTGTGAATGTGAGATTATGTTTTTCCCTTGATTGCAAACAATTTGAATACAAATCTTGCCCGAAAATCTTGGGAATGATTTCAGGAAGGTTAGAAATTGGCCCATTCCCATTTGTTTTGTCATTTACAGCCGCGGCCCTGAGGCGGGTTGAAAATGATGAGAAGGATTTCTTAATCACCTTCACGATGTCCATACTTTCAGGAATAGATCTAATTGATCCCAATTCAATCACACCAACATCAGTTGGAATCAACACAATAGTTTGCATGCCAGCAGACTTTGCAAGAAACGTTCGAACACAATAATCAATAGGTGAACTTAATGCATCAGATAACCAAACATGCTTACCAGTTCCAAAACACCTACCGGGCCCGCCTTCTCCTCTCGGGAAAGAAAAATACATGGATGCAAGGAAGAACATCTCGGTATCTGTAACCTTGTCCAATCCAAAAGCGTAACTATCCTCATCGGATCCCCCAAACAAAGTGTGCAGCTTTTGGAGAACCCTTTTTCTCATTCTTTGATGGGATTCATCCTCCAATCTTGTTTTCAGAATTCGAGAAACTTCGGTCTCTTCACTTTCATGAGGCTCTCGACAACACCCATCCCCCCAACCCAAAACTAAGTCTCCGGTCCTAGACTTCGAAAGCTGCCAAAAAATTGCATAATTCCAACAAAAATTGGCGGAATTTGGGAGCTCCACAAGATCTGAGAGTTTATTCTGCAAATTCTCATCATTACCAATCGCCATCAATGAACATTCAGCAGAAACAGAGCTTGACATCAAGTAATCAAAAGCCTTAGTCCCCAAAACCCCAGCAGCCATGGCCTTATCATCAGCGTTCCAACCAACAACCCCCATATTCAATCCAATTTCAATAATAGATTTGAACTTTAACAGCCAAAATGGAATAAGTAAACAAATCCAATCTTTTTTTATACTAATAAGTCCCAAAATTACATACAGCCCAAAAAAGTCTCTTATGAACTAATCCAACACAAACCCATCTCAGATCTCAGATGTCACATATCTACAAAAACATGCATGACAGGAAACAACAATTAAAAAAACCACTTAAATGCAAGTTAAACATGAAGTTAAATAACAAAAAGAACACATGAAAAACAGAGATTAACGGGAATTACTCACCAGTATTTTGAGTTTCCCCTCTTTCCAATATTGCAGGTATTATACCAAAACAAATAGAAGAAACTTTGATCAGCAGTTTGAGAAGTGAAAACAAGAAGGTTTTTTCTTTTGTGCTTATTATTTTGTTTTGCAGAGTGAAAGAAGAAAGGAGAAAGACGCGTGGGATGTTTGCGGGTATTAGTTTAGATGCGGCAACAGCATGTACATGACGTTTGATGTAACCATGGTTAGGTTAAAATGGTGAGTAAATAAATGCTTTTTTGCGGGTATTGTACAAATCCTAATGCAAATAAATGAATAACAATTAGACATTAATCGTCATAGAAATAACGCAAATACAAAGAGTCTAATCTTCAATATTAGGTCAAATATCATAATGGTTTTTCACCAACTTCATCTACAAACAAATCATGTTCCAATTCCGATTCATCAAGAGGAGATTTGTAATTTCTAAAATTTCAATGTCATCAATGGACTCAAAGCATCTCCACCGACATTCTTCATTTCGGTCTCACCTTTTATATATTGTGGAGTTTTTCTTAATAAATGACGAAGAATTTTTAATTTTTTAGTTTCTATAATTTTGTATTTATATTTGAGGCAAAAATACTTAATTTCTTTAAAAAAAAATGGATACACGTGTCCTAATCCGTGTCGGACCGTGTCCAAAACGTGTCGAAATATTTTTTTTTTAAGGACACATATCAGCCGTGTCCGACACGTGTTGAAGCCGTGTCGGAGGCGTGTCCGTGTCCGCGGAGTGTCCGACACCTTACGTCGAGATTTTTTGGAGTGTCTGTGCTTTATAGGTTTTAGGGAATCAATTTTACCACAAAGACATTAATAATATAATCATATATATTAATTTAGTCCTTTTGTAATTTTAATCCTTAGCTGTTAAAAGAAATCGAATAGTTTGATTTTATCTCATTTTATAAATTAAATTATTTAGGAGCAATTGTAAACATTACTTTTGAATGTTTTTATCAATAAATGTAACTCATCCAATGTCTTTCTTAAGATCTAGCATCTACTCTTGGAAATTCTCTTCAATCAAAATCAAGATTTTTAAATTGTAATATAATCATGAATATTATGAATATTTATGTAATCGAGTTTATTTTAATTAAAATAATAATTATCATATCATGATTTCAAGTTTGAACACAGAAATGAAAATCAATCTAAAAATAGTATTTAGATTTCAATAGCCAGCCATTTTCATCATATATGAGGCTTGAATGTGGAAGTGGATATGAGAATTCCTCGTCAAAATGTATTGAACAAGTGGGGTCAATTATATTCCGTTCACATATTTAGTTTATTTAATTTGCTTTGTCTCATCCACCTTATCAATATACATACATATAAAATATTATAATATATAATCTCACAGATTTTTCCTTTTATTTTATTTATAGAGAGTGTCACACGTTAAAGTAAAATAAAAAGACATTATAAACGTTTTCGTGAAGAATTAAGAGACATATTGAACAACTTTATGTGATTTTATTGAGTAAAGTAGATTGCATATGATTCCAACATCTGTTGTTCAATTAATTATTTCTTAATCCTTAGGCCATCTCCAATGGAGCGGCATTTTGGCGTTGGTGGACCAAAATGCCGCTCCAATGGAACGGCAAACCAGTGAGGCCCCCACGGCAAATTTGCCGTGGGTTTTTCAATTTTTTTTTATTTTTTTTATTTTTTTTTGTTTTAATTTAGTATATATATTTATGATTTAGTACAATTTGGTCCATTTACAATTAAGCCCCTAAATTTTATAAATGTTACGATTAGATATATGTTATTTTTATTATATATGTTATTTTTATATTTGATTATATAATATTAAATATAAATTAAAATATATAAAAATATTAATTGAAACATGGATATATTACATGAAATAGGTAATAACTAATATTACATGGAATGGAACTGAAAACGTAAATAAGACACAGCTCTAAATCCGAGTTCCATTAGTAATCCATGCATACCGTCGGGCCGGGGGCGTCTCCGCCCCCCCGGACCCCTAGGCCAGGGGGCGCGTCGCCCCCCTGGACCCCCCGACTCGCTGACCGGTCAGCGAGACCCCCGACTAACTCTGCGAAGTGCACTATAAATTTATAAAATATAAAAAAAATATTAACTTGGATGAATATGTAATAAAGAATTAAATGTAGGGTGTTATTTGTAAAATATAAGAAATAATAGTAAATGAGATTAAAAATGAATATTCTGTGGAATATACTTTTAGAGTGAGATATAGAAATATATATTGGAATATAATTACTGTAGCAGTCACTAAAATAGAGAAAAAAAATCGCTATTTTAGAGATCACATTGGAGATGCTCTTAAGTTCATTTCATCACGTGATGCTTGATGGATAAAAAGAATAGGCCTCTTTTTAAACTTTTTTTCACGTATAATTCTATAATAAATCAAATTTAATAAAATCAAATTGTTATCAATTAATGAATCTAATTCTAATCTATTATATTATTAAAATATTTTATAGAAAAAAAAGTAAGATGATAATTAACAAGAGGCTTGGTTGTGGGCCCAGGGTGTGGGGCACTGAACATTAAGGGACATAGGTACTTGACACGTGGGTCCCATATGGATTAATCATTCTCACACGTTTCACATTCAGCTCGTGAGAGTCACGTGGACAATGAATCATCACTAAGGACCACGTGAACTGCATTCAATTCAATTTATCGCCTCTCTCTCTCTCTCTCTATTTAAATTTTCTGCTAAAATTACGGCAATGTTTGGTTTTGTTTTGGACCACATTTTGGCCCAAATTTTTGACAAAATTGTGTTTGGTCTATATCTAATTTGGGCCAGAAAAGTTGAGAAATTTGATCAAAAATTCTGGAGCCTATTTTTTGAACCTGCGCAGCATTTGTTGACCCACTTATCAATTCTGTCAGCCCACTAATCAATTCTCATATATTCTTGTCACTTGTCAGCCTACCAATCAATTTGGTAGACACAACATGTCCCTCTCTACCATTAATACCAATCTTATATATATATATATATATATATAATTAGTCTATACAATATAAATTATTAAATTAATATATATCACACTTTGTTATATTTATGTAATTATATATATACAACATAACTTTTTTTTATATTTATACATAATTCATACCCCATTATATATATAAACATACTCAATATTTTTTTATAAATTAATTAAAAAAATAATGAGCAAATATCTTTTCTAGTATTATATTTTGAGATAAGTCCTTCATATCAAATTAATTTTAATTTCATTTATGCAATACACGTTATTCTCAACATGTTATAACCAATTGGAACCATAATGCATTTATTTTAATAATTCATCAAATCACAAATTAAGCATACAAATATTTATAAAGTTCACAAATGCTACATTTGTTAAATTGATTATGCTTTTTTACTTATAATTCAAGTGATGATTGTAACCCCGCTATCAAAACACTTACAATTCACTAATGGATTTTTAAGGGTAACATAGGAGCCTATATTTGCTTTTCTCAATTTTAATTCACAAAGATTCTTAATAATTAATAGTTATTAATTAAATCAAATCTAACACATATATATAACCCATGATTATATCTACATAGTATATATATTAAATATAAATATATATAAATTTCAACTATCATTACATACTTATAAATATTCAATTATATATATAGTAATTATTATAATTTTAATATTATTATATTTTTAATATTATTTATCACTAACTGACAAACTTTCCAAATGCGAAGATGAAATTGAGGACGTATTCATTGATGAGAATGTAATGACATATAATGCGTGAAATGTTGTCGTCATATCCGATAAATTATACGATGAATAACACATATGCTTTTCATATTCATTTGATGTCTCATTGATTTAACTTTGTTCTTTTAAATAATTGTGTCTTATTTAATAATATATTTTGACTTAAAAATTATTTATATTTAATAGTATATTTTAACTTAATTTATTTATGTAAATATTTAATAATTTATTTCATTATTTTAAATTATAATATATACAAATAAATATTCATCTATAATATAATTATTACAATCTTAATATTATAATATAACTTTTAATCATCATTTAATCACTAACAGACAAAAACTGGTATGATTTGACTGCTACAGTAACTTATGTTCCCTCTCAAAATAAAACCAAACACTATCCCACCAAACAAAACAACCAAAAACCAATTTTCAAATTAAACCAAACACTATCTCACCAATAATGCACGTGTCCCCAAAAATTTCTCACCAAAAATTCTCACCAAAATACCCAACCAAAACAAAACCAAACATACCCGTAACATTACTGAAAATTACATAGTAAAACATTCTATAGTAAATGAAAATCCAACCAAATAAATATCTATCTCTGTCTCCTTAAATTTGAAGTTAAAATATACAACTTGAAAGAGGAAGGCGGAGGGGGTACTTCAATATATGTCAAAATCCAATACTCAAAATCTACCTAATTAAGATTTGTAAAAATTATAAAATATATGTCAAAATCCAATACTCAAAATTTATCTATTTAACTCATTAAACCTAAATTCAGTCAACAATCAAGTAAATACAAACTTAAAGTTTCTGAATTCGATTAAAGTGATGAAACATGCTTCCAAATAATTTATCAGTTATAATGAAAATGAATTTAGAGTATATTAAGAATTTGTATTAAATTAAAGCAATTAATAACCACATGGAATAGTTATTTTATTATGCGTATATATAAATAAATAGATCTTCCACCCATAATAATAATAATAATAATAATAATAAAAAAAGTCAAATACAGATGTACTAGCAGTAGCATATATATGTCAGAAATGATGGAACTATTAGCTGTAGTAATAATATAATTTATTTTCTATAATGACGTTGGTGTTGATGTATTTTTTCTAAACGTACGGGCATGGACAAGTCCAAACATGCGCCAACTAGACACTATTTCAGCCTATTCCCATACTTTCTATTTTATTACTTGTCTCAAAAATAATTTTCACTATTCTACTTACCTTTATGTCTCTCAAGGCAAGATGATTGTCTTTTAATATTAATGTTGATTTAGTTAAATATTCGTGTAGATGTTTCTTAAGACTGTACTCGTACTACAAGCTGCCTACGTACCACTTAAAAAGGGATCAAGTCTGACGTAGTTCTAAATATGGGTTGATTCGTATTATAGAATAGCTCGTAGGTGGTTAAAACATCCGTCCCTACAAAGAGTATTATTTGTCATATATATAGGTTTCTGAATGACTGTTCATGATCTGACTTGTAACCTTTATATTGATTGTCACTTGTCGTTCAACTGGTGGCTAAAGGATTATTATATCATTTAATTTCTTGGGCTGTGCCTCCTTATATGACGTGTTCACTGTTTATGGGTCCAATCTACAGTCTTGGATTTGTCCTCACTGTTGCTTATTGACCTCGTATAATCCACCTTGTATCATAGGATCGTCCGATCCACTAGAATGATATACAATGGACCTCGTACAATCAACTCGTAGTTATCGGACAGCGTATACGTAAATACCTCGTATCATGTAGTCCCCCAGATCGTAAGTCTATGAGGGTCCTAGCGGTTCTTATAGAAAACGATCTTAATTATATTTTGGTTCCATTTTATTATCGTCGTAGGATCTGAAATTCACGCGCTCGCAACGCGCGGTCCTTAACCGTCTGACTCCCCCAATCACATCGCAAGGATTTGAAAGGTTTCTGATCTGAGCCTTTGATTTCGAATTTTTACTTACAATCTCAACCGTTCATTTTCCCACCCATGATATGTATAAATAGGCATGAATGATCTTCATTTGTTACTTTGCATTTTTACCATTCTAGAGAGAGAATTTTTAGAGTTACGAGCTCCATGTCTTCTGTCTTGTTCGAAGTTCTTTCAACTCGTACCTGCCTTATTCACCTTCGATCTCCTTCAACTAGGTACTTTCTTATCCTTATCTTCTTCTTCTTCGACCTCTACGAGTTAGTCGTACTCGTGATTTCTTTTTGTAATTATGTCGGAACGTGTTTCTTCGAGTTCGAGTCTAGGTCTAGCCGATCTGGATGGGTTAGAAATTCCGGACCTTAACGAATGCTCCACCTCGTTAGGGCAAATAGGTCCCATCATAAACGATTATACAGAGTCTAACGATGACCTGCGTCAGCCTCCTGTAAATACTTGGTCACCCTCTGATTACAATTTTGACATGTCTCATTCTCGTCGCCAATATCCCTGAGGTCACCTCCGTAGGGGACTATCCGGAATATGACTTCCTTCCCCTCGACACTTATTCCTGGGTCGATCGTCCTTCAACGGTGGATTAGGATATGTTAGATTCCCTTAGACGGAACTATTACATTCCCGATGAGTTCTTCCTTTTATCTCCCCATGAGGAGGAGCGTATGCATCGTCCGCCTCGTGGGTATAGGACTTTCTTCGTAGCCCACTTAGCTTGTGGTGTCCATTTTTCTCTCCATCCTGTCATTCGTATGGTACTTCATCGACTCGGGCTGTGCCCTACCCAATTACTTTCCAACTCGTATCGTCACATAAACTATTTTATTATTCTGATGCGAGCTTGGAAACAGGAACCGACCTTTGAAAACTTCCACTACATGTATCGAGTTTGTAAATCCGGGTTGGGGGATAAGGGTTTTTTCTATCTATCTCCTCGTAATAAGAGTACGAGGGTTTTAAATTACTCTCCTTCCTCACACGGCGTGTGGAAGGACAAATACATTTTTGTCGGTCAACCTCACCTAGCCCCTTGGAGTCTCTCTCGTATATGGAGGTTAGATCCTCCTCGTATAGAGGATGTTGGTTGCCCGACCTGGGATCCTCATTTCGTGGAGAGTCATTTCAACTGGTTTTATTACCCTAAGATTCTATTTAAGGAAGCTGTACTAGTCCGGTGTGGGATTAGTCTGGCTCCAATTCCTTACGAGAAAGTTGGTGAGTTATTTCCCGTATTAGCCTTCGCATGTCGTTCTAGTTTGCTCGTATGTTATCCTTGTTTATTTTTTAGCATTCGTATGTGTATGAATGCCGAGCTCATCTTAATATCACACTTCTCTTTACAGGTATGGCTGAGGAGGCAGCTCGTTTAGAGAAATACCTAGCCAAGAAAAGGCAAGGAGCGCTGCGGCTCGTACTGGTGCGGGCAGCTCGTCAGGCATTCCCCGAGCCGCGCCAGCTGCTCGTTCTCGGCGCTCTAGCTCCCAGGCTGGGCCATCAACCACAGAGGCGGTCATTCCTAACCCGACTCCTTTGAGGCAGGTTCATCACTCCCCCGAGGGACCTAGCAGCCAACCGAGCCCGTTGTTTCCCTCTCCACGGACGAGTCGAGTGAGCGAGAAGCTGCACAGCTCGAGTGTCGGAGAAAGTACAGACACGATCCCACGAACATCAGGGATGTGCAGGCCTGGTCGGGAGGACCTTCCCGATCTCCAGTCCCTAGCATCGATATCGTGCACCAATACGAGGTGCACGCGATGCGTGATCATATGTAGCAACAAGGCAAAGATTGGCGTCCCGAGTTTCAGCCTGGTCAGACAGCTCTCTTACTCCTGACTGCGTATCTACCCCAATAGCTCCATCCTCGGTGTGGGTGGCATTAAGGTTGCTTCTGAAGCATTATGACACGTTATGCTTCCAGCTGACCTAGCTCAATTTATCACGATGCCAGATACTCGAATGGAGATACTCGAATGGAGGATACGATCCACAAGGCGCTGGCTGAGGTAATCCTTTGATTTATCTCGTATACCTTTCGTATTAGTTTAAAATACTCACAACTTGTTGGGCTTTTACAGGCCTCATTAGCTGCTCGTTCCATGTCTCTCAATATGTCCTTCCTCAAGTATGAGAACAACGAGGTGAAGAGGTCAAATGAAGATTATCGCGCTCGGCTCAACACGGTTTCAATGGAAATTGAAGAAGCTCGTAAGCTACGAGGAGAAGCTGATAAAGATCGAACCCCTAACTACTCTCAAAAGCTAGCTCAAGAGTGTAGGTTTGGACCCAACCTTATATCCAGCCCAGATCTCTCATCTACCTTCGATGTGGGACGCATCATCCCCACCCCCTTCAGACCCGACTGCCTCAGTCGGCGATCTGCCGAACCCGAAGAGACATCGAGAGGGTAGTGTGAGTAGGCTCTGATACCAAATGATAAGGATCGAACCCCTAACTACTCTCAAAAGCTAGCTCAAGAGTGTAGGTTTGGACCCAACCTTATATCCAGCCCAGGTCTCTCATCTACCTTCGATGTGGGACGCATCATCAATGATGAAAATCATCCCATGCAAAACCCTACAAGCAAGACGGATCCTTTGATCATAAAAGATGGGCCAATTACAAGAGCACGTGCTAAGAAAATCAAGGAAGCCATGATGGTTCTTGTAAATGAAGTAAAAGATCAAGTCCAAGAGGCCTCTTCAATGGGCCAAATTATGAATATTATTCAAGTTGGTGGGCTAGAGTTTTAATGAAGGAGTTGGGCTTATTTATTAAAATCAAGGAGTTGGGCTTATTTCTTACAATCAAGAATCCTACAAGAGTTAGGCTTATTTCTTATCCAAAATTAAGGCCCAAGTTGAAGAGAATTTCGTCCCTATTCCAAAGGCCTACAAAGTGGACTCTTTTATTTAATCAAATGTAATGTTTAAGCCTTTAAAAGAATTCTAGAACATAGTATAGCCTTTAAAAGAACCCAAGAACATAGTAGAGGATCTTTTGACTAGTCTTTGAGTAAATAAATGTGGTCCAAAGTGTAATCAAGATGTTTAGGGTAAATTTGGTTTAAAGTGTCATCAAGATGTTTTTAAGCATCCTAGGAGTCTTTTGTTGCCTATAAATAGGCCTAGTAAACATTTGTAAATCATCAACAATTTTAAGCATAAAAATTCCTTTGAATTTACTATCTCTTGTGAGAGTATTTTCTTTTGAGAACTTATCAAGATTCTTGAGCAAAATCTTGTGGCGTTCAACATACCGAGGTTCTTGGCTCATCCTATAGCCAACGGGTCGAGGTTTTTAAGCTCTATATAAGATCAAACCAGATTTCGATTTTGGGGAGATTCTTATCTCATACGTTGGGTTCTTAGATCATTATATCTAATGGGTTCTTCGTCGTATCCACATCAGTTTGGTATCAGAGCAATCTGGTATTGATCTGATTTTTATTTATTTATTTATTTTGTTCAGGTGTTGAAAAAAAAAATCGAAAAAAAAAAATCGAGAAAAAAAAATTCGAAAAAAAAAAAGAAAAAAAAATAAGAATACGATTTGTTGAGTTAGTACTCTAAAGAATCAATTTCAAGAATTCCTTGTTCCCTACATCTATAGGACTAAGGGATTGTTGAAGGTTCTAGAAATTGTTCAAACTTGATTTTGTTCTCAAAATTTGAGTGGTAAAAGGCTTGAGTGGTGAGTTCATTAGAGGGGGAGGTAAAAGCCTAAGAGTGATACACGAGTGGTTTGTGAGGTATTTTTTTTTAGTGATACACGAGTGTTTTGTTCGAAAATTATATACCATGGAGGAAACACAAAATAACCAACAAGAAGCTTTTACACTTAATGCTATGCAACAACAATTTGCAAGATTGAGTGTAGTTCTTGAAGGCATCACGGATCGGCTAGAGAGATTAGAACAAGCTGCTCCAAGGGAACGTAGAAATCCTAATGTACCCCAACAACGAAGATATGAGGGGTGGGACGAGGAGGAAGAAGATGATGATATTGGGGCTGCTCATGAATTCCATAGGCGAGGAGGTAGAAGAAGGAGAAATGATGAAGTGGATCGAGACTTGGGGAACATCAAAATAAACATCCCTACTTTCCATGGAAGAAGTGATCCAGAAGCCTACTTGGAGTGGGAAAAGAAGGTAGATTTAATTTTTGACTGTCATAATTACTCTGAGGAAAAGAAAGTACGGCTTGCAGCTATCGAGTTCACCGACTATGCTATAGTATGGTGGGATCAGTTAGTTACAAATCGAAGGCGATATAGAGAAAGGCCGGTCACTACATGGGCTGAAATGAAGTCAATCATGCGTAAAAAGTTTGTGCCATCACATTATTTTCGAGAATTATATCAAAAACTTCAATCTATGACTCAAGGCACAAAAAGCGTGAATGAATACTATAAGGAAATGGAGATTTCCATGATTAGAGCAAATGTTGAAGAAGATCGAGAGGCAACAATGGCTCGTTTTCTAAATGGGTTGAAACGAGAGATTGCTAACATTGTGGAACTTCAACACTATGTGGAGCTTGAAGACATGGTACATACAGCCATGAAAGTGGAAAGACAACTGAAGAGGGAGGGTTCTCTACAAAGGAATTATCCGCAACGTTTCCAATCTTCAAACAAGATAAAAGAAGGAGTACCCAAGGCTACTTTTGGAAATACATCAAAGTCACAATATGAGACATCACGAGTCAAGCCTAACGAAGCTGAAAAAGGAAAAGGTAATATTACTTCATCTTCTCGAAGTCGTGATATTAAATGCTTTCGTTTCAGGGACATGGCCATATTGCATCTGAGTGCCCAAACAAAAGGGTGATGATCCTAAAAGACAATGGAGAGATTGAATCTGAAGTTGAAAGTGAAGAAGAGAGTGATGATGAAGTGGAGAAAGTTAATGCTGAATCGGGAGAACTTTTGGTGGTAAGAAGAGCTCTAAACATGCAAACAAAGTTTGGAGAAGCGGAACAACAAAGAGAAAACATCTTCCATACAAGATGTTTGGTGCAAAAAAAGGTATGTATGTTGATTATTGATAGTGGGAGCTGTACCAATGTGGCTAGTATGGATATGGTGGAGAAATTAAATTTGTCTACATCAAAACATCATAATCCATATAAGATTCAATGGCTTAGTGAGTGTGGAGAAATTCGAGTTACTAAGCAGGTTTTGGTGCCATTCTCTATTGGGAAATACAACGATGAGGTTCTATGCGATGTGGTACCAATGCACGCAAGTCATATTCTTTTGGGAAGGCCTTGGTAGTTCGATCGGCGAGTGGTATATGATGGGTACCTTAATCGTTTCACATTGAAGCATAAAAACAAAACCATCATGCTTATATCTTTAACTCCACAACAGGTTCATGAAGATCAAATCAAAATGTCTGAAACAAGAAGAGAAAAAGAAGTTGAGGAACAAAATGTGAGCAAAAAAAAGAGTGGAGGGAAAAATAAGATGGCTGAATTGAGTGTTCCCGAGGGAGAAAAGAAATTGGAATTAAGTGAGGCCACAAAAAGAGTGAATTTTTTTGCTAGAGGGAGTGAATTAAAAAGAGCTTTTGTTGAAAAAAAGAGTGTGTTGGTGTTGGTACATAAACAGTCATATTTGAGCACTAACGAACTAACATCTTCTTTGCCTAGTTCTTTTGTATCTCTTTTACAGGAATATGAAGATATTTTTCCGGATGACGAACCAAATGGTTTACCACCATTGAGGGGCATTGAACATCAAATTGATTTCATTCCCGGTGCAACACTTCCAAACCGACCAGCTTATAGAGCTAATCCCGAAAAAACAAAAGAAATCCAAAGACAAGTGGAGGAGTTGATGACTAAAGGCAAAGTTCGAGAAAGCATGAGTCCATGCGCTGTACCGGTGATTGTAGTCCCAAAAAAAGATGGAACATGGAGAATGTGCACAGATTGTCGCGCCGTCAACAAAATCACGGTGAAGTATCGCTACCCTATTCCTAGGTTAGATGATATGCTTGACGAATTGTATGGTGCTTTAATTTTCTCTAAAATTGATTTGAAAAGTGGATATCATCAAATACGAATCAAAGAATGTGATGAATGGAAAACAGCTTTCAAAACAAAATATGGTTTATATGAGTGGTTGGTAATGCCATTTGGCTTAACTAATGCACCGAGTACTTTCATGAGATTAATGAATTATGTTTTGCGTAATTTTATTGGAAAGTTTGTTGTAGTGTATTTTGACGATATCCTTATCTATAGCAAAAGTATAGAAGAACATCTTGATCATGTGCGTATAGTGTTAGCCACATTAAGAAAAGAATCTTTATATGCCAATCTTAAGAAATGTTCTTTTTGCATGGAAAAAGTTGTTTTTCTTGGTTTTGTAGTAAGTGCTAATGGAATTGAAATGGAAAAGGACAAGGTTAATGCTATTCTAGATTGGCCAACTCCTAAAAACATTGCTGAAGTAAGAAGTTTTCATGGTCTCGCTAGTTTCTATCGAAGGTTTGTTAGAGACTTTAGCACTATTGCTGCACCACTTAATGAAATTGTAAAAAAAGATGTTGGATTTCATTGGGGAGAAAAGCAAGAGCATGCATTTAATCTTTTGAAGGAAAAACTCACTACTGCTCCAATTCTAGCATTGCCTAACTTTAACAAAAGTTTTGAACTTGAATGTGATGCATCTGGAGTAGGTATAGGGGCTGTTTTAATGCAGGACGGAAAGCCGATTGCCTACTTTAGTGAGAAGTTGAAGGGAGCTCAATTGAACTATCCAACTTACGATAAGGAGTTGTACGCTTTGGTGAGAGCATTGGAGACGTGGCAACATTACTTGTGGTCTCGAGAGTTTGTTATCCACACTGATCATGAATCTCTCAAGTACCTCAAAGGGCAAGGTAAACTTGATAAGAGGCATGCTAAGTGGGTGGAATTCATTGAATCATTTCCATATGTGATTAAGTATAAAAAAGGGAAAGAAAATATTGTTGCTGATGCATTATCAAGGAGGCATGCATTGATCACTACATTAAGTTCTAAACTTTTAGGTTTTGAGTCAATTAAGGAAATTTATGCTAACGATTCTGATTTTGCTTCAATTTACTTAGCTTGTGAAAATGGTGCATTCGAAAAGTTCTATAGGCATGAAGGATATTTATTTCGTGAACGTAAACTATGCATTCCTAAATGTTCTATGCGTGAATTGCTTGTTAGAGAAGCCCATGGGGGAGGGCTAATGGGGCATTTTGGAATACATAAAACTTTGAGTGTCTTAAATGATCATTTCTTTTGGCCTAAAATGCGTATTGATGTTGAAAGAATTTGTGAAAGATGCATAACTTGCTTGAAAGCTAAATCAAGAGCACAACCACATGGATTGTACAAACCTTTACCTATACCAAATGAACCTTGGGTAGACATATCCATGGACTTTGTTTTGGGTTTACCAAGAACAAAAAAAGGTAAAGACTCTGTGTTTGTGGTTGTTGATAGATTTTCCAAAATGGCACACTTTATTCCATGTAATAAGACCAATGATGCAACACATATTGCTGATTTATTCTTTAAGGAAATTGTTCGTTTGCATGGAGTACCAAGGACTATAGTGAGTGATAGAGATGCAAAATTTTTGAGTCACTTTTGGCGTGTTTTGTGGGGTAAATTAGGAACTAAACTTCTATTCTCTACTACATGTCACCCCCAAACAGATGGACAAACTGAAGTTGTTAATAGAACATTGTCTCAATTGCTTAGAATTTTAATTCAAAAGAACTTGAAAAATTGGGAAGATTGTTTGTCCTTTGCTGAATTTGCATATAATAGAAGTGTCCATTCTGCTACTAATCACTCTCCATTTGAAGTTGTATATGGTTTTAATCCACTAAGTCCACTTGATCTTGTTCCAATACCAATCGACGAACGTGCAAGCCTTGATGGAAAAGCGAAAGCTGAGATGATTAAGAAATTGCATGAAAAGGTGAGATTTAACATTGAAAAGAGAACTGAGCAGTATGTCAAGCAAGCTAACAAAGGACGTAAAGAAGTCATCTTTGAGCCCGGAGATTGGGTTTGGTTACACTTGAGAAAGGAGAGATTTTCAGGAAAGAGAAAGTCAAAATTGCAACCACGGGAGATGGACCATTTCAAGTGATCGCACGAATCAATGACAATGCCTATAAACTAGACCTTCCTGGTGAGTATAGCGTAAGTGCAACTTTCAATGTTACTGATCTTTCTCCTTATTTTGGTGATATAGATTCGAGGACGAATCCTTTTGAAGAGGAAGGGAATGATGAAAATCAGCCCATGCAAAACCCTACAAGCAAGACGGATCCTTTGATCATAAAAGATGGGCCAATTACAAGAGCACGTGCTAAGAAAATCAAGGAAGCCATGATGGTTCTTGTAAATGAAGTAAAAGATCAAGTCCAAGAGGCCTCTTCAATGGGCCAAATTATGAATATTATTCAAGTTGGTGGGCTAGAGTTTTAATGAAGGAGTTGGGCTTATTTATTAAAATCAAGGAGTTGGGCTTATTTCTTACAATCAAGAATCCTACAAGAGTTGGGCTTATTTCTTATCCAAAATTAAGGCCCAAGTTGAAGAGAATTTCGTCCCTATTCCAAAGGCCTACAAAGTGGACTTTTTTATTTAATCAAATGTAATGTTTAAGCCTTTAAAAGAATCCTAGAACATAGTATAGCCTTTAAAAGAATCCAAGAACATAGTAGAGGATCTTTTGACTAGTCTTTGAGTAAATAAATGTGGTCCAAAGTGTAATCAAGATGTTTAGGGTAAATTTGGTTTAAAGTGTCATCAAGATGTTTTTAAGCATCTTAGGAGTCTTTTGTTGCCTATAAATAGGCCTAGTAAACATTTGTAAATCATCAACAATTTTAAGCATAAAAATTCCTTTGAATTTACTATCTCTTGTGAGAGTATTTTCTTTTGAGAACTTATCAAGATTCTTGAGCAAAATCTTGTGGCGTTCAACATACCGAGGTTCTTGGCTCATCCTATAGCCAACGGGTCGAGGTTTTTAAGCTCTATATAAGATCAAACCAGATTTCGATTTTGGGGAGATTCTTATCTCATACGTTGGGTTCTTAGATCATTATATCTAATGGGTTCTTCGTCGTATCCACATCAGAAGCCGAGGCTATAATTCAGGAACAAGAACAGTTAGCTCGTCAGGTGGCTGAGTTAAAAATAACCAATAACGAGCTAAAGTCCGAAGTTTTGGGGAAGGATGAGAGAATAGAGGTTTTGCAGTCTGAGATCGTGAAGCTTCAAGCTGAAGTCGCTACGAAGTACGAGGCTGGCCTGGCGGACGGACGGAACAACTATGTGAATTCCTCAAGTATAAGAGGGTCCTAGACGAGTCAAGGTTCCATGGGGCTCGCGATTTCAGGTATTCGACCACCTTCAGAAATCTCGCCCTTGAACCTGCTGCAGATTACTTGTTCGTTGGTTTTATGAAAGCCATCGACTATATGGTGAAGGAAGGCCACGTCGTACCGGGGTTCAATCCGGTTGCCTTCGAGCAATTCATTGATGCCACCGCTCTTCGCCCACCAAGTGCCACTTCGTCGGTGGAGTACCGTGATTTCCCGGAGTTTGATACGCTGGTACACGTAGACTCCGACGAGGATGATGCAGAGGTTCCCCTCCCTGAACCAGGCGAGATGACTGCTCCAGCTGAAGAATAAGCCAGTTGATTTTTATCTTTTATTTCGTAGTGTTTATGTATGTTCTTGAACCTCGTAGTTATTATTGAATCCATTTTGATTTATGAATTTCGGATCGCCAGTCATCCGACGTGTAAATCGTTACTACCTCTTGGGCTTGAATCATATTATCGATCTGTGACCGGTTGGACACGAACAATGTGACTTTCCTCGTTTTGAGACCTATGGCGGAACTCGCGAACTTCGATAATACGTCTGCTCTCTTGTTTTCTTCGCGAGGTATTTGAAAGATGCTTATTTTGGTGAACTGAGCCATTAAATCCTTCACCCTTGATAAGTACGATGATAAGCTCAACTCCCTTGCTTCAAAAGAACCACTGATTTAATTTACCACGAGTTGAGAGTCCGTGTAGACGTCCAATCTTCTTACGTTGAGCTCTCTTGCCATTTTCAAGCCTGTAAGCAATGCTTAGTACTCGGCCTCATTGTTCGTTACACTGAAATCCAGCGTTACTGCGAACTCGTGGTCATAACCTTGCGGATCTCTTAGCCATACCCCCGCACCTCCTTTTTGGGTCGTAGACGAGCCATCGACGTGCAATGTCCACAGTTTGTCATCTCGTGCATCGGATGCCTCGTTGGGCGATGCCATTTCAACTATAAATTTCGCCAAGGCTTGCGCTTTGATAGCGGTTCGTGGTCTGTATTCCAACGAGAACTCACCCAACTCGACTGCCCATTTAACGAGATGACCTGATATGTCTGGATTAGAGAGCACTTGTCTCAAAGGTTGGTCCGTAAGGACAATAATCTGGTGTGACTGGAAATACGGTCGTAATTTTCGAGCTGCTGTCATTAAGGCCAGTGCCCATTTTTCAATTTGAGTATAATTCTTCTCGGCCCCTAACATCGTTTTGCTCACATAATACACTGGACGATGATCCCCTTGATCATCACGAACCAATACCGCACTAACTGCATTTGCCGAGACAGCCAAGTATAACAGGAGTGGTTCTCCTTCTACGAGCTTGGTGAGCAATGGCGAGCTCGTTAAGTACCTCTTCAAACTCTGGAATGCTTCTTCGCATTCCTCCGACCATTCGAAGTGCTTAACATTCTTCAAAATTTTGAAAAAGGGAAGACCTTTGTCGGCCGACCTTGATATAAAGCGGCTCAAACTTGCCATTTTTTCGGTTAGCATTTGCACCTCCGCGACGGAACTCGGGGACTGCATCTCCAATACGGCTTGTATTTTCTCAGGATTAGCTTCAATACCTCGTTGTGTAACTATGTAGCCTAAGAATTTTTCCCCGCGTACTCCAAATGTGCACTTATTGATGGATATCTACCCATGCAAAACCATGCAAACAAGACGAATCCTTTGATCATGAAAGATGAAGATCAAGGAAGCCATGATGGTTTTTGTAGCTAAAATAAAAGAACAAGTCCAAGAGGCCTCTTCAATGGGCCAAATAATGAATATTATTCAAGTTGGTGGGCTAGAGTTTTAATGAAGAGTTGGGCTTATTTCTTATCCAAAATTAAGGCCCAAGTTGAAGGCTGAGTTGGGCTTATTTTCTTATCCAAATTAAGGCCCAAGTTGAAGGATTTTCGTCCATATTCCAAAGGCATATAAAAATGTCTCTTCAAGATAATAAAATGTATTGTTTTAGTGCTTAAAGGAATCCTAGAACATAGTGTACTATCAAGGGATCTTTTGACTAGTCTTTGAGTGAATAAATGTGGTAAAAGAAGTGTCATCAAGATGTTTAGGGTAAAAGTGGTCAAAAGTGTAATCAAGATGTTTTCAAGCATCTTAAGAGTCTTTTGTAGCCTATAAATAGGCCTTGTAAACATTTGTAAATCATCAACATTTTTAAGTACAAAATTCCTCTTGAATTTATTATCTCTTGTGAGAGTAATTATTTTGAGAACTTATCAAGATTCTTGAGCAAGATCTTGTGGCGTTCAACATACCGAGGTTCTTGGCTCATTCTATAGCGAACGGGTCGAGGTTCTTAAGCTCAATATAAGATCAAACCAGATTTTCGATTTTGGGGAGATTCTCATTTATACGTTGGGTTCTTAGATCATTATATCTAATGGGTCGTTCGTCGTATCCACATCAGTTTGGTATCAGAGCAATCTGGTATTGATCTGATTTTTTTTTATCTTTGTTCTTGTGCAAAAAAAAAAAAAAAAAAAGAAAAGGAAAAAAAAAGAGAAAAAAGAAATTTCGAAAAAAAAAAATAAATTCGAAAAAAAAAAAAACATTGTTGAGTTAGTACTACCTAAAGAATCAATTTCAAGAATTCCTTGTTCCCTACATCTATAGGACTAAGGGATTGTTGAAGGTTTTAGAAATTGTTCAAACTTGATTTTGTTCTCAAAATTTGAGTGGTAAAAGGCTTGAGTGGTGAGTTCATTAGAGAGGAGGTAAAAAGCCAAAGAGTGATACATGAGTGGATCGTGAGGTGTCTTTTGAGTGATACACGAGTGATTTGTGAGAAAACTATATACCATGGAGGAAACACACAATAACCCACAAGAAGCTTTCACACTTAATGCTATGCAACAACAATTTACAAGATTGAGTGTAGTTCTTGAAGGCATCACGGATCGCTAGAGAGATTAGAACAAGCTGCTCCAAGGGAACGTAGAAATCCTAATGTACCCCAACAACGAAGATATGAGGAGTGGGACGAGGAAGAAGAAGATGATGATATTGGGGCTGCTCATGAATTCCAAAGGCGAGGAGGTAGAAGAAAGAGAAATGATGAAGTGGATCGAGACTTGGGGAACATCAAAATAAACATCCCTACTTTCCATGGAAGAAGTGATCCAGAAGCCTATTTGGAGTGGGAAAAGAAGGTAGATTTCATTTTTGACTGTCATAATTACTCTGAGGAAAAGAAAGTACGGCTTGCAGCTATCGAGTTCACCGACTATGCTATAGTATGGTGGGATCAGTTAGTTACAAATCGAAGGCGATATGGAGAAAGGCCGGTTGCTACATCGGCTGAAATGAAGTCAATCATGCGTAAGAGGTTTGTGCCATCTCATTACTTTCGAGAATTATATCAAAAACTTCAAACTATGACTCAGGGCACAAAAAGCGTGGACGAATATTATAAAGAAATGGAGATTGCCATGATTGGAGCAAATGTTGAAGAAGATCGGGAGGCAACAATGGCTCGTTTCCTAAATGGGTTGAAAAGAGAGATTGCTAATATTGTGGAACTTCAACACTATGTGGAGCTTGAAGACATGGTACATACAGCCATGAAAGTGGAAAGACAACTGAAGAGGGAGGGTTCTCTACAAAGGAGTTATCCGCAACGTTTCCATCTTCAAACAAGATGAAGGAAGGAGTACCCAAGATTACATTTGGAAATACATCAAAGGCACAAAATGAGACATCACGAGTCAAGCCTAGCGAGGCTGAAAAAGGAAAAGGTAATATTACTTCATCTTTTCGAAGTCGTGATATTAAATGCTATCGTTGTCAGGGACATGGGCATATTGCATCTGAGTGCCCAAACAAAGAGTGATGATCCTTAGAGACAATGGAGAGATTGAATCTGAAGTTGAAAGTGAAGAAGAGAGTGACGAGGAAGTGGAGAAAGTTAATGCTGAATCGGGAGAACTTTTGGTAGTAAGAAGAGCTCTAAACATGCAAGCAAAGTTTGGAGAGGCGGAACAACAAAGAGAAAACATCTTCCATACAAGATTTTTAGTGCAAAAAAAGGTATGCATGTTGATTATTGATAGTGGGAGTTGTACCAATGTGGCTAGTATGGATATGGTGGAGAAATTAAATTTGTCTACAACAAAACATCCTAATCCATATAAGCTTATATAGCTTAATGAATGTGGAGAAATTCGAGTTACTAAGCAGGTTTTGGTGCCATTCTCTATTGAGAAATACAACGATGAGGTTCTATGCGATGTGGTACCAATGCATGCAAGTCATATTCTTTTGGGAAGGCCATGGCAGTTCGATCGGTGAGTGGTATATGATGAGTACCTTAATCGTTTCACATTGAAGCATAAAAATAAAACCATCATGCTTATATCTTTAACTCCACAACAGGTTCATGAAGATCAAATCAAAATGTCTCAAACAAGAAGAGAAAAAGAAGTTGAGGAACAAAATGTGAGCAAAAAAAAGAGTGGAGGGAAAAATAAGAGGGCTAAATTGAGTGTTCCCGAGGGAGAAAAGAAATTGGAAGTAAGTGAGGCCACAAAAAGAGTGAATTTTTTTGCTAGAGGGAGTGAGTTAAAAAGAGCTTTGGTTGAAAAAAAGAGTGTGTTGGTGTTGGTACATAAACAGTCATATTTGAACACTAACGAACTAACATCTTCTTTGCCTAGTTCTTTTGAATCTCTTTTACAGGATTATGAAGATGTTTTTCCGGATGAAGAACCGAATGGTTTACCACCATTGAGGGGCATTGAACATCAAATTAATTTCATTCCCGGTGCAACACTTCCAAACCGACCAGCTTATAGAGCTAATCCTGAGGAAACAAAAGAAATCCAAAGACAAGTGGAGGAGTTGATGACTAAAGGCAAAGTTCGAGAAAGCATGAGTCCATGCGCTGTACCGGTGATTATAGTCCCGAAAAAGGATGGAACATGGAGAATGTGCACAGATTGTCGTGCCGTCAACAAAATCACGGTGAAGTATCGCTACTCTATTCCTAGGTTAGATGATATGCTTGATGAATTGTATGGTGCTTTAATTTTCTCTAAAATTGATTTGAAAAGTGGATATCATCAAATACGAATCAAAGAAGGTGATGAATGGAAAACAGCTTTCAAAACAAAATATGGTTTATATGAGTGGTTGGTAATGCCGTTTGGCTTAACTAATGCACCGAGCACTTTCATGAGATTAATGAACCATGTTTTGCGTAACTTCATTGGAAAGTTTGTTGTTGTGTATTTTGACGATATCCTTATCTATAGCAAAAGTATATAAGAACATCTTGATCATGTGCGTATAGTGTTAGACACCTTAAGAAAAGAATATTTGTATGCCAATCTTAAGAAATGTTCTTTTTGCATGGAAAAAGTTATTTTTCTTGGTTTTGTTGTAAGTGCTAATGGAATTGAAATGGAAAAGGACAAGGTTAATGCTATTCTAGATTGGCCAACTACTAAAAACATTGCTGAAGTAAGAAGTTTTCATGGTCTCGCTAGTTTTTATCGAAGATTTGTTAGAGACTTTAGTACCATTGCTGCACCACTAAATGAAATTGTGAAAAAAGATGTTGGATTTCATTGGGGAGAAAAGCAAGAACATGCATTTAATCTTTTGAAAGAAAAACTCACTACTGCTCCAATTCTTGCCTTGCCTAACTTTAACAAAAGTTTTGAACTTGAATGTGATGCATCTGGAGTAGGTATAGGGGCTGTTTTATTGCAGGATGGAAAGTCGATTGCATACTTTAGTGAGAAGTGGAAGGGAGCTCAATTGAACTATCCAACTTATGATATGGAATTGTACGCTTTGGTAAGAGCATTGGAGACGTCACAGCATTACTTGTGGTCTCGAGAGTTTGTTATCCACACCGATCATGAATCTCTCAAGTACCTCAAAGGGCAAGGTAAGCTTAGTAAGAGGCATGCTAAGTGGGTGGAATTCATTGAATCATTTCCCTATGTGATTAAGTATAAAAAAGGGAAAGAAAATATTGTTGCTGATGCATTATCAAGAAGGCATGCATTGATCACTACATTAAGTTCTAAGCTTTTAGGTTTTGAGTCAATTAAGGAACTTTATGCTAACGATTCTGATTTTGCTTCAATTTACTTGGCTTGTGAATATTGTGCATTCGAAAAGTTCTATAGGCATGAAGGATATCTATTTCGTGAACGTAAACTATGCATTCCTAAATGTTCTATACGTGAATTGCTTGTTAGAGAAGCTCATGGGGGAGTGCTAATGGGGCATTTTGGAATACATAAAACTTTGAGTGTTTTGAGTGATCATTTCTTTTGGCCTAAAATGCGTATTGATGTTGAAAGAATTTGTGAAAGATGCATAACTTGCATGAAAGCTAAATCAAGAGCGCAACCACATGAATTGTACAAACCTTTACCTATACCAAATGAACCTTGGGTAGACATATCCATGGACTTTGTTTTGGGTTTACCAAGAACAAAGAAAGGTAAAGACTCTGTGTTTGTGGTTGTTGATAGATTTTCCAAAATGGCACACTTCATTCCATGTAATAAGACCAATGATGCAACTCATATTGCTGATTTATTCTTTAAGGAAATTGTTCGTTTGCATGGAGTACCAAGGACTATAGTGAGTGATAGAGATGCAAAATTTTTGAGTCACTTTTGGCGTGTTTTGTGGGGTAAATTGGGAACTAAACTGCTATTTTCTACTACATGTCACCCCCAAACAAATGGACAAACTGAAGTTGTCAACAGAACTTTGTCTCAATTGCTTAGAGTTTTAATTCAAAAGAACTTGAAAAATTGGGAAGATTGTTTGTCCTTTGCTAAATTTGCATATAATAGAAGTGTCCATTCTGCTACTAATCACTCTCCATTTGATGTTGTATATGGCTTTAACCATTAAGCCCACTTGATCTTATCCGAATACCTGTTGACGAACGTGCAAGCCTTGATGGAAAAGCTAAAGCTGAGATGATTAAGAAATTACATGAAAAGGTGAGACTCAATATTGAAAAGAGAACTGAGCAGTACGTCAAGCAAGCTAACAAAGGCCATAAACAACTCATCTTTGAGCCCGGCGATTGGGTTTGGTTACACTTGAGGAAGGAGAGATTCCCAATTAAGAGAAAGTCCAATTGCAACCAAGAGGAGATGGACCATTTCAAGTGATTGCAAGAATCAATGACAATGCTTATAAACTAGACCTTCCAGGTGAGTATAGCGTAAGTGCAACTTTCAATGTCACTGATCTTTCTCCTTATTTTGGTGATGTAGATTCGAGGACGAATCCTTTTGAAGAGGAAGGGAATGATGGATATCTACCCATGCAAAACCATGCAAACAAGACGAATCCTTTGATCATGAAAGATGAAGATCAAGGAAGCCATGATGGTTCTTGTAGCTAAAATAAAAGAACAAGTCCAAGAGGCCTCTTCAATGGGCCAAATAATGAATATTATTCAAGTTGGTGGGCTAGAGTTTTAATGAAGAGTTGGGCTTATTTCTTATCCAAAATTAAGGCCCAAGTTGAAGGCTGAGTTGGGCTTATTTTCTTATCCAAATTAAGGCCCAAGTTGAAGGATTTTCGTCCATATTCCAAAGGCATATAAAAATGTCTCTTCAAGATAATAAAATGTATTGTTTTAGTGCTTAAAGGAATCCTAGAACATAGTGTACTATCAAGGGATCTTTTGACTAGTCTTTGAGTGAATAAATGTGGTAAAAGAAGTGTCATCAAGATGTTTAGGGTAAAAGTGGTCAAAAGTGTAATCAAGATGTTTTCAAGCATCTTAAGAGTCTTTTGTAGCCTATAAATAGGCCTTGTAAACATTTGTAAATCATCAACATTTTTAAGTACAAAATTCCTCTTGAATTTATTATCTCTTGTGAGAGTAATTATTTTGAGAACTTATCAAGATTCTTGAGCAAGATCTTGTGGCGTTCAACATACCGAGGTTCTTGGCTCATTCTATAGCCAACGGGTCGAAGTTCTTAAGCTCAATATAAGATCAAACTAGATTTTCGATTTTGGGGAGATTCTCATTTATACGTTGGGTTCTTAAATCATTATATCTAATGGGTCCTTCGTCGTATCCACATCACTTATTTGGGTTTAATTCCATCCCGTATTTCCTCATGATCGCGAACGACCTCTTTAAGTGCCCTAATTGATCTGCCTCGTCTTTGCTTTTAACCAACATATCATCCACGTATACTTCCATTGTGTTACCTAACTCTTCTTTGAACATACGATTCACGAGCCTCTGATATGTGGCCCCGACATTCCTTAATCCAAATGGCATGACATTATAACAGTAAACGCCTCTGGCCGTTACGAACGAAGTTTTGTCACAATCTTCGGGTGCCATTTTTATTTGGTTAAAACCCTGGTAAGCATCCATCATACTGAGCAAAGCACACTCGGCAGTTGAGTCTACGAGGAGGTCAATACGAGGCAATGGGTACGGGTCTCGTGGATAAGCTTTGTTGAGATTCGTATAATCAATACACATCCTCCACTGCGCCGTAGTTTTTGGAACTAACACGACGTTTGCTAACCATTCCGTGTAATTGATCTCTCTAATATATCCGGCTTTTAACAGTTTATTCACCTCGTCATTGATGATTTTATTGCGGTCTGGGCAAAAATTTCTTCTTTTCTGCTTCACAGGTTTGGCGCACGGGTCTATATTTAACCTATGTACAATGACTTCAGGGTCAATCCCCTTAAAGTCCGACGCCTACCACGCAAACATATCAATATTAGCTCGAAGGAAGCGTATTATCATTAATTCTATATTTTTTGGCATCATTGTACCTATATTTGTGATTTTCTCGTCCCCCTGGACGAGTTCAATCGTTTTGTGCTTGGCCGGTTGTACCTGGCTCTTTTCAATCGGAACCCATTTTCTCTCTGGCTCCTCTTTTTTTGTTACCCCAAACCTCACTATCTCGTTCGTCTGTATCACTTGTTTCGTACTCTTTTCCTTCGTATCCTTCCTCAGAGATGTTGCATAACACTCCCTTGCTGCTCGTTGGTCACATTGCACCGTCCCCACCCCAAAGTCTGTCAAAAATTTCATTTTTAGGTGGGGTGTAGAAACGATCGCACCAAATTGGTTCAGCCTAGGTCGTCCCAATATCACGTTGTATGCGAATGGGAAATCGACCACGAGGTATCTGATCATCATTGTTTTCCTTCTTGGCTCGGGTCCCAACGAGGTGGGCAATTCGATCGTACCAGAGGTACTATTTCTGTTCCTCCAATCCTACGAGGGGGGTGCTTACGAGCTGCAACTTGTCCGTGGAGATTTTTATTTTATCCAATACCGTTGAGAACACGATATCGGCTGAACTGCCATTATCCACCAAAACTTTGTGGACCGAGTAGTTCACTATGTCCATCGTCAACACCATCGGGTCGTTGTGGGGGTAATCACCCCTTCATAATCACGATCTCCAAAAGAGATCATTTCCTTTGAACTGCCCTGGACATGATTCACCCTGTGCCCGTAATGTTCGTAACTCGTAATCTCCCTAGCGTATCGCTTTCTCGCATTCTTGGAATCACCCCCAATTGGCCCTCCTGATATCGTGTGTATGTCCCCGTATTTTGGTCTATTCTCTCCTTGACTGCCCCTTCTGTACCTATCTTGCTCTGTCTCGTTATTCTTATAATCAACGTGCTCTTTTCCTTGCTGATCCTGATTCCTATATCGCTGCCCCTGTTCTTGCCTCGTGTCGTTTTCTTGGGTATCCCTCCTGTCAGTTTGAGTGTCCAACCTTGCTTCACCACTACTCCTGTTTGTAAATTCCCGTAGATGACCTTGTCGTATGAGCTTTTCTATTTCATCCTTTAGCTGACGACACTCCTCTGTATCGTGGCCCGTATCCTTGTGGAACTTACAGTATTTGCTGTTGTTTTTCTTCTTGGGGTCAACCCTCATTTTTCTAGGAAGTTCGACCTGAATACCCGCTCTTTCAATCGCCATTAACGCTTTAGTTCTTGAAGCATTCAATGGTGCGTAGTTATCGAATCGACCTCGCCTGTGATCTCCAGCCCTCTCGGTTTTCACCTCCTCTCTCTTTTGGACCCCTTTGTCTTTACTCTGCTTATTGATCGCATGTTCAGCTCGTTTCATACGATACATCTCGTCTTCGTGGATGTATTGCTGAGCTGTGATCATCATTTCCTCAGGGTTTCTTGGTGGGTTGCGAGTGAGTGCTCCTGCTAAGAGACCCATCCTTAGTCCGTTAATGAAGAGCTGTACGACCACTTCGTGTTGTATGCCTTGGACATCTAAGGCCTCATTATTGAACCTATCCACAAACTCCCGCAATGTTTCATCATCTTTTTGCTTTATCCCCAGTAGCTGTGAGACCGACTTCCTGGTTTTCCTCTTACTGGCAAAATGATACTCGAACTTATGGACGAGTTGATCGTATGAACTGATGGAATTTGTAGGCTGGTTCACGAACCAGTCCAGTGCTCTACCTGCCAAGGTCGTAGCAAATATTCGAGCATTTAATGAGTCGCTCAAACCGTGCAATGTCATTAGTGTCTCGAAGGTAACGAGATGTTCTCGAGGATCTGTCATTCCGCTATACTTGGGGAGGTCTGGGATTCTAAAATTCGCAGGCATCGATTCTGACACGATTTCTTTATTAAACGGGTTATTTCTCCGCTGTATTGACGACGCATTCCCGAAACCTTTTCCCAATTCCATCTAGTTCCCTAAATCTGCTCTTTCTACCTTTCTTCGTGATGACCACTGACTACGAGAGCTCGGCATGTAAGATGTTGTATCTGTTTCATCTAATTCACTTTGATTTCCTGAATCTGTTCGTTCGTTACCACGACTGCTGAAAAGCTTTCGTCGTGTCCCTCTCTCGCGGTCCTCTTCCCCTTGCACCCCCGCAGGGTCAATTTGTGAGAAGTTCCGTCACCGAGTACCGCTCTTGTGGCCATATTCCCCTTGTGCCCTTTTTGGGTCAAGTTGCGGGAATTGCCCTCTTGGGGTACTCGGGGGAGGGTGTGTTGTTTCGATATTCGGGGTAACAGGCGGCAATTTCGATATCCACTCTTGAAACTTTTCTTGCACCCTTCTATCGAACTCAGACTCGGTCATTGTAATCGTTTTCTCAGGTATTTCTTCCACTAATTGGAGTGTATTGGTATGAATCTGCTCGGCCTCTTCCAAATTCATTGGCTCTTTTCCTGGTCGATGGTGTTCTTTATCCATGTCAATTCGTTTGACAGCTTAGTGGTTTCCCACAGACGGCGCCAAAATGATCTAATCAAATATTCGTGTAGATGTTTCTTAAGATTGTACTCGTACTACAAGCTGCCTACGTACCACTTAAAGGGATCAAGTCTGACGTAGTTCTAAATATGGGTTGATTCGTATTATAGAATAGCTCGTAGGTGGTTAAAACATCCGTCCCTACAAAGAGCATTATTTGTCATATATATAGGTTTCTGAATGACTCTTCATGATCTGACTTGTAACCTTTATATTGACTGCCACTTGTCGTCCAACTGGTGGCTAAAGGATTATTATATCATTTAATTTCTTGGGCTGGGCCTCCTTATATGACGTGTTCACTGTTTATGGGTCCAATCTACAGTCTTGGATTTGTCCTCACTGTTGCTTATTGACCTCGTATAATCCACCTCGTATCATAGGATCGTCCAACCTCTAGAATGATATACAATGGACCTCGTATAATCAACTCGTAGTTATCGTACAGCGTATACGTAAATACCTCGTATCAAATGTATATATTTATTGTTTAATCTGATTAAATTATTCTTATTATAATTTAAAAATATATAATTTATTTATTTTTACCATAAGAATACAATCATATTTAAGAAGATAATTTCATACAGGGACACAAATAATAACTGTAAATTAAATTAAAATTATAATATATTTTAAACAGTAATGCTATTAAATGTCTTTCAATTTATGAAAGTGATTTTCATAAGAAACGATGAAATTATGATAGTTCTTAAAAATATTCAAATAAGGCATTTTTTTAGGGACAAAAGATATAATATTTAAAAACATTATGGTAAAATGATGGACAATATTTTATCATAAATTTGGAATAGTTACTGATATGGTCAAAATATAGGAATCTATAATGAATAGACTGCACTCGTATAACAAATTACCTACATATTACGAATGCGATCAAGTCTAACGTAGTTGTAAATGTATATTGTCGTAAATCGTAATCTTATAGCTCGTCTGGCACGTCAAACATCCGTCCCTAAAATCGAGCATTGAATGAAGTATTTATACATTACTTAATCAACTATTCCTGATTTAATATTTGGATCCAGTTGCCACTTGTCAATATTACTGATGATCCACGTTATCTTGATTGACGGGTCGGATTGTCGAGAGATCCGTATTTGCTACCCAACGATTCGGTGCAATTATCACATCCATTAATCAATTGTCCTGTTTTGTATACCATACATTGTAATCGTATCGCATATCACAATACATATGCGTTCAATTCGTCACTCGTTAAATGTTCACTTCATAAGTTATATTTGATTCATAGACGATTCTTTCAGCAACATGTGATTAATAATAGAGGGAAAAAAGTTGATTAATCAAAGAAAATTGACCAATAAATAAAATTGGAACAGGTAAAATTTATTTAGTGGAAACTATGCATAGACACATAGTATAGTATAATTGTAATTATTAAGGAATACGAGGAAAGGATGATGTGTTTTTGAATTATTTGTGGTTAGACATGTTATGTGCTCCGCCCTTTACTTATTTTTTCTTTTCTTGTAATACGATATAGGAGCATAAATCGAGTCGGTTTGAACTTCACTAGTACAAGTTTTTTGTTTTTTAATATAATATTTACTCCGAAAAGATCTTATGAGAGAGATTCACGAGCTTTTCGATTTTTTAATATATTATTTTTTATTATTAAATTAATAAATATATATTAAATAATTAACGAAAAATTTAAAAAATTCAAACTTCAAAATGTTCTCCTTATAATTGTAATAAGTTTGTGAGCTGAACTCGACTCTAGCTGGGCTCGATCTCAAACTCGAACTCGTGTAATATGGCTCGTGCTCAAGTTCGAGTCTAGAAAAATCACCAAACTCAACTTGTTTACAGATAAAGCTGCTTTGGAGTAATTCCAGGCCAAATTGATTGGTAATTCAATCGAAAAAGAGAAATTTTTGGAGAGAGATATGTTTCTGAATGATTTGTTTGGTTGACACTTGACACGATATTAATTTGTTTTAAAACAAAAAACTCAAAGTTCTAGATTTGAAGTAATTCTTGTAAAAATAAGAGAAAAATATAATTTTTTTTATTAAAATTCAATTTCATATAAGATAAAGAAGATTACAAACAGCTAATAAGATGTACCACATCTCATAGCATCCATATAGCTAACATACTAGCTATTCCAACAAACAAAAAACCGAATGCAAAATCGCATTTACGAAGGAATGCAAAGAAAAAAACTAGCAGAAATAAAAAACAGAATGAAATCTACCAAGCTATGCGCCAAAGTCTTCTCACTGCACGACCTTGCAATGAAACAACAATTTGCATAGATATTAATCGTTCCTTACTAATGTTCAAAATCCGAAGAGCAGTTATTTTCGCCGTTGAGTGAGTGTTATCAAATATTTGAGTGTTACGTTCCTTCCAAATCAGGTAAACCAGGGATGCAAGAAGTATACGGTATGAGCAATTCACTAAATGCTTTCCCCTCCAGATCCGAACCGCACGCAATATTCCCCGAGCCCAGGTCGAATTTGGCCAAGAAAATCTTACCTCCTTATGTAGTAGTATATCAACACATTTTCTAGCATATGAACATGCGAAGAAGAGGTGGTCATGTGTCTCCATCTGACCATCTGTACATAGGACACACACATTATCTCCGTTTTCGATCCATGGTTTGTCCCTTAATGGTAGTTTTTCCCATATTGCTAGCTATAAAATGAAATTGTGTCGTGGTATGCTTCCTGGTCCGTCTAATAGTTCTACCTAAGGGACCTTCGGGTCGTACCACGAAAAATAGATATAGCAGACGATGTAGTGAATTCACCTGACTTAGTCAACCTCCAACTGATCCAATCATCACATTGTTGGTGTATGTGAGGAAGGGACGAAATGATTTGGCTAACTTCCACACGGGTCACTGCTGGCCAATTCCATTCACCTTGGACTATAACTTTGTCCAACTTAGTATCACGAGGTAGGCCTGTACGGACCGTACCGTTGGAATATCGGTCTCTTAATATGCCATCATCATGCCACGGATCTTTCCAAAGTAAGAATGTCGAACCTCTGCCAATATTATATTTAAACGCGTGTTGAACAAGTGGCCTTAGCTTCAGCAATTGCCTCCACCTCCAAGGCATGAAGATGGAATTTGGACGCTCCAAAAAGATTCTCTTCGAAGTCTATTATTTTTTATCCATTGTACCCATATCGACGCTCTTTCATCCACTAGGAGAGCCCAAATATGACATACCATTAGTGCTCTATTTTGAGGTAACAGTGGAATAATACCAAGGCCCCTGCTGATTTTGGCATACACACCGATGCCCAACTGATTTTGGCATAGCCCCTCAGAGAATGCCCATTCCATAGGAATTTGCCAAGTTTTGACTCAATAAGGCGCAAAATACTTTTTGGTAGAATAAAAATGACTGCCCAATATACATGAAGTGTTGTTAATATCGACTTTATGAGTTGCAATCGTCCCGCATAGGATAGCATAGTGTTCGACCATGAGCCTATCCGTTTATCGACTTTGTCCAAAAAGAGGCTTACAATCAGCAAGGGTCAATTTTGAGTGCAACAAAGGTACTCCTAAATATCGGACTGGTAGATTACCAATTGGGTAACCCATAATGGGCTGAAGTACTTCCGTATCAATTCTTGCCTTAGCAGATAAGAACATACTGCTTTTCATTGGATTTGCACGTAATCCCGATAAATCACCAAATAAATCCGTACCCCTCTTTATCATGTGTATAGATAGTGGATTTGCATTACAAAATAATAACAAATCATCCACAAAGCTTAACATCACCGTGCGAGTATGGAGGCATTTTCAATGATATCGAAAACCTTGTTCGGTATTAATGAGATGTGTAATAATCCCATGTAAAACTTACATGACTAGTACGAAGATGTATGGTGAGATAGGGTCCCCTTGGCGAAGGCCACGCTTCCCTCTAAAGAAGCCCTCTACCACTCCATTAATATTGATCGAAAAGGCCGTCGTTGTCATACATTCCTCAACCCATGTAATAAATTTCGGGTGAAAATTCATCGTTTTAAGCATGGCAAGAACAAAGCCCCATTCCACCATATCATAGGCCTTCATAAGGTCCACTTTGAAGGCACATCTTCCGGGCATGTGTTTTCGATTGTATCCATATAGAAGCTCTTGTGCCAACATTACATTATCACTAATCCGTCGTCCCGGAACAAATGCTGTTTGACTGCAATCCACAAGCTTTCCTAAATAATCGCACATTCAGTTCACCATGATTTTGGATATTACCTTATAAAGAACATTACAACATGAGATAGGCCGAAAATCTGTGGGTGTTTTTGGCACCTCAACTTTAGGAATCAGTGAGATTATGGTTGTGTTAATCTCCCGTACCAATTTTACGGTATCAAAGAACTGCTGGATCGCTCTAGTGACTTCATTCCCAACTACTTCCCACGTGTGCTTAAAAAACTTCGATCCAATAATGTAAAATAACGCGATGTGCAAAATAAGATTCATTACCTATTTTCTAACATAAAACTAAGATATATCCACAAATGTTTAAAGAAACATCAAACTAAACACATTTCTTACAACAAAGCATATTATATCAATTATAATTATTACATAATTTTTTTCTAAAACAATGATCCAAATTCACTTTTAACACCAGATTTTGTTATACATAATATTTTTTCACTTTTCTTATGAAAAATATTTCTTCAATATGGTTTTTTGGAAATTACTCATAACAATAAATTTCTCAAAATAAAAACATAACACTCCAACTTCTTGTTGTTTTATTTTTTATTGCTTGATGTTCATTGAAATACTTTAAAGTTTAATATATAACTAGCATAATTGTTATAACTAATCTTTGCTCAAGGACAAATATAGTGAAATTTATTAAGAATTCAATCTCTAGAAAACTCAAATATAATTGATTAATTACTTTGACTAGCAATCTACCCCAAAAATGTATGACACGTTCTATTTCAATAAATTCAATACAAAAAACGCTATACATTTGGGAGGTGGCACGTAATTTTTTCAAGAAATATTTTTAAGGATAAAAATAGAAAGCACAAAATATACACACTTTTCTTCAACACTCATTTAATACTCACTTTTGTGTAGGGGTGTAACTCGAGCCGAGCCGGCTCGAGCTCGATCAAACGAGCTCGGCTCGAACTCTTAATCGAGTTCGAGCCCGAGCTCAATCCTTTCTAAAAAAAGCTCGCGAGCAGGCTCGCGAGCTTTTTTTATTTTTTAATTATTATTATTTTTATTACTATATTAATAAATATATATTAAATAATTAAAAAATATATATTAAATAATTAAAAAATATTTAAAAAATTCGAAATTTGAATTTTCCCACCCAAATTTCACGGGCTCGGCTCGAGCTCGCGAGCTTGGGCTCGGTTCGAGCTCGAGCTCGAAAATTTTGGGCTCGACGAGCTCGAGCTCGTATAGTAAGGCTCGAGCTATAAATAAGACCTTTTTTATTTTTGAACTTACATTAACATTATTATTTGAGATTTTTTTAAAATACAATCAAGGTACCAAACAATAGAACCTATAAATCATATCACATTAGTACATGATCACGTTATACAGTGTTTTTATAATATTATTCACACTTTTAAATATTCAACTAGAGCGGTGTAAAAAAGTTGTCCGGTGCTTCTTTGTAAGACCTTAAATAAGACCTTTTTTATTTTTTCATAATTAAGTCAAACCAATAAATTAAATCCCATTGATTCACGTGCTTCTTGAGAGGCGCACGCGTCCACAGCATCGAACGTGGTCAAAAAGCTATGATTAACCATGGTTAGCTAATATTAAATAGAATTGGTACAAAAGGAATTTGGGCCGAAATTATTGGGCTAATGCATCAAAAATTATCTATAACCTTAAACTCAGAAAATGAACAATTCTACAAATAGACGGCTCCACCCATTAAAAACGGCATGTTATCATTCGGGCTGGTCCAACATTCAAATAACCACTAGTTAGGTCCATAGTGAAATAAAATTTTCACTCTATAAAATGGTGAGAACATGGTAGGTACCCGTACAACAAACTCACTAGCTCGATCAAATTTACAAGATCTAATCCGCTTTAAATCAAGAGAAAAAAAGGGAAAAATAATTCGACTTGAGGCCTTTTATTCACCGTGCTTCATTATACATATCTATTAATATATATATAATAAAGCGCAAGCATGGCCCATTGAGTTGAATTAATATTCTAAAAATAGGAATAAGTTCGATCATCTCAAAATTTTAAGTTTTCATAAGTCTGAAGTAACTGTTACTCTGCATCTCTTACATATTTTGGTTTCTAAAGCTAACATTCAAGTGCAGGACTTGTGGTTTAAGTTCTAATTTAAAACTTTTGAGAAACTGTATAAAATTAATATCGTTTTAATGTATGTCTTTTAGTTTTCTTTTTCGTTCCATCTTTGATAGAATTGGTTGAACTCTAAACTTAAGCTCTCTCAAAAGTCAAAACAACTTATAAGTTGTTTAAAAAGTATTTAATAAAATTGTCCGAGGTACAAATTATAAGTTATAAATTGTAAAATAAGTTGTGCGGAGTAGGGGATAAATGAATCAAGTCGAGCCGAACGTATAGGTGTTCAAAATTGTTTGAATTACAATCGATCTTTAAAAATTGTGTTTGAGTTTAGTTTGCTTGTTCATCGAGCCGATATTGAGTCGAACTCGAGTAGTTTGATATTTTGTACATGTTTTTTCTATTTTTTTGCTAATCGATCCGAGCTCGAGTTTCAAAATTTATCGAATACAAAAAGTTAAAGTTTGATTTGGTAAATTATCAAATCAAGTTCGAATGGAACTTTTAACGATTGAGCTCGAATCGAGGATCCAATAGCTTAATCTAATTTTCAGTCCTAGTGAGGAGCTTACAAACTTCTAAAAACTTGGTCAGAAAACTCAACTTATTTTGTTGATATATGTTATTTCGAGTTTGTCTCAAAGCCTGAGTCAAAACAATTTCCTTTTTAAGTTTTGGCCCATATTCATCTAAGCCCATTTTCACCGTAGCTGTGTTGCTATTTATGAGAAGATATTTTAATGCTTTCAAATTTCAATATAGGAAAAATCATTACGACCCCCAAAATAAATTTTTATATGTAAAAGTTTGTGAAAATATTCTTCACTCTCAAAAATTCATTCTTAAAAATTTCAAATAAGGATTAATAACTTTTTAAATTAAATTAGCTTTCATTTAGTAAGTTAATTATTGATCAATTAACTCTTTTTTACAGCGGAATCTTGTTGGGATAGCCTAGACCCTCGGGTTCACCCGCAACGAAAATAGAGTTCAAAATTTATTAGAGAGGTTTCACCCAATTAGCGCCTAGCATTTATGCACTGTTGAATAATATGAAACCCGTGAATTATATTATTGATAAAAGAAAGGTATAAATAGTGTTACAATAGAATCTAATGAAATTGTAATCTACCTACAAATGTGGAAATAAGATAAAACTAAATTAATACAAGATTATAAAAGATACGGTAGGATACAATATAATCTAAACTAATCTAAATATTATCTAACACTTCCCCGCAGTTGAAACGTGGGATCTTGAACGTTGAAACTGGATCCAAATCCAAAAAGATAAAAGTCGGCGATAACCTTGAAAGGCGGCGACAATGGCTCTAACTCCTTATTTCCAAGAGTGAGCGGTTTTAACATTAAAAAAAAAATAATAATGATTCTAAGTCCTCGTATGATGAGGACATACTGCGATAAGGGCTCAAACTCCTTACTTTCAGGGCGAGCGCTCGTAACATACCAAAAAAAAAAACTACTAACCGGCGGCACCTAGATGGTGCGGCAACAATAACTTAAACTCCTTATTTGTCAAGGGTGAGCGATGATAACATAAAAAAAATAAAACTAAACTAAAATAAGGTCGTCGGACGGGGTCGGCGACTTAAAAATAGCTGAAGCAAAACACAAGATAATGTATATTAGAAAGAAAAAAAAAGATAGGTGCGTCGGACGGGGTCGACGACTTGATGGCGGCAACGGAAGCGAATTATCGAGAGACCAAGGCGAGAAGCCATGGCTCTGATACCATGTTGAATAATATGAAACCCGTGAATTATATTATTGATAAAAGAAGGGTATAAATAGTGTTACAATAGAATCTAATGAAATCGTAATCTACCTACAAATGTTGAAATAAAATAAAACTAAATAAATACAAGATTATAAAAGATACGATAGGATACGATATAATCTAAACTAATCTAAATATTATCTATCATGCACAATTGAAATAAAAGCGTAAACGTATTATTTTTGATTAAATATCGTAATTTAATCAACCTTCTTGGTTTCTCCTTGATGACAAACATGAATAGCACGTGATCAACAAAGGTCTTTAAAACACTCCAAGCGTTGTGCATCTAAGCGTTGTATCCACACCTTAAACGTTTTCCTCAACTGTAATAGTCATGCTAACAACTCAATTACAACGAACGAAGTCTTATGTATATGGGATGATGGAATATGATATTCTTCGTTCTTGAAGAATATGAGAGTTTACAACACTAAGGAAAAACCCTAAAGATTTTGGGAGATTGAATTTCTCTTTCTCACGTATAACTCTATGCATCACATTATTGCATGAATGTCACTCTACATATTGAAGATCATCATCTTTTTCATGAATGATTGAAGATACTCATATATACCCATATATATATATACCTTAATTCTTCCGTGCCTATATATATATATTAAAAAGATAATATCTAGGAGATTTATTTAAATCATATCTAGATAATATCTAGAAGATTTATCTAGATCATTTGTCAACCAATCAAAAGACGTCTACGATAAATGATATTTATCTATTTAAATCATATCAAGATAATATCTAAAAGATTTATCTAGATCATTTATCAACCAATCAAATGACTCCGAAATTATGATAATTATTTATTAAATCAAATGGATAATTATTAAAGGAGTCCAAATTATTCATGACTCCTCCATCTTACACCTGTAAATAGGATCCTTTGGAGCTCATAATAAACACACAGAAGTCAATCAAAGCTAGAAAAGACGAAGGAAGTTCTCCAAATTTTCTCTACGAACATTCTTCAAATACAAAGACGAATCAAGGCGTTCACGAATTAACGTTATAGAAGTTCAAATCAAGTTCAAGGAAGATCAAAGCTATAAATCAACGTTGAAGATTTCAAATCACATACAACAAATTACACGTTTGATCCGAGATTAAGCTGTCAAGCCCTCGAATCAATGTTATATACATTCAAGTCAACGTTGGAGAAGATCAAAGAAACAAGGTCAACTTCAACCTTCAAATCAATATTCTTGAAGGAAGAATCAGAGGATTAAAATAGAGATTGTAACCCAATATTTTATTTTTGATTAATATAAATTTCATTTGTCACCATTTTTGTGTTTTTGATTTTCAGTAATACAAATTTGTTGTGTACAAACACATACCTAGTAGAAAATGTATTCTAGGAATCCTAATCCTACTATATGTGTGCTAATATCTTCCATATGTAACTACATATCAAATCCCACTATATTAGAAACTAAATCCTTATATCTAGGATTCTATAATGCAATAAATGTCCACCAAACTCCAAGTTTACTTTCCTTATTTAAATTGTGTTCCAACAATTTTATTTCAACACATTAATTAATTATAGTAATCCCAAAAACTAATTAAATCAATTAACTCTCGAGATTTATTTATTGGGATTTCATTAATAAATCCATTGGCCTAGCCCATTAATTAATCAACCCAACGATCAATTGAAAAGTCTTTTAATCAATTAAGCCCCAATGCTCAATTAATTAAATATTCCATCATGGATCAATTCCAACAATTAATTCATCTTTAGCCTTCCACGAAAACTAGGTAATACACATAACCAGAAAACTTATTCAAGTTCGCGTGTGACCCTTTAGGTTCATTCAAGAGCTAGCAGTGAGACCATTTCTCAAATGGCTCCGCAATAATTATACAATCATTACCTCAATTAACCATTACGCCAAACGATTAATTTATAACTCTCACAGGTTGGTGGTTAATTCAATTAATTCATAACTCTTATAGATTGAGTGTGATGTCTAGGGAACGTCGACTCAACCCTTAGACTCGAATGATTTTAAGTAGACCTTTCATAATCACGATCGTAGCATGTGTCTCATCCTTCTGTCAGATCTCCCGATTAAATCTAGAACTTGGTTATCAGTCGAAATCCTACTAATTTAATCATATGACTATATCTTTAGTAAATGATGACTTGTGTCAACTAAGCAAGGATCACACACCTTATTGACTGATTTTGACCAGAGATTCTTTAGTCATTCATTTCTAAAATAGCATAGGAGATTCGCTAATCAAGAGATTAGAGACATATTCCATCTTGGAATCGCATGTCAAATCACATAATCAGACTACACCCAAAATAACTCATTTAACAATTATCCATGTAATTATGAACTAGATCAAAGTGCAGTGAGTTATGTATTTGAGCAGACGCGATTCCTCAAGTCATAAGGATCATCACAAGCCTACGTGACTTTGAAATTTCATATTCGACGTAGATACCAATATGAATTTCTATTGGGGCAGTTCAGTTCAGTCATCCCGATGTGAATCCTCATACGTGCATAGGTCCTCGACCAATACCTATGGAACAAGGTACTTCCAAAAAGGAAATCCTACGTACAAGCAAGTCTTGACGAATCATTGATATCCTTTTATCAATGACACTATGACTTGGAACGCTTTTAGAATTACATCGGTTCGAGTACATTCCATGATCACCATACTCGATGCATGATCATGCCCCATAGCTCTATGTAATCCAAGGAAATTCATTGCATATAAATATATAACAAAGAATGCCATTTCATTATGATAATAATAAAAAAGATCGTTCCCATAGTGTTGCTAAGTTTTGGCAACCATTTGACTGGCCGTGCACCCAACACTAACAAATCTGTTGTGCAAAAATATTAAAATGTCAAACCGTTTTATACCAATTTATTTTTTAATATGGAGAGAGTCTCTACGGGCTCAGCAGCAGCTTCTTGGGCCACCAGCTTGAGGCTGTTCCTGATGCTGGACTTCAGCAATGGTATGGTAGCCACAGCTTACTAGACAAGGCAGAAGGTTTATTCTTTCCATAGATGCCCGATTCGTTTTCGAAGAGAATCCGTTGCTCTTGGAGTTTTGTTTTGTCCATCTTCACCTTCGGGATCACATTATCCATTTTCTTAGGATCATGATAAGACTCCGAAGGGGAGGGGGGTTTTCTTCGGGGCTCGAGAGATGGAATAGATAGGGCCCCACAAGTTTTAAATTCGCCGATATTTTATATTTTATATTATTTTTTAATATGGTAATTATCAATAAATATAACTTTTTAAGAAGACTAAAAAATCCTAAATCTAAAATTAAAACTATTATTAGTACCATTACGAATTGAAAATTTTAAATAAAGAAATCTTTATTCAAAACTATAATATTTAATTTAGAAGGTTAAGGGCAATCAAGTTCATAAGTTTATTAATCTTAGATGTTAGATTTCATATTATGATGCACGAATATGAATACGATGTGACATGAATACGAAATACGTGAATTTTAAAATTGTAGGATACAATATGATGGGAATACGATGATATATATTATAAAAAATTGAATTATTCTACAATCCTCATTAATGAATTTCATAATCAATTGCTTCATATAATTACTAAATATATAAAACTTCTACAAATAATAATCATAAATATATTCAATAAAATGATCAAGTAGTTTGATCAATTATTCAAAATAAAAGTACCAACTTTTCAATTTTATTTTACACACTAATTGAGGTTGAGTTCTGCTAGAGTATATTACAATAATATAAAACCCAAAATACAAGAAATAAATTATTACATATTACGAAAAAGTAAAAGAACTTTATCAATTTATATATTTACTATTTAATGTTTATCTGAGTAATAAAGTATGTAAATTAAAACTTATAAAAATATTCCTTAAATATTAAATATCTTTCTTGAGAAACTCAATGGTAGAAGTAGATGATTTTAATCATAGTTGCAGCAAAAAAAATTGTATTTTGAACATAATTGCAATGAAAAAGAATTGCAACGGATAAATACCAAAAGGTGGAATGATGGTTTTTAATTTCTGATTTCAATATCTTTCCAATTCATCATTTTTCTCTTTCTTGTCAAATTATATTTTTAGTTTATAATTTTTAAGGAAGACCACTACAAAATTTTTAAAAAAGTTAAATTTAACTAAAAAGTACTATATAATTTCAAAAAATATTGCATCCGTATTCGAAGAATATCGAATACTCCTATTTTTCCTATCGAATACCGTATCCTAATTATTTAAATTTATTTTATTTTTGAATACTTCAAAATCGTACCTAATACATATCCCTGTATCCATATTCAATACTGCACCGGGACATTATTCCGAATATCTATGCATCATAGGTTTCATGTAAAAAAAAAAGTTGGTGGAATGAACTTCTTTATATTAAAAAATATTCTCTAGTTTAAAACTATATCTTTTTTTCTTAATAAAATGTCCGTTTTTATTTCTTAATATACTTTTAACACTTTATAGGAGACTGTTAAGCTTTAAAAAATATTTATTAAACACTATAAAAATTAAACACCATCTTAATGTATCTTTTTTCTATTTTCTTAATTAGTAGAATTAAGTTAATACACAAAGTTGAAAATTATATTCTATTGTTATTTTTCCGTTTTCTTTTTGAAAGCTGACTAACTGCAAAAATCCTTTTGGACTGTGCAGTTGTGTATGTGGACATCAGAGGCCCAAGTTCTGAAAAAGGACACTTCCTAAATAGATGGGCCCAATATCAGTGGGTTAATTATTGGAACTATAAATAGTAAGGCCCACATGCACGAATAATAAAATAGCACGTGTTTCCTTTTTTTGGGTATGCATGTTCACAATTCAATCCGACATCCCCAAGTGATATTGTTCCCTATCAATATAACATATAACATACTCACGTCTCACTGGACTCTCACTATATTTACTAGTTTTCTGCAATTGATTTTTCAAATTTCAATCATATATATATATATATATATATATATATATATATATATATATATATATATATATATATATATATATATATATATTATACATATGATGGTGGATTTTTCATATATTTATATATGTAGGATGCAGATAACGTCATATTAACAAAAACACCGTAACTTTTACCTTTTTAACCAATTATTTTCAGTGAAATTTGATGATGAGTTGACAATTTATTTTTGTGAAGATGGAATATAATTTATAATTTTTTAACATAAAGTATTAAGGCTCCATGTAAATACATAAAATATTAAGGCTCCATTTGTTTTACAGGGAATGAAATCTAAAATTGAAATAAGATTTATAGTAATTTAATTACTAGAAATCTGATTCCATTAATAGTGTTTGCGTGTCTACAAAGAATTGGGTAATAATATATATAGTTTTTCCTTTTTTATGTTTGGTTTAAACACATATAATAGAGAATGAAATCTAAAATCAAAGACTTTGACTTAAATACTCTTATTTTAAACCATATTTGTATAATCTAATTATAAATTTTCAACCATAATAAAATATTTGATATTATATATACACATAAGGGCTCGTTTGGTTGGTATCATGTGATTGCACATGATAATATTATACTTGATAGTTATGAGAGAAATTGAGAGATTCATTGGCAAAAACTTATTTGGTTAGGATTATAAATGAAAGTGATATCCTAGATGATATATATTCAAGTTATTTGGTTGCCATTATATATAAGGACTGATACAATAGAAAAGTCTAAAATACCCTATTGTTGATGTAGAATTATCAAAATCATATATATAAAATTATACTTAAAAATATGAAATATATTTTATAAATCAAATAAAGATATTTTGAGTATCTTAAAAAATAACATGATTATATAAAAATTACTTATGTTGAATTATAAAAATCATTTATATAAACTTATACTTAAACATATGGAACATATTTTATAATTAAATAAAAATATTTTGAGTATCTTAAAAAATAACATGATTATATTTAATATATTTATTTTACTTATGGTGAATTATAAAAATCATTTATATAAAGTTATACTTAAACATATGGAATATATTTTATAATCAAATAATAATATTTTAAGTATCTTGATAAAATAACATGATTATATAAAATATATTTACTTTTTTTTTATCATATTGTTGAAGTTGAATTATCAAATCATATAAATAAAATTAAATTTAAAAATGTGGAATATATTTTATACATCAAATAAAAATATTTTGAGTTTCTTAATAAAATAACATTGATTATATAAAATATATTTACTTTGCTTATTTGATGGTTTTAATACCAAACTTTGAAGTTTAATTCCATATTTTTAAGATTGGGCGTAGGTGTAGTTTTTGAGTAAGATTGGGCTAAATATAACAAGATAGAGATTAAGTTAAATGTGAGGGTAAATTAGTAATTCTACTTTTTAAAATAGGTTGGATATAATCTTGTGATAGTGGATACCACCTACCTGATGGTATCTACTATCCTAGAAGTGGAGTGATTAAGCATCGGGCTTATTAGATATCAGGGGCCGACCTTGTTGAACCAAACTTAAAATTATGATTGATAATTAATATATCACCCCTATAAACCCCAACCAAACGAGCACTAAGTATATACACATATATATTTAATTTGGTTAAATACTAAAAAATAAATAGGATATCAATTTGGTTCAATTGTATTATCCTCTCTTTTAAAAAAATGATAATTAAATTGAACATGCCTATTTTTTATTTACATAATGTTTTGACTTTTAAAAAAATTGATACATATATGAATTTTTCATATATCAATGCATTGATAATTATTTTAAGTCGGAAACATATTATTTTTAATAAATAAAATATATTAGTCATATGTGACCAACAACTATTTCAAAATACTATCACAAAAACAACGGGCTTTTTGTATATAACCCCCCGAGGTATTGAGTTTTAGCAAACAACCCCCTGAGGTATGAAATCTTGGCAAGTAACCCTTTCTGTTAAGTTGACCGTTAGTCAACGGTTAAGTTTATGGGCAAAATTGTAATTTACAAATTAAAACAAGGAACAATAAAAATAATTAAATAAAATTTAAATCACTTTATACAACTATTATTTTTCTCAGTTTCAAGTTTATTTATTTATCTAAAAATTTAGATATATATTATATTACTCTATCTAATAATTTGAAGGTAAAATTAAATAAATTTAGATAAATAATTTGAAGGTAATATAATATTTGAAATTAAAGGTAATTTAGATAGAATAATATTATATATATAATATATAATATAATATTTGAAGGTAGAATAATATAATATTATAATATATAAATTTGAAGGTAATTTAGATTTTGAATGTAAAATTAAACAAATTTAGATAAATAATTTGAAGATAATATAATATTTGAAGTTAAGGTAATTTACATAGAATAATATAATATATAATATAATATTTGAAGTTGAAGGTAATTTACATAGAATAATATAATATTATAATATATAAATTTGAAGGTAATTTAGATAGAATAATATAAGATATATCTAAATTTTTAGATAAATAAATAAACATTTGAAATTTAGAAAAATTATTGTTGTATAAAGTGAATAAAATTTTATTTATTTATTTTTGTTTTTCCTTGTTTATATATATAAATTACAATTTTGTCATAAACTTAACTGTTGACTAACGGTCAACTTAACAGAAAGGGTTATTTGCAAAGATTTCATACCTTGGGGGTTGTTTGCTAAAGCTCAATACCTCGGGAGTTATATACAAAAAGTCCCAAAAACAACATAGCAATTTTTCAATTTCATTCAATAAATATAAAATAAAATAAAATTACGATCTATTTTGACAATAAAAATATCTTAAATAAATTAAAAATACGAAACTATTTCTTCATAAATAATAACTTAAATGAAATAAAAAAATAAATAATTATTTTGTTGATTTTATATGATATTTGATATAGGGGTAGTAAGGGCATTAAATTATTGTATTTATGATTACCTTGATATGATAATCACATTACCTCAATAAATAAGGTATTGTAATTCCCTTATTTGAGATGATGATTCCCATATTTTGGGAATTAGATTGTATTCCATAATATCTAATAAAAAATACCAAACAAGGTTATTTGATTTTTTGGAATCATATTCCCTATTTTGATTTCATTCCTTTGACAAACAAACGGAGCCTAAAATGTATGTGGTTCTATTTTTTTTAATGTCCTATAACTAATAGCTTAGGATTATAAATTTACAATAATAAAGTAAATCTATGCTTGAAATATTCATAATTTTGTTGTTATGAATTATATTCATACTTTTACTTTTGAGAATAATAAACTTATATTACAAATTATGTCGTATTATAAAACTTGTACATATTGGAATCATATATATTTGTAATAATAAATAGTTTTTCTCATCATATTATGTAAGATGGATTAGGATCTTCCTCTCCAAAATTATATTTCATCCTCTACACCATTATATGAATGTTTGACATGTGTCATAGATGTTAATCCTTGTTTGTCTTATAAATTAAAAATAAAAAGATAAAAAAAATAGAATCAAATAATTAAAGAAACCAAGATAAAAAAGGAAATAGAATAAATTGAATCTGCAAAATATATAATAGGGTTTTGGCCATGTGATGATAATTATTAAAAAAATTGTAGTTGCATGCATATTGGCTGGTTTTAATCGACAACGGCGTTAACTACCAGATTATGAATAATAATTTTTTCTTTCTTTTGGCAAGAATTTTTTAAATTATTTAAATTTTGTGATAATTTTAAAGAAAATTTTGTGGAATGTCAAACAAATAAATTTTTTAATAATTTTTTATGCTGAAATGTAATTTTTGGGCAAAGGTTACCAACCAATTGAGGCTTTAATTTTCCATTGTTTCTAAAATATTCTAGTTCACATAAATTTTGGTTGAATCAGGGTAATTGTTTAAGTGAACAAATTGTATTTTTCAAGTAATTATTACAAGATACGTGATTAGCTTTTGAAAAATAATTTTTCTAGTTATTTTAGTAAAGTGTAGGCTTAGATTATTGGATTGAATTTTATTTTGCAATAAAATACAAGGAGAAGCCATCAAACACCTTCCTTTCCAAGTGATTTTTATGAAGTTTAGAGCTCAATAAATTTTTTTTCTGTTTCCTTTTTTATTTTGGTTTTTTTAATTATTTGATTCTAATTCTTTTTTTATTTTTAATTTACAAGGCAAAAAGGATTAACATCTATGACATATGTCAAACATCCACATAATGGAGTAGAGGATGAAACATTATTATGGAGCGGAAGATCTTAATCCATGTAATATAGGTATAGCTATAGATGTAAATAAGTAAAAAAGAGAGCATCAAACCCAAATGGATTGCAATTGCCATGTTGAACTTCGATTAAAAATAAAAAGAACTGATTTGATTTGAGATGTATATACTATATAGTAGTACTAGCAAGTAACCCGTACTATGCATGGTAAAATACAAAAAGAAAATTACGTTTACAGGGTAATAAAATATTAATATTTCTTATCATATATAATTATGGTATACAAATTACTCAAACATGATGTGGATGCTACAACAATAGAAAATAGAAAGTGACTTAGTAAAATGGAAAGAAAATCTTAATCAATCATAAATTACAAACATCACAATAGCGAATCCATAATACAGAAATCAGGAAATAATTATTCAATTTTTTCTTCGAAAAATTTCCATATTAAATAGATAATTTATAATTAGAAATAACTTAACATTAAATTTTTTGGATAAACAACAATGAAAAAATAAACTTACTAAAATGCAGAAAGTGTCCCAAGAAAAGCTCTAAAGTGTATAATAAAAGAAAGAGCTCTATGAAATTTTTTATGTATAAAAGGGTTTGACAAATGAATCAAAATAAAGGGCATACGCTATGTAAGATTAATCACAAAAGAAGATAAAAATTAACACAAAAATCCTTATAATTAAAAATAAATTGAAGCTCGACAATAAATATAATAAAGAATATAAATCTAGAAGTTCAAGAACAACAAAAATTTTAAGAATGAACCAAATATAGCATTAGAAATGAAAAGTTTCGAGGAGAATGATAAATGAGAACCTCAAAAAACATTATTATGAAAGAATAATATGAAACAAAATATAAAAAAATACTAATTAAAAGAGATGAATGTCTCTTGATTGATTTACAAATTAAACTAACTAAAAATAAATTAACAAACCGAAGAAGAGAAAATTTATACAAAATCATAATAATTAGTAATAACTTATGGAAAAATCAAACATAATATATGGATCAAAGCTACAAAAAAGTAGAAATATTAAAATAAAAAAATTAAATTAACAACCAGAATACCTTATTATCCCAAACAAAGCAAACCAAATTGTTTCATGTGGAAGAAGTGAATTTTTGAGAATCATCAAACTGAAATTATGTAACAAATATAAAAAAAACACTAATTAAAAGAGACGAATGTCTTCTGATTGATTTAAAAATTAAACCAACTAAAAATAAATTAACAAACCAAAGAAGAGAAAATTCTACAAAATCATAATAATTAGTATTAACTTATGGAAAAATCTAGCAAAAGATATGGAGCAGAAAAAAATGAAATTAACAATTAGACTTATTATCCCAAATTAAGCAAACCAAATTGATTAATGTAGAAGTGGATTTTTGAGAATCATCAAATTGAATTTATGAAACAAAATACAAAAAAATACTAATTTAAAAAAGATGAATGTCTTTTGATTGATTTAAAAATTAAACCAACTAAAAATAAATTAACAAAACGAAGAAGAGAAAATTTATACAAAATCATAATAATTAGTACTAACTTATGAAAAAATCAAACAAAACATATGGAGCAAAACTGAAAAAAAATAAGTAGAATATTTTAAAAAGATTAAATTAACAATCAGAATACCTTATTATCCCAAACCAAGCAAACCAAATTAATTCATGTAGTCTTAAGAAGTGGATTTTTGAGAATCATCAAATTGAAATTATGAAACCAAAAAAAAAACTTATTAAATAGATGAATGTCTTTTGCTTGATTTAAAAATTAAACCAACTAAAAGTAAATTAACAAAACAAAGAAGAGAAAATTTATTCAAAATCATAATAATTACTACTAACTTATGAAAAAATCAAACAAAACATATGGATCAAAACTAAAAAAAAAGTAGAAATATTAAAAAAAAAATGAAATTAACAATCAAAATACCTTATGATCCCAAACCAAGCAAACCAAATTGATTCATGTAGAAGAAGAAGTGGATTTTTTAGAATCTCAAATTGAATTTATGAATAAAAGATATTGTATGATGAATAAGTCTTTTAGAAATAAAATCAATTGAGTAATTTAAGAAAGAATATAATGATATATGAAATTTTTCTTTCTTAAAATTACCTAATTCCATGAATTATTGAATTAATAGGGATTCTTACCTAATCAAAATAGATATTTATTAAATTAAGGAATCAATTAGCATTGTTGATTGAATGACTTAAATATAGTAATCAATTTTTAAGATACTAAATATTCAAAATTTAATTTAAAAAAATTCAAAATTCTAGAAAATTAGAATTAACATTACGAGTCCCACACCGCTTTGCTATAATATATATAATAGATAATAGATAATAGATAATAGATATACACACAAATGAATTAACATCCAAAAACAAAATAAACAAATGAAAAATGTTTATGATAGCGCTTGGCCTTAGCCTAAGGGCAGTCCAACTCCAGTCCTTATTTGTAGTACCAAACTAAATTATTATCAGACAGGACACAGCTTGCGTCCCAGTTACCTTTGTACACATCATTGCCCATCTTTCATTTGGGGTCCACTGGGTAAAATTCGAAAGACACACGCACGTGTTTTTTTAATAATATTTTAATATTTTCACTTATGATAAATAGTAATCTCGTTCATTATCTTATTTCTAATTTGTACGTAGTTTACAATATATTCTTTTATAATCTCTATTTAAATTTATTATTGATAATACAATTTCCACTAATTTTTTTTATTATCTAACAATTACATCCCATCATTCAATGTTGGGTTGACTTCGAATAAAAATCGTCGCAACATCATTCAATGTTAAAAATTAAATCAATTTTATCGAAAACAATCTATTACACCAATCGTGCGAGGCGATCTCCATTGTGACAAGTTTAATTGATGGTAAATCTTTTTTAAATGCCTGAGTATATATAAATCACTCGAGAGTTGGATTCCGAAACATACCGCTATTGGAGTCTAATATTTTAGAAAATCACATTTAATTCAACTTTATAAATATAAAGTATTTTTTAATCTAAAAAACCTAACTAGAAACTTTTCTTCTCAAAAAATCTAAAGTTAGTTAATAATTCTTGGAATCAAATTACCTTCTATTAATTATAATTACTCTTTATTTCTTAAGTAAGGAATTGATCAATTACTTTTTTAATCAAAATTTTATTGATTTAAAATAATTCGTTGGATTATCAATGTAAAAATTTCTATATAAGAAATAACTTTCTATACGAAGTTATAATTAATTAATTTTAATTTAGAAGGCGGATCAAGTTGATAAAAAAAAAGTATTAGCCATAAGCGTTTGGATGCTTGGACTGAAAGTTGGTGGAATGAGTTTTTTAAATTGAGAAATATTTGATATAAAAATTTATTTTGAAAAAAATTTAATATTTTTTTCTAATAATAATAATAATTATTATTATTTAGGAATGCCTGCCAATCTTGTCCAAACTTTGGTGCAAATTGCAATATATTAGAATGGTCCCTCCCCTAAGATACAAACCAATATTGGTTAAGACATAAAAATTCGTGGTCCATGATTTATTAAAACAAATAACTCCATACTAAATATCAAATTGCTTCTATTTCAATATAATAACTATATAACAAAAAAAAAAAAAAAAATTCCTACAACATTGTTTTTAAAAATAAGAAGAAATCCCCATAACTTTGTTCTCTAAATAAGAATAAATCCCTGAAACTTGGTAAATAATGTTATTATATAAAAATAATAGTATAAATTGAAGAATCCCCAAATATGAGGGGAAGACACAAAAGAACAAAAGAGAAAAAAAGGAAGTCATTTCGATCTCGTGCTTCTTTAGCACATGTGAACGATCTCCTACCAATTCAGGGACCATTTACTTTCATTTTTAAGCATTTATTTTAATTTGGCTCAACCATAACAGTCATGTCTGTGTCAGAGGATTAATTTCCTCATTTATTTTAATAAACTCACAAAATTACACCCATTTCTTCACGCCCCACAAACTTATAAATTAAGATATAATAAACAGTTGAATGTTGTGCCCTTGATCATGAGTTCGATTCCTGCTGAAGGACTGTCTAATGCCTTCTCTACTGTGAGCCTGTCAGCTATGGGCAACCTAAGTTGGTTTAACTCTCTTATGTGATTTACAGGTTATTGTACAAGAGCGAGATTTCAGTGCGCACCTAACGGTTACGGGTTTCCCCCATTAAAAAAAATTCACTATGTTCAAATATAGTTGTAGATATTGAAATTTTGCAACCAATCAAATCATGCCACGTGGAAATATTGACCAATCAAAAGTCGTCTACGACAAAAGATATTTATTTATTCAAGTTAAGTTTTGGATAAATTCAAGTTAAGTTTTGGATAATTATCAATTCAAGTTAAGTTTTGGATAATATCTAGAAGATCTATCTAGATCTTCTATCAGCCAATCAAATGACTCCAAAATTATGATAATTATTTATTAAATCAAATGGATAATTATCACTGGAATCCAAATTATCCACAACTCTTCCATCCTACACCTATAAATAGGGTCCTTTGGAAATCATAATACACACACAGAAGTTCAATCAAAAAGCTAGAGAAGACGAAGGAAGCTCTTCAAATTTTCTCTACGAAGGTTCTTCAAATATTCAAGGCGTTCTAGGCGAGACTCAAGGCGTTCTAGGCGATATTCAAGGCGTTCTTGAAGATATTCATCAAATTATAGCGTTTGATTCGTAATTACGGTGCTAAACCTACGAATTAACGTTATAGAAATTCAAATCAAATTCAAGGAAGATCAAAGTCACAAAGTCAACCTTGAAGATTTCAAATTCCATATCAAATTCAACGTTTGATCCGAGATTAAGCTGCCAAGCCCTCGAATTAACGTTATAAACATTCAAGTCAACGTTGGAGAAGATCAAAGAAGCAAAGTCAACTCCAATATTCAAGTCAACATATTTTTGAAGGAAGAATTAGAGGATTAAAATAGAGATTTGTACCCCATATTTTATTTTGATCAATATAAATTTCATTTGTCACAATTTTTGTGTTTCTTGATTTTCAGAATTACAAATTTGTTGTGTACAATAGTATAAGAAAGTGAATCTACAACTTTAGCACAAGAATTATGACAAAATTGATAGTCACTTGTAAATTTTGAAGTACGCTGAAATACAGGTATATTTCAATTTCAAAATTAAATGGTCATTTTGTTCTAATACATCTCACAATTTCTATGGTTCAGTGACAAAATGAAGGGTTTCTTTCAAATCAAAAAGGAAAAAACATGCCAAAACACCCCATGCTCCTTACCTAAAATGTAACACAACCCTGTAATGCATTAAATTAATATATATATATATATATATGAAGTGAAATGTGTATAAACTATTTTCTAAATTATACACACTATGAATGGCACTTTGCATACCTACATGTATGTGCTGGAACATAAATTGTAGAAAAAATTGAAATAATAGATCCAAAGAAATTTATTGGTTTTGTTTTTATAAATACTATGATTATATTTATATATAATATGTTCTTTGTCCTTTCATTCAATCACGTATAAGTTAAAACATATGTGGGTGGTGGTGTTTTTTGGCTTGATTTCATTGGCTAAGGGCGTATTTGTCAATTCATGACCCCTCTAGGTCATGTTTGTTTTGTTTTGAGTTAGATTTTTAATTTTTTTCCAAAAATTTATATTACGAAAATTCGTGTGAGAATAATGCGATGTATATGATATTTGTTTATATTTTTAAAATTTGGTCCAAAGCAAATGTGTCAAATTAATAAGAATTAGTTTACGTGTGATGTGTTAAATAACTATAAGTATGAAATAAAAAGAGAAAGATCTTAATATTAAAAAATATTATATATTTATTATTATATGAGATACGGAATATAATAATTTTAGTACTTATGTAAAAATTTAATAATTTGAATTTAAATGAAAACAATTAGTATTATTATTTTTTAACATTTAGCAACCCAAAATTTTGAAACTGAAATTAAAAAACATAAACAAACAAGGCCTTAAATTCCCAGGCAAATAATTAAATAAATAGCGTACGTAGTATACTATATTTTACATAAAAGGAACATGTCCAAATGCCACTAGTTTGCTTTGCAATGGAGCAACCACCACCATTCATTAATGATCACCGCAGCGCCACCGTCTCGGCCGCCGCAGACAGTCCAAGTGGCGGCACACGCCACCCCGTGTACCGCGGCGTGCGTAAGCGCAGGTGGGGGAAATGGGTGTCCGAGATCCGAGAACCCAAAAAGAAGACCCGAATATGGCTCGGGTCATTCCCCGCGCCCGAAATGGCTGCCCGAGCATACGACGTCGCTGCGTATTGCCTGAAAGGTCCGAAAGCTCAGCTCAATTTCCCCGACGAAATCGAGCACTTGCCACGTCCCTCGACCAGCACGGCAAGGGATATACAAGCAGCAGCCGCGCTGGCAGCCAAGATGGTGAATGAGAAGAGTGGCGCCGCCGTGCAAGGCGGCGGAGCAGATGACTTTTGGGCGGAGATAGAGCTGCCGGAGCTGATGGATGATAATAATAACGTTAATGACTATTCATCGGAGGTATGGTATTCGAACTCGTCTAATTATGGGATGTTCCCTGGTGATATTCCCATGCCCATGGATATTGGAGACTAGATATTAATGTTTAATTAATGCTACTAAATATTCATTACAGATAATAAATTATTTATTTGGTGTAATTATTGTAAGTTCTTGTGATACAATAGTAACTTTTGTTTTGTAAAGTAATTTATTGATACATATTTTTACAATAAATGATAAGGAAAAAAACAAATAGTACAAGTATTTTATGATTATTACATCCTTTTTTCCATGATTCTTACTATTAGTGACATCAGTCTTTTAACAATGATAGTAGTACTACTACTACAAAAGATTGGATCAGAAAGATATAGCATTTTTTAAATTATAATAAATTATTGTTTGAGTACTTTGTGCAAAGTACAAAAATAGTTATTTCAGTGACGAGTTATTATCAAGGATTAGGCATTAAATATGGATCGAATACTCTATGACTGTAATATAGATCAATATATTCTTGCTTCTAGTGATACTGAGATCCATCCACTATCAATTGCAACGATGTATTATTGATTAATACATTTCTGAATTCCCACCAAACATTTGATTAGCTCCAAAAAAGCATTAAATATTTTTTTTATAAGCAAAATTTGTACTAGATTAATATGAATGGTCTCACAGGTATTAAATTTGTTTTGCTCAATAATATAAAAATTAAGTATTGACAATGAAAATATATGTTATGATTTGAAGTTGTGGTTTATAGCAGTCTAAATCCACCATTAATTTGGTCAGAATAGACATTTTATATTATCACGCGTGAAAAAAAAATGTTAACTAGCTGTGGTAAAAATATATTAATCTAACACTTTTTTTTTATAGAGACTGAGCCATGGTTTTGCAATGAAGAAAAAATTGATGATGATGGTTATAAATTATGGACAATGTTTTGACCACTAAAGTAAAGCCGCGTCGTGGTCGTGGTTTTAACCTTTTTAAAATGGCTAATTGACAAAATGTAAATTTTAACAATACATGAATTCTAACCACTACAATTTGACACCAACACCTTGATTAGAATTTGGTTGCTTCAATTCTCAAATTATGAATTGAATCAGCATATTGATTTGTGAGACAAAATCGAGTTGTTTTAGATAGGAGACTGGATATACATCCTAGTTACGAGGTTATAATCAATCTAAGATTTAGTTGAAAGAAATAACACGTGATGTGGTTAATTCAATATATATATACATGTAAAACTGTATTGTTTATTTGAGTTATAATTAAGCCTTAGGTAATTTTTTTTTTAAAAAATGTATATTATAATTCAAAAATTCATACGCTCTAATTAGTAAGACATGGGATCAAAAAGATTTGTGATTAAATTACGTCCGGTATATTATGATTTTCTTTTATATTTATGGAGAAAAAATTGGATAAAGAATACGGAAATGGAAAACAAACGAATTCGTAGATATATACAAATGAATTATTCGGGAGTATAAATATGATTTGTTTTCTTATAATTAAAAAGATACATTGCTTTTGTACTCAACTTTTATTTTATAAATATAGTATTTTATATTCATCTCTAGCTAGTTGACAATAATTGATATTTTGATAAATTATTAACGTTCATAGGGTTTATTTAATTGTATAGTATTGAATTAACTAAATGTTCCCTGTACAACACCAAATTAAATGAATAGAAAATAAAACTTTTAATTCTCTTTCTTGCATAGAAATTAGTTTCAATAATACAATTTATTGGATGATCGACGATATAATAAAAGTTGTTAGAACTTAGAAGTTCATTTGTGTTTTAATCATTCATTAACGAAAGACAGTTATTTGATCTCAGCTCACTCTCAATAAATATAGTTTTTAAACTAAGAGAATATTTGACAAATTTCAGTGACAGAAAAAAGAATAAAAGTTGATAAAATCCATAAATTATGATAATCATTATTAAGATATATTCTTCACAATTAATTTTCTTAATCAAAACCCTAGCCAAACTATTTAATTATCATTAAGCGCGTGCTTTCTCTTGGTCAATCTTTAAAGAATAAATCTACAACAATTTCTTTAGCTTGCAAAAACAACATTGTAATTATTGAATAATTCCATTAAATAAATCCACAGCTTGATATATGTAAAAATACGCAAAAGAAACTATAACGTAATAGTAGGCATGTCAGTGGGTGGGTCTTACCCAGACCCAGACCCACAAATTTAAATTGGGTCTAGACCCAGACCCAGACCCAAAATAAACCTAGACCCAAACAAGACCCAATTTGGACCCAATACTTAAGTCCACAACTATTGATTAAAACCCTAATATATACATATATCATATTACACTTCTACAACACATCTCCCAACCACCACCATCCGCCGCCGACCTCCGCCGCTGCCATCTGCCGCGGCCCTCCGCCGCCGCCCTCCGCTGTCATCAGCCGCCGCCTCCCTCCGCCGTCATATATCTCTCTCTCTTCTTTCTATTCTCTTTCTTTTCTCTTCAATGTCACTCCCTTTTTTTTTCCAGATTTTGAAACACAAAATATTAAGTAGATACATATATGATATATACATACATATGATATATTATATATACAAATAATTATATGTGGATGAATTCGAACTTGTTTGATATTTACATATATATGTTTCCTTAAGATTATTTGTTCTTTTTTCCTTTTGAAATTTACTTTCTACATATAAGTTGGGTAATTATGTTCTTTGACAGGTTCGTTGGGGAAGAGAGTTTTTTCATGGAAATTATATATATATATATAAATATTATATATAAATATAAATAATTATATTTCAGATTTCATATTTTATCTTCAATTTGGGGTTATGCATTTTTTAGTATTATAATGTAATATAATACATTTACAAATTATATGTAAATGTATTCACTCTATTTTAGTTAGATAATATTTAAATTATATGATACAATATATTTATTACATAAATATATAATTAGAAAAAGTAAACAATAAAATTAATTGGGTCTAGACATAGACCCAGACCCAATGGGTCCGAAGTTTTGGGTCTGGGTCTAGACCCAAAAGTTTGGGTCTTAAATAGACCCAAAACTTTGGGTCTGGGTCCAATGTTTTGGGTCTGGGTCTGGGCCGGACCTGCCCAATGACAGCTCTACGTAATAGTAGTAGACCAAGATTGAAAAAAGTTATTTAAGTTGCCACAATAAAATTCTTTTTCATAATCATAATCTCCTAAGTCAAATACGAGAAACTTGTAAAAGATTCAAAATAATTGATGGAAAGTTAAACAATATCATCAGAGAATATATGCAGTATCATTTCAATAAAGTGATTAGGCTATTGTTAAATGTAAAAATAATAAAAAAAAAATTTGCAAACTATTACTGAAAATCATGAGAGAATATACAAGTTATAATTTGGAGAAAAATAAAGCAAACATAAATGATGATATTAAATTGAAGATTTATTCATCACTAAAATTAATGGTGCTTGTGGAGTTTGTTGAGGATCATATGGATGAGATTTTTCAGATTTATTGGAGGGGTTTGCTGTAGGGACTTTGGTGGCGGCAAATAAGTTATGGACCCATAACATATTTGTTTTTCTGTGAAGTGTGAAACACACTTGTTTTTTTTCCTTTACTACATAATTTATTAAAAGTTACAATTAAATACACTATAATTAGGTCCTTACGCTTCGAAAATATTACAATTAGGTTACATATTTGTTATTTTTATTTAATTTTTTAACACTATTTATTATATATTAAAACTAAAATAAAGTACATATATCTTATAAATTTAAAATATTTATTGCAACATGGATTAATATTACATGAAATGCAAAAAACAACAAAGTTTGAAAAAAAGGGAGACTAAGTTAACATAAGATTGATAGATTAGATAGACAATACTACTTTAATACGATGGTAAATCAGTTACATCAAATTTATATTTATTTTTTGTGTCTCCTTTTATACCAAATTTTGATCTATGTAATATATAAAATGTAACTCGGTTTTCATATATTGTGTAAAATTTAAATTTAATTATGTAGTATTATTAAATAATAAAATTATTATTTTATAAGAGTATAAAATAACACAATGTGTTTTCTTAAATGAATACATAATAAATTTTTCAATCTCGGGTGTTATTTGCAAATATGAAAAATAATATGAATGAGGTGTAAAAATAATATTCTAGAGAGTATACTTTTAGTTTGAAATTTGGTGTAGCACATTGAAGCGCTATTATTGTAGTTGCACTAAAATAGTGCAGACGGTGGTTATTATTAGTGTTTGTTGGAAAAAAAAAAAAAGGGATATAAAAAGGTGTTGGATACCTTATTTGCATAAAAAATTTAAACACCATACATATCTAAGATATAAAATATTAATGTATGTTTTGAGTAAATGTTATCAGAACGGAATTTTCAATTCTAACTCGTGGTTGAATGTTTGAAATAGATTATCCCACAATAGAAATAAATCACAAGTTAAGTTAGTATGTTTTGTGCTTTAGAATTTCCTAGTCAAGCATAAAGAAGAAATGATGCTTATAAGTCTATATATATATTTCTGGGTTATGCATTTACATGGAAATCGCATTTCTTATATTTATTCAAGTGCCTGGAGGGGTGGGTCTACGTAATTATTTTTGTAATTTAATATTCTGCAAACTTTAGACTCGCCACAATATATAGATAGATTTATTTTTTCCATTATATAGTTATATATAACCATGATAAAGATCAGAGTGGTATATGAATAGGTAAAATATGCTTAAATAATTGCCAGAGAAGCCAAAAGAAGGAAACATAGAAATAAAGAGGTTGAAAATGATATAATGATTAAATAAAAAAAAAAAGGGTTGCTTTCTTGAAATTGTTATAAAGTGTACAACATGCATGATAAAGTAACTTTTTATGTTTTGTCTCATTGTAATAATAATAATTCTCATTCTGAAGTTGTCTAATAGCCAAAAAAAAACATGTTTTTATGTTAAGCATGTAAAGATGGGTCCAATCCACTCCTTAAAATGAACTGATCACTTTATCTTTTGTACCACAGAATAGAATCCTATGCATATATAACAAAGTACTTGAATTGTTTCCATCATTGCAATGCCGGCTCCAGATTCATCATAGTATGAGTAAGTTTGGTGAGTGATCAGTTCTTATGTAACCTCATGATTTAAACTTTTAGTATAGTCAAAATTATTCGTTCAGTTTACAGTGAAATCGTATATATCATATTACATTAGAAAATGATATTGAGTCTTGAGAGGCTGCTGTGTAACCTGATATCAGTCTTATCTGAACTTATAAAGAGAATTGACAATTGTTACATGACCATTATTATAATTCTAGGTTCAACTCGATTAGATCAAACTTACATATATGTTGTTAATAAATGAATGATCAATCATAAAAACAATTATAATTTATTTTTTTGAAATATAATTGAATTCGAGGAGATTAAATATGAGCTAAAATATTCCAAAAAAATGAAAAATAAAATGGAGGAGGACATTTGTCTCTTTAAACAATAACAATTATTGTGGTTATTCACTGGTTTCCACTTTCCACTATTAGATAAAAGAAATAGGTAAAGTTGTAGAAGTCAACAAACGACTCCCATTGGGTATTGGCTCCATAATATGCATGATCTAACCATAACTTTCTCTCATTCCCATTTTCTTGTCAAACCCCTCTCCTTATTCTTCTCCATATCTTAAAAAATCAACAGCACAAACATGGCAAAGGAGAATGAAGAAACAAAACCAAACTTTTCATTTCCATTTGTGGGTATAGCAAGATTAATGCATTCACCAGATCATCATGTATCAGGAATGGCAACACCACCAATCCAGACCTTAGCAGCTTCAGTCCCGTTCAAATGGGAGGAGCAGCCCGGAAAACCCCGACCCTGCACAGATATCATAGCTATACCCCAACGCTTGGAGCTGGAACTTCCCCCCTGCAGCAGGATCATCGACAAAATGCCATCCCCTACTGCAGTTCTTGATGGACCTTATAATCTGGGTCGACCCAAGTTCTATTCTTTCAGATTCTTTAAGGCCTCTTTTGACAGTAGCAGCAATAGTGCTAGCCCTGAGGGTAGTAGTGATGTTGATGTTCTGCTTGGCCAAAAGACTAGGAAGAAATGGTTTTACAAGCTGAGGAGGAATGGTAGAAAGGGAGCTGCTGGTGGGGGTAGTTTCGGGTTTTCACATACTGGTAATAGTGGTGATGAAACATGGAAGATGAGAAGAAGTGGAAGCTTTTCCGGTGGTTCTAGGTCTACTCATCTCTCATGGGTAACTTTTACTAATTCCTTTTTTTTACATCTCTAATCATTTTTCAACATTTATTTTCTTCTCTTTTATCTAAGTATAGTTGTTTTTGGTAACATTTGTCTAATTATATTTGAGATAATGCAGCATTTTACATAGTAATTATGTGCTTAAGTAACTATATGCATTTTGGATGAATTACTGTTATCGTCTTATTTATTGATGTACACTGCTGTGTTACACTAGAGTAATCAATCATATGATGAATAGAGGTAGGTATAATCCAAGTGAATTTCAAGAAATAAATGATCGATTTCATCAAACGAGTGTTGGTATTCATAATCTTTTTGAAACACATTTTAAGTTTTGCCATGTTGAGTCTGAAATAGAATTTTCCGATAATATCATGGATAGTTAGTTAGGTCCAAACAATATTTTTTCAAGTTTAATAATTTTGTAACTTTTACCACCTGGTATTAGATATGTTTTTCATCAGGAGTATCTGAAAAACTGAACTCCAAATTGATTCATGTACCAGTCCAGTACTACCACTTCTTCATCCTAGGCTACTTTAATTTCTTTTCAAGACTTTTCTATTGCGACTAGCTACCATCATTTAGTTGCATTGAATATCGCCTTAATTCGTCATTTCCAATCAGTAGGGCAATTGGAAAATTAAATTTTGAGGTTAATGGGGCCCTGACCTAGGCTATATTGTTCTACAAAAGATACCAAAAAGGTTGGTTGCAAAGTCAGTCCAAAATTAAATAGGAGTAGGTAGAACTCTGTACACAGCTATTATGTGTGTTGTTTTGTCAATGTGGGGGGGGGGGGGGCAAACTAAAAACTTTCCAATTGACATTTTTGGCCAATTATTTGAGGAAAACACTGCTTTCTCAACATTTTTTGAACTTTCAGTATTCATTTCTTATTTAATTGCAGGCTGCTGTTTATCAAAGTCTAAAACAAGTTATACCATGGAAGAGCATTGGAAAATCAAAGAAAGATGGATCAGTTTGAATGTCATTGTTTCCTGCCTCTAGTATAAAGTTATTTTTTTTTAACTAAATGCTTCTAGTGTAAAGCTTTAGCACTATATATATATCTTGTCTTTGTCAGATCTCAACTCTGTTTCTTCCCAGTCATACCTGTAAATACAGAAGAGTTCAAAACAATGGTACAAAGAGAAGAAATAGGGCTATATTCTTCATGAAATTGTACACAAAACAAAACCCCCTACAAGCACATTGAGAAGGATTCTGCTATAGAACTCATATGCAAATATACCTCTGAAATAGGGGTGCAACTCGGCCCGGTTTGGTCAAAAACAGAACCGGAATTTCGGTTCGGTAATTTTACGAACCGAAAACCGAACCGGTTTGGTTCGGTTAAAAACCGAAAAAACCGAATTTAATTTTTTTATTTTTTTTATATTATTTTTTCCTATTTTTTTATTTTTTGGGTTAAAAAAAAACCCAAAAAAAAAAAAATCATCAATGAGATTCGAACCCAGGTCTTTTGGATGAAAGAGAAACACCTTAACCATTACACTACAATGTATTTTAATGTTTTTATTACAATTATTAATAATATAATATATTTAATTTAATAAAATTTTAAAAAAATTCGGTTTTCGGTTCGGTCCGGTTAACCGACACCACAAACCGAAACCGAACCGAAAACCGAATTTTTGGAAAATTAATAACCGAAAACCGAACCGAAATTTTCGGTTCGGTTAAAAACCGAACCGAAGTTTCGGTTTTCGGTTCGGTTCGGTCGGTTCGGTTGGTTTTGAACACCCCTACCTCTGATATAGTAAATAGGACTTGTATATCGAGGGTCATATGCACCCTCGTAACCTATGACCCTGAGTTACTAAAGTTATTAATATTTACACTGAAGTCCTTAATTAAAGATATTTATTTGCAAAACACAACTTAACCCGCGTGTTATTTAGATATCGGGTCAAATATATATATAACCCGGATAATCTGACACATCCATTCATGTACACTTGTACGGTATCCCATATGTCAATCATCCATCCGTACAACATGTCAGCTCTATAAATAGAACTCATTAAAGACAAGAAAAGGACTTTTGAGAGTTGATTCGTGAAAGACCTTACGACTAAGATATCTGATAATACGATTCCATTTTTAAACCGAGCTAAGTTAACTCGTATATGACTGAATATAATCTATTGAACTACGTCTAGACTTGGTCTCATTGAAAGGTACATAGGTAGCTCAGTGGACCTGAGTGCAGTCTATAAATTATCAATAACTCCATTAGGTAAAATACGAGCCTCGACTTGATTTGGTTCAGTTCATTTTTACGAGCTAAATCTCACCAGCTACCGTGTCTATTACTATGACGGTATCAATTTATGCATATTGTATAGAAAGATGACACCAACCTAAGGGAAATTAACATCAAAAGTAATCTTGGACTCCAAATCCATTTTGATTATGTGGGGGCCTGGCCAATTGTTGTGGTGCTTGCTTGTAGATCCTTCATAATCTTCATGGCTTGTGTATGTGGTGTTCATTTCTTGGGTAATGAAGGGGGATCAAGAAAAGGAGGAATGCAATATTTGTCCAAATTACTCATTGTACACTGAAATTGAATTGACATGAAATTAAATTCATCAAACCACTACTTGCTTGCATCTAAATCCCATAAGCCTATTTACATACAATCATGTCATTTCACAAAGATAAATGACTGGGCAGGGCAGATGAGAATATAAAAAAGAGAAAATCAAGATTTAGTTATACTTGCAGTTATGTACAATACAGCTACCATGTTGGTAGCATCCATCCTACGGTCCATCCAAGTAACAATCCAGCACCAACAAGACCCAACCCCAATGCCAAAACAACTGCATATTTCCCAACATCATACCAAGGACGAGATCGTTTTCTGCCAGAGGACTTTTGCCAGCTCTTTCGCGTTTTCCTACTTCTTTGAGGTAACATTACAGGAAAGATTGTGGAGACTGCAGTAGTTTTGCTATTTATGAATTGGATATACATGTTCTCCAGTTGCAAAAGATGGATCCACTGCTTATAGGCAAATAGCTGAGATGCCTGTCTGATTACGAGCCTCACAACATGTTCTTTCTCTGCACAAGCCTGTTTTGCGACTGTCTCGGCTTCTCTTGCACGTGTCTGTGAATGACGTAGTGCTTCCATTAATTGACCCTTGCTTGCATCATCCTCATAGGCATGTGTTTCACGGGTTGGGCCATCCCTGGGTTGAGATCGGGAAAATCATAACACTGAAGATGTTAGTGTAATGGAAATATTTGGACATGATGAGTGTTGATGTAAGAAAAGGTTTTGAAATAAAAGTAAACATGAACAATCTGTATCTTGATTACCATGACAAAAGGGTCAATTACATATGACACCCCTGCATTAGACCCTAATGATAAATAACACCATGAGGTTTGAGGAATTACCATACTGCCCCCTGGTGGTAAAAACAGATTACCATTTCAGCCCGTAAGTAAATCAGATTATAATCTCACCCCTGTTTCTCGAGTCGTAATCTAACAGGATTTCTTGGTAAATTTGCCGACCAAGTGAAGGACTGTGCATGTAGTAGTCCCCAAGAATAATTTTTTTAAAGGCGATCACTAGTTCATGACTACAAGATTCCATTTATGCGGATGGATAATCTGATGTTTCAAGCTTTGTAGCAAGGAAATCTTTGTTCCCATTTTCAACTCAAATTTGGATTTTGCTTCTGAGAACAAAAGTCGAACAGATCTAATCATATCTAATTGTGACAGCATGTAGAACTTGGGATATAGATTTATTACTCACCCAAGTTGTTTATCTGTATGCTATTAGACCCTTACACAGACCTATCTATTACACAAACAATAGCTACTGAAGTTCTGAACACACTGTTTGGTATTTGCCGAAAAACGATAATTAAACACATCGATTAAAAAACAATAAAAAAAACACAAGCAATAATTACCTAAATAGCTTGTCTGCACCAGAAAACAATTCAGTTTCAGCTGTCATCCTAAGTTTTTGGCAAGAACTTTTTGCAGTCATGCCAGCTGGTACATAGGCACAAGTGCTCTTATGATGGTCACCCCCAATCCCGGGATTTGTATATGGTGATGTGCTGAAAATCTCGTCACAGCCATAGTAATACATATTAACATTTGGATCCTTTTTGACACTAGTCTTCTGAGGCCTGGGAAGGTCACAATTCTCTATAAGGCCAAACGACCTTTCTGCAACTAATAAAGCTAACTCTTCTGTATCTGCAGTTCGCCACCATGGACTACTTTTTTCAGCCCCAATCCAAGATGACTCAGAATAAAAATAAAGCTCATTGGAATTTTTAGACAGCCCACAACTAAAGAGACCTTCATCCCTCAATTCTCCTACATCCTCTTTACCTCCGAAATCTTTCATTGCACAAGTTGTGGATTTATTACACTGATTCTCATATGAAGATCCAGAATATGTGGTCTGATCAATGAGGCCAGGGTCATCTATGCTTTCCTGCATTTGGCGGTTTTCAATATTTCCTGTGGGTGGATTTTTACACTGTTCGTCCATCAAAGTTTTCTGATAGCCATAATTGGGTTGGAGCTGAAGCCACCATCTTGAATTGGGGGATAAATTGGAAAACGAAGGGTTGCGGCTAAAGGGCTGAGGGCCAGTGGACGGAATATCTTGGCCACCGGGCGCATTTGTGGGTCCCGCATCGGCCTGTTTAACCGAAGGGGGAAGTGATGAACAGCAAGCCAACTTAGGAGCTCTTTTAGCATCTTCTTGGACCAAGCATCTGTTGGCCGTTCTTTGCCAAGCAGCTCTTGCTTCTGCTAGCGCCATTATTGATCCATATCTTCACCAATTTTCAAAAATTATCTTAGAAATAAATGATTAAAGGATGTTGTAAAAGAATTTTCATTGAAGGAGATGACAATATATGGTAAGATCCAGGGCCCATGACTTAGAGGTGGAGTTCAATCCAGCCAGATCGAGCTTGTTTCTCTACTTTGGTTTGTAATAGAAAATAATCACTTGTGTAATTGATGTGATCGTCTCATTCAAAAAACACAAAGATTGACAATTATTATGATCGAACACATTCAGACAAATAAAATACAGCATAATTCAAAAGAAATCTGGTAGAATAACATCCTTTCACAAGCACAAAATTTCATTATTTACAGGTCAAAGCATTAGTAACTCCAGGCCAAATAACCAACATAAATAAAAGCAAATCTTAACAATCATTAGAATACACATAAAAGTAGATGATCAAAGTTAAATCCCCTTAATCAAACCCAAGAGAAACACACATGATACAGCTAACCATCAATCATAGCATCTTAAAGTTATACCTGCTCTAAATTTATCAACAAAAAAACAGAGTCATCAACCCATAAAAACACCTTAGATTAAACTAATAAGCAGAAAATGAGGGCACCAAATTATATTACCAAGTAATTTATCTTCATTAAAAAGATCAAAGTTCTAACACAAGCACTTCAAATACACAAGTTAGAACTTAAATAAGAGAGAGAGAGAGAAAGAGAGATGGAGAGAGAGAAAGAACCTGAAAAATAGCAAAAATCAAGACACAGAGAGATGGGCAAAAATGGGATGTGGATCAAAGATGAAATCTAGCAAGTGTTGATCTCTAAAAAGACACTGATATTGCTCAAAGAATTTTGTTTTTGCTTTTACGTTTCAGTTATCATTTCAGTGCTGTCGGTTTTGTTACATTCGCGCTATCACGTGCAACGACATCGTTTCGACTGTTTTTATCCTAATATGACGTCGAATGCTATTGTTTCATTCTCTTTTTTTCTTTCTTTTAATTGAACAAAGATAAAGTTTCATGCTTACTCTTCAATAGTCTGCATCCAAGAATTTGGAATTAGTTGGATAGCTGAGTGTTATGCTTTGATCACCATATTGATTTTGATTTCTCTTGATTAAATGTCTATTTGGTATATAATTGTAAGAATACGAACAAAATTAAGCTGATTTAATTTTATTGTGCGATTTGCATGACATTAGGCAAAAATGAGATTTACTTATCTCACCCTAAGTAGCTGCCGCATATTTTCCCTGTAATAAAATAATAATTTAGGAAAGAAATCTTATCAGATGTGTATTTGTTGAAACTAATATTTAATCTAGTTTCAAGACTTATTACATGATGTAACATGCATATGAAGCTTTTTAAAAAATTAATGAAAAAAATATGAGTTACTTGTATTCATTGTTCAAGTGTTGTTATGAAATTAGAAATGATATATATTTTATGACACAAAAATGGAAGTGAATTTTGGTTGTTTTTTGTCATGTACATACCAGATTCATCAAAATTTTGTGGCATTTGATGAGTTTTCTATTTGATATTTTTGTGAAAACGACATAAATACATTCAATTTTCTTGTAATGAAAGTGACCCATCAGAAAGAAACTGGTACAAGCATCTTATAGATAGAATTGGAGTAGAGTATGTATCTTGTAAAAATAATTTAATTGTTATATTTATTTATGGTCCATTAACTCATGACTTAGCCCCTCAATTTCAATTAGTCAAATCATTTTAATCAAGAAAGTTACTGTTAAGGAATGTATCTCAAGTACGTTCTTTCCAAGAATCGTAAATAAATTAATGATCACAACGGAGACCACTAAATTTCAAATTATCTTTCTGTACCTTTTATGAGATTTAATTAATATTAAAAAAAATTCAAATCTCTTTGATAATTCAACATATTATTATAACATCTCAAATTCTATTATGTCCAATATAAATGAAAGTATTTGATACCACTATTTCTACACAAAAAGTTTCTTAAATATTTTTTGGATACAATAATATATTGAATTACCAAAGAAATACGATAGATAGGAAGCATATTTTCTGTTATATTTATTAACTGGTTTAGGAGTTTTAGAGTTATATTGTTAGAACTTTAGTTTTGAATGCTTTATTTTTTTTAAAATAATATATCATTATATGATATTTTAATAATTGCTCGTTCTCAACATATTATTTAGTGATATTCATTTTTTTAGCTCAAAAGGAAAGGGCTATCTTTAAATGAAATTTTGAATATGAAATCTAAATAAGGGGAGGTCCATACCAAAATTCAAAATATGAGGGGCGTGTATGTCTATTACCTATAGTGTGAAGGAGGTGAATGCAATTATTTCTATTTTTATATTTAAATGGGAAAATTGTATCGACCTCCCCTGAACTATGAGCATTTGGCATTCACACCCCTTCATATTTAGATATTGGCATCAACCTCCTCTTTCTCCCCTTTTTAACAATATTACAAATAAAAAGACTAAATTGCCCCTCACATGGCAATAAAACAAACAATGTAATTTCTAAAAATATAGTTATAAAATTCTTCAACTTTAAAATAATATTTTTTTTATTTATGAATCATTTTATTATACCAAACAATATTACTTAAAAATATTAATTTTAACTCTCTTAATAAAACAAGCGTTAGATTTCGTGAAAATGTGTTACAATTTTGATTATGTTAATTAAATCTGTTATATATACTATTTCTTATTTTTATTTTAATATTCAATTTAACTTGTTTTTACCGTTTTAGATAGAATTAGTATAAATTTGTATTAATGATTAAGAATTTAGAGTGATAATATAATTATCCTTTATTTTTCAATTAAGGTTTGTTTCAAGAAAGAAAGAAAAAATATTATATTATGCTATTTTTTAGTTAACTTTTAACTTTTATTAAACAACACATTTTTTTTATAAATAATCATAAACTAATGTTACTTAAATATTACTACATCTTTTTAATAACAAAAATATGGTGATATATTAGAGGTCACTTACTTTACCCGTAATATTATTGTTTCAAATTGATATACTATTAAAGTAGAATCATTTTTGTAAGAAGAAGTTGAAATTTTTTATGAAGAAATATATTTGAATAAATTGAATTTTAGGTATACAAAAGGTTTGTTAGTCTTACTTCTATGGCTTTTTTTTTTATATAAAAAAATTGGAATTATTTAGGTTATTAAAAATGTTAGAATTATAATGACATACATACGCTCTCTGGATATTTTGAATTCTGAAGAATTGAGTGGACCGGACCGATTGTATTCAACATCGACGGTAATTGCAACGTGAATCAGAGATGGATCGCATGATCGCAGACGCTAGATTTTTCAAGTTCCGGCTAACGGCATTCATCGACATTACTGAATGACGGCAATTCGAGAAGACCTAATAGCTTCAGCGGGTGGAAAGGATTGTAAAGAAGAGCTAGGAAAGCACAATCGTCACCATTGCAGCAGAGATAAACCACGAAACTGTAAATACCCACAGCATTTTTGTTCCTCAATTCCAGAATTCAAAACGCTTAAGATTCTTCGGCAGAGAGAAGGGAGAAATATTGAGATATTTAAGGAATTATATTTTTAATTCCAATGGAGAATTGTGCTTTGCTTTTTGCAATATCTTATCTCTGCTTGATAAGATAGAGAAAGAGAGAATCCATGAATGGAAATGAAACATTCAAAGGAGCTGAGATGAAAATGATCGGTGAGTTTTGGTGCTAACATGCCACCGACGTGCAAATTTGGCAAGGTAATGCAAATGCTCATTCCATTTTCGGTTGATGAACAAAATCATTCTCTATAACGTATAATATAATTTTGAATCTTAATTGTCCATATTCAGAAACTAACCATATATAACTCTACAACATTACCAATTGTACCCATTAAACTCTTGGATGGGAGATTTGAAGTTAATTAATTTCTAACCCAACATGTTCTTGAAAATTACTTAACTCTCAAACTTATTGTAGGGTTCGAGACATAAAGCAACAAAATTATTGGAAAAAATAAAACCGTGATATAGGTGTATTTATCCAAAATAAAATGTATCCAAAAATGACATGTATCCAAAATAACTATATTTCATAAGCCACAAAAATTGAGATTAGGGCATATACCTCCGTAGAAAACCCACGTCTTAGTCTCGATTTCCCACATATGGCGCCAAAATGATGCGGTCCGAATTTGCATCATCAATGTTAAAGATTATGGATAGTGTAGAAAGAATGTCGATTAGATTATAGACTGTACTTGATTGAATCAAGCTACCTACGTACCTACTTGTTGTAGGATCAAGTCTTTTGTAGTTCAAGTAAACTGTATAGAGTCGTGTTTGTAGTTTTTTCCTCCGGGTCGGCCCTCTTTTACGTTTGATAGATCGCCCCCTTTATAGACCCGTTATCAAAATCCCCCAAATTATGGGAAAGATCTTTATGTTCCTAGAAAAATGGAGAATAGTTACCCATCAACATGGAAATAGGCCTTTGACCTTTTCTCCTACGAATAATGATTATATACTTCTTGAGCTTGGGCTTGGCCCATTAAATTTTATAATATTTATATCTTTGGTCCAAGAATTCAACTCAGTCCAATACACATAATCTACCTACATCAATTATTATTATTATTATTAAATTATTATTATGCATGTACGTTTTTAGCATATTATTCTTTGAGTTGGTCACCCGAAAGTATTCGCTTCCTAAGAAGTTTTGGGGGGTCATAATTAATAGGGGTAAAGTCAATAATCCATTCAATTTTTTCGGTTCTTAAAAAGTTTAGATGGAGGTAAGAAATGTCATATTTAATTACATGCATGCTTTATATTATAGTAGTCTCTTGTAAAAATTAACTGTCTGAAATATCATAAATGGTTTACTCATTTATTTTAATAGGGCTGAATCAAATTATCAAATGACAGACGGATGTATTTGTTGGAAATATCGTCTGAAAAATTTATAGACAAAAGAATAATCGTACTTATAAAAATGATGGTCTCGTCTTTATTGTGTTTTAATCTGATTTTTGGTTTTGAGTACTGTAACCACAAAACATTTATGTAACATCTAAAACATTTTGAATTTTACATTTTTGCCATGCCTTGGACTTTGGAGTTTAATGAAGTTTTCCAAATATTAAGAGTTCATCGGCTAAAAAAATTTGACTGTCATGTTCTTCTTTGGTCAAGGATTTTTTAGCAAATACATTCTTTTTGATATTAGAAATGATTCTGATATAAAATGATATTAACGAATTATGAAATGCTTGTGGCGAAAATTAGTACCACCTAAATTGGATACCAGATAGTAATAAGAGTGGTATAAATGTTGTTAAAAGAATTCAATCTCATTTCGTATGCACACGATTTAAGAGGATAGAGACTCTCGTCTTGATTTACGCATTTAATTCCATTTTCAATCATTATTCGAAAAAAATAAATATTAACAACCGTACTTACGATTCAATAAATTTTAAAATACATCGAGACTATTTTATATCAACTACTAGATCAAACGTGGAAGAGAATCGTGGGGCTATCAGCTAATGCATGGAGACACGTGTCAAGTGGAGGTTTCATGACTCGGATTGGGTACAAACTCTTATGGCATGGTGATATCAACTTCATCAATTTCCCACGCAGGCATGTTTTATTAATTATATTACGGTTTTCGGATAGAATTGAGTAGAAAACATGATTTATTTTTTATCTTTTATTTTTATTTTTCTGGATTTAGCTAATGCATTCTGTTTTCTTATATTTTATCTAATATTATATATCGAATTTTCATATTATCTTTCCATAGATACTATTTCAACCCATACTTAATTAAATTAATTATATAGATTAATAAAATTAATTTCTCTATTTATTTATTTATTTATTTATTGGCCTTTCAATTAATATTTTTTTTGGGCTCAACCCATTAATTAACTAATCTAATTATTAATTCAATGGTCCTATTAATTAATCAAGCTCAAAGACTCAATTAATTTATTTATTTCATCATGTCCTAATACAACTTTATTAATTCATGTAATCTTCGAAAAAGACCACTCCATACACGTAACTAGAGAACTTATTCAAGCTAGTATATGACCCCATAAGTAAATTCGAGAGCTAGCAGTAAGATCATTTACAAATGATTCGGTAAAATTAACAAATCACTACCTTGATTGATCATTACGCCAAACGATTAATCTTGATCATGTACTAACTGCCAATTAATTCACGACTCTCACAAATTGAGTTTGATATCTAGCAACGCTGATTTAACCCCTAGAGTCGAATGATTTCAAGTTGACTTTTCCTAATTACGATCATAGCATGTGTCTCAAGCTTCTGGTCTCCCGATTAAATCTAGCATTTGGTTATTAGTCGAAATTCCACTAATTTAATTATATAACTACATCAATTGACAAATGTCGACTTATGTCAACTAAGCAAGGATCATACACTTTCTTATTTGACAAACTTTGGCAAAGTTTTCCTCAGTCATCCATTTCCGAGCATAGGAGATTCATTAATTGCAAGATTAGAGACAGATCCCATTTTGGAATAGCTTGTTAATCACATAACCAGACTACACCGAAAATAGCCCATTTAAAGATTATTCTGTAATCATGAACTATTTCTGTTAACGTGTGTTTTGCACACGTTTTGCTTGTTTAAATTGGTGTTGTTTGTCACGTTTTTAGTCTCTTTCTCATGGATTTGTGCTTTATTTGCTATTACTAGGTGTTTGTATGAGGAAAGGACAAAAACGTGATGAAAAGCTTGAAAAACGACGAAGTTTGGCAAAATACAAGAAGGGCCAGCAGAATACACACAAGAATTAAGCGTGCCCACGCTTAAATATGGCGAGGATTCTGCTGAGATGAAATAAAATTCGGCTGGAATTTTATTTTTTATGAAGAATTCGACTTTTATGATATATTTTCCCTTTCCAAAGTTGTAGGGAATTATTTCCTTTTATTTTATTTCCTTTTTGAACAATCCTAGTTTAGGTAGGATTCTTAAAATCCTATTCTAATTTGTTTCCTTATCAAGATAGGATTCTTTTAGGGTTTAAATAAGTGGAATTCTATTCCACATATCTCTCTCATTCTCGATTTTAATTCACGTTGGCTAGCAACTCGTAGTTCGTTTTTATTGTTTTTCCAAGCTTTCGAATTCAAGACATTGTAGACGTTTTTGATTATGTGTTGCTAAACACATAATTCTAGTTGAAGGATTTTCGAGGTTTGATTTCTTTTAATTCGTGAAATTTGAATTGTGCTTTTAAATTCTTTGTTCTTCGAGTATTTACTCTTTCCCGGTGATTCGTTGTCAATATATTTTAATCGGTTAATTAATCTGGCCAATTGGTTAATCGTTAGAATTATATTTCGCTAATTAGGGCCCAGATCCGTAATTGTTTGGTAAACCCTAATTTTTGTAGCAGTTAGCGACGTTGATTATTTAATCGTTTTCGATTAGTCGTTATGGGAATTAGTAATCTAGCTTAAATAAACCGAGCTTGTGTGTTTATTGGTTAGAATTGGTGTTTTTCTATTGCATGAATGCTATCGTTAGATTAAATCCTAAGAGCTTGTTTAGGGTTGTCTAGTTGATAAGGGCAGTAATCAAAGAGCTTGTTTTGATTATCGAAGACATAAGGAAAAACGAGGTCGTCAGAGCTTGTTGACGACTATAGCCAGTTTACTCGAATACATTGAAATATCATATAAATTGATGATCGAATTATAGAATCATTACCGAGATATCCGGAGACTAGAACTTTTCAATTTATTGAATCCGATTTTATTCTTATTGCGTTTACTTAATTCACGTCTTTTAATTTGTTTTAGTTAATCAATCCAAAACCCCCATTTAATCGATATTAGTAATTTAGGAATTGAATCTACGCCATTCCCTGAGAATCGACCCTACTTATCACTGATTGCAAATTATTTTGAGTAGGTTTTTATTTTTGTTGGATTCGACACCCACCAAATTTTGGCGCCGTTGCCGGGGAGCGGTGTTAATAGATTTATTTCCTGTGCTACTGATATTTTCTGTTTTGTTTAAGTTTTTGTATGCCTAGGACCTTTCGTGGAAGTGAACTTGAATACGATCCCGAGATCGAAAAAAGAGCTCGTCGTCTACGTAAGGAAACAAGGCAACGAAATCGTTCGTCTAGTGATTCAGAGGAAGAATACGACATGGCTAACGTTGCACCTGCTGATGCTGCACCTGCTAACGGTGCAAATGCCAATGGCAACGAAAGGACTCTGAAGGATATGGCCATGCCAAATCCAAATCAACAACCTCTTTGCATACCCTTTCCTAATCTTGAGGTAGACTTTGAATTAAAATCTGGATTCATTCACTTACTACCTATTTTTCGTGGTTTTGCAGGAGATGACCCGCATAAACATCTGAAGGGATTCCATTTGGTTTGCTCGACTATGAAACCGAAAGATGTGAGCGAGGACCAAATCAAACTGAGAGCCTTCCCTTTTTCCTTAGCCGACAAAGCTAGGGATTGGCTCTATTTTCTCCCTTCCGGCTCGATCAATACATGGAAGAGATGGAACAGCTCTTCCTTGAAAGATTTTTTCCAGCTTCTCGAGTGGCAAATATTAGGAAAGAGATTTGTGGAGTTCGACAGTTTACGGGCGAAACTCTTTACGAGTACTGGGAACGTTTCAAGCAATTAGTTGAAAGCTGTCCACAGCATCAGATTCCTGAGCAGCATCTTATCCAGTACTTTTACGAGGGACTCACGATGATGGATAGGAATATGATTGATGCCGCGAGCGGTGGTGCACTGATCTACAAGACTCCGACTGAGGCAAGAAATCTGATTTCAAACATGGCTTCCAACTCTCAACAATTCAGTCTCCGCCAAGATCATGCACCGAAAGAGGTGAAAGAATCAAATGAGGTAACCGTGTCATTGCTTAATCAACGTATAAATGATCTGACATCTATGATGCAAAAAGTGGTTCTAGGTAACGCTCAACAGGTTAATGCATGCGGAATATGTTCTGGAATTGGCCACGTGGCAGAAGTGTGCCCTAACGCACAAAATCAGAATTTTGAACAAGCCAACGCAGCCGGCTTTCCTGGACCCGCACAGCAAAAATATGACCCATTCTCGAACACATACAATCCTGGATGGAGAGACCATCCCAATTTGAGCTATGCCCCACGACAGCCTTACCAAAAGCCACCTCAGTTTCCTCAAACAACTCAGTCGTCGAGTAATTCTTTAGAAGATATGGTCAAAATTTTGGTTTCTAACACTCAACGTCTTCAACAGAATACCGAACAATTTCAACAAGGCATGCATCAATTCCGAAACGAGAGTCAAAACGCCATAAAGAATCTGGAAAATCAAGTGAGTCAAATAGCAACTACTGTGAATGAATTGATAAATCAGAACTCGGGGAAGCTTCCTTCGCAAGTTATCGTGAATCCAAGAGAAAATGTAAGTGCTATTACCTTGAGGAACGGCAAGGAGTTGAAAGAGCCCGAGAGAATCTCCAAGAATGAAGAAGAAAAAGAATTGGAGAAAAAAGAAGAACTCATAGCCAAGAAGAAGCCGATGAGTTTTGTGATACCACCACCTTTCCGGGCCGATTTGCCAAGTCGAAAAAAGAAGAGCAAGAAAAAGAGATACTCGAGACATTCAGAAAGGTTGAGGTAAACATTCCACTTCTCGATGCCATTAAGCAAGTACCTCGTTATGCTAAATTCCTTAAGGAATTGTGCACGACTAAGAGAAAGCTTATAGGCAACGAGAAGGTACACGTAGGAGAAAATATATCTGCTGTGCTTTAAAAGAAATTACCTCCGAAGTGTAAAGATCCGGGTATGTTCACGATTCCTTGTAGGATAGGAAATATACGAATTGAAAAAGCCATGCTAGACTTAGGAGCTTCCATTAATGTCATACCACGTTCACTTTATGAATCACTGAATTTAGGGAAGTTAAAAGAAACCGATGTTGTTATACAATTAGCTGATAGGTCGCATGCTTATCCTGATGGTGTTCTTGAAGACATCTTAGTTCAAGTTAATGACCTAGTCTTCCCCGCTGATTTTTATGTAGTTGACATGGGTTATGATGAGTCTAGTAATTTTACTCCTATCTTGCTTGGTAGACCATTCATGAAAACGTCTAGAACCATAATTAATGTACATGATGGGACTCTCAGTATGGAATTTGATGGACAAATAATAAAATTTAACATATACGATTCCATGAAGTACTCTCCTGACTATCATTCTGTTTTTGGTATAGATGTTATTGACCCGTTGATGCAGGCTACGTTCGATCCCGAGAATGGTAATCCATTACAAGTAACATCGACCACAACCGACCTTGAGAAGAAGGGAAAGGAACTCAAAATCAGTGAAGAACTAGAGGACACAAAAATAGCTCTTGATTCCCTTCCTTCGCTTACTTATAATATTTCTCGTATTTCTTTACATTCATCAACTTCTGAAACACTTCCATCTATTGTGCAGGCACCGAAGTTGAGAATCCAAGAGTTAGGAAAAATTCATAACGAAATAAACGAGAATTCGAAGATCTACAAGAATGAAACGGAGCCTTTCCGAGATAAGACGATCTCAAGAAAGAACTTAGTCATAGGACAAAAAGTTATTCTTGCCCATTCTCGCTTCAAGTTATTTCCGGGTAAGCCACGTTCCCGTTGGATTGGACCATTTATTATCATTGACATTTTTTCATCTGGTACAGTTTATATTCAAAATCCAACCACACAAAAGATTCTCAAGGTGTATAGACATCGTTTGAAACCATTTTGTGAAGGATCTCAAAAATACGATGTCGAAACAACAGAATTGAAGCCGCCAAACCATGCTACATAACTTTGTAGCATCGTCTAGCCGAAGACGTTAAAAAACGGCGCTTCATGGGAGGCAACCCATGTTTCTTTTAGTTTTTTTTTTCGTTCTTTTTGCTTGAGTTTTTTTTTTCCGAGCAGAATGCTCACACAAATTAAGCGTGCCCACGCTTAAAATTGGTGAGGTTTCTGTTTTTATGCAAGTTTTTCCTTTTTTTTTTTTTTTCTTTTCCTTTCTTTCCCTTTCATCAAACAAAAAAACAAATCGAAAAACAAAAAAAAAAAAAATGGCTCCGTCGACACCGGCTCATCATCATCACTTTCGCCGCCACCACCCCACCATCGATGCACATCTGCGCTCTTCCAGTGACTATTTCGCTCATTCACCTCCGGCCACTACTGTCGACGCTTATCTTGACACAATCAAAGCCACACTTGATCGATTACTACTATACTTCGGCATCACGACCGAGTGATGCCCTAGGGGGGTCACCCTTTCACTACTCTTTTATTATTACGCATTGTCGGTGTTTACATGTTTTTTTTACATTGAGGGCAATGTACTGTCTAAGTGTGGGGGGGTGACTTCTTTTGCGATTGCACGTTTAAGCTTTGTTTACTTTTACCACGTGATTTTTTTATTTGTGATTGAATATATAGTTTTTTTATGGATTCCGTTGAACTAGTTAGGTTTGAACATTTTGGCCATGTTTTGATTTAAGTCTCTTGCCTTGTGAAAATTTTTGCTAGCATAAACGATCACACGAGAACGATAGGATTGCATGTATTAGTACGACTAATCCCTACCATGTGAGCTTTAAGCCTTTCATTTTGTCAATCATACATGACATTTTCTTTCCTTCTTGTGTGTTTGTCTTGCATGTTTTTGTATATGCTAGAACTTGCTTTGAACCATGTCAAGACTACATGATTTTGTGCACATTTGAATATGATAAAGGCACTTAGGATTTACCCACTTAGCCAAATAAGCCTACCTTTTATTTGTTTTTCCTTAGTTAACCCACTTTGAGCTTTTGGCCTATTTCTTGTTTGAAAACCCGAACTTTGAGCTTTTACCGTCTTTTTATATCTCTATGTTTTTACCCGTCCGAAAAATGAGTTGAGCATCGAGATGTTAGTTGTTTGGGACTTCAAATTCAAAGGAATGATGTGTATCGAATAAAGTGAGGGGGAACTTTTGAAAGAATATAAAGGGCACCTAAAAAAAAAAAAAAAAAAAAAAGAAAACAAACAAAAAAAAAAAAAAAAAAACAAAAAAAAAAGGGGAAAAAGAGGGAAAAGAACGAAAAAGAAAAAAGAAAAAAAAAACAAGAGTGAAAGAGGGTTAGATCGCGAAAGAAACGACAAAAGGAATGAATGATGATGAATGGAGTTTGAGAACGAATGAAAAGAGGTATTTGGGTCCTTATTGTCTTATTTACCCAACGTTGACTTGATGCTCTACGAATTAATCGGACTTAGCCTTCATTATCCTTTTTATTCCTATCCCGAGCCCTAGCCCCATTACAACCTTGAATAAAAGACCTTTTGATTCTTTTGTGCACATTTTCGATAGTAGTGGCGATTTTGGTGTATAAGCAAGCCTATGGGATTACATTGACATGTTAAGACTTGAGCGAAACACGATAAACCTTATACACGAGTGTTGGGGAGGATTGTGAGAATAGTCGTCTAATTTCATGCATTCTTATTTTTCAAATAAGATCATTGTGTTGGTTTTGATTTAATATGGTATTGAGATCTTCGATTATTTGCATGCGTTATCTTGTCATTCTTGATTCTTGTTCTTCGGTCCATAATTTTCTATGCTTATTTGGTCTTTGGTGTTGGAATTTTGTTGATTTCGCGTTGCCTAAATGTTAAACGTTGCCCGAGACGTGCAATAGCTTAAGTGTGGGGGTATTTGTTAACGTGTGTTTTGCACACGTTTTGCTTGTTTAAATTGGTGTTGTTTGTCACGTTTTTAGTCTCTTTCTCATGGATTTGTGTTTTATTTGCTATTACTAGGTGTTTGTATGAGGAAAGGACGAAAACGTGATGAAAAGCTTGAAAAACGACGAAGTTTGGCAAAATACAAGAAGGGCCAGCAGAATACACACAAGAATTAAGCGTGCCCACGCTTAAATATGGCGAGGATTCTGCTGAGATGAAATAAAATTCGGCTGGAATTTTATTTTTTATGAAGAATTCGACTTTTATGATATATTTTCCCTTTCCAAAGTTGTAGGGAATTATTTCCTTTTATTTTATTTCCTTTTTGAACAATCCTAGTTTAGGTAGGATTCTTAAAATCCTATTCTAATTTGTTTCCTTATCAAGATAGGACTCTTTTAGAGTTTAAATAAGTGGAATTCTATTCCACATATCTCTCTCATTCTCGATTTTAATTCACGTTGGCTAGCAACTCGTAGTTCGTTTTTATTGTTTTTCCAAGCTTTCGAATTCAAGACATTGTAGACGTTTTTGATTATGTGTTGCTAAACACATAATTCTAGTTGAAGGATTTTCGAGGTTTGATTTCTTTTAATTCGTGAAATTTGAATTGTGCTTTTAAATTCTTTGTTCTTCGAGTATTTACTCTTTCCCGGTGATTCGTTGTCAATATATTTTAATCGGTTAATTAATCTGGCCAATTGGTTAATCGTTAGAATTATATTTCGCTAATTAGGGCCCAGATCCATAATTGTTTGGTAAACCCTAATTTTTGTAGCACTTAGCGACGTTGATTATTTAATCGTTTTCGATTAGTCGTTATGGGAATTAGTAATCTAGCTTAAATAAACTGAGCTTGTGTGTTTATTGGTTAGAATTGGTGTTTTTCTATTGCATGAATGCTATCGTTAGATTAAATCCTAAGAGCTTGTTTAAGGTTGTCTAGTTGATAAGGGCAGTAATCAAAGAGCTTGTTTTGATTATCGAAGACATAAGGAAAAATGAGGTCGTCAGAGCTTGTTGACGACTATAGCCAGTTTACTCGAATACATTGAAATATCATATAAATTGATGATCGAATTATAGAATCATTACCGAGATATCCGGAGACTAGAACTTCTCAATTTATTGAATCCGATTTTATTCTTATTGCGTTTACTTAATTCACGTCTTTTAATTTGTTTTAGTTAATCAATCCAAAATCCCCCATTTAATCGATATTAGTAATTTAGGAATTGAATCTACGCCATTCCCTGAGGATCGACCCTACTTATCACTGATTGCAAATTATTTTGAGTAGGTTTTTATTTTTGTTGGATTCGACACCCACCAATTTCATATTCGATGTGAACACCAATATGAATTTCCATTTGGGGTAGTTAAATTCAGTCATCCACGATGTGAACTCTCATATGTGCATAAGTGTCAGACCAATACATATGAAACCACGTATTTTTAGAAAGGAAATACTACATACAAGCAAGTATTGACGAGTCATTGATACCCTTTCTCAATAACTCTACGACTTGAAATGATTTTAGGACTACAACTTTTTGAGTACTTTCCATGATCACCATACCCGATGTGTCATCGTACCCCATAGCTCTATACAATCCAAAGAACTCTATTATACACATTGAATAACAATGATATACAATAAAAAAATGTCATTTCATTAATAACAATCAAAACAAGACCGTCTCAAAGTGTTATGTAAAATTGTCAACCAAAATGGCTTACCGAACCGTAACAATTTATATGTCAATTACCAAAATCAGCCCTCATACTTTTCAATACATAAAATCTCCCAACCTTATGTTTAAGATATTTCTTATAATTAGATCAGTATGTATTTCTAATAATTTCATTTTTTGAAATTCAAATAAACCCTTTCAAATGTCGTGTTTGTAATTTCTAAATGCGAGGGGGCTGTTTGATAATTACATTATAAGCGAAGAATTTGTGTGTTTTTTCGTAAAATAAAACTTAAATCCATGAGCTGTTTCCTAAAGGGTATGTGATTAATTTGTTGTTTGTCCTGTAGGGTATATTATTACTTATGCATAATTTGTAGATTTTTTTGCTGCGACATAATTGGTGTATTATTGACTTTAACCCAATTAAAAGTTGAGATAAGATGATATTGTTGTTGAATGTGTATATAATATAGTATGCAGTGGTCGGCTATATCCAAATAATTGATAGCATCATATGAGTGACATGACATTAGAAGCTTCTCATATAAATCTACTTTCTCAACAACCATTTTTGCATTCTCGGGACTTCAAGAAATACACTAGAATTATAATTGTTATAAAATATGTAATTTAACTCTAATTCAGAAAATATAAATGAATACTTGCGTATTAAGATGATCAGAAATTACTTTTTATTTCTAACTTTAAATTTATCCGGTTTAGATGGGATAAATTTATGCAACAAATGTCTGAAGATATAAAATATAACTTTTTATATAAGAATCACCTTTGTTATACGAATCTTACGGACTTTATTGCTCAATAACACTTGAAGAGGAAGAATAAATTTTTAGATTTTATGTTGTTGAATTGAAATTTTTCAAAAAGCATTAAGCTTCTACTCAAAATGATAAATTATTTTTAACCCGCAAGGCGCAAGCCCACAACCCAAGGACCTAGTTTAAGTTGTGTCTGGGTCCACCAAACCACGTACGCAGCCAAAACCATTCAGAAGGACTCAATAATTAGGCCCTCTCCCCTTTTAACCCACAAATGATATGACCAAAAAACCAACCCTTTGCTCTAGATTTTTGGTATATACTAGTAAAATATACGCGCGTTGCGTGTGAGTAATACATCGATTTCGATTTCTTTTCAAAAGATATTTCGCATTTGTTTTTCAAAGATTTCAATAAAAATAAGGAATTGATATTGGAGCTCCCAAAAAAATTATTATAAGAGCTTCACATTCATTTCTCTCAGCAAATGAAAAAACTACCCATTAATAAAAAAATAGCAAAACTTTTTAATCTTATTTTTTAAATTTATGCCGAATTGCTCCACATATAGATCCTCGAAAAACTATAAATATACATCACCATACATCAAATCTTTTCTAAATATTTAAGTCAAAGTATATAACTATAAATAAAATAATACTGTAAAACATATACTTTAATGCAAGTATAAATGGTTTTATCAGGATTGCTAAATAATGTCTTTGTTATTATTTGGATTATGGGTAAATCATTATCTATTTTTGTTTTATATGTGTTAAAATTTAATTAATTAATTTTACTTTTTAATGAGTAGTGTGTTAACAAATCAAATTTATTGTCTGAACAAAATAAAAAAAAAATTGATAACTATGTACTAAAAAGATTAAGTGAAATGAACTAATTGAAATTAATGTTCAATTTTTTTCTTGTTCATTTTTATCACAATTGCTATTATAAATTTTTATATGGTATTACTTTTTATAAATAAATCTTACTAAAGATTCCTTCACATAAATTTTATATCATGGTATATGATGGTTGGAAAATATTTGGTATTTGAAACTATTACGATTTTATACTGCTCAAATAATAAATTAAACTCATATATAAGAAAAATAGAAGCTAAACTATAAGTTCAAATAACATTGAACCTGGGCAATATCAATAGATGGTGAAATTGAATTTACACTGAAGTCAGTAATCTATTTGATCATTTTATATTTTGGTATGAAATAATTGCCATCATAAACACTTTTTTAATTGAAAAATCTTTCAGAAATAAAAACATATTTCCTTAGATCATCTTTGTAATGAGAGAGTGCTACATGAATTAAGTTTATAAATATCAAATCATATCACTTGTGAATTATTTTTGAAAAGTTTGTTTGTTAGGGAGATTTATCATTATAAATTTTATAGTCCCAAAGAGTTTCTAGAAGAAATATGAGTTAGGAAATATATTATGGCAATTTATTTCAAATTATATTTTCGATAATGATGATATAATCAATATTGAATAAAATGAAGAAAAAAATCTTTGTTGAACTATACTTACCTAATAATATGTGAGTTGTTTAACTTACAATACGATACTATAAATCATAGATCAACAAGCTCTCAAGCCAATTTTTGCACCTATTTATTTTCTTACTTGTATAAAAGTTAATATGAAAATGTTGAGAACATGCATGTTGAGACAAACTATAAAATATATTGTAAATTTTTTTATTGATTTGAGCTTATATTTAAGGCAAGTTAGCCTCAAACTCAGTTCATAATTTTATTGAGTCAAGCTCATGTTTATTTAAGCTCGGGTCAAATATAAATAGATCGAGCCATCGAATTTTGGGTAAACCCATCTCAAATGATTTGAATGATATAAATATACTTAGTCATTATCTCAACTAAATCTTTAAATTTGGTTTCAACTATAAATTAATCTTTACAAAGTCAATTTCGAAACTATTTCTTCCACTTGGTTCTATTGAAGGCATCTTAAACTATTATCTCAAGTGAACTGATCAAGAAATAACTATTGGCGGTGTAGATACATTTAACTCAATTGCAACCTACATATACTAAACTAAGTTTAACGATCAGTTATGAACTTTCATCTGATTAGGATCTATCTAAATATGGTACTCATAATAAATTAGAAGCTTCATTATAAAGGCACTCGGAGCGCTCAATTTTCTTTGACCTTTCTATGTTTATTTTTGTTTTGATCCTATACATTTAAATATTAGATAAAAATTAAGTAAATAGTAATTACTCTCTACCACCCAACCCAAAATGATAAAAGTAATTGTCCCTTAATTTTTTTTTTTCCAATTTTCCTCAAACTTGTTTACTGAATAATCTTTCAAAATAGAAATTTTTCACTTTAAATTCAGATCATAGACATTTTTAGCGAATATACTATATTTACTTTTTGGAAATATATTTTTATTTGCTAATATTTAATATCTCATATGTTTTCTTTCCACGGTTTCATTTCTTATTTAGTCAACGAATTAATATTGTTTATTATTCTGATTTCTCGAAAATTTGTTTTTTGTTTGCTTCAAGTTTGGAGAAGACGTTTTTACACATATGGACTCATTAAAGGAACACTTACTAGTCATAGTACTCTTTATTACCTCCATATGATTGTTTGAAATTTACTTTCTATGTTGATACAATTTAAAACTGATGGGTCCCCTATTATGAATAGGGGTATTCCGGTAATTCAACAAAGTAATAGATATAAATGCAATATTAATACGTGGGCCTCCAGTTGGGGCCCAATAAAGCGAGCCCATGACCCAACCAAAATCTCTATAAATACCACCTTGATTAGCTAAACTGAGGAGGATCTGGTTTCCACTCTGAGAACTAGAATGATTAAATACTCTCTAAAATCCACGAGATTGAGGAGTATAATTACTACGAACTACGAAGAGGCTTGATCCTACCTAAGTAGGTACGTAGGCAGCTCGAAGTTACTGAGCACAGCCCCACTATCTAAAAACACTTAATCTGGTCTGTCGTGAGTCGGGTCGGATCCCATCCTCACGTGACCTTCACGTGACCTTACTATTTGATCCCGCATCATTTTGGCGCCGTCTGTGGGAACATGACTCAGTCACTGAGAATGCAGACTAGATCTCAAGCACGTACCATTGAAGGTAGGACGGGCAGTAGCCCTTCAGCAGGAGACGTTAGGAGGAGAGCTCCCGCTCCAACGTCTCAGCCGAACCATGCTGCTGGAGAAGATCCAAACCCGCTTCCCCCACCGTCAGCCCCGACAGTGATCCCACCATCGGAGAGGGTATTCGAGATCACTCAGGAGGCACTCATGGCTTTGGTGGAGGAGGCCTCAATCAGAGCAGCAGCACAAGCAGTCCAGCAGTATGCTCTGAATCACCCCCCTCGGGCGGAGCCCCAACCTGGTGCCAAAGCGACTAACTCCCCCTCGAGGGGAAGGCCATGGGGCACACGTCGCGCGCCTACCTCCCAGGGGCTCTCACCCCGAAGGACTGCGGCTTCGCGACCCCGTGTGACGCCTGAACGCGTCAACGGTGAGCGCACCTCTCGCCGCCGAGCTCTCCCACTCCCGTGTCGAGGTCAGAGGTCTCCGACCCCCGTGGGAGTGGCATCGAGGCACTCAGGTATTCGAAGTGCGAAAAAGACCCATGACTTCCCTGACGCTAGCATTGGCTCCTCTCAAGAACGACCCCCTAGAGGCCGTAACAGGGAACATGGTTTTCGGAGGTCCCCTCGCCGAGGTCGGAGGACTCCGACCCCCGAGGAGGCCCAATCGCGACGCAAATCTCGTGGGTCTCCCCGCAGAGGTTGCAAGTATCACGCTTCCGACGAGGCTCACTCTAGGAAGGAATCTCGCGGGTCACCTCGCAGAGGTCGGAGGTCCCCAACCCCTGAGAGAAGCCGTCCTAGGCGGACTCCTAGTCAGCAACCCCCCATTCAGGAGGAGACGGCTTTTCCACGGGGCGCGCACGATGAAGTGCGAGGGGCACCGCGGGCGGTAGCGCCACCAAGAAGGAGTCCTTTCTGCCCCGCTATACTAGCTGAGGCAATCCCGCAAGGGATGAAAATCCCCCATCTCGGTGAGTATGATGGCACCGGAGACCCCTAAGAACACTTAGACAAGTTCAGCGCAAAGGTCGACATGTACGACATTAGCGATGCGGCCTATTGCAAGATCTTTAGGACTATCCTCGCGAGTAGTGCTTTGTCTTGGTTCAACCAGTTGCCCTTTGGTACTATTACCAGATTTGAGCAGCTGACGCAAAGGTTCTTGCACCACTTCTCTATGAACAAGAAGTATCCTAAAACTGTGTTGCACTTGTTCACCGTCATGCAACGCGATGAAGAGCCCCTCCGTGACTATGTGCGAAGCTTCTCGACGGCGGTATCAGAGGTGCCTCACGTCAACCATGAGTTGCTCTTTGGCATCATGCAGTAGAACCTCCGCTCGGGCAGGTTCAAGGAGTCTATAGCTGGAAAGCCTCCATCCACTTTAGACGAATTGTTGGCTCGAGCTGAGAAGTACATCCGGATTGAGGAAGCGATTGGCCCCGTCAAAACTGAGGCAGGTGCGAGTAAACGGAAGGTCCGGGAAGATGATAAGCTTCCGGAGCCTAAGGAGCGCAAACATGTACATGCCTCCTTTAGGCTTCTCCCAATATACCCCGCTAACGCTGTCTCGCGAGCAAGTGTTAGCCATAGCGGAGCAGCAAGGAATAGTGACCTGGCCGAAGAAGATGAGAGGCAATCCTACTAGGATGAAGTCGAATGACTATTGTCGTTTTCACCGTGACAAAGGACATATAACCGAAGACTGTCACCACTTGCAAGTGGAGATAGAGAAGTTGATCAAGAGAGGTTATCTGCAAGAGGTGGTGTCCACGGATGAGGAAATGGACAATCCCTCTATCAATGGGGTGATCCCGTGAGGAGCTGACAGCCCTGTTAGGTATAATGCTACTAGTCGCGAGGCGGAGCCCTCAAGATTTAGTTTACTTATTTCACAAATCATGTCGAGTCGGCCCAGAGCTGAGCGTTAAATAAGGTGCCCCTTCGAGCACACTCATGTTATTTGACTATTTATTTCTAAGCATGTATCGAATCGGCCTAGAGCCAGACATTTGATAACGTGCCCTTTCGAGCACTTATAATGATTAAACATATTTTCTTTTATATTGACTCCTATGCGTCAAATGATATTATTTCGTTTAAGTATTATCGGGTTCACTACCCCCTACTTGCCCATAAATAGGGGCTGAAGCTCCCAAATGTGAGAGCTCCCCCCAATAAAACTAAGACTTGAGGTCGAGGTTACCACGTGTAACTCCCCTACGAGCATATATGAGGTTTGAAGCTTCCAAGTGTGAGAGCTCCCCCCAACAAAACTTAGACTCGAGGTCGAGGTTACCACGTGTAACTCCCCTACGAGCATATATGAGGCTTGAAGCTCCCAAGTGTGAGAGCTCCCCCCAACACAACTTAGACTCGAGGTCGAGGTTACCACGTGTAACCCCCCTACGAGCATAAATGAGGCTTGAAGCTCCAAAGTGTGAGAGCTCCCTCCAACAAAACTAAGACTTGAGGTTGAGGTTACCACGTGCAACCCCCCTACGAGCATACTTGGGGTCTGAAGCTCCCAAGTGTGAGAGCTCCCCCCAACAAAACTTAGACTCGAGGTCGAGGTTACACGTGCGACCCCCCTACGAGCATACCTGGGGTCTGAAGCTCCCAAGTGTGAGAGCTTCCCCCCTACAAGACTTAGACTCGAGGTCGAGGTTACACGTGAAGCCCCCCTACGAGCACACATGGGGTCTGAAGCTCCCAAGTGTGAGAGCTCCCCCCAATAAAACTTAGACTCGAGGTCACCCCGGGTGACCCCCCCTACTACGAGCACGTATGATGTTTTGAGGCTCCCAAGTGTGATAGCTCCTCCCTATCAAGTTGCTAGTCCTGCTTACCTACTAAGGCTTTGAGGCTTACCGACAGTGGAAGCCCCACCAAACATGAATCTTAAAATCGCGCTAAGTGTCGAACCCATTGTGCCTCAACAACAACGTTCAAGCCCAATGTCTTCGATAGGGGGGGCATAGGAGGCACGCGCCTTCAAAAAAAAAAAAGAGTAGCAACAGCGCACGATATTAAAAAATAACAGTGCATGTGACCACACAATAAAATACAAAAGCGACAGTGTCTACCTCTTTACGTTCGATAGGGACGTGTATGAGAGTACCTAAGCAACAACGCTTTATCCCAACACCCTCGACTGGGGGGCATACGAGGGATACACAATGAAAAGTAAAGATTCGTCGATAAACATATTAAAAAGTCGCAACTGTTGAAAATTGAACGGACATGACGGCCCTTACGGCCGCCAAAACGATGAATTCGATCAGATCCGAGTCATGCGCCCGAGACGATCCCCAGGGGGTCTCGCGAAGACCCCCTCGCGCGGGGGGGTCTGCGCAGGACCCCCTTGTACGGGGGGGTCTGCGCGCGTGAGACCCTCGCACTGGGGGTCTGCGCAGGACCCCCCTGCGCGAGGGGGGTCTCGCGCAGACCCCCCATGCGAGGGGGTCCTATGCAGACCCCCCGCGGGGGGTTTCGCTCGCGCAGACCCCCCGCGCGAGGGGGTCCTGCGCAGCCCCACCCTCTCCGCGCGAGGGGTTCTTCGCTAGAACCCCCCCGATGCGCGAGGGGGTTTCCACGCAGACCTCCCTAGGGGGTCCGCCCTCCTTGATCTCCGTGCGAGGGGGGGGTATCGCGTAAACCCCCCTCGCGCGGGGGGGTCTGAACAGGGCCCCCTCGCGCGAGAGGGGTTTGCACAGGACCCCCTCGCGCATGGGGGGTCTCGCGCAGACCCCCCCCCCCCCCCCCCGCGCGCGAGGAGGGTCTGGCGCTAACCCCCCGCGCGCGAGGGGGGTCTGGCGCTAACCCCCCGCGCAAGGGGGTCGCGCGCGAGACCCCCTCCCACGCGAGGGGGTCTGGCGCAAACCCCCCGCGAGAGGGGTTCGCGCGCGCAGACCCCCTGTGCAAGGGGGGTCTCGCGCAGACTCCCCTCGCGTGAGAGGGGTCTCGCGCAGACCCCTCGCGCGAGGGGGTCTTGCATGCGTTGACACCCCCCGCGCGAGGGGGTCTTGCGCAGAACCCCCGCCCCCGCGCCCCTCCCCCCACCCCCGCGCGAGGGGGTCTCGCACACAGACCTCCCCCTCCCCGCGCGAGGGGGTCTCGCGCGCAGACCCCCCATGCGCGTGCGGGGTGTTTGCGCTAGAACCCCCCTGCGCGAGGGGGACTCCGCGCAGACCTCCCATGGGGCTTCGCCCTCCTTGAGCTCCGGGGCCGACACGCACGCTCAATACGAATCGAAAAGGAAAAATTTTACCTTGAGGGTTCAAGTTGTAATTCACCATCTTCAAGAGTTAGAGGATGAAAAACACCCATCTCTCCGACTTTCTACTCCCGAGAACCCACGCAATCGAGCACTCGGAAGTTGGGGGCATATGATGGGTCCCCTATTATGAATAGGGGTATTCCGGTAATTCAACAAAGTAATTGATATAAATGCAATATTAATACGTGGGCCTCCAGCTGGGGCCCAATAAAGCTAGCCCATGGCCCAACCAAAATCTCTATAAATACCACCTTGATTAGCTAAACTGAGAAGGATCTGGTTTCCACTCTGAGAACTAGAATTATTAAATACTCTCTAAAATCCACGAGATTGAGGAGTATAATTACTACGAACTACGAAGAGGCTTGATCCTACCTAAGTAGGTACGTAGGCAGCTCGAAGTTACTGAGCACAGCCCCACTATCTAAAAACACTTAATCTGGTCTGTCGTGAGTCGGGTCGGATCCCATCCTCACGTGACCATCACGTGACCTTTATTATTTGATCCCACATCAAAAACATAATTCATAAATAACATAAGGTTTTATTGGATATATTCTCAATTTGCTTTGATTGTAAATCTCTTGCTATCCATTTTGAACTATTTTCTCTACCACTGAGGTGAATTTTAAATGATTTCATATTCAAATTATATGAAATCATTCTTTCAAATACACTTCTCAAATTAAAATCCTTCAATAGTATGATATAGATTCGAGAAGGAGAAAACAATAATAAGTCGAAACAATTAAGGTTATGGCTTAAGCTCTATAAAGTATAAAAATATCAAAAAGTTTGTTCATGTAATACCTACGAATATTACTAATTCATTTAACCAAAAAAATAAAAAGAATAATAGTCATTCTAGTATGTGCCCAGTACATCTTTTGTTATAAATAATTCCAACAAATTTTCTTTTCTAACAACTTTCTTTTAGAATATGTTATGCAATCAAATTTGAAAGTGATTTTTATGTTGTATTTCAATATTGTCTACTTACTTTGTATTCTAATTACAATTTAAAAATAGTTATTTGAAGAAAAAAGAATCACAAAAATAAGAATACATATTCAAAAATTATAATTATGGTGAAACATATAAAACCATTTACAATTACACATATCAACAATCTAAAAAATGAACCCAACAAATTGCAGTATAATTCAGAATATGTCAAATATAATTCGTTTTCATAAGAAAAGTATCAACATCCAGATTCATATTCATAAAATGCAAATTATTTTTCGACCCAATATAAATCAAACTTAACCATTTATTATTTTTTGAAACACATGACCGATAGCAAAAGTTCTATATTTTTTGAGACTTCACCTCCCTGCTGCCTAAACCTTTTCTTTTTAAAATTAAAGGGTATATATTTTGAGCTTTGGTTCACGAATTTTTATTAAACATGATTTGACTACAAGCCACATTAAAAGCATTTGGGTATCAAACTTTGGTATATTAAATTAACTTGTAAAAATCATTTAAATTAAAGTTCATACACGTATTTTTATTTAATAATTACTTTTCAGTTAGAAGATAATTCTATATTTATTACAATGGTTTTATTTCAGTTTAATCAGAAAATTTAAAAAATGTACATCATGCCAAATTATTTGTATTAGAATAATTATAGATGTAGATATATATTATAGATATAGATTAATGGTTGATGACCTAGGCTGGTTTACCTCTCTTGTGTGGTTTGCAGGTTATTACACAAGAGCGGGGTTTACCTTGTGCGCACCTAACGGTAGCAGCTGCGGGTTCCCTTGTCATAAAAAAAAAGATTAATGGTTGATGAATTTTTTAGTATAACATGACTAAAGCCATGCTAAAGGCTTTTAGTAATCAAATTCATATATTGATTTGTGAACTATTTAAATCCCAATCCATGAATCTTGAATAAAATGATATAATTATTCACTTTGATATACACTACTTATTATTTTATTCTTTTATTTCATTTTTTTACCATTTAAAAGTGAAATACATATGAAGATATTCATCAAAATTTTTTTGAAACCAGCTATACTTTGATAATTGAAAAAAATAGATAAAGGTGAACATTTTTCGAAGGATACACCTTTGGTCTTTTTGAAAATTTTTGCATGTGAATTTAAATTTAATTTTTAAATTCAAATAAATTCAAATATTGTAATATTGTCATTTTAATATCAACTTCATTGTCAATATGAAACTTAAAAAAATAATATTATATAAATAATTTTTAATTATAGGATAAATTGATTGGTTAAAAATGTAAATAAATATATATAAATGGATAAATTAGTGCATAGTAACTAATATTAATTCAAGAGATTTAAAACACATACTAAGGTGTAATATAATTGAAATAGTAATAAGGGAAAGAGAAAAAAAAATTGTCACGCTGCCCAAAAAAACATATTCTCAATTTTTTGAAGAATTTTGCATTTGAATTTGTATCCAATATTTAGATCCAACTAAATTCAAATTTTATAATATCTTCATTTTATTATGAACCTCATCCTCAATATGGTTAACATACAATTGAGAAACATTTCAGTTGATTTTGCTAATTTATAGGACAAAAATAATGTATATGATTTGACCTATTCAAATTCTTATGGATAATTCATGAATGTACATTGAACAAGCTTGTTTAGTATAAATTCAAGTTCATGTACACTAATGTGATAGCAATAATATTAATTTTAATAGTTTTCTTAATTAAATATTAATTTATTACTATAAAGTTATTTTGGTCTTAACAAAAAAGTTAAAAAATATAAGTCATGCTAAATTATTCATACTTTTTAGAATAGTTATAGATTATTGATATACCTATTCAACTTGTGGTCTAATCCTAATGTAGGATAATTCACTTTATCTTTTAATTTCTCGTTTGTTACAACTTCGAATTGAAAAATTCAAAATGTTAAGCTCATCTACACATTCGTATATTATATAATAATATATCATATTTCTGATACATACCATATTCAAATCTATAATATAAAAGTGGTGTCTAACATATTCAAATCATCATAATTCGCTATTCTTAATTAATTTCCCAAGAAAGAATTTCGTGTATAATATCATTCAGATAGACCAAAAGTTTGAATTATTCACTGCCGGCCCATATGCATCATATTTGGAATAATTTTCCATCCCATTAATTGTTTTTGAAAAATAACTCAAAACTTAGATAGCGACAATAACATCAAATGGTGAGGTATGTTATTCTAGTTTAAATTCGATTAAATCACATATAAGTGTATTTCAGAAATAAAATAAATTACATTTGTTATATATTTATTTATCCACTTTAAACATATATATTTTGGTATTTTGGCTAAGTCGGGAACATGCTAGAAACAAACGCCTCATACTACATTATCTCCTAATTAATAGTATTATATTTTAATTTTATAGCAAAATGATTAAGTACATTTTGTGGGAATATTTGTGTGATAATCAACTGGTACCTACTAATAGTAATCATCAAATAGAAAGAAATACACGGCGTTTGGTTTTATTAGTCTGCTCGGATAAGATCTTCAATTTTTCCAATTGTGGAGTACTCTGAACCAAGGTTGAAAGTTTCATTTCTAACATAAGTTTCGGGTTATTAAATATTAAAAATGTTTTGGAAACATTTCGAGAAAATTTGCAAAAATGAGAAAAAGACGAAAACAATGTGAAAAAAAGTAAACAGCTATCTTTATTCATTTTTAAAAATTAATATTTTATTTCAAAATTTATACAAGTATATCAATAGTTGATAAAAATTTCAGGAGCTAAGTGACAATATTGGATTCAAATTTAACGCTCTTACAACAAATGAATTTTTATCTTCTATTTATTCAACTCCCCTTGCTCAATGTACGATAATGATCAACTTGATTTAACAATTGTAATTAATTATCTAGAACAATTCTATCTAGATATTTTCAAAGACTATTCTAAACATCTTTTGAAAATTTTCTAAACATCTTTATTCATTTTTAAAAATCAATATTTTGTTTCAAACTTTATATAAGTATACCAATAGTTGATAAAAATTTCAATAACGAACTAAGTGATAATATTGGATTCACATTTAGCGCTCTTACAACATATAATCGACAAAGTTCAAGCAACTTAACCTGTAAAATACAAAATTGTAAAAGTGTTGCCATATAGATTTTTAAATTATTAAAAAAAATTGCTCATATAAGTATGTATTATGTTGTTTGTTAAAATAATCATTTAATAACCCATATATCGTTATAAGAAAAATTGTAATATCTTAATTTTTTGTGTTTTCTTACGTGCGTATTTTGAATATAAATAAAATTGTCTATGATTTCGTTGATTAATATTTAGAATTTATTTGATTATATTTTGGACTTAATTTAGTAAATTGTTAGATTTATAACTCTTTTCTGTTTTTTTTATTTTTATTTTTTGTAATTTTCATTCACTATTATACTCTATTCCGAAAAGAATTAAGAAATTTTAATGTTTGCTGGAAACTATGGAAAGTCTGAAGTTTCGATGGAAACAATGAAAACATTACGAGTTTCCTTGGAAACATTGTAATTTCGAAACTACTTTATAATTTCTTTTCGCTTAGTTGAAAAATGGAAACTTTTCGAACTTTTCGATGGAAAAAGAAGGAAAATTAGAACCATGTTCTGAACTAGTAGTTTTTATATTGAAATAATTTTTGAGGTTTTATTATTTTTTCTGTTAATTTAATATATTTGGATTTAATACTATCCAATGCGCACAAATAAAAATCTATGGACTCAATTGATATATTAAAATGTTATAGGAAAGAAACGGGCATTCCCCAAGTTCAATCATATTTCTGTATTTGGTATGCTTTTATTTTGAGAATGCCTTTTCGCGTTGGAATTTGTATTTGGAAAGTATGCAAAAGTGATTCATTTCCCTCCTTTAGGTTTAATTAGGGGTGTAAGTCGAGCCGAGCCGGCTCGAGCTCGATCAAACGAGCTCGGCTCGAGCTCGAGTTTCTCGAGCTCGAACTTTTAACCGAGCTCGAGCTCCAACTTTTAACCGAACTCGAGCTCGAGCTCGAGCCCACTCATTTCTAAAAAAAGCTCGCGAGCCCGGCTCGCGAGCTTTTTTATTATTTAATATATTATTATTTTTTTAATTATATTAATAAATATATATTAAATAATTAATAAATATATATTAAATAATTAATAAAAAATAAATAAAAATTCAAAATTTAAATTTCCCGCCGAAAATTTGAAATTTCAAACGGGCTCGGCTCGAGTTCGGGCTCGAGCTCGCGAGCTTGGGTTCGGCTCGAGCTCGAACTTAAGCTCACGAGCTTGAGCCCGAGCTCGAGCCCGAGCTCGAGCTCGAGCTTGGCAAAATCCCCAAGCTCGGCTCGAGCTCGGCTCGTTTACACCCCTAGGTTTAATATTGAAAATGTGGTTGAAATCCATATCATGAATCAACTTCAATTTTTTTGAGATAAAATTATTTTCTTTAACCTAATAAATGAGTTTTGAAAAATTGACAAATATATTATATTTTTTATTTCCAATATATATGATTAATAATCTCAAAGTTATTTAAAAATAACCAAATGATATTAAAAAAAATGTAAATACTTAGAAATAATAGAAAAAGATACTGTTTGTTCCATACTAAATCAAATTAACATTTTAATCAATAAGAATTGCTTTAATTACAATAAATTTAATGGCAATGTTGCAAAAATAGGGAGAAAATACAAAAATACATTGAGACAAATATAAACAATATTCCGTATAACAAATAATGTCTCATTCTTAAAAAAAATTATAAATAAAAAGAAGAATTATAAATAAAAAGGTAACAGAAAATGTAGATTATTAAGTATAAACAATCTTATTTCTATAACACTTTAAGTTATCAAATATGAATTATATTTCTTCTCTCATTTCTTTCCCCACTTTCTTCATCATTGTCCCTTATTATTTTTTCTAAATCAAAAGTTTAAAGTCTCACGTCATTTGAATTTGAAAAAAGAACTAAACAGAATATAAATTTGTATTCGAGTTTAATAAACATACCAAAATACGAAAAATTATTACATTTTTCTCAATTGTTTCCAATGAAACAAATAAATAAATAATAATTCAATTATCTTCTCATTCCTTTAAGTATCAATCACAAAATATATTAAATAAGATCATTATTATCATTTCTATTCCATTTATTATCTCATTTAATTACATTCTTTCATGTCAATTATTTCCTAAAACTTTACATTAAATATACCCAATATAGTTTTTAGTAGGGCAAAATCCGAAGGTTAATCCCACAGGAATAATCCGCAAAAATGGTATCAGAGCCTTAGGTTTTATTAATGAAATAATTAATTATTATTACATATTGTTATTTTACTCTCTAATGGAGGAGATTTAAACAAAATTGGAACATTCGAACGAATATTCAACGAGTTACGAAAAGAGAGATTTTTGTTCGAAATGGACAGAAATTAAAATGGATAACTCTAAGAATACTCAAAATCTTAGAGAAATTCAGAAAACGGTTCAATTATGGTCAAGGTTGATCCATCTACCTATAAAAATAGAACAATTGAACCAAAAGATGGACGATATATTACAGATCCTCTCAGATCTGAAGAACTCGATACTAGATCTGAATAAAGAAATTTCAGATCTAGGCAAAAAACGGAAGGGTCATATTGGGACATCCAATAGGGACTGGATCCCTGATGCTTTTGGGCATGTGCCCCCTTTACACCAGAAAGGTAAGGCAACGGAAATTCTTCGGCTCCCAATGATGGGATGGAGCATTTGGAACACCTTGGTTTAAGGTAAAAATGCCCCCAATTTACTTTCATGATACTGGAGCAGATATCTTGTTGGGCAATAATTTTTTCCAAACATTTGCAAGATATGTGCAAGATAATGAACAAAATTTTTTAATCTTCACCATTAACTGTGGTAGTGAGATTCAAGTTCCATAGCACGAAAAGGCATTTAATCGCATCATTTCAATAAATTTTTGCAGCAAACGTGGTGATGATTAGGCCAAATTAACTAATCCAATGCAGGATAAAAGAAAATTTGGTGAAGCTCTTTTGTCTTTCAGACAAAAGGGTTCTGTAGTGAAGGGTACAGTGAGGCCACTGAAGATGAAATATTTTTCTTTAAGAATGCCCTATAAGATAAGAAAGTCGATTGGTATATGAACGGGGAGAGTAAGCTCTCTCTTGAACATGTTAAAAGGCTAATCCAAAGGATTATAATGAGGATCCTTTAGCTTGGTGGAACAAAAACAAGATCGAAGTTACTCTTAAGGTTAAGGACTAATGTAAGTATGAGTATGTTCGATACAAGCATATCCAGATGAATATGATGGATAAGAAAGATATGCAAATGATTATCAAAGAACATATCAATCTTAAACTCATTAAACCTGGAGTTTCGGCTTATAGTAGCCCTGACTTCCTTGTTAGAAATCATGATGAAATAAAAAGAGGAAAAGTGAAATTAGTAATCAACTATCAAGGTATCAACAAAATATTAGAGTTTGATGGTTACTATATCCCAAGTAGAGAACACTTAATTGATTGCATCAAAGGGGCCAAATACAACGAGTTAATCTAGATACTGTCTAGTATACAATCAGGAGTCTAATATATGCCTCAGGATCTCTGTGGATGCATTGCAAGAACCAATTTGAAAGACATCTACTTTGGTAACGACCCTATAAATGAGAGAGCGGGGCTCTAACCACTGAGTTTAGAGTACATGGCTCTATACCTGGAGCGGCAGAATTAAATACTGCTTGCACAAGTCCCATATCAGTCTCTGATAAAGGGGAAACAATTGAACAACAGGAAGAGAAATCTACAGTTGCTTCAAGTCAACCCAGCACCTCTGGGGTAAAAGAGGGAGAGATTAACCTTAGGCCACCAACAGGCACATCTAAGGTTAATACTAATGAAATTAATTTGCATTGGCAGGTTTACCAAAGATCATGGGAGAAACTTGTCCAAAAAAAAGGGATAAATCCTGGAAAAACTCTGATTGATACATCAAGGAAATATCCCAGAGTTTGGATGCTCGAAGGATGAAAACATGACGAGGTTCGAGAATGGTATGATTTTGGGGCACTTGCCTCAATACATACTATGTCACTAGGATTTCTGAAATTCTCTAAATTATCGGAATGGATAAGTGGAGCTGTGTATGACTCATGGCAAAAAATCCACATTTAAAACAAAGAGACGTTCTGGAGATAAGAATCTTATCAATAACTCTAGAAATTGCAGGAAAATGGTCTTATCCGGCATTTTATTTTATGAAATTGCAAAGACTCGATATTCCGTCCTTCAACAAAGTTAAGGTCGAAACAAGAAAAGCACCCCTGGTAGTCTCAATAAGTGAAGATAAAATTTCTACTCGAAGAGCTTGGGGATTTTGGGTCTGTCTGACTGAGATGGACAAAGTCAAGTATCCATCTAAGATCTTTTCTAATAAAATAAATGGATCATTCCTATTAAATTCAATGACAGAAAAAAGTATTGAATTTGCGAAAATCTTTTCGAACAAAAGAGGACGCTAATTTGGAAGTACAAGTTACCCGCAACGGAGAACACACGGAAGAAAGCATGCAACATGATGCATGTTGATCAATGACATAATCTCATATGCCCAAGTTGCGAGTTTCAAGATAAACCTTATTCGGAACTAGATACAGGGTTACAAAGGAAAAGCCCGAACCTAAGCAGGATAAGAGAAAAAACACAAATTATCCAATGGGTTTTCACAAAACTCGGTAAACTCTTAAATGTAATAAGAGGCAGATGAGAGTTTAATTAAATTAGGCTCAATAGATAAATTACAATTGTAAAAATGTAATTTTAAGAAAAGTTTAAACAGCTGAAAAAAATATACATCTATAAAATACAAGAAAGAGGATGAATGCAATGACGACATCAAGACAAGGACAGGTCACGGGCAATATGACCAAAACCAATAATACAAACCATGATCTTTCAAGCTATGGATGAGCCACGACCTCTCAAGGCAAGTGGGAGACAAAAACAAAAATAAATACGTAAGTAATGACGTATTCAAAATTAAAACAAGTTTGGAATCTGCCTTTGGAATCTACAGTTGAAGGTGTAGATATTGAAATTTTGCAAGCGAATCAAATCATGCCACGTGGAAATATTGACCAATCAAAAGTCGTCTACGACAAAAGATATTTATTTATTCAAGTTAAGTTTTGGATAAATTCAAGTTAAGTTTTGGATAATTATCAATTCAAGTTAAGTTTTGGATAATATTTAGAAGATCTATCTAGATCTTCTATCAGCCAATCAAATGGCTCCAAAATTATGATAATTATTTATTAAATCAAATGGATAATTATCAATGGAATCCAAATTATCCACAACTCTTCCATCCTACACCTATAAATAGGGTCCTTTGGAGTTCATAAATTACACACAGAAGCTCAATCAAAAAGCTAGAGAAGACGAAGGAAGCTCTTCAAATTTTCTCTACGAAGGTTCTTCAAATATTCAAGGCGTTCTAGGCGAGACTCAAGGCGTTCTAGGCGATATTCAAGGCGTTCTTAAAGATATTCATCAAATTATAGCGTTTGATTCGTAATTACGGTGCTAAACCTACGAATTAACGTTATAGAAATTCAAATCAAATTCAAGGAAGATCAAAGTCACAAAGTCAACCTTGAAGATTTCAAATTCCATATCAAATTCAACGTTTGATCCGAGATTAAGCTGCCAAGCCCTCGAATTAACGTTATAAACATTCAAGTTAACGTTGGAGAAGATCAAAGAAGCAAAGTCAACTCCAACAATCAAATATATACTTTGAAGGAAGAATCAGAGGATTACATATAGAGATTTGTACCCCATATTTTATTTTTGATCTATATAAACTTCATTTGTCACAATTTTTGTGTTTCTTTATTTTCAGAATTACAAATTTGTTGTGTACAAATTTTTGGCACGCCCAGTGGGACCATCTCTACCTCTCATCTCCTCACTTCAACAAGTTCAAATAGATGCTCAAGTCAAAGCTATGAAGATAGTGGAATCCAAGATGATCATCTCAAATCCTTCAAACTCCACGAGTGAAGTCATTGGCATTGCCACAAGAAGTATGTCCATGAAACTACAAACATCTTCAAATGTGATTCTCCTACAAAAGCATGTTAAGGATGATCCATTCCACCTTGGTGACGAAATCAATCATGATGAAGAGAAGTATTTGCCATCTCCACAATATTCTACATCAAGTGACTTGAGCCTCGCATGTGTCATGATGACGAATGTTACCACTCCAGAGGAGCAAATTGCAAACTTGACAAAAGCTGTTGAAAGATTAACGAAGCATGTTCAAGAGCAAGCCACTCTAATTGCAAAGTTGATGAAAAAAGCAGACGACGTGGATGCCATGCACGAAATTGAAAAACAAATTGAGGCGCAAGATGAAGCTGAGACGTCAAAGAATCAACATCTAGTTGAGAAGGAAAATTCCATTGTCGACGAGCTTCAAGTTTCAAGTGATGAGACGATTCCAACTGCTCGACTTAAGGAGTTTATCATGAGTACTATCCAAGACAATCGCGATGGGAGATCCAAGATGCCTTTAACTTATGTCAAGCCATATACTCGAACAATTGATAATTTAAAGATGCCAACTGGTTACCAACCCCCAAAATTCCAGCAATTTGATGGCAAAGGCAATCCAAAGCAACATGTGGCGCACTTTGTTGAAACATGCAATGATGCTGGAACTTATGACGATCAACTAGTCAAGCAATTTGTTAGATCACTGAAAGGCAATGCATTCAACTGGTACATTGATCTTGGTGCTGACTCAATCAACAGCTGGGAGAAATTGGAGCAAGAGTTTCTCAATCGCTTCTATAGCACCCGTCGCACAATCAGCATGCTTGAACTCACCAATTCCCGTCAATTGAAGGATGAACCAGTCATTGACTACATTAATCGTTGGAGAAATTTGAGTCTTAACTGCAAAGAAAGATTACATGAGTCCTCTGCTATTGAAATATGTATTCAAGGGATGCATTGGGGTCTTCGATACATCCTTCAAGGAATTCAACCGACAACGTTTGAAGAGATGGCCACTCGAGCACATGATATGGAGTTGAGTATAACCGGAAGTGGAGTTGACAAGTCATATATCCAAGAACCTTATAGACAAGAAATCAACAAAGGGGGCAAGCCATTCACAAATGCTTCTGATGATGAGCCCATATCTGATAGTGATGAACATGTGGAAGAAAGTGACGTTCAAGATCGTCATCCAAACTTTGACTAAAGATGCTAAATCAACGCTCATTGATAAGAGCATAAACTATCATCAACGATCCTTGATAAGAGCATAAACTATCATCAATGCTCCTTGATAAGAGCATAAACTATCAACAAGGCTCCTTGATAAGAGTTTAAACTTTCAATAAATTGAAAATCAAATGAAGTTCTCCTTGACACGAGTTTAAAAGGTCTGCAAGTCAAATCAAATCAAATGAAGTACTCCTTGACACGAGTATAAAAGGTCTACATGTCAAATCAAATCAAATGAAGTACTCATTGGCACGAGTATAAAAGGTCTACATGTCAAAGCAAATCAAATGAAGTCCTCCTTGGCATGAGTCTAAAAAGTCTACAAATCAAATCAAATCAAATGAAGTCCTCCTTGGCACGAGTCTAAAAGGTCTACAAGTCAAAGCAAATCAAATGAAGCCCTCCTTGACACGAGTATAAACGGTCTACATGTCAAATCAAATCAAATGAAGTCCTCCTTGGCACGAGTGTAAAAGGTCTACAAATCAAATCAAATCAAATGAAGTAATCCTTGACAGGAGCATAAAAGGTCTACAAGTCAAATCAAATCAAATGAAGCCCTCCTTGACACGAGCATAAAAGGTCTGCAAGTCAAATCAAATCAAATGAAGTCCTCCTTGACACGAGCATAAAAGGTCTACAAGTCAAATCAAATCAAATGATGCATTCCTTGACACGAGCATAAAAGGTCTACAAGTCAAATCAAATCAAATGAAATTCTCCTTGACACGAGTATAAAATGTCTACAAATCCAACCAAATCATGTACTCCAAGCCTTGAAGAGTATAAACTAAATATGGCATCTCTACGAGAAAAAAAAATTGAACTACGTTATGACTTGATCCCTTTTTTTTAGGGTACGTAGGCAACTTAATATCTAAGTTCAGTCATAAATTCAAATCAAATCACATTCTCTTAATGGAGTGACGTCACTCATTTAAAAGAATTTTGAAGAAAAATTCATAATCATGAATACACTCAAGGATTACAAGATAGAAATAAAGTTCTATTAGGTAATCTCAAAAGTGATGTTCATGACATGGGGGCATGCAAATCCCGCCCGATATGGACGACTTGCCAGTGGAAGCCAACAAAGTAATTTTAAGTGGACACTGATTGTAGGAAAGACTTTCGTGGTATAGAAGCACAAGACGAAGCTATTCTTAAGACATGATTTTTATGTTGAGACGTTGCGACTCATCCACTACGAAGTATGCTTTGAAATAATCAAACTTCCGTGAACGAGTCTCAAGGGGGCATTTGTAGATATTGAAATTTTGCAAGCGAATCAAATCATGCCACGTGAAAATATTTACCAATCAAAAGTCGTCTACGACAAAAGATATTTATTTATTCAAGTTAAGTTTTGGATAAATTCAAGTTAAGTTTTGGATAATTATCAATTCAAGTTAAGTTTTGGATAATATTTAGAAGATCTATCTAGATCTTCTATCAGCCAATCAAATGGCTCCAAAATTATGATAATTATTTATTAAATCAAATGGATAATTATCAATGGAATCCAAATTATCCACAACTCTTCCATCCTACACCTATAAATAGGGTCCTTTGGAGTTCATAAATTACACACAGAAGCTCAATCAAAAAGCTAGAGAAGACGAAGGAAGCTCTTCAAATTTTCTCTACGAAGGTTCTTCAAATATTCAAGGCGTTCTAGGCGAGACTCAAGGCGTTCTAGGCGATATTCAAGGCGTTCTTAAAGATATTAATCAAATTATAGCGTTTGATTCGTAATTACGGTGCTAAACCTACGAATTAACGTTATAGAAATTCAAATCAAATTCAAGGAAGATCAAAGTCACAAAGTCAACCTTGAAGATTTCAAATTCCATATCAAATTCAACGTTTGATCCGAGATTAAGCTGCCAAGCCCTCGAATTAACGTTATAAACATTCAAGTCAACATTGGAGAAGATCAAAGAAGCAAAGTCAACTCCAACAATCAAATATATACTTTGAAGGAAGAATTAGAGGATTACATATAGAGATTTGTACCCCATATTTTATTTTTGATCTATATAAACTTCATTTGTCACAATTTTTGTGTTTCTTTATTTTCAGAATTACAAATTTGTTGTGTACAGAAGGCTATAAAAAGGAAGGAAGGAAGCAGATGGGGATCATTAGAAAATTTCTCCAACTCTTCTCAATATATTTTCTTTCCCAGTCTAGAGTCTTCTAAATAAAAGCATTTTCTTTATTGTAATATTTGTTTTCATTTTCTTTTCTTTCAAGTGTATGGGGATTGCCCCAAAATTGTAAGTCCTCGTATGTGTGGCTAAAAAGTTATCTCATCCAATAGCGTAGTATAATATATTATGTAATTTTAATTTTATTTCATCAATAAAAGTTTGAGGCTTTTGTTCAACTTGCTTTTCAAAAATTTAAATAGACATTCATCTTGTAATATCTCATCTGCCTTAAGGTAGGAAACGAAATATGGTGTGTTTTGTATTGCTGAAGGAGCTAAGACCTACGAACCATCGTCTGCGGTCGAGTGGTTGGAGCGAGTATGTAAAATCGGGGACTTGGAATACCCGGTGATAAGGAGGTAAACTGAGGTATGAATTTATGAATGTTTATTTATTTTTTGGAAGCATGACGGGCCTGATTCATGATTATTTGACAAAATTATATTAAATATCAAGTTAAAAGATGAAAAGATGTAATCTCTCCTATATTTTAACAAAGTTTGAGATTTCCGTTAATTTTGAAAAGATGACGGAAAAGAATTTTGATGGGACTAAAAGTGTCCAGGTTATAAGTTAAGAGACTAAATTTGCACCTTCAAAAAGTTAAGGGACCATTTTTGAATCTAAATGAAAAATATTGGGACGTTTTCTAAAATACATAAAGTAAAAAACTAACACTAAAATCACCGTATTTAGTGGGACTTACATTAGGATTTTGCCTCTTTAGTAGCAACCTTACCTGTTGTTGTATTTTGAACCCAATATTCTAAGCCAATACTAAACTAACTTAATTGTATTTGGAACATAAAGTTGGTTGAATCTTGTTCTGTCTTTGTGTCCCACTTTGCAATTTGCATAATTATTTACCACTAAAAATCGGTGTAAAAGCCTATTTTAGTTGGCGTTGATAAAAACTATGAATTAATCAATCAACACACACCTTTAATTAGTTTAGTTAATCAATAAGATTAAATCCAGCTAAATCCATCTCATTCACAAACACAAAAAGCAGGCCGTTAGAAAAGGCAAAATATAAACCTGTGATTATATCCGCTTCAACATTTGTCCCCAATTCATTTCTATCTATATCTATATGCTTCCATAACTAGCTATCCTTCAATCTCTGCTGATCTGATAAAAAAACAAAGAAAAGATGTCTTCAGAGGTTGTTGGGGCGCATGATAGCGGGTGTGGATTCAGCAAGTGTGAGAAGCTGGATCGTGTGGCCAGCTGGTTAGGGACCAGCGTTGCTACGGCGTTCTTCGCTTCGCTTGAGCGCTGCTCATGCATCAACCTTTCGACAGCAGATTGCGATGACCCTGACGATGAAGCTAAGGATCGTCCACTTATGTTCACCAAATTCCCGTCTTTCGCCTCCGATGTGTCCTCACACCGCCGCCCTACCACCATCGTCGATAAACTTCCTACCCCTACCCCTCTTTGACCACATATATGATTTTTAATTGCAACCGCCTATATTTGCAAGGCAATTGAATGAATGAGACATGTGATTATTAAAAACAGATGATGATATTTGTCATTCACGAGAATTCCGTTTCGAAATATTTATTTTATTCTAACAACGTATGTATTAAAAAAAAAATTGTAGTGAATTGTCTTGGAAATATTGTAAGCTGGATATTATTTTTGTTTTTGTTGTCTTTGTGATTAATTAGATGAAACCTGTTGGGCTGACTGCTGAGAATTGGTCTAATTATGGATTTATAGATTATTTTTTTTAATATAGTTTTTTTTGGTTGATTGATGAAGAATCGGGAGAAAGAAATTATGGTTGTAGGCTGATTGGGCTTCAATGTTTTGCTTTCTTTTTCTTTATGGTGTTGGAATTTTCAATTATTCTGTATATATCAATCAATGCAAAGAAATTTATAATTTATAAACTATACAAATACTTTAGTTATAAGATACTTCCAATTGATTGAAATATCACATATAATGGAAGTTTGATTATAACATCAAACATATTATGTATAAATTAACACATTTTAATGAAATCTTCCACTTTATTCAACTAAAATAAGGTATTGATGGTTAAAGTGCACATTTTTTGAGGTTAGAGACAAGTACACACATCTCAAAGGGTACCTCAAATTGGTTTGTACACGAATTTAATACTCTAAATTGCACCACTTGCAATTTGGGTACCATATGTTCAAAAAAATGGCAATTTCAATACTAATTTCGCCGAAAAATCATAAATTGACCGAAAAAAGTCACGTACGTGGCACGTGACTCTCAATTTGGGGAATTTCTTGAGGATTTTTGCTCTCAATTTGGGATCTCTGATTTTCCTTCCAAATTCCACCTAATTTTATATTAAACAAAAAATCCCCAAATAAAATCAAAACCCGAATCCACAAATTACCCTAAATTCTCCCGAATTCAACTCGATTTCATCCCTAATTTCACCCACACCAAGTTAAAGTTTATCTTAAATTTTCAAGTTCCTCTCCCTCTCTTTCAATTCATCCTCATCCTCACAACAGCTTCTGAAATCTTCTTCATCTTCTTCAAGTTTCACTCTTTGTAGCTCCATCGCCATTATCTTACTACTTTTTTTTTCAACTAACCAGAATTAATTCACGAATTATTTAGATTCCACGGGAAAAAATCGAATCTTTCTTTCTGAAAAAATTTACACTAACCAGAATTAATTCACGAATTAACACAGATGGATGATCTTCAAGAATTTATCAAATAATCATCATAAAGCATCGAAATTACTGTGAGACTGGAAAATATATATGCTCCCCAAGAAACTTTAATCTTCTCCAACGTTCCTTCTGTAATTAAATTCCGAGAATATTTAATCAGCTTCTGTAATTAAATTCCACCTCAACTTGATTTCATCCCTCATTTCCACATTGACATCGCTGCAATTCATGGGAAGATGAGGTGGAAGAGTAACTTGACATTTTAAGATAAACTTCAACTTGGTGTGGGTGAAATGAGGGATGAAATCGAGTTGAAATCGAGAGAATTTAGGGTATTTTGTGGATTAGGGTTTTGATTTTATTTGGGGATTTTTTGTTCGTTTTAGTGTTAATAAGAAATGGGGGAAAGTTCCTCAAAATCGTTGGCACGTTTTTGCTATTTTTCATTTTTGTTTAATATAAAATTAGGTGGAATTTGAAGGAAAAATCAGAAATCCCCAAATTGAGAGCAAAAATCCCCAAATTGAGAGTCACGTGACTTTTTCCGGCCAATTTATGATTTTCTGGCGAAATTTGTATTGAAATTGCCAATTTTTTGAACATATGGTACTCAAATTGCAAGTGGTCCAATTTAGAGTATTAGACTTGAGGTACCAATTTTACAATTTTGCCCATTTCAAAGTATTACAAATCTCCAACAAAATCTTCCACCGATAAGAAATAAGGGTTGTGTCTATTATGGTTGAGATGTCGAATGTGAAGAATAAAAGCAAAAGTGTGCAGAGGCCTATTTATATGGAGGATGTATGCTTTCTTACCCAAAAAAAAAAATGAGCTAGTGGTAAAAAGTTCAACAAATTATGTCCAACAATAGTAATCATATGGATGACATAATTTTTTCACAAAAATCATAGTATTGTTTTTTCAATTGAAAAAAAAACATTCAGATTTTGAAGGACTTGTACCCATCATCAGGATTTTTCATCCCATCTTCCCAGTCTCCCATGTGACGCCCACCAAAGACTACCTGTTGGATGCCCAAATATCTGCCATAAAAAAAGGGTCTATTACATTCCTCATTCATACCACAACATGGGGGATAAAAATATTTGCATAAAAATATCGGGACGGATGGGTTAAGCACACATAGATTGTGCCTTCCTGTAAAATTGCTTAATTATTTACAATATCCCGTATAAAATCTATGGTTGAAAAGCTACATTTTCCACAAGGTCAAGCGAAAATATTCATACTAGATAAAAGTTAAAACTAATAAACCATTTTTTTTTTATTTAAATTGTCATTTATTAGCACGCACATTAGTGTGCTAAGACGACTAGTATAAATTATGCATCCGCATGACTTTATTTTTGTAGATAATACTCGAAGCACCAAAAAAAAAACTATATAATACTCAAAAAAGAAAAAGATGAGGGAGAGAGGGAAGAAGGGAACTGAAACTCATACAATAGATACTGTACTCACTGTGAGAAATTTGTGGGAATTGAAATACTTTGTTTGTTAACAAGTTATAAATTGTTATATAAAGAAGAAAATCTTATTATGTAAAATAAAACTTGTCCGTACAGAAACAGAATATATATGTATGTGTGTGTTTAAGTGTCTTTAAGCATGTCTTAGATTTATATAGATGTGTATATATGTATTTATAACTGTGAGTTTGCGCCAAAGCTATTTGTCAGATTTATATGTGGCATGTATGCTTCGAGGTATAACAGCGACCAGATGCCAATATAGTATTCGAGTGAAATAGAGACTTACTCTGAGCTTAATACTGTCAAGCAATTAAGAAGAACGTCTATTGAAAAGAAATCAGCTGTACCAAGGTCTACCCTGTTAAACCACCCAATAAAGATGTTGAGAGCAATAATATAATATGATATAAAGCATATATCAATCAAAAAACCTTCAAAATCTCATACCAAACCCTGCCCCAGTTGTCTTGGAATTCGACGTCACCTATATCATGAAATGATGAAGGCATCACCTTAGAACCCTTATCTGCATCGTACAGAGGATCATACTCCATTGATGAGTTCCCCAACTACATTGAAAGAGGGTACTTTAGCATATTTTCTTACAATATTTCACTTGAGAAACAATGGCAGTGTAGTTTGGCAACACTGTATAATAACCAAATATTTAATTTTAATTTTTCATCTGTTTCCACTAAACAGAAAAAAGAAGTATCAAAAGAAGTACATTGTCAGGAATATTAGCTTAAATCGTTATGAACAGAATGACAACTAAGGAAATGAGTAAAAATTAATGAATCAGGTCGTTAATGTATGAAGGAATATACAAATGGGAATCAACGCTAACTGAATTGCAGGGAATTTATTCAGGGAATGCAAGCTCCAAGGGGGAAAGGCAGTGCATATTTTAGTATAAATAAGAAAGTTGAAAGATTAACTGGAGAACTGCATCTCCAATTTTCCTACTTCTCCATTTGTTTATAAATTATACGTATTCAGCCATGATATAAAAGATTCTGACATGATCAGATCACATCAAAATATTCAGGTATTTTACTCATCAATAACTAAATATTTTAATTGTCAATGCTTTTAGACTATAGAATCTAACCTCTCCATAATTTCTTGGAATCAAATGATGTACTGAATAAAAATAAATATCATAATCAAACTTTTAAAATAAAGTAAAGAAAGCACCTCGTAAATGCTTATAAGTAGAATAAAATACAATTGAAAATGAAGTCAACAAGGCTGAACCTGTAAGTTGGATGAATTAAATGCACCTAGGCGACCCATCACGTACCATGATTGAATAACCTGTCACATAAGTAACAGAAAAATATTGAAAGCGACAAGGATAACAAGAACAAATTATGAAGAAATGTAGAAGGTTGAGAAAACAGAAGTGAGTACAAAAGGAAAGATAGGATAGAAAATATACATACACTACCAAGAAGGTCAACATCTCGATCAGAAGGTGCTCCGTATAACTCAAACCATATGTAGGAATCAAGAGGATTAAAACTGCAATGACAAAAAAAAAAACCTATAAGCACCCATCTTAATGCATACAACATCAATCAAATTGAAGAAAGTGGAGATCTTTTTATGCAAAAAATATTGTGGTTAAATTGCGTTGTCTTTACAAATAGAATAAAATAAACTTGTCTGCAGTGCATAAAAATAATTTCAGCAATATAGAAAACAATAGTGTTTGTTGGAAACAACAGAGTTTGTGTTACAAATTCCATTATAACAATTATATTTCCTACTCATTTTACATCTGAAACGGTGATATAAACAGGATGAACAGATTAATAACACATGGAACTGCAGTGTCCATTTATTTTTTACCTTGTTCAAGCAATAATTATTTGCCTTGTCCAAATCATAATTATTCTGCTATAAATTATCACTATTCACTGGTGATACAGAATATGAAAGCAAAAGTAAAAAAAGCTTCATTATATGATGCAGCATAGATGCTTCAATAAGGTGTAGCTTTGCAATAATCTATACCAAAATCAGCATTGTAATTACAGCACAAATACAAAGAGATAATTAACAAGCACCATAAGGTGCAAGAAAGGGATAACATATTCCAAGTAAATCCAAATCTGACGTTTTGCAGGATATGGAGCCACGTATCAGTACTAGGGGTGTGCACGGATAGACTAACCGACCGAACCGAACCGAAACCGACTAAATCGGTTCAACCGTAACCGAACCAAAATTATTTCGGTTCGGTTTCGGTTAACCATTTTCAGAAAAATCGGTTTCGGTTACGGTTATTTGGGGTCGGTTTCGGTTCGGTTTCGGTTAACCGATATATTTGGGCCAAATATAATATTTCATAATATATGGGTCAGTTTGAAATATATAATAACTTAACCCATATTAACCCTAATTTTTATCTTTCAATTTTCATCCCAATAAATCCCAAACCCATAAACAAACCCTCGCAGCCACCAATCACCGATTCACCATCACCTACCCCAAACTCCCTATTAATGTAATATTAATTTCATTTGCTTCAATTGTAATGTTTGACGAAAATTCATAAATATTAAGTCTAACTTAATTAATTATTTACTAAACAGTGATTATGATCAAACTAGATGTAAAAAATACATCATGATGTGCTTAATTAATCTCCCCTAACTAGAACTTAATTAATCTCATATAAATAAATAATTATGATCATTTTATCTTTGTCGTAAGTCGTAACTTATAATCTTTGTGTATTTTAAGTTGTAATGATTTTTGTGTATTCAAATAGGTCAAATATCCCAAAATTCAAATTAATTCTCGGAAAAAAAAAATTGCCCGGAATTCGGTTAATCGGTCGGTTAACCGAAAATAACCGAACATATTCGGTTATAACCGTAACCGAACCGTTCTCAAATCGGTTCGGTTATGGTTACGATTTTCTCCTAACCGAATTTTCGGTTAACCGAACATTCGGTTCGGTTCGGTTATAACCGTTTGAACACCCCTAATCAGTACTGATTTACAGTTGGTTGAATTTGTAAACGGAATTTAACAATATTGCAATTTGAATATAACAATGTTAATAATTTTCACTGTGCATTTTCAATGTGAATCTGGATCCATTTTTTTTCACTGTGCATGTTGACCGGCTTCACAACAGCCCGCAGATTTGACAAGTTCATCAACATACTAATATTGTTATAACAAAATGTAGCAGCAGGTTGAGGTTTTATATGCAGTGTCCATAGCTTAAAGAGCTCCAATTTCATGGTCCAGTAACAACTAGTGCAAATTTGTGTTTCATCTTGTCCTATCAACATCATTCTCAAAAAGTTGTCTTGGGTATATGCTTTTTGAGTTTTGACTTCTACTTTATATATCCCCATGAACGTTTCCTAGTTCTTTGACTTTGATTACGTTAAAATGAGGGCAGGATTATCCTCAGCCAAGATTATGTAGCCAGAAGTTTTAAGGGCACTGAAACAGTTGGATATAGTAAAAACATATCCAACTTTTCTAATAACACAAATGGAATGAAAACAAAGATTAAAGGTTAATGAGTTCTAGTGGAAGGGCTCACTATACATAGAGGACACCCATCATTTGTCTTCCCTCAGTTAAGATAAAGTTTTGAAGCATATTGCCATTATTTTGGTTTTTACGACTAAGAGGGTGTTTGACTAAGCTTATTTAAAACATCTTATAAGTTCTTACACCTTATAAGATGTTTTAAGAGCTTATAAGATGTTTTAAGAGCTTATAAGATGTTTGGTCTTATTTAAAAAATAAGTTCTTAAGTGTTTGGATAAAATAAGACTATTGGACTTATAAGATGTTTTCAAATGTTATACGAGATAATTTGTGCAATAATAAAAATAAATATTTTTCGGAGAAAAGTATTGTTGAAAAGGAGAAAGTTAACTAGAGTTATTTGTGCATTTTAAAAATATAAACAACATCTAAAATTTAAGATTTTGAAATAAGGTGGGTTTGGCCAACTTATTTTTTATTTGCTTATAAGACCCAAACATCTTATTTTTTGGTCTTATAAGCTCTTTTTAAAAGAAATTATCCAAACACTTTCATAGAGCTTATAAGCTCTCAAACATCTTATAACATCTTATAAGATGTTTAAAAGATCTTATAAGCTTAGCCAAACACCCTCTAAAACTAGAAGTGCCAGAGGTAAAAAGTACAAAATATATACCAAAACTTTATTCTGCTTATTTCTTAAGAAAATCATAAAGAAGTAAAAGAAGCAATTCAGACATACTCCATTCCAGAAACTGATCACACAAAGGCAAATAGAAGATAAGTGCAAGGAGCATGAGAGGGGTTAATGACATAGAAACAGGGAGGAGCGCAAATACATGAAGTAAAACGTGCATTACTCTCTAAAGCTGACTTTGAATGCTAGGACAGATCCTGATTTAGATTTTTGAATAGTTCTCCCCTTCTGTCGAACTCTTTCTTCAACCTATCAAATATAGAACAAGGAAGTTACATTATATGTTTTGTCCAAGACTCCAAGCAAAAATTGTTTGACCACTGGCAGAACTACAAGCATATCAAACGTGGCTTTTTCATATAGACGACCAGAATCTCATAAACAAAGAAAATAGTTTTGAAGCGTCCTGCAACAATACTCACATAGCATTTGACCCACTCCAATCTCAGTTCCTTTATAAAGCTAATGCCTTATAAGTACCTAATACTAATACTATTATAAGGCATTAGCTTTATGTAGGACTATTAAAAGAACCCAGATAGTTGAGAAGGACTATTAAAAGAATCCCCCTTAATATGCCTTCATAAGGTTAATTCATACGACTTACTCCAATCTTAGTTTTATTGTAAAGCCAATGCCTTAAACCCAGCAGAGTCGATACTCCTCCTCCGCTATCTAGGTTCTGGCATCCTACTTAACTCACTCGTACCAGAATTTATGATACAGTTAATTATTACCTAAACTGACCATGAAACATTGGCAGTCATGTACTTCTCCAAAAGTGGATTCGGAATACATTTCAAGCATCTTATCATTTCATTTTCTACACTATTTGTCAAAACATCTTTTTCACTAGAGTTATAAAGCATGTTTACAAAACTTGTGCTTTCAAAGAAGTGCTGAACTAAAAAAAAGAACAGTAGAAGTTTCAAAAAAGTTAAAGTTAGGTTTGCTTGTAAAACTTGCTAAAAAGCTTAAGAGAGAAGAAGCTGGTTGAACTTGTCATAGAAATGCCTTTACTTTCAACTTATTTAAGCTTTTTTCTAGAGTAGCAGAAGCAGAATCAATTATAACAAACAACCAAAACAGCTTAAGTTCAGCGAAAATCTTAAAAACACTTTTTTCAAGTTTTTGCAACAGGGCAATAGGATCAGCCAACAAAATCTTTTGGAACTTCTACCAGTTTTTGAGCAATGTTCCAGATCAACATAAATGGTTAAATGCAATGTGGTAATCCACCATGGGCACTTTCAAATTGTTATTCTTCCATTTCATCCTATACATACAACTATTAAGTTTGAGATACCTACTACATAGATATCCCTCAACATCACCCCTTTTATAGTTGGATAGGACAGGTCCTTGTTCCTGAGCAACAATTAAGTTGTAATTTTAACCACAGGGAACTACACAACATAATCATAATTTAAAAGCACATAAGGATTTTGAAGGCTGATGTACTGTGTATAAATGGGCACTGATAAACTATGTATAGCATGTTGTTATATCATGGAGTATTCTTGAAGTTGTTCCACTTTTCGATACAATCCAAACACACACTAACTTACTCTTTTCTTCATGAGCTCAGGGTTGCCAATGCTATCACCGAGAACAGCTCTAAGCTCAGAATCATTTCTACAGGCATCTTCCAACACCCTGCACATTATATAAGTCAGAGTAAATAGTCATTTATTGCTAAACTGTAAATGCGATTAAAAAAGAAACTGAATGAAAAAGGAAAATTGAAAATTACTTTGCCCAAGCAGGATACTTGTGTAGATGCTCATACTCGCGTTTCCTCTTTTCCTCACGCACTTTTAGTAAACGACGTCCTCTTGCTGTAGTTCCTGACCCTTTGGCAGCTTTCCCATTTTGAACTCCAGTGCTACTTTCCTCGCTTGTACTAGGAGTCACATCAGTGCCTTGCTGAATATTCCCTCTAAAGTCCTTCTGTGCCAATGCTACTAAAGGCGGTAGTGTATGCCGCCACAACTTTCTATTAACAGAAAGTGTAATACTATTTTGTGGCATGGCTGGAAATTGAGTTGATGAGAGTGGACATGAAGAGGCAAGAAGCTCCTTCCACGTCGTGAAACAGGAGCAGTGCACATAGATGCAAGACAGATCCATTGTGTTCCACCGTTAATTAGCTGCATAAAGCCTCATCTCATCATACAAAAAATATTCTCGTCTTTTTTTAGAACCAAATTTATCTTGTCTATTTTTTCTCGGATTAATCAGTCGTTTTCCTTATGTGTGATTCACACATAAGGAAAACGACACTCAAAAGAAAAGCATATATTAATAAAGACTGTGACCATTTTATTTGTTCTTTCGAGTAAATACATTGCCTTCATAACTCCACAGTAGTTACATATAAAATAAGTTAGAGAAAGCTAGATTTCCGTTTTAACTAATAGTTGATAAACTTACTGAAATATATTAATAATCTAGAATTAAGGTGGCGATATCCACCATTTAAATCAATAGAACTTAGAGATTAAGCCATGTATTTGATAATTGCTTCGATTTTTTCTGGCCATTCTAGTAATTTCATTTCATATACCAGTCAACTCAGGAACAACTAAGTAAAATTTTAATATTAAAAAAAATGTTTACAGTCTGTTTAGCCAAAATTTGAGTAAAAATCTTTATAATTTGCAGAATAATGTGCTAAAAATTGAACAGAAGACGAATATTCACTGTCTAACGAACAAAGAGACATAAAATCTTCTGTTTCTTTCAAACAAGAAATCAACATTTTAACAATTATCTTTTAAAAATCTCAAAATATGCAGAAACATTTGTGAATAATTTAAACATAAGAATTTCCTACGCTATCTAAAATAAACAAACAACGAATATTCTGCTAATAGACCAATTTCATTTCATTAATCAGTACAAATACCACAGTTCAAAAACAAAAACTAAAATTTTATATACTTCACAGACTTTTTTCTCGGAAATCTTGAAGAAGGCAGAAATTTACTAACAGATTGGTGATAAAGCAGCTTCCAGCAAATGCAATTTTGCAACAAAAATTGAGGAAATCTTAAATACAGCTACAACGGCACAAACTAACCGATACAACAACAATATAGTACAGAGATAGAGAAAACCTAGAATTTGCAAATGGCAGCGGTGCGATATGTGGAGCGGTGGTTTACGAAGACGGTGGTGTGAACTGTGAACTGTGTGAAGTTGATGACTCAAGTAGAGAGGAACAATAAGTAATAGGATTAAGGGTAAAGCTGTCCATCAATGCTTAAAAGGATTTGATAAAGTATTTTTTTTTTTCCTTTTCTACTTTTTTTATTTTTTTTACCATAGACATGCAAACAATGTAAGAGTACAAATGAGCCGAGTCGACTCTAATGATTGTTCAAGGCTTGAGCTCAAGCCTTATTACGCGAGCTCAATCTAGATTCTGAGAAATTGCGTTCAGCAGCCAATATATTTGCTCGAGTTAGAGCTCGAGCCTGAGCTCGATTTGCAAATGTAAAATTAACAGGGACAATCTTGAAATTTATTTTTTTTATTTTTTATTAATTATTTAATATAAATTTTTAATTTAAAAATAAATAATATATTACACAATCGAAAAGCTCGCTAGCCTAACACACAAGCTTTTTTTTTTAGAGTAAAGTGGATTCGAGATCGAGATCGAAATCGTGCTAAAGCAATTCAATTAAAAGTTCAAGCTTAAGCCAACTTGCTTTAATTCGGTTTACACCCTAATTTGAAGTGTACCAATAAGTGGTTTGTGAATAGTTCCCCACTCTATGATGAGAATATTAATCGTTTGTTCCTTTGTGAATTTAGACATTTAGGGAATACTTTATCCATAGTTAATCCATTACGATTTACGAGCATATAATTGCTTTGAGTTAATACAATTTAAGAATACTTGTGATTTAGAAAACAAATACACGCGAGTTATACAAAATGATTATTTTTTTTGGTACACTTTAGTATAAACTATGTTACTTATTCATTATGCAATATAATTCAATTAATTTAAAACCAATTTTTGTCGAAGGTAAATAAATTAACCTTCAATTACATAAATTGCAATTAGTAAATTTGACGGATTAAACTTAACTAATATCACATAAGTTTTGATAAAACTATTAATATAATATTTTGTTGCATATAGACTTTTATTCATTTATTAAGGAATAATGTCACTCTTTAGTCACTTAACTTTAAATTTCGAATGGTTTAGTCCTTTTATTTCTAATTACAATGATTGAATCCTTCAATTCGCTATTTTGTTTTAATGTGGTCGTCTAACAAGTTTTTGATCAATTTGATCAAATATTGATCATATGTCATATACATGTTTGACATTAAGTTCAATTTTAATCCCTCAATTTTAAGATATTTATCACTTTAGTCCCTCAACTTTAAAAATCACCATTTTAGAATTTAAAATAAATATGACATATGCTCTTCTTGGGACCAATTTTCTATTCAAAATTGACCTAAAATTGGTTAGAGACTTAGAGGGGCATACGGAAACAAATCATTGGATTGAAGAACTCAATCGATACAATTGAAATAAAATAATTTTAAATATAAAATTAGAGAATGAAAAGCAATATTATCATATTAGTATCGGGCGATTGTTTCACTAATTTACTAATTATATTTTTTAGAGTAAATTTTCATTCTCTATTTACTAATTTAAATTTGTTTTCAACAGGTAAAACCAAGATAAAGACATAGGCTATTGGCATGTAAAGGACTTCAGGTGTAATCCATTTTAATTTTCTCCATAATTTACACCTAAAAATCATTTCATCAATATTTTATTTTATTTAATTATATTAATCGTGTATTACTGTTTTAAACTAAATTAAAGTAGTTTACTACTATATAAACAACTTTTTAATCAAATATTTTAATTTAGCAGGTTATAAACAAATAATTTATACATTGTCCACATACTTGGTATCCCATACGTTGACAGCGGGTTTAATGTAATATTTTATTTTTTGGATGACGAGGGAAACCCGCAGCCGTAAACCTCGCTCTTGTGTAATAGCCTGCAAACCACACAAGAGAGGTAAACCAGCCTAAGTTGCCCATAGCTGACAGGCTCACAGTAGAGAAGGCAAATAGGCAATCCCTCATCAGGATTCGAACCCGTGACCTAGGCCACAAGTTCAAATGCCCTTACCAACTCTACCGGGGGTTGCCCCGTTTAATGTAATATTTTAGCACATATTAATTAAGGGTTCAATTTTTATGTGAAAATACAATCTAAATTAGAAAGCATAATCTCATAAAACTTGTTCAAATGTTAAAGAAATATATGTGAGATGGTAATTTATAAATTAACAAGCGATAACTGAGAGTTTATTAGCATTACAACGCTTGTGAAGTAATTAGCAATTACAGTTCACATTATTTGTCTATCGGTTCATTTTTACTACTTCTCTGTCTCCTTACGTTATCTTTACAGTACTTCAATTTCTTATCAAACTCAACACTATTTATTTAATTATTATGTTTTAATTATTTCACACATTACTGATCACCAATTTTAAAAATAAAATCAAACGCATCTACTTTTCTAACCTTTTTCACATAAAATAAAAAACTCATTTTTTATAAATATTTAAGAATAATAATTAGAAACCAAACACTTCCAAATATATCAATCCAACACATGGACCCTTCTATGTGTCTACTTTGAATTCTTGAACCAACTTGGCCCTAATTGTCATGATTGTTTTATTATGAAAATGTCTTTTATTTTTTCTTTAAAAGTAATAATATTTTTTGTAACCACCTAGGTCAAGTAATCATGACTGTTGAGTTGCAGATTCTATCTTCATCTAAAAACATACAAAATATTATATAAATAAATTACAATACGTATATAAGGGGAAACTCTTAGGGTCTGTTTGGATTGTTTTTGTTTTTTATGTTTTACAAAATAGTTTTGTAGAACAGTTTTATCAAAATAATTTTACATTATAAATAATGTTGAAATACTGTTTGAGTGACTATTCTGAAAAAATTCGCTTCTCTTCTCTCTCTATGTGTTTTGATGAGAGGAGGAGTGAAATGAGGTGAGAGAAAATATATTACTTTTTAATGAGGGTCGAGTGTCGTGTTTTTCTAATTTGGAGTAAAAAAGTGTTCTGAAAAACTTAAAAACATGTAAAACTTGTTTTACAAAATAGCAGATTTTGAAGTTTTATTCTTCAAAAACATAAAGTGGGAACAAGTCCAACCAAACGCATTTTTCAAGTTTTTATTTTGCAAAAACAAAAACACACTTTAAAAACAGTAATCCAAATAGACCCTTAGTACCGGAATTGACCACCTATCAATTTTGATACCAGATATTTTGGAAATCTCAATTTTCATACAAGTTTTACCATTTTGTATCACTTTTTATGCCACCATTAAGTTGTTAACGGAAAAACGCACATGGTGGCGGTGGTACCAAAATGAAACAAATAGGTTAAGTTTCATATAAAAAAATTTCAGATAAATAGGCTAATTTTAGTATCAAAAATGAAGCTTCACATGTGCAAACTACGGACATATGTATGTCACATATTTTTCCGTAATGACAGTATCAAGAAGTAAGCAAAGTTTGCGCTAATAATAAGATTTCAAGAATGTTTCCAGATGGTCAATTCTGGTTTAAAAAAAAAATGAGATTTTCATGTTATATTGCGAACTACAACATTTTTCTTAATTCTCATACCAAATAGGCTCATCATGAACGAACACTATATGAGCCTTGATATAACGGAGAACACTATATGAGCATTGAAATAATGCAGATTTATAAAACATTGAATGGGCTTAAACTTCTCTGGGAGGTATCTTGCTCAAATGGATATTCATCCCACTATCCAATGGATGATATATACTGGAAACACATTGGTACATCACATTGATGGATGTAATTGCACCAGTATAGAAGAAACCTGCAAGAATAGTGCAGCAGCTATGTGCTTATGCGCTATATGTTCATTTGGGTTAGATGTTGTTTTACAAGGCAGGCTAGGCTAGGCTAGGCTGACTTTCTTTATGGCACTATTGAACTTTCAAGGTTATCTTCACAAGTGTTGGCTAAGAAACCACAACCTCTTGGAGGGCCAGGAAAAGATCCGAGCAACAAGCATCAAGCACGTGTAATTAAGCAGCATTTGCGCTATGCCTAAATCAAAGTTGCAACGCGATTTTTATTCGAATCTGGTAATCCATTGATACATTCAAAATGCTGATATTTCAATATTCAACCGAGATAAATCACAAGAATCTATTTATCAGACTGGCCAAGAAAAACCAGTCACTGTATACAAAAGGCTAAGGATTGACCTTTTCTGAAGTCCAATGTTTCTGTCCATCAACATTCAGTTCTGATGTAAATATTAGCCTCTCATTGCTTTTCAAATTTAAGTAGTCAACCTGCAAAACAATAAGCATTAATATGAAATTTTGAAGGTTAATAAAGAAATGGATAATGAAAGAGGACAGTTTCTCGAACCTGTTCAGGGTTGAATACGAGCAAGCAAAATGCAGCAACTGGTCCAATAGAAGGATCCAGAGAAGGGATTGGAGACGGATGATGTTCACTTAGAGAAGGAAGTCTTGGTGTAGGCCCCATATACTGAAGTCTTGATCTCGGAGAACTGCCAAACCATGACTTTTCTCTTTGCTACATTTGTAACCACGATTATGGAAAAAGAAATACTGATTATTCCACGGCACTAGTCAATAAGCGACAAAACATTTTTTACACGAAACAAACTACAGTACGAGCAAATACACCATCTTACTGCAGAAAGGAATTCCAAGTCATAAGATTAAAAAAAAAAAAAAAAAAAGAATTCAGTATATTGCACATAAAGCTCAATATGTAATAGTTGTCTGTTTCAATATGGAATTTATACTATTTATTGAGATTCCATTATTATGTAAGCCTAGACTGCTTCGCTTCTACAAGTAATGATCGATATGTTAGAAATGAAGTCACCTGAAGTTTGAGCGGATCAGGATTTGTTCCGTCTATAACATCTATTGGTCCGCTGATGCGGAATTGCTCCCACGTCTCGGTGAAATACCAACATATCTGAATCATCAAAAAAGTAGGATTACAAACATTGGAACTTAATCAATTACCTAGATCATCCCGAATAACTTGAGTGCATGCCTTAGAAGAAACAAAAGAAAAGATAAACGTACCTCAGCAAAAGGGCAGTGCTTGAGATCATCAATCTGAAATAACTCATGTTAAATACTTACTTGAAGAACACAAATTGCTATGGCATTTAGATACGTGAAACAGGCAGAATCAACTTTACAAAAAAAAAAAAGATTTCCGCACTTGATCATTGAAAAAGGGCAGGACAGAAACTAAACAGAAAACCAGTTCTCGATGCGAAATGTTGCAAACAAATACATTTATTGAGCAAGTAAATCAGACATTGCATACTAAGTTAGATAAATAGGGGACACCTAAAAATCAGTACTGCCAAAGAGAAAACATTATTCAGAAACAGGGAAAAACGGTACAAGTATGATCTCAGTAGAATTCACATAGTAGTGTGAGACCAAGCAAACATGAAATCAACTTGAGTTTTGAAATGATCAAATATTGCATAGAAAATTGATGGTAATAAACCAGAAAAATGGTATCCAAAGACGGGTAAATAAAACTAGTAACAAAATATACACAACACCTTGCGAGAGCGAGTGTCAGTGTTGATTAGTATCTTATCACTTTCATCTTGGAATCCTCTGATCAAAACACACCACACCATAACATATATTCAAGTAAATTAATAGCAAAAAAAAAGTCGAACTTTATAATAAATGTAGCACAATAACAAACCTAAAAACAACAGTACGATTGGAGGGTCTGTTATTGGATGCAACTGTTGCCTAAAATCACCACCAAGATTAATTTATAAAACCCAGATATATAAGGAGAAAAAGGACATGAAATTAAAATCAGAAAAAGAAGACTTAAGTAATATATAATAAAATTTGTACAAGCTGAAAGTAGTAACAATTCTTCCGATGGGAATTGGCTTGGATTGAGCTGAGTATAAGCTGCTTCCATGGCGCCCCTGCAGAGCTTCCCATTGCTGCCGTACCAGGTTCCCTTCTACCTAAATTTCCAAATCCCCGGGAGGATTTTACTCAGCAAGTTGGGCGTAATTTCTAATCCAAGGCCATTGTTTAGGAAATATTACAGACGGACCCTTCACTTATCGTGTAATTACAAAACAAATGGATTTAATTGTAGAAATTACCAGCATATTCTTGAATTTTTTCAAACTTTAATAAAAAAAATTAATTCAAAAATATTACCTTTTCAATATTAATTCAAGAAATAGCACAAAAAACCAATTGAAATGGGTTGGTCTAAACAACCCAATACTATTGGGTTGTTCTCACACGCTTTTTCAGAACAACCCAATACTATTGGGTTGTTCTTGGATTGGTCTCCGTGACTCGGTAGCTTATATATATATATATACTCTCGTTTTGTTCACGAAAAAACTCCAAAATAATTTAAGATCCAATTTTTTTTCTTTTTGATCATAAAAATAATTCCAAAAAAGATTCCAGATCCAAATATGTTTTTTTTTGCTCATAAAAATCACTCCAAAAAAATTCGAGCTCCTTTGGATTTTTTTCTTGATCAATTATCCATCCTTATTGCTACATGTAATTTATTATTTTTCTTATTATTTAATTTAACATCATTTTTCAATTTATATAGTTTATTTAAATATTGTATAATTTATACTAATTCATAGTTTAAGTTTTATTTTAACAAAAGAAATCGTATTAATGCCAAAACAAAATAAATTTGGGTCAAAAAATTTATTAGCATAATATAAGAAAATAAATATTTATTAACATCACTTTTGAATTTTGAATATCTAGTATAATTGTATTATTATAATTAACAGCAACATCTAACCTGTTAAATTTAAGCATGAAGTATTATTATTTTTTTGATATATACTTATTGAGCAATTAAGTAATATTATAATTTTTTTTGCTAAAACTCGTATTATACCTGTACAATATGCATATGTATAATTATAAACAACTTTGGTTTCCTGTATGCTTTTCGAACATAACAAGTAATACTAGCACTTTTGAATTGAGAAAAAAAGTTACATTCTCTTATTTTCAATGAAAATATATAAATGTAATATAATTACCTCTAAAACCCATTTTTAACATTTTAAATTTTTTCAGTGTTACTTTTGGTGACTATTCATCATTTCCACTTACAAATATATAAGCTAATATAATTTTATTTCCACTTACAAACGAATGTGCTTACTATTTTCAAACAAAAAATTGTATATTCATCATATATTTTTTAAAATAACGGTTAAATTTTATTGTACATAATACTAGGGCATTTATGTTAATTAATATTGTTAATGGGGTATTTGATATTTTAATGAGATAAATGCCAAAATTGGTACATCCGTGACAGGATTTTGTACCAAAATATTCATGCCACTCTTTACCAATTTATATCTACTCATATATAGGTTGAAATTTGAATGACGTAAATCTTTCAAATCCAGTGTTTTAATAGTTATAAAAAAATAATCTTATTTTTAGTATTATTATTTACAAACTTGTAGAATTGGTTTTATTGAATGCGTATTTTAAAATATGATTAATTTTATGGTTTGGCATATAATACAATTATGCAATTTTTGCAGAAATGTCGATATCGAATTCTGTTGAACTCATTATATATGCTGATGGTTCGATTGTTGAAGAATCAAATTGTTTAAGATATAGTAGTGTACGTCCCACCACTATGTTGAAAATCTCTAGGTCGATCAAACTTGTTGATTTGGTGACAAAACTATATCGTAGGACAAAAATTGACCTGAATCAATTCTCGATCAAACTATATATCAAATTTTATTCACAGAATACAAGGGGTGTAATAAAAAATTTAGTCAAGATTAATGACGATGATGATTTGGGTTATTTTTTGGATCCTGAGAATCAGTTTGCTACATTAGAGCTTTACATTGAAAAATAAATAAGCCAATCTTAGGGTCCTTTTTCGCTACGAGTGACGTCTACTCAAAATCAATTTTCAATATTTGATTCACAACCTTTCTTACCCGATTTGAATATGGATGTGAATCAAACGCTGGATTTGCCTACTCATTCTTCATGGGATTTTCCAATCTCTGATATGCATGCAAATATTTCTTTTAATAGCCTATTGCTTATTATTTTTATATATACATATCTATACGTATTTTAAATTTAAGTCGTACTTCTTTTGAATGTTTACTTTTATGCACATAGGCCCTTCCGGACAGATATGCTCAACATCAGGTCATCCATTTCATGGTGTTGAAATTATGCATAACGAAGATTTACAAACTCATTCGTCATGGATTGTTCCAATAATCCAATTCCTGATGTACATGCTGGTATTTCTTTTAGCCTATTGCTTATCATTCTTATATCGTATTGATAATTTAAATTGTACTTTTTTTATATAATTTTAATTTTTCTACACTAGGCCTTCTGCACACAATTATCATGAGTTTCAGCAGTTCAATGAATTGAACTACAATGATCATTTTTCTCAGCACGGGAGGACGAGTAGTTCATCACAACCTCATTTTGACCGCATGGATGAGGATAATGTAAATGTTCTATTATCAGGTGCGCACTACTACTCATCTTCAGATGAAGAAATTAATGACATACCAAGTGATGATAATGAGGAATTTGACGCGGAACTTGATGACGAATTTGATGAGGAACTTGATGTGGAAATTGAGGAGGACGGTGTTCCTATCACAATGGGAGAAGAAGGACTCCACCGAGTTCTCCCGTTTTATTCCACAAACGATTCTGAAGATGAAGAAGAATCAGTAGATCTTCAAGGTGCAGTAGCAACAAGAGAAATGACCTATGATTATAGGATATGCCAACTTAGTTTGGGTATGTTATTCGAAAATAAGAAAAGCTTACAACAAGCAGTAAAGGATTACCACATAACACACAGACACTGCGAGTACAAAGTGATGATCAGTACAAAGACGAATTGGAAGGTGGAATGCAAGCATAAAAATAACGTTGACCAATGTGGATTTTTTCTACGGGCACATTTAAACAAAAAATTGCACATTTGGAAGATTACAAAGTTATATGCACAACACACATGTCTGTTCGACGATGTGAGAAACAAACATCCTAACCTGGACATGAATTTGATCGCCAACGAACTCATACCATATGTAGAGAGAAATCCAGCATTTGAAATCGGTCAAATTCAGGTGCTTGTAAAACAAAAATGGAAATGTGACATCAAGTATGGCAAAGCTTGGTATAGTTTGCATCGTGCCAATGAACTTGTATACGGTACTTGGGAGAATTATGTTAAATTGTTACCGACGACTTTGGGGGCAATCAAGAAATGGAATCCATACACAGTTATCGAATGGAGGCACAAAAACAGGGATGAAAATCCAAAAGTGTTAAAGTATGTGTTTTGGGCGTTTAAGCCATGCATAGATGCATTTCAACATTGTCAAAGAGTGATATGTGTGGACGGAACACACCTTTATGCCTGTTATAATGGTAAGTTGTTGATTACATGTACTTTAGATGGAAATGACAACATCTTATCTCTTGCATTCGCAATCATCGACAATGAGACGAATGAATCATGGCTATGGTTTCTACGGTGTTTGAACCACTACTTTATTCCACCATCTTCAGGCGTGTGTCTTATTTTTTATCGTCACCATGGAATACTGAATGGATCAAATAATGTGCTCGCATTTTATGCTCCACTAGGAGCTCATCGGTACTGCATGCGGCATTTGAGTTCAAACTTTAACACGAAGTTCAAAAACAAAACATTGAAACGACTATGCTCAAACGCAGGAAATGCTCATAGTATCGAAAATTTTGAGGTTGAAATGCAAAAGATACGTGCATTGAATGTAGAGGCTGTAGACTGGTTGGACAAATTGACAAGAAAAAATGGACATTGTCATATGACGGAGGAGTGTGTGAAGGGATTATGACCACCAACACTGGGGAGAGCTTTAACAATGTGATGAAAAGGGCTCGACATCTTCCACCTGCATCTATAGTGGAATTTACGTTCCATAAACTCTCCTTGTACTTTTATAAACGAGCGAAAGATTGCATAAAAATGAAGAGTGTAGGGCCATTGACTAGAAAAGCCGCTGAACTCTACAAAATAGAAACAGACGCCTTTGATAGCCACATAGTGAAGACATTTTTCATGTCCAACAAAACTGGACAAATTTTTAGCGCCAGCCAATTTCATAGTCGTGCTCGACGATATGCGGTAGACCTCAAACAACGAAATTGTTCATGTGGACAATGGGCGACACTTGGAATTCCATCCTCACACGCCGTGGCTTTGTGCAAAGCAATGAAATTAAGGTCAATAATGTTTGTCAAACAATATTATGAAGTTGATTCGTATATCAAAACATATGAATGACAATTTCATCCATTGCATGACAAGTATTATTGGGATACCCCAAATTTTGAACTTGTCCATGACCCTTACTCTAAGAAGCCCCGACTCGTTGGCAGAAGTCGGAGTAGGAGAATTCAAAATGAGATGGACGAGTAGATATCTGTAACATCGTTGTATTTGTTTAACATTGTCACATTGTAATCAAATGTTGTAATTGAATGTTGATTAATTGATTGTTGTACTTATTTGATCTATTAAAGTTGCAATTTAATGTTGAGCAAAGAACGTAAATTTAAAAATATAAATTTATAGAACATAAATTAAACACGTTTATTAAACAAATAACATAAATTTAAATAATGTTACAAAATATTTACAAAAAATATGTCTAGCAGTTTCTACGACGTTGCGCCGTAAAGCACTCTAGGGAATGAATAATCCTTTGTGTCCGTCTGGGAGCCGGAAGATCCTCTTGAGTTTCATCTTCAGGAGGTGGAGGGGTGTTCATATCGAAAGTAAATTGGATAGGAGAAATATTTCGCTGGTGAGATGACTCTGGTGGATCAAATAACATATCTAAATATATTAATGGATCTTGTGATCCTAGTCTGTATTCTCCCGTGTATTCTCCTCCATATGAAGTGTCAAAACCTCCATGGTCATGATCTTGGCACTAACATACCGTACACCAATGGAGCTCGTGATATGCCGTTGTCATCAACTCCCGGCATATTATGAGGAAGTCCATTGGGCCTCATATTACCTATCCATGACCAAGCCCAAATCTGTTACAAATTTAATGAAATACGTCAACCTCACAAATATGAATTATTATGGTAAGACTGAAATATACTACAACTAAAATGTATCATACCTGTAGCAAGTTCATAGGACCTGCGATAGTTTTTTTGCCCTTTTGGCATGCTAATGAGAGGTTCCGGTATAAGTTTGCCAATATGGCACTCCCCCAACTATACGTTCCGATTGCGGGGATATCTTCTAGCATCTTGATCCAAAAACCCGCGATCGCATCGCCGCTGGTGTCGGGGCATATCACGCATATCATCAAAAGTGCCCAACATCTAGAAATTCTGTCTACACTGGCTTCATCAGAAGCGTCTGTGATCTGTGTATCGTCCGCGCTCACATGACGAACGATCCTCTCAATTTTCAATTTTGTTCCGTCAAAATCGCGTCTCACTGTCGTCATGCCAAGAAGACGAAAAATCCTATCCTTATGAGCTTCCAAAGTAATGCAATGATGTTGTCCAACCACTGGAAGACCATCAACTTGTAAACCCCACAATATAGCAACATCTTGGAGAGTAACAGTAGCCTCCCCAGTTTGGAAATGAAACGTATTGATTTCTGGGCGCCATCTCTCTACAAGTGCACTAATCAGCCCCAAGTCGTTATCCAATCTACTCATCTTGTAAATGCGATAAAATCCCAACTCATGGATCTTCTGTAGGACCCGGTGATGTGGAGCTCTGCGATATGCGTTTCTGAATGTGTGACTATCCGCCCGTCGCGTACGTAATAATAAGTAATCATCTGGATGGATCATGAGATCCTCACATCTATGATTGTGCTGCTCATGCAAGACACTCGGATTGACAGGGCCGTAAATCGCATATCCACTGCCAATACCACTAGTACTAGCCATCCTGAATTCAAAGATAAATGATATTAATATATTTTTATTATACAAAATTACAATAAATAGTAGCTGAATGAAATAACTAACTCCTGGCATTTATGTAATAATGCTAATTATTTCAATTGCATTTAATTGTTACGTATGTGCAATTTGTTCATTAAACTAGTATATGCATTGTTACGTGAGAGTGTTTTTCTTACCACTTAAAAGATAAGTTCGAACAAATTATAAGTTGTTAAACACTTATACTAAAACTAAGTATTTATAAACTCTTTTCAGTTTATCAATGACCCAAAAACTATAAATGCAACATCGAAAAATTAAAGTAGGAGGACTGAATTGGCTACTTGAGTTTAAAACAAGACTAAAGCTAACCCATGGGATCAAGCTGATAACTACTAAAATTAAAATAAACATGTCAAAAAATCAAGAAACAAATAAAAATAGACTATCTATGTAATTAAGTACTTGCTACTTCTTTTTAGTGCTAAATAATTTATGATACCATTAGTGGTCAAATTCATTATGTGAGGTTAACCTATATCACATATATAAACTATATATATCCTAATTAACAGAAGCAAAAAAAATTAATTATTGAAATATTTTATTGCCACTCAATCTCTATTTTTCATGTGTACAAAAAAGTAAAAACAGAATCCAGAAATGGTAAATTCTAGCAGTAATTCAAAAAATAACATGTAAAATTGTAAGATTTTTTAAACGTCGTAAGTGAGGGGGTTTGTGTGTAATTTTCCCTAAATTTTACTTGTTCATATACTTCTCCTTTGTTCGATGAAATCCTAGACTCAACAAGGATTCGTAATTCTTTTGCATTAAACGCGTAGATGCTCGATGGCCATGAGAATTCCTTACAAGTTTCAGTTAATGAAGTAGGAAGCAGCCCTTTGAAACAAAGAACATTGGACTCATTCATGAAGCGTTGTAATAACTCTCAGTCTGATGACGAACCAAAGTTCAAATACCCCAGGAATTGAAATAAGACGCAAAATACTTCATTTGTAGTATGTTTTTTGTAAAGCAATCGTATTTTACATGCCTAAGGAACATTGATGTTTTATAGCATGCAGTCATATTGAGTGTTGTTTTTTCAATTGCTATTTTGACCATATTCATCTACAAATTGACTAAAGTTGTATGTCCACTCAGTTTAGATTTGCATTCCAACTGGTAGTGACCAAATTCAAAGTTTTATAATTCTCATTATAAGTTTTATATCAAAGTTGTGCCATGCAACAAAAAATTTTCTTGTTATATCGCTAGTTTACTTGAAGAAAATAACTCAAATTGGATTTATGTTGAGAAAGGCACTATAGCACACTTGAGAATTTTGACATACTTAAATTACATACTTAAAGTATTATAAAACTAACATACTTATTAAATACATAACTACATCATAATTCAAAAAAATAATGAAATAACTTAATAAAATTACATAAGATAAAATGTACCTGGAATTTGAATGGAATTTGAAATAAGAGAATGATATGTTTTGAAAGAATTTATTAACAGGGATGTAAGAAAACAAATTATGTAAAACAAACTTATTGATATAAAAGAAGTAAAGGGGAAGTAGGTGGCTAGAATTAATGTGGAAGTAGGTGGGCAAATTAAAGGCAACGGTCTCTTTTCTTTGGTCATAAAGACCAATTAATTTGATCAAATTTTGGGTGTCAGAACAACCCAATAGTATTGAGTTGTTCTGAAAAGGACAAAGTGCACTTCACCCCCTCAAAAAATTTATATTTTGCACTTTCCCCCCTAAAAACACAAAAAAGAGACATTGCCCCCTAAAAATTTGATATATGCATCACTTTGCCCCAATTACTATTTTCCGGCCAAATTGTGATCGGAAATCATTTAAATGATTTTTCCGTCAAGAGCATTACCATCTTTACTATTTTTTTGTGATTCTCTCACATGCATGAATTTGAGCCAAAATCATAGTACCTCTCTAACATATCATCTTAGAGCTGCAAAATTTTCACCATGATATCATCTTGCATATAAAGAATGGTAGAAAAAGCTTATCAGAATAGGAACTCACATCAAATGCATGATGAGATCATTGTAAGTATTTTGCAACCCTAAGATGATATATTAGAGAAGCACAACGATTTTGGGCCCAAATCCGGATATGTGATAGAATTACAGATAAATGGTAAAGACGATAATGTTCTTGACAGAAAAATTATTCCAATGATTTCCGATTAAATTTAGCCGGAAAATAGTAATTGGGGCAAAGTAATGCATATATCAAATTTTTAGGGGGCAATATCTCTTTTTTGTGTTTTTAGGGGGGAAAGTGCAAAATACAAATTTTTTGAGGGGGTGAAGTGCACTTTGCCCTTCTGAAAAAGCATGTTAGAACAACCCAATAGTATTGCGGTGTTCAGAACAACCCATTTCAATTGGTCTTTTGTACTATTTTTTAAATTAATATTGAAAAGGTAACATTTTTTAATTTAATTTTTTTTTATTAAAATTTGAAAAAATTCCATATTCTTTATATGGTTTACATGCTAAATTTTTTTTAAAATTTTAAAATATAGAAAAATTGTAATTGTGTATAGGGACAGTTATTGATGGTTTAATGAAGAGACCCTTCCACAGTTCCATGCATTATTTTGAAACCCAAATCAGCAATTCGATGTTATCGATTCCATATTGATTGAATAGTGACGTTATGATTACATAATAAATAATAATATTAATAGATATTATATTATATTAAAATATGAAAAATACGTTTTTTCTTATTTTTTAAAATTATTTTGACTAAGTACATTTTACTAAGTAAAATTTTGCCAGAATGATAAAAAAACATTTAAATGGAGATTTTTTTTTCAGCAAACTATCAAATTCAATAAACAACACATCAAATGTAAATTTCTAATGACACAACTACTACACATAGTAAAATAAAACCAATAAATTTGAAGAAAATAAAGTAAGAGAGCTCTAATTATTACACAAACCAACAAATATTAAACCGAAATATTACCAATAGTATGCTTTGTTGTGATTTAACCGAGAGATGGTTTTGAGAGAGATACATGGAGGAGCAAAATATGAGATTGGGACTTTGGAGATTTTTTGATTTTTGGGAGAAAAAATAAATTTTAAGTTTAAATTTGGTATTCATTAAGAAATGGTCGGTTCTATAGACTCGCGATCGATTTTACCGAGTCACTGATTTAACTAGTGCATCGAACTAGTTTTGGCAAAATTAAGCGATTTTGAGCCCCAAACAGTTTTGTGGGTTTCACTGATTCATTCCGAGAACTATTTTTGGTTTCGAGTGGTCGAACTGGCTGATCTGGACTGAGTTTCAAAATCATGCTCTTAAGTGAACAACATTGGTATTTTTATTAACGAGTGATGGTTTGTTGACACAAGAAGGGAATTATGTAAAAGCAATATAAAGAATTGCTCGAATACCAGTGCGCGAGGCTTATTTGGGCCGTGTTATGAACACTCGGCCAAACCTATCAATGGTAGAGGTGAAATTTCAGCTTCTAAATTTTGATTAATTAAATACTTCGCTTTAGGTATTATTTGAGTTATTTCTCAACTCATATCTACATTATTACTGCCAATATGAGTAATTTGCAGTTTGCACCCTGAAAATGGGTTAGTTTGGCGGTCTCCACCCTAGAATTAAGAAAATGACAGTCTCCACCCTCGAATTATAATTATGTTGGCGTTTTGCACCCTCAATCAAATTCCAGCAAAAATTAACTGTTCCAGCAGGGCAAATTTGTCCTTGCAAAATCCAAACAATTTCATTTCCTTGTCAATCCCTAATAATCAAAAAAATTCAAAAAATATACCTAAACTTGATTTTAATTTCAAAAATAGACTACTTCGAAAATTAATTTCAAAAATAGATTATCGGCCCCTAGGATAAGGGCCTATAGAAACGGCCCCTAAGGAAGGGGCCTTTTCTGGAAAGTCAACCAGATTCGGCCCCTAAGGTACGGGCCGAATCTGTTGACTTTGACAGATTCAGCCCTTATCTTAAGGGCTGAATCTGTTTATTATCTATATATATGTATAAGTGTACACGTTTTTTTTAACACAACTTCATTTTTTTCAATTCACTTACAAAAATTCTCTACACAAATTATCTCTCTATATTCCACTATTACAGGTAATTTATTATTTTTTTTATTATTTAATTTTATTTTATTTTGTTAAATTTATATAATTAATTTATTTACATGTTGTATAATTTATGTTAATTCATAGTTTAATTTCTACTATTAAGTTTGAATTTTAAATATGATTTATTTGATAATTGTATAAATTATGAATTTTTCGCAGAAATGTCGAGATCGAACTCTGTTGAACTCATTATATATTCTGATGGTTCGATTGTTGAAGAATCGAATTGTTTAAGATATAGTAGTGTACGTCCTACCACTATGTTGAAAATTCCTAGGTCGATCAACTTTGTTGATTTAGTTACAAAATTATATCGTAGGACGAAAATTGACCCGAAGCAATACTCGATCAAGGTATATATCAAAATCAGTCACCAGAGTGCAAGGGGTGTGATAGAAAATTTAGTCGGGATTAATGACGATGATGATTTGGGTTATTTTTTGGATCCTGAGAATGAGTTTGCTACATTGGAGCTTTACATTGAGAAACAAATAAGCCAATCTCAGGTTCCTTATTCGTTGCCATTGACGTCAACTCAAAATCAGTTCCCAACATTTGATTCACAACCATTGTTACCCGATTTTCCTGATGTGAATGCAGGTATTTATTTAATCATATCACACTTATATATACATATATATATATATCATGCTTAATTTGAATCATACTTTTTTTGAATGTTTATTTTTATGCACATAGGTCCTTCTACACAGATATGCACATACGAAAATTTGCCTACTCATTCGTCATTGAACTACAATGATCATTTTGCTCAGCACGGGGGAACAAGTAGTTCGGCACAACCTCATTTTGACCGCTTGGATGAGGATAATATAAATGTTCCATTATCAGGTGCGCACTACTACTCATTTTCAGATAATGAAATTAATTACATACCAACCGATGATGAGGAATTTGATGAGGAAATTGATGAGGATTTTGATGATGAACTTGATGTTGAAATTGAGGGGGACGGTGTTCCTGCCACAATTGGAGAAGAAAGACACCACCGAGTTCTCCCATTTTATTCCACTAACGATTCTGAAGATGAAGAATCAGTTGATCTTCAAGGTGCAGTAGCAACAAGAGAAATGACTTATGATTATAGGATAGGCAAACTTAGTGTGAGTATGTTATTCGAAAATAAGAAAAGTCTGCAACAAGCTGTAAAAGATTACCACATAACACACACACACACTGTGAGTATAAAGTGGTGACCAGTACAAAGACCGAGTGGAAGGTGGAATGCAAACACAAAAACAGTGATGAAGAATGTGGATTTTTTCTGCGAGCACATTTAAACCAAAGCTTACAAATGTGGAAGATTTCAAAGTTATATGCGCGACACACATGTTTGTTCGACGATGTGAGAAACAAACACCCTAACCTGGACATGAATTTGGTCGCCAATGAACTGATACCATACGTAGAGAGAAATCCAGCATTTGAAATCGGTCAAATTCAGGTGCTTGTAGAACAAAAATGGAACTGCAAGATCAAGTATGGCAAAGCCTGGTATAGTTTGCATCGTGCCAATGAGCTAGTATACGGTACTTGGGAGGATTCTGTTAAATTGTTACCTATGCTTTTGGGGGCAATCAAGAAATGGAATCCTTACACAGTTATCGAATGGAAGCACAAAAACCAAAACCCATATGAAAATCCAAAAGTGTTAAAGTATGTGTTTTGGGCGTTTAAGCCATGCATAGATGCATTTCAACATTGTCGAAGGGTGATATGTGTAGACGGAACACACCTCTATGAGCGCTACAATGGTAAGTTGTTAATTGCATGTACTTTAGATGGAAATGACAACATCTTACCTCTTGCATTTGCAATCGTCGATAATGAGACGAATGAATCTTGGTTTTGGTTTCTACGGTGTCTCAACCACTACTTGATCCCACCATCTTCTGGCGTGTGTCTTATTTCTGATCGTCACCATGGAATATTGAATGGAGCAAATGATGTGCCTGCATTTTGTGCTCCATTAGGAGCTCATCGATACTGTCTGCGGCATTTGGTTTCAAACTTTAACACAAAGTTCAAAAACCAAGCATTGAAACAACTATGCTCAAACGCAGGAAATGCTCATAGTATCGAAAAATTTGAGCGTGAAATGCAAAAGATACGTGCATTAAATGCAGAGGCGGGAGAATGGTTGGATAGAATTGACAAGGAAAAATGGACATTATCATATGACGGAGGAGTGCGTGAAGGGATAATGACCACCAACATTGGGGAGAGCTTTAACAATGTGATGAAAAGGGCTCGACATCTGCCACCTGCAGCTATAGTGGAATTTACATTCCATAAAGTTTCCTTGTACTTTTATAAATGAGCGAAAGATGGCATAAAAATGAAAAATGTAGGGCCCTTGACAAGAAAAGCCTCTGAACTCTACAAGATTGAAACAGACACCTCCAATAGCCACATAGTGAAGAAATTTTCCATGGACAACAAAACTGGACAAGTTTTTAGTGCCAGCCAATATCATAGTCGTGCTCGACGATATGCAGTGGATCTCAAACAACAAAATTGTTCATGTGGACAATGGACGGCACTTGGAATTCCATGTTCACACGCAATTGCCTTATGCAAATCAATGAAGTTAAGGTCAGTAATGCTTATTAAAAAATATTATGAAGTTGATTCGTATATCAAAACATATGAAGTGCAATTTCATCCATTGCATGACAAGTATTATTGGGATACCCCAAACTGGGAGCTTGTCCACGACCCTTACTCTAAGAAGGCCCGGCTCGTTGGCAGAAGTTGGAGTAGGAGAATTCGAAATGAGATGGACGAGTAGATTTGAGTAATTTCATTGAATGTTGTATTTTGAATGTTGTAGTCAGAAATTGAACTTTTAATGTTGTATTTTGAATGTCATTGAATGTTGTGTTTTGAATGTGGTAGTCAGATTTGAGTATCTTGTAATCGAATGTTGTATTTTGAATGATGTAATTGAACTTTGAGTAATTGAATGATGTAGTCAGAAATTTGGCATTGTAGTCAGATCCGGTTCAAAATATATTATAATTGAAGGCCCAGAAGTTACAAAATAAACACATAAACTATACAACCTAGTCAATTGTTTCTACGTCGTTGTTGCTCCGTATAGCACTGTGGGGGATGAATAGTCCTTTGAGATCGTCTCGGAGCTGGAGGTTCCTCTTCAGTATCATCTTCTGGAGGTGGAATACTGTTCAAATCAAATTCTAAAGAAAATGGAACAGGGGAAACATTTCGTTGGGGCTGTTGAGATGACGGTGATGAACCCCACAACATATCTAAAGGTAACACGATGCCCTGTGATCCGTCGTATGAGCCTCCTCTATATGGAGTGCCACCATATTCATGATACTGATCATTGGGGGTGATCCAATCAAACGTAGGCCGATATACATCTTGAAACATGGGCTGAAACGTGGGCTCAGACGTGGGCTGAAACGTGGGCTCAGACGTGGGCTGAAACGTGGGCTCAGACATGGGCTGAAACGTGGGCTCAGACGTGGGCTGAAACGTGGCCTGAAACATGGGCTCAGACGTGGGCTCAGACGTGGGCTGAAACGTGGACTGATACATGGGCTCAAACGTAATGTACCATACCTGTATCAAGTTCAATGGACCTGCGATAGTTTTTTTGCCCTTTTGGGCAGCTAACGTAAGGTGTCGGTAACAGTTTGCCAATATGGCACTTCCCCAACTATATGTTCCGATTGCGGGGATGTCTTCTAAGACCTTGATCCAGAAGCAAGAAACTATGTCACCGCTAGTGTCGGGACACATGACACCTATCATCAATAGTGCCCAACACCTGGCAATTCTATCCACACTCGCTTCATCAGAATCGTCCGTGATTTGCGTATCATCTGCGGTCACATGACGAACGATCCTCTCTGTTTTAAGTTTTGAACCATCAAAATCGTGTCTCTCTGTCGTGAAGCCGAGAAGACGAAAAATCCTATCTCGATGCATTTCTAAATTAGTGCACTCATCATATCCAACTACTGGAAGGCCATCAACCGGTAAACCCCACAAGATCGCTACATCTTGGAGAGTGATAGTAGCCTCTCCAACTCGGAAATGAAATGTGTTGGTTTCTGGGCGCAATCTCTCTACAAGCGCACTAATCAACCCCAAGTCGTTGTCTAATTTACTCAACTTGTAAATGCGATAAAAGCCCATTTTATTGAGCTTCTGTAGGACCCGATGATGTGGCGGTCTACGATATGCGGTTCTGAACGTGTGAGCATCCGCCCGTCGCGAACGTAGTAATAAATAATCATCTGGATGGACCATGACATCCTCACACCTATGGTTCGCCTGGTCATGCAAGACACTATCATCGACAGGGCCGTAAATCTGATCGACAGAATTACCGCTAGTACTAGCCATCCTGAATTAAAAGATAAATGATATTAGTATACCTAAGTCATAAATGATATTAGTATACTAATTAAAAATTAAACGTACACCTAAATCATAACAATAATATATAATTCAAATAACCACTAACACTAATATAACAATAAATACGATACGAGAAATTATCTAACGAGTGCAAAATATTACAAAAATTAATCTAAATGCATACTAATTAAAAATTAAACGTACACCTAAATCATAACAATAATATATAATTCAAATAATAAGTAACACTAATATAACAATAAACACGATATGAGAAATTATCTAACGAGTGCAAAATATAACAAAAATTAGTCTAAATGCATACTAATTAAAAATTAAACGTACACCTAAATCATAACAATAATATATAATTCAAATAATCACTAACACTAATATAACAATAAACACGATACGAGAAATTATCTAACGAGTGCAAAATATCACAAAAATTAGTCTAAATGCATACTAATTAAAAATTAAACGTACACCTAAATCATAACAATAATATATAATTCAAATAATCACTAACACTGATATAACAATAAACAAGATACGAGAAATTATCTAACGAGTGCAAAATATCACAAAAATTAGTCTAAATGCATACTAATTAAAAATTAAATGTACACCTAAATCATAACAATAATATATAATTCAAATAATCACTAACACTAATATAACAATAAACACGATACGAAAAATTATCTAACGAGTGCAAAATATCACAAAAATTAGTCTAAATGCATACTAATTAAAAATTAAACGTATACCTAAATTATAACAATAATATATCATTTAAATAATTACTACAATAATAAATTATATTTAATTACTAAAGTAGTAAATAATTACCTAAATCAACATAAAATAACATTACGATAAAATAAATTATTTAGATTGATAAATTAAATATTACCTAATCGAAAGTGTTTGAAATTGATAAACCCGATTGAAACCGAAATTTGAGAGTTAAGAGTGTTTGATAGGTGAAGTTGAGAGTGTTTGGTGTAAAGAAAATGAAGTGATTCACCCCTTAAGCTAGGGAGTGAATCGAATATATACAAGAATTCGGCCCCTAGGATAGGGGCCTTTAAAAACGGCCCCTAAGGCAGGGGCCTTTTCTGCAGCTCTGCAGCTGCAGACTGCAGCTGCTGCAGTCTGCAGCTGCAGAAAAGGCCCCTGCCTTAGGGGCCGTTTTTAAAGGATCTATTTTTGAAATTAATTTTCGAAGTAGTCTATTTTTGAAATTAAAATCAAGTTTAGGTATATTTTTTGAATTTTTTCCTAATAATTACTCTTTTGACTTCCAATTACACTCCTCCGACGCCAGTGGCCTGCAAACCCTCGCCGTCGCGCAACGCCGTGAATTCATGGCGGCCGAAGCACTCGATTCCGACCTAGATTTGGCCTTCAACCTCCAACTCCACGAAGTTATCACCGCCTCTCTAACCCTCCATCCCCAACCCGCCGCCGTCGTCTCTGTATCGCCGCCGCAAAACTACGTCGAACCGAATATCACCGACCTACAGCCCGATGAACTGCTTAAACTCAGGCAGGAAGTGAAGGACCATATAATTTCCGAGCAGGAGTTTAGGAAATTGAAGGACGATCTCCACCGTCAGATCCATGATCATCGTGTGGCGATTGAGATTTCGCGAATGCCGGAGGATGAGTGGGAGGATTGGGGGGATGACTTTGAGCTGCCGTTCGGGGAGGGTAGTTCGAAAGGGGTGAGTGATGAGATATTTAGGGTTTATTTTAAGGGTTTGGTGGAGAAGCAGTTGGAGAAGGGGATTGATGTCTTTGGGGGAATTGGGATTGCCATATGCGATTCCAGAGATGAACTGTTGTTTGAGTTGCGTAAGCCGTTGGCAGGAAACGGGATGAACCGGCGGAGCACGGAATTTCAGGCCCTGATTGAGGGTGTTAATGCTGCATTGGAGCTTGATTTAAAGAGGGTTGTTTTCTACTGTTCAAACCTTTCTGGATGTTGTAATCAGCTAAGGTTCGGCCATCTTCAAGCTGCTTTCCGGCGAAAATCAATCTCTGCTGATCCGGTGGGATTCCTAAACCAAAAAATAATAATTATCATACAATTGTTCCAAAAAATGAACCAATGAACTTCCTTCTAATCAATTAATTAACAAAACAAAAAGCAGACTAAAATAAAATTAAAACAAGCAGATATAAATCAGTACCTTCCTTGTCCTGAATCTTGGCCTTGACATTGTCAATAGTATCGCTCGATTCAACCTCGAGCGTGATAGTTTTGCCAGTTAGGGTTTTCACGAAGATCTGCATTTTTTCGAGTGTGATTACTACCCACTTTTCAAGATTGTGAGTTTGTCTTCTTTAATTTTTTCTGGACAAATTTGCCCTGCTGGAACAGTTAATTTTTGCTGAAATTTGATTGAGGGTGCAAAACGCTAACATAATTATAATTTGAGGATGGAGACTGTCATTTTCTTAATTCTAGGGTGGAGACCGCCAAACTAACTCATTTTCAGGGTGCAAACTGCAAATTACTCCTGCCAATATTGATGAAATTTTAGTGGATAGCTAGGAATGATCTAAATTATAGGATTTTACTAGGTATATTCTACTAACACTTGAGATCTGACTCTCTTTTTACATCACTATTTGGAAGACATTTGCAATACCTTACATGCCACATGTTGATCCTGTGATGTTTACATTAGATCTAATTATGTGATTCTAACAACATTTTAATAATCTCTCTGTCATCCTACAATAATAAATTGTGTACTTATATTAAAAAAAAGGTAAAAAAAATATGAAAAAATCTACAAAATACTGGGTTAAATGTGTTATCCAAAGAGAGATTGTATGTCAAAGAAACATATAGAAATACTATTTTTTTAATCAATTTTAATAAATCCCATAAGTACTAATTCTACGTGTGTATACATGTCATGCAGCACCAATTATTCTACTAGCTAAAAAGTAGTTCACCACTACATATCGTGACATAATTATACTATTTAAGTATTTATCATCACTTACAGAAAGCTCCACAAACCACATGTTAATCTAAGACCCATTAGTGTGATCTTTGTCATAACATAAACAATATCAAAACCCAATAGTTTGGTCACTAAATCTTTTAATCAGAGATAAGCAGACTAGCTTTCTATGATAGTTCAATTAGCTTTTCACTTGTTTTTTTCTTGATATGCGCATTTAATCATATTAATTTTTGTCATTCATAACACTAATATGTTATTTTTCACATTAAAAGAATCCAGAAAGATTAGTGGCTTTTTTCCATTCAAGACCTAATTTGTACAGATTAAATATACAGTGCTAATGCAACATACTTTTCCTTGATTAGAGCAAAGCACTACTGTTGTTAGGATATTGCAAAAACAATTTTAAATTAAAACTTTACAGATTAGCTCAGTTCCCTCATTTATCGTACAAAAATTGACAACTAAATGAATTAGGTCATTAATTTGTTTTATTAATTATTTTGGGGATTAACTTGTTCAAAATAATTATACTTACGAAAATAGTGCTCAATTTCATAGAATGTGATTTATCCTGCATTTCTTCTCCATGAGATCATGCCAGATATTATAAATAAGAAAAGGATATGTATTTTACATCTTAATACTATGAATTATTATTAAATGGGCCTTAAATTCTATAATTAAATTAAGACCACAAACTAATGATGGTGTCATTTTAGGTCATGTGCTGCTGTGCATATGCCTGATCTCTTGTTAAAGTTATTATTTAGTAATTAAAATGAGAAAAATGCAAATAATGTAATTAAATAAAACTGGAAACCTAAAACTACCTAATTAAAAAAATATATTTTATGACATCCTAAGACAGCCATATGTATAAATTTACATGACTGGAAACTAACCACAGCAAACATACAATTTCTGATTGTGAAAGCTTCTTCTGCAGTTCCCATCATAAACTACCTAGTATAAAACAAACCCCTCCTAGTACTAATCAAACATGGCTAAAGAAAATGAAACATCTGGAGGATTAGAATGGAGAGTTAAGTTGCCAGATGGAACGTCGAAAGTTTTAACGTCGGAATGCATGGGTTTGCATGGATTCATCATGGGATTTTTCAATAAAGTTTGGAGCTTTATTCAAAAGGCCTGCAAAATAGGAACTAATGAGCCTAAGAAGTTGATTCATTGCTTGAAAGTAGGGGTGGCTCTTTCATTTGTGTCAATCTTTTATTACATGAGACCGTTGTATGAAGGAGTCGGAGGGACTGCTATGTGGGCTGTTTTAACTGTTGTCGTCGTGTTTGAATATACTGTTGGTAGGTTCTTTATTACATTCTTAAATTTCTGTATCTATTTCTTCATTTATTGGTGAAGGATTGAACTGACAAGAATAATAATGCAGGTGCTGTTCTCTATAAATGTGTAAATAGAGCAAGTGGAACTTTCTTAGCAGGAGCATTAGGAGTTGGTGTTCATTGGATAGCCAATCAATCAGGACAAAGGTTTGAGCCTATAGTTCTCCAAGGCTCAGTTTTTATATTAGGTAGGATCGATAATCTTTTTCATTTAAATTAAATTAATTTGTGAGAAAATAAATATGATCATTACCTTAATTTATTTTTTCCTTGCAGCTTCTGCAGTAACATTTTCTCGGTTCATTCCATCGATAAAAGCACGATTCGACTACGGGGCCTTGATATTTATCCTTACATTCAGCCTCGTCTCAGTCTCAGGCTATCGTGTGGAGAAATTGTTCGAAATGGCTCATCATAGACTATCCACCATTGTGATAGGGACCTCCATCTGCATCCTCATAAGCATGCTTGTCTGCCCTGTATGGGCAGGCAATGAGCTTCACAACCTTATCAAAAATAACATGGAAAAGCTTGCTGATTCCTTAGATGGTAATAAACACACAAAAAATAAGTAAATACGAAATTATATCTCTGAAAAAGAAAGGAATATGCTAATTATTCTGTTAAAATGTAAAACTCAGGATGTGTAGCAGACTATTTCAAGAACGATGAAGCAAATGCAAAAAAGACCAAGAGTGAACAAGGCTACAAATGTGTGCTCAATTCTAAGGCTACCGGAGAATCCTTGGTATGTTTTCTTCTACGCTTTTCGCTGCTAATTCAGTTCAAAATCAATGTTTCTTCAGTTCTTATATTAGTTTTCTTATCTCTGGACAGGCTAATTTTGCTAGATGGGAGCCTGCACACGGGGGTTTCAGTTTTCGACACCCTTGGAAAGAGTATCTCAAGGTTGGAGCTTCTCTCAGGAGCTGTGCTTATTGCATTGAAGCCCTCGACGGTATCATTAATTCAGATTCTAAGGTATATATTAGTTTGATTTATACATAGCAAAGATTATATTAATTTGTTAACTTTTCTAATCTTCATGTTTTTTCAAAATTTGCAGTCGTCCGATGTCCTCAAGAATCATTTCAGCAAGTTTTGTGTAAAACTAAGCTATAAAACATCAGCGGTTTTGAAAGAATTGGCCGTAATTACCAATACCATGACAAAATCAACCAAGATAGATCTCACAGTTGAGAACATGAACAATGCAGTTCAAGAACTTCAGAACGCACTGAAATCCCTCTCTAAACAAGAAATTGAATCAACCAAAACAAAACCCACTAATGGCAAGGGAGAGGTGGATGCACATATTGTACAGCTAGTGGATATTGTTCCATTAGTGACAGTATCATCACTGTTGATAGAGATTGCAGCAAGAACAGAGAATATTGCAAATGCTGTTAACGGACTGGCAAACAAAGCTGAATTCAGAGTCGAAAGTTGTGAAGATTCAAAGAAAAGCCAAAACCCACGCGTTATAATATAGATTAGTCAGAAAACAATGGAGACATGAAGCTCTGAGTTTCTCAATGTAACCGAAAATTCTTTCTGGATATTTTCCGTATTCTATATGTTAACTTAGAAACTGTTAACAGTAGAAGAAAACTGCAGCCTGTTATCACAAGTTACAACACACTTGTATTGAAAATTTGAGTAAATTTAATTTCTAAGAGAAAGAAAAGAGAATGAGAGAGGAAAATAAATAAAAGAAGAGCAAAACTGCTAACTAATAGACAACATTCAGTTTTAATGGATAACATTTCATATTGAAACCAATGTTCAGTTGTGAATTTGTTCAGTATTCTCCCAAACACAGCTCCTCCACAGGCACCTTAATAAGATCAGTCCTAACGCCAATATCAGTTACATATCTGCTCATACAGTACATAACTGCAGTCACAGTAGCCACTCCAACTGAACTCGGCATTAGCAATCTCAATGGAGAAGAGAGAATAGCAGCCACTGGTGCACTTATTACAGATGAAGCTTGTCCACTTCTTCCAACACCCAACCCATCAACTGTCAAAAGTCCGGTTTTGCAGTACAATGCGAAATCCTCACAGTTATTCTCAAACACGTCATAATTACCAAATCCGTTATGGAGCAGAAACATAGCTCGATGAATGACTGTCTCGGTTCGGTCTGATTGTGCAGTGGTGCACGTGCTTTAGCAATGAAAATGGATGGGGTTACTCCATAGTTGAAGCAGTAAAGAGAACCATTACGAAGGAAGCAATCGAGACAGGATAGGATGACCCCACTGTTCGGTTGTCTAAATCCACAGTCAGGAAAAGTTGGACATTCTGAGATATTTGTGTATGGTTCGTCATTGGAGCTGGAAGAGGTCTCAACACAAGTAAAATGAACTACTTTGTTGCCCCAAACAAAAATACCTGCGTGATCTCTCAGATATTTGATATAACTTCCAGGTAAGTGAAAATAGGAAAAATTGAAAACCATAAAGAAAATTTTGAGTACATTCTAGCAAAATCTGCAAATTGATGAATTGAGAAAAGACTTATTATTTATTCTTGTTTCAGTGAACCAAGATCAGATTCTTATAAAAGATTACAATTTGAATACTGCAAAAATACATGCGACTGATTTTATAATTTATATCTAACACATAGGGCAAGATAAACAATAATAATAAAAGCAGAATCAACATATAGAAGCTCAGATCAATGTGCAAAATAATATCATTACTGAAACAAGGAATTATAACAAACCAAACCATGATGAGAGTATGCAAAGACAGCTCTGTAGGTGTAGATATGATCCCCAGCCTTGATCTCACTCCTCTCCACTCTGTTTGTAAGCAAACCCATCATTCTTTCTCTCAATGTAATCTAAATACGATCACACTTTCAGCAACCCATAATAAAGAGTTGATTTTTATCCCAAAAGAAAATGGCAGTTAAAGGATTTTTAGTATGGAGGTTTTCATCAATTTTCAGACATGGTTGTGAAAGAAAAAGCAGTAAAATCAGGCTCATATAAGCTTGATTTCCTCAGCTTGCTATTTAAGTAATTGGATAGTGACTGAATCTTCACTTTATGGCCCTGAATTTCCATTTTCAAACCCAATCGGGTCATAATCTGTAGGCCAAGTCCGACTTCTTTCTGAAGCTTCACCCTGTTAAGTCTTTGACTTGTCTGTCTAACTCAAAATCTAATATCCAGTCACTCCAGACTTAAAATTAGGATTAATATCTTCTTGAACTAAACTGTTCTTCATTCAGTAAGTGAAGAAATAACCAGTTAATATTTTTAATAGATCATTTTATCTAAAATCAACTTGAAAAGTTATACAAAATAATTTTTTCAATATTAACTTTTAATAGTTTTATATATTTTTTATTTTCATATGGTAATTATAAAAACTATTTTTTTAACTAGAGATTTAAGATTAAAATCAAAATTCATAACATTATTAATAGGGGTGATAATTGAACCAAACTACTCGATACTCGACTCGAGTTCGTTCGTGAGTTCGGTTCGAACTCGGTTCGACAATTTGCCAAACCAAGCTTGAACAATTTTTTTTGTTCGATAAATTTTAAAGCTCGACTCGAGCTCGGCTCGATTAGCAAAACATAACAAAAACATGTACAAAATATTCAAACTACTCGTGATCGGCTCGATTAAAACTCGTTTGAGTTCGACTCGATGAACAATCAAAATAAGCTGAAACACAATTTTTAAAGTTCAATTATAATTCAAACAAACTTGAACACTTACGCGTTCGGTTCGACTCGACTCATTTCCACCCCTAATTATCAATATCAATTGCTTAAATAAATAAATTTCCACATGAAAATACAATTTATTACCTTTTTGATTTAGAGGACAAAGGGCGATGAAGTTGATAAATTATTAGTTGACTTTTTAGAACAAAATATTGATGGAGTAAATATTTTCATTGTAGATTAATTATTGTCATAGATTTTTTTAATACAAATATTCGAGGTGTTTATAGTAATTTTTCATATTTTAATTAGTCGTCTAGTACTTTGATGAAGACCATAAATTAATTCACAAAGAGAAGTTGCTAACACTTTTTTTGGGTTGAATTCATATACTATTAATAAAATAATAAATACTAAGGTACCAAGCGGGGATAGCTCAGTTGGGAGAGCGTCAGACTGAAGATCTGAAGGTCACGTGTTCGATCAACGTTCACCGCATAATATTTTTTTTACCCTTTTGCCCTTCCCCTGTAGCGATTTGTTTGTTGAGATTCTCACGACAGTTAAAGACGTTACCAAATCAACTTCTTTTACCCATAAATTTCATTCCTTTTCTATCCCCACCTTTTCCTTTTGGCCCTTTTCTCCCCTGTAATTGCAATTGTATTTGATGCCTAAATTCAGGAGTTTGAATTGATTTCACATGAATGAGTGAGCTAATGAACAACAGATGTTGATAGCATCAAAACTTTGTTAGGTACTATTATTTATGAACATTGGAAAAATGGCTATGACTCAATCAGTTTCCTCACGAAACATTCGTTTGTAGATGTTGCATTTGCCAATGGCGAACAAAAATGTGATCGCACATCATTCGGTTCTTATTGCATTGCTTCAGAGTTCTTTTACGACGAGTTATAACACAACCCTTAACCCCAAGAGTGCCGTCCTTTGATTCCTAGGCTGCAAAGGGTCTTTTTTTCTCATTGATTTTGGGGGTCGTTTCTGTTTGTGCTAGGTATATTTGTTTGTTTGTTTGTTTTTAATTGTTGCTGCTGTTATTGTCTTTGACCGGAATGAGTTCTTCTGGTGCGACCTTTGGTTTGCAAGATTGGAATTTGATTAGTGTCCTTGTGAGTCGGGGTGATGGTTATGATGAGGCTCGGTTGATTATGTGGAGAAATGTCCCCAAAATCGATATATTCGAGTATGGTTTTATTTCTTGTTTGTTGTATTTTGCTCCATTTATCAACATTGGATTGTTTAGTTGTTTTTCGTATTAGTGTGATGTTCTTCTATAAACTATGGATTGTGTTTAGTCTTAAGGTGTGTATTCTCAATTTTATGCTACATTGTGGTTTTTATCATCTGAAAATCATCTAATGTAGCTTCGAGATGATTTGATTCCACACTCCACAGCAATGGTACTCTTGACTATCTGTGTTACCCCGTTAGTTGTTAACTGTACTAGATTGCTCTGTCTATTTTGGTACTCTAAAAGATGCTTGATGTTTTGTTGGGATTATTTTGATTTATCATGTTCAATGGACGATACCAAATTAGCTTTTTTTTCACTAAGTTAGAGAGTCAGGATGTTGTTTGCATGAGTATACTCACTTTGTTTACGGCTGTGGTTTGCTTATGCAGTACAATGAAGTGTTGGGCAAGGGTGCATTCAAGACTGTGTATGTCATTGAAACGACCCTTTCTCCTTTTCTCTTTTGTCCAATTTACTTACGTGGAATGAATTCTATTTATATGTTGATTTATTCCAGATACAAGGCATTTGATCAACTTGATGGGATAGAAGTTGCATGGAGCCGTGTGAAAGTAGATGATGTGTTGCGGTCACCAGAAGATTTGGAAAAGCTGTACTCTGAGGTTCATCTTCTTAGAAAACTTAAGCATGACAACATTATCAAGTTTTATGATTCATGGATTGATGATAAAAGGAAGACTCTTAACATGATCACAGAGCTTTTCACATCTGGGAGCCTGATGCGGTGAGTTTCTTCTGTTTGTTACTATTTCTTGTCTGCATTGATTTCTTTATTTGTTGTAATTTCTATACTTTTGGCTGCTAGATACTGTAAAAGGCACAGAACTGTTGGCATGAAGGCTATAAAAAATTGGGCGACTCAGATTCTCCACGGTTTAGACTATCTTCATAGTCAAAACCCGCCTGTCATTCACAGGGATCTGAAGTGTGACAATATTTTCGTTAATGGAAATCAAGGTCAAGTTAAAATTGGGGACCTTGGATTGGCGACCATCATGCAGCAGCCTACTGTTAAGAGTGTTATTGGTATAAAATTTTGGATTTTGATGTTTAGAAATTAGAGAACCAATGGACCATGCTAAAAACACAGTTTTTTTGTGCTTCTTTTGTCAGGTACCCCGGAATTTATGGCTCCAGAGCTTCATGAAGAGGAATATAATGAATTAGTTGACATATATTCCTTTGGAATGTGCTTGTTGGAAATGGTGACTTTGGAATACCCTTATTCCGAATGCAAAAATCCAGCTCAAATTTATAGAAAAGTTACATCTGTAAGATCGCTCGTCTCCGATTCAGTCTACACTATATTTTAATTTGGCTCCCATTTTAATGCATTTCGTATTGCAGGGTATAAAACCTGCTTCTCTTAGCAGGGTTGCTTCTCCTGAAGCCAAAGAATTCATAGAGAAATGCTTGGTTGCGGCTTCTCAAAGATTGTCAGCTAAGGAGCTTCTTAAAGACCCCTTTCTACAATTTGAGCACTCAAAAGCACCGACACTTGATTCGTTACGCATACCTAATGAAGTTCATAAATTTTCAAGTGGGCCCCATTCAATGGATATAGATTCCGAATGTAAGCAGTCCGTGTGTACACTCTCCACTTCTGGGAGTCCTTGCTCTTCGGTAGTGGAATTTCAAAGGTTATATCAGAGCAATGAGTTCAGGTTGAAAGGGGAGAAAAATAATGACAAGTCAATCTCGTTAACCTTGCGTATTGCAGATAAGGATGGTAAGTGGTAAGTAAGAAAGTATAAGGTTGGAAATTGGAACTCCTTAGTTGTTAGTGTAACTGAATAATCTTGTATTCTACCTTGATTCAGACACAGCACTTGTTGTTGCAGCTGAGATGGTTGAGCAGCTAGAGTTAAGGGATCATAATTGCTGATCTCATTGATTATCTTATTATTACAATTTTACCAGAGTGGAAGCCTTCATCCCGTCTTCGTTCTATCAAGCAAGATGATGATTCATCAGAGTATAACCTGCCATGTTTGACAAGTGCAAGAAACTTGTCACTAGGATCAGTGTCGGGTGAGCATTCGAACGAGATGTTTAAAGGTTTTTGTAGTGATGAAGTATCTGAGATTGGATTTAGGGATATGTATAACAGTGAAGTTGGGAGTGGGAATTGTCCAACAAGCAGTTGTTCGAGTTTGACAATGGTAGAGAGTGATTTGAGCTTGGAGCTCAATGCCATCGAAACACAATATCAGCAATGGCTCCAAAAAGAAAACGGATGTTCATTGACTTTTTATTCTCGGGTCAATCTTTTTTTATTTTCTCGTTCTTAACGAGTTTTTCTTAGTTTTTATATTTTTATTTTTATTTTTCTGTCATATACCTGAGGCCAGGACACCGGTTTCACGAATTAAAATATATATAATTGAGGAATCGTGAATATACTTCCAGTTTTTCACCTCGGTAGAAATCGAACGAATCGTTTCGCTTCTGCACAAGTCATAGTATTATATGTATGCAATTTAAATATCAAACTTATATTTTAAATTTGCAATATATAATATAATGTGGATGATGAAGTCTAAAACCATTACCAATTCTTATCCATCTTGCTTATAAAGAAATCAAACTGATCTCTTTTGTCAACAGTGGTGCATTTTCTAATTCACAAATTGTTTTTGAGAAGTTTGTTTTTAGGTGAACTAAGTGGAAATCCAAACGCAACGCAAAAAAGGCTGGGGCCGTTGAGTGTGACAGTGACACAAAGGGAATATTGTATTTTTTCTCGTTTAATTTTGTCTCAATATAATTTTAGACTTGTAATGTAACTCATTTAGTTAGGTAATTTTCAAAATATCTCAAATTTTATCTTGTCGTTCAAAATTTATTGTCTATTACGTTAGTCAATGTTGAGTTATGGAGCCTGAAAGACTGTAAATAGGCCCAAAAGTATTTTGATGGGCTTATGTCATTCTCCTATTAGGGTTAGGTATATTGTATTATAAATAACCCTAATATCATTGTAACCCTTAGAGTCCGAAGACTCTCATTGAATCACAGATCTCATCAGAAGTATAGTGAAAATCCTGGCTTGACAGTGCCCCTAGACGTAGTCAAAATTGATTTTGACGAACTGGGTCAACAATTCGTGTATTCTTTCATTGTTCCTTTCTTTTGTGCGTTTATCACCGGCATCATATTCCTAACAACTGGTATCAGAGCTCGGGTTGAGTGGGAGCGAATATGATGGGTGAAGGAAAAACGCCGATTGAAAAGTTTGACGGGATTGATTTTGGGTTCTGGAAGATGCAAATCGAAGATTACCTGTTATGGTAAAGATTTGTATGAGCCCCTTGGTGATAAGCCATTGGATATGAAAGACGAAGAGTGGAAGGTGCTTGACAAGAAGACGATGAGTGTGATTCGTTTTTGATGACGAGGTTAGAGCCCTAATTCTGTTGTCTTCTCTACCGGAAAGTTGGAGTGGAACGGTTACTGTCTTCAGCAGGGAAAGAGAGGTTCCCAGAAAGTTGGAGTGGAACAGTTACCGTCTTCAGCAGGGAAAGAGAGGTTCCCGGAAAGTTGGAGTGGAAGGCTACCGTCTTCAGCAGGGAAAGAGAGGTTCCCGGAAAGTTGGAGAGTGGAACGGGTACCGTCTTCAGCAGGGAAAGAGAGGTTGAAATTTGACGAAGTAAGATATTTGATTATGAGCGAAGAAATTCGCAGGAGAGAATCGAATATAGCTTCGGGATCAGTTCTGAATACAGAAATTAGAGGCAGATCGGAATCAAAGAAATTGACGCTTGATAGCTTCAATTGGCCTCGAAACTTGAGGTGAGAGGCTTGGCGCTGCCGGAATCATGTTGTGGGCTACTGAATGAGAAGATCGAGAGATGGCTACATTGTTTGTTGAGTTCAGTCTCCAAGTGGGAGATTGTTGAATTATGGAGCCTGAAAGACTGTAAATAGGCCCAAAAGTATTTTGATGGGCTTATGTCATTCTCCTATTAGGGTTAAGTATATTGTATTATAAATAACCCTAATATCATTGTAACCCTTAGAGTCCGAAGACTCTCATTGAATCACAGATCTCATCAGAAGTATAGTGAAAATCCTGGCTTGGCAGTGCCCCCAGACGTAGTCAAAATTGATTTTGACGAACTGGGTCAACAATTCGTGTATTCTTTCATTGTTCCTTTCTTTTGTGCGTTTATCACCGACATCATATTCCTAACAGTCAACACTTTGAATGATTTTTTTAAGAATTCATACATTATACACGAAATATATTTAATATTTTGATATTTCTAATCAATGTTACGTGTCTCTTATGCACAAAAGCTTTCCAAAAAGTTTGGTCGAGTTGACCATTAGATTTTATACGAGGGAGACTAAATATGAGACATTTTAAAATTATAATATTAAATATGAGAAACTCATAATAAATGAAATCAAAATTTAATTTTAGCTAATTTACAGGGAAGAAAATCCAGTTTTTCCATAACACAAATAATTGATCTCGTATACGTACATCAAAGATTATAATTTAATACCACCACCCCATTGTAAACTTTTCTAAGGGTTTTTTTATATTAAATCCTATCATTTTCATGGCCCAATTTTTACTTGAATACCTTGTTGGTGATCATCACTCAAATCTTTTTATTTCAATTTGTATTGGCACGGATATCATTTCTTCTAAGACTAATCTTTTCTTGCAAGAAAATAGCATTTAAGATTGGTTGACAAATAAAACCATATCATCTACAAAAGATAATTAATTGTTCTCAAAAATCATTTTGCAAAAATGGGGGACTTAAATTTGATGGGACCAAGGCTGTACAGTTGCTGCAGATGCAGAAACCATGTTGCTCTTCATGATCATATTGTTTCAAAAGCTTTTCAGGTGAAGCAAAGCTATTTATTTATCATATATATATATATATTATATATATATATATATCGAGAAGGTTACTTACGACACAAGTTATTGTATCGTCTTTTGTTTTTGGATCAGTCGAAAAATGGGAGAGCGTTTCTATTTTCACACGCAATGAACATGTTTTCGGGTCCAAAGGAGGAACGACAGCTGATGACCGGTCTGCACGTGGTGGCCGACGTGCACTGTGCTGACTGCCGAGAACCTTTGGGTTGGAAATATGAGAAAGCCTATGAAGATTCTGAGAAATATAAAGAAGGAAAAGTTGTGCTTGAAAAATATAAGATTGTCAAACAAAATTGGTAGCTACCCTTTCTTCAATTTTAGTATGTATATAATATATTTGGTAGCCCAAAAATCTAACTGATTTGGGAAGATATGACTATTTCTTATTTTGTAAGTTTATGTTAAGAGTGAATTGTAATTGTAAATGATCTTTCTTGTGGTTTTTTTAGATGATTGCAAATTCAGTCAAAATGGACTTAAAGATTGAACGTAGTGCAATACTAGGTGAAATGATTGTTTTTCTAGTATAAGGACTTGTTTATTTATTTATTTCTTGTATATAGGTTTATAAGTGTCATGGATATGTGAAATTAATCCCCGATAAATCTTTCAAGAATCTTATGAGTTTCCACGTTTGTGAATATAAATACTAGTGCGTAACCCTGGATTATCAACCAAAAAAAAGGTCTAAAATTTATTCATGTTACGGGTTTTCTATTTTCTTTTAATCAAAATACTATTTTCCTTTGATTTTACAATCATCAACATGTATTAAACTATTTTCTTGTGTTGAGTGTTGGTGAATAATTCACTTATTTGTTGTGGATTGATTGCAAACTTCAGATATCCATACAAGGTTTGGGTAGACCAAGTCATAAAGTGAATACTCAGAAGAAGCAACAACGAAACCAACACCTTTTGCATTGCTGATTGATGAGCAGGAAGAAATGAAGTGTTGCAATATAAAAGTTATAATTAGGAAGTAGGATGGTGGAGTCCAAATATAATTGTTAATGCAAAGGACAAGGTTTTCTATTCCAAATAGTTATATATATTTTAGACGTTTGACACGTGTCACAAATTTTACCCATGGTAAACAATCCTTTAATAAATGCCTTAATAAATTCATTATACACGTGTCAAAAACCTAAATTAAATATATGTGGAATAGGAATTTGGAATATAAAATCCTAATCCCGGCTCATCTGGCATAAAAATTAGAAATTCACACTAAGTCAAGCCTTGGATTACCAAATATCGAGCTAAAAAGAAGAGTTGCCAGCATATCTTAACCGTGTTTCTATTTGCTTTATCTCTGGTCAAACATTCATAAGCTAAATTCTCAGTTATTAAGAGTTCCCTCAATAGAAACAATGTATGGAAATGGACAGCTATTGAAGCAATCTTCATAATGAGTTTAATAAGATTACTGACCTCTAGGTACAAATCAATTGAACACTATGCAGCATTTGCATTGGACATCAAAGTTGTTTCCAAATTGCCACCTACATCGCCACGATTAGCAACAAATTTGTCTAATAAATCTCTCAAATAATCTGTTCTGGTTTCCAGTTTTCTAGAGGCAATAATGTTAAGCACGTTTGATACATCAGCAGCTTCACATCCAAATCGACCAAGCCCTTCAATTAAGATAGAGTAAGTGGATTCATTCGGTAAACACCCTTTATCCAACATCTCCTCCAACACTCTGATCCCTTCTTTCACATAACCCACTTTGCAGAACCCTTTGATGAGCATGTTATATGTGAAAGAATTAGGCAAGCACCCCTTTTCCACCATATCATCCCATAATCTCCCTGCCTCACACAGCTCCCCTTGATCGCACATTCCAGCAATAAGTGTGTTATACGTCAAAACACTAGGAATAGAACCCTTCACAAATTCGTCAAACAATTTCTTCGCTTCTGAAACCTTCCTCTCCTTACACAACCAATGTATAAGTGTGCTTGATATCGCGTTATCTGGAGTACAATTCTTCACCAACAACATTTTCCACAACTCACACGCTTCATCAACCTTCCCTTCCTGACACAAGGCATCTATCACCCTACAACATAACGCCGAGCTTGGTACATACTTCTTGTCAAGCATATCCCTAACCATATTAACTGCTTCCCCCGATTTCTTCTCTTTGCACAAAGCCTCAATCATAACACTATAAGTAACATCATTCGGCTCAACCCCATTATCCTCCATCTCATCCATCACTTTCGTCGCATCAACAAACTTCCCCAGCTTACAAAACCCATCCATAAGAACCGTGTACGTGGTTGCATCGGGCAACCAACCTCGATCAATAATCTCATCAAACACTTTCTTTGCACTCACCATATCGCCCCGATTCACATACCCACCCAAAATAGTTGTGTAGCTCACCACATTTGGAACCATACCCATGCCCGGCATTTCATCGAGCATCTTAACCGCACCTTCCAAATCACCCCTCTTGCAAAAAGCTTTCAACAATATATTGCAAGTAAACACATTAGGCACAATCCCAAATCTTTTCTGACAGCTTTTAAACATAATGTAAACAGAATCATATTTCTTGTTCTGAACTAAGGCATTGAGTAAAGTGTTAAGCGATCGAACTGACCTTTGAACCCCAAAATCATTAATCTGAATGAATGTTTTGATTGCCTCTTTGGGTTTGCTTGCAATGCCGTAGTTACGAATGAGAGTGATGAATAGATTTTCGCCGCATTTGATTTGTGAATTATTGCGTAATTCGTTTAAGAGGGTAGGTATGGGTTCGAAAGCGCGCAGGCGCGAGAGCTTGTGGATGATGGAGTGGTAGGTGTCGTAATTGTGGTGGAAATTGGGGTGGTATTTGCCGGCGAAGTGGAAGATTTGGAGGGCAAGGTCGAGGTTTTGCTGTTGGGTGATGATGGAGCAGAGGCGCTTAGGGGAGAGGTTTTGAGGCCAGGGTTTGATTGGGGGTGTGACTTTGTAGGACTGTAGGAGCTGGGATTTGGAATTTATAGTTGAGAGGTGGTGGTCAGTGGAGCTGGTGGTGATTGAGTGGAAGATTGTGGGGTTACCGGCGGTGACGCGGCGGCGGGGTTGGATTTTCCGGAGAGCTAGCATGGTGATGGCGGTGGATGTTACACGAGGAGCAGGCCTGGATAGGGAACAATTGGGTAAATAGGCCCGTGCCCATTTAAGATATAGCCTCCACTTAAAACAAATATTATTTTTTATTTATTTTACATAAATTTATGGTAAAAGGACAAAAGTGCCCTTTAAGTTAAAAAATATCTTACTATCACAAAACAAAACAAAAGACAAATTAAAAAACAAAACATTACGGTTTGGGAAGAAAGACAAAATTCTGAAACTTCTTCGAGGCTTCCCTTGAATTTGTAACTAAGGTATAAGTGCAAACCCTGTTTTATTTAATAAAATCGATAATTTTTATCAGTTGAATTTTATTTTGATTTTAGGTGTTTTGTTCTTTTGTGGGAGATGATTTATGATTATGTTTCATTTTTAAGAATATTAATATAAGATATTATCAAGAATGTGTTTTTTTAACTTTTACACATAAAAATTCTAATTTTTTTTGGGGAAGACGATGAATAGTAGAAGCAGACTTGTATTCACGTTAACCGGTCTACCCAGTCGATCTAGTCGAATTTTATCAGTCTTTAGACTCACAGACCAGTCCGATCGGTACACCAATCTTCCCAGTCTGCCACATTACACTGTCCCATGTTTTCCTAATTTTTTCAATTGGCTCATATGTATTTCATTTTTATCTTACAGGACAATGTGTGAGATTCCTTTATATTACGGATATGATGGCGAATGGAACAAAAAAGAGGACAAATCATATGAATGGGAGTCAAGAAATGATCAAATGATGAGCATATTAATACTAGATGATCCAAACAAGATAAAACTTTCAGAGCTTCATGATCGTATATGCGAAAGGAATCATGTGGATCAGACAACTGCAATATTCCAACTCATTTGATCGATGAAGATGAAAATGTTGAATGTGAAGATAAAATGCCGACTAGGACGATTGGCATACCAGTCGGCCAATGCAGAGTTTCTAAACACTTGCAATAAAATGCCGACTAGGACGATTGGCCTACCAGTCATCCCAGTCGGCCAATGCAGAGACTCTAAACACTTGCAACAAAATGCCGACTAGAACGATTGATCTACCAGTCATCCCAGTCGGCCAATGCAGAGACTCAAAACACTTGCAATAAAATGCCGACTAGGATGATTGGCATACCAATATAACCGATCGGCCGATACAAAATAAAAAAAAGTCACAATAAATGTCCGACTGGGCCGGTATTCCAGTCGTCCCAGTCGGCTAACCCCTAAACACTAAAAGACTTAAAACGCTTGCAATTAGATGCCGACTAGGACGATTGGCATACCAGTATGACCGGTCGGCCAATATAAAATCAAAAAATATCACAATAAATTTCTGACCGGGATGATTGGATTCCAATCGTCCTAGTCGGCTAACCCTAAACCCTAAAAGACTCAAAACACTTGCAATAAACATTCGACTATGAAAAATAATAATATTATTAATAACATTTATTATGATAAATAACAAATTAACTTTTTCTTAAAGAAACAATATGATTGATTATTTTTCAAAATAACAATGTAATTGCCAATTATACACACTTAGTTTGATTCTAGATAATACATTGAAAATATTCAATTAGTCCCCAAGTAGTAGATTGATTACGTTATAAGAAACATATTTAAAAGAAACATATTCAATTATAAGAATGTAATTGTCAATTATACACACTTAGTTTGATTCTAGATGATACATTGAAAATATTCAGTTTGTCCCTAAGTAGTAGATTGATTACATTATAAGAAACATATTTAAAAGAAACATATTCAATTATAAGAAACATATTTAAAAGAAACTTACTTTGTTAAGAAACAATATGATTGATTTCAAATAACAACTTGTTTTATGTGTTAGAGTATAGGGTATATAGTTAATATTAATACAAAATAACAATGTAATTGAAGATTACACACACTTAGCTTGATTTTGGATGATACATTGAAAATTCAATTAGTCCCCTAATAGTAGTAGATTGATTACATTATATTCAAGAAATTTTTAGTATTCTTAATTTAACATCTATACTTATTTTATGTATTTATAAGAAACTTAATTTGTTCTTTGTTACAATATACTAATTGGTCTTCAATGCATTGGCATGACTAGTAATTATATAGAAGATTAATAATAAAATTGTAAGAATATATATACATATATATATATTGCTCCATAACTTATTTATTATAATCATTACACAATTGGTCATAACGGTTTAACAATCTTCTCGGTCGTTAGAGTGAATTTGGTCCACTAGTCAGTCTAGTTGATAACTTGTTTGAATGTTTTTTAGTATTTGAATCAGTCGATCGGGGAGACTAATGTGTCGATTGGCATGATCGAAACTTTATTGCAAGAATTTGGTATCTACATCGACCGACCGATTTGGGTCATCTAGTATTAATATGCTCATAATTAGATCATTTTTTATAATAATTCATATAACTTATCATCTCTTTTGTTCCATTCACCATCATATCGATAATATAAAGGATCTCAAACATTTTTCTATTAGAAAAAAAGGAAATAATATATGATCCAACTGAATAAATCGGGAAAATTGGGGGCAGTCGGACGTGTCAGACTGAAAAGATTGGTATACCGATCTAAACAATCTGTCCAGAAACTGTAAATGTCCGATTGGACCGACTAGGTAGACTGGTTAACCTGAACACCGGTCTGCTTATACTGTTCATCGTCTTCCTCACAAAAAATTTACGATTTTTTAATGTAAAAGTCAAAAGAACACATTCTTGACAATATCTTATATTAATAATCTTAAAAATGAAACCTAATATTTAAACAACAAAGTTTATATAAAAATATGAGATTTGAGATGAAATTAACATTTGAACTAATCTCTCAAATTCTTGAGGTGTTACTATTTTCAATTTTTCTTTCCATGAGTGTTGAATTTCGCAACCTTAAGATGATATGTTAGAGAAGTACAATAGTTTTTGCTCAAAAATAGGCATGTGAGATAATTACATAAAAATAGTAAAGACGATAATGTCCTTGACAAAAAAATTATTTAAATAATTTTCGATCTTTGGCTAGAAGATAGTAATTGGGACAAAGTGATGTATATATCAAATTTTTAAAGGATAATATTCTTTTTTGTGTTTTTAAGGGGACGGTGCAAATATCAAGTTTTTCGAGGGGTTAAAGTGCACTTTACCCATAATTTGACACGATATTGATAAAATTTAAATGGAACAAACATGTTGACAACTGTATTCATAACAATTTTTTTACAAGAGCTCATTATGATTCTTTATATATAAAGAAAATTAACAATAAAATATTATCAATTTAAAGGTATCAAGTACAAACATTCAATATATTATTAATTTTGTAAAAAAAAAACAAAGTATAATTGTAAATTAAGCTATAAATACCAAATAATATTAACATTAAAATTAGAAAGAAAATTAAGTAATATATATAGGCGATTGATTGCTTGCAGTGTGATTTACGATGATGCAGATTATTTGACACCAATATTAAAATCAAGTCCCATAAAGACAGTTCGATTTTCATTTAAATTTTAAACCGTACTTTGTTTATAAAATTTAAAAATAAAATTGTTTATTAGACGATTTTTCAAATCAATACTCACTCCTAGTCTAGGTATAATAAATCGAATCCACAACCGTATAAGTTCTACATGACTTTAAGCAGTCCAAGGCCCAAGTTATTGTTGGGTATTTTGACATTCTTGCTTATTAATGGCTTGTATGGCCATGATAAAATACTAACATAGTACCTATTGTTTTCCAATATTTGTTGTTCCCACTATCATTTGATTTGTGAAAAATTGATATTGTTTTGGGACTTTACGAAGCTTATAAGTAATTGTTTACATGTTTACAAGTGATTAGTTAATTAATTGTGCCAAAAGTTACTATTAGAAGTCTCATATTTTAGTCTGAAAATGGTAGGAAAAGGGACAATTTTGGTCTCCAAGTGTAATGAAGATCTATTACTTAATATCTTCATTCATTCATTCATCAAAAAGAAGTAAATTTGTGACATTCATTTACTGCCCATTTAGCTGAGCAACAAATGTGTAATTCAAATAAGAACAAGAAAAAAAATCCACTGTACCCATATACAATGTTCCTAAATTACATATAAACTGTAAATCAAAACCAGAAAATTCCTATTCCAATCCAAACTATATTATATATAATATTGATCCTATCTATCAGTGATCCATCATTTGGGAATCATGATCCAACGATCCAGGACTCTTGCAGCTCTTCATCCTCAACAGCCCATACAACTTCCGAAACTCCTTAGGCACAGTTTCCTTCCAGGCGGCGCCTCCAGCTTCCTCCACCACAGACGCTGGTGCTGGCGACGATGCAACACTGTCGCTCAGCCGCGCCGCAACCTTTCCACCATTTCTACCGTTCGACTGCAAAGCCGAGATCACTGATTTCAAAGCCCGGCTAGGTGAGCTCCGGTTCGCTAACATCAATTCGCTAATTTCTGCCGGGCTCATCGTTGCCCCGGTCTGAAAGATCTCCTCGACTTGTGGGAATAATTTATGCTCCTTAACTCCTAAATAATTGTTGGCCAGATTCTTGAAGGAATTGAAATCACACATGGGGAAATAGATGTGCATATCAACTCTTCCGGGGCGCAGCAAAGCTGAATCGATTCCATTTTTATCATTCATCGTGAAAATCATGATCCTCTCATCCTGGAAATTCAATATCCCATCCATGAAATTCAGCAGCCCAGATGAGGTAATCGATCTGTGAGAAAGATGCCGATCCAAATCCTCGACGACGATGAGAGATTTACTCGTGGTTTGCAACAGAAGAATGTTCAGATCTGCGTCGTTTTCCACTTGCGACAAATTGACATTGTAAACGTCGTAATTGAGCATATTTGCGGTGGCTGCAATGAAACTGGATTTCCCTGTTCCCGATGGGCCGTAGAGGAGATAGCTGCGCTTCCAGACACGGCCTAGCTTGTGGTAATACTGCTTGGACTTTAGAAAACTCTCTAAATCGTGTCGTATTTTGCTTCTCAAATCGGCGTCGATTACAAGTGTGTCGAAGCTTGCGGGGTGATTGAACGGGACAGATTTCCATTTCCCATTTCTACTGTGATTGTGAATCTTCAATTCCTTTCTCCTCTGCTCGATATCATCGGAAACTGTATGTATGTGTTGAAGATAAGGCCTCAGAATTCGACGCTTATCCTTTTTCTTGATTCTCAGCACAAAAGTGCGAGAATAAAAACCCATCTGGCTATCTTCATCCCTTTGAATTTCGTTAATCCACGAAACTCGGGCTCCCAGGAAAACGTCGTGGATCGCCTGACCATCGTCAAGCGACAAAACGATGTCGTTCGGCTTTCTACCGGAGACGAGGTTGGTGAAATCGGAGTCTTCCAAGGAGTTAGCCAACGAGTTCACATAGATCGAAACTCGCCGGTACAACTGGTTTTCCTGGTGAGTTGAATCGTTCAATTCCGGGACTTTAAAGTGTTGGTGAACATGGACTCGATCTTCCACCCACTCACACCATTTCCGAACCACATAAATCAGAGCAGTCCGATGTAGAAATAATCGGACAACAAATACTGTGCATATAATTGACAACAAACAGACCAAAACTGAGTACACAAAAACCATGAGCATAACTAGAAATGATTGAAATGAACTTGAGAAATGGCAGATGGGATTAATGAAGAATCATTCGTATATATATTTGTGAATTGTGATTGTAGTTATGAAATAAGTAAAGGGTTTATTATTATTAAATATTATATAAAGAAGATTAAATATAAATATGATATAGTGGTTGGGAGAAAGTGGTTATTTGCAGGCAAGAAAATACCTGGCAAGAAAAGAGTGTGGGACTGAATAATAAACTGACAGTGAAATATGAAACAAGGCGTTGCCCCATTCAATTTCTTTTTTAATTTTGAATCATTTTGTCTTGAAACACAAATAAAAATCTAACGTCGTTACTTTTAAAATATTTTACACTAAATTTATGAAAATCATACCAAAAAAAATAAATCAGTTAACTAACATACAACAAAAGAGGCTAAATAAGCATTGCTTTTAACAAAATTAAACTCGTGATCAATTTTAATGGATATTGTCCTATTTTTAGCATCTATTCAGTTGGAAATAAAGTTGATTTTTTATTTTATATTTATTGTAGTGGAGGTTGGTCCCCAGTCAGCCTATGTTTGTGCTAACAACACTTTCCAGCCAAGAGAATTTATATAGTATATGATGATATATTGATTCTAATAAATAATAAGACTATAGTTTACGGCAATTGTTGTTGGGGCTTTACATACACGCACGGCGCTCAATGTATGTGGCCCTACAGCTCCAGTTTATGCTGATTTTTATTTGCTTATTTTACAACTCACTTAGCTTAATTAATCTGTAAGAATGGGATTTAATTTAAATTTAATATCAGACACATTTAGGTAAAAGAGGAAAATTGTTATCCTATACTAGATTGAAATTAAGTTGTATCTTGCATTGCAATCCTCTCCTTGTAATTGTCAACATTATTAATTTTTAGTCTTTGTCTTTTTTTTTTGTCAAATATGGTGTTTGTAAACATGGGAATCAAATGTATTATATAATAGGTTGATTTCAATTAAGTCATAATAATTTTTATTACTGAATTCTAGGTGTTTTGTAAAATACACCATTTTTAAGTCATTTAATGATGAAAATTAGGCTTGTCCCATTGAAATCAATCTACACAAAATGACCCATCAGAAAGCCTCGCCCAATACACTTAATTTAATCACAACACGAGAAGTATAAAATTGTTGTGGTTTAAGTCAACAATTAACAGCAAGATATAACGTGAATTTAAAAAAAATTGGTCCAAATTGAATTTAATCACATCTAAATAATCAAGCAAGAAATATTATAATATTTAACTTGTGAGTGCAAAATAAAATTTCGCACCAAACTACTTGCAAATGTGTAGTATTAGTTTATAGTCATTAGGAGATTATTTGGGAGACGAATGAGGAGAGATTTTGGTAGCAAGATTGTATGGCGTGTTAGATAATTTACGAGACCAAGTGTCACCCTATGCTATGATATTGGATTTGTAAAGTTGAAGTATGTGGTCAAATCCATTTTAGAAGAATATAGAATATCTTATTGTAAGAATATATTTACACATACATATATGTGTATATATATATATGTCTGGACTGATTCATAGCACAAAAATTTACTTTTTCTTTTTCTTTTAGATAAAACTCTATAGAGTTGACTGGTAAACAAATATTAATTAATGAGAATTGAGAGCTTTTCACATTAGCCGAAGGGCTCCCATTTGCCTGTGAAATTAGCTCTATTTTTGGAAACTCACTTATGCGACTTTTCTTACAGGACTTTTCAGCGTCTTGGGTAGCTTCTAATTCCATTCTTTGAAAATTAATGTTAAGAAAGAAATATTATTTGATTACAATTATAATGATAGTGATATGCTGGATGATTTATTTTCAAGTTGTTTAGTAGACATTTTATATAAATATGAATCCAATAGAAAAACTTCAAATACCATATTCTTCTCTTTGAATTATCAAAACCACTCATAGAAAGTTATACTTGGATATATTGTAAATAATCTGATTGTCCAACAATTTAACTTTGCAAAGTTATTATTACCAAAATAAAAAAAAAAAAAAAAAACTTTAAAATAATTTTTTGCAACAACAAGGCAAAGAACGAGCCTTGGTAAATATTTAGAACTAAATCATTTCAAACAAATATTATGCAATCACTTCAAAAAAAAAAAAAAAGGAAAAAAGTTTTATTCATACTATTATGCATTTTTTTTTTTTGCTTCAACTTATAAAATGTAGAAAGAAAGTCACTAAAAAATCACTTTCATCATTCTTAAATTAAAAAAAATGTAAGTTGCCAAAATCATATTTATAAATCAAATAAAAATATTTCGATTATCTTAATAAAATAGTATGATTATATAAAACATATTTACTTTGCTGATGGTTTAAATAGTTTTAATTTTTCTCATAGGGGTAAATTAATAATTATAGTTTATAGAATATATGATATAATCTTATGATAGTAATATACTACTTACCAAATGATATCTCTTATCCAAGAAATATTTCAAGGGTGATAAGAATTCGAATTTATTATGTATCATGTTCCAATTTTGTTGAACCAAACTTAAAATTAAGAGCGATAAAAGATATATCACCTACATAAACGTCTTTCTTGGTTGGGCAAATTAATTTTAATCATTATTATTCAATATTAATTCCATATTTATTATAAATTATTACAATTGACCCATGCCATTTGTCCTTTATCATTATTTATACACAAGTGAAGAAACACAAATTGATAAATAAATCAATAAACTACGAAATTCCGACAGAGTGCAGAAAGAGCAGAGCATATATCCCTCCAATAGTGGAAATTTGATACTATATTACATCCATTGTACCAATCATACTTTAATCAATCTGCAATAAAATGTAAATTTTTATTGTGGTCCAAATTAATTAAAAGTTAATCGATAATTAGCACCTAACACCATTATATCAATATGTCGTGCGACCCGATTAATTTCTGAAACGACGGGCAGCTTTGATGACAACTCTTTTTAATTCATCATTAAAATAAGTTGCATTCTTAATCAAGGTTTTTATAAAACTGATTTAGTGAAATATAAGATTCTCATTGTTTGATTCTTTTATTCTCAAATGGGACCCTTTGATTTGGGCCTCTAATAACATATCCTCACCAATAATGTATAGGCATAATCTTTATTTTAAATTTAGACTCATGTCATACCATAATTTTAGTTTTACTTTCACCAAATTTTGAAAACCGTCCAAAAAATTTAATAAGATTCCAACATATCAGTCATTTTTTAATTAATATTAGTTCTATATTTTAGTTTTATAATTTAAAATTGTATTTTAACCCTTTAACTATACAAAATGTATCAAACGCTCATTTAAACAAATAACATTTTCAATGAGATTAATATTCGTAAATTGTAGAGCAAAAGCTAGAATGACGAGACCTTGTAATTAAATTTTTTGATTTTCAAGCCAATATTACTCATGATTTGTAGGTCAAAAAATCGATTCGACCAAACACATTGATTTTATTAATACCCATATTCCAGTTCATTCTTACTAATTTGTAGTAGGAAATCGTTAATTAGAAATATTTAATTTGATATATAATATATAATGATATGAATCAATATCATTAACGACGTTATATATAAGTTATATGTCAACTTCATAATTGATGATTTTGTAAAGATATTGGACATAATTGGACACATTTTAGAGGCAAATTTATACGTGTGCCAGCCGTGTAAGGAAATTTCATTGTCCGTGTGCCAAGTCAAAGAATCAAAAAAGAATAACACTAATTTTTTCAATCTTTTTTTATCACTTTGTTTATACTTTTGCGCTATTTCTTAGATATTAGCAAATATGATTAACTGTCGGCTAATATGTCTTTAGTGATTAATAATATATTTTTTTATGGTCACAACCAAACAAGATGATATGATTGCTGCCACACGCACAAATGAATCATCATTACGTGTGTGTATATATTAATCACTTTCTTTATTCCTTGCTAAGCATCTGGACAGCTACTAATGTATTCATCGTATAGGACTGAAAGTTGAGTCGAATTGAACTTCACAACTAAAGCTTAAGCCCGTTTATCTAAACAAAGTTCGCAAATATATGTTAAAAAATTAATTCAAATTTCAGAATATTCCCCCTAAATTTTAAATTTGTAAGTCGGGTTCGACTCGAGATTGAATCTGAGTTCGAAAAATTAAGTTCGACGGGCTCGAGCTCGTACATTACAGCTCGAGCTCGAACATAAAAAAATTATCAAGTTCAGCTCGAACTCAACTCATTTATAATCTTAATTCTTACGTCTCTATATAAAAATATTATATTAAATTGGCATTTTGAACCCCGTATAACATACATTTTCTTGTATCAACAAGCATGCAAGTAAGCAAAATGTTAGAGTTCTTAAGGTACGTAATATAAAGAACTTTATATGTTTCTGTTGTATCAAAACATAAGATTTACAATACTAAAGAGACGTATATATAGAAAATACAATGAATGAATAAGGCCACGGGCTATACAATATATGGGCCGAGTGTTGGAAATCTTGATTGAGTAAATTGTGTTTTAGCGTGATTTATGTAAAGATTTAAGTGACTTTCGTATGTCGAAAGTGGAATGTCTTTGGCTCTAATTGTTCTACGTCTCGAGTAGATAAATTTAGAGTATTTAATTACTCAAATCCGATTTCGGGTGAATGAGAAATTAATTAACAAAGTGAAACACTTAAAACGTTATTCATAGTTGGAATTGATTTATCGATATGTACATAAGTCATTAAATGATCACAAATCATATAATCGATGGCCACGATCGTATGAGAATATTTTATTTAGTTGGGACTAAAATGTTCGAATCGGAAAAATTAAGGACCAACTTGAAAGGACGTAATTGTTCAAGATACAAAGTTTTGGGGTCAAATTATAAGTTTGGAAAAGATAAGGGATGAGGTGCACCGCAGCGGGTACACCTAGACATACCAAATCATTACCCTACATGTTAGCAAGATGATTGGTTGAGATGTAGGGTGCACCATGCACCTGCTACACTAGATCCGAGCTCACTTGGGGGCTTTTCACCAAACAAGATAACTTTTGGGGCTGTTTTGAAAAGTTATTTCAGGGGCTTTTAGACCAAAAGACACACCTTTTGGGCCCTTATGCAATGTACGAAAAGTTGCAATAATTGATCCAAAACTCTTCATTTTCTATATAAAGGCCCTCCATTTATGAAATTAAACACACCAAATATCATTTCTCTTCTCTCTTTCTCTAAAATACTAATTTGAGTATTTTAAGAGTTCTTTTATTTTTTAAATATTAGTTTTAATATTTTAAGAATAGTATTGAATATTAATTGCTAAATTAAGCATTTGAAATATTCTTGAAGTTCTTGAATAATATTTCGAAGAACTTTTTAGTACTAAATTGAGTACTTTGAATATTCTTAATATTAAATTAATAGTTTAAGAATAAGTCTTGCATATTAAATGTCTAGATATGCATTAGATCATACGAGTCCATCGAGAGAGTTTGGAACAAGTATTTGTTCGCTAGACTCGGTAATTTGTAGTGGTACTATTATCGAGACGATGTCGTTGTATCTTGGGAGACAATTGCCGTAAAACCGTAACCACCAAGAGCGGGGCAATATTGTCTTAAGGAACTCGGGTATCCCGTACCTCGACATTTTATCATTATATTGCATCTTCATAAACACCGCCTGTTACGCTTCAAGATTTTTCCCAACACCGAGTCTAATATAAATATATACATTAACCCCCCTCAATCTGAGCTGCGGGACCGACGCGAAGATTGGAGCGTAATTGAGAGGACTTCGGTGCCGGAAGAGCTTTAGTGAAAATATCGGCAATCTGATTAGAACTAGCTACACACTGAACGGTAACGTCACCCGAAGCCACTTTTTCCCTAACGAAGTGGTAGTCAATTTCAATGTGTTTCGTTCTAGCATGGAAAATAGGATTGAGGACCAAGTAAATAGCACTGATGTTATCACAATAAACCAAAACAGGATGAGGTAGAGCAATGCCAAGATCACGAAGAATGTAACGGAGCCAACAAGTTTCAGCAACCGCAAAGGCAACAGAGCGGTATTCGGCCTTAGTGTTAGAGCGAGAAACGGTTGATTGTTTCTTGGTAGACCAGGAAATAAGGTTGTCACCAAGGTACACAGCAAAGCCAGTGGTAGAACGACGACTATCAGGACAACCAGCCTAGTCGGAATCAGTATATACTGTAAGACAATCAGTGGCAGTGGAACGAAGGAGAAGACCGAAGTGTAATGTACCACGCAAATCACGGAGAATCCGTTTAACCATATGGAAATGAGCCTCTCGAAGTGAATGCATAAATTGACTAACAAGTGCAACAGCATAACCAACGTCTGGTCGAGTGTGTGTCAGATACTGAAGACCCCCAACTATACCTCGAAAAAGTGTAGGATCAGAAAATAAAGAGCCTTCAACTGCCAATGGAGTAGATTTTGCAGAAAGTGGAGAGGAGACAAGCTTCAGATGCATCATGTCAAAACACTGTAAGAGTTCGATGGCATATTTCTGCTGAGAGAGGAAAAGACCATGAGAATCACATGAAGCCTGAATACCCAAAAAGTAATGAAGATCACCCAAGTCTTTCATGTCAAATTTCTGAGAGAGACGAGTGATAAGAGAAGTCACTGTGCTGCCTGCCAGAATAATGTCATCAACATAGAGAAGTAAAACAATAGTGACATCACCAGAGCGAAAAACAAACATGGACATGTCAGCTTTGTAGTAAGTGAAGCCAAGGCGAAGAAGATAAGAACCAAATCGCTGAAACCAAGCCCTAGGTGCCTGCTTCAAACCATATAACGCCTTCTGTAAACGACAAACATGTGTGGGATGCTGAGGATGAACAAAACCTGGAGGTTGAGCCATATAAACTGTTTCTGATAAATCACCGTGAAGAAATGCATTCTTCACATCAAGTTGTCGGATACACCACTGTCGTGAGATAGCAATAGATAAAACCATATGAATAGTAGCAGGTTTCACTACGGGACTGAATGTCTCCCCGAAATCAATACCAGCCTCCTGCTTGAACCCCTGAGCCACTAGACGAGATTTTTAATGCTCAACAGAACCATCGGATCGTAACTTTACTCTAAAAACCCACTTAGAACCAACAATATTTTGAGAAGGGTCTGGTGGTACATGGACCCAAGTGTGGTTGGCTTGAAGAGCATTAAACTCGTCAGCCATAGCAGCACGCCACAAAGGATCCTTGGCAGCCTGGGTATAACATGTCGGTTCGAGAGGGAAAGAGATAGCAGAGAGAGGGAATAACATGGGGTTTGACAATGCCGACTCGAGAGCGAGTAACCATAGGATGACGAGGAGGAGATGAAGGTGCATAAGATATTGAGGGAGAGAGAGATGGCGGAGAAGAGGCAGATGAGACGATAGGTGAGGAATGAGGAGATGAGGTAGGAGACTGAAGATTATGAGACGGTGAAGAAGGACAAGATAAGATAGCAGTTGGGTGCGATGAAGCTAGGACATCGGTAGGGGCCGAGATAGATGAGGATGAAGTAGGTAAGGGAGTAGCATCCGAGGAGGACTGAGAACTACCAAGGAAATGAGGGTAAGGTAAAGGCAAGAGCGGAGAAGTGGTGGAGGACGCCGACGAAGATGGAACGGGTATAAGTGTCTGGTATGGAAATGTAGCTTCATCAAAAACAACATGACGACTAATGTGAATGGAGTGTGTAACAGGATCAAGACAGCGATACCCTTTTTAATCCGGAGCATATCCAAGGAACACGTAGGGAGCGGAGCGAGGAGCAAGTTTATGCTGAGCTCGGTGCCCAAGAAATGGGTAACAGGCACAACTGAAGGTACGAAATGAACAATAATCTGGAGATTTGTGAAGTAAAATCTCATAGGGCGACTGATAAGATAGAGACAGAGATTGGAGACGATTTATGAGAAAAATGGCAGTGTATAAGGCATCAACCCACAAGGATGAGGGTAAAGAGACAATAAACAACAGCGTACGAATGCGTTTAGAGATATGTCGGTGTTTACGTTCAGAGACACCATTTTGTTGTGGAGTGTAGGGACAAGACAATCGAAGCTAAATCCCCTTAGTGGAGAAAAGAGTGCGAAAACGTCCATTATCGAATTCTTTACCACCATCACTTTGAAAAATTTTAATACTGGAGAAGAAGTGATTTTCAACAAGAGCTAAGAAATGCATAAAATGTGTAATAACTTCAGATTTATGTTTCATTGGATAGCACCATGTAAATCTTGTAAAATCATCAATAAAAACAACATAGTACTTAAAACCAGTTTGAGAAACAATCAGGGAGGTCCAGACATCAGAATGAATAAGATAAAATGGCACAGAACTTCGCTTATCAACAGGCTGAAAAGCGAGTCGGTGCGAACGACCTAATTGACAAGACGAACAAAAATCAAAACAACTTTGTTTGGATGACAAAACACCATGCCTAGCTAATACTTTCAAAATAGATGCACTAGGATGACCAAGACGACGATGCCATATGTCACCAGATATAGAGCTAGCAATGAGAGCAAAAGGAGAGACTTGGGCTGGCGATAGAGGATATAGACCACTAGACGAGGGAGACGTCAGGAGAGTTTGACCGCTGACCTTGTCCTTAACAGAAAAACCAGAATCAGAAAATGTTATAAGGCAATCATTATCATCACAGAGTTGGTGAACAGACAATAAATTGTGAGACAGACCAGGTACATGCAAGACCTTAGATAAACGTAAATTATGAGTATGTGTAGTGAGAGTAGTAGAACCGACATGTTTAATAGGTAAAAGTGCACCATTTTCAATCAAAATTTTGTTTGTACCATAGTAGGGAAATAGATGAGAAAGCATACCATCATGAGGGATTAAGCTTTGAATAGTGGTAATGAGAAACAAATCCGCCGTCGATGGAGATAACGGAGAGATGCTGGTGGTCAGATTTGGGACAGTCATGGTGGTGGTATGCGACAACAGAATTTCGGTAAAGGTTGGAGTATTGGAGATGAGAGGCGGATGCGCGGAGGATGGCGGCGTGACTGTCGTGACAACGGAAATGTCGCCGGAAGTGGTGTTGTCGAAGGTCGAGTTAGGTGCCGTAAGGGGGGAAGAATTTCCGTGCCCGGTAACTGATACCATGTTAGAGTTCTTAGGGTACGTAATATAAAGAACTCTATATGTTTATGTTGTATCAAAAAATAAGATTTACAACACTAAAAAGACGTATATATAGAAAATACAATGAATGAATAAGGTCACGGGCTATACAATATATGGGCCGAATCTAATATAAATATATACATTAACAATTAGGAATTTGAACTGGGGACTACTTAATTATTTCTTGAATTTTGTTCTCTATATATTTTATTATGATATATCAAATTTTATCCAAAGATGATATAGTTTGTTAGGAATATGATGCCAATGAATAATCACACGAAAGAAAAGAACAATAAAAGAACATATGAATTGTTTACCCAGTTCGTCAAACAGAATTTTGATTATGTCTGGGGGCGCTACCAAGCCAGGATATTCACTATATTTCTGATGAGATCAAGATTACAATGAGAGTCTTAGAGTTACAATGATATTATGGTTATTTATAATACAATATACTTAACCCTAATAGGAGAATGACATAAAGACTAAAAAAGCCCATCAAAATACTTTTGGGTCTATTTACAGTCTTCAGGCTCCATAACTCAATAATCTCCCACTTGAAGACTGAACTCAACAGTAACCATATTTCGATCTTCTCGATCTTCTTATTCAATAGCCCACAACATGTCCGGCAGCGCCAAACCTCTCAACTCAGGTTCTGAGGCCAATTGAAGCCATGCATAGCTTCAATTTCTCTAAGATCAGACTCATAGTCAATGATAGGTAATATAAAGATGGCGAATACCTATCCGGTGCATGACGATGCCTGCTAGATCTCCACAGCGGAAGTGTCGGCATACTCAGTTCTGCCTTAATAGCTACCTCATCATTTTGCGTAGCTTTGCTCCCACCCGAGTTAGAGTTATCTAACTCAATAACCTCGAGATTTTTAGCCTGAGTACATACCTTATCAATTTGTGGTGCAGGTCCCCATAAGTCACTATGCACCAACTCCAACTTCTCGTTCTTCAAGGTTCTGCTTCCCTTCGAAAAATTCACTCTTTTCTATTTTCCAAAAACACAATCCTCACATATGCCAACATCGACTGTTTTGAGGCCTAGCTTACCTTTTGAACAAAGCTCCTTCATACCCTTTGCACTCATGTGGCCAAGTCGGTAATGCCACAAATCTGCATCACTGTCTTCTCCTACAAGAGAAATACAGTCTTTGGCGTTAGTTGTCATATACAATGTACTTTCTTTCTTACCTCGAGCTAGTATCATGGACCCTTTGGTTATCTTTCATGTACTGCAACCGAAAGTCACAATGTATCCATCAGTGTCTAGTTGTCCTACGGAAACCAAATTCCTCTTCAAACCAGGAATATGTCTCACATCACACAACTGCAACACGGTTCCATTCGAAGTTTTAATTCAAACATCTCCCTTCCCCACGATTTTCAAAGGCTCATCATCAGCCAGATAAACCTTCCCGAAATCTCCGAAAGTATAATGTTCCATTATATCAGCATCACTGCAAGAATGAAACGATGCTCCAGAATCTAGAACCCATGATTCCAATGGACTGCTCACGCTCAATATCAAAGCGTCACTGATATATTCTGTTGCTGTATTAGCTGATTTTTCATTCTTCTTGGGTGTTGTGCACTTGTTCTTGTAATGACCAAGTTCCAACACTTTATCGAACTCAGGTCCTTCTTGTTTTTGCCTCTTGACTTTGACCTACCTATGTTCGAATTCTTTGATTCCGATCTGCCTCTATTTTCTGTATTCAGAACTGATCCCGAAGATATACCTGATTCTCTCCTACGAATTTCTTCACTTATAATCAGATCTCTTACTTCGTCAAATTTCAACCTCGCTTTCCCTGCTGAAGCACTAACGGCGGTAACCGTTCAACTCCAACTTTCAGGCAGAGAAGACAACAGAATTAGGGCTCTAACCTCATTATCAAAATCAATCTTAATTGAGCTCAATTGGGCTGTAATCAAATTGAACTCATTAAGATGCTCAGCCACCACAGAACTCTCTGACATCTTTAGGTTAAAGAGACGGCGCATCAGATGAACCTTGTTCGCCGCTGATGGCTTCTCGTACATGTCTGCTAAAACCTTCAGAATACCTTTAGTGGTTGTCTCCTTCGTTGTATGGAACGCAACGTTCCGTGACAGAGACAAACGAATCACACTCATCGCTTTCCTGCCAAGCACCTTCCACACTTCGTCTTTCATATCCGACGGTTTATCACCAAGGGGCTGATACAAATTTTTACCATACAGGTAATCTTCGATTTGCATCTTCCAGAACCCAAAGTCCGTCCCGTCAAACTTTTCAATCGGCGTTTTTCCTTCACCCATCATATTCGCTCCTACTCGACCTGGAGCTCTTGATACCAGTTGTTAGGAATATGATGTCAATGAATAATCACACGAAAGTAAAGAACAATAAAAGAACACACGAATTATTTACCCAGTTCGTCAAACAGAATTTTGACTATGTCTGGGGGCGCTACCAAGCCAGAATATTCACTATATTTCTGATGAGATCAAGATTACAATGAGAGTCTTAGGGTTACAATGATATTAGGGTTAATTTATAATACAATATACCTAACCCTAATAGGAGAATGGCATAAAGACTAAAAAAGCCCATCAAAATACTTTTGGGTCTATTTACAGTTTTCAGGCTCCATAACTCAACATAGTTATGAAATAGTGAAATGCTAATAAGATCAAGAAGGGATCACGAGTATATATCGTATTTGGATGAAAAATAAATAGAATTTCGAGTTAGATTATTGCATCAGATACTTCTAACATTGGGCCATGGATATTGGAAAAATAAAATTAGCCTAATTAATGGGCCAATTACTCTACGATTGTAACATACGAAAATGGCCAAGTGTATAATAGTAAATTTGAGCTTGATTCTTTGCAATTAAGACTGGCCCTTTGGTACTTAAATAACAACAACAAGAATATAAATTTGATATAAAAAAAAAAAAGAATATAAATTTAGCTAACATTTACATATTTGTATAGCATGCTCCCGATTGCTTATCGTGAACTGCCACCTCTACTATAAAATATATATTTTTTCTTTTAAGAACATGTTTGGTTGGCATTTTAGATTTAGAAAAATCTCAAAGTTTTGGTTAATTTTGAAGGATCTTGTGTAAAAAAAAAGAAAAAGAAAAAGAAATCGTAGATTTTTAGCATTCGGTTCAACTATATTTCAAATTATATTTTCGACTATCTCTCAACTCTAAAAGTTAAATTAATCACATATTATAATGCAAAATAATATAACATACAAAGTATGTCCCATTTTACCTATTTGTTTTTTTTATGTCTAAATCTATTGAAAATTTGAATAAAATACAGATAAAAGAATTACATCTAAATATCAATCTACACAAATTTTTCATAATATAAGACACATCAATTATAATAATTATATATTTTTCTCTATAAAAAACTCACCTTAACACACTTTAACACCACATTTACTTTCCTTAAAAATACATTTTCTTTTTTATCATAAAAAATATGTAAAATCAATGTGTTATCCAATTAAACCCATAGTTTTCCAGAGATTTATGCCTATCTAGATGGCATGTATACTAAGACCTTTTTTGTGAAAAAATAATCTCAAAATTTCTGTTTTGAAAGGAAAATTTGAAATACCGAATACTAGCAACTTTTGTGAAATAATTGTCGCATAAAAAGAAAGAGGAAAAATGAGATGTTTTAATTAACATAATTCCTAGTTTAAATAATTCTCAACATCAGAAATTAAATTAACCTCAATTCCCATATTTTAATAGAAAATTATTCAACATCCAAAATAAGATCCAAATTAACTATTTGTTATTTTTTAAATTGATAAATTTCACTAAAATATATTTATGAAAAAGATATCTAAAACCCATCCAAATAAGATTTCTCTATTTTTTAGAAGAAGACATGCCCCCATTGACTACCTCCAATAGCAAGTTTTTGAAAAACTACCACATCATCAAATTCATACTCCACATCATCAAATATCTTAAAAAACTATCACACTCTCCAATAGCTAGTTTTTCAGAAAATAATTCAATTTTCTCTTTCCTCCACATCATCAAATTCATACTCCACATCATCAAATATCTTCAAAAACTATCACACTCTCCAATAGCTAGTTTTTCAGAAAATAATTCAATTTTCTCTTTCCTCCACATCATCAACATATACCCCACTTTATATATTCATTCTCTCTCCTTTCAATTTTACAAATGTTTATAAAATTAAATTGTTCATACATAAATGAAAATATTTTTATAATAAGTTTAGTTATAATTAATTTAAATTAGTTTAAATAAAAAGAAAAAAAATGTTTTATTAAAAAAAGGTAAAAGAATTTACATAAATTATTTAAATACATTATGTAATAATAAAAATAGAACAACAAAAAAGTTACGAATTTAAATTAATTAATTAGGCTAAAAGTTACGAAAAAGTGTTTAAAGAAATGAGATAGAAAAAATATTAGAATATGGAAGAAAAGATAAGAGATTTTTTTTTGTGGTGAAGTGTATCAATATTGGTGTCTATTTATAGATATTGAAAAGTTAGGAATTTTGGTAAAAAAAAAAAAGTTATTTTAAACCTAAAATTGTAATTTTAAAATATGAAATTAATTATTTTCAATGTCCAATAGAAATGTGCCATGTGTCACTTGGAGGTAGAAAAGGAGGAAGTGAAAAAAAAAATTTCTTGGGCAAAAACTACCTCAAAAACTACCTATTGGAAGTTTTTTGGTAGTTTTTTGCCCAAAAACTACCACAAATACTAGCTATTGGAGGTTTGGAAGTTTTTTTGGTAGTTTTTTTGCTCAAAAACTATCTCAATTACTACCTATTGGAGACCTATTGGAGGTAGTCAGGATGGAAATGAACTCAAAGTCATATCTGAACTTATTTTCTAAATTTGAATTACTCAAAAGAGAAGTGAAAAAAGTATGTAAGAGCCAAAGTTGTTACTGTCCTCATCTTCCTTATCTTTCTATACCATTCCAACTCTCTCTATCAATCACACATAAAAACACACACAAATCATTCATCAAGAAGTATGGCTGCAACACTCACCCTCCTAAAACTTCCCATTCTTCCCCCAAAGCAACCCCATAACTCTTTTAAATTACTTCCCATTTCTCCAAAAATTTCTCAAAACCATCAAAAGCTCTTCAATGAAGCATTTGTCCACCTGAAATCAGCTTCTCTCCCTCTCACAGCGCTCACATTGCCTTTCTTTCTAGAACCCAAGGCACGTTATGTTCTTCGTGTAATTAGCCCATGTAGTTCTACTTATGCTTCATGTTATTTTTTATTTTTTGTGTGTGTGAACAGGATGCAGTTGCTGTGGGAGGGGAGTTTGGGATACTTGAAGGGAGATCATTTGCTTTGGTGCATCCAATTGTAATGACTGGGCTATTCGTGTACACCTTGTATGCTGGCTATCTTGGGTGGCAATGGAGGAGGGTGCGTACAATACAGGACGAGATTAACGAGCTAAAGAAGCAAGTTAAGCCCGTTGCTGTAACCCCTGATGGCACCGCCCCGCCAAAACCGTCCCCTCTTGAGGCCAAGATTCAGCAACTCACTGAGGTTAAAACTGCAACATTATGTATGATTAGTTGATTAACTCCATGAATGCCTAGTTAGAATTGATCATGTGAGGAAGAAACTACATTCATTGTCTTCCCCTGTTAAATTATGAAAACTTGAATTCATGGGTCACTTAGTTTAAGCAAGTTTTATTGTTCTAATTCAGGAAAGAAAGGAGTTAATCAAAGGATCATACAGAGATAAACATTTCAATGCTGGTTCCATATTGCTCGGTTTTGGGGTTTTCGAGGCCATCTTTGGAGGGATCAACACATGGCTCCGGACAGGAAAGCTGTTCCCTGGACCTCATTTGTTTTCTGGGGCAGGTAACTTAGCATCAAATTATATCCATCTTTTCAGTTATATGGCTCAAATATTTACAAGTCTGAAAAGCTTTTCGATGTTGAATCTCATTTTAAATTAGATTTCTTGATTTGTTTGAATGAAATGAAGCTATGATGCTGCATTATTTGACTTTTTGCACAAATTTTCTAGCTAAGAAATGAAAAGTTTATCTCATAACATGAACAAGTCAAGTTCCTGTTAGAGTCTGCTGATACTTATTGATGCATTATTCTGTGTGAATAGCTAATCCTTATGATTTTGTTTCGACTATGAAACAGCGATAACAATTCTATGGGCAGCAGCAGCTGCATTAGTACCTCCTATGCAGAAGGGAAACGAAACAGCTAGAAATCTTCACATTGCTTTGAATACGTTGAATGTACTTCTCTTCATTTGGCAGATCCCTACTGGAATAGACATCGTCCTCAAAGTATTTGAATTCACCAAATGGCCTTGAAAATTTGTAATCTCTGAGTCCGAGTTGTTCATATGTCTCTACTATCTTATGCTTGTATCAAATGTTTTTTTTTTTCCTTATACAGAGAATTCCAAATGAAAGAAAATAAAAAGATGCATTTTCGTGTATTAAAAGTTCACAAGTACATATGAATGTTGTGCTTGAATGAGTCCACCATTGGAACAGGCTTAATGTTTAAATCAATTAGTCACAGAATGAACAGTTGGCTTGTATAAAATGACCAAAGTAGGATCGAACACGGTATTTTCAAGTCTTTGGCTTTGGAGGGATGTTAAGGACCACCACCATGAAGAAATCTCAGAAGCACTAAAATCTAAAGGAACAAAAGGACATACAGAATCCACTTCTCAGCAAGCAAAGCCGCATGCAGTGGAACCGCTTATTATGGAATCTCAAGATAAAGAAAAATGTTGTGTTTCTTACGCATATATATGTTGCTCAAATAACTATCTTGTACACTTTAAATCACTAACAAGTACAAGTGTACAACAAACAGAGAGAATAAAATCTCTGGAGCAGTTGATTTTTCAGGTGTATATTGTGACTAATTTGTTTTGGAACATGAAATGCGTCTTTTGTGAAGCAGAAGAGAGGGTTAAAACTAAAAGCAATGCAGCACTTTATTAGGTGACCCCTGGAAGAGGTGATACCAACCTTAACTATGACTACTTTAGTAGTTGTGAGCTGTAATGCTGAATCTGATACTTTCCTTTTTACTTTTTCTGTCTTGTCTTTGCACCCAAGGCGTTTTTCGTGTGTTCTTTTGTCACCTAAATCTAGTTATAAATGGGATGTTTCAGTTGTTGTGAATTCATCATCCAATCCAAGTTATTACATCTTTCTTAGGTTGTAATGGCAAGCCAACAGTCTCGCCCACCATGGTTCCGTCTTCGGCCAGTAGCAACATTTTCCGCTCCAGCTCCAGCTCCAGCTCCACCGACTGCACCTCCTCGTCCACCTGTAATGCGACCTTTAATTCCAACTAGACCCCCTTCTCCACGTCCTGACTCTGTCCCTCCTGCACCACCACCATCAACACCACCGACTGCACAACCACCATCACCACCACCGACTGCTCCACCACCATCAACACCACCGACTGCACCACCACCATCACCACCACCGACTGCACCACCCCCATCACCACCACCGACTGCATTACCGATAAGACCTCCTGTTGCAACTCCACCACGAAGGTCTCTGGTTTCAGCCTCGACACCCCCACCAAGGTCCCCTTTCACAACATCTGCAACTCCACCAAGATCTCCTACTGCACCACCACCAGCTGCAACTCCACCAAGATCTCCAATTCCATCACTTAAACCACCTTCAACCCCATCAAGGTCTCCCATTGCACCACCACTTCCACCACCTGCATCATTAAAGTCTCCCATTGCAACCCCTCCACCAAGCTCTCCATCTCCACCACCACAGATTGCTTCCCCTGCCCCTGCCGTTACCACACCTCCAACATCACCACCCGCAACCACGTTTCCCCCGCCAACTTCTCCTACCCCCAAAACAACTCATTCGGTACCTACATCTCCTAAAACAACACCAACTTCTCCTATCCTAAAACCTCTTGAAACAGTCAATCCCAAGCCCACCACACCACTATCATCTCCAAAATTACTCATTCCTTTGGAAAGGAGTCCCCCAGCACAATCTCCTAAGACTATGCCTCCTTTATCTCGCTCCCCCTCCCCTTTAACACTACCACCCCCGCAGTTAGGAGATCGTGACCCACTCATTCAGCAAAAAGACGTGCTTGTCCAAGAAACCTTTGACAAAACAATCAAACCTCCCAAAGCACATAGCACCACTGCTACTGCTTCCAATGGGAAACGAGAACCCACATCAAAGGATAAGGGCACCAGTCACAAAGTCTCTAGTTCTCAAGAGTTGGGGATGAGGATGATAACAATTGCAGGCGAAAACAAAGGAGCCGTCATGGAATTAAGTCCTTCCCACAAGAAAAATTATTCCATCGGCAATTCTCACACCCTGCAAAAGAAATCTAACGGTAATGAAGCAAGTAGTGATGGTGCTGAAGAAGGAAAAGCTAATAACATGTCCACAACCCCAACAACTGCATTTTTAAATAGCAACGTCCAGGGATTGAACAACTCGATTCTCCACAATTGTACTTTTCAAAATAATAGCCCTGGAATCCACCTCTCTTTCAACAGGAAGGCGAATGGCGGCCCCTCCAAAGACTAAACCGCCATGGATAAACAATTTCCAAGCTCCTAATATATCATTTTCGTTTTGGTGTTTCATTTTTTCAAATGCTGTATCTGCAGTGTGTCGTGGAATAATAAACTTGACTTGATCATCTGATCATGTGTTGGAAAAGTTAAGTAAAAGTGGACGGATTCTGATTCTCCAATTTGTAATCAAGTTTGTAGTGGAAGCCTGCAAGGCAGCTAAAGGGAATACTTATGTACCTATTGAATCCAGGGGGAAGAAAATATGAGTCTGATGTCCCGGTTGTAATAAATTAATATGCATTAAACGGCAGCTAGAATATGTACGCTTCGTTTGTTTATTGTTTCTAATAGACTATGTATTTATTTGATCAGGTGATATCTTCATGTCAATTATTTACCAAGATTCATGCAACTTTTGTTTTGCTCGAATAAAACTAAAGAGATTAATTAAAAACAGTACCGCCTGTTCAAAGTAACATGTACGTCTCTCTCGGAGTTGGATATGGATTCTAGTTTCTTTATGAAGGTTTGCAATTGTTGATAAGAAAACATCCTTGACAGTGATGATGAAATATCCAAAATGGCAAGAAGGAAAAGAGCAAACATTGCTCGTCGAATCATTTCCTTATACACATTGCTTATACATTCATATAGACAAAAATGAGGATGGTGCACGGAACTAAGAACTCTGATCATATATTCTTTATAGTTTAGATATTGATATAAATATCAGTAGTGCCATTCCTAGAGTTGTGTTATACATATCAGGATCATGCATTCGCCATTGATTAACAATAGAAATTGTGAAAGTTTGAGTCAAGAATGATTAAGTGAGGCAGAGTGGTAACCATAAATGCAACTTCTGCACATACATTGTGCAATTTTGAACGGAAGCACTGTATGAAGCTTCTATTATTAAATCATTCGCAAGAAAATTTATGTCATGTTTAAATTTCTCATTGTGCTCTTCATTCAAAAAAAAAAAAAATGATAATTCTTGGTTTCTTTCTTGTGGTTTTGCATGCTCGGTATATTTAATTTGCAATTCTTGGAAGATTAGTTTTCATTAGCTAAGCAAGTCTAGTTTTGGTTCTGAAAACTTGAAAGCTTAAGTTAGAAGTGAATCAAATGATTGGCATTACCATTTACTTGTATATAATTTTGAGTAGAGTAATGTGGAAGGTGATAGCGTGTAACTATGAAAACACAAATGTAAATGAAGCTCCCTTGGCAAACACGGGGGACAACAAGGCCACTTAAATACAACACATTAACGCAACTTTTCAAGCGTAAAGATACCCCTTTGAAAATCTGCGGGAGCTGATTTTGAAGATGTGGGGTGTAGAAATGGATGAAGGAATTCTACATAGGCGATATTGATGAATCCAATCTTCCAATGAAACAGCAGCTCGTGAGGACTCGGGTGATTCTGTAAACCCACGTATATTCCTACTTCTATTAGAAGTGGGTATTTTGTTATGATGTGGCCCACGTTTTATATACACTAGGTAGTTTAATAATATAAGGGTAATTCTAATTGGTTAAGGATTAGAAAAGGTAAATTCCTAAAATACCCTGATGGTGGGTCTATATAAAGAAAACCCTAGGAATTGATCCTCTCTCAACCCATTACGATATTTCTATCCATCAAGAAAATCATTCAAGTCTAAAGGGGTCAAGAGAGAGAAATACAATTCCGGAGATAAATCGTTTCATCGTTTCCGCTACTACGAATCTTGTTATGGATCAAGGTATGTTTCTTCGATCTATGCTTACATGTGAAAATCATATTGTTGAAGATCTTGGCAATTACGATTTTATGCTGACATGTGGTATCAGAGCCTTGATTGAAAACATATGATTTTCCTTTAATCAATCGATTCAATTTTCGATTATTATTATGTGTGTATCGATTGAATATTATTCATGAACAATTTTTTTTTATAATTATGATTTCGAATTAATCGATTCGATTTTCGAATATTATTATGTGAATATCGATTAAATATTATTCATGAATGTTTTATTTTATGATCATGTTTTTGAATTAAATTTAATCGCATAATATTGTTTCGGTTTTCTATAAACAAATTGCATGACTTTGCATGATTAAGTAATATATAAAGATGATATAATTCATGCTGAAATTTTCAGATTATGGTGATTGTATGAGTTAATGGTTTTCGTTATCTGTTGCATGATTAGATATATATATATATATATTATATGTATATATGTTTATGTATGGGTTTATGTATGGATTTATGTGATGGCAGTGAGATGTGAATTCTTAGTATGTTTTACAACTTGCACACAAAATAGAGTTTCATCAAGTGAAACCCTAATTATGATCTACTTGTGTTTTACTAATCGAAAGCAAGAAATTTGATTATGTTATATGAATTGAATAAATTTCTTGATTCGACTTATGTGATGCTTATCAAGTGAATGTCTTCATGATATTCAATAAAGTTCATGGTTATAAAATATTATTGGATCGCCCAAAGGTTGATTACTCGTTTTATAATTCATGAACATTATCATGGTGAATTGATGTGATCGGTTAGATATTTTAGTATATCCAAAGATTGCGAATATATCTAATTTGTGAATGTTAATTACCAATTATGTGAAACTATTTGAGCATCAATTATGTTATGTTTAAGTTACCGAACATTGTTGTTTCACCCAAAGGTGAATTACAATTACGTTTGATTATTGTATGTTGTTGTTTCACCCAAAGGTGATCTACAATATACATTCATGTTTATAAATCTGTATTAAAGATTAATTTTATTATGTTGTTTCACCCAAAGGTGAACTACAATTACGCTTGATTATCGTATGTTGTCGTTTCACCCAAAGGTGTTCTACAATATACGCTCATGTACAATTATGTTTCTGAATCTGTAATACAGATTAAGTTTATTACTCGAAGCATTAAAGTGTAAGCATATATTATGTTTTGCAGCATCTGCCCCCGTTTCTCTTCATTCTCAAGCTGAGTCTGTTATTAAGTTTAATGGGTTTAATTTCTCTGAATGGTGTGAACAAGTTCAGTTTCACCTCGGTGTTCTGGATCTTGATTTAGCACTCTTAAGTGAGAAACCCGCTGCTCTTACTGATTCTAGCAGCACTGAGGATCGATCTTTTCATAAAGCTTGGGAAAGATCCAACAGACTGAGCCTTATGTTCATGCGAATGACTGTAGCAAACAACATCAAGTCCATAATTAAGAAAACTGAAAGTGCTAAGGAATTTATGAAGTATGTGGAAGAAAGCTCCCAGTCTGAGTCGGCTGATAAGTCGCTTGCTGGGACACTGATGGGTACGTTAACCACCATGAAGTTCGATGGTTCTCGTACCATGCATGAGCATATCGTTGAAATGACGAATATTGCAGCAAGACTGAAGAAGGAACTAAGCAGTGATACGTGCCGATTATGTAAAAAGACCGGTCACTATCAGAAAGATTGCTTGAAACGTAAGGCATTGTTCGAAAAGCAAGGTAAGCCTAGTGCTTTAGTATGTTTCGAATCAAATTTAGCTGAAGTTCCTTATAATACTTGGTGGATTGATTCTAGTTGTACCACTCATGTTTCAAATACGATGCAAGGATTTCTTACGACCCAAACCATAAGCCAAAACGAAAAATTTATTTTCATGGGGAATCGAGTCAAAGCCCCAGTTAAAGCCATTGGGACTTACCGTTTAACTTTAGATACTGGGCATCATTTAGATCTTTTCAAACTTTTATGTTCCTTCTGTTTCTCGCAACTTAATTTCGTTGTTGAAACTCGATTCAGCTGGATACTCTTTTAAATTTGGTAACGGATGTTTTAGTTTGTTCAAACAAAATCTTTTTATCGGTTCTGGTTTTCTTTGTGATGGTTTATACAAACTAAAACTTGATCCCCTTTTCGCTGAGACTCTTTTGACCTTGCATCATAATGTTGGAACTAAACGTGGATTATGTAATGAATCGTCGGCTTACTTGTGGCATAAACGTTTGGGTCATATATCCAAAGAAAGAATCGAGAGATTGGTAAAGAATGAAATCCTTCCCAATTTAGATTTTACTGATCTCGGAGTTTGTGTTGAGTGCATTAAGGGTAAGCACACAAAACACACACTTAAGAAAACAGCCACAAGAAGCTCACAACTCCTTGAAATAATACACACCGATATTTGTGGGCCTTTTGATATTCCATCTTTTGGTGGAGAAAAGTATTTTATCACCTTTATTGATGATTTTTCACGTTATGGATATGTCTATTTGTTGCATGATAAATCTCAATCGGTACATACCTTAGAGATATTTATCAATGAAGTTGAAAGACAATTAGACAGAAAGGTGAAAATTGTTAGATCTGATAGAGGTGGTGAATATTATGGTAGATATGATGAAAGTGGACAGTGCCCTGGTCCATTTGCTAAATTTCTAGAAAGTCGTGCTATTTGTGCTCAATACACAATGCCAGGAACACCGCAACAAAATGGTGTTGCAGAAAGGCGTAACCGTACTTTGATGGAAATGGTTAGGAGTATGTTAAGTTATTCATCTTTACCCAAATCATTGTGGATGCATGCTTTAAAGACCGCTGTATATTTATTAAACAGGGTTCCTAGTAAGGCAGTTCCTAAGACACCTTTTGAACTGTGGACGGGAAGAAAACCCAGTTTAAGGCACCTGCATGTTTGGGGTTGCCCAGCGGAAGTAAGAATATATAATCCACATGAAAAGAAACTGGACTCAAGAACAATCAGTGGTTTCTTCATTGGTTATCCAGAAAAATCTAAAGGGTATAGATTTTATTGTCCTAATCATAGTACGAGAATTGTTGAAACTGGAAATGCTAGGTTCATTGAGAATGGTGAAGTTAGTGGGAGTTTAGAGACACAAAAAGTGGAAATTCAAGAAGTTAGAGTGCAAATTCCTTTGCATTTGCCTTCTTCTCAAGTTGTTGTTCCTGTACATGTTGATCATGCTAATGATTTGCAAGAACAACAAATTAACGACCAAACACCACATAATGAAGTTATTATCAATGAACCAATGATAGATCAACCACAAGAAATTGAATTAAGAAAGTCTGTAAGACAACGGAGACCTGCAATTTCTGGTGATTATGTGGTCTATCTACAAGAGTCGGAATCCGACTTAGGAATCGATAATGAACCAGTTTCGTTTTCACAAGCCATAGAAAGTGAGAGTTCCGTTAAATGGTTAGATGCCATGAAAGAAGAGCTAAAATCAATGGATTATAATGGAGTCTGGGACCTTGTTGAATTGCCTGAAGGTTGTAAAAGAGTTGGTTGTAAGTGGGTCTTCAAGACCAAATGCGACTCAAATGGCAATATCGAACGACACAAGGCTAGACTCGTTGCCAAAGGTTTTACTCAGAAAGACGGTATCGACTACAAAGAGACCTTTTCACCTGTCTCTAAAAAGGACTCTTTAAGGATTATTATGGCAATGGTTGCTCATTATGATTTAGAGCTCCATCAGATGGATGTGAAAACTGCTTTTCTGAATGGGAATTTAGATGAGGAAGTTTTTATGGATCAACCTGAAGGTTTTGTGGTTGATGGAAAAGAACATATGGTGTGTAAACTTAAGAAGTCAATATACGGGCTTAAACAAGCTTCCAGACAATGGTATCTTAAGTTCAATGATATCATTACATCTTTTGGATTTAATGAAAACATCGTTGACCGATGTATATATCTGAAGATCAGTGGGAGTAAGTTTATAATTTTGGTTTTGTATGTTGACGACATCTTGCTAGCTACTAATGATCTTGGTTTATTACGTCAAACTAAGGAATTTCTCTCTAAGAACTTTGAGATGAAGGATATGGGTGAGGCATCCTATGTGATAGGAATAGAAATATTTCGTGATAGGTCACAAGGATTGTTGGGATTGTCTCAAAAAGCATATATTACTAAAGTTCTAGAGAGGTTTAAAATGAACACATGCTCTAAAAGTGTCGTTCCAATTCAGAAGGGAGATAAATTTAGTCTCAATCAATGTCCAAAGAATGAATTGGAACGTAATCAGATGGAACAAATTCCTTATGCATCCATTGTTGGAAGCTTGATGTATGCACAGACCTGTACCAGACCAGACATCAGTTTTGCTGTCGGAATGTTGGGTAGGTATCAAAGTAATCCGGGAATAGATCACTGGAAAGCTGCAAAGAAAGTTTTGAGGTATCTGCAAGGAACGAAAGACCATATGCTTACTTATAGAAGATCTGATCACCTCGAGGTGATTGGGTATTCAGATTCAGACTTTGCCGGATGTGTGGACTCAAGAAAATCCACATTCGGCTATTTGTTCCTCTTGGCTGGAGGAGCAATTTCATGGAAAAGTGCGAAGCAGACTGTCATTGCTGCATCCACTATGGAAGCTGAGTTTGTAGCATGCTTCGAGGCTACAGTTCATGGTTTATGGCTGCGGAACTTTATTTCGGGACTTGGAATAGTTGACACTATTGCCAAGCCGCTGAAAATTTATTGTGATAACTCCGCAGCAGTCTTCTTTTCTAAAAACGACAAGTATTCGAAAGGTGCTAAACATATGGAATTGAAATACTTTGCCGTTAAAGAAGAAGTTCAGAAACAAAGAGTGTCAATCGAACACATTAGCACAAATCTTATGGTTGCAGATCAGTTGACAAAAGGATTGCCCCCTAAGACATTTACTGAACATGTCGAAAGAATGGGGATTATTGAATGTCATCGTTAAAGTTGTTTATGTTTTATGTTATCATGTGATTGACACTCTGAGCTCATTTATTTTGTTTCTGTTATGGATATATGGATCTTGTTTCTTATGATTAGTATATACATTAATGCATTATGTGAAACAAGATATTGTCTCTGACAAAGACATTATGTTGGATCGTTATTGAATACCTTATTACGTGTCATGTTGAGTATGAGACTAGTATTGTGATACATAGAAGGGACTATGTCGACAAATTGATGTACAACCGCTATGATCCTTATTGGTTGTCATGCTTAATGGTGACTTTATGATTTAACCAATATAATGATGAGTTACCCTATACTATGCGCAATTACGTTTATTATTAAACCTTATGGTATGAATAATGGCACATGGGCCAAGTGGGAGAATGTAAACCCACGTATATTCCTACTTCTATTAGAAGTGGGTATTTTGTTATGATGTGGCCCACGTTTTATATACATTAGGTAGTTTAATAATATAAGGGTAATTCTAATTGGTTAAGGATTAGAAAAGGTAAATTCCTAAAATACCCTGATGGTGGGTCTATATAAAGAAAACCCTAGGAATTGATCATCTCTCAACCCATTACGATATTTCTATCCATCAAGAAAATCATTCAAGTCTAAAGGGGTCAAGAGAGAGAAATACAATTCCGGAGATAAATCGTTTCATCGTTTCCGCTACTACGAATCTTGTTATGGATCAAGGTATGTTTCTTCGATCTATGCTTACATGTGAAAATCATATTGTTGAAGATCTTGGCAATTACGATTTTATGCTTACAGATTCGTCCAAGATTTTGCTATTTGTACTGCCACTATCGATATTGAGATAATCGTTTCTTTTAATACAAGAAAATAGCATTTATGTAAATCAAATGCTCTTTTGAAATTCTTTCCCCCTGTTGTTTTACATATTTTCTTGGTTTCTGAGGTGGGGTTATGACAAATTCAAATAACTTGCATCATACATCATTTGAGCTGTTGTTAAGGAACTATAAATGTTAAACCAAAGAATTGATTTTTCATTTTAGTGGCAATAAGACGCCTTAAAACATGGAATTTGAACAAGATTGTCGATGTTCTGCAAGAGCATTAAGAAAACTTAATATGAGAAAAAGAGAGGGATTCTAATTTTAGAGAGTAAAGATATGAGGGTGACAATGTATTTGTTTCATTTTTATTTTATTGGGAAAAAGTTGTAATAATTATGTATGGTATAATATGTTTTTATGAGAAATTATATGGATGGGTTTTTTATAATAAGAAAATTGAGATATGTCTCAGTTATTTATATCGCTTGAATATTCAAATATATGTTATACTAATGTACGCCCCATGCTACGCATGGTATATCATTTGGATATGGTACTTTATTTGTTGTTAGTGTAAGTTTCTCAATATAATTGTGGTGAATATCATGAAATAATATCAAAGAAGATTACTAAAGGAAAAAACACCAAAACACAAACATATCACATTTGTAATAAAAGATAGAATGCAATATAATTAATAAATATATAAATTAAAATAATAAAACCTTCCATTCATATATGTACTAGTGTATATGCCCCATGATATGCACGATGGTATGGTATTTTATTTGTTGTTAGTGTAAGTTTTTCAATATAATTGTGATGAATATCATGAAAGAATGTCATAAAAGTATACAAAGAAGAATAATAAAGGAAAAATCACCAAAACACTAACATATCACATTTGTAATGATAGATACAATGCAATATAATTAAGAAATATATAATTAATTTATATAGAGAGATAGATAAACTATAAACTAAAAATAATAAAACCTACCATTCATTCATATATGTTGATGGGGACCGAAAAAAAATAAGATCAATTTATATATTTTAATATCTTTACACTTGGTAGAATGATTTGATTAATATTTGAATTGATTATGTTTTCTTATTTAGCTTAATTACCTCAATTTAAATTTATTTCCTTTTTATGTCATTTTGTAGAGCCTATAAATATAAAGACTCAATGATTATTGAAAGACACCTTTGAATTTATTGAATACAAGTTTTATTAGTTTTCTCTTATAAATATTACTTTTAGTTTAGTTTAGTTTAGTTAGTTGTTCTGCATCAATTGGCACCAGAGCCAAATCTCGATTCACTTAACTTCCGCATTATCCTTCAGTTTCCATTGCTACCTAATTAATTTTGCTTATTGCATCAACTTCGTCGGGGTCAATTTGCATTGAAACTCGTGGACACAATTCTTGATCAACTAAAAAAAAGTGGTAATTGCTTGAACCTGATTTAGTTTTTCTTAGTTCAATGGTATTGTAGTTAATTGCATATTTTGTCCAGTTTTCTTGAAAAAAAAAAAAAAAAAAGAAAGAAACAGATATGTCTTTTCCTAGCCATTTTCCACCATATCCCAAAAACTTATATGGTCGCTTAGGCCCTTATAATTTTAATTTTTAGGATTAGGCTTATTGAGTTGGAGGATTATTTTAATTTTTACACCATGACTGATTATGAACGCATAAAGTTTTGTAAAACTAAATTATGTGGTCAAGCCAATCAATATTGGTGTCAAGTTGAGTACGAGATAAATTATTTTCAATGAACACTAATCACTCGTTGGGCTGATATGACGCGTTACTTGAGACATAAATATGTTCCTCAAAGTTATTTGGTTCATTCGTTGTCTCAATTAAAATGTCTAAACCAACATAATTCATTTGTCGCTGATGAATACTTTTTACAATGGCAAAATCTCATGCGCTTTTGTGATTTTGAAATAACAGATGAATATGTGATTCATAAATTTATTTGTGGTTTAAATTGTGAATAAAAAATGAACTCCCTATTGTCTTGTTTTTATTCTTTAAATGAAGCTTATGGAGTTACATTAGAACTTGAAAAGCGTTATCTTCGTAACAAGACTAGAAAACCAATTAACACAAACACTCTAACTATATGAATTTGAGGATTCTTGCAAACATACTCAAGATCAAATTTTTACATTTGAGCCCACTCACTTTGAGTCAAATGCCCCAAGTTCATTTCTAATTCCTTGTACACAGCTTGATGATGTCAGTTTTCTTGTTGACCAATCTTTGGAGTATGCTCATAAACAAAATGAAAATTCCATTAATAATGAGTAAATTGGTGAAATTAATTTCTCTTATACTTATCCTTCTAACATTGGTCATCATTGTGAAAATTCTCAACATATTACTCCATCACCCCATTCTGTTACATCTAATGCTACAATTCATGTGGTCCTAAAATATAGCCCTAATGCATATTTACTTCATATACTATTAAATTTGAATGTTAAATCAATTTCTTGTTTGGAGGAATTAATGGTGTACCGAGATATTTCGAAGTCGTCCGTGGTTTTTTCTCTTGATGATACAGGTGGCTGCATTCCATTTATGGAGTCTAATTTTGTTGTTGGAGTTCAAGGAGTCCAAGTCTGCATTTTCTGTTATGGATTGACAAGGAGTTGAACAATATTTGACCATTTCTCAGTCATTTTTCCACTTCCATGGAGATGTATACCAATACCACCTTCACTACTACTTTTCGGAGGAAAGATTTTTTCAGTTGGGGAGAAATGATGGGGATCGAAAATGAATAAGATAAATTTAGATATTTTAATATATTTATACTTGGTAGAATGATTTGATTAACATTTGAACTGATTATGTTTTCTTATTTAGCTTAATTACCTTAGTTAAGTTTATTTCTTTTTTATGTCTTTTTGTGGAGCCTATAAATATAAAGGCTCTATGAATATTGAAAGACACATTTGAATGTATTCAATAAAAGTTTTATCAGTTTTCTCTTAGAAATATTAGTTTTAATTTGGTTTAGTTAGTTGTTCTACATAATATCTATATCCAAAAAGAATAAAATCAACTTTGTTTTGATTATGTTATCTCCCTCTTTTGCTATTCAAGAGATAAATGTCGTAATCACAATTGAGTAGATATAGAAAATTGGTGGGAAAATCTCGAATTCTATACAAAATTCTAACCTGTAAAGATACTAAATTTAATTCTTTTCTTTCACTATGTACTAAAAGTTCTAAAAGTGACTACAAATATAGAAGTTTAATAGAAAAGTAGAATATAATTTTTTTTTGGAATTTGGAAAGGTAAACATATAATGTTTCATGGAAGTTGAGATAGTGGGGGAATTGGTTATGGAATAATGAAAATATAATTTTTCTCATGTATATGTGTTGAAAATATATATATATATATATATATATTTTGGAATTTTGCTAGGTGAGAATATAATATTTTTTTAGGGAAGTTGAGATAGTGGATGACTTGGTTATGGAAGAATAATTATTAATTATTATTTAAAAAAATTAAAATACTGAGAAATTAACATTTAAGAAAAATAATTACTTTCTTGCTATAATATAATAGAAAAAAGTTGTGTGTCATTTTGAATCAAAATACATAATCATTTAATTATATATGTTAATATATTGAGGATTTTTTTCTTTTAATTATTGTGTAAATTGCCTAATAATAAATTAAGAAATCTAATTTTTATAAAGAAACTTTTTGAGAGAAATGCAGTTAATTTTTTTTTAAATTAAATTTTATATTTTTTTAAGAATTGCTTAGGTAGCCTTTCTTTGAAACATTTTTAGGAGAGCCAAACCTATGCATTTTTACTAAAAAAAATATCTATAAAAATGGAAAATGTAAAATAACTGTCCATCCAATTGTACATATTTAATTGAATGATATGTTCATTTCTGAGATTTTTTTTCATGACAATCAGTGACAAAAAGTAAGGTGTGAAAAATGTGTTTGAATGATTTTATTTTAGAGAGAAATATGTAATGATTATAGTTGATATAATATATTTTTGTTGTTAGAAATTTAATTGGTATGATATTTAGATATAATATTTTATGATATATATCTCAGTTAAACTTATTGACTTAGACATAAAAAATATTCCAAATGGATCTTGTTTTGCACTTTGCATTAATTTGTATTATAACATGCAATTTATTTTAATTTCATTGCTAAAAAATAGCTGAAAAAAATCTTTCTAATCGATTAATGAATTATTAAATTATAAATAATAGAAATTTATTTTTATTTCTTTTGCAAGAATTTCTTCAAACTTTGACTAGAACTTTGAATTTTTTTAAACACATAATTCAAAATTAAAAACTCTAAGGCTTTATTTGTTTTACAGAATGTAATCTAAAATGGGAATTAGATTTCTGATAATTTGATTACTGAAAATTTGATTCCTTGAATAACATTTGGTGGTCTAAATATAATTGGGCAAGTAAATAAATGTCGTTCCTTTTTTATGTTTGGTTCAAATGATATGATAAAGAATGGAACTTAAAATTAAAAAATTTGACTTAAATACCTTTTTTTTTAAATATATTTGTATAATCTAATTATAAATTTTCAACTATAATAGAATATTTGATATTATATTGTTTGATTTTTAAAAGAAGAGATACATAAATGAATTCATATAAAATACATTAATAAACATTTTAAGACACAAACATATTATTCTTAACAAATAAAATACATTAATCGTATATTGCCAACAATCATTTCAAAGGAACTATCACCAAAGCCATATGAATAATATTTCAATTTCATTCAACAAATAAATATAAATAAAATATTAATACGACCTATTTTGACATTAAAAATATTTCAAATCAATAAAAGGTAATTAACTATTACTCCATAAATAATATGATATGGTAATTACAATACTTCAATAAATAAGGGATTGTGATTCATTTTTTTAGAGGAAGATTACCATATTTTAATAATTAGATAGCATTCCATAATATCAAAAAAGAATACCAAACAATACTATTTTATTTTTGGGAATCATATACACTATTTTTGGGAATCATTTACACTCTTAGTTAAAATTGCCAATCAATTAGGGCTAAATTGGTTGGAGTATCCAACCCCCCAAAAAATATTTTGGAGTAAAATTATGTTAAACGAATATCAATTATTTGGTATGTCTTATAGAAAATTTCCAAAAAAATCTCTCAAAATTTTAGATAATTTAGAAGAAATTCTTGAAAAAAAGAGATATGATTCTCACTATTCATGATTTGACAGTTACTCCATTAATTTAAAAAGTTTTTTTCGACTATTTTTCAACTCAAAAAATTAAATTAATCACATATTCTAATATAAAATAATACAACATTTAAAATAAGATTCATTATGATTATTTTTTGACCTCTAAATCGATGAGTTTGACTGAAAATATTTACTATGAATTATTTTCAAATATCAATTAAGATAAATTTCTCACAACAAAAAACATATTATATCAACCGAAATCATTACAATTTTTTCTCTAAAAAATATCATCCAAAAACACATTTCACAATCTCTAAAAAATTCTCACTTTTATTATAAAAAATAAGTTTTGGAAATGAATATGTCATTCAATTAGGGCGTTAAAGACTAAATTCTATGTAAAAGAAGAACTCTTATGTTAAAACCCAAAGGAAACACATAAACAAACAAGTTAAAAATTTAAAAACACTCTTACACACAAATCCCCTCATTCAAACAAAATCCCCTCACTTAACATTTCTAAGTTAAAATTAAGGAAATCTAATAATAATTTTTATAAATTGAAAAAAAAAACATTTCAAGTTAAAAATCAGTGGAATTGATGGGTGACCGACGAATAGCATAATAATTTAGAATTGTACCCATTAAATTATTTCACTATTGATTGCAGTGACAAAGTCCTTTTCCCACCCTGCAATTTGTACATTTGCAATCTGTGATAGATATGCTATGAATTGGTTGGTGGCATAAAAGAAAACCACGAAAAACACTACTTTTACCTAATAATACATTGAAAAATAACAAATTTTTTAGCCGTAGTATAATTATGAAGAAAGGAGGATGAACGAACAAATGAATTTCCTAAATAAAGTTAGGTTAGAGTCTTAGAGACAATATCCATTTCCTAACTATCCTAATTAAATTATTAATTTACCCAAAGAAGTAATTTTCAGTTGCATTTTCTAGTCAAAGGCATTGTTGAATAATATAAACCCGAATATTATATTATTGATAATGAACTATTTATAGAGATTACAAGTAAATCAAATGAAATCATAACATACCTACAATCATGGAAATAAAATAAATTTAAATAACTGAAAGATATAGAAAAATATGACAATCTAAATTAATATATTTTATTCTAATAGGCATGAAAGAATCATATAAATAAACAAAGGGAAAACTACACCCCAACCCCTTTACTTATCTTGTAATTACTAAATTCCCTATATTATCAATACACTCTCTCAAGAGTCAAGACATCTATCTATTTAGTTCCTTAGGTAACGGGGAAATTATTAATTTTCACAAAACGAAGAATTGATAATTATATAATAAATGAGGGCTTTGTCCGTGTGGTTTTTTCTAATTTTTCTTATTAACAATTAGTGTGAAGAAAAGAGGAAAAGGTTAACTTGACCATAAAAGTTGCACATAACATCACTTTTTTCGTAAATTAAGAAATTTGTAGTATCAATCAAGTCAAGGCTAGCTCTTCCAAACAATTTGAAAATTCATATTTTGATGATATGTAAATAAAAACATGCAATCATAGAGGTAGTTATAGTTATAATTTTCACAACCTTAGCTTATTAAATAATTAGTTAGTGGAGTTAGTTATTAATATTATTATATATATATGTTTGTTTAATTATTATTATTATTTCACTATTGGTTCTAATTGTTGAGTTGTTTAACCATATGATAGCCACATTGATGAGCCATAGTTTTGACCAAAGACAATTTGGATAGTTTAATCTTAACATGTGAGCTTATTATATAAAGGGATAATGACCCATTATTTATATTGGCTAAATTAACGGATAAAAAAACATGAAGTTTAAGGCTCAGTAAGCACCACTATAAATATTAAAACAATAAGTATTACTCTAAACTCTCGATTAATCTCTATTTCAACAAACATCATAATTGATTTATCATGTCATAGGTCTAAGTGCCGGCCTGCTTGACACCTTTAATTCCTACTCCATTTTCACATCAAATCATACATTTTTTTTGCATTAAACGACAATTAGCTTCAAAATTGACATCGACTCTAAAATGTAAATGAGCTAGAAAATAGCCTACTGTCATATCAGATCGAGTCCAACAGATTTGATATAACATAAATCATTCATTATAGATTTTTTTCCAAAATAGGGACTTGTCAAACAAGTGATAGTCAGTTGAATTTTGTTTGTTTAAACTTAGATATTTGTGTTTGCTGTCTTGTAGCAATGTGTGTCCACGGGTTCAATAAGGAAGAAGGCATAACTGCTGTGCTGGATACTATATCTCCATTGGAAAATTTCTTTTATATGCATAGGTAAGAAGTCATTTTCCTTCATAGAAATACATTATTTCACATTTTAAATTTTTCACATCATTGTCTATTATTACATCAACCAACATGCCCATTTAAAAACAATACATGCACATATAATTCATCCATAACATCTTGGTACACGTCTTATTATAGATTGAATCTATGATAATTGCTTGTATAGTATTCACATAATTAATGATGAACTCTTATCATCTGGGTTATATATAATTTTTCTTATCTATATTTAATTTAACATTTATGTTACAAATGACTAAAAGTATTAATTTTTTCCCCTAAACTCTAGTCTTTCCAAAATGAGATACACAATTAAATAAGATTATATATTTATATACACATGCGTAGTATCACGTGTAACTTGGAATAAATATGATTTCTAATTTTCTAGTGATACCGGGAGAGGTAGTGTTTATGTATAGTTAGGTAGCCCAATTATTGTATAGTACAAACCTTTTATGTTCTCGTATATATTTTGTATTTAGTTTTGCAACACAATGATTTTCACATAACATAAATATATTATTCTATCATAATATCACATATTAGGAAATCCGATCCCATTTCAAACAACCAGGAAAGTTTTTTTGTATATATACAAATCATCTTGACAGCAAAAGCCTTTAATGAAAAAAAAAAAAAGACAATTAGGAAATATTTAAGGGATTTCTAAAATATTAAAGATATATCTAATGATTTCTTAATCAGCTGACGTTTACAAAAACTTGTTTTTAAAGTTACTTATGTTATAACATGTTAATCAACACCATACAGATTTTACGTAGTTTAATAATATAAATGAAAATTGTAACCAAAAAAAAATATAAATGAAAATTCAGCTCTAATTTTAATTTAGTTGGATTATGAAATATATATGTCCCTCTCAATTCTTTTATTTAACCCTAAAGAGTTCGGAACGTGATACACAATATTACTATTTGCTAGCTAGTCATTTTGCAACTCCAAACCCACATCATCAAAGCATGAAAAATCATACGTTTTTATTTTAGAATTTAACATATTTATTATAAATTGTTCGACCAAATTATTTTTAGATAATTTTTTGATATGATAATCTCATGTTAGAATAGTTATTTGAACTTTAATTTGCAAAAAATTTATTTTGCAATTGTCGTTTTTTGTAAGTTTTGAAAAGTAATTAAATACAATGAAATAAAAACAATTAAAATTATGAAAAAAGTGAAGGCCACAATTCTTGACTGAAGGATATTAAACGTTCAAACTCATCGTTGCAACTTATAACTTTTTGCATTTCCACAAAATTATATTTGCAGTTCTACTCTTTTTTGTTATTTAAGGGCAATTCTTTTTTACTTATTAATAAAAGAATTTAAAATAAATGTACATATTATATCGATATTACTGATATATAGATTTTTAGATGAGGAATTCATTGAACTCTTACATATATACTTCAAGACAATAAGAATTGTCAATTAATAATTTCAGCAGAAGATGGTCTTGGAAAGGAAGTATTATTGGAAGTTAACATGATCTTGTTATGCAATTAAATAAACGAATTATTAATATATATATATATATAATCATATATCATATTAATATATCATGAATAAAATGAGGGGTTATTTAATCATTTTACTAACGAAATAAACACTTTTATTATCCATATTTTAATAATGTATATATATATATATATATATATATATAAAGTGTCTGGACTCTGCAATTACGCTTTCGATTGTAATTTGATTACGCTGATTTGAAAAATCTATCAGTTAAGATAAATCATAATTGTCAATGAAACCAGACACTCGATTCGTGGAGACAAAATTTAATAATATTATAAATATTGGGTTCGACTTCCATTGATGTATGAATATTTTTCTATTTTAATAAGAGTTGTTAGTTGATTGTAATAATTATTAATTAGTTGTAAAAATTATTATATAATATAACATGAATCACGTAATCAATTTATTAAAAAAAAAAAAAGGGGGATAAACCACAATTTCATATACTATATCCAAACCGTTAACAGGTCATGTAGACTCGATCAAGCCACCAAAAGAAAAAATCTGGGTCAGAAAGTGACAAGTCTACACATTCTTACATTTATTTTATTCAAGATCCTTGTATAAATTAATTTGTTCTCCATCACTTCATAGTTTTAAATTAGTGATTCTGACATCAGATAAATAAAATATCCTTAAACAGAACTAATCAATGTTCAGTACAAAAATTGCATTAACCTCCCTTATAAGTATTTAACATTCACATCCTTCATATTATTAAAATTATAAAATTAAGTAATCACTTTAGTGCTAATTTCACAAACATCTCTAATTTCTAATAAATTATACAAACAAACATCTCTCATATTTCAAAAGTAAGGAATATGAGTGCCAAATCATCGTCATTTTCGGGTCAGGATTACTCAATAATCATAATTATATTTCACCCCAATCAGAAGGGGAAAAAATGAACATCAAAATAATATTAAGGGGTTCAAGAGATGGCAAGCATAGACTATATACAGACAATAGTCATCATATATAATGGGAAATTGACTGCGAATTGTTAAAAACAAGAAAATGATAAATCACAAACGGATTTATTTAAAGACCAGACATGGCAACATAAATAGCTAACACATCAAATCAAATCTTCATAACATTTTCGTGTAAAACTCAATGTTACATGCATAGATTTGTGACAAATGTATAACTAGAGAAACTTATCCATTCTCCTGCATCCCCATTCTTCACGTCTTTATAATAAATATATATATATATATATATATATATATATATATATCACAAAAGTTAACAAGTAATGAACGTTAAGCATCTGCGAGACTTCGTCTTGGTCGAACCCTGACCACAAGTGGTTTAACCATTTCACAAGACAACCTCAGCACTTCAGACAAGTCCACACTTTTAGTACCCCCGACAAATTGAAACTCATGCAAAAGCGTAGCCACCCAAAAGTTGACCGTGGTCATGCCCAACGTCTTACCGGGGCAAGACCTCCGGCCCGACCCAAACGGGGCGAGCCTCAAATCCGATCCCATCATTGAAATTACATCCTTATTTGCACCTTGGTCAAGAAACCTATCGGGATTGAACTCCAGTGGTTCGTGCCACAACTCGGGATCCCTCATAATAGCCCACATATTAACCATGGCTGTGGTCTCCGCGGGCACGTGGTACCCATTTACCGTTGAGTCTCTTATCGACAAACGGGACCAGGCGAGAAGCGGGCCCGGCGGATGCAACCTCAAAACTTCCTTAATCACCGCCGTCAAGTAGACCAGGTCCGGCAGATCAGATTCCGTGACGGCACGTGACTTGCCAACAAGCTTGTCAAGCTCATCATGGACCTTTGATTGAACATCAGGGTGCAACACTAATCTGGCCAATATCCACTCTATCAGAACTGCCACAGTGTCTGTGCCTCTGAATATCATTTCCTGCAATCCATTTTTTTTTTCAATATTATACTGCCTATATATATATATATATATATATATATATATAATCAAATAACAGCAATATGAAGTTTTAATATGGATCATATATTAAAAAAATAATTTAAAAGGAAGGAATTTTTTCTCAATATAATATTGTTTTTTGGGAATCAATGTCTATCTACCATTCAAATCTCAGCATGTATCAAGAAAATTCCAGTTATCATTTTTGTACTACACACACATAGTCATGTTCGTCATATAATTGAGTTAATCTTGTGATTTAATTATGAATTATCTACAACATAACAACTATAAATTTAGTATAGACAAAAATAATATTTTGGCCATATTAAAAAAGGAATCCTTTGCTTTCAAATCAAAGCCTGTGATGTACTGTTGTAAATGCTTCTTCTACAGCTAATCACGATAATTAATATTATTGTAAGCTAAAAAAGAACATTATCCTAAAATAATAATAATAATAATGAGTTAGTTTGGATAGATTAAGGTGACATAATTAGATTTTGTTTATGAATCCTTACCCAAAGAACAGCGATCATGTCTGAATCCGACAATTTGTCACTTCCCTTAAGTGACAGCAAAACATGAACAAAATCATGGTTCTTCAACTGACCATCTCCAGTTAATTGATCCTTGTGCTCTGCAATAATCCTGCCCACGAACCGGTTCACTCGTGGCACGAGACTCCAACACCTTGACCGGATCTTTTGCAGGTCGAAATCAGCTAGGAAGGAGAAGTGATCAGACCAGTTCACTTCACCTAATAACTGGTATCCTTTCTCAACCAAATCTCTCAACACCACCATGTCAGAGTTAATGGAATCCAGTTCGTATTTCTGCCCGAATACAGACCGCATCATGTTACTAAGCGAAGCGAGTTTCAGTACATCCCTGACCGGAATATCACATTCCCCGTGTTCGTTTAACATTGCCACCACCTGGTTTGCTATTTCCAGGCGCTGGTGTTCGGACCCTTTGATCTGCTTCGGGCAGAAGAGGTGCCCGGATGCTATTTTTCGGAGAGTAGTCCAGTAAAGACCGTACGGTGCGAAGCCAATCGAGCGATTGAACATCAAGTTGTAAGCCGATTCATTAACCGGGCGGTCTGCGAATGTTGAGCTGTTTAATATTTCTCTAGCAACGTCAGGATTGCACGTGACCACAGCACGTGTCTCTCCAAGGCTGAAAGCCATCAGTCTTCGGGCCTGGCAGGCTTCGGCCATGGCTGTTATTTTGTGATGCGCCAAGCCCGCCATGAGGTTCATGCTGCCGATTATCGGGAGACCTTTTGGGCCTGGAATGTTTCGAGAAACGAAAGTGAATTTTCGCCATTTGTGCTTGCCCCAAGCAGGGCCGCCGGGGTGAACCCAGAAGATTAGGTTGATTAATAGCCATAACAGAAGGAAAATGAAAGCTAAAATTACTGTGGTCAGGGGAGTAAATTTAGAATTAGAAGCAAGAAGGAAGATCCAGAGGCTTTCAACGTTTGTTTTCATCATTGTGTTTAAGTTTAGACTGTGATAGAAGATGCAAATATTTGAGTGCTTGAAATTGGGAGGCAATATACTGGTTTTATATATAGAATAACTTTGAGGACTGTTCGAAAGAAGAAGGAAAAAAAATTACAAAAACATGATTTACAATGGAATACTGGAGAGTAGGGCCTGGAATATAAAATTATGGGTGTTAGGACCTTAAACTTGACAGAAATCACATTATCTCCATTATTTTAATCCTAAACAAATGTAGCCAATTACATGCTAATTGAATGATAATCATATGATTACTACTAATAACAAAATAAAGGTTAAAATTGACTGAATTTCACAAATAAGTTGAGACAGGAACATTTGATTAGGCAGATAAAGTAAAAGTTCATGAAACAGGGGCGTATTTAGCTAGCCATCCCAATTCACAACCAGGTCTAAATATAGAAATACGTGATAAAAAAATTTACAGCACCGCCGCCATGAAAGGAATGCATCACGAAATTAGAAAGAAGATTAAAAGATTATTATTATTATTATTATTATTATTATTATTATATAAATATGAGTGCGTAAAGATACGTTCCAATGGCAATGAATTGCGTGTAAGTTATGTTTGGACTGATTAATTAAAAATCATCCACAAATACTGGAATTTAATTCTTATTTTTTGGGGTCAAAATCTGTGAGATCACACTTACTGTCGTTGGGCACTGTTCGTCATTAGGCAGGCCTTGGTACTACTTGCAATTGGCTCGATCTATTGTCACATACATTATATATATATATATATATATATAGGATGAGATAAAATATTTATATATTTAGGGTGAGTATAATATTACCAATGGTCGGATCCCTCACTTCACTATATTTAATTTGAGAAATAATATATATCACTGTTTATTTTTTACCAATATTTTGTTGACATTTAATATGGTAGGATTTTTTTTTATTAAATATAAATTAAGGAGTATTTATCAAATGCAATTTTTATTATATTTAGAAGAAGTGTAAAAAATGATGAAGTATAACAGGTGGTATATATCATCACTCTTTAAATTTTTGGACTAATTACAATTCAAAATCCCTTATAGTAAACTTAATTATCATATTTAAAAGGAAAATATTTAAATCACAGCCTTGTCATTTCTAAAAGTATACGCGCCATCTCTTCCTAGTAATTTAACCTGTGAATTTAGTGTAAAGACAAAAATAACATTACTTTTTTGAAATATTTATACCAGATTTAGTCCATTCTTATATATTAATTTTTCGAAATATTTTAATTTTCTTTTTTTTTCTTTTCTTTTCTTTTCACTTTCTTCCTCATTCCTAACTCTATACATTTCCCAATCCCAACCGAAATCAACACTCAAAACATGAAAACAGCATCAAAACATTATATAATATTAACATATTTTATAAATTTAATGATAAAAGTGTATATTTATATAAATAAGACGTATATATATAATTTCCATATGAGGTTGATTTTTTTTTTTGGATGACAAGGGAAACTCGCAGCCGCTACCGTAGTACCGTTATGTGCGCACTGGGTAAATCGCTCTTGTGTAATAACCTGCAAATCACACAAGAGAGGTAAAACAGCCTAGGTTGTCCATAGCTGACAGGCTCACAGTATGGGATTGATTATTGAGATTATCACATGTGAGTAGTGTATATTTAGCACTTAAAATTTTTTGGTTTTAAAGTTTGTAATTGGTATATTCTTAATTTTTAATGGTGTCCGATGATTAGCGTGTTAAAAATAATAAGAGACTAAGCACAACGGTTTTGTGATTAATTTATGAATGAGTATTCGCTTAAATTAAAATAATGTAGTTATGTTATGTGATCAAGTAGTGGACATGTATAATTAAGGATCAATAATTGCAACTTAGAGACAAAAGATGGAATTAGCTAGCTACCTGGAAGTTTCACCACACCTCCCTAACCATTGTATACTAATTTTTATGATTAAACGGTTATATTATTATATTGAATATCACATTGGCAATTATAATCAATTTTTTTATTACAACTTACTAATAATAAATTATAAACTGAAAGCAAAGAATTATTATCTGAATAGATAAATAACACACATATCTCCGTGACATTTAAATTATGAGATCTCAATCGTATATATTAGTTAAGTTACACAAAAATTGGGAACAAATGAAAAAATTTGATTTGGTCATTTTCTTTCAATTCTAGAGTCAACATCATAATTTAAAGATTTAGAGGAATAAATAAAAGAAAATAGATGATGTTGAGCATAAATCATTTGTTGGAGATTTTGCGTATATTTATTTGCTCACAGTACTGTCGTAATGTCGTAATGATGAATAGTGATTAATTAGGATCAAATTAATTTAGAAAAACTTAAAAATAAAATAAGCTTAAAGAATATTATTTGACCCCCTATTTAGGTGCGACTGTGACATCACAAAATTTATAATGAGATTTAATTAATTACGGAGAAAATCAGAAGAGCTATAGTTTTTTCACTTTTTCTTAGATTTGATTCCTTTCTTAACTTCGTAACCTTGTGGTCTATATTACTGTAGTGTACGTGGATTAATGGTTGAACTATCAATTATATAACTAGATATTATTCATCAATATCCACCTGATTAGTGTATATATATATATATATATGATGGCATCATCCTAAATTTCAGGGTAAAATATAAATTATTATGCTCATCAAGTCTATCATTTTCTCCTAATCAGAATTAATATTAAAATTTCCAAGAAAAGTCGTATTGAGCTAATCTTGCATTTTGGAAAGTAGAAGCTAACGATCAGCCTTAAGTTACACTAAACACAATAATAAAATTACTTCTAAGTATTTAAAAAATAAATTTATAGGTGAGTGCGTAGAGACACAAGTATAATATGAATTCAAATGAATTATTCGTCATAAGATATATTGCTTGTATTCTTTTTTTAATTTATTAAATCATTTTTATTAGTCACTAGTTGATTATGAACAAGTATTTTTTAAACGATTCAACCCAAACATATAAATATTATTCGTTACATCTCGAATGTATACGGAGAATGAAAGTATTTTTAAAATATATGTACCAACGTGTATTATATGAATATAATACGAGTTTTAATTAAAAAATCAACTATATTGTTAGAGAATATATTTCATATTCTAGAATAATAATTTTCCATATTTTGTTGCTTATTTAGACATATGGTAATATATTATATATAGGTTAATAATATTTTATTTCCTTGTTTGTAGGGTAAGTTAGGGTAAGTTATGATATCGTTAAATTCTCTTGTAATCCTATATATACGTCATCAATAATATTATTTACGGGGTTTCATATTATTTAACATATATAATAATTATCACCTGACCAATCATATCCTCTCAATCAAAAATTCTTAGAACTATTATCGTGCGTAGGCTGCTTCTTTAAATTTCAATTAATAAATGCCGTATCCAATTCCGTATTCTTGGAAACTAATGGATGAAAAGAAGAACATTACACCGAACAACCTTAATCTCTTAAAGCAATAGTCTTTAATATGAAGTGGGCAAGTTGTAATTTTATTATTTAAGAACAAATAATAATTGTGGAGAAAAGATGTCGAATGATGATGGATTTATTCGATTCCATAAATCCCAGAAAATTCTCTTTATTGCTGATTTTTCGGTCTAATAATTGTTCACTCATTATTTCTTTGAATCTTTGGATTGAAGAATAATATATAGGCTCTGCAGGTTCTGTTCATGCATATAATGGTGGTGTTATTGGACCAAACCTTTATTTGATAGCACTTATTCTTTTGACTATAATACTTATTTGGTATGAAAAATAATTTGGTCCCCTACATTTCAATGTTCAAGATTTGATGATCCATGGGTCATAAATCTTTCTTATTTTGGGAAATAGTTTGTCTGATTCTTTCACATTGCCAAAAAATTGAGACTTTTGACTAAGGGAAGGGTTGAAAATAAATAATTCTTTTTTTCGATAATAGTGTACTTCTTTTTCCGATATACGAAATAGAAAATTTCACATAGTCGATTTTTAGGAAGTGTCGAATCAAACACTTGCCGTTATTTTAAAAAAGGAAGCAAGGACTTTTTGACTAAAAGGACTTTCTTTGTCTCGGTCCGAATTCAATACTAAATAAGTCCGAATTAATTGAATAGACGCGAACCCTCTTAAAAGAGAAGGGTACATTCGGGAACGTGGACATATGTGGTCCATGGTTGCCGTTAACCACTGTTATAAAGTGTTAGATTAAGTCTCGCAACGAGCGCAACCCTCGTGTTTAGTTGTCATCATTGAATTGGGTGAAAAATTGCTAAATTAATCAACATTTTTTTGGAATGGATGGTCACCAAGTCACCAGTATCTTTATTTGGGGAGGTATACGGGGTATGTTGAATAATATAAAATCTGGTTAATAATATTATTGATATTGAGAGAATGATATAGAGTTAGAAGACTCGATAATTAATGTAAACCTAATTTAATTACGAATACAAAAATAGAAGGAAAAATTATACTTAAGGAAAGATCTTATACCAGAGTATATCCAAATATATTCTAACACTTTCTGCAGTCGAAGTGTGATGATCTCGAACATTGAGCTAGAACAAAATCTATAAAAAATTGCAGTAAAAAGATAAAAAGGCAGTGTCCGCCTCAAGAGGGGGCGGCAATGACTCCAAGTTCTTGTGTACTATAAGGTTGAGCACTTATAATATAAAATGGTGGCGACACAATAGGTGGTGCGGCGGTAAAGGCTCAAACTCTTTAATTTTCAAGGGTAAACGATAATAACATAACATAAAGAAAATAACTAATACAAGAGAGATGGGGAAGAGAGAGAGAGAACTAATTTGGATACAATATAATATCATAAGAGCACTTCGGTGGCTATTATAAGGGCACTTCAATGATCATAACCTTGATCTTTTGAAAATTTGAAGGCTCCAATATATACATGGAGAATTGATTAACCCCACTACGAATTGTCTACCCGAAAAAACTTAAAGTACGATATATTTTTTTTTATGATAGAGATAGAGAAAAAATAATTAAACTAAATTAGAGAATGTGCACTAGACGGGGTCTTCGACTTGAAGATGCCAGAAGTGAAAGGTGCAGATACCATAAATTGAAGTCATGGATCTGATGTAATGTTGAATAATATAAAACTCCATACGGATTGTATTATTGATAATGAACTTAAATAGAGATTACAAGAGAATCTATTAATATTGTAACCTACCTACAATAAGAAAATAATAGTATTTAACCTATAAACAAGAGATTGATATCTATCTACATGAGTAAAGATATGAAAATATACTAATCTAAAATAAGGAAATATATTCAACTAACACTCCCCCTTAGTTGAAAAAATGGAGATATTGAATGTTGAATGTGGATCCCAATCCAGAAATATAAAAGCCTTACACGACCTTGAAAGGCGGCAACTGTGGCTCTAACTCCTTATTTCCAGAGGTGAACTACTGTAACATAAACATGCAGTGACTCTAAGTCACTGTACAATGAAGATAAGCGGCGGCAAATGCTCAAACTCCTTATTTTCCAAGGGTGAGCAGTTGCAATATAATCAAAGATAAAGAAAAAAGGAAACTAAACTGAAAAAAAAAAGAAATCTAAAATAGACAAGGGTTGTTTTAAATATATATATATATATTGGTGGGGCTACTATTACAGATGAAAGGGGGGTTTGAGAAAATTTAGTAAAAGAAAAAAAAATTAAACAAAACAATAAAGATACGGTTGCAAACAAGAAACTATTGAGAGAAAAAAAAAATATAAGAAAAAGAAAAGATAGAAGATGATTCTTGAGATTTCAGCAGCCATATATGGAGAATAGATAGAGAGAAAGAGGTGAAGTTTGTAGATAACATGAGATATGAGAAATGTAGATCCATCAGACAGGGTCAACTATTTGAGGGTGACAACGGAAGTAAAAGATCAAGAGACCATGGCTTGAAGTATTGGCTCTGATACCATATTGAATAATACAAAACTATGTTAATAATATCATCGATGATGAGAGGGATATATATAGAGTTAGTTACAAGACTCGACAGCTAATGTAATGTCAAGATTACGATCGGAAGAGAAGTAATAGAAAACATTTTATTCTGAATATAAAATATCAATTGTGTTGATGAGTTAATAATCCAAAGGATTATATATACAAGCAAATAAAGGAGAAAGTAAAACACGCTTCTAACTCTAACATAGCAACTCTTATTATTTCTAATACTCCCCCTCAAGGTTGGTTCCTATACAAATCCAGGACACCAAACTTGCTCAACAAATAATCAAATTGTTGTTTCCCCAAAGCTTTAGTCAGAATATCAGCCGGTTGCTCTTTGCTAGAAATATATTGTGTACATACAGTCCCATCTTGTATCTTTTCCCGGATGAAGTGGCAATCTACTTCTATGTGCTTCGTTCTTTCGTGATATACGGGATTTGCTGCAATCTGTAACGCTGACTTACTGTCACTATATAACACAGCTGGAGTCTCTTGATCAATACCCAAATCTTTGAGCAAAGATTTCAACCATACTATTTCACTAACTGCAGTTGACATGGCGCGGTATTCAGCCTCCGCTGATGATCTTGATACCACATTTTGCTTCCTAGTCTTCCATGACACAACTGAGTTCCCAATATGTATTGAAAAACCTGTTAAGGACCTTCTGGTCATAGGGCAGGCTGCCCAATCCGAGTCACAATAGCCTCTGATTTTGAAATCTCCCCCTGGAGCCAGCAGCAGCCCCAATCCTGGTGATCCCTTCAAGTATCTCAAAACCTTTATCATGCCATCAAGATGAGACTTCTTCGGCTGGTGCATAAATTGACTCAACACCTGCACAGAATAACTAATATCAGGTCTAGTCATGCACAAATATATCAATTTGCCAACCATTTTCTGATAATAAGAAACATTTTCTATAACAGAATCATCATCCTGGAAATTCAAATGTTCATCATAAGCAGCAGATGTCATCTTAGTATTCTGCTCCATAGGTACACCCAATGGCTTGCACCCAAGCATTCCTGCCTCTGCTAAAAGCTCAAGAGTGTACTTTCTTTGGTTAAGATATATTCCTTTTGAAGATCTTGCCACTTCAATACCCAAGAAGTACTTCAATTGTCCAAGATCCTTCATGTAAAAAACATTCTGTAAGTAATGTTTTATATCAGTAATAAGACTCATACTAGAACCTGTGATTAAAATGTCATCTACATATACCAAAAGGATAACAATATCATGTCCTTGAACTTTAGTAAACAATGAGTAATCTGTTTTAGATTGACAGAAACCAGCACTGTTCATAACTTGAGTAAATTTCATGTTCCATTGTCTGCTAGCTTGCTTAAGTCCATAAAGAGACTTAAGCAATCTGCAAACCTTACCTTTACCATTACCTATCTTGCCTTGCTGTTCAATACCAGGAGGTATTTCCATGTATACCTCTTCATCTAAATCTCCCTGCAAAAAGGCATTAGTAACATCCATTTGAAATAAAGGCCAATCTCTATATGAAGCTAAAGATATAATTGTTCTAACAGTCACATGTTTAGCTACAGGGGAGAAGGTGTCATTATAATCCAACCCTTCCCTTTGATTATAGCCTTTAGCCACTAACCTAGCCTTATATCTATCAATATCACCATTAGATTTATATTTCACATTATAAACCCACCTACAACCAATAGGTGACTTACCTGGTGGGAGGCTAGTGATTTCCCAAGTTTTATTCAGAAGTAAAGCCTGAATTTCAGTATTCATAGCCTCAACCCACCTTGGATCCTTAGCAGCTTCATAAAAGTGGTTTGGAATAACCACATTGTTCAAGTTAACAAGAAAAGACTTGTAATCACTGCTGCAATTCTCATAAGAAACATAATTTGCAATGGGATGTTTAGTAGATGAAACATTACTGGTAATATAATCTTGGGTCCAAACAGGAGGGTGAGTCACCCTTGTGGACCTTCTTACCACTGTCTGTTGAGTATTATCAATGTGATCAGGTGCCTCATCAGTTATTAGATCAATATTAGTATCATCATTGTTTTCAATATGTGCATCAATAGTATCAGAAACCTCAAGATTGTTATCATAAGTATTAACAAAATCTTCAACATGTTGAACATTATCACCAGTGAGAAAAAAATCAGATTCAGAAGTTCCATCTTTAAATGGGAAAATATTTTCATAGAAAATGACATCCCTTGACACCACAAAAGAGTTACTTTCAATATCTAACAGTTTGTAACCTTTTTGACCCCCTGAGTATCCCATGAAAACACAAGCTTTAGACCTAGGTTGGAATTTATCATGTTGTGGTAAAATTTTGGCATAAGTAAGGCAGCCAAAAACCTTCATATGTTCAATTTTAGGAGGTTTCCCATGAAGAACAGTAAAAGGAGTTTTTCCTTCCAATAAAGGTGTAGGAGTCCTATTTATTATGTAAGTAGCAGTTAATATACACTCTCCCCAAAACTTGATAGGAACATAGGACTGAAATTTTAAGGCCCTAGCAACATTTAATATATGCCTATGTTTTCTTTCAACAATGCCATTTTGTTGGGGTGTGTAGGTGCAACTACTCTGATGAAGGATACCCAAAGAATCAAAGAACAGTCTACATTCATGCTTAAAAAAGTCCCAAGCATTATTTGTCCTTATCTTTTTTATTTTAGTATCATATTGAGTTTGAAGGTAAAGAACTTTTGTATGATAGGTAATACTTCAGATTTAGATTTCATTAAGAAAGTCCAAGTAGTCCTAGAATAGTCATCAACCACAGTTAAAAAGTATTTTTCATTATTGTATGTCAACTCTTTGTAAGGTCCCCATATATCAAGGTGTAAAAGTTCAAAAATACACTGTGTATTACTAGACTTAGAAGAAAAGACACTTCTGCTATGTTTAGCCAGAGGACATACAGGACAATGGACATTCTTACTGTCTACTTTTATGCCTAAATCTGAAAAAAAAAAGAAAGTCTATTATAGGACATATGTCCAAATCTAAGGTGCCAAAGAGTGGCCTTATCATGTATAGCACTGTGACAATTGTAGAAAACCTTATGGTCTGATGTAGTTTGTTTCTCTGATTTGGGGATCTCTAGATAGTAAAGGCCATTCCTATGCTTACCAATCCCCTTTGTCATGCCAGTCCTTAGGTCCTGTATTAAACAGAAAGTGGGGTAGAAACTAATAAAGCATTTATTCTCAGATGTGAACTTAGAAATAGACAATAAATTGTATCTAAAATCAGGTATATATAAAGCATTGTCTATCCTATATTCACTGTTTAATGTGACAGATCCCATGTGAGTGACTTTACTACTTTCACCATTAGGTAAATTCACATAAGTAGGGGAAATAGAATGGAATTCACTGAACAGATTATGATTGGCCACCATATGTTGGTTAGCACCACTATCAAGAATCCATTCATAAGTGGTAGTGTGATTAGAGATGTGTTTATTATCATGAGCAATGCCAGCCATACCTGCCATATTAGCCATAGTCACCTCTTGAGTAGGATTGTTGGGTCCTTTGTTGATCAAGCTGAGAATTTGTTGGTACTGTTGTGGGCTGAAGGTCATAGTTGGCTGAATGTCTACTGCAACATCTGAACTCTTGTTAATCCCATATTGCATATCATTTTGTGTGTCAGATTGATTTGCTTGGTAGGAATTGTTGTTGGAGCCTCCTTGATATGACTGTCCTCCTCTATTAGCACCTCTTCCTTTGCCACCTCTACCATTCCTTCCACCTCTGCCACCTCTCCAGTTAGGTGGATACCCATGTATCTTGAAACAAGTTGCTTTTGTATGGTCAGTGCCTTGGCAATGGTCACATGTCAAATTTTCCTTCTTCTGTTGATTTTGGGTATTCTGTGAAGAGATAAAGAAGGCTGTGGGTGGTTCTGGTGTAGGTAAATTGATCCCTCTCTGTGTTTCCTCATTGTTGACAATGGAAAACACTTGATTATGCGTGGGCAGAGGTGTCATCATTAGGATATTTGATCTGGTTCTATTGTAGCATTCATTGAGTCCCATCAGAAATTGCATAACCTTCAACTGACTGCAAAATTCAGTGTATTCCTTTGTTACGGTTTCAGAAGGAGATGGTATTATGGACTCGTACTCGTCCCATAATTGCTTCAATTTGGAGTAGTAATTAGTCACGGTGTTAGCCCCTTGTGTAATGGTATTAATCTCTCTGTATAGGGTGTACATTCTTGCACAGTTGACCTTGTCGAACCTCTCCTTCAAATCTTTCCAGGCAAGAAACGCTGAATCGCAATAAACAATCCCGTGCACCAACTCTCTAGATAAGGACCTATGAATCCAGGATTTCACTAAAGCATTATATTGTTTCCATTGTGAAATAAGAAAGGTATCATCAAAGGGCATCTTACAGGAACCATCAATGAAACCTATCTTGTTTTTTGCCTCTAACGCTACTGTCAATTCTCGGCTCCAGATTTTGTAATTTTCGAACCCCCGTAATACATCGCTAACCAAATCAATATTTGGAGAGTCGGACGGATGGATGTAAAGAGGATTATTAACATCAATAGTGTTCTTGGTAGTCATGATAACAGACGGTAGATCACAAAATCGGAAAAAAAGAAATTAGGGGAAAAACTTCCCTAAATCAAGAAACCCTAATTTGGGCGATTGAGGTCTGTAATTGTAAAAGAACTACAAGACAAGAGAGCGAGAAGAACCGTAATTAGATGAGTATTGCGCAGACGAGAAGCTCAGAGAGATCGCCGGAGAGTCATGGTCTCGAAACCACGCTCTGGTACCATGTCAAGATTACGATCGGAAGAGAAGTAATAGAAAACATTTTATTCTGAATAGAAAATATCAATTGTGTTGATGAGTTAATAATCCAAAGGATTATATATACAAGCAAATAAAGGAGAAAGTAAAACACGCTTCTAACTCTAACATAGCAACTCTTATTATTTCTAATATGTAAACCTAAATAAGCTAGGGAAATATAAATAAAAATAATAATACAGAAGGAAAGATCTTATACAAAATTATATGCTAATATATTATGTTTTGCTCTTCATTTTATCTTATAGTACAACATTAATCTTTGATGATATCTTTTGATCATTTTCTTTAACGAATAATGTGGAATTTCTTATTTTTAAATTTAAAAGTGAATGATATTTTAAATATTAATTATTAAATATAACGAAAAAGTTAAAGAATGAGAGGTTATTTAAAGATTTTAAATTTAGGAAGGAAGGTAAATATCAAATACCCATCTGTTAAGAAAAGTCAATCCAATTTTCCTGAAAAGTATGCAAATATTGTATGAACATTTTCATTTCCAAGGTTTCTAACTCAAAATGGGAAAAATCTATCCTAGTCCTGGCCCAATGGAGCTAGTGGCTTCAATACCACATGTTTATGGGGGGTGGATGGTTTTTGTTGAGTGTAGATGTGAAAAATCACCCATCCCATTACAAATGTGTGGTGTTGAGGCCACTGGCTCCATTGGGCTGGGACTTGGATAGTATTTCCCCTCAAAATGTGTAAGTTGTAACAAATAAATAAATATATATCTACCTCTATTAATTTATTTGATAGAAATTATATTATTGATTATGTTTTTTTTTCAATCACCAGGACTTGTTAGATGAATATCTTACATTGATTTATTTTTATATCTTTACTTATTTAGATAGAGAACAATATCTTATTTATAGGTTATATATATGTTAGTGTTGGGTGCCCGACAAGCCACTTGGTTGCCCAAATTTAGCAACACTACGAGAACGATCTTGTTTTACTATTATAATGAAATTGCATTCCTTCTTATATATTTATATGTAATGAAGTTTTTTGGATTGCATAGAGCTCTAGGGTATGATCACACATCGGGTATAGTGATTATGGAATGTACTCGAGTGACTGTAGTCCTAAAAGCGTTCCAAGTTATAGAGTCATTGAGATAGCGATATCAATGACTCGTCAAGACTTGCTTGTATGTAGCATTTCCTTTTTGGAAGTACCTTGTTCCATATAGGTATTGGTCGGGGACCTATGCACATATAAGGGTGGGTCCACATCGGGGATGACTGAACTGAACTGCCCCAATGAAAATTATTGTTGGTGTCCACGTCGAATAGAAATTCCAAGGTCACGTAGGCATGTGATGATCCTCACGACTTGAGGAATCGCGGTTGCTCAAATGCATGACACTCTGCACTTTGATTTAGTTCCTGATTACATGATAATCACAAAATGAGTTATTTTGGGTGTAGTCAGGTTATATGGTTTGACAGGCGATTCCAAGACGAGATCTGTCTTTAATCTCTTGATTAGCGAATCTCCTATGATATCTTAGAAATGAATGACTAAGGAATCTATATCCAGAGTTAGCCAATAAGAAGGTGTGTGATCCTTGCTTAGTTGGCACAAGTCATCATTTACTAAAGACAGTCATATGATTATATTTGTAGGATTTTTACTAATAACCATGTCCTAGATTTAATCGGGAGATCTAAGATAAGGATGAGTCACATGCTACGATCGTGACCAAGAAAGGTCTACTTGAAATTATTCGAGTCTAGGGGTTGAGTTGACTTTACAAGGTATCGAACTCACTCTATGAGAGTTATGAATTAATTGGTGGTTAATTCATGACCAATGTTTTACATAATGATTAATTGAGGTGGTATTGTATAATTATTACCGAGCCATTTGAAAAATAGTCTCACTGCTAACTCTTAAATGAATATAAGTGGTCACACACAAACTTGAACAAGTTTTACGGTTATGTGTATTACTTAATCTTCGTGGAAGACTAAAGATGAATTAGTTGTTGGGGCTTAATTGATTAAAAGACTTTAATTGATTGTTAGATTAATGAATTAATAGGCTAGGCCCAAGGAAATTATTAATGAAAGCCTAATTAATAAATTTTGAGAGTCAATTAATTCAATTAGTCTTTAAGATTAATATAATTGATCCGTAATGCACGGTCACTTCAAAAAATCACAACGTGTCGTGTCGGCCATCTGATCGGACACGACACTCGCCCGACACTCTCCGACACAGTGTCCAATATAAAAATAAATTTGCCTGCTTAAATAAAATAAAAAATAAAATATGAACACCGTAATGGATGCAGTTAGAGGATATGTCTACTATGTATGCATTATTTTTGATACTTGATGTTATTTCACTTATTTTTTATGATTTTGAAAATTGAAGTATTTAATTTTCTTTCAAACATATATAACTTTACAAATCAAATACAAATTTATAACGTACAATAGTCATTCTTATAGTTTATTTCTCTAACGAGTCATTTAAATTAAAATTAAAAGACTAATTTATATATTTAACGTAAATTAATGAACATATATATGTATATTAATTTATATATATACATTTTATTAAAAAGTTTGAGACCGTGTCGTCTCCTAATATTTTTAAAATATCGTGTCTCATGTCTCGTGTCTGTGTCGTGTCGTGCGCTGTATCCCGTGTCCCGTATCCGTGCATCATAATAATTGATTAATGGGTTTAAATAGAATTGCCGGAAGACAATTTAATAACTAAAATATTCTTTGAATTTTGGTGGATATTTATTGTATCACAAATTACTAGATTAAGAGATTAATCCCTAAAAAAGTGGGATTTGATATATACTTGCATATGGATGATTAGACACACGTATAATAGGATTATGATTGTTAGAATCCATTTTCTACTATGTAATTAATGTGTAATAGACGAAAATTAGGAGTTTCCCAATTCTATTTTCGTGCCTCCACATGTATATATATGTATCTTCATCTCATCTTTATGTACAATTATGTGATACGTAGACATTTTTCCTATTTCTTCAATGTCTTAGGTAACACCATTTTAGAAAGGTAAAAATCATGTCTCGTTGGCAATAATACTCTCTAGGATTATTTAATGCTGAATCCATTAGCATACTATACAACAACTAGGAGAGTCCCAATATCGTAGATTTTTTCTTGTAAGTGTATTATATCAATAATACAATCTTAACGTCTTATATTATATAAGAGAAATAATGTCTCAAAATTTTTAGCCCATTTCCAATTTGGCCGATCTCTAATGTATTTTATAAAATAAGCGATAATTATATAATAAGTATAATACACCCATCTTGTCAAATATATACTTGAGTGCATCCAAGCTCCTGCTAATTTAAACGTATCAAATAAAATCTTTGAAGGTAGCTATTGTTAATTCATTGGATTGATGAGATTTTTCTCATAACTCTTGAAAATTCACAAATCCTCATTTATTCTAGGAATATTGAAGGTCAAAGAAAGATAAAATTAACGATTCATACTCTCATTGTAATGCCTAATTGTTCACCAATTGATTTTTTTTTCTATAAAAAAAAACAGAACATATTGTATAATCTCATAAAAAGATAACGAATCATAAAATTAAAATAAACTTAACCACTGTAAATATATATTTCCTCTTCATCATTGTAGCAAATTTAAATCCCATCAAACACATAAAATTAAATTAAAAATTCAACTCCTCTGTGACCCGAATGTCCATGGATCAATCTTTTGAAGATGTTTAAATTCCTGTGAATTGAAAACACATTCAGGCAACGGCACAGCGTAACGTTTTCTATCATAACAGTACGAATACGTTATGAAAGCCCTTCTAAAACCCACCATATTACCTATTTCCTCTTGTGTCAAATCATCAGAAATACCAATCGAGTTCAAATAGTTGTTACATTGGGTCAGTGTTTGGGTCGGGTCATCAAACGGGCACCCGTTTATCACAAAATTCGAGTATTCAGCCACATAGGGCCCGTAATTGAGATCCAATTTAGAATTTCCACCATTTGTGGCCCAATTTGACCCGTTCCATATTGTCCCATATAAGCTCATTTCCTTAGAAGGAAAATCACCACCCATTGCATATACTTTTTTGACATGCCTAATTGGGACATCATCTACATAATATGTTATTCTATTATCAGTCCATAAAATCCCATAACGATGAAAATCCTCTGAGGGATCAAACCACAATTCATACCTCTCTTCTCTTCCCCTATTTGTGCTTCCATTTCCGTAAAAATTCGTTTGGACAAGCCAATTTTGACCCTCCACGTGTCCCAAAAACTCGAAATCAATTTCGTCGCGATAGAAGGGGTATTTATGATTGTTGCACGTGTAGAACGTGACAACAACGCCTGCTGAATAGTTTTGGGGCAATTTTAACGATGTTTCAAAGTATCCGTGCATGTACATTAGCTTGGAATGGAACCCGGAACTTGTTCTATCGTCCATTGTGATTTGTACCGATTTGTTGCTTTCGAAAGACACAATGTTGGGCTCTCCGTATAATGGATTGAACCCCTCATTGAACGAAAGAGTTGATCGATAAATTTTGGAACACGAGACGTAGAAAACGACACTTGAGAGAAAGACAACAAAGAGAAGATGAGCAACCATCTTTCTCTATTGTTCTTCAAATTAAATCCTTATTTTTTTTTCAATGTTTATGTAAATGTAAATGAATGAAAATCTAGTAGAGGTGGTATAGTATTTATAATCACGAAGAAACCAAGGGTTTGCTATAAAGTTTAGGGGAAATTACACGCAGATCCCTTTACTTATTGTTAATTACCAAAACCCATCTTACTTTTTAGAAATTATATAAAATCCACCTTATGTAAGTCAATTATTTTGCAACTAGTGGGCCTTTGAAGGGATGTATTTGGTAATATCCAAAATATGAAATGGATTTTATTTATAATTATACAATAAGTAAAGGGGTGTGTGTGTAATTTTTCAATAGGAGAAATCAAAAGGACCTTCCATTTATTGAAAACGTGTTTGATACAATGGAAACAATATTAGAGCTGTATACAGCCTTTATTTCCATTCAGAGATGGATCATTTTCTCTGTAAAGCTTTAAAGATAAGGGAGATCTGAGGGTTAAACACGAAATCTGAGGATTAATTATGGAAGATAATGATTTTAATTTCCACAGAATAAGAGAGTAAATCAGCGTAACTATATTCATGATTGTGTGAGTTAATTATGAGGCTAATCTTAGTTAATCCTTGTAGATTTTCTTTACTTACTCTTTTGTAATAAGGGTCAAAAGCATTTAAAATCACTAGATTATGTTCAGTCTTCACTTTTACTAGGTATAGATTATGTTCAGTCTTCACTTTTACTAGGTACAGAATTCAACGCGGTACAAATGTGTATTGTTTTTGGTAAGTGTACAAATGTCTATGTAACAATTATATATTCTGGAATTTCTCTAAATTGACTTGTAAATCCAAATAAAATATGATAATATTTTTTTATTTAAAAATATAGGTGGTATAAATTTAGTTAAGAATGTTTAATTCAAAAAATCATGGTTCAGGATAATGGATAATAAATTTTATTTTCATCTTAATTTTCTTTTAAAAGAAGATAACAAAACAATCTCATCTTTTGAATTAAATGTATGTAATTAATTGTATTAGATCAAGCTGATAAAACCAAAATTCAATGGGATAAAGCCCTATGAAGACCTGTGTGAGACTAAGGCCCAACGCCCAACTAGACCTGTAAAAGCGAAGATACAATTTTGAAGATAAGAAATTAAGAACTAATCAAGAATCAATCAATTAAAGATCTATCATAGCAAGTTGAGGATATCAATTTGATTTGAGCATGATTCTATTTTTAGAAAGAGTTGTTGGAAATAAGTTTTAAAATTTCTTTCTTTTAATTATTTATTTTTAATATTTATATTTTATTAAAATCTTACAATTAGTGTGTCTATTTATTTATAATTTATTATAGACTTATAGCCCCATTATCATCTTATTTATGTGATTTTGACTAATTATTTTTATCATTAGTGGGCCTAATTAGTATTTAGTTTATGGTGATTTATGATGATTTTTAATGGCCTATTAATCTATTTGACTTGGTCAAAATTCATCTCTTATATAAAGGGGTCATAGTCTACGTTTAACATATATGGAGAAAGACACACTTTATATTGTGTTGTGAAATTATTTTATATAATTCCCGAATTTGGTAGGAAAATATTTTGGTAGGGAATTTTTCAAAAGTCAGCCAATGGGATGCTGCCATGTGTCTCAGCCTTATGTTTTTTTCCTCCTTTTTTTAAATCGTTTTTCTAGTATTAATTATACAAAATTAATTTTTTATTTTTTCACCATTATTTTTCTTTTTTCAAACTCTATAAATAGAGTCTAAGTTTGTGTCATTTGGACACCAATTTTTTTCGAGGTTTTTACTCCATATTTTTATTTCAATTTTCAATTTGTTCAATAGTGTACTTTATTTACCTTTTTATTAATATTTTCTTGTACGTTTTCAATAATTTTAAAATTAATATTTTATAAAATAAATATTCTAAATATTTAATTGATAAATATAACCATAAAATTAATTTTTATTAAAATTAATTATAACTATCAAATTAATTATTAAAATTAGTGATGTGGATGAAAGAGAAAGTAAAAAAAAATTAATTGACTAGCTGTTGTGGAGTTGAAAGGAATGTGATAGGGAATGTGGTAGGGAATCTGATGTGGCAGGGAAAAGAAGATAAAAATTTGACTAGCTGCTGTACATAGCCTAAGAGTGTTTTGACAAGGTGGCTAAGGATTGGTTCCCATCTCCTTGTGGTCGTGCACATAGGATGAGACATCACTGTGAGCTAATGGGGTTTTATCTTGGAGTCGTGACCAGCCGTAAAACCTGCACGTAGGGAGGCAATCATGGCTTTAGGACAGCGTCATGTGGCGTGACTCTCCATCGGTACAGTATCGTTATTTTGATGTTTATATGTTGCTTTATATATATTATTTCATGTTTTATAAAAATGTATTAGAGTTGATAATAATATATTCTTACATGTATTTGCGTATTATTAAGATTATGTAAATACAAATCACAAATATACAATAATCTAAAGCCATGAATTGTGATTTGTGTCCATGAAGTATTTATTTTTGGTAAAATGTATTTTGACATTACATGTTATTTTATTTTGTATGAACATGTCATGCCCGAGATTTTCATGAGGAAACCAATGAAGTTCTTCTTAACAAGTGATATGGAACTTGTGAAATTCGTTGTTCAAGTAAGAGCTTTTCACGTTGGTAAGATTGAAAGTTTAAGCAACCGGGTATGTATTCCTCAATCTATTTAATTCTCCTTCGAAGTGAAAATTCAGGTTATTATGTGTTTTATTGTGTTATTGATTTTATGCCGAATTTTCTAAATGTAGAAGTTAATAAAATTAAACGAAAATAAAAAGATAGAATTTATTTGCATGAAAACATTAAAGAAAATCAAGTCATGTAATAATTATATTTATATATTAATCATCATAACGGCTAGGAACCTATGAATGTTATTATGCATACTAAATGAATATCATTTTAGTTGAAAACATATATATAGGATTGTGATATTTGTCTAAAAGTCAAATGTACATTTAAGTAGTGCCCGAAATGTGAATATTAATAAATTCTTAGTTAATGCATTATTAAGATTATTTGGAAAGTGTACTATATGTATATATTGAAAAGCTATTGACTTGAGAAGTAGATATGAATATATAAGTCTATTATAGCCTAATGTCTAAGGGGTAGTTGGCAAAAGAATTACTATAAAAAAAATGTGTTTAATAAGAAAAATAAAATTTTATAGAATTTATTATATCATCTTGTTTGTGAGTTATATATGAACACAATAATATATGGAAAAAAAGTTCTATAATTGTTGAGCATGCTAAATCTTTTGCATTAAGGCTAAGGTGGATATGGTGATGTTGATTGCCTTTATGTTTATGTTTATTGAGATATGACTTAAATCAGAAGTTAATTAGCCATTGTAAAATTATAAACTATACAAGAACAACAAGTAGTTTGCATATAAAATTCCTAATAGCCAATTTGAGTATTCTAAATGACTAATTCGATTAATTTACTTATGGTTGTTTATATTTGGATTACATTGTGTAATTAGGGTTAATTAGGAATAGTGATAACATTCATGAATTTTTCAAGAATGAATTAATAGAATAATGTGAATATGTATAAATGGCTAGTACTCTATATAAGATTATGTCTATCAAAATAAAATATTTATAGCATGTTGGAGTTATTCTCCTTAATGGCTAATTGAAAATTCATCTTAAATGTGTATTGAAGAATTCATGAGCATGCATATGATTATGTGATTTATTGGTATGTTAATGTGTGATATTTTATTAGTATGTTTAAATGACATCTCAAGTGCCTACTAGTAGTATTCTTAATCTTAAAGTGATATTGAATTTAAGATAAAATAGTGAATGTAATTTTCCAAAATTTTATGTGGTAAACATAAATTAATTTTATATGAGGGGTCATATCAAAATGCTTTTGATATCATTGATATAAATATATAAGCTTATTTGATTATTTTATGAATGTTAGAAATGTGGGGGTAAATTTTATTTTAATCACTATGAACCATATTGAAATTGATAAGTTTGAAAAAAAATTCTCTGAGATGAGACAGAGAAGTGTGGGGGTTTATGTTGATTTGGTACAAAAATATTAGTGAAAAATTATTTTATATGAATCTTAAGGTGAATTAAAGTGAGCTTAATAACATTTGTAACTTTTCTAAGCTGAAAAATTTATATAAATTTACTGAGAAAATAATTATTTGCAATGCAAGGTTATTATAAATAATGAGCTATATAAGAAATAATTACTTGGATTTCAAGAAATAAAATCCTAGTAATTTTATACTAATATCTCAAGATGGGTAAATATGTTTTATATCAAGTCTGAAATATTATTTGTAGCATTATTGCATATGTGTGTGTTTTTGCATTGAAAAACTAAAGATGAAAATTGCATTGATATACATTGGATTCCATGAGATGGAAAAGAGGCACAAATAATATATTTCATGAGATGGAAAGATTGTCTCGAGGGACTAGCGCAGAGACTAGATCCTTATCGAGGGGGATGAGCTGAGTCCATAAGGGAATCACCTCTTGGAGCAACCCAACTTTTGGGATCGGAGACCCCGTGAAGAAGGTTCAATGGGTAGGAACAATCTGTAATGCGTGATTCGTAAGCATAATTTTGGAGAGAGTATTCTATAAGATGCCTCATTCCCAATCCCTAAGGTGAAGTGTTGTAAAAGTGTGATGTCAGGTTGGGCTTTGACCCTTAATGAGACCAAGGCTTAGTCCATTATGGCTCCCTCAAATGGATATTATTATCAAGTGTAAGTTCAAGCTCGGAAGGCACCTACACCTATTGCATGATATAAAGTTGCCACCATATTTGATTGATTTATTTAATTTCAGAAATTTTAAATCTTGTGGGGGATTGTTGGAAATAAGCTATAAAATTTCTTTCTTTTAATTATTTATCTCCAACACTTATATTTTATTAAAATCTCACAATTAGTGTACCTATTTATTTATAATTTATTATAGACTTATAGCCCTATTATCATCTTATTTATGTGATTTTGACCAATTAATTTTATCATTAGTGGGCCTAATTAGTATTTGATTTATGGTGATTTATGATGATTTTTAGTGGCCTATTAATCTATTTGACTTGGTCAAAATTCATCTCTTATATAAAGGGGTTATAGTCTACGTTTAACATATATGGAGAAAGACACACTTTGTATTGTGTTTGTGAGATTATTTTATATTCCCCGTAAGAGTGTTTTGGCAACATGGCTAAGGATTGGTTCTCGTCTCCTTGTGGTCGTGCACATAGGATGAGAAATCGCTGTGAGCTAATGGGGTTTTATCTTGGAGTCGTGACCAGCCATAAAACCTGCACGTAGGAATGCAATCATGGCTTTAGGACAGCGTCATGTGGCGTGACTCTCCATCGGTGCAATATCATTATTTTAATGTTTATATGTTGCTTTATATATATTATTTCAGGTTTTATAAAAATGTGTTAGAGTTGATAATAATATATTCTTACATGTATTTGAGTATTATTAAAATTATATAAACACAAATCACAAATATACAACATGACTTATGTGCAAACCGAGTCGAGCAGGTTCGCGTTCTGATTTGGCTCAGCTCGAACTTTTTAATCGAGTTCGAACTAATTTCACTCCTAAAAGAAGCTCGTAATCTTTTTGATTTTTTAATATATTATTTTATCATTATTATATTAATAAGTAGATATTGATAATTTTAAAAAATTCAACTTCACAATTGCAGGGCTCATGAGCTCGGGCCAAGCTAATATATTGACTGTTAACTCGAGCCCAATTACCAAAAATTCAACTAGCTCGTGCAATAAATTGTCGAACTCAATTCAATTACACCCAGCTCCAAGCCTCCAATATTACTTGGGCAGCCGCAGCCACCATGTATAGACATGATAGAAAAGGAAGGGAGCTAAATTAAATCAAGCTACTTTTATTTAACCAGCGGTATTAAACTTGTATTAATACTTACTCAGAAGGATTAATGAAGGGTTTTATTTTCTAACAATCATTTATTTTTAATTATCTCAGATATTATTACGTGAATTAATCGAGGTGAATTGGATACACAATTAATGACGGATGGTAATTGGCAACTATTTACTTTTTGGATATGTAACACAAGCCAATGCCTAATGAGGAGCAGTTGACAAAACTTAGTCTTATAACAATGTCTTTAATATTATTAGCTATTTATGTTGGCTTTTTCCACAATTATTAAACAATCATTGATTGAAATATTCTCATTTCTTGTGTTGTTTCTTCTTATCCGATTTGATGCTTACAAATTTAATATACGTTGATCCAAACAAAGTCCACACTCTACCACATTAGATTATAATTACAAAAATATTATATAACATCATTCTTATAATCAACGGAATAAATTATATTGTATTTCAATTTCTATGGTTCCTTTGTTCAGTGAAAAGAAAGTAGAAAAGCTATTTGAAATGTAATGAACAGTAGCAAATATTTTAGTAGCAACATTTGCCATTTGGTTACCATACAAATTGAAATCCGATTTTGAGAGACTAACGAGAAGAGTCGTGCTAATTAATAATTTTGGACTTTATAAGAGTATTATTTTTTTAAGATAAAGAAACATATTTTGAATAGAATAAGAGTCGTGCAAATTTGTTGAACAAACTAATCTGATGGTTCCTGGCTTTATCATGTAGCATAGATTAAGGAGGATTTTTCATGATATTAATATTTGAATTTTGTTTGGCCTCTCAAAGGATGTCCATTTACTATGTATTATTTTTGTTAACTGAAAAAAATATATATTATGCTCTTCAGTTTAATTGATTTATTGGGATGTCACTAGATAATTTTCATAATACAACGATTTTAAGCATTATATAGATTTCAAATATAGAATTTAAGCTCAAACTACAAGGAGACTTTTTTCTTCAAATCAAGATTAAATTTTCAAAAGCATTTCAATTTGCTTTTCTGTAATTTAAGATGTTAATTACACAGCTATGAAGAATTTTTTTTATTTTTCAATGAGATCTATATTATAGCTTAAGATACTAGATAAAAATGGAGGGTATTTTCGACCTTTGAGGAGGTCGAATTTTCTTATTTAAAAGGAAAAGTCGAAGAGGAATTTTTAGATGGATTTTCATGCTATAATTTTTTGACAAATAGTATAATTTTCCACCATCTTGGCAACACCTATCGAAAAACATTGCACGAAACTAAATTATCATATGTCGAAAAATAAAACAATTAAATAAAATTAAATCGTGACAAGACATACATACATACATAGTACTCTAATGAATGTAAAACCCAGCAAACATTGATTGAGTATGCTCTGATTTATTAACGTGACACTAAAAATGTAATAGAAGATCCAGAGATCTGAACTTAATATAAAACCCAGTGCTTTCCATCTATTCTAACTCGTAACCCGTTGATTCGAGCAAACGAATGGACAGCATTTCTAACACCTTCCCACGCGTAGTCATGTCCGAAAATAACACCACCGGGCTTCCTCAAAAGCTTGTAGGCAATATTAATATCTACCCATGCCGAGTGAAAGTCATGAGCCGCGTCAATTTCAATCAAATCTCCATATACGCCCCAATCGCAAAGTCCATTAAGGGCTGTGGCTGTGGAGAATGGTAGAAACATAATCGAATCGGAAGCATTGGCCTGCACCACATTCTGCATGAATTGGTACAATAGCATTGTGTCTCCATTCAACATCTTCAAGCTCTTTTCGTGGTCGTTGTACCCGGGCCAACCCCTGAAATCGTCTATGCATATTATCTGAGTGTTTAGCCCCATTTTCTTGGTGAGCCCGGCCATGTGAGTTGCGGATGCCCCGAGAAACGTGCCCACTTCGATGATGGTTTTGGGTAATACCTGTTTTCAATTTTGTGATTTGTGTTTAAATAATCTTGTAATTTACTATCAAGAACATACAAATCTTAGGACAAAATGAAAGAACATAGGAAATAAAATGACGGAGAGTTGACTTTGTCTTAAAGTTACGGTTGATCCCGATATTAAGATAAAATCCAATTAATTCTCAACTATTTCCCATCTCATATGCACGATATTGAAGATACTATGAACGAATTCTTAATCACTTTATAAAAAAAACTCATTTATTGAAAGTATAAAATAATCACACTTAACATACCCTTCTTATATTATGATTATGATTATGATTATGATTATGATTATGATTATGATTATGATTATGATTGTGATGTAAATTGGTTATTACAATGAAATAATGACCCGAATAAATTGTGTAAATGGTCATAAACATATGAAAAGACGTGGGTTATAAATATAAACACATTAAATGTATCAACCAAATGCAAATAAAGGGTAACAAGAATATCATTACCCATCAAATCAGGCCATAAACTTTAGTAATATTAACAAGATTGAAATAAAAAAAAAAAACAGGAAAGAAATTTTAAAGCATAATTTCCAACGATAAAAGCATGAATGCACCCACCCACACGAACCTGGGCTATAAGATGCTCGAAAACCGGGGCATCAGAGCCCCAGCCTTTGTTCCATTCTTGCCAGAGGAGGGGCTTCACTCGTTCAGGAGGGAACGCTTTCCATGGGGATATACCGTTAAATACTCGATCGATGATTGTTTGCCGGACATTGGGCCAAGAAACAGTGGCGGCACATGACTCACTTGGGAATGTGTTGTGCAATATTACATCCTGGGATGCTAGAGAAAGTAGTGGTTGCGAGTGACACAGATAACCTAGTACGAAGGTTAAGATGAGCAGAGTAAAATAAGCCATCGGGTTTGAGAATAACTTTACGGCTAGATCCACCATTTTGTTGTGGTGGTAGTACCTGCGACGGGGGTGGTGGTGTTCTTGATCTAATTCTAGCTTCATTATGTTAGTTTTGTGTATTGTCTCTAATCCTATACGACTATTTGTGTGAGACCTATATATATCTACAATAGAATAAATTAACCACAAATCTGGATCTAAAAATAATTAATGTGGGTGTTTAATTTATATATGGCAAGTTACATGCACGTCCCTTCACTTTACTTTTTGATGAATTGCAATGAGACCCTCCTAAAGAACTTATTTATAAAAATTAGTAGTGCCAATTACATAAAAGTTTTAATAAATTATTATAGTCTATTTGTAAGAAGACAAGGGTGAAATTATAAGAATTTTTGTACTCAGGAGGTATGATTATATTATAAGAATATATTTTTTTGGTAATTTAAGACTAAATGAGGAGTTTTTTGATAATTTTTTTCTATTATATATATTTACAAGTCACTCCTGCATAGCGAAGACCTATCCAGGTCGATGGACTACCGAATCATACATGTGTAGCAACTGGCACTTAAAAGTCACAATCTTAATTAATATTTAATAACTTTTTCCATATTTTGATTTTGTCATAATTGTTATTAAACGGCTCATGAAACTCTACTATGTACCTTATCCATCACTTAAATAGCTAATATTTGAACCTTAATCTTCCCAAACCATATTAATGCTGCCTTAATTTGAATAGGATTTGGTATTAAGTCGATTGTTGTGACTTTGAACTTGTAAAAGACATTCAATTAATAGATAAAACCATTATTTCTTGGAGGCTATGATCAACTAATTTATGTATTAAATATATGTTTTGACACGGTATTTTAATAAAGGTGAAAAGTCATTTTCCACCATTCTATTACTTATATTTCATCGAATACCTTTTCATCGATGAATTTTTAAACACTCGCATCTACATCAAACATCTTATCAACAAGAAAAATTCTTTAATTTATGTAAAATGATAAATCTATTTTTTACCTCATCTATAATAATATATAGTACTTTGCCACACGATTATATTTTAATAAATTTTAACTTCAAAACTGTCTTAATGTTAAACATGAAATAAATCGATCTGTAGTTTGTATGAAATACATAATTAAATATGATTGTAACATGATGAATAAGACATAGTAAAACTTTAAGAATCTCGAATAAATATTCATATAATCACTATGAATATATCACTAATAATTCAAAATTTTGACATGTATATAAATAGCATATCAATACTTTAGATCTCTTATCCTATGCTATATACAAATTACATCAAATATTTTACATGTCAAGTGTATAAAATATAAATTTGGTTATGAATTTCAGTTTTGTGATTTGATAAGTACAAGATGAAACATAAATTTGAAATATGATTCATCAATTAGCTAGGAATATAATTGAAAATGGACTTGAAATAAACAGAAAACAGGGTGTTTTTAATTGACAGAGTCCAAATCTTGGGCCATTTGATCTTATCTGACTCGTTGACATTTCAGTTGGCTATAGATCCAAAATATAAATGTATAAAATACATGTATTATAATTTGGAGATATCGGTGGAGTGTTGGTCTTTTGAATTGATCTACTCAAATAGACCAATAATTTTTTGAAATCTTCTTATGTCTTAGTACAAAAAAGTCCAAATTAATTTCCAATAAACTCAACTTGGCATGATTATTTGTTATAATATAATTCAACATCTACTAAGTAGTCGAATATAGTTTTGGTCCGATTCCACTTAAATGAATGATTATTTAGTAGTTATGTGCAAGTGTAATAAATGATTTATCAATTTCATGTGATTTGAATTTTATTACACAAGAGCGAATTTTGTGCACAATTTAAAAGTAGCGATTGTATATTTATTTCATAGTCAAAAAAACTTATTTTAACATTTTCTTGTAGTTAACGAATATCACCAATTGTTGATCTTTCGATCGTTTTAAGGGTAGCCGTATTTTTTAATTCCATTTGTATCTACCAATTATCAGAATTAAAGATAATAAAATGGTTATCTAATGTGGCCTTACTTGAGCAACTAGCTTGATCCGGCCATATTCTAATGCACGTATTAGGCACATCTGCTCGACAATAATAATTAATATACGAATAATTTTATTTTTTATTCCTAGATCCAGATTTGTCTTTTTTTTTTTCTTGTATAAATAAATACCTGCTGTGTATTATAAATATTATAGATCCTAATTGTTCATATGTACATTTTTTTTATATGGAAACCTAGTAAATTTTATGTGTTGTCTTTGTTTCTAACTATTCATATACTTGTTTTCTCTGGTCATTTTAATTGTTATATTTCACAGATTTTTCTAAGAAACTTATAAATAATTAATTTAGATGATTATATTACATATCCTTATTTTCTAAATAAAGAGTCAGTAAAAAATAATAAAATATTTTCTTAATTATCTGCATTTCAGGGAATAATGGCCATGTATGATGATCCCGTTTTGGATAAGTATCAAGATGAAGTTTCTGACTTTTAGTGCTTAATTTAGTTTTTGCCAGCAGTGACTTCTTGTTGTAGCTGCTTCAAAGAATAACTTATTGATATTTTGTCACTAATAGTATAATTTTACTTTATGAAGTCCACACAAGTAAATTAAATTATTTCATCCTATCAGTCTTTCTTATACTATTGAAAATATAATATTTATCTTCATATTTCTAAATTTAGTAACATAAAGGTTCTTTATTATGAGATTATAAAGAAAAATAATTATATACTTCATGTGACTCAACAAGGCTTGTACGTTTAAATCTTTTTCCTTTTAATTATACAAAGTATTCACCTTCTCAGTATATAACTTTATTTTCATGCACATTTTCTACGTTTGTTATGTAATTGTTTTATTATTTTTTGTTCGTTCGGAAAATTCTATGATAAATAGGTTCCAATAGAGAATAGAGTTAGTCAGTTAACCTAATTGTTGGATTTGGGTGTTTCGGTACCTATTTAGTGGGCCGAATCGATTACAAGCCCAATGCCCAAACGGAAGGGTAGTTTAGCAGATTATTTGGGCGAAGCTGATGTATGTGTTTATAAAACTTAACTGATGATCAATTATCAACTTTACAAGGCCCAACAGAGTTGTCGAGTCTAATTGGGCTCCTAAGATCCCCTATCTCCTATTAGGAAAGAAAATCTCTTCAATCCAAATAATATACCAATATTTATAATTCATTTATCTAAAATCCAAACAGTTGCTCAAGTTAAGCTGTTTTTTACTGATTATGATTATATTTTTTCTATAAAAAATGTTAAAAGGATGTATATGTCAACTTTTAGTGGGTTTTTTTTATTGATTTTGTTTTGACAAGTTTTTCCAACAAACTTAATTTTAATTTTTAGTCATTTTTACATTGTTTTCTAAAATTTTACACTTCTTTAATGGCACATTTTTTTGGAAACATGTTTTTAGTACATTAACATTGTTATCTTACACATTAAAAGCTCATCTTTTTTACTTATTCTCGATTATTTGACTTAAAAGTATAAGCCCCAGTGTCGAGAAGAGTAATATTGATAATATGAAACGATGGATTTCCAAATAGACAATAACCTGCAATGCACGGACACTTCAAAAAACTATAACGTGTCGTGTCGGACAGCTGACCGGATACGACACTCGACCGACGCTCTCGAACACCGTGTCCAGTATGAAAATAAATTTATATGCTTAAATAAAATGAAAAAAATAAAATATGAACACCGTAATAATCGCAATTAGAGGTAGGTAGTATGCATTATTTGTGACACTTGAAGTTATTTCACTTATTTTTTATAATTTTGAAAACTGAATATTTATTTTTCTTTCAAACATATATACCTTTACAAGTCAAAATACAAATTATAATGTACAATAGTCATTCTTATAGTTTATTTAAATAACCAGTCATATATTTAAATTAGAATGAAAAGACTAGTTTATATATTTTAACGTAAATTAATGAACATATATATGTATATGATATATACACACATTTTATTAGCAGTATCGAAGTCGTATCGTGTTTTTATATTTTTAAAATATCGTATTTTGTGTCTGTGTCGTATCGTGCACCGTGTCTAGTGTCCCGTGTCCGTGCATCTTAGACAATAACTTACCAAGCGTCAAGTGATAGGCATGTGAGGTATTCACATTTGCAATTTCAATTAAATTCAAAAACAAAATAAAAAACTAATAGCCAAACCCTAGTTCATATGTAAAGCTCAACTTGGGAAGAAGAAGGTGAATAAATTATTTGTTCACATAATTACCATTGAGAATGCAGTAGTTTGTTCCAAAATGGAAGGGCTCTAATGCACGGACACTTCAAAAAATCACAACGTGTCGTGTCGGATACCTGATTGGACACGACACTCGTCCGACACTCCCCGACACTGTGTCCGACACTCCCGACACCGTGTCCAATATAAAAATAAATTTATCTGCTTAAATAAAATGAAAAAAATAAAATATGGACACCGCAATGAATATAGTTAGAGGGTATGTATACTACGTATGCAGTATTTGTGACACTTGATGTTATTTCACTTATTTTTTGTGATTTTGAAAACTGAAGTATTTGTTTTTCTTTCAAATATATAACTTTACAAATCAAATACAAATTTATAAGGTAGAATAGTCATTCTTATAGTTTATTTATCTAATCAGTCATTTAAATTAGAATGAAAAAACTAATTTATATATTTAATGTAAATTAATGAACATACATATGTATATTGATTTATATATATATTATTATTAGTTATTTTAGTTTAGAAAAATGATTACTAAAGTGTTTATTAATATCAAAATAATGAATAATATTTCAGACCTTTGGTTCGTTATGGGCTTCGTCATGGTTTTCATACATGGGATCTCACATTATAAATAATCTATCATTCCTAATCCAAGAGACATACATTAACTTGGGTTTAAAATTTTTTGCCTAGATTCAAAACAATAAGTATAGAAGCAACATTAAATTTTGTAGCAAAGACGGGAAATTTATGTCACTATAATTTATATCACACTAAGTCCGTATATCATACATCATACCCCAAACACACAACGAGAATTTAACAGACTAAATATGTTGAGATTAAAGTGTTATAGATTTTCAAGTTCATTAAAATAGTTTCTAATATTATGGTAAAAATTGGCAAGAGTGGTGAAGAAGCTCCTTAACTTCTCCTTTAACATGAAACATTTAAGTTTTAACAAATGAAAAAGAGAAAGCAAAAATTGTTCTTCCCATTATTATTAATAATAATAATAACAATAGCTCTCGTCATATATTCCACTTGTCCCTTAGAGACCTCTTCTTCTCCCTTCTCTCTCTTATTCATTCATTACTACAATCCATATCCCCAACCTTATACCTACACTATTTCGTCATCTCCTTGAATTTTGTTCCTTTTTAATCCCTATAACACGTAATCTTCAATGGCAGAAGAAGCTCCTAGATCAGATCCAACGCACCATCAGTCGGCGCCAGAGCCTGCAAAAATGACTGAAAAAGAAGAAGACAAGACGCTCGGCAAAAATGGCCATGCCCCACCTGCAGGCTACGGCTACGCCGGCAGAGATCACAGACGCCGCGGCCGAGCCATCTCCATGTTCATCGTCATCCTCCTAGTCTTGGCCGGCATCACCGCGCTCACACTCTGGCTGGTTTACCGCCCACAGAAGCCGAAATTCAGAGTGGTGAGTGCAGCATTGTATGAACTGAACACCACCACATCTCCGGCCCCTTTCGTGTCCACAACGATGCAGTTCACTGTGGTCACCAGGAACCCCAACAAGCGAGTCTCGTTCCACTACGATCACCTCTCGGCGTTCGTGTCCTACAAGAACATGCAAGCCATCACTCCCAAGGTCATCCTGCCGGCACCTCTGTTTCACGAGACGAAGACCACGGTGGCCCTGTCTCCGGTCCTCGGTGGTTCTAATGTCCCCGTGGCGGCCGAGGTGGTGAACGGGCTGGCTACGGACGAGGCTAATTACGGGGTGGTGAGTCTCAGGCTGGTGCTGACGGGGAAGCTGAGGTACAAGGCGGCGGTGGTTGTAAGTCAGGGACAGCATGGGATATATGTCAGGTGCGATATATTTGTCGGGCTGAGGAAAGGGTTCGTCGGGCAGCTGCCTCTGCTAGGCTCGCCGCCGTGCACTGTTGATCTATGAACACTAAGATTTTTGGCTTTGTCTTTCGTGTAATCGTGTGTAACAATTTTATGTATGTGTTTGCCTGGTTTTGATGGTGTATGAATTACCAAATGGAACATATCAATCAATATCTCATCATTCCAAGTGTTCGATTACATTACATTACATAATAAGTTATTAGAAATGTGATTTTGATTAGAAATTCAGAATTATTTCTTATTAATTGATTCACTAGATAGTGGGGATTAAAAGTCGATCAAAGATGAGTAAAGGGGTCTTAAATTTGTTTGTAGTGAAAACTTGTAGTACAATGGATCGATGGGTATCAGCTTCCATCTATTCCATATATAATTAAAGCTAGAGAATAAGAATAACAAGAGTAGCAAAAGTAAAGAGAATAATCAACTCGGATGGTGTTGGTTCAAGCTAGGAACTTTGGCCTTTTGGAAATTGGAATTGCGAAAAGTATTATATTATATATACACAACATATGTGTGTGGAAGTGTTTCAACATTTTTCTTGGATTCTAAATTAAGCTGGGAAAATTGTAAATTTAGTTTGGTTACGTAGAAAGTGGCTAAATTGGTTTCCTAATTATCACATTGGCAAGTTTTGTTAGATTTTTTATAACAAAATTTATTTTGCATCCTTCTATTATACACGTCCCATCTAATATTTCATCTATTTTTAAAATTTTCAAACGCCCTACTTTATTACATTAAAATATATTAAACACTCTCAAATACACATTCATAAACAAATATATCATCCATTTAATATTGTAAAATTATTCAAAACTCATTTAGTATAATTTATCCAATACTATGCTCTCTTTTTATGACTAAAACTTAATTAATTTAATCACAATTTAATTAAAGAAAGACAAAAAAAGGAGAAATTGTAATCACTTAATTTACGTCAAAAGAAAGGTATGCATATTGTTAAATAAATACTTAAAATAGTGTGTACCAAGTGCTATGCACAATGCTACATACAAAAATAATAATTATCCCTTCTTTCTATAATTAAAAGAGTAAGTAAAGTTTGTTACATATATTCAATTTAATAATAGCATCTAACTTATAGTATGATTGATCGAATAATTATATCTAAAATAATTATTTTGTTGACAATTAAATCTTTATATGTTTGTATATAGAGTAAAATGATAGGTTCTAATTTTTTCTCAACTAATTCATGAGGCAATAACAAATTAAAACTAAAGGTAATATAGATTACTTTGTGTTAAATTAGGAAAATTTCTAATTTAGTTATTTTCTCCCTGAGGCTTTATAGGAATTTCTAATTTAGTGATAAGAATGGTAACTTTGTATTTTATTGTCAAAATTTATATTTATTAAGATAATTAAATATTATATTATTTTTATAGAACTCAACCTTTTTGACCTACCACAAAACTTCACATAACTTGATAAGTTAAGTGGTCTTTGCTAATATCACCCTACAATAAATTTTTATATTTTAAAATTAATTTAACATTCAAATAAAAAATTTATTTAATACTTTCCTTCTACCTTACGAGTGAAAACTTGCTTTATAATGAGGAGATCATATTCCCAAGCTTTGTGCCCTTTTTCACAAATTAATAAAAGGTTTAGAATAATTAAAATCGGCTACTTGTAAAATTGTTTTATTATTATTAGGATGGAATTATGAAAAGTATTATGACTCTATAAATGCTACAATTAACGCATATTCTAATAGAAATATAAAATTAAAATATAGATCTCAAAGATAGGTTTGGATCGATCGAGTTAATTGGGACTTGAAAATTACATTTAAAAAGCATCTAATTACAGAAAATATATATGGATCTGATCCATTTCATGACAAAAACGGGTAACAAATGATAATGGCATTTTATATCGTTTTGGAGTTACATAATTTTTTTAAGGAATTATTAGACCTGCTAATAGAAGAATGCTGAATTATCTTACCAATGGTTATTTGCATCCATTTTGTGGGATTTTGGTAATAGCAAGTCATGTCCGAAACTTAGAACGTAAAAAGTATATTAGAAATTTAGAAATACCACAACGATTGTTAAACATCTATAACTTTGGACTCATTAAACATACCAAAATACACTATATCCTACCAAAGTAAAATGGTGAAAACCAATAACAGAGAAACTAAAGAAAAATGAGCAAATCTAGATTAAAATAATTCTTACTTCATATATATTTTATACGAATTGAAAAAAAGGTTGATTGTAATATGATTGGCAAAAGTTGTGGAATGAATGATTCCTACTCAAGTGATCACCATTCATTAAAGTTTAAACGTAGTTTGAGAATTGAAAATTGAAGCAAATATAAAACACATGAGATTTTAATACTAACTCACGGAGATGTTGTTGACGAATAAATTAAGATGAAAATTAGAATAATATAAGGGATAAAACTCAGTCAAAAATGTTTATTTATTTTACCTATCTTTTTACCAAATTATAGTATTCAAATGCAAGAGTCTGTGCGGTCAAAATTGAGTAAAACTGCTTTAATATAATATATATATAATAGATAGATAATAGATGTTACTATAAAGTGAGGGCATGAATATGTTTATCACTTTATCTTAATATGTAGTATACTAATTAAGAATAAATAGTTTTATTAAATAAATAATATGAATATCAATAATTATCTAAAAAAGAACTAAGATATTAGTATATATAAGAAAATGATGCATCAATAGTGACTATAAATATTTATGTGAGATTATTCCAAGTTTTTAACATGCGCTGATTAATTTGCACTTTGCACCCTTAAAAGAGGGCTAATATGCACTTTGCACTCTAAAAAAGAAAAAATAGCACAATGCACACTGAAATTAATTAAGTTTGGCAAGTTGCATCCTATTTAATTTTTCAACTAAAAATTTCATTTTGAAAGGGTAAAAAAATCATCCATGACATACAAAATGAATTTTTAGAGGCAAAATAATCAACTTATATCAAAAGTAGTATATGCTTTATTTATGGAGGTTTTAGCAAAATAAATAAAAAGTTCTCAAAATAATACAATTATGAAGCAGAATAAAAGTGCCCCATATCTAAAGTTCTCAAATGTTGTCTTCAAATTTTATATATTTTTTAATTTAGAATAGCAGAAAATTACATCTTGAATGTCGTCTTCAAATTTCTTATTTTGAAATGTAGAAAAATGCATCTCAAATGTCATCTGTAATTCTTTTTTCATTTTTATGTGAATTACATTTGATTTAATTTCAAGTTTTAAGCATTTTGAGAATCTAATTTTACTGTAGTGGTGATGTTTCATTTAGTTCACATTTTGTGACAGCAAATTAGTTCATTCTTATATATAATTTTAATGATGATATAGTATTTAGTATTGAACGAAAAAGAAGATAAGTCTTCTTCACTCATAAAAAAAAATATATGCATTTCTAATTAATTATTTTCGGGGGTTTGTAGGAAGAATCACAATGAAGTGGAAATGAGCGAGTGACTAGAATTAGGTTGACGACATGAACGGGGGAATTCGCTTTTTTTTATAAAAAAAGAATATTTTTACCCTTATTGAGATGAGATTTTGAGTGAAAAATTATACAGGGTGCAATTTGTCAATGTTAACCCAATTCAAATGTGCATTGTGCTATTGTTTCTTTTTTAGGGTGTAAAGTGTCTATTAGCCCACTTTCAGGGTGCAAAGTGCAAATTACCTTGCCTTAGCTATAGTATTATAATCATATTTTACTATTTATTTCATTAATAATATTGATTTATTTAATGAATTTAACATTAAGTCAATTTTGGAGTCTAATTATATTTAATATAATTGTGAGAGGGTAAAGTGCTATAAAATCTTAATTATGGATGGAAAATAAATTTATGATCTTAGATAAATTATTCGTATGTTTGTCTAATAATAATGTGTGACGTAGTATCTAGTTTAGTGTAAGTTCACGCATATTGTGCACCAGCTTTCATTACTATTGCTTGTTCCCAACAAGGATAAGCATTACATGGACCCTCAAATTCGGGCACATTCACGTGCCCGTGCGTTTTCAAGTATACTTTCACATTTAATTGGTTAGTTCACTATTTAGATACCATAAGTGAAAAGAGGTATTTACACACACAATTACACAATTTATATTTTAAGAAAAAGTTTACTTTCACCCCTGGAATAATTTATCTTTTGCAGTATTCTTTTAAAAATACAAAAAAGAAATCTTCTCCCTTGAAAATCGATATGTGCATGCCTATACCGTGATTACTATTTTTCAACCAAAATTGATCGAAAATTGGTCACGTTATTTTCTGTCAAAAGCATAAATATCACTAATGTCTTCTGTAATGATTTCTTAATTTTCTCACGTGCGCGTCATATTTGAGTACAAAAACTTATTCTTGATAATGTGACCGATTGCAATAAAAATTTGACTAAAAAATAATAATTGAGATAAACTAATGTATATATCAAATTTTTTTAGAGGGGGAGATCTGTTTTTGTTTTTAAAGGGAGAGATATCTTTTCTTTTTTTGTGTTTAATGAGGATAGAGCAAGAGTTAAGTTTTTCTAGGAAATGAAGTATACTTTTCCACATATAACATTAAGGAAAAATCTATCTTAGTCCGGGACTGTTGGTCCCAGACAAGATAGGCCACAAATTAACAGTGGGGTGGGTGGTTTTTTCCACCCATACCATATAAAACCATCCATCCCAAAAGGTGTATTGTATGGCAGTTTAATGTGTAAATATATATAAATATTAAAAATTACACATCAACTAATATAAAGTTGGGTCAGAGTAGAAAATGGGCCCAGTGGTTGTTTCAAAATTGTGCTGCTATTTTTGGGTTGTCATTTTGGGCCCAAAATGACAAAACCAAACATTTCCCAAGAATTTCCTAGGATGTTTAGAAGGCTTCTATTTAGTAGTAAACTTCATGATTAAATTTGGGGCAAAATGACTCCTAAAAACTAAAAACAAGATTAGATGATATTGAGGAAAGTCTTCTTTTATTTTATTAAAAAATAAAAACTAGCGAGAAACTGAAGAATATATAGATTGTTAAAGATTAACTCTGAAAAAATGAGTTGGTAGAATATATAAGATCTAATAATATTGTTAAATAAAAATCACATGATATTTGTAAAACCTCATTGATATTATGAAACATAAATTGTTATGCATATTTATCATATGTCTATATATATATTATTTCTTTTGTTTGGAAAATGAAACTTTCAAATAATATAAAAATAATGTACTAAAAAGGTATTTTATTTATTTTTTCAAAGAAATAAATATTTTATATATTTAAGTCGACTATTGTTAAGAAGTATATATGTATGCATTAATATTAAAGTTTTGGGCTAATCTTATAAATGTGCAAAATGTATAAGTAGTGATCGAGTTGCAAGTTACAATTACTAAATACATCATTCAACCCGAAAATTATCGGTCACAATAATTTCAAACCGCCATTATTATTTAAAATTTTCAAATTGACGATTTTCAATCAAGTTTGCTCAATTTAAGCGGTTCAAACGAGTTGCAGATATATGTATACCCTCTAAATGACTATCATTTGTGATATAATTTTTCTCTCCGATAATGATTTGAGTTTATATTAATAACTCATTGAAAAATATTTTTGACATTCCAAACAATGAGATCCAAAGGATATTCGTTAATTAAGTAAGAAAATGTTGTCACTTTTAATTAATTTGAGTAAATGAGGGAAGGTGTATAATGTGAAGTAGTTTTATGTTAATTGGATAATCAAATAAGAGCTGTCATAGTACCCGTTTATGCTACATTCAAATAATAGCTCGAGAATATTAGTTTATGTCTATAATCTTTTACATTTTTCAAAATAACAATAAAGATGTAGATTTTTTTAATTAATTTCCTGCGGGGCACAAGATTTGCGCTGATATATACATGTGACTAGAGTATTCACGAGTCGAGCTCGAATCTAGCCGGGCCAAAAATCTCGGTTCGAGCTAGAGCTTGACTGTTGAGTTATGGAGCCTGAAGAACTGTACAACCAGGCCACAGCTTTACAGAATTAAAGAAGAGGCGGATGGAAGCAAACGTTACAAGGCGATACTGGTTGTGAAGGGATTTCAGCAGAAATATGATATTGATTATACTGATATTTTTACTCCGGTTGTGAAATTAACCACTATTCGATTGGTGTTGAGTATGCTTGCTGCAGAAAACTTGTTGTTAGAGCAGATGGATGTAAAAATGACATTCCTTCATGGTGAAGTTGAACTAATGTGTAAGCTCAAAAAGAGCTTGTATGGTTTGAAACAAGCTCCAAGACAGTGGTACAAGAAGTTTGATGGATTCATGCATGAGATTGATTTTGTGCGTTGCAATGCCGATCATTGTTGCTACTTCAAGAGGTTTGACAATAGTTATGTTATTTTGCTATTGTATGTTGATGACATGTTAATAGCAGGATCATGTGCTCGAGAATTGAGCAAGTTGAAGAAGCAACTGTCTGAACGATTTGCTATGAAGGATCTTGGAGAAGCAAATCAAATTTTGTGTATGCAAATTAATCGGGATAAGTTGGCGGGAAAGTTGTATCTTTCGCAGGCTGAATATATCAAAAATTTTTGAAGAGGTTCAGTATGCATAATGCAAAGCCAGTAACTACTCCCTTGGGTAGCCAATTTAAGCTATCTAACAAGGATTCGCCTAGTAGTGATGAGTATTGGGCTTACATGAAGAAGACTCCTTATGCTTCAGTAATTGGTAGCATAATGTACGCGATGGTGTGCACTAGACCTGATATTGCGCATGCAGTGGGAGTAGTTAGTAGATTTATGGGAAATCCGGGTAAGAAACATTGGGAAGCAGTGAAGTGGATCCTAAAATACTTGCGAGGTACTACGGAGAAAGCCTTATGTTTTGAAGGCAAAAGTGTCGAATTGGAAGGATTTGTCGATGCTGATTTAGCGGGAAGTGATCTTGATAAAAGAAGAAGTACAAGCGGATATGTGTTTACTTTGGGTGGTACAACAATTTCTTGGGCCTCTAAGTTGCAAAAAGTCATGGCCTTGTCTACTGCAGAAGTTGAGTATGTAGCAGTGACTGAAGCTAGTAAAGAGATGGTATGGTTGCAAAACTTTTTGGGTAAATTGGGAAAGGAGCAAATGAATAGTGTTCTATACAGTGATAGTATGAGTGCTATTCACTTAGCAAAGAATCCAACTTTTCATTCGAGAACTAAGCATATTGAATTGAAGTATCATTACATAAGATATCTCTTGGAAAGGAAGATCTTGCAACTGATGAAAATTCGAGGTGATGAGAATCCTGCTGATATGTTGACTAAGAGTGTCACTTTTGAGAAATCGAAACTATGCATGGCTTTAATTGGCCTCAGTAACTGAGAAGAGAGGCTTGGCACTGCCGGGACCATTATGGGCTATTGGATGGAAGATTGAGATATGATTACATTTGAGTTCTGTCTCCAAGTGGGAGATTGTTGAGTTATGGAGGCTGAAGAACTGTACAACCGGGCCACAGTTTTTTAGGGTATTTTAGTCTTTTGCGGAATCCTATTCTAATTAGGATTACAGAATCCTTTTGTTATTAGGGCTACGCACTTAGTATAAATAATCATATTCTCATTGTAATCATTCATTCGAAATATAGTAAAAATCCTGGTTTGGCAGTGCCCCCAGACGTAGTCAAATTCCTTTGACTAACTAGGTCAACAATTCGTGTATTTTTATCATTTTTCTTTCGGTTGTTTATTCATAATTGCGATCGTATTCCTAACAACTGGTATCAAGAGCTCCAGGTCGAGTGGGAGCGAATATGATGGGCGAAGGGAAAACGCTGATTGAAAAGTTTGACGAGACATACTTTGAGTTCTGGAAGATGCAAATCGAAGATTACCTGTACGGTAAAGATCTGTATCAGCTCCTTAGTGATAAGCCGTCGGATATGAAAGACGAAGATTGGATGGTACTTGACCGAAAGGCGATGAGTGTAATTCGTCTGTCTTTGTCACGGAACGTAACTTTCCATATGACGAAGGCGACAACCACCAAGGGTATTCTGAAGGTTTTAGCAGACATGTACGAGAAGCCATCAGCGCGAACAAGGTTCATCTGATGCGGCGTCTCTTTAACCTAAAGATGTCAGAGAGTTCTGTGGTGGCTGAGCATCTTAATGAGTTCAATTTAATTACAGCCCAATTGAGCTCAGTTAAGATTGATTTTGATGACGAGGTTAGAGCCCTAATTCTGTTGTCTTATCTACCTGAGAGTTGGGGTGGAACGGTTACTGCTGTTAGTGCTTCAGCAGGGAAACAGACGTTGAAATTTGACGAAGTTAGAGATCTGATTATAAGTGAAGAAATTCGCAGGAGAGAATCGGGTATAACTTCGGGTTCTGTTCTGAATACAAAAAATAGAGGCATATCGGAATCAAGGAATTCGAACAGGGGTAGGTCAAAATCGAGAGGAAAAATTAAGACAAGGAGAGACCTGAGTTCGATAAAGTGTTGGAACTGTGAGCAACTTGGTCATTACAAGAACAAGTGCACAGCACCAAAAAAGAATGTGAAATCTGCTGATGCAGCAACTGAAGACATTAGCGACGCTTTGATATTGAGCGTGAGCAGCCCATTGGAATCATAGGTTTTGGATTCTGGAGCATCGTTCCATTATTGTAGTGATGCTGATATAATGGAACGTTATACTTCTGGGGATTTCGGGAAGGTTTATCTTGCTGATGATGAGCCTTTGAAAATCGTGGGGAAGGGAGATGTTCGAATCAAAACTTCAAATGGCAGCGTATTGCAGTTGCGTGATGTGAGACACATTCCCGATTTGAAAAGAAATCTGATCTCCGTAGGGCAACTAGATGATGCTGGATACGTTGTGACCTTTGGTTGCAGCACCTGAAAAATGACCAAAGGAGCCATGATACTGGCTCGAGGTAAGAAAGAGAGTACGTTGTACATGACAACCTATACTAAAGATTGTATTTATCTTGCAGGAGAAAATAGTGATGCAGATTTGTGGCATTGCCGACTTGACCACATGAGTGAGAAGGGCATGAACGAGCTTTGTTCGAAAGGTAAGCTGCCAGGCCTGAAGAAAGTCGATGTTGGCCTGTGTGAGGACTGTATACTCGGAAAACAGAAAAGAGTAAGTTTTTCGAAGGGAGGCAAGACCTTGAAGAACGAAAAGCTGGAGTTGGTGCATAGTGATTTATGGGGTCCTGCACCAATTACATCTCTTGGTGGTGCGTCATACCACATGACTTTCATCGATGACTCCACGACAAAGGTATGGGTTTATTTTCTAAAGGATAAATCTGACGCTTTTAACGCTTTTAGAAAATGGAATGCCCTTGTAGAAAACGAAACAGGTCTGGAAGTGAAGTGTTTGAGATCTGACAATGGTGGAGAATACGAACTTGCTGAGTTTAAGGAATATTGTGATCTGAACGGTATTCGCATGGAAAAGACTGTGAGAGGAACCCCTCAACAGAATGGGGTTTTAGAACGTATGAACAGAATATTGAATGAACGTGCTAGATGTAGGCGATTGAAATGCGGGTTGCCGAAGATGTTTTGGGCTGATACAGTTAACACTGCTGCTTTTCTGATTAATAGGGGACCATCAGCTCCATTGGGTAATGGCATACCGGAGGAGGTTTGGAGTGGTAAGGAGGTAAACCTATCGTTCCTTTGTGTATTTGGGTGTGTTTCATACGTTCACATTGATGCTACTGCTAGAAGTAAGTTAGATGCTAAATCTTTTAAGTGTACGTTCATTGGATATGGTGGTGATAAATTTGGGTATAGATTTTGGGATGAACAGAATCGAAAAATTAATCGTAGTCGAGATGTTATATTTAATGAACATGTTTTGTACAAGGACAGGTTGGGAGCACCAAAAATTGATAATTCGGGTACTCAGGTAAAGTTCATGAGGTTATTGAGGTAGATATCTCTAACTCGGGTGGGAGCAAAGCTACGCAGAATGATGAGGTAGTTGTTGAGGTAGCTGTTGAGACAGAACCGAGTACCCCGACACCCCGCTATGGAGATCTAGCAGACAGCGTCATGCACTAGAAAGGTATTCGCCTACTTTACATTACGTACTATTGACTGATAGTGGTGAACCTGAATGTTATGCAGAGGCCAGTCAATGTGAGCATGGAGGCAAGTGAAAACTTGCGATGGATGACGAGATGAATTCTCTAAAGTCCAATGACACTTGGGAACTTGTTGAGCTTCCAAAGGGAAAGAAAGCTCTGCATAACAAGTGGGCTTACAGAATTAAAGAAAGCTCTGTATGATTTGAAATAAGCTCCAAGACAGTGGTACAAGAAGTTTGATGGATTCATGCATGAGATTGATTTTGTGCGTTGCAATGCCGATCATTGTTGCTACTTCAAGAGGTTTGACAATAGTTATATTATTTTGCTATTGTATGTTGATGACATGTTAATAGCAGATCATGTGCTCGAGAATTGAGCAAGTTGAAGAAGCAACTGTCTGAACGATTTGCTATGAAGGATCTTGGAGAAGCAAATTAAATTTTGGGTATGCGAATTAATCGGGATAAGTTGGCGGGAAAGTTGTATCTTTCGTAGGCTGAATATATCAAAAAAGTTTTGAAGAGGTTCAGTATGCATGATGCAAAGCCAGTAACTACTCCGTTGGGTAGCCAATTTAAGCTATCTAACAAGGATTCGCCTAGTAGTGATGAGGATCGGGCTTACATGAAGAAGACTCCTTATGCTTCAGCAATTGGTAGCATAATGTACGCGATGGTGTGCACTAGACCTGATATTGCGCATGCAGTGGGAGTAGTTAGTAGATTTATGGAAAATCCGGGTAAGCAACATTGGGAAGCAGTGAAGTGGATCCTAAGATACTTGCGAGGTACTATGGAGAAAGCCTTATGTTTTGAAGGCAAAAGTGTCGAATTGGAAGGATTTGTCGATGCTGATTTAGCGGGAAGTGATCTTGATAAAAGAAGAAGTACAAGCGGATATGTGTTTACTTTGGGTGGTACAACGATTTCTTGGGCCTCTAAGTTGCAAAAAGTCGTGGCCTTGTCTACTGCAGAAGTTGAGTATGTAGCAGTGACTGAAGCTAGTAAAGAGATGGTATGGTTGCAAAACTTTTTGGGTGTATTGGGAAAGGAGCAAATGAATAGTGTTCTATTCAGTGATAGTATGAGTGCTATTCACTTAGCAAAGAATCCAACTTTTCATTCGAGAACTAAGCATACTGAATTGAAGTATCATTACATAAGATATCTCTTGGAAAGGTAGATCTTGCAACTGATGAAGATTCGAGGTGATGAGAATCCTGCTGATATGTTGACTAAGAGTGTCACTTTTGAGAAATTGAAGCTGTGCATGGCTTCAATTGGCCTCATTAACTGAGAAGAGAGGTTTGACACTGCCAAGACCATTTTGGGTTATTGGATGGAAGATTGAGATATGATTACATTTAAGTTCAGTCTCCAAGTGGGAGATTGTTGAGTTATGGAGCCTGAAGAACTGTACAACCGGGCCACAGTTTTTTAGGGTATTTTAGTTTTTTGCGAAATCCTATTCTGATTAGGATTACAGAATCCTTTTGTTATTAGGGCTACGCACTTAGTATAAATAATCATATTCTCATTGTAATCATTCATTCGAAATATAGTGAAAATCCTAGCTTGGCAGTGCCCCCAAACGTAGTCAAATTCCTTTGACGAACTAGGTCAATAATTCGTGTATTTTTTATCGTTTTTCTTTCAGTTGTTTATTCATAATTGCGATCATATTCCTAACATTGACGAGCTGCAGGATATAAGCTCAAGCTCAAGCTCGTTCAAACTGGAACCTGAGTCGAGCTGAGCCGAGCTTGAGCTAAAAAAATAATTTTTTTTGGGATAATTGCTTCCACCTTCCCTAAACTTTAAATATTTGGCATACACACATCTTAACTTTGAAAAATTGGCATGAACCTCCCCTTGATATTTTTTTTCATTATTTTTACTTGTAAAAGACTAAATACCCTTCAATTTTTACTTATAATCTATTAAAAATAAAAAAAATAAAAAAATCAAAATATCATCAAATGAAATAAGGAGAATGAAATATATGATAAAGTGTGCATAATTGAAAATTTTAGAGAATATGACTCACAATTTCTAAAAAAAATTGTCTTTAATAATAGTTAGTTATCTATTTAAATAATCTTATTGCTTAAGTACGTTAATACATTTTACATAAACATGTACATTACTAATATCATAAGTAATATACATTATTAAAGTTTAATTTCTCATTTTATAAAATATTATCAGTACATTACTAAATACTAAAATAATCTTTATATGCCCAACACTATATATATTAAAATATAATTTTTCATTATAAATTCAAAAACTTCTTCTAGTGTGCAGAAATAGTGTATTAATCTATTGAGAAAAAGTGGGGGAATTATAGATTTCGTCCCTCAACAAAACTCCAATCGCAAAATCGGTCCTCCATGTTCTGTCTGCGTCAATTTAGTCCCTTATCTTTGTCAAAACAGAACGCTTTTAGTCCTGCCGTTATCTTTTCCATCCAAATTGACGGAAAACTTCAAAAAAGGTCAAATTATGGGGTAATTTACATCTTTTCATCCTTTATCTTGCTGCTAAATACATTTTTGTCCAATTACCATGAATCGGGCCCAACATGGTTCCGAAACATAACTAAACATTCATAAATTCATACCTCTGTTTGACCTCCTTACTGCCGGGTATTCCAAGCCTCCGGTTTTACGGAGTCGTTCCAACCACTCGACCGCAGAAGGTGGTTCGTAAGTCTTAGCTCCTTCAGCAATACAAAGCACAACCCTATTTCGTTTCCTACCTTAGGGCGTAGGGGGTATTACAGTATGAAAATCTAGTTAAACTTTAGAAAACAAGTTGAAACAAAAGCCTAAAATTTTTATTGATGAAATAAAATTAAAATTACATAAACATACTCTACTCCGCTATTGGAGAAGATAACTCTTTAGCCTCTCATATGAGGACTTACAAATTGGGGGAAATCCCCATACACTCGAAATTTGAAATACAGAAAAGAAAAGTTTACACTAAAGAAAATGATTTTATTTTTAAAGACTATAGACTTGAGAAGATGATATGTTGTGAAGAGTTGGAGAAAATTTTTGATGATCTCCATCTGCTTCATGCCTCCCTTTTATAGCCTTCAACCACTGATTCCAAATGTGGATTCCAAACTTGTAAATTGTTTGCCGACACTCTTATCTTCACGTGTTCGGCCCCTCGTCTTTTTTTTTTGTCTGCCACTCTTTGAAAAAGTTGTGGCTGATTGCTTATCTTTTTTGAAAGGCATGGCCCGTTGTTTTTGTCTTTGTCCAATCCTTATCATGAAGGCGTCATTGTGTTCGCCATCTTACTTGTACATTTCACAGCTTTATTTATTTATTTATCCCTTTTTTTTCTTCAGCTGTCCCACTCTGAAATTACATGTTGTAATTTACAATGGACCTATGTTAATTAGGTCCTTCTTTGTTTTTTACATTTAAAAGTTTTTACCGCGGTTTGTAAGAACCCTGTGAATTTCTTGTCCTTTTACTCTTATCTTGTTCTCGGTCGGGCTTTTCTTTCGTAACCCTGATTCGTGTGTCGAACAAGGGTTTCTCCTAGAGCTCACAACTTGAGCATATATGATTGAGCCATTGACCCACATGCATCATATTGCATGTTTTCTTCCTTGTGTTCTCAGTTGCTAGTAACTTGTTCATCCAAATTAGCGTCCTTTTTTGTTCAAAAAGATTTTCTGCGAATTCGGTACTTTTCCCTGTCATGGAGTTTAACAGGAATGATCCATTAATCTTGTTAGAAAAGATTTTGAATGGATACTTCACTTTGTTCATCTCGGTTAGACAGACCTAGAATCCCCACGCTCTTCGAGTGGAAATGTCATCTTCATTGATTGAAGCCACCAAAGGAGCCTCTCTTGTCTCGACCTTAACTCTGTTGTAGGCCGTTATATCGGGTCTCTGTAATTTCATAAAATGAAATGCCGGATGAGATCCCTTTCCTGCAATTTCTGGAGCAATTGATAAGAATTTTATTTCCAGAACATCTCCTCTCTTCAGATGTGGATTATTTTTCCATGAGTCAAACACAGCTTCACTAATCCATTCCGGTAATTTAGAAATTTCCGAAAATCCTGGTGACATAGTATGGATCGAGGCGAGTGCCCCAAAATCATACCATTCGCGAACCTCGTCGGGTTTTGACCCTTCTCGCATCCAAACCCTGGGATATTTTCCGGATGTATCAACTATTGTTTTTCCCGGATTTATCCCCTTTCTTGAGATCAATTTTTCCCATGACCTCTGGTAAACCTGCCAATGCAAATTAACCTCGTTAGTATTAACCTTAGAGGTGCCTGTCTGTGGCCTAAGGTTAATCTCCCCCTCTTTAACCCCAGAGGTGCTGGGTTGACTTGAAACAACCAGAGATTTCTCTTCCTGTTGTTCAATTGTTTCCCCTTTATCAGAGTCTGATATGGGACTTGTGCAAGCAGTACTTGAATCTGCCGCTACAGGTATAGAGTCATGTACTCTACGCGCAGGGTTAGAGGCCCGCTCTCTTAATTCTCGGGTCATCACCGAAGTAGATGCCTTTCGAATTGGTTCTTGAAATGCCTCAAACAGGGATCCTGAGGCATATATTAAACTCCTGATTGAGTTCTGGACAGTGTCCAGATCAACTCGTTGTATTTGTCCAGCTGCCTCAGCATTAACTGATAGCTGACCAAATTACTTGTCTAGCTCCTTAAGGTTTTCCCTGAGATGCTTATACCTTGTAAGGACGGAATTTGCTTCAGCTGTTTCCATCTCTTGTTAGGAAATCTGCAAGTACATTTTCATTAGATTTCACAATGATAATATCAAAACAATAGTATTGACATTCTGCTTGCCATCTCATAATACGAGCCTTTTTTATTTTTTATTCTAATTTATTTTTTAGAAAAGCTTTAACATTCGTATTATCAACTTTCAGAATGAATTTCTTTGCTACGAGAAATAGTGGCCATTTTTTGAAAGCCTTCCAAACAGCAAAGAATTCCTTTTCATTTATATGCCAAAGTGCGGCTTGTTGTTCAGTGAACAACCCCCCTGCATATCTACAAGGTTTTTCCCTATAGTAGTCTTTTTCATTAGAACCACTGCCCAATGAAAATCATTAGCGTCTGTATAAAAAACTAAATCATCATTGTCTTGAGGAATTGCAAGTTTTGGCAAGTTACTGCAAACTTATTTTAACTCACGAATTCTTTGAGTGTGAATTTCTTCCCACTTCCACTTTGAACTCTCTGTTTCTTTCAACAGAGGTCGAAAATCTTTTCTGTACTTCGCAAGATTTTTGATAAAGATTTCTGCAAAGTTAACAACTCCTAAAAAACTTTGAAGCTGTTTTTTATCTTTAAGAATATCGGGAAAATTGCGGATTTTCTCCACAATGTGCTCCTGAAGTTCAATACCTGCTTCGTCAATAAGAATACCAAGAAACTCAATTCTATTGACCCCAATAATTGCTTTCTTTTCAGAGAGCACTAATCCTTCCTTATGACATGCATTGGAAAAGATCTCTAAATGTTTAATATGTTCGTTCATGTTTTTAGATGCAATCAAAATATCATCAATATAAACAAACATAAATTCAAAATAATCTTTAAACATATTATCCATTTTTCTTTGGTATATCTACGGTGCATTGGCAAGACCCATAGGTAGCACGTTCCAGATATACTGACCTTGTGGTGTAAAAAATGCTGTATATTTCCTAGATTCATTTTCTAACTTAATCTGATAGAAACCAGATTTGCAATCAAATTTTGAAAACACTTTAGCACCTTTGATGCAATCGATTAAGTGTTCTCTACTTGGAATATAGTAACCATCAAATTCTAATATCTTATTGATACCTTGATAGTTGATTACTAGTCTAGCTTTTCCCCTCTTTATTTTCCCATGATTTCTTACAAGGAAACCAGGGCTACTATAAACCGAGACTCCAGGTTCAATGAGTTTAAGATCAATATGCTCTTTGATAATCATTTGCATATCTTTCTTATCCATCATCATTTGGATAGGCTTGTATTGGACATACTCATACTTACATTGGTCCTTAACCTTTAGAGTAGCTTCGATCTTGTTCTTGTTCCACCAAGCCAAAGGATCCTCATTGTAATTCCTTTGGATTAGTCTTTTAACATGTTTGAGAGAGAGCTTACTCTCTTCGTCCATATACCAATCATGTTTATTGTCTTGTAAGGCGTTCTTGAAGAAATAAATTTCTTCTTCAGTGGCCTCACTGTATCCTTCACCACATAAACTTTGTTGTCTAAAAGACAACAGTGCTTCACCAAATTTTTTTTTATCCTGCATTTTAGGATTAGTCAATTTGGCCTCATTATCACCACGTTTGCTGCGAAAATTTATTGGCATAATACGATTAAATGCCTTTTCTCGCCGCAGAACCTGAATCTCACTTCCACAATTAGTGGTAAAGATTAATAAATTTCTCTTATTATCTTGCACATATCTTGCAAATGTTTGGACAAAGTTATTACCCAACAAGATATCTGCTCCGGTATCATGAAAGTAAATTGATGTAAATTTATTTCCCATTCGATGTACAGTAATAATGGGCATTCGCACAGCAAGTACTAAGTCACCAACTTGAAAAGAGCGCATACGGACTTTCTTGTTGAAGGCTTTGGAAATTCGAGCTTGATAGCACTCAAGTCTTTGTTGTGCTTCTAATCTTTTCTCATCAAGAGCCTCCAACTCTTCAAAATGCAGCCGAGCATTATCTTCTTCGGTGAGCCCTTCTTGTATAGCTATTCTCAATGATGGGATTTGTTGTTCAAGAGGAAGAACCACTTCCACTCCATACACCAGCGCATAAGGAGTTGCTTGCGTAGGAGTTCTAAAAGTAGTTCTATATGCCCATAGAGCTTCTCCCATTCTTTCATGCCAGTCTCTCTTTGATTTTGTAATCACTTTTTTCAACAAGTTACACAGAGTTTTGTTAAATGCTTCAGCAAGACCATTGGCAGCAGCATAGTACATGGAAGACTTTCTTTGTTTAAATCCAAACTTCTCGCAGAGTTTATCAATTACACTATTACAGAAAGGTTTTCCATTGTCGGTGATTATATAGCGAGGAATTCCATGACGGTAGATGATGTTGGTGCGAATGAAGTCAGCAACATTCTCTCTTTTCACTTCTTTAAGTGGGATCGCCTCAGCCCATTTAGAGAAATAATCAGTTGCAGCTAAAATGTATAAGTGACCAGCAGAAGATTTCGTCATTGGCCCAACAATATCTAAACCCCAAGCGTTGAAAGGCCATGAAGCAACAATTAGATGTAACGGCTTCGGCGATTGATGAATCAAGTTGGCATGAAATTGGCAAGCTTGACATCTTCGTGCGTAATACATGCAATCTTTGACCATCGTGGGCCAGTAATAACCCATTCTCTTTATTCGAAAGTGTAACTTGGGTCCAGATTGATGAGCACCACAAACTCCAGAATGAGCCTCTTCCATAGCTTGGATAGCTTCATCATCACCTAAGCATCGTAAAAAGACTCCGTCGAATGAGCGTCTATAGAGTGCGTCTTTAAAGTAGATAAAGCGAGGAGCACGACGTCGTATATCAATTTTTCCACGTGGATCATCTGGTAATTTCTCGTATTTCAAGTAATCGATGAGCGATTGTCGCCAATCCTCCTTTTCAACTTCAAAAACTTCCACGATATGATTTTCTTCTTCTTGAGCCAGTTCCTCAACATCATCATCCTCTTCGTCGTCGCTGAAAATTGGTGGTATGACCCAATTTTGACACAATGGTATCTTAGTCTCCTTTTCAGACAGAGCTAAAGTAGAAGCGAGTTTAGCTAGCGCATCAACTTGTTTATTTTCACTTCTTGGCACATGCTCAATCACCACATGACCAAGCCATCCTATTATTCTTCTTGCATAGTTGTAATATGGGAGCAATTCCGGCTTTCTCACTTCATAATCTCCAAGGATTTGGTTAATCACCAACTTAGAATCTCCATACACTTCAAGGCGAAGTTGTTTTATGTCAACTGCTATCTCTAAACCCAATATGAGGGCTTGATACTCGGCAACATTATTAGAGCAGTTTTGAGTCAAAGTAAAAGAATATGTCAGCACCTCCCCATCAGATGTTATGAAGATAATTCCAGCACCAGCTCCTTCTCGGTGGGAGGCTCCATCAAAGTACATTTTCCATGGTGGAGTTACTTCGACTACAAGAACATCTTCATCAGGCAAGTCATCAGATAGTTCCCATTCAGCAGGGATGGGGTGATCATCAAGAAAGTCAGCCAACACTTGTCCCTTCACAGCCTTTTGAGGTACGTAGGTAATTTCAAATTGTTGTAGGTGCAAGTACCATCTTGCGAGTCTATCAGAAAGAACTGGCCTCGACATCACATATTTTAGTGGATTTGCTTTTGAAACAAGACGAATACTATGAGCTTGAAAGTAATGCTTTAACTTTTGGATAGAAAAGATGAGAGCCAAACACAACTTCTCAATAGGTGAATACTTCAACTCGTGTGGTGTCATCATTCTACTTAAATAATATAAGGCACTTTCTTTTCCATCATCATTCTCATGTGCTAATAGTGCTCCAACAGAACGCTCTTGAGCAGCGACATAAATGATAAGTGGGCGTCCAGGTATAGGTGCAACTAACACGGGAGGCTTCATTAAATAGGACTTGATACTTTTGAAGGCGTTTGAGCATGCTTCGTCCCATTCGAATGTAACTCCCTTTTTCATTATGCGACTAAATGGTTGGCACCTTCCAGCTAAGTTTGAGATGAACCTTCGGATATATGCTAACTTTCCTTGTAAGCTTTTGAGATCGTGGATATTTCGTGGTTCAGGCATTTTTAATATTGCATCAATTTTTGCTTGCTCGATCTCGATGCCCCTATGGCGGACGATGAACCCGAGAAATTTCCCAGAGGAAACACCAAAAGCACATTTCAAAGGATTCATTCGAAGTTGATACCTTCTCAAACGTTCAAACACTTTTCTTAAGTCCATGAGGTGATTTGCTCGTTTCTTGGATTTTACAACCAAGTCATCAACATAGCATTCAACGTTTTTGTGGAGTACGTCATCAAATATCTTTTGCATAGCCCTTTGGTATGTAACACCAGCATTTTTGAGACCGAATGGCATTACTTTGTAGCAGTATATGCCTTTAGGAGTGCGGAAAGCAGTTAACTCCTCGTCCTTTGGTGACATTCGTATTTGGTTATACCCTGAAGATCCATACATAAATGTCAAAGCCTCGTGGCCCGTTGTGGCATCAATCATTAATTCAGCAATGGGCAATGGAAAATCATCTTTGGGGCATGCATCATTCAAATCTCTAAAGTCAACACAAACTCGAATTTGCCCATTCTTCTTTTTCACGGGGACAACGCTAGAGATCCATGTTGGGTACTTCACTTCTCTAATAAATCCCGCTTCAATAAGCTTGTTCACTTCCTCTTCAAGTAACGGAATCAATTCAGGTCGATACCTTCGTTGAGCTTGTTTTATTGGACGAGCCCCTTTCTTCACAGCTAAATGATGGACGGCAACCTTTGGGTCCAGACCAGGCATCTCTTTGTATGACCATGCAAATACATCTTTGTACTCTTTCAATAGTTGAATATAAGACTCTTCCTCATCGAGAGTTAATGACACATTCAAGTAGGTTGGCCGTGGATCATCTTGGCTACCTAAATTGACTTCTTTCAGTTCATCAATTGTGGCTTTAACTCCCTCTTTGAGTTCGGGAGGAGCGTCTTCAGCATCTTCTTCCTCGACTAAGTCATCTTCATTTAGAGTAATATGATAGATTTGAACGACATCATCTTCTAAAACACAAGTGTAGTCAGAGGATGCAACACTTTCCCTATCATCTTCGTCAAGTGGGGTATGTGTGAAGATCTTGGTTTGCAGCTTAGCTTTTAAAATTTTGTCTCATGATATGATCAATTTAGTGCAGCGCCTCATACGAGAAGGAATCAAACTTCTAACTTTTTGTCTAAATCGTGATTCATCAATCTTTCTTGATTTCTCCAGGGTTTTGATAACATTGCATTTATAGCCACCAGTCTTTTTACTCATTGTATTTCTACGTGGACCAAGTCTATCAAAGACAGAACATGTGTTGAGCCTATCAAAGACAGACACTCGTGTCATCTTTATTTCTTTCTCATTGAGTATGTCATTAGTTGATAAGACCTCTTCTTCAATTATATAATTGGTACTTGCTCTTCTTATGGCAATATGAATAGGTTTTGGTGGTGTAAACCCAAGACCTATTCGAAAATTTTGCACTGAGTGACCACTTTCTTTTAGCATTTTTTGAGTAGAATTGAGTCCACGATGTGTCTTGTCCAAAACTTTGGAAGGAAGCTCTTCCGTCTTGCCATCGGGCTTATATCCAGCTTTTATGAGAAGCTTGTAAGCTTTTGTGTAATACCCGAATAAGCTCTCACCTATTAGTACTTATTATTGATTGTGTAGCATATGAATTATCACGAATTAATTAATGAACGAAAAAAAAAATTGAGGTGCTTCCCAGGAGGTCACCCATCTTGTTATTGCTCTGGTATGAGCACGCTTAACTTTAGAGTTTTGATTGAATACGGTACACTAAACCTTCCCGTTAATTATCGAGTAAAAATATTTTACACACTACGCGTCACTTACGTATTACCGGTATGTCCCGATTAATTTAAATACATGACACGTAGAATATATAACGTACAAATGTATAACACGTAATAAGCTAGCAGCAACAAATAATTTATATAATATAATAATATATAAAAATATACATATTTATCAAATGGCCACTTAAACTTAGCTTCAAAGTTTCAGTTGCCGACTTAACTTTTTAAGTTATAAAGTTATATATAATAATTATATATATATACATATAAGGCATTTGTTAATTGCAAAAATTATAAAGTTATATATATATATATATATATACATTAGGATTAGTCACCTAGTTACTTTTCCAAATGTCATCTGCCAAATTAGTTTTAAGCTGTATATATATATATACATGTGATTAGTCACCTTTAGCTTTTCAAATGTCATTTGCCCACTTAGTTTTAAGTTTATATATATGAATACGTGAAACAAATCTTAAGTACAAAAAAAAAACTATTATGAAAGAAAGATAGAAACAGAAGAAATAAAAAGAGAAGAGAAGAAAGGAGAAAGAGAAAGAAAATATCAGAAATTAGGGTAGAAAATTAGGGAAAAATAGGAACGGAATAGTACTACATAAAACGAGCTAGGTGAATCGACGTACGCATTACACGTAAGTATTTTATCGTTAATTTCTTCAATTTAATCAGTTAATTTGGAATATTGGTCGAAAATTTGTATTTAGGTTTGTTATATATACGTTTTATAGGTTAATAAACAATTAGCCCTATAAGTAGCTTGCGATAGCGTCACCGACGATTTCAATACTAACGACTTAAGGTAAGAAGAATCTTTTTTTGACGTATCATAAGAATCAGTATTATGCATCATATTATCCATGTTTATGATTATGTGAGTTAATTGTCAAAATGAATGTTTTATGTGCTGATTGTGTGATTTATTATATGTGATATTGAAAAGAATGTTATATGATGTAAAATGTTGAGGCATATGCGATTACGTGGCATTATTATGCTATACATGTGAAGAACACGTTTTTGAAAGTGAGGTTTGGTATTTGATTGGCGGTCGGGTAGGCACGGGACGCAGGAGGGACCGGCGGACCCACAGAGGGTGGTGAATACCTTGAGGTGTAAAAGCCAAGATAGATAAAGCCACAGTGGTGAATACCTTGAGGTGTAAAAACCAAGATAGATAAAACCACAATATACGAAGGAGCTAGCGGCTAATATCATCGACCGAAAGGTCGGTATGAGAACCCCCGCGATGCTTCTTTTATTGGCCAATTATGAACAGGTTCCGAAAACAGACGCCTATCATCATCAGTCGAATACCATACTTCGGGGTACCCAAGAGGAAAAGATAATGTTTTAAATGAACTATGCATTATTGACTGTTTTATGTGCTACGTGTAATATTGTTATATATCGAGCTTCTTCTTACTGAGCCATTAGCTCATTAGATCCTTATGATGCAGGTGATGATTAGTGTATATGTGAAGGTTGCCCAAGCACCCCGAGCTGTCAGACAGAGCTATGTTCATATGCCGTGTTTCGAGCGTTTTGTAGCTCAAAAACTCTGATTTTATGTTTAAATAGCCGCTCTGTTATGGTTTTATAAACGAATGTTTGTTTATGTACAAGATTTGAATTTGCAAAGGAAAAATGATTTATTTTCATTTCCAAAGAATAAATTTTATTATTTTAGAAAACCATAACATTTACGAAAGAAAAAGGGTCATCGTCCCTGGGCCAGTCTGGGGGCGTGACATTTTGGGTCATAGCATCCTTCATTTTTATTGATTAGAGTTTCTCCATGTTCTTTTTCAGGACTTTGAGTTGGACGAGTGAACCCTTTAAGTGGAGGACGAGAAGACTTTGTTATACCAAGTGGAGTTAGTGGTAATGTTAATCCTTCCAACGACTTAGACTCGGTGAGTAATTTTTGTTCTTCCTTTCTTTCTTGACTCGGGGGTAGTTTATTCTCATCTCGTGACTTGAGTTTTTCAGTGAGTGGGCTCTCTTTGTATCCTTTTGGCTCATCAAAATAGTACTTCGCATCAGCAAAATATGATTCAGCTTCGGTAAATGGTTTGCTATCACCAGATATTGTTTTCACGTTGCCTTCACGACAGTATTTGAAGCATTGGTGTCATGTCGATGGAACTACGCCATTTTCATGTAACCATGGTCGACCAAGTAGCATGTTGTAAGATGTTTTGGCATCGATGACGTAGAATAATGTTGTGGATATCATATCGTCTATCATCAATTCCAACCTTATGATGCCAATAGCCCTTTGTCCTCCTTGATTAAAGCCTTGGATCATCAAGCGACTATTAGAAAGTTCGTCCATGGGGACTTCCAATTCTTTCAACGCGCGCAAGGATAAGATATTGACAGCTGAACCCCCATCTATCAGTATTCGATTTATCTTATGCCCTCGAGTATAGCAAGTTATGAATAACGGGCGATTGTGAGGCTTTGAACCAAGCACTAAGTCCTCATCAGTGAATGCAATCGTGGACATGCAATGATCAATAGCGGCGGATGTTTCTTTCTCAGCGAGACATGATTCAGGCACCCCATCTTCGTATATCGTATTAACCTCTTCATGATGCAAAGTAACGAAGTTTGTTGTTTCGTTCTCTTCGTCCAAAGAAATTTTCCCTTGGCGAGCTAGTTGCATGACTTTGTCTTTAAACACGAAGCAATCATGAATTGGATGCCCTACTAAACGATGGTATTTGCAATACTTCGGATCATTGATGCGATTGGCTTCTTCGGGACGTTTCATCTCTGGCAACTCGATGAGATTGGCATTTATTAAATCATCGAATATCCCCGCCACATCAGAATCTAAAAACAGATATTCTTTTGATTGCATCTCCTTGAGAGTCAACTTTCTTTGTCTTTTGTCCACAAAGTTAATTTTCTTCTCATCACTAGGATCTTCAGTTTTGCTTCGCAATTTCATTCATAGGACGCTAACCGCCATCGATTCTTTGTTTGGGACTCTTGAGTAGGATTTGCCCCCTTTCTTCACGTCTTGCCTCTCTTTGCCATTTCGAGATTCTTGGATAGGTGATCCATCGCTCCCACTTGCAGCCATACTCAGTTCCATGTCATGAGCTCGAGTGGCTAACTCTTCAAACGTTCTTGGTTGTATACCTTGAAGAATGTATCTAAGGCCCCAATGCATTCCTTGGATGCACATTTTAATAGCAGACGACTCAGATAGTCTATCTTTGCAGTTAAGGCTCAAATTTCTCCAACGATTGATATAGTCAATGACTGCTTCATCTTTCCATTGACGGGAGTTGGTGAGTTCGATCATGCTCACTGTACGACGAGTGCTGTAAAAGCGATTGAGGAACTCTTGCTCTAATTGGTTCCAATTGTCGATTGAGCCAGCTTCTAGGTCGGTATACCAGTCAAACGCATTTTGATGTGCCTAAACCGCAAGCGCACGGCTTCGGTGCAGTACAAAAGATATCGTTCCCACGAAGACCGAATAATCAAGCACTAGCCTATCAATTATCAGTAATCTAAGCCTAACAAAAATACGAGATAGATTGTAAAGAAAACTAAACAGAAAGCAAGAAAATTGATTTAAGTTATGTATGATTGGAAATTCCGGACTCAGGGTTCACCACGATAAACATTATCGACTCAATTATATTACCAATGAAACTACTATCGCTACTTATGAAGGACACTATCCAATTGTACTCACTATCTTCTGTCGAAGTATAACAAATTACCCAAGATAATTAATCAACTACTTTCGTGATGATTAAACTAAACTCAGATTCATTAATCTCTATGATAGTGTATCGATTCCTCAAAAGACCTAAAACTACTTTCGTGATTTAGGATCCTAGGTTTGAATTCTAGGGTTCTGATATAGATGTCACCTTTCAGAATTTTCACCTAATATCTATGAACATGCAAATAAGTGGCCAGCAAATTCACAAGCATTAATAATCAAGAATTCGAATCATAAGCATGCGCGAAGTAATATCAACGGTTCTATAATCTAAATCGATAACATATTATCAGGCTATTCCCGATTCCAGAATAAGATGGATTACTCCATAGATACAAAAGAACAATAAACAATTAATAAAGTAAACATGATGAAACGACAAGAATCAAAAGAGATTAAAGAAAATAATTTCGATTAAACCCGTTGTCGAATCAAATTGTCTACAAAAATCTTGAATCTCGTCTCTCGATCTCCAATCCTTACAACTCAATTCAAGAAAATAAAAGTCCGAACCCTAAAACAATGTTCGGAGGGGGTATTTATACCTAATCTAGAACATAAACCCGAAGTTGGGCCGAATATGGGCTTTTTCAGCGTTCAGACTCAACCTAACGCGCGTATGTACGCCGAGTAAAGCGGCGTACGTACGCAGTACAAATCGGCGTACGTACGCCGTACAAATTGGCGTACGTACGCGAGATAGCCCCAAACTCTGCCTTCGTTGTCTGAACGCCAATTAACACGGCGTACGTACGCCATTGTTCCAGTCCGAATTTGGCTTTGGGGTCTTCTACAAAGTTGTAGCTCTATGTCTTAGCTTCAAAACCCCACTGATTTGGATCCAATCCAAGTTGTAGAACTCGAGTTATGATCGTTTTACCAGGACTGCGCCATTTGGTTCGGAACAAAGCGTATTTATAACTTTTGAGTCTTCAAACGTTTGAACCGGATCTTGTCCTCTTCATAAGACTTTTAGATAATTGTCTTAGCTTTCTAATCATATAAGGCTCATTAATATTGGAGGTTTGTATCCCAAGATACGATTATATTTCCAAGCATCGCCAATTTACCTCCTTTCGTACGTTTTTCGCCCTTTTCTCGAAATTAATGATTTTTTCCTACGAACATGTAACAAACCTATTAAACGCATATGGGGTATAAATCATGATATGAAATGATATATAAATGACTAATCTTAGGCTAAAAAACACGTATAATTGAGGTTTATCAACCCCCCCAAACTTGCTTTTGTTCGTCCTCGAACAAACGGTAAAACAAAGAAAACAAAAACAAAAACTAAAGATAAACTCATTTTCGTAGAGTACACGATTGCACTTAGCATGTGCAACAAGCCTTTAAACCTTTTAGTTACCCCAAAAGGACGAGTTATAGTCTCGTGAGGGTTTGCAGAAGATATACCCACAAAATCACAAAATCAATGAATCTTCGCTAAATCGAAATGTGATACAATCGTACAAAAATCGACTTGAACTAATGGCCCGACATTGTTAGAAGAAAATCGTGCATTCGGCTAATCGTTGGTTACCTCACACCACAGAGTTAGACAAGCTTCTAGAAAGCACTGAATAAAGCCATCTTTAAGCATTATAGTCGAATGGCGTTTCTAACACAATTTGAGCGGCGCCCATCCATACCAACTAGTCTAACAGATATTAGGGTTTAACTGGTTCACAATATTGAGCTTTTAGCGTAGGTCACTTATGCAAACGAGCTCATACTTGACAGGATTGTGCAATGTTCGTTCTCTTAGACTTTCTATGACACCCGTTATCGAGCTTTGGGTCAACGACTCCCAAGCTAGATAGCCATAGGGCGTTAAGTTTTAAGAGACTCCTTCGGACTTAATCACTCAAGTGTCAAAGGTCACAGAACGAACTAATCCATGCAGTAGCGATTCTATATGTATCTTTTTTTTTTTTTTTTTTCAGATTGTGCCAGAAGACGTTGTTCTAAGTTGGTAGACTTGGAGGCCACTGCCTATGTGTTTTGAAAACGGGTGATCCACTCAACTCCTATGCCGTGGACTACTACGTATTAGTGACTAGCCTGAAAATTGTAACTAAGCAGATGATATCACCGACAGAAAAGTTCATGCGTCATATGTATTAAAATGTCCGGCTTATTTCTCGAGTCAATCGTTGTAAGACGATCACAAAGATAAAGCTATCACTCAAAGTAAAAGTGTAATGCTAAGAAAGCATCCAACATCTTCGAATATCGCCATAAACACCCCCAAACTTGAAACGTACATTGTCCCTAATGTATCGAAATGATATGCATGCGTAAAGAATTAAAAGGAAACAAAACCTGTTCAAGATTGGAGTCGCTCGTGTTGATTCCTCTATTTAGCTTGGCCAAAGTACAGAATGTCGCGTCTGAGAGCTCAATGCAGAAGGATTGAACTCGATTTTTTTTTTTTTTTTTGATAAAACTCGAATCGAAAGAAGAAAAAAAAACAAAAATAATGAAAAATAAAATGAAAACGAAAATAAAAGATACGTTTGGGTTGCCTCCCAAAAAGCGCTTGTTTTACGTCTTTAGCTCGATGTTACCATGCTTAGTGTAAATCCCGGATCGGACCCGATGACTTGGCAATTCTCCAATCGACTTTAGAATCTCGATTTATAGGTAAAGAAAACTCAGGTGCTTGTCGAATAGAAGAACTAAATAGCCCCTTCTTGAGTTTTTGTCGAGGGATCTTTTTGTCGTGCAAAGTTTTAATACCTTCCTTTTCAATCCTTGCACTTTCATGCGCATCAAATTTGAACTTATCTGGTTCACGACGTCGAAACTTCCTCTCCTCTCTAGTAATGTTTGAAGTCAACGATGGATTTTTCTCAAACAGTCGAGCAATATCAGCGACAACTTCATCTTCCTCCTCAATCGAGCCACCACTCAACAATCGTGCTTCTAATGGATCCTTATAGTGGTGCCTAGCAAGCTTGTCCGCAGTTATAGCCTCGTCAATCCTGTAACAAGAGTCCTCGATAGAGCAGTTAGCAACAGATTTATATAGTTTAAATTCAACTCTCTCATCCCCAATATTCAAGGAAAGCATTCCATTTTTTACATCAATAATAGCTCCTAGCAGGAATGGTCTACCAAGAATAATGGGGATTTGAGAATCCTCATCCATATCGAGAACAACGAAATCTGTAGGAATAAAAAACTTACCAACCTTGATAGGTACATCCTCTAACACACCTATCGGATACTTCACAGATCTATCAGCTAATTGCAGAGTAATCGTGGTAGGTTTTAACTCACCCATTTCTAACTTACGTGAAACAGAAAGAGGCATAAGGCTAACGCTAGCACCAAGGTCACACAATGCATGATCAAAACTTACGTTACCTATTACACATGGAATCGAAAAACTACCGGGATCTTTAAGCTTAGGAGGCAATTTATTTTGAATTAATGCACTACACTCTTCAGTTAAAGCCACGGTTTCATAATCCTCTAGTTTACGTTTGTTAGAAAGGACTTCCTTCAAAAATTTAGCATATGTAGGCATTTGTGCAAGTGCATCGGTGAATGGAATATTAATGTAGAGCTTTTTCAAAACTTCTAAAAAATTTCCAAACTGTTTATCGAGTTTTGCCTTAGCTAATCTTTGGGAAAAGGGTACGGGTGGTTCATATGGTGGTGGAGGTACATAGACTGGTTCAGTTTCATCATTCGTTTTATCTTTTGAGTTGTCGTGATTAGACGCTTTTTCAACCTTATCAGTTAACTCAGTTTCACTCACCCTAGTAGGCATCTTTGGACCTTCATAATCGGTTCCACTCCTTAAAATAATTGCATTACAATGTTCCTTTGGATTTGTCTCAGGTTGTCCGGGAAAGGAACCTGGAGTCCTATTCGAGTTGCTAGCCTGTTGTGCAATTTGAGTTTCTAGCATTTTGTTATGAGTTGCTAAAGAATCGACCTTAGTTGCTAGTTGCTTAATTGCATCATTCACGATCTCGTTTTGTTTAGTCTGGGTAACTACAAAGCTCTCAATGAGGGACTCTAGGTTCGATTTCTGTAGTGGAACAGGATTGTAAGGCTTCTGTTGAAAACCAGGTGGCTGCCTAAAGTTAGATGGTGGGGCTGCGTTTTGGTTTGTATTGTATGAAAAATTGGGGTGATTCCTCCAACCAGGATTAAAAGTGGTTGAAAACGGGTCGTTCTTTTGGTTGAAGTTATTCACAAAGTTGGCGTGTTCCATAGAGGGATCTTTAGGTACACTAGCTAGTTGACACTCTAATGCAACATGACCAACCATACCACATATTTCACACATAGGGGGTGGGGTAGTAACAGAGTTGACATGCATGTTCATGGAATCTAACTTCTTAGACATAGCTTCTACTTGTGCAGAAAGTAGAGTAATAGCATCAAGATCGTACATACCTGGTGTCTTCTGTGGAGTCGATCTTTCGCTTGACCACTGGTAATGATTCAATGCCATGTCTTCAATTAAATCGTAGGCTTCGTCGATACCCTTATTCATCAGAGCTCCTCCAGCTGCTGCATCGACTGACATCCTCGTGGTATAAATCAGCCCATTATAAAAAAGTATGCACTATGAGCCATTTCTCTAGCCCGTGATGTGGGCACAGTCTGAGAAGATCCTTGAATCGTTCCCAAGCTTCATATAACGATTCACCTTCTCTCTGAGCAAAAGTCGTAATTTGGTTCCGTAGTTGGGCAGTCTTGCTCGGTGGAAAGTATCTTGCTAAAAAGCTTTGCATCAGTTGATCCCATGTTCTGATGGAACCGGTCGGTAAGGAATGTAGCCAAGCTCTCGCCTTGTCTCTCAGTGAGAACGAAAATAATCTCAGTCTGATGGCATCCTGGGAAACCCCGTTCATTTTTAGAGTGTCACAGTACTCTAAGAACATTGACAAGTAGAGATTCGGCTCTTCAGTAGGTGCACCCCCAAACTGATTCTGCTGAACCATTTGCAGAAGTGATGGCTTGAGCTCGAAATTGTTGGCCTCTACAGTAGGCCTGGCGATGCTAGAGTGAAGTGTCTGCGCATTCGGCGCTGCAAAATCCTTAAGACATCTCGCATTTGCGTTCGCATTCGCATTTGCAGCCGGGTTTGCATTCGCATTAGCGTTTGCGTTGACGTTTACATTCACGTTCTCTTCAGCCATCGTTATTTGTTTCAGGTGAGCTTGTTTCAGTTTTTGTTGTCTTCTCCTAGCACGAAAGGTTTTCTCGATTTCTGGATCAAGTTCGAAATCAAGCTTACTTCGCATACAAGGAAAAATCGAAAACCTGAAATAGAACAGAGAAATAAAAATTAAAAGCTAAAAATAAAATAAAATGGCTTAGTCTCACTAAAATCTGATAAAAACTAATATTGACTATTCAAGTCCCCAGCAACGGCGCCAAAAACTTAATGTGCCTAAACCGCAAGCGCACGGCTTCGGTGCAGTACAAAAGATATTGTTCCCACGAAGACCGAATAATCAAGCACTAGCCTATCAATTATCAGTAATCTAAGCCTAACAAAAATACGAGATAGATTGTAAAGAAAACTAAACAGAAAGCAAGAAAATTGATTTAAGTTATGTATGATTGGAAATTCCGGACTCAGGGTTCACCACGATAAACATTATCGACTCAATTATATTACCAATGAAACTACTATCGCTACTTATGAAGGACACTATCCAATTGTACTCACTATCTTCTGTCGAAGTATAACAAATTACCCAAGATAATTAATCAACTACTTTCGTGATGATTAAAATAAACTCAGATTCATTAATCTCTATGATAGTGTATCGATTCCTCAAAAGACCTAAAACTACTTTCGTGATTTAGGATCCTAGGTTTGAATTCTAGGGTTCTGATATAGATGTCACCTTTCAGAATTTTCACCTAATATCTATGAACATGCAAATAAGTGGCCAGCAAATTCACAAGCATTAATAATCAAGAATTCGAATCATAAGCATGCGCGAAGTAATATCAACGGTTCTATAATCTAAATCGATAACATATTATCGGGCTATTCTCGGTTCCAGAATAAGATGGATTACTCCATAGATACGAAAGAACAATAAACAATTAATAAAGTAAACATGATGAAACGACAAGAATCAAAAGAGATTAAAGAAAATAATTTCGATTAAACCTGTTGTCGAATCAAATTGTCTACAAAAATCTTGAATCTCGTCTCTCGATCTCCAATCCTTACAACTCAATTCAAGAAAATAAAAGTCCGAACCCTAAAACAATGTTCGGAGGGGGTATTTATACCTAATCTAGAACATAAACCCGAAGTTGGGTCGAATATGGGCTTTTTCAGCGTTCAGACTCAACCTAACGCGCGTCTGTACGCCGAGTAAAGCGGCGTACGTACGCAGTACAAATCGGCGTACGTACGCCGTACAAATTGGCGTACGTACGCGAGATAGCCCCAAACTCTGCCTTCGTTGTCTGAACGCCAATTAACACGGCGTACGTACGCCATTGTTCCAGTCCGAATTTGGCTTTGGGGTCTTATACAAAGTTGTAGATCTATGTCTTAGCTTCAAAACCCCACTGATTTGAATCTAATCCAAGTTGTAGAACTCGAGTTATGATCGTTTTACCAGGACTGCGCCATTTGGTTCGGAACAAAGCGTATTTATAACTTTTGAGTCTTCAAACGTTTGAACCGGATCTTGTCCTCTTCATAAGACTTTTAGGTAATTGTCTTAGCTTTCTAATCATATAAGGCTCATTAATATTGGAGGTTTGTAGCCCAAGATACGATTATATTTTCAAGCATCGCCAATTTACCTCCTTTCGTACGTTTTTCGTCCTTTTCTCGAAATTAATGATTTTTTCCTACGAACATGTAACAAACCTATTAAACGCATATGGGGTATAAATCATGATATAAAATGATATATAAACGACTAATCTTAGGCTAAAAAACACGTATAATTGAGGTTTATCACATTTCCCTTCAGTGATCGGACAAATTGCTTTACTAAGTGATCTCCATAGGTTCCAGCATTGTTGCATGTCTCGACGAAATGCGCTATGTGTTGCTTAGGATTGCCTTTTCCATCAAACTGCTGGAATTTTGGTGGTTGATAACCATTTGGCATCTTCAGATTTTCAACCCTTTGAGTGTATGGCTTGGTATAGGTCGAGGATGACTTGAAGCTTCCGTCAAACTTGTCCTTGATAGTTCCCATAATGAACTCCTTTAGTTGATCGACTGGAATCATCCCATCATTTGAAAATTGGAATTCCTTAGCAATTTCTTTCTCAGTTGGATTTTGTCTTGCAACTTCAACTTCATCATGGTTTTCAACTTCTTTGCCCCTTATATGGCTAGTATCAGTATTATCCGTTTTGTCGAGCAGTTTTGCAATTCTCGAGTCTTGCTCTTGTACATGTTTCGCGAGCCCCTCGATAGCTCTGGTTAGACTTGCAAGTTGCTCTTCCAAAGTCATGGCGTTAGTCATCATTACAGGCGCCGCATCCGAATAACTTGACATGGAATGTGGAGAAGATGGTGTAGATTCTCCATCATTGTTTTCAGTATTGCTCTCAAGTTGAAGAGAGTCCTTCTCGATGGCCTTTAGTGGAGGAGTTTCCTCGGAAGATGCTTGCAACTTCTTGGCCATGTTTCTTGTTATGACGCCAACACTCTCACTTGCAGAATTTGAAGAGCTTGAGGCAGTTGGCTTGAAAGTCATTGTCTTTGAAGCTTGACTTGATGGAAGGAAAAGATGAGTGGTAGAGATGGTCCCACTGGGCGTGCCAAAAATTTGTACACAACAAATTTGTAATTCTGAAAATCAAGAAACACAAAAAAAATTGTGACAAAGAAATTTATATTAATCAAAATGAAAATATAGGGTACAAATCTCTATATTTAATCCTCTAATTCTTCCTTCAAAATATATATTTGATTGTTGGAGTTGACTTTGCTTCTTTGATCTTCTCCAACGTTGACTTGAATATTTATAACGTTATTGCGAGGGCTTGACAGCTTAATCTCGAATAAAACGTTGAATTTGATATATGGAATTTGAAATCTATTTGATTGTTGGAGTTGACTTTGCTTCTTTGATCTTCTCCAACGTTGACTTGAATGTTTATAACGTTATTGCGAGGGCTTGACAGCTTAATCTCAGATCAAACGTTGAATTTGATATATGGAATTTGAAATCTTCAAGGTTGACTTGTACCTTTGATCTTCCTTGAGCTTGATTTGAACTTCTATAACGTCAATTCGTAGGTTTAGCACCGCAATTACGAATCAAACGCTATAATTTGATGAACTTCTTCAAGAACGCCTTGAATATCACTTAGAACGCCTTGAATATGTGAAGAACCTTCGTAGAGAAAATTTGGAGAGCTTCTTTTGTCTTCTCTAGCTTTTTGATTGAACTTCTCTGTGTGTCAATTATGATTTCCAAAGGACCCTATTTATAGGTGTAGGATGGAAGAGTTATGGATAATTTAGAATCCATTGATAATTATTCATTTGATTTAATAAATAATTATCATAATTTTGGAGCCATTTGATTGGTTGATAGAAGATCTAGATAGATCTTCTAGATATTATCCAAAACTTAACTTGAATTGATAATTATCCAAAACTTAACTTGAATAAATAAATATCTTTTGTCGTAGACGACTTTTGATTGGTCAATATTTCCACGTGGCGCGATTTGATTGGTCGTGAATTTATTAATTGCAAGACATAATTTGATTGGATGGAACACCTCAATTTGACACGTGTCGCTATTTGATTTGTTGATAAAATGGATATTAAAATATCAATTAAATCAATTATTTTATTTTGGAATTAAATTTGACAAATCCCAAAATATATATATTAAAAGATTTAAATCAATATTTAATATCACATTTTCCACTTGTCATCATTTGATTGGACGAAAAATTCAATTGTCTACATAGTGACCCGTGACCCGATCATTTTTCCGGTTCATTGAACTGGCTGGGTTTCAAAACATTGCTCCACTTATGTTCCCAAATCGAATTCACGATAGAATTTTTGGAAGAATCACACCGTGTTAGTCCTTTGTTGTTTTTACCTACCTCATATATAAAAAAATAGAAAGAAAAAAGAGCAAGTCTCTTTACCTACCATCCTATCATAATCTTACACCAACACACACAGTGTATATATTATCCTTTCTCTCATGCATTTTTGCATACAGATCTCATCTCTAACATCTCCTCAATTTCTGGAATTGCTTGGTTTTGTCTCTATTATTAGCATTTTCCTTCTTGCAATTGAATTTTGTGATTTGAATTACTAGATGAAGGTGATAGATAAGATCGGGGGCGGGGGTGGCAATGGAGTTCAATTCTCGTTCGAGTTTTTTCCGCCCAAGACGGAGGATGGTGTGGAGAATCTGTTCGAGCGGATGGAGCGGATGGTGGCGCACAGCCCCACATTCTGTGACATCACCTGGGGCGCCGGCGGATCTACGGCTGATCTGACTCTGGAGATCGCTAACCGGATGCAGAACATGGTGTGTGTCGAGACGATGATGCACCTCACCTGCACTAACATGCCCGTCGAGAAGATCGACCACGCCCTCGCCACCATCAAGTCCAATGGTATTCAAAATGTCCTCGCTCTCCGCGGTGATCCTCCTCACGGCCAGGATAAGTTCGTCCAGGTCGATGGAGGCTTTGCCTGCGCCCTCGACCTTGTGAGTATTGATGAACTCTGTGATTGTTAGATATCTATCTATCTATCCTATCTGTTTGTTGGGGATAAGAGTATTATTTGCTGCTTGCTGATTTTGCGTCTATCTCTCTGTTTGTTCGCGATCAATCGCAGGTTGAGCATATCCGTTCCAAATATGGGGATTACTTTGGGATTACTGTTGCCGGTTATCCAGGTTTGGTAGCTTCACAGCCATATTCCTAAATCAATATCTATTTATGTATATTCCTCTGTTGTTCGTTTGTCGGTTGCCAAAAAAGCTTACATGAGTGTTATTGAGAGTCTGAGACTGATGATTTTTTCGCTTAATGCTAAGCTGACCCCTTAGTGGCTTACTTTTGCTGAATGGTGGTATTCATGTTCCAATATTTAGTAGTGATCTTTTCTACATGTGAGTTAATATCACGTGATTTTTTCTTATCTCAATTACATTGCACTCATCCCCACTCCTAAATCAATATCTATCTATCATCTATACTCTTTTGTTGTTCATTGTCGGTTGCCGAAGAAGCTTATAGGAGTATTATTGCAACATTGAGGTTGATAATGTTTTGCTTAGTGGCTTAATTTGCTGAATGAATGCTATTCATGTCCCATTACTTTAGTAATGATCTTTTCTACATGTGGGTTATACCACGTGATTCTTTCTTACCCCAATTACATTGTACTTCGGTAGCAAGAAATGGCATGTCTTATTGAATCCTCTTATCATTTATTCAGAGGGACATCCTGATGTTATTCAGGATGGAGGGGCATCAGCAGAGGCATATCAGAATGACCTTGCTTATCTTAAGAGAAAGGTCATCTTCTTTCCATGAAATAGTTCATCTAGTGAATTTGATCCATCGCAATTGTTTAAATTTTAGACGAACTTGGTGCTGCTTCCTTTGCAGGTTGATGCGGGAGGTGATGTCATTGTAACTCAGCTCTTCTACGATACTGACATCTTCCTCAAATTTGTCAATGACTGTCGTCAAATTGGAATAACCTGCCCCATTGTACCGGGTATTATGCCCATCAATAATTACAAGGGCTTCATCCGCATGACTGGTTTCTGCAAAACTAAGGTGAGAGGTATACTGTGGTACATTCAGAAGATCTTTTGTGACTGCTTCTTGCTTTTCCTTGATGGCTAAGGTGTTACCAACTCTGCTAACTTCATGACATTCTGTGTAGCCTATGAGCCTCCAGATATGCATGTGTTTTTAGTAGCAGCCTTTTAAAAGGTGAAAACACCAGAGAAGGACTTTACTTTTCTAGGGGAGAAGCTTTAAATCTGCAGAATATTTTTGGAAATTAAAGAACACCATTTTGATATGAATGGAGCTTGATTGTCTAAAATTCGCTATATTTAAAAAGATGAAAAAATGTTTAAGAAGTAACTGAGAAGAGTACACGTTGATTATCATAAGACATGCCATCTCTTCATTACTAGATGCTTGGAAGAGTTGGGGATAAATATAAACAGAAGGCATTGGCAATTTCTTGCTGTATTTTGTTCAAATCTGTTGTTCTTTGTTCTTTGATATAGATCACATAATGATTAAATAACTATCATTTTTTATCACCCAATATTAAGCTGAGGTGATAAAGCTTGTCATTTTTTACACAAACAAAAATTCAGGCATGCATGAGAGTACTCAGCTCATCAGCATCTTTTACAACTTTTTACCGGTTTGTCTTTAGCTTATGATTTCATCTCTCCCAATTTAATGATGTCAATATTTGATCATGGATATTCTGATCAAGCTCCTAGAAACAAAAAGGAAAGTATCATCTCTTCTTGTCCAATTTATCCAAGATAGCATTGGACTTGGGTTTAGTACAAAACCATTTTGTTATAACTTATATGCATCTTCTTGTTTCTTATCTGATTCTGATTTTTCTGTATTGGTATAATTACATTTGTTGTTGATAGTAGTGGATGTGATGCTTCATTTATTTTTGCTAATGTCATTAAAAGACTCATTTTGTTATTTATACAAAATTTGATGTTGCACTTTAGATACCGGATGAAATTATGGCTTCCTTGGAACCTATCAAGGACAATGAAGAAGCTGTCAGGGCCTATGGAATCCACCTTGGAACAGAAATGTGCAAGAAGATTATAGCTAGTGGGATCAAAACTTTACATCTTTATACTCTAAACATGGACAAATCTGCATTGGCAATATTGATGGTTGGTCATTTAAACTTATCATTTTTGTTGCTCCAGCACTCCAAAATAATTTTATGTAACTAGGTGAAATGAGAACTTGAGGCTCATGTAGACTTGCACATGCAGAATCTTGGGTTGATCGAGGAGTCCAAAATTGCAAGGTCCTTGCCCTGGAGACGCCCGGCAAATATTTTCCGTGTGAAAGAAGATGTCCGCCCGATATTCTGGTAAGCATCTTATTTTCAGATTCGTGATTCTGTCTTTTCCCCTGAATATTATACTTAATAACTGCTATTTATAGATACCTAATCTCTTATGGCTAATGATGTAGGGCTAATCGTCCTAAAAGCTATATCTCACGGACTATCAGTTGGGACCAATATCCACATGGTCGGTGGGGAGATTCTCGAAATGCATCATATGGAGCACTCACTGATTATCAGGTATGCTTTCTCATTGCATCCTAGTGTTTTTCTGGCCATGATCTTGTTTGAAGCACAATCTGTTAGTTATTGCAGTGCTCCGCTGTTATTCTCTTTCTTGTTGTCTGGTGCAGTAGGCTTTCATGTTCTCGTATTAGAAATCTCCTTACATTCTGATCGATATGAAATAGTTTCCTGTTCTTTCCCATTTTCTAGATAGAATTATCTAATTTAGGTGATTAATTGCATAATTAGTTCATTTTTCCTTTGACGGTGTGTGCTTTTTTTGGGTAGAGCTAAGGTTTGCTGGGACTGTAAATGCATTAGTGATTGAATGATATAATGAACCGAGAATAGTTGAGTGGTTGCATTAAGATCCGTGAACTAATTGTGTAGAAAAACTGTCTGATATTTGAATTGCTGGGAATGTTATTGATGGTGAACTAAAAAAATGAGTGAAATTGCGAAATAATGGAAGATATAAATAATGAGAAAAATATTTATTATTCTGACTGCAGTATGATTAAGTTTTAAAAAAATGTGCATAATTGACAAAAAGGATCAAAACTTCACTAAGCCAATGTTTCCAATACCAAACCAGTTCATCCCTTTAACACAATGTGCGGCACAAGAGTGCTTATCAAAAAAAGAGAAGACTTGTACACAGTTGTGTAGTAGATCCAGACTGACTTGGGGTTCCCGTCCCGAATCCCGTGTAGTCCAAATTTGCATGTAGGGGGTGTCATGGTAATTTGCAATAAGTGAGGGTTTTTCTGTAATTACATTATAAGTTAGGGGAGGGTGAGTCATTTCCCCTAGTTTAGAAAGCTGCCTCAAATGGATTAGTGTGGGTTCTACACAGACCAATTGTTAATTAGGACAAATTAGAATTCTGAACATTTTATTCAAAAGTTTGACGTTAGAAATGCCATTTAAATATAGCGTATATATTATTTTTTACTTGGCAAAGAAATAATCTTGTATAGTCATATGCTGGATGACTTTTTTATTGTTTTCTTATCTGTATTTGTTATTTTGCTTGATGCAATTTGTTTGTCAAATATTGGTCTTCCGAGTTCCAACAAGAATGCTTCATTCTTTTGAATTTTTTTACGGATAATTTCGGTTTTCCCTTTTGTCTCCTTTTCTACCTTTTATTTTTCTTAAAGTAGTATATTAAGTGACTTGAACCTTGTAATTTCCTGGCAGTTCATGAGGCCACGCTCACGTGATAAGAAAATACGTGAAGAATGGGCTGTTCCTTTGAAAAATATCGAAGATATTTATGAGGTATGATTTTTTGCTTGCAGCTTTTGTTAGCTTAAAAGATTTGATGATTAATGATTCAAGTCCTCATGAAGCTTTAAATGCATCAGAAATTTATGAAATTCTGCCTTGGGAAACTTAGAAGCAGTCCATGGTCTGAACTAGATGGGCTTCAGCCAGAAACCAAAATCATTAATGAGCAGCTGGGTAGCATCAATTTGAAAGGTTTTCTCACTATCAACAGCCAACCAGCTGTTAATGGAGCAAAATCTGACTCCCCATCTGTTGGTAATGCAAATTATTCAATGTTTCACTGTGATTATATGCTTTCTGATTTGCAAACTTTATATCTTTGCAAAGGTTTACTTGGGATGTTCACATATTTCAATAACTTGCATTTGAATCTGGTTTAACAGGATGGGGCGGTGCTGGTGGATATGTTTACCAGAAGGCATACTTGGAATTTTTCTGTTCATTGGAAAAGTTGAATGCACTAATTGATAAATGCAAAGGCTTCCCATCTTTTACATACATGGCTGTTAATAAAGAAGGAAGTTGGATGTCTAATGTTAAGGAAAGTGATGTAAATGCAGTGACGTGGGGAGTTTTCCCTGCAAAGGAGATTATTCAACCTACTGTTGTGGATGCTGCTAGCTTTATGGTGTGGAAGGATGAAGCATTTCAAATATGGTCAAGGGGATGGGCTAAACTCTACCCAGAAGATGATCCATCCATCAAATTACTTCAAGAGGTCATAATCTATATATATATATATATGTTAATTATGCCTGAGTAATTTCCTTTTAGTGTATGTTTTTACTGTGTGGGTAAATGTTTTCAGGTGGAGAGCAGCTATTACTTGGTGAGCTTGGTTGATAATGACTACATCCATGGAGATCTTTTTGCTGTTTTTAAAGACATTTGATGAAGTATTGGTAAGGGTATTTGGTTATATATGGTATCCTCTGTTCCATGTAATACCATTATTTGTTTGGGATTTGAACGTCCCTTCCTACTTATTTTTGTGATGTAAACTAAAAGTAAAATTATCGTTGAGTTTGAAGATACGCATGGTCAATTATCTATGTGATCACATTGTTTGTCACTGCATATGGCTATCTTTTAGTTGATGAAAATCCAAAATCGAGATTATACAACTATTTATACTATCATACTTAATATATTATGTATAATCCAAATATATATAATTTCTGTAAAGTGCAATCAACAAAGTCATATATGCAACTTAATAATATATGAACATATTCCTGGAGCTCGTCGAGCTCGAGCTCGAAAATTATGGCTCGAGCTCGAGCTCGAGCTCGAATTTTTTGGCAAGTTCGGCTCGAGCTCGACTCGTGAACACCCCTAAATAATACCCAATTTTTTATATTTAGCCAAACGGCATGCCACAATATCAACATGTTCAATCAGCTTTTATTTTGGCGGAAAAAATTGAAAAATCCCCTATATTTTGTCCACATCAGCGACACAAGAAAAATTCCGGCCAATATGATTGACTAGAACCAGTTTCATACAAAAACATTAGTCAATTCGACTATCTTGATCCTTCAAAGTTTTTATCCATACTAGATTTAAGCTTGAAAATGTCTCAAGTTCAGTTCACACGAAAAATATTGTTTGATCTTGCAAATTCACTCAGTTAAACTGAAATTAATTGGTTGATATAATTTATAATTGAGCTCTAATCTCCAAACAAACTATGAGTTAAGATTTTGATGGTTGGACTGATTGATTAAGATTGTGTTTGAGACATAACTCACATAGCCCAAGTCCAACTTTATCCATGCCATGCCTGTTTGATGGTGATGGATCAATATTCAATGCATCACATGTAGTTTGGATATTTATTTATTTACAATCACGAGATATGCCATGCCGAATTGGCACAAATGTAGGACTCCGAAATCAGTCACAATTACAGTATGGATGTTAAAATAAAATACTAAGATTTTTTTGTCAAAAGTTTATTTTACATTCAAATAAATAAAATAAGTTGTTCAAAAATAGATAAACAAACATAATAACGGTCGGATAGGAAAAAAAACTCTTAATATTAGGAAATCATTTAGTAAAAGAAATTTAAATATTTAGATTTTTACATTACTCAAATTTATTTAAACAATGTGTTTAGAAAACTTTTTTATACATGAAGAAATATAGTACAAAATATGTAATAGATATCTTAATCTATTAAAAGTATTTTAAATTTCGAAATTAATTTCTTATGAATTCTTTGAAAAGTGTGCATTATATATTCGCGTAAAATGATTGATTTTGGATTTGTTCATATTTTTACAAAATAATTGAAATTAGTGAAATGTCTCAAACCAAGTGTGATTATATTAACGAATAACGCGTAAGTGATTGCTTTGTTATTTTTGTCATGATCTTAAATATGAAATTGTTGATGTGAGTTTGTGTAAAATAATAAGAAATAATGTGAAGTAATGAACGTGTTGATTAATGAGTAGCTATACATGAAAAAGTGACTGAATTTTTTTTGTTGAAATAGGTCGTACTGAAATTTTCAAGACGTTGCAATAAATAATTTTGCAAACATAAACAACCATATAAAGTTTTCAAATATTAGTTGAAGAGTAATGAAGAATAAAAAAAGTAAATATACATGTGTGGAGTACAAGGAAGAAAAAAATAGCGTTAAAGATAAATTTTAAAAAGATACGATTGTATACACAAACATGCGAGAAAAAATATTAATATTTTTTGTTAAATTTTATTTTACATTCAAATAGATAAGTTGTTCAAAAATAGATAAAACAAATATTATAAAGGTCAATTAAGGGAAAAAAATCTCTTAATAGTAGGAAACCATTTAGTAAAGTAAAATTAAATACTTCGATTTCTACAGTGTTTAAAGTTATACATGAAAAGTACGATAAAATATCTGAGAGATTTTAAGTTTATAGTGTTCTATGTTTTGAGATTAGTTTCTTAAAAAATTCTTTGAAACATATGATATATATATATATATATATTCGAGTGCAATGACTGGTTTTGGATGTTTCTGTCCATGCTTTTACAAATAATTGGGATTTGTAAAATATATCAAATTAAGTGTAATTTTATTTATGAATGACATATAAGTTATTGCTTTGTTATTTTTGTGATGATCATGTGATTATAAAATATCAAATAAGAAAGAGAAAAAAAAAACAGTTTAAGAATGAAATTGTTGATGAGAGATAGTAAGGCCTTGTTTGTTTATGTTTTCAAACTCTATTTTCAAAATTTTAAATCACAAAACTCTAAATAAACATAACCACCAAATTCTCATCCAAATTTTCCTTTTTCAATTTTCTATATAACTACCTATCAATCAAATATACATCATTTTACACACTTACCAATCAAAACATTTATTATAATCACTTTTTTCACTTTCTCTTTCATACTTTACAATTTTTTTCTAGTATAATAAAAGTGAGTACAAATTATATGTTTTTTAAATTTATATGAACATAAATTGTTTATTTCCAAATAATTCATTATATTTGAGTAAAACTCGTATGCCCACGAATTCATTTATTCTCATTCCCGTAATTTTTACCGCTTTTTTGCCCTAACTTTCAACAAAATTTCATAGCATATTTGTACATATTTGTATTGTACTTATACTTCTTTATCCAATTCGTTTATACCCTAACTTTTAAAATATTTCGTTATATACTCCTATTTGATTCACAAAATTATTCATCCAAAATTTAACTAAATGCATATTCTACTAATTCTGCCTATATTATGTAGTAAATTCCAAAATTAGGTTAGTTTTAATGGAGTTAGCCTAATATACACTATTGGATGGTCATATCAAAACACCCATCATCAAATAATATATTAAATTGGTCGAATCAAAACACTCATCATTAAAATCGGTGTACTGTAGAATAAGGGGTGTTCACGAGTCGAGTCAACTTAATATAATTCGATTTGAACTCGAGAAAATTCGAGTTCGAGTCAAGCTTTTCAAGCGAGCCGAGCTTGAACCTAAAAATGCCCGTGTGTTGGCTCGCAGCCGGAATAAAAAAAATATTTTTTCATTAATATATTTTAAACTAAATATTTATATTTTATTAATAATATGATATATTATAATAATATCATATGTATAAATAATTATATTTTTGATATTAATTATGATTGTATTTAATAATATATGAATAATTAGAAAATTAATTATATATTTTTATAAAAAAAAATATTATTTACTGGGCTCGGCTTGGGCTCTACTCAGGGTCAAGTTTGAACAAGCTCGAGCTCATTTTCTTTCAGCTCGTCGAGAGCTCGAGCCGGGTTTTTCGGAGCTCATGAAGATATAAAATAACCTCGTCATTATCTATATAAACAATATAATTGTATGGTCACGAAGAATACCTATTAGCATTCTCTACTGTGAGTCTTGTGTGGTCTGCAAGCTATTACATTTGTGAGTTTGTGTGCTCTGCAAGCTATTACATAAAAAAAAAAAATTATTGGTTTTCTCAGCATTCAAAAATATATATTTTATATATATATGTATATAATTGTAAAATAAAATCCTTACATGACATATATCTCGTAAAAGTTTTAGCAAGAGAAGCAGGTCTCCAACTTTCGTTCTCGTTATCTCCGCCAATCGTAAGTTTACAACATCCTATGATCTGAACATTTCTTCCTGTCGTTTTCCTTTATCAACGGATTAAGCCTCTTTGAATCCAAGCATTTCCGTATAAACCGAAGATCCGAACTGTGTAATTGCACCCAGAGCTAGTGATTCATGATCGTCCGTTATCATTCTCATTGAATTTTGTGTTTGTTTATAGATCCACAGATATGGCTTCATCAATTCTGCCTCTTACCTCTGTTAATCTCAAGGTAATTACAGTGTTTGTTAAAATTTATTCAGGAATTAAAATGCTGATGACATATCAAATCTGTAATGAATTGGATTACTATTTCTCAATGTTTGGTTGCTGAATATTGGTGATAATCTTTATTTCACCAGATCAAAGATTGTTAGAGAAAAGTATAGTTTTAGTGAATTTTTATTGTGTAGCAGGCTAAATTGGTGCTTGGGAGTTCCAATCAAAGCGCTTTTTTGGGGAAAGATACTATCAGAGTAAAGGTGTGTTTTAGCTTTTTAGCCATTAAACTTGAGGATAAAGAACTAATGATTTGTTACGTTTTAGAATAGTTGCTGCTTCAGTTACTGGTTACTAAATGTGTACATTTCTTCCGGGCCCTTCCCTGCATTAAGTATGTGTAAATATTTGCCTGGATATGGTAATCATTTATTATATGTTTTCTTCTGTTTTAGTTTTTTATCCTTTCTTTTGGCTCGGTACTATAAACTTTTTTAGTTTTGCCTGTTCATTTCTCATGGATTTGTGTGCTAGAATTTGGTTCTAAAATATGCGTGTTGTTGTATAGCATGAGACATTGTTATCCAGCCTACAAACATAGTCAAGTCATAAGATGTCATTTACTCTTCGGGTATAGTTTGTTCGCTTTGAAATTTAAATTCTATATGGTTTTGAATTGTTTGCTTGGTAAAGTTGAGTCAGTTTTGGTACTAACTTCATTGAGTGTTTTCTGAACAAAGGTGATGGCATCTATGTGGAGTATGACCTCTTTCCACTCATCTTATTTTCTTATGTCATCTTTATAGCAGTCTTTCACTAGGGCAAACATGACTGTCGCTGTTAAGGTTTCCAAATTCAATGACATAACAATGGCCCCTCCGGACCCCATTCTTGGAGTTTCTGAAGCCTTCAAGGCAGATACACATGAAATGAAGCTTAACCTTGGTGTGGGTGCATATCGTACTGAAGATCTTCAACCTTATGTGCTCAATGTTGTGAAGAAAGTAAGTGTTTTTAGTCCACTGTTGTTGACACATTGTACATGAAACCTTTCTTCCTGGACCAGACAATGCTTCCTAAACAAATTTTTCACATCATGTGATTTCTTAAGATCATTTTTTTGTAGGCAGAAACTCTTATGCTGGAAAGGGGTGAAAACAAAGAGGTACATGATATGTTGACTTTGAAGGGTCAGATAGAGTATTATTTCTGGGTTCTAGATTAGTTTCACTGATTAAAGAAATCATTGTGCAGTATCTACCAATTGAAGGTTTGGCTGCATTTAATAAGGCTACGGCAGAATTATTATTTGGAGCAGACAATGATGTTATTAAGCAACAAAGAGTAAGAGATACACAGTTTTCCATTTTTACTGAAGAATTGTAACTTCAGAATAGTTTTAATTTGGTTTGGAGCCAGAGTTCTGACCATTCTCTTTGCTTGGAATAGGTTGCCACTGTCCAGGGTCTTTCAGGAACTGGGTCTCTGCGGCTTGCTGCTGAGTTCATACAGCGATATTTTTCTGGTTCTAAAGTTCTGATATCATCGCCAACCTGGGGTAAGGTTAAAATCTCTTAAACTTGTCCGGATATGATGTCGGATTTCTTAATCTAACTAATGATGTCTCTGCAGGGAACCACAAGAATATTTTCAATGATGCCCGAGTTCCATGGTCTGAGTATCGCTATTATGATCCCAAAACTGTTGGCTTGGATTTTGATGGGATGATATCTGACATAAAGGTTTTTTTTTTTTTTTTCACCAAAACCTCTGCTCCAACTATTTATAACTGTTATCCTCTAGATTGACTTATAAATCTCCTGATTGTACCTTTGACATTTCTGTCAATGTATTAACTTACCTCAGTACTATGCATGATTTACATTGCCTTAGCACCTTATCTACTTCCTTGGAGAACTTGCTCTGGTAAATTGGAGTCGAAATGTTGTTGATTTCATTAGTTATACTGCAATATGGTGCATCGTTGCAAATTTTCCCTTGCCACGCGTTACAATTTATTCTCTTTTATAAGAACAAAATTAAGAATTAGAGATTCAGATATGGGGTTGTCCACTAGGATCTGACTTTATTGACATCATTACCTTTATTTTTCTTTGTTTTCTTTACGAAATAAGTTCTTGTATATTGTTTACTTCAGGCTAGTCGCATTAATTAATGCATGACTTTTTTTCTTCTTGCTGTCTGAGTGAATTGTCTTGTTTTCAGGAAGCTCCAGAAGGATCTTTTGTGTTACTTCATGGCTGTGCGCACAACCCAACTGGCATTGATCCCACTCCGGAACAGTGGGAAAAAATTGCTGATGTCATTCAGGAGAAGAACCATATTCCATTCTTTGACGTTGCCTACCAGGTACTCCTTTATCAGGCTTATGGTTTGTTGCATTCACATGAGGTTTAGAATCTTTTTGAGGTCAGTAGATAACAGTTTAAGTTAATTGATTCCGTCTATTTCATTTGTATGTAATTTTGTATAATAACTTTAAAGAGGCTATTCCCAAAAATTGTAGAACATGCGTGTCTTTTAAATGGCCATGTGGGGTACTTCTACTCATGCGTTCGTAATATGAATTTAGGGTTTTGCAAGCGGGAGTCTTGATGAAGATGCATCATCAGTGAGATTGTTTGCTGCTCGTGGCATGGAGCTTCTTATTGCTCAGTCTTACAGTAAAAATCTGGGTCTCTATTCAGAAAGGATTGGGGCAATGAACATTGTCTGTTCATCAGCAGATGCAGCACAGAGGTAACAAGAAAATAATTGTTTCTCAAGCAAGTGGTAAACTGAGTTTGATATACGGACAAAAGACAGAAAAACTAATATTTCATTATATATATATTATATAATCATATTTTTCATATGAATTTTACTAAACAAACATTACCAAATACACTAATCCAAGTTGGGATGTCACTCGTGTTGAACCCCACACATCAGAATGTAATAAGCAAAAAGGGCATTCATCCTAAATACTGACCCAAGAACTAAAATGAAATGATGTTTTCTTAGTTGAAAAGGACTCGAACCAGGCTGTAACTCTTTCAATTGCTTCAATTTTTTTAGAGAAGGATAACCAAGTCAATATATAAAGTAGTAAGGGAGAAGTTATGGAAACACATTGCTGATGTATTAAAAGTTCCATGGACATAGTAGAGACCATTAGACTTATGTCCTTCCAATATCCCTTCTCATCTTCAAATCTTAAGCAACAATAGAAAATGGGGAAAACGTGACTCTAGTTTAGATCAGTTCACTAGAACACATGAGGTTAAATGAAAAGGATATGATTTGGTCCTATTTTTAAATCGTGAACCGTCTTCTAAGACTAACCGTAGAATAGCATCTTTGTAAAAAAAAAAAAAAAAGGAAAATAGGAATGTCGAAGAAAGTATTCATTGAAAAGATTAAACTTTAAAATATAAATACATGCATAAAAAAGATTTTTCAACTTATATGGATTCCTTCTTGTTAGTGTTTTTGATGTCTTGAATTGTTATTATCTTATTGACTGTTTTCATTGGCTATACTTTTATTTTCATTTAAAAAACTTGATGGAATTTCACTTCTATATATGCAGTTGGTTACATCTGAATCGTAGTTCAGTTTAGGTATAGTTGCAACTAGAATATGCAACAATAAATTCAAAAACTAGAAGCACTTACTCTTAACTGAAATCAAATAAATAATAATGAAAATAAATGAGTGTAAGAGAGAGAAATATGATTACCATAAAACAAAAAGTCTTATTTAGAAGGTGTTTTACATATGCATAACATATTTATCTATCTTTATCAGAAATTCAAAACTTTCCATCTACAAATCCTTTACAGTGAGATGTTAATTCTGTTTCAGACAATCATTTGCATCTGTCTTAGTCCTTCTATTCATTCTCTTGTTAATGTTTATTTGAATAAGAAATTTAGAGAAAAACTCTTTTGTTAATGGGTATATATAATGAACAACATATCATTTTAAGCTTATCTCAATGAGCAACATTACTATGCTATGATGAGTGTTATTTTAGTCTTCACAAAATTATTAAGAAATGTAAATCGTTGCAAGCTATTGTTACGTTTGTAATAAAGATTTTAATTTATTTAATCTTTTGTCCCATAACAATTTTTAGTTCTTTGTTTTGGATTAAAGTACGATCATACCCATAATAAAATTACACGAGATCACGAGACTAATAATTAGTTGAATGAGTTAAACATGTATCTTGATATGACACTCGTAGCATTAACATTAGTGTTTGAAATATTGTTAAATGTATATAATATCAATTTATTATAATTTATAATATCACTGATACTTAATAACTAGTTACTAGTCCATGCCGCACACTCGTAGCATGTGCAAAAAAGAAAAACATGAACAAATTCTTTTAGTTAAGGTTATTTTGAAAATTACATTTTCGAACCAAAATCGAATAAATAAAACAGAGAGAAGAGAGTACAAAGAAAAAAAGAGTGATGGGAGAAACAAGAAAAATGAACATGTGCTCTGAGAGATGGAAATTAGGGAATATTTGGAGAGAGAAAATGTTAGAGGGAAAAGAGAAGTCACAGTCTCTATTGTAGAAGTGCCAATTTATCATTGTTCATATATGTGTTATCAGTTTTGTTATTTAATATTTTAAAATTATTTTATTTTCTCACAAAAAGGACGAAACTTCCGTCAAAACAAAATGAATAAAAAAATAAATTGGATCTTGGCACGTACCAACGAATAAAAAGTTGTAATTTTAATCTTGATGATTTCATATTTGACGCGTATCATATCCTGAACGTTTTGAGGTTTGTTGTATATTGCGTCGGTATCTTATCGTTAGGTTAAAATCTGAAGAAAGAATAGGCATTTCACGTACCAGTTTCTGTGTCATGTTGAATTTCAGAGGGGTGATAGAGATTCTACTTTAGTTAGTAATATCCTTTATTAAAAATGAGAAAAGGACCTGATTAATTAACAAAATTGCAAACAGGTATGGCTTCAGCTCAATCAATCATCCCATCTAAAAGGATAAGAACATATCTGTTAGCATTTCATCACTATATTTTGCCTGCTTGAATTTTTTTCTAACATGTTCATTACTTTATGTGACTGCTTGATCAATGTCTTTGATGGCTTACCTTAATCATAATATTAGCATCTTTATTTCCATATCATCTCTTTTAATTTCCATTAGAATAGCCAGACCCAGATTTGGGGTGCTGACATTAGAAATTAGCTAACTCACATCTGACGCATTGATGTATTTAACAAGGTATCTATGATGCTGGTGGCTATACTAATCCGTCACAGCTCTGTTGTATAAAAGCCATAGTAGACTTAAGCAGAGATTTTAATTACTGTATCTCTTATGTTGTGGATAAAGTTTCAAGTTGTTAAATTAGCTTTTGATATACTGCAGGGTAAAAAGCCAATTGAAAAGGATTGCAAGGCCAATGTACTCAAATCCCCCCATACATGGAGCTAGGATTGTGGCTAACGTTGTGGGGAACACAGAGCTGTTTAATGAATGGAAGGCTGAGATGGAGTTAATGGCGGGAAGGATAAAGAGTGTGAGGAAGAAACTATACGATAGTCTGAGTGCAAAGGATAAGAGCGGGAAGGATTGGTCTTTTATCATGAAACAAATTGGCATGTTCTCATTTACAGGCCTCAACAAAGCTCAGGTACAAGTACAACCCATATGAATGAACGTTTGTTATATTATTGTGACAAATACTGATAGATTTGTATGAACCAGAGTGACAACATGACCAACAAGTGGCATGTTTACATGACCAAGGATGGAAGAATATCATTGGCTGGATTATCTTCAGCAAAGTGTGAATACCTTGCTGATGCCATCATTGATTCATACCATAATGTTTGCTAGACCAGACCTTAATTTGCATTCATTTCATATGCTGTCTTTCTGGACTATGTAATTTTTTTTATAGAATAATCGTCAAGCACTTGCAATTTTGGACAAGGTTTGTAATTCTTGGGGTTAACTTTATTGGGTAGATATCGATTACCCCTTCTAGTAATAAAAACTTTAAATACACTCGTATGTCATATCGATGGGCAAGAATACTCTTTAGTCGTGTATGTTTAAATTTATAACTTTGCACTCTCTATTATTATCTTTAGTGTTTTGCCCCCTCCACCCCTTAAATTATTTCAATCGAAATTATAGTCAGTGTTGATTTTAATAAACAAATTAACTTATTATCAAATAATATAGTAAAATAGAATCACAATAGTATAAATAAAACACGTTCAACTTAAAATTGTTTCACTTTGTATCGTGCATTATCTTTTAAATATATATCATAAGTTATGTACAATATTATTAGGGGTGATAATTTGGGTTCATACATGTATTTGGACCCAAAGTTAATTAAGTTTTCCATTGGTTGGGTCCTAATATTTTAACAATATTGTTTCAACATTTTTCTACTAATATTTGGGTCTAACTTATTTACCACACTCAATAATATTTCATTTTCATCTCAATTAGGTGTAACAATTTGGGTCCATACATATTTCCACTCAAACTCAACTAAGTTTTTGGCTCCTAACATTTTAGCATGGTAGTTCCAAGATTGACTTTTAATAATACTAGTAAAACACACGTGCGTTGCACGTGGTTTATTTTGATTTATATGAGATTATTTATTGATTCTTCATTTTCATACTTAATAAGCATCTCATCCGGGATTTTAATATTGCCTCCGGCATCACTTTGTTCCTCACCGTTCCCAACTCTAAGTAAGAACTCACTTAATTTAGGATCACTTCTAGCCACCTATTCCTTGACAAAGTAATTATTTTCATTTTGGGCCAAAAATATGATTTCACTAAACTTGTAGAAATAGTTTGATGAATTGTTGCTTGAGGTACAACTGGTAATACCTGTCGAAAATCTCCCCCGAAAACAATTACTTTTCCGCCGAAATCGTTATTATTTCTAGTAATATCCTTAAGTAAATTATGAACATTCTCAATAGCCCATCTTTTTGCCATTGGTGCTTCATCCTATATCAACAACTTTGCTTTACGTAACAATTGTGCAGCCCCACTTTGTTTCGTCATAGTACATTCACTTGATTCATTAACATCTATTGGTATTTTTAATCGTGAATGTTGTTCTTCCACCTGGCATTATCGCTGCAGCAACTCCTGATGATGCAGTTGCAAGTGCAATCATTTTTTTTAAACCTTAGATGGGCTAACAATGCACGATATAAAAATGTTTTGCCTGTTCCTCCTGGGCCATCAACAAAGAAAATTCCACCCTTTCCTTTTTGTACACAATTTATAGTTTTTGAGAAAGCCTCCCGTTGTTCTTCATTCAAATTGCGTTCTGCTTCATAATCTTTGGGCCGGATTTGTATTTTCAACTCATCTTCAATTTCTCTCGGAATATCTTTATGCATTCATTTGTTTGATTATCAATTTTTGGAAGATCATACGAGTTTATGCATTTTCTCATACTGTCCAAGAAACTTTTCAAAGAATTCAAAGTTTTTGCAATTTGTATGTCTTCTGGTGTTCCATGTTCTCTTCTAAAATCTTCAGAAAATGCCTCAAAAAATATATCCCATAGTATTCTCACATCAGTAGGGCCACAATAAACTAAAATAATTGCAAATAATCTCCGTAGTTCATTTGGCATTTGAAAAGTCACAACTTCTTTTAAACATTCAACAATACTTTCATCAGATTTTAGGAGACCTTTTCTTTGGGCTGCTTTTTTGAAACTGGAACATCGGATTTCATTTACTGTTAGCAAATCTTGGAAAGATTTTGGTCCTCTAACATGGTTCAAGAGCATTCTAAGATAGTATCTTTCTCCTTCGACTGGATTTGCAACGCTAATTCGTCCAATAACATCCCCCTTCTTTCGCTCTTTCCAAATTTTAGCTTGTTTATCCCACACGTAATGCTCATGAAATTCCTTATAAAGATATTTTTGGGCCTTTTCACTTTTAGAGCACAAGGAAAAGTACTATGTGAGCATTGTCTTAGAAACATGATCCCATCTCAAAATATTTTCTAAATTTTGATTTGCCCAATAAGTAACATATTGTTCATTTGGGAGATGAAGCTGTAAATTATCAACTGCTGGGTAAATGTCATTCAAGTTAAAGTCAAAGATTCCCCACATTGCTTCTTGAGTAGAGATCCAGCGAGCATCTTGAAACTGTTTAATTTCATCCATGATATTTTCATCTCCATTGTCGGTGATCTGGAAAGCTACTTTATCATGACCTTTATACATATTTGTACAAGTATTTCACAGCCTGCACCCCCGAACAAATTTCAACATTTATATGACAATTGTACCTTGATAAAAGGTAAGGACTATAAGGTACAACTCACTGATTATTGACTTTAGTCTTACGAACGTTAACAGTTATTCCAGTGTTTCTTCTTTTGTAGATTGGATATCTATCTTTTCCCTGTAAAGTGCTTTCAGAATATTGTCTCGGGTAGTGAAATTTGCACTTTCCATTAACCATACAAGAATTCTTTAAATTTTTCTCCCCACATGGTCCATGTATCATGTGCTTTATTACCAAATCATGTAGTGCTTGATGTAATTCTTTATCTGGAAGTTCAGCACTGACAAATCGATCAAAATGATCTGGAGTTGTAATTTTATAATCGGATTTCAAAATTATCAGAATGTGAACATGAGGGAACCCTCTTTTTTGAAATTCAACAACATGTACATGTGCTGCAACTTTCTCGAAAATTTTCTTCTTAAATAGTTGATCTTTTAGATCTTGAAGCTTCGCTCTGAAAACTCTAGCGGTTAGATCTGGTCGATCTTGAGGTCGTTGACCATTATACAACTTCTCTTGTATTTCTTTCCACTCAGGATTACAAGTCATTGTAATGAAAAGATCAGGTTTTCCAAATCTTTGTACAAATGCTAGTGCATCTAGATATCTACGCCTCATATCTCTTGGTCCCCCAATAAATGAAGCCGGGAGTATTAATCTTTTACCTACTTCATTTCCTCTTAACTCTCCTTTAAAATAACTATCATTATCCCTTGGTATAGTTCAGATCTCAATGTTGATTGGTTATTACGGTAGTAATCCAACCGGGTCGCTTCCAATTTAATATACATGTCTGTTGCATATTGTTGCAATAGCTTTCCACCATACTGTAGTGTAGATTGTCTTGGATTTCTAATTTGCATTCTATAATCACTGTATTCTCTACATGACACTTTTTTAATATTTGGTTTGACGACGACTGAAAAAATAAATAGAAACAAATTATGAAATAAAAAAAAAATCCGAATCTTTAAATATTTTAAAATCATGGAAAACATTCAAAATTTTTGTACAAAGAATATATATCTTATTTATGTAAGTAAAATATAAAAATATCTTTTACCTTGTTGTTCTTGTGATATAACTACATCTGCAGAACTTAGGTTTGATATTGTCGGAGTATCGTTTGGAATTCCATAATTCACTGTTACGTTATAAATTATCAGAGTTGAAAAATAATTAGCTGAAAAATATAAATATTAATTGAAAACATACATTCTTCTTGCAAAATATTAGAAGTTGTACCATTTGAGTCAGGTGGACCTTGATCATTATTGACACTTGAATGATTTTCTAAAACAAATGTAATGGATATGAATATTAGAGAATGAAAAGACTTAACAAAAGACTGAACCTTTATATAAATCTAAAATAATTAGATCTACGTAATCAATACAAATACCTTGTTCATGATCATGATTACTTGATTGCGCTGGACCAGTATCTTTATCTGAAGGAAGGAAAACAACCTTTTCAATATTTTGGTGCCATCCATTTTGACCTCTAGGGAAAAGAATTGGATATTGCATGGGGTCATAACATCCATAATAGTGTTTTATTATGTGCTTATGACCTGAGTTAGCATGAACTACAATATCCCGTTCAATGGTATAGTCGCATTATTTCCTTCAACCCATATAGCGGCAACTTGATCAGGGGGAATTATAGACTCGTTGATCTATTCGTACATCTTTCGAAATATGAAGTTTCACATCGTTCATTGAAGGATAGTCTTTTAATCTTCTAAATATTTTTGCATATGGATTTGTTTCTAAAATCTTTATAAGTTTTTTCACAGTAGATTCACATAAATTTGCATTTTGCATTATCTTCATCCTGTTCTCAACCTCGTTGTCAGTATCAATGAAATACAATTGGAAAAAGCCTGGGCCTTCTTCTCTTCGTAGTAAACTTGGTAGATCGTGATAACACATTCCTTGTGAATGAAAAGTGTAAATTCCTCATCTTGCAAATGCAAGTTCCTTATCTAACTTCACACCAAAGGATGTAATTGAAAATATGGAATTAAAAGCACGTATATTATTTCGAAATTGGATAGCATCTTCCTCTTGCGATGTAAATAGCTCATACAATTCATCAGACACTTGAATAGGTGCGAACTTAATTGTACCACTACCGCAACAAAGACCCGGAGGTTCATATTCAAATTTTATAGCAGAACAATGTTTGCAGTTCGAAACAATTTTTAATTCATGTAACTCCGATGTCACAAGATCATAAGTTTGTGAACCTATAATAAAAGAACAAATAAATATAGTTAATTGTTGCATATTTCATGTTGTTTAAATTAAACTTTAGATAGATAACCTCATGATTGTAATGGAATCATTTGAGCTTTAAGAAGCCAAGGAATTTTTGAATTTTGGTCATTTCTATTCTTCATGGACCCATTTGAGGAGGATGAGCATTTACTTTGCGCATTTACGTCTCCATTTGAAGAGTGTGAACGCATTCTTCGCTTTTTCTGTAGTTTATTAACATGTGCGTTGTACTTTCTTTTATCCTCCTCACTCAAGTTTTGGTAGTGACTTCTCTTTTCCGCAATTATTGGAATATTTGTGTTTATTGTTTTCTTGCGTTCCTTAATTTTATCAATATATTCTTGTCATTGGCTACTGTTCAAGTTGGCATATTTTCTTTTCATCAAATGCAATATTCTTTGTCTTGATACATCTATTGTAGTACAAAAAAATATCACATTTTTTGAAAATCATGTAGCATCATATTATGAAAGATTAAGTAATATAATTTTTTATATATACCTGAGGAGGAATTCAGTAAAGAAGATTGAATATGCATGATAGTGTTTTTAAGAAATATCTCCTGAAATTTCGAACCATGATTTAATCGTGAGCAAATGTTACAAATAAGTAAGAAAATGATTGTGTGTGTGCAAGCTTTGAGAGTGGGAGAAGATGGCATTCATTTTTATTGTAACTGATGTGTGGTGCGAAAAGCTTCACAAACATATTCACTAATTGATAAGTTTATTCACTTAAACTATCTCCAATTTGGGGGTAAATGGAGTTTTCGTCTCTCTTCTTTTTTTCAATCGCAAAATCGGTCCCCCTTGTTACGTCCTCTACACATTGAGTCCCTAAATATAGAAAATTTAGACACATTGCGTCCCTGCCGTCAATTTACCATCAATAGCTAACGGAAAATCGCATGTGCCACTCACGTGGCTCTTAAATTGGGGAAAAATCGATTTTGACCTCATTTTCATCAAATTAGGGTTTAATACTCAATTTTGTGCTTCATTTCTACCCATTTTCCCACTCATTTCCATCTCCCCCCAAACCTAATTAACTGATCTGAGGCTTCGTCCTTCTTCAGAAATGCATTCCTACTATTCATGTATCCTTCTCCGAAGTGTATGCAAAAGCTAAAGTAACACATATGCCATTCGAAGTGTCAATTACCTGCAGTTAGAATGACCCACTATTCAATTTCTGATATGCTTGTGGATTATATACAAGGGTGAAGGAGGAAAAATGAAAAGAAGTAGACCAAAGAAGAAAGAACCAGCGACGGAGAAAACAGGAAAAGAGAAATAAAAAATGGAGAAACACAATTTCATACATAATCACATTCTTTCCAATTTGTTTAAACCCCCATCGTGCACTTATTTGATTGTTTGATTAGTTAAAATAATAATAATTAATTGATCATTAGGTTACTGATGATCAAAATTGCTTACGGTTTTCAGAGTGGAAAAATGAGGTTTGGGGGGAAATGAGTGGAAAAATGGTAGAAATGAAGCACAAAATTGAGTATTAAACCCTAATTTGATGAAAATGAGATCAAAATCGATTTTTCTCCCAATTTAAGAGCCACGTGAGTGGCACATGCGATTTTTCGTTAGCTATTGACGGTAAATTGACGGCAGGGACGCAATGTGTCCAAATTTTCTATATTTAGGGACTCAATATGTATAGGCTGTAACAAGGGGACCGATTTTGCGATTGGAAAAAAGAAGAGGGACGAAAACTCTATTTATCCCTCCAATTTGAATAAATTCAAAATTGAACTTCACTGCCCGTGTGTTGATTGATAAGTTTTTTTACAGATCATGTATTTAAAAATTAAAAGTTATAAGTACACACTTCGTACTTTGAAAAAAATTGGACATTGAACAAAATTGTTTAATATTAATTAGTTTGTTCAATATTAATTTAAATTCACGTACATTAATTTAATAACAACACTACAAAATTTAGTAATTTGTTTAGATTAAATATAAATATTAAATATTCAAATTCTTATGAAGTATTAATGTTAATGTACATTGAACAAACTTGTTTAATATTAATTACTTTGTTCAATATTAATTTAAATTCATGTATATTCATTTAATAACAACATTATAAAATTTAATAATTTGTTTAGATTAAATGTAAGTATTAAATTTAAGATTTATTTTTAGACGACGTCAATACATTCTTTTAAATTTCTAATAAAGTGGGCATCATAAGATTTATTATAAGAGATGGATTAGTGACTATTATATGTACAAAATGAATTAATTATAATTACACTAAATAATTTCAAAAGTTAATATAACTATCCTTAAAAAAAGTACACTAATAGTATTTGCATAGAAAAAGCTTCTGAAAATCCCATAACACTTCTTTCCATTACAAATCTCACATGTAGCATTTGAGGTAATATAATAGTCATGCTGCTTAATTTGATGTTTTAAAATACAAAATAATATAATAATAAGTAGTCAAGGAAAGATAATAGCATTTGATAATTATGGGGAGTGTTAATTTTTCTGAAGAGCAACAAGGACAGCTGCAGACGTGAAAGAGCTAGTACTGATGGTATCCAAACCTTCATTACCTTGAATTAAAAATATTATAATCTTATCTAGAAATATGTTTTATTAGTACTATTGTTATTCTTGCATATGATATGAAGGTTCGCAAATGTGATGGCCACTTAACAAATCATAAATGCTATATATATATATATATATATATATATCACTTTTTCATAGAACACTTCAATATGATCCAGTATATTTCAGTTAACAACCAATTAATAATTCTGTTTTGTATCATCATCAACTTATTGGCTGCAATATTCCTGGAAATTTTGTAACAAATAGGCACCATCCATATCATATATTAGACAAATGGCAAAAATGCAAACCTTTCTTACCTATAAATTTTTTATATAAGTCCTTAATGGCACTGAAATAAAAACTATGGCAAAAATATGTACAATATCATAACGTTAAAATACAAATTAACTATATTAGATAATATAGAACCAAATAAGAATCTAAATAGTAGGAACACTTAAGCTCCATATCATTAATGACCAATGGAGAATTGCTTCTCGTAATTTAGGCAAGAGATATCAGAGTGTAAAAATAATTAATTTTTTTTTTTGTTAATTCAACCTTACTAACCGACGGTGACTACTAATCTTCAATGACTGCAGATTTTTTTACCACTACATTTGCCATAATTTCTTAACAAATGGGCAAAAGCTTTTATAAAGAATTTAGCCACGATTAATTTTCCGATGAATCTTTCTACTATAAAAAAGAATGAAAACATCTTCTAAAACAAAAATAACATAGCATACTTACGATTATTAAATTCTGTGTTGGTTAGTTTTGCTTGTTTATAGTGATTTGACATCTACATTGCATGTGAAAATTTTGGTTATGATTCAACAATACTCAAATATAATTCAATCAAATGTAGAAAATGGCTTTTTAGACATAATGAAATTTTTTAATTTACCATCCTTAATTAATCGTCATGACCTCAAGCTCTAACTACACTTGCAAATTAAATGGTACCAGAGAGGATTGAGTTCTATGAATAAAAATTCAAAAAGAAAAGATAACAAAGATTAGACAACATTTACAATATATAATAGAGGCAAAGAAATCATAAAATATACCAACCTTAGATGCTTTGGCACAAGCAATTAGAAAAGATGAAACGATCCCCGAATATCTATGAAAAAACACTTGTATTTCCGTCCCTTCTTTTTATTTACAAAAGCATTGTAAGGGGTGGAAGTATTCCCTTAATGTTTCATTCTTCATTTGGTAGCCGAAAATGTTGAAAACTTTCCACTTGCTTCAGAGTTAATTATTAATTTAGGAACATACTAAGTTAAAAGTATACATACATTGAAAATATGTCATATATTAATTAAAAGTCAAAGTTCATGCACACTAATTTAAAACTAAAAAAATACAAGGTCATAGTTACAAGTATATATACATTGAACAATATGTAATATTAATTATAAGTTAAAGTTCATGCACACTAATTTAAAACTAAGAATACCAGGTTATTTTGGTCTTTACAAAAATGTTAAGAAATGTAAATCATCTATATGGATTCACACTTTTATAATAGTTATAGATTATAGATTTTAGTCAAATTGGGTTTTTGATTGAGCCCAATTTGAGTCTAAATTTGGTCCAAGTTATTTAACAACTTATTTTTTACACACATTGCAACTTATTTTTTACACACATTGCACATTTTTAACCAAAAAAAAAATTCCACACACTACATATGTTTTACACAAAATAGACAACTTTTATACACAATTCACATTTTTTTATGTAGACCGCAATTTTTTTTTCAAAATTCTTTTTAGGTTTAATAGAAATTACATACAAAAACACAATTTTACATATATTGCACTTTTTTTTGCCTAAATCATACACCTTTTATATAGATTGTAAACTTTTAACATACGATACACTCTTTTTACATAAAACACATAATTTTTGCACACATTCCACACTTTTACTACATAAAATATACAATGTGTATAAAAAGTGTGAAGTGTAAAAAATGTGAAGTGTGTAAAAAATATACCATGTGTGTAAAAAGTGTGAAATGTGTGTAAAAGTGTGTATTTTATATAAAATGTGTGTAGTATGTGTAAAAAAAGTGAAGTGTGTAAAAAATATACTATGTGTAAAAGGTGTGAAATGTGTGTAAAAAGTTTGCATTTTATACAAAGTGTGTGTAGTATATGTAAAAAGTGTGAAATGCGTGTAAAACATATACCATGTGTATAAAAAGTGTAAAATGCGTCTAAAAAGTATTTTTATATAAAATGTGTGTAGTATCTATAAAGTGTGAAGTGTGTGCAAAAAATATCACATGGGTAAAAGGTATAAAAAATATGTAAAAAGTGTGTATTTTATACAAAATGTGTGTAGTATGTGTGAGTAAAAAATATACCATGTGTGTAAAAGGTGTGAAATGTGTGTAAAAGTGTGTATTTTGTATAAAATGTGTGCAATATGTGTAAAAAATGTGAAGTGTGTGTAAAAAGTGTATTTTACAATTTACATTGATTTGTGAGTAAAAAATTGATTAGTGTATGTATGTGTGTTGTGAGTGTAAAAATTTATGCTAAACATATTTAAAATATCTTATATTGTAAATTTGGGTCTAATTTGGGACCACTTTGGGTCCTTATTGGTCCAACAATAATGCATGAGTTTTGACATTAGACCCAATTGGACCCAACCCAATTTGAACCCAACCCAAATGGACCCGATCCAATCAACCCAATTGCCACCCCTAAATATTATTATACTTATCTCCAAATAATGTAGATAGTATTAGATTGGCTTGTTTAGCTGTAGATCGTATTAAATTGGCTTGTTTAGCTTGTTGTTGCTTGTTGTTATAAATGGTTTACAAGAGAGTCCTACTTATAGGTAGTGGAGATCATTCTAAATCACTCAAGTATCTAAGGTTCTCTATAAAATATCTGTAAATTCTAGATCCTAATATAAAATATCTGTAAATTCTAGATTCTACGTATGAAGCTTGTATCCATGATATTTGTAGAACGCTTTTGTAGTAGTGTTTCACTATATATTTATAGATAAATGCATCACTTGTTCAATAATAACATTACAAAATATATTATTATCATTATATTAATTAATAAATTCAATATCAGTATTACTTGTTCGATCTCGAACCCTAAATTTGCCTCGAACTCGAATCTCATTGTACTCGAGCCGACTTGACATAATGTCAATCCGTACCGAGTCATCGACAGTCATGGAGTTACTAGAGATCCAACGATCAGCATAAACCTCATCGATACAAGGGGAGAAGAGAAAAATAGCCTTGGATGTTTGATCGTTGTGGATGTGATCATGTATTAGGGTTATAAACAATTTACTTTAATAGGCAATAGTGGTAGAATTTTTTTTTTTTTTGGACAATGAGATTAAAAATATTGTTATTCTTGCATCATATGAGTATAAAATGAGATTTTGTATATTATGCTGATTGCCTTTGCTTGGGGCTTGATTGTCGGTCAGGCTAAGTATCAATACTAAATTATTGAATAAAAGCTGCAAAATACACGTGTGACTTTTGAATAGCCTAATCGAATTTCTTTTCTGCCAACTAAGAAGATAATAATTTTATTTATTGAACAATTTGAATGATGATATAATCATTAATCTTTATCCAAAATAATTTTTAGATTTTATTAGGTGATCTGAAATGTTATGTTATATATATCAAATAAAAATTGATGCTGAATTCATGAAATTGAAAGAAAAAAAAACACATCTTAACAGTCGTGATGAATATTTAATTTGTATACTTAAATAAAAATATTTGTTTGCACTATTACGTTAACTATAAATATATTATTTTGAAAAAATAATTTAGAGAAAATAAAAGCGAGTCATATCCTTCTTTAATTATTATATTAATCATTAAAGTATTTGATGGTATAATAGTATACATTTCATAATGACCAAACAACAAAGAAATAAAAATACGAACTAAAAACTTTAGCGATTGTTTAGGTGTTTTTATCATTTATTTAGAAAGATAAATATAAATAAAGCTCTTATATTAATTTTTGAAGTTATAATATCAGTCACTTACCCCTAAGGAAATATTAATAAGTTTTATTTTTTCTTGATTTCTATTTTTTTATGTAAAAAGTAATACTTATTAATTTATTTATTTTTGCTTAATTGATTTATATGAAATTAGATATAATTGATGGAATATAATAATGATTGTGATTCTTAATGTGTAAGGTCAAACTTAGGATTTGTCATATCATATTTCTTAGATTTATTTATGTCTATTAATTATTTAGGAACACTTTTCATTTTTTAGATACTAGACTTTATTTTATTAGTTATGCAAAATTTATGTTTAGGGTTGAAAGCTAATTGAGTTTGAGAAATTTTAAGTTTGATTTAATATGTTAACTAATTAAAATCAAAAATTCAATAGCTTAGATCATTTTTCAGCTCTATTTATTTTGAATTTAAACATTTATAACCTATTGGTCCAAAGAAAAAAGACTAAAAGCTCAAAATTACATAGTAAACATATTTATATTTCTTCGTACTCGATCTCACCCTCTTGTGAAATTTCCGGGCCCGTCCATGTGTGCACTTGTGGTGGGATATAATTGTTGAATAATAACCGTCGTGGAAGTCTTTGCACCGAGTCATCCGAGTGACAAACTCAGTTTGTACATAGACAAGTTTGATCAACTACACATCATGTAGGGGTGGTAAATGGGCGGGTTGGGTTGGGTTTGGGTCGGTTTCAACTGTTTCGTTCTAAAATGAGTTGGGTTCTTAAATGGTTTTAAGAAGGAACCAACTCAACCCAAAAGGGAATCAATTTCAACCCGAAAGAGAACCAAGTTCAACCCGACTAAATACCTTACATTTTGTTCTTTATAATTTAGAGTTTATTGACAAGCGATTTGGACTTAAGTTGAAATTAGTTGGACCCAACTTGGAACCAACTAAGAACCAAATAAAATTTTCTTAGGAACCAACCCAACCCAACCCAAACTAGTTTAATTGTGTTGGAACCGTGGTTCCGGATCCATTTTGCCACCCCTAACATCATGTTATTTTTCATTTCTTTTCTTTATATGGGATTAAATATGTGTCACGTGTTAAAATGGGATTTGATCTGACTTTGACAAACTAGATACTATTTTATTAAATTGAGACATGCACTTGTTAACTTCACACTTGCTTATGTGCCTATTTTAATAAGATTTCTCATATACTTTTCTATCTTTGTAGACTTTTGAAATACTTAATTATTGTTTGTAGTTTTTTTTTTTTGTGTAAATATATTAAAATTGTACTTATATAAAGCTCGCCTAATTAAATCACAAATTCCCTTACCCATCACCCCTGAATTTATTGCGTGGTTAAATATTTTGAGAAAATTGAAAACCTCAAAAATAATTTCGAGAACAAAATTCTAAAAAAAAACCATATTTATTGGGTAGAGACGTTAAAAGCGTGAAAGCAACTTTTGGTAAGGGTGCTATTAATATGATTTGTAATTCTAAAACTGAAACTCTCGAAAGAGAAAAAAAGGTATGTGATTGTCTGATTGATTCATATTTGTTTAATAATTTTATTTTATTATTTTATATATATACTAATAAAGAAAGAAAAACCACTGTAAAAGAAGGATTAAAGAATTATTTCAATTTCTGATTACAGCATTTTTGTTCTTTTTCTTCGTTTATTATTTAATTTTGTGGAATTTGAATCTGTTGGTCGGCAGAGAGAGATTGAGAGAGAAATGGAGGGAGTTAAGAAATCGTCGGCGGTATCGGATGTAGGTGCGTGGGCTATGAATGTGGTCAGTTCTGTGGGGATCATTATGGCTAATAAGCAGCTCATGTCCGCCAATGGTTATGCTTTCAGTTTTGGTAATTGTTACTCCCAATACACTGCTTTTTTTTAAAAAAATTATTACTGTATTTTGTACTTAGATCTGCTTTAGATTAGATCTCATCTTGTTGTTTAATTGTGTTTTTGATTTTGTTGTCTAATACTGTGGAACTTTTGTTGCATGGTTGATGTATTAATTTGGAAGTTCACTCAGTTTCATGTTTTTGCTGCTTCTGAGACTTGTTTATTCATTATATGGATAGATCTCATAATGTAGTAATTTTAGCTGAAGCTCACTGAACTACATTTGCTTCATTATGCCAACTTCAATCACTTCTGACCACTAATTAAGTATGGGTCCACATTTGGTACTATTTTGTATTCGAATCATGACTAGATTTCCGTTTTGATTTTGTTATTAGTCGTGATATCATGTAATTTTTATACTGAATCTCTTGTTAAATGTTAATTTATTAATATATTCTGTCAAAGTAGTCAGTTGTTCAACTCTATGATTTATTAATTAATTACATCTCTTGAAGTGTTTAACAACCTTCAGTTTAAATACATGTTTGCTCTCTGCAGCCACAACATTGACTGGTTTCCATTTTGCTGTTACCGCTATTGTGGGGTTCATATCAAATGCTACGGGTCTTTCTGCATCAAAGCACGTTCCCTTTTGGGAACTCCTCTGGTTCTCAATTGTAGCAAATATGTCCATCACAGGGATGAATTTAAGCCTCATGCTGAACTCAGTTGGATTTTACCAAGTATGATTTCATAATACTCCACATATATATTTATGCTTAGTTAATTGACAGTTTCTGTAATGTTCGCTCAAATGTTACCTGCCAAGCATTCTAGTAATTAGTTATGGGATGTCTTTGTATTATTTTGCATTGAAATATGTTTCAATTCCGTGCGTGAACAGAACCAGTGGTGGCACTTCTGCAGCGTAAGAAACTAGACATGGCATTTGATAAAATTACTCATTTTATGTATAAACCATGTATAAGTTTTTTATGTTCTTGCCTCAACTTCGTTGCCATAGTTCAACTCTTGAGTAAGAGCATGAGTTGATAAGAACTAGACAGTAGTTTGATGACTCTCAGACCTTCTTGTGTTTGGTATGTTTAACTGAATTTGTAGAAGCAAAAATGATTCTCAAGTTAGAAATCTTACATCAAACCTTGGGAGTCGAAATACCATTTCTTTATGGTGTTTCAATTATTTTCCCTGGTATGGACAGAAATGAATTCACGACAGTATTTTAGAAGACTAAAGGGTCCGGGTGAGGCTCTCGCTTATCCTGGGGAGGGGTATAAGTCCTGAGAAGATCATATGCTCTAGAATTCTCATATTGAAATATTGAATATTATGAAAAACTAAAATCCCACTGATATTGTTTTTAGTACCTTAGAAATAAGCATTAATATTATCAGCTAGGATCTAACCAGTGATAGAAAGTGTTATAGTGTCAAAACTATTGAGACAAACAAATGATCTATAGAAAGGGAAGTAGCACAACAAGTTAGAGCTTTTTAGTGTTTTTTGAATAAATAAAATTCTCATAATACTACGTTAGACATGGACTAGATAACCAGCACATAAAGAAAAATAAAGTATTGGGAAGAAGAGTAAAATCGGCAAAGTTATTGAAGAGGATTTACTTCTCATTTTTTCTTTATTTGTTTGTTTTTAATAATGTTACTTGCAAATAGTTGCATATTACAAGTTAGGCGATTCAGTGACTTGGGGCGCAAAGGGCGTACCCCCAACTTCCCCACTGTGTGCTCCATAGGATAATCGCCTGCTTATGTTGATGGCAGCAATTTCCCTTGATAGCTTTTGAGCATATTAGATATTCTATTTCAAAGTAGTGTATCATCCCGTACTTTATTTTCCTTATGCATGAGAAGTGTATATAATCCATGTCAACTTTATATTTTAGGAAATTATTTTACATGTCGTTCACAGGTAAAATATAAGATAAATCACTATTTAGAGCATAGTATCTGAACTGATTCCTGAGCTCCTTGAGGGTGCGTTTTAAAACATTGAATTAAAAATATCATATAGCATAATTACTACTACCTAATAATATTGAAAATGTCGTCATTAATAACTTACTGTTTTGTGAATTGTTTATCAATATGACATTAATATTTTGATAATTATTATTGTTCCTATTAATATGTTGTTTTTTATTTAAGTTCACTTATATATAATAATTAATCATATGTAGGTAATAAATAATAACAATTACTATAGAAGTGCAAATCACATTTTATTTGTAGTAATTATTTAATTGTTGTTGAATAGCAGTTAATTAATAATTATAAGTAAATCATACTTCCATGCCTAATTGCATTGCTTCTATTTTTTCTTGAACATCTTCGAATGAAGCTCCATTTCATTAAACAAGATTTTTCCCTCCATCCAAAAATAAAGATATAAATTGCTTAATTAATAAATAAATAAAATAATATGATTAACCACTAACTCTCAACGGTTATACTCTTACTTTAAGGTTAATAGTGTTAAGATGTACAAATTTTCCACTTTTCAATTGTCATATCAGGTCAAATTGCACTCAATGTAATGGAGACAGCAAGATTTTATACGGAGTTATGGAAAATAATTGTTTTTTAATATGTTAATATATACATCTCTCATTTTGAGAAAATATAACATATAATCTTAATACATCTATTACTCATATACAACATATGATAGAATATAGTTGCAACCACTCAATCAACACTTTTTTGTCTTTAAATGAGCTACGCGAGTTGTGTTTCTGGTTTAGGGGTGTAATTTGAACACTTGACCTCTCACTACTGATGCCGCTTAACCAAATGGTTGTTGCCTAACAAAGATTAAACTTGTAAAAAAATCTCAAAATATCTTATGTATCACCTTACTTGATTCTTTTTCATTGTCATGTATGTAAATTTGTTCTTTTAAATTTCAACTGATGGTTTGTTGTGCTTTTGAAGATCTCAAAGCTGAGCATGATTCCAGTGGTCTGTGTGATGGAATGGATCCTTCATAGTAAGAAGTACTCGAAAGAAGTTAAAATCTCTGTTGTGGTTGTGGTTATAGGCGTGGGTGTTTGCACAGTGACTGACGTTAAAGTGAATGGCAAAGGTTTTCTATGTGCTTGCGTTGCAGTTTTTTCAACATCTTTGCAACAAATTGTGAGTAAATTGTTATTTTCCATTAATACAATAAATTGTGTACCTATCAGCATTACAATAATTGCAAAGGTGTTGGTTTCTTGTGATACGTCTTGGTAGCCCATGATGATTCACACAGTTTTTACGTGTGTTAGTGAAAGACTAATGTTGGCTTTTTTTGCAAGCATTTATTGTTTAGTGTACTTGGTGAGTGTAAAATGTTTCTTCTGCATTAAAAAATAAACTGTAGAATAGTGTTGGCCAATGTTGGGGTTCCTATACGATTGTCTTGTTAGGCTCTAAATTTCACTAGGAGGTCAAAACACAGTTTTGCTTTCATTTGTTGTTGCTCTCCCTATACTCTGCAGAGAGCAAAATAGTGAGGACGCAAATGGTTTTTCCAATCTCATTTTCATTTCCATTATTTTCAGATGGTTTTTCTTCTAAACATTGGATTTTGTGTTAAACTGAAATATGCTTTGGATGGTAGAGGCAAATTTCTGGATGATAGGGATATAATGATGTTGTTATAGAGTATTATAGGCACAGAATGAAATGCGAAAATGAGAACATGGCTGGTTATATTGTTTTATAAGTCATAAGTTGGATATCAATATTATTATTTTCATGTAATGATACATTTTGCATTTTCGTTTGTTAAATGTGCACATTAAACACAGAATATCAGAACAATGCACTATGTATGAGGCCTACAAATAAGATTATATATATGATTGGCTATACTACTCTGTTGTGTGTGTGCAGTCAATAGGATCGTTGCAGAAGAAGTACTCTATTGGGTCATTTGAGTTATTGAGTAAAACAGCTCCCATTCAAGCTTGCTCTCTGCTTGTGCTGGGTCCTATAATTGACTACTATCTTTCTGGGAAACTAATTCTAAACTACAAGTTTGTTTCGGGGGCCATAGTAAGCATCATTTACAACATTATTATTATTATATACCTGAATAAATATCTTTTCTATTCTCATATGCTTCATCTAACATGAGCTGGCAATGTTATCGTGTGCAGTTTTTTATACTCCTATCATGTTCTCTAGCTGTGTTCTGCAATGTGAGCCAATATCTTTGCATTGGACGCTATTCAGCTGTTTCGTTCCAAGTTTTAGGGCACATGAAAACAGTGTGTGTGCTTACGTTGGGATGGCTATTATTTGATTCGGAACTGACTTTTAAGAACATAATGGGGATGATTGTTGCAGTGATTGGGATGATAATATATAGTTGGGCTATGGAAAAAGAAAAGCAGCAACAGCAACAGGGGGGGCATGCAAAGATAACACCCCATTCGAAAAACAGTTTAACGGAAGAGGAAATCAGATTACTGAAAGAGGAATTTGATGAAACACCTATATCTCCTCCTCTTCCTCTTAAGAAGGATATTGAGCTTGGTGGTCAGACTAAGTGAGCAATCGTCGTCTCTCTTGTCAGTCTATATTTATTTTTCACATTATTTTGTTTTATTATTAAAGGCAATCAATTGCGACTTAGAATTGAGGAGGCAAAGGAAAAAAAAAAAAAAGATAGATTTGATTGAATTTTGCAGAAATTGTGATATTAATGTAAGACATATATATGTACTTCAAATACTGTATTTATTTTAGTTGAATCCCAATTCCTTTTGCTATTACATTTTTTTTCTTTCCGCAAATAAGTGAAAATCAATCCCCAAAGTGTGTTTTGAATTCTGGCAATGTAATGTGGAGTCTGGACTGTGCATATTTCATCAAATGGGGCAAGTTTTTGGTGGTATAATTAAACTTGAGGGTTATTTGAAATTATAAAAGGTGATCAAAGATATTCAAATTTCAAAAGATGTCAGGTTTTTAAATCTCCCCAAGAAATCAGAGAAAGAAGATAACACAACAAAACATGGAGACAGACGTGAAAACCTGCAGAAACATTGTTGAGCCGCATAGAATCTCAAACTTATTAAAGGTACTAACTACTATATCATGATAATATAATAACAATCGTCCATTGAATTTGATCGAATATAAGACTCTCTCACGTTGCCACAGTCAGTTCCACAGCAAAACTTGTTCAAGTTGAAATGGAGAGTCTATTTTACAGCCCACTCGCTGACTCTCAAACACACAGTAAAATGAGACATTCACAAGCAAGGACACAGTTTAAATATTATTAAAATTAAACCCAAACAACACAAAATCAAGATCTTATTCAGTCGAGAGAGAAGACAATCCCTTTATGTTATCATAAGATGAAACATTTCAAATTCTTATATCCCATTAAGGGTGACCACGACTTTGCGTGGGGTAGCAGCATCACGGTGCTCGCATAGCCATATTCCCTGTAACAAGGAATGTCGATTGTTAAAACAACATTGGACAAATTCAACAATTTCTTCAATTAGTTGGCAAGTGAAAACCACATTACCTGCCAAGTTCCCATGGTCAGTTTTCCATCTGTGATAGGGATCCTGCATAAGTAGTAGTAGTAGTAGTAGTAGTAGTATATGAAGAATCAATACTTATGTTTCAGCTAACAAACAAACTACAACATAAAATCAAATCTAAAAGAATTAAGATTCGTACGAGAGGGAGCAGCCAAACATGGATGATTTGATGTGTGCTGGCATGTCATCTGGACCTGCAATAATAACATGACATTCAACAAATCACAATATGACTAGAATCACATTATTTATTCTGGAACAAAGAGAGGTTAGATTAATTGTATTCTTTTAAAGTACAATGAAATTTCCTGCAGGCATGTTTCTCAAAACTCCGTTAAAGAAAAAGATAACACCCAGGACACAAACCGGTCTCACCTATTCGACTGGTGACTTCAGCCTTGCTGTTTAGAGTGAAGATATTACTCTGATTTATGTATGAAGGATGTAGCGGGTTATGGGGGATTTCAGGTGCAGGATGAAAGTAAAATATGCTTGCAAGAGATATTATGGGTCTCAGGGGTGGGATTGAATACAAAATTACAACACCTCACCGATGCACTAATCACCAGTTCAACTAATTAGATATACAAGATGACGAATATAATTTAACTGCCACTCTGTACCATGCAAGTTTCTGCAATGCAATATTTCCACCAAACCCATTTATATATAAGCAATAATAATTTATTTTTTTGTTTTCTGTTGGTAATCAACAAAAATGTACTTACTATAAAATATGCCCTACCTTGAATAAAGAAAAACGGCACCTCAAATTCTAAAAAGAAAAAAAGACCACTTTAACAACTAGTTTCTCATTAGAGTTCGACAGGTTAAGACTTACCTTCCATAGTATGTCTCCATGGCGCTGACCTTCCCTGAAACCATGAATTCAAACAAGTTAGCATCTGCCAACAGTATATGTTCCTGTCACCATGTAAAGCCATGGAGAAACTAACATACCTCTGGAACTACTTTGTTCAAAAAAGTCTCTGTGTCAAGTCTCACATCCGAGTCATAGTTCTCGTTTACAGTCAAAGAAGCACTTGTATGCTGGACTGTTATACACATCATGAATTCAAAAAGGGGAAATGGGAGAAGAACCAAAGAGGAAAACCGACAATTTATAATAGAAAACCAAAAAATTAGATAATATCTAATAATATAAAGTTACTTACGGAAAAAATGGGCCAAACCGCATTGGAACCCTGATAAATCCTGTCCAATCTCCTTCAAAATCTGAGACAAGTTGAAAGATAGTAGTAAATGCGAAAGGAGCATCGCTTACAATATTGACAAGGGGGAAAATACCTAGTCTTAATTATGAACTTGCCATTATTCATATTCAGCAACAAACCAGTGCACGGGTTAAACAAAAAAGAAATTGTTTCTCGACTTTCTTGCTATTGGGTAAGATGTTTATTTCAAGTCCAAATGGTTCAAACAATGGAGGATGAAACGCCATCTAGAGTTCCACCTATTTGGGCATTTGTAATTTCAAAAGAGTTACATGTAAAATCAATCAAAAAAAACATTATGATGGAGTTGAGAGAAGAATTTGTAACCTTTTACACAAAAGCAGGGTCCTAAAAATCAAGAAATATCGATTTTTCTAGTGAACCAAGACTAGGGTTTTGGCTTAATTCAGAATAAAATTAAAGTAATAACTAATAAATCCAGAAAGTATATAGAAATGATAGATACCTTTGAGGTAATTAGATGGCAACCTCGGGTTTGAGCAGGAATAGTTACAGTCTTCTGAGCCCATTTGGGAGCATGAGATACTGATGATGCCATTTGATTTTGACGATCCAAAGAGAACAACTGGCTCTTAATTCTTACTGTTCTTGTTCTTGTCGGGGTGCAACTAATAAGGGAATTTGAATTATTATTACTATTTAACCTGGGTATTATGATGAGCTTCGAAGGGGTAACCCAGCTGCCTAAGCAGGATGACGATGATGGAGTTATTAATGCTGCTGCTAGCATTCTTATATTTTTCAATCTCTCAAATTTAATTTCTCTCTACATAATATGAATAAATATTAGAAATGAAGTTTTGATTCTCATTCGAATTGAGCCCAATGATGGTGACCACAATAAATATTCACCTCTCCTGTTCGTGTGGTTATTGCCTCTTGGTATGGGAGCTCGAGTTTCTCATCATTCGGTGGGTTGATTTTGGGTTCAATAATAATTGTTGAGAGTGTGAGCTTTTATTTTACTAGTAAATAAGACGTACGAATATAATCTCGTTAAATATTTCATATATATAGTTCTTGTTGAACTTAAACATGTTATTGATTTAAATTTAATTAAATAAAGTATCACTTAATAAGTTAGTCATTTGAGAAATAAAATATTGATTAACATGAAAGAATTAATTAGTTTTTGAAAGAACTAAGTTAATTCAAAAGTGAAACATAAATTATAATGTAACTAAATAAACTTTTATGTGAATATATGCTTCAGTCATACTTACACTTTGTTTAATTTTGAGAAATTAAATGCTTCAGTTCTTCTTAGTAATTTTTTCCGTATACTTTCAATAATTTTTATAATTGATCAAAAGCTCGACACTTGTGTAGTATGTTTGTTTCTTTTTTCAGAATTATTCCTTTTAGTACTCAATTTGCTACAGTCAAGTTAGCATATTTCTTTTCAGGGTCATTAAATGTGTCTCACCTTAAAACCTTAATCTTGGTCTCCGCAAGTCATAGTAGATTGGCATAAATGATGCATCGCATCCATTTTCGTTTGATTTTTACTACTATTGATTATGTTTTTTTTTATTTATTAAATTGAGTTTATTTAATAAAAATATGAATTAAAAAATTTGCATGTTTTAAATACAAGTTAATGCACTATATGGGAAATAACTAAAATATAATGAGAAATAATCCCTATCTTTAATTTGATAACACCATCGTATTTTGGTTTAAAGATTTTTTTTTTTAAATAAAGTGTGCTTTGTGATAAACCTCATTTTTACGCAATTTTCATCGTTCATTCGACATTTATTATAGACTTGCATCATATTTTTATCCCGCAAATGCGTTAAATGTCGCTTTTGAGTGCCGCAGGGAAATTCTATTTTGCAAAAAGCAAATACCAATCGTAGGCTGATTCGATTGAAAGTTACAAAATACACGGCGTACGTACACCTTGTTAATTGGCGTTCAGACAACGAAGACAGAAAGTTTGGGCCATCTCGCGTTCGTACGCGAATTTGAGCGGCGTTCAGACAACCAAATACACGGCGTACGTACACCTTGTTAATTGGCGTTCACACAAAGAAGGCAGAGAGTTGGGGCTATCTCGCGTACGTACGCCGATTTGTACGGCGTATGTACGCCGATTTGTACGGCGTACGTACACAGCTTTACTCGACGTACAGACGCCGAATTATACGAATCGCGAAGCCCAAATACTTTCGGCCCACATTCGGAGTTTATGTTTAGATTAGGTATAAATACCCCTTCCCAACATTGTTTTAGGGTTCGAACTTTATTTTTCTGAGATTGATTGTAAGGATTAGAGATTCAAGAACGAGATTCGACAATTGATTGTAAATAGGATCTTTGGCAACGGGTTTTATCGAGTTTATCTTTTTAATCTCTTTTAATTCTTGTCTATCTATCATGTTTACCTTGATTATCGTTTATTGTGCTTTTGCATCTATGGAGTAATCCATCTTATTCTGGAATCGGGAATAGCCCGATAATATGTTATCAGCCTGAATTATATCATCGTTTACGTTACATCGCATATGCTTATGATTTGAGTTCTTAGTTGTTAATGCTTGTGAATTTGCTGGCCACATATTTACATGTTCATAGATATTAGGTGAAAATTCTGAAAGGTGACATCTAAATCCGAACCCTAGAATTCAAACCTAGGATCCTAAATCAAGAAAGTAGTTTTAGGTCTTTTGAGGAATCGATACATTATCATAGAGATTAATGAATCTGAGCTTAGTCTAATCATCACGAAAGTAGTTGATTAATTAACTTGGGTAAATTGTTATGCTTCGACAGAAGGTAATGAGTATAATTGGATAATGTCCTTCATAAGTGGTGATTGTAACTGAATTGATTGTATGATTTAATTGATAACGTATGTCGTGGTGAAACCTGATTCTGGAATTACTAATCTAATATAATCAAAACCAGTTTTCTACGATTCGTTCAGCTTTCTTTACTATTTACCTCGTATTTTCGTTAGGCTTAGATTACTGATAATTGATAGACTAGTGTTTGATTATTCGGTCCTCGTGGGAACGATATCTTTTGTACTGCACCGAAGCCGTGCGCTTGCGATTTAGGCACATCAAATTTTTGGCGCCGTTGCCGGGGACTTGAATAGTCAATATTAGTTTTTATCAGATTTTAGTGAGACTAAGCCATTTTTATTTTATTTTTAGTTTTTAATTTTTATTTTTTTGTTTTATTTCAGGATTTCGGTTTTTCCTTGTATGCGAAGCAAGATCGATTTCGAACTTGTTCCAGAAATCGAGAAAACTTTTCGTGCTAGGAGAAAACTACAAAAACTGAAACAAGTTCAACTGAAACAAGTAACGATGGCTGAAGAGAATGTGAATGTGAACGCCAATGCAAACGCTAACGCGAATGCAAACCCAGCTGCAAACGGGAACGCGAACGCAAATGCGAGATGCCTTAAGGATTTTGCAGCACCTAATGTGCAGACACTTCACTCTAGCATCACTAGGCCTACTGTAGAGGCCAACAACTTTGAGCTCAAACCATCACTTCTGCAGATGGTTCAACAGAACCAGTTTGGGGGTGCACCTACTGAAGAGCCAAACCTCCACTTGTCTATGTTTTTAGAGTACTGCGACACTCTAAAGATGAACGAGGTCTCCCAAGATGCTATCAGGCTGAGGTTATTCATGTTCTCACTGAGAGACAAAGCGAGAGCTTGACTACATTCTCTACCAACTGGTTCCATCAGAACATGGGATCAACTGATGCAGTGCTTCTTAGCAAGATATTTTCCCCCGAGCAAGACTGCCCAACTGAGGAACCAAATCACAACTTTTGCTCAGCGAGATGGTGAATCGCTATATGAAGCTTGGGAGCGATTCAAGGATCTTCTCCGACTGTGCCCACATCATGGGCTAGAGAAGTGGCTTACTGTTCACACGTTCTACAATGGACTGATTTATACCACGAGGATGTCAGTCGATGCAGCAGCTGGAGGAGCTCTGATGAATAAGGGCATCGACGAAGCATATGACCTGATTGAAGACATGGCACTGAACCACTATCAGTGGTCAAGTGAAAGATCGACTCCACAGAAGACACCAAGTAAGTACAATCTTGATGCTATTACTTTACTTTCTGCACAAGTAGAAGACATGTCTAAGAAATTGGATTCAATGAACGTGCATGTTAATTCTGTCAATACTACACCTCCTATGTGCGAAATATGTGGTATGGTTGGTCATGTTGCATTAGAGTGTCAACTAGCTAGTGTACCTAAAGATCTCTCTATTGAACAAGCCAACTTTGTGAATAAGTTCAACCAAAAGAACGACCCATTTTCAAATACTTTTAATCCTGGTTGGAGGAATCACCCTAATTTTTCGTACAATACAAACCAAAATGCAGCTCCACATCCTAACTTTAGGCCGCCACCTGGATTCCAACAGAAGCCTTACAATCCTGTTCCACCACACAAATCGAACTTAGAATCCCTTCTTGAGAGTTTTGTAGTTGCCCAGACTAAACAAAACGAGGTAGTAAATGATGCAATTAAGCAACTAGCAACTAAGGTCGATTCTTTAGCAACTCATAACAAAATGCTAGAAACTCAAATTGCACAACAGGCTAGCAACTCGAATAGGACTTCAGGTTCCTTTCCCGGACAAACTGAGACAAATCCAAAGGAACATTGTAATGCAATTACTTTAAGAAGTGGAACCAATTATAAAGATTCAAAAATGCCTAATGGGATGATCGAAAGTGAACCAACCGAAAAGAATGAAACTAAAAAAGAGTCAGTGTATGTACCTCCACCACCACATGAGCCACCAGTACCTTTCCCTCAAAGATTAGCTAAGGCAAAATTAGACAAGCAATTTGGGAAATTTTTAGAAGTTCTAAAAAAGCTTTATATTAATATTCCCTTCACTGATGCAATATCACAAATGCCTTCATATGCTAAATTTTTGAAGGAAGTTCTTTCTAACAAACGTAAACTAGAGGATTATAAAACCGTGGCTTTAACTCAAGAGTGTAGTGCATTAATTCAAAATAAACTACCTCCTAAGCTTAAAGATCCCAGTAGTTTTTCGATTTCATGTGTAATAGGTAACGTAAGTTTTGATCATGCATTGTGTGACCTTGGTGCTAGTGTCAGCCTTATGCCTTTTTCTGTTTCACGTAAGTTAGAAATGGGTGAGTTAAAACCTACCACGATTACTCTGCAATTAACTGATAAATCTGTGAAGTATCCGGTAGGTGTGTTAGAGGATGTACCTATCAAGGTTGGTAAGTTCTTTATTCCTACAGACTTTATTGTTCTAGATATAGATGAGGATTCTCAAATCCCCATTATTCTTGGAAGGCCATTCCTAGCTACAGCAGGAGCTATTATCGAGGTTAAGAACGGAAGGCTTTCCTTGAATGTTGGGGATGAGAGAGTTGAATTTAGTCTATATAAATCTGTTGCTAACCGATCTCTCGAGAACTCTTGTTATAGGATTGACGAGGCTATAACTAAAGACAAGCTCGTTAAGAAGCACTATAAGGATCCATTAGTGGCGCGACTGGTGAGTAGTGACTCGATCGAGGAGGAAGATGAAATCATCATTGACATTGCTCGAATCTTTGAGGGAAATCCGCAATCAACATCAAACATTGCTAGAAAGGAGATCAAGTTCCGATGTCATAAAAAACGTGAATTAAGGTTTGATGTACATGAAGGTGCGAATATTAGCAAGAAAATTAAAGTATTGCACGACAAAAAGATCCCTCCACAAAAACTCAAAAAGGGGCGATTTAGTTCTTCTATTCGACAAGCACCAGAGGTCCCTTTACCTATAAACAGAGATTCCAAAGTCGGTTGGGGAATTGCCAAGTCATCAGGTCCGATCCGGGATTTACAATAAGCATGGTAACGTCGAGCTAAAGACGTAAAACAAGCGCTTTTTGGGAGACAACCCAAACGTATCCTTTATGTTTGTTTTTATTTTATTTTTCATTCTTTTCGTTTTTCTTTCATTTCGAGTTTTTTATTTCCTATCTAAAAAAAAAAAAGAAGAGAGTTTCGGGTTCAATCCTTCTACATTGAGCATTCAGACGCTCAACAACATTGCGTCTGAACGACCATTTACATTGCATTTGTACGTAGTGTAAATTGGCGTTCAGACAACGGAGGCAGGATGTTTTGGCGTCTTGCGTACAGACGCATAAATACACGGCGTCTGTACACCGTGTATATTGGCGTCTGTACACCTATTAACCCGGCGTCTGTACGCCGGGTCAAGTTTAGGGGTCTTAAGTCGTTCTTTATTTTTTCCCCTTTTTTCGTAATATCTTCACCCTAATTTCGATTTCTCTCCCCTTCTCTCACTAACGACACTCGATTTCTCTTTCAAACGGTTACAAGGCAAAGAGACAAGTCACACTCCATCCGAAATCGCGACATTGTGTACTTTGGCCACGCTATATAGAGGAATCAACACGAGCGTCCCCAGGCTTGATCAGGTTATGTTCCTTTTATCTCATTAAGCATGCACATCATTTCGTAGCATTAGGGACAATGTTTATTTCAAGTTTGGGGTAGTTACGGGGATATTCGGAGACTAGCGAGGTATTGAATCTTAGCTTCATCTTTGTGATTGTCTTACAACAATTGACTCGAAATAATAAGCCGGACATTTTAACAAAAATAACGCATGAACTTTTCTGTCGGTGATATCATCTGCTTAGTTACAATTTTCTGGCTAGTCACTAATATGTAGTAGTCCACGGCATAGGAGTCGAGTGGATCACCCATTTTCGAAACACGTAGTTAGTGGCCTCCAAGTCTACCAACTTAGAACAACGTCTTCTGGCACAATTTGAAAAAAATAAATAAAAGATGATACATATAGAATCGTTACTGCATGGATTAGTTCGGTTTGTGACCTTTGACACTTGAGTGATTAAGTCCGAAGGAGTCTCTAAAAACTTAACGCCCTATGGCTATCTAGCTTGGGAGTCGTTGACCCAAAACTCGATAACGGGTGTCATAAAAAGTCTAAGAAAACGAACATTGCATAATCCTGTCAAGTATGAAATCGTTTGCACATGTGACTTATGCTAAAAGCTCAATTTTGTGAACCAGTTGAACTCTAAAGTCCAGTTGGTAGAGATGGGCACCACTTAATATCTGTTAGAGACGCCACTCGACTATAATGCTTAAAGATGGCTTTATTTAGTGCTTTCTAGAAGCTTGTTTAACTCTGTGGTGTGATGTACCAATGACTAAGCGAATGCATGCTCTTCTTCTAAAAATGTCGGGTCATTAGCTCACGTCTATTTTTGTACGATTGCATCACATTTCGATTTAGCAAAGATTCATTGATTTTGTGGGTACATCATCTGCAAACCCTCACGAGACTATAACTCATCTTTTTTGGATAACAAAAAGGTTTAAAGGCTTGCTGCACATGCTAAGTGCAATAGTGTACTCTACGAAAATGAGTTTATCTTTAGTTCTCTTTTTGTTTTCTCTATTTACCGTTTGTTCGAGGACGAACAAAAGCAAGTTTGGGGGTTGATAAACCTCATTTTTACGCAATTTTCATCGTTCATTCGACACATTTATTATAGACTTGCATCATATTTTTATCCCGCAAATGCGTTTAATGTCGCTTTTGAGTGCCGCAGGGAAATTCTATTTTGCAAAAAGGAAATACCAATCGTAGGCTGATTCGATGAAAGTTACAAAATACAAGGCGTACGTACACATTGTTAATTGGTGTTTAGACAACGAAGGTAGAAAGTTTGGGCCATCTCGCGTTCGTACGCGAATTTGAGCGGCGTTCAGACAACCAAATACACGGCGTACGTACACCTTGTTAATTGGCGTTCACACAAAGAAGGCATAGAGTTGGGGCTATCTCGCGCACGTACGCCGATTTATACGGTGTACGTACGCCGATTTGTACTGTATACGTACGCTGATTTGTACGGCGTACGTACGTCGACTTGTACGGCGTACGTACACAGCTTTACTCGGCGTACAGACGCCGAATTATACGAATCGCGAAGCCCAAATACTTTTGGCCCACATTCGGAGTTTATGTTTAGATTAGGTATAAATACCCTTTCCCAACATTGTTTTAGGGTTCGAACTTTATTTTTCTGAGATTGATTGTAAGGATTAGAGATTCAAGAACGAGATTCGACAATTGATTGTAAATAGGATCTTTGGCAACGGGTTTTATCGAGTTTATCTTTTTAATCTCTTTTAATTCTTGTCTATCTATCATGTTTACCTTGATTATCGTTTATTGTGCTTTTGCATCTATGGAGTAATCCATCTTATTCTGGAATCAGGAATAGCCCGATAATATGTTATCAGCCTGAATTATATCATCGTTTATGTTACATCGCATATGCTTATGATTTGAGTTCTTAGTTGTTAATGCTTGTGAATTTGCTGGCCACATATTTACATGTTCATAGATATTAGGTGAAAATTCTGAAAGGTGACATCTAAATCGGAACCCTATAATTCAAACCTAGGATCCTAAATCACGAAAGTAGTTTTAGGTCTTTTGAGGAATCGATACATTATCATAGAGATTAATAAATCTGAGCTTAGTCTAATCATCACGAAAGTAGTTGATTAATTAACTTGGGTAAATTGTTATGCTTCGACAGAAGGTAATGAGTATAATTGGATAATGTCCTTCATAAGTGGTGATTGTAACTGAATTGATTGTATGATTTAATTAATAACGTATGTCGTGGTGAAACCTGATTCTGGAATTACTAATCTAATATAATCAAAACCAGTTTTCTACGATTCGTGCAGCTTTCAAACTATTTGCCTCGTATTTTCGTTAGGCTTAGATTACTGATAATTAATAGACTAGTGCTTGATTATTCGGTCCTCGTGGGAACGATATCTTTTGTACTGCACCGAAGCCGTGCGCTTGCGGTTTAGGCACATCACTTTGACATAATTTAAATAAATATTTTTCTACTCACTCTTGTGATTTAGTTTCATAAATATATTTGATAATCGTACTTTTTTTTGAATTTGTTGAAAAGTTACAATTAGTTGAATGATCAAGCTAATAAAGGAGAAAATATCAATATACTCAAACTCCTAAATAAAATATTAAAACTAAATTAAGGTATTAAATATTGAAAATTAAACAACGATTTAACTAAGTAAATACTTACTAAATAAATTATGAGTAAAAAATAAATACTGATCAACATGATAGATTAAATTAATAATTATAATATGCGTAGAACATAGAAGGTCTCTTGACCATGAGATCTAAACAATATTTACACTATGAATCAGAATAGAAGGTGTTTAAAAAATAAATATTGATTGACATAATAGATTAAATTAATAATTATAATATGCCGTAGAACATAAAAGGTGTTTAGACCATGTGATAAAAAAAATATTTATAATATGTCTCATAATAGAATGTGTTTAAAGAATAGATATTGATTAATATGATAGGTAAATTAATAATTATAATATGTCGTAGAATATAGAAGGTGTTTTGAGCATGTGATCTAAAAAATATTTATAATATATCTCAAAATATAAAGTGTTTAAGGAATCATGACATATAGATTAAATTAATAATTATAATACATCGTAGAACATTGAAGGTGCTTTGATAATGTGATCTAAAATATATATATATATAATATGTATTAGAATAGAAGGTATTCGGGTAGGATAATTGATAATAAAATATTTTGTGACATGCTTTTGAAATTTAACAATGACTTAACAAAGAAAGAAAATTTTACATGTTCTTATTATTTATTAATTGTTTGAACAAAAGAAAATGTAGCCGAATATTACAAAAACATTCTGTAATTTGCATGTTTAAACTAACTATTTTTAATTAAGATTTAGTATTTATATATAATCTTACTGTAGAGTTCTTATGTAATATATATATATATATAAACAACTTATTTTATTATTCAACTCTTTTATTTTTATAAAGGTGATTTATATTTCTAGAGTTCTAGTGTAATTATACATGTTATTTTGTAGATATATTTATAACTTATTCTTATTAATTATTATTTATTATTTGACTCTTTTGCCATTAAAAATAAAATACGTAAGGGCATATTAAGTAGATTACAATTTCAAAAAAACACTCATACTTTTATAATAGATATAGAATATTATTTATATATATAACTTCAAATACTCATATTACATTATTCAAGCTTGAGCTCAAGTTTGAAAATTTTATCGAGCTTGACCCATTTAAAATTCTAATTATGGCTCTATTAGTTATTTCTTATATTTTCAATTTAATATATAATAATTTAAATGAAAATCGAGATACAAATTTTTGTAATGTAGATATTGTTGGGTGTATGCTCTCGATGATGAGTATAGCGAATAGGTTATAAATTGTAAAACTTGTATTGACATTTATCTATTAATAACAGTCAAGTAGTTCTTTCATATAAATTTTATGGCATCCATAGTATTGAATAATATATCTCTAAGATTGGTAAGTTATACTTTTCAATCTCTAGGTGACAAGGTAGCATTGGAAGAGCCATGCACTTCGTCTCTTAAATCGGGTTCACAAATCTGTAAGATTTTAATCCGGGGTATTATAATTTCCATTTGAACATTACAAGCTCTGGCAGGAGAGTGCTCGTCAATGCTATGTGTTAGCAGACTTGTGGTGTATGTACATTCGATAGGTTTGATATATTCGAACACGATGTAATCCAATCACATGATTTTTACTTTGGGCGATTACATATAAATGGTGCGCGTGAGCTTTCGACTTTAGGGGTTATGAAAGTTGTGTCTGTGGTGATGGATTTGTTACTAGAGTAGTTAGACTCGTATCATCCTTTAGTGGAGTCGACATCGACGTGCGATTCATTCCGCGCATGTAGCGGCCTTTCATGAATCGCCAAGAAACAGATTTATTGTGTCCTCTGCGGTCATAAGTGGGTAAAATAGCAAGTCCTTGGCCAAAGCACGTATAACTGGCTCATGTTGAATGCAGTTTCCTATTTCACGCCAATATAGCGCATGCACAACACTGAGTCCAGTGAATTTGACATTCCATGGCTCTTACTCAATCGGTATACGTCAGTGAAAAGCTTATACATGTGCGTTAATCTTGATCAAAAGGTTCGTGATGACACCGTCATCTCGGAACCTATTAGGCTATGATGTGGTTCCACTAGGCAGGTGACAACCCACACTCTTGGTATCTTCTCAATTCCAATTGACATAAGTCTAAAAAATCGTGCTATAAAAAGGAAGAACGAAATGTTTATCTCTCTTTATATATATGTAAGGGCATTCCGGCAATTTCATAGGTTGGGAATATTGTTGTTTAATTGGATTAAATAAATAATTATTTAAATTATTTGTTCATGCAATTAAATTAATCAGATTAATTTAATAAGAGCTATAATAATTAATTGAGGAATTAGTTGATTGATGAATTGAATTGATAAATCAATTAATAGAATGAATTGGGATTGGATGGTCCAACCCAGACCACACGACTTTGGGGGGACTTATGCTTTTATTTTGAATAAGGACCTTAAAAGTCATAATATCATAACACAAGTTTTAATTAGGTTGAACAAGAGAGGAAAAGAAAAACTCCGTCTCCTGTAGCTGCCGCTTGCCGCCCCAAGGCAAGAGGAAGTTCCCGGAGTTTCTTCCACCGCGTAATAATCTAGAGACGTTTTCAATGTGGTGGTGCTACGCAAATCCACATCCGCAAAAAAGTAACATAATTAGATTCGTTTCTTATTTTGTCTCTAATATGCGAAGAACATCAAGAAATCATGATTGATACACAATGAAATCTTGGGAGTTAAATTTGGTTTTTTTTTTTTTTTTGCTGCATTCTCCCCCAATCAAATCCCAACAGATATTTGTCAAAGTTTCATAATTAAACACTTGGACTTTATATTATGGAAGTTGATTTGGGAAGCTCATTTATCTATTTTTTTATAAAATAAAAATGGTGATAAAGTGAGCAAACAAGTCTAGTAGGACTATATTAGGCGACAAAACTCTTCCTTCCAAAATTTTTATAACATAGCTGCATTCCTAAAGTTCGAACTCAAGACTTGATTAGGCTAGAACAGGAGCATGATCTACGTGTTTGAGATTTCATTTATCTTTCAGTTGTAATTATTTTCTTCTGTCATTTATTTGATATATTCTTTATTTTTTATTTTTTATTTTGAACGAGACAGCCTGCACTTTCTAATAACCACTGCAAAATGTAAAACCATTTTCCAGTCCCTCCATACTTGTGAAAGACCATCTCCAACCAGAATAGTGGTTTTTGCACCAAATTGGTGCAAAAACTGCAGCTACAGTAAATTCACTCCAATCCAAAATACTATTCACTGCACCAAAAAAGAATATTCCAAAATATTCCTTTTTTCATCTTTTTAATATTTTTACAATCTTTTATAAATAAAAATCTAAAACTTTTATGTGTTATAAATTTTCACCCAAAAATATATACTTTGCTAATAGAATTCACAAATATAAAAAATTAGATATAACTTACATAATTTATTTATAACAAATTAAATTCTTATAAACTAATTAAAAGCAAGTCAAATTAATTAATATTAAAATATACATTTTATATACATTAGAGTATAAATATGTATTTATAATTTAATTATAAACTTAAAATAATACATAATTGAATAAAATATAATAATTAAGACATAATTATAACTAATTAAACTTATAAGGGTTAAATTGAAAATAATTCAAATTTTATTAATTTAAAAGGGACTAAAATAAAAATAAACAAAAAGGCAAAGGATCAAAATGAAAAACCTAAAAAACATTAAAAAAAATAATAAGAGTTGCGCTTGATATAGCACAGCTACAGTGCTGCCGCTAGATTTGGAGACAACCCAGTGCCAAATCCCCCTCCACCCACGCTAATATGGCGTGGGTTGGAGATGCTCTAAATACCATGATACATTAATCTTCTCTACAATGTATATGAAAACTAGTCTCAATTATTGTCCACAAGCTTCATATTTACAGGAAAAAATAAACAATTCTTAAGCAGTCGTAATTACAGCCAAAAAAACAAAAGTCAAGCAACGCATCCCTTATCAGCGATTTCCGTATGGATTAAATATCGAAAAGATGAACTCTGTTCTAACCAATACACATACTTTTCAGGTCTTCCCAGCTTCAAACATTTTGATATAGCCTTGTGTTGAATGCTCGTCATGCATTCACTAACGACTTCCAAAATTGCAGTCATCCCAAGTGACATATCTTTCCCATAATAGCACAGGATTTTTGGCAGGTATATCTTTGTTTCCTTGTGAACATACACTGTAGCTTGTATATACTCTTCCTTGGCAACTTTAAGATCTTCAAATATACGGTTTGCAGTGTAAACTCGAACCTGAAATCCAATTAGTCCAATAAACTTCAGGTTTGAAATAACTATCGAAACAAAAAAGACTTGTTATAGAAAAGGAAAACAAAGCATTACTGCAGGGTCAGTGTATGCGCCCGAGCAAAGTGCAAAATGAACAAGTGGCTCTGTGTATTCGATGGCATAAACGTGCTTAGTACCCCCAGTCTTGAACTTCTTTGGTGAGAGAAGTGTTTGAATCCACTGCAATTTACGCCATTTATGTGTGTCAATAAAGGCGCTAAAACACAAGAAAGAAATATGCAAGGGGTGAAATATTTGCCCGTTCAGTCTACCACAGTCACATGACCCTGCATTAGTTCGACTTTAAAAGACCAGTGCAAAACAGTATGGAATGCATATAAGATACACGAGCAGTTGGACTTTAGGACTGTTATGCATAACAATTTGTATAAAAAACGCTTAGTTCTCACATTACAATTGATAATTGATATCTCATTGACTAATAAACTGAAATTGTAGATTACAGCTCTTGTGGCGCCATGCATAAAGAGATCGTACTTCTAAATTTGCAATACAGAATATCCAAAAACGTAATCTTTAGTTTAAGAAAATTCGACTGAGATGAAGCATTTCAATATACTTAATTAACAGTTATTACCGGTGCAGAATAGTGTGATCTTATTCCCAAAATCAAACTTTGTATGTCGTAAGCATTTATGCAATGTCCACCGACATTATAGGCAGCCTGAAAAGAAAAAATTGAAAACAAAAGTATCAGATCCATTAATAAAATTACCATCAACAAATTAAACATATGAAAATTCCATTTTACCTTCATGATACAAGTACTTTTTATATAATTTTGAGTTCCATATGCTAAGTAAGCCTGCAACCAGAACAAATATTGCACATGGCATGTCATTCAAATTGTGAATTTTATTAGAGTAGGAAAATTTGCAATAGGAATCCAGGCAAGCGAATGAGAGTTCAATTTAGCATTTAAGTGCATTACCCAGTTGAGAATCAGATTAAACTCAGCAAAAACTACGGATCCCAGATTGAGAATCGAACTAATAAGGTGCCCTCATTTCTTTACATTTTGGCCTGTGGTAAGGTACTAATATCTCTTTTCATAATATTCTGTGGTGACAACTGGCGACCTTCGATATGTAATTAAAAGCACGATACATTTATGACAGTAACAAAGATTCAAACTTATACGCTACAGGCTTAAAACCTAAAGTTGATAGAAAGGCATACATGCATCACCAAGGCATTGTGAATGTTAATCCAAAACGCAAGCTTCTCTTCACGCCTCATCTTCTTTGGATCAACAGTCTCGAGACTCTTAACTAAAGACCTGCACAGTTTCAATTAAATGCACATTGGAATTTATGGAAGGACTAATGACCTGCTGAATAAACATTGATGACATTTGGTATGAGTAAGCATGTTGACCTGAATTTTTGAAGCATTGTAGCAGCATAACTATAACTCTCGTCATCTAAGCATAACTTGAGGACTTCTATCATTGCAGTGTACGGTCCATCCTCTTGTTTTAGGCTTTCAAACTCACAATGCTCAACTTCGTCATTACAATGAGGACTCCAACTGCCGGATAAATTTCTGGGAGAAAATGTGCTGGACGAGCAGAATGATGAAGCAGAAGAAACTGAATACCCTTTCTGAGACGCTCTGGGGTTAGCCAATTTGCTGTAAATTGATGATATACATCTTATGATGTCTTCTGATAGCCTATCTGGAAAAATGTTAGAATTTCCAAGATGATCTGCAAGGTTACGGTGCCGAGAATAAGCACTCTTCTTTTCCTGCAATTGTAGACATCTTTTAATGAATGCCTCAAAGGAAAAACAATAATAAGCAGAATAATGAGTTTTATAGGTGAGATGTAATAACCCTTTCAGATGACGACTTTGAACTAGGCATTTGAACCAAATCATTTGGGCCAGCTAAAGCACTCGTAGGGGAGGTTTGACTTTGATGGTCGTTGTACTCATTTGACTTTCCTAATTTTATTTTTTGCGACGAAGATATTCCAGTGGAATTTTGAACATGGGTCCCACCATTTCCCAGTAAACAAGGGACATGCTGTCGAAAGGCTGTCCTATAGAGTGTAAGAAGTCGGCGTTCCAAATGTGCTATTTCAACTTCGAGTGTTGTAATTTCTTTCACCAGTTCTGCTGAAGACTGCACCTAAAAGCCAAATAATCAAGATATTTCATTGAAGGCCCAAAGACTAAAACGGAATAAGAAAATCGTTAAACAGACAATTTATAATAGAAAACAAAAAAAATCGATAATATCTAATAACAAAGAGTTACTTACGGAAAAAATGGGCCAAACCGCATTGAAAACCTGATAAATCCTGTCCAATCTCCTTCAAAATCTGAGACACGTTGAAAGATAGTAGTAAATACGAAAGGAGCAACGCTTGACAAGGGGGAAAATACCTAGTCTTAATTATGAACTTGCCATTATTCATATTCAGCAACAAACCACTGCAGGGGTTAAACAAAAAAATTGTTTCTCGACTTTTTCGCTATTGGGTAAGATGTTTATTTCAAATCCAAATGGTTCAAATAATGGAGGATGAAACGCCATCTAGAGCTCTACCTATTTGGGAATTTGTAATTTCAAGAGGGTTACATGTAAAATCAACCAAAATAACATTATGATGGATTTGAGAGAGAAGAACTGAATAATCCTTTACACCAAAGCAGGATCCTAAGAAATCAAGTAATATTGATATTCTAGTGAACCAGGACTAGGGTTTTGGTTTAATTCAGAATAAAATTAAAGTAATAAATAATAAATCCAGAAAGTATATAGAAATGAAAGATACCTTTGAGGTAATTAGATGGCAACCTCGGGTTTGAGCAGGAATAGTTACAGTCTTCTGAGCCCATTTGGGAGCATGAGATACTGATGATGCCATTTGATTTTGACGATCCAAAGAGAACAACTGACTCTTAATTCTTACTGTTCTTGTTCTTGTTGGGGTGCAACTAATAAGGGAATTTGAATTATTATTACTATTTAACCTGGGTATTATGATGAGCTTCGAAGGGGTAACCCAGCTGCCTAAGCAGGATGACGATGATGGAGATATTAATGCTGCTGCTAGCATTCTTATATTTTTCAATCTCTCAAATTTAATTTCTATCTACATAATATGAATAAATATTAGTAATGAAGTTTTGATTCTCATTCGAATTGAGCCCAATGATGGTGACCACGATAAATATTCACCTCTCCTGTTCGTGTGGTTATTGCCTATTGGGATGGGATTAGAGTGTGTAGAGTTGGTTTGATGGGAGCTCGAGTTTCTCATCACTCGGTGGGTTGAGTTTGGGTTCAATTATAATTGTTTAGACTTTAGAGTGTGAGGTTTTATTTTATTAGTAAATAACGCGTTCATATATAATCTCGTTAAATATTTCATATATCTATTTCTTGTTGATTAATTTAAATTTAACTAAATAAAGTATCACTTAATAAGTTGGTCATTTGAGAAATAAAATATTGATTAATATGAAAGAATTAATCAATTTTTGAAAGAACTAAGTTAATTAAAAAGTGAAACATAAATTATAATGTAACTAAATAAATTTTTATGTTAATTTATGCTTCAGTTATACTTACACTTTGTTTAATTTTGAGAAATTAAATGCTTCAGTTCTTCTTAATAATTTTTTTCGTATACTTTCAATAATTTTTATAATTTATCAAAAGCTCGACACTTGTGTAGTATGTTTGTTTCTTATTTCAGAATTATTACTTTTAGTACTCAATTTGCTACAGTCAAGTTAGCATATTTCTTTTCAGGATCATTAAATGTGTCTCACCTTAAAACTTTAATCTTGGTCTCCGCAAGTCATAGTAGATAGGCATAAATGATGCATCGCATCCATTTTCGTTTGATTTTTACTACTATTGATTATGTTTTTTTATTTATTAAATTGAGTTTATTTAATAAAAATATGAAATAAAAAAGTTGCATGTTGTAAATACAAGCTAATGCACTATATGGGAAATAACTAAAATATAATGAGAAATAATTCCTTTCTTTAATTTGATAACATCATCATATTTTGATTTAAAGATTTTTTTTAAAATAAAGTGTGCTTTGACATAATTTAAATAAATATTTTTCTACTCACTCTTGTGATTTAGTTTTATAAATATATTTGATAATTGTACTTTTTTTTGAATTTGTTGAAAAGTAGTTGAATGATCAAGCTAATAAAGGAGAAAATATCAATATACCTAAACTCCTAAATAAAATATTAAAAATAAATTAAGGTATTAAATATTCAAAATTAAACAATGATTTAACTAAGTAAATATTTACTAAATAAATTATGAGTAATGACCCTGTAAAGTAATTTAAGTATATAGATACTTTCTTATTTTACAGTATCTTATATTCAAAGTTTACACAATAATTTAAAAAGTGTATAATTATTTAAAAAATAAATACTGATCAACATGATATATTAAATTAATCATTATAATATGCGTAGAATATAGAAGGTGTCTTGACCATGAGATCTAAACAATATTTACACTATGAATCAGAATAGAAGGTGTTTAAAAAATAAATATTGATTGACATGATAGATTAAATTAATAATTATAATATGCCGTAGAACATAAAAGGTGTTTAGACCATGTGATCAAAAAAATATTTATAATATGTCTAATAATAGAATGTGTTTAAAGAATAGATATTGATTAATATGATAGGTAAATTTATAATTATAATATGTCGTAGAATATAGAAGGTGTTTTGAGCATGTGATCTAAAAAAATATTTATAATATATCTCAGAATATAAAGTGTTTAAGGAATCATGACATATAGATTAAATTAATAATTATAATACATCATAGAACATTGAAGGTTCTTTGACAATGTGATCTAATATATATATATATATATATATATATATATATATAATATGTATTAGAATAGAAGGTATTCGGGTAGGATAATTGATAATAAAATATTTTGTGACATGCTTTTGAAATTTAACAATGACTTAACAAATAAAGAAATTTTTACATGTTCTTATTATTTATTAATTGTTCGAACAAAAGAAAATGTAGCCTAATATTACAAAAACATTATGTAATTTGCATGTTTAAACTAACTATTTTTAATTAAGATCTAGTATTTATATATAATCTTATCGTAGAGTTCTTGTGTAATATATATATTGTAAATATAAACAACTTATTTTATTATTCAACTCTTTTATTTCTATAAAGGTGATTTATATATTCTAGAGTTCTAGTGTAATTATACATGTTATTTTGTAGATATATTTATAACTTATTCTTGTTAATATTATTTATTATTTGACTCTTCTGCCATTAAAAGTAAAATACGTAAGGGCATATTAGGTAGATTACAATTTCAAAAAAAAAACACTCATACTTTTATAATAGATATAGATATAGAATATTATTTATATATAACTTCAAATACTCAAATTACATGAAAATAATACTCATATTACATTATTCAAGCTTGAGCTCAAGTTTGAAAATTTTATCGAGCTTGGCCCATTTAAAATTCTAATTATGGCTCTATTAGTTATTTCTTACATTTTCAATTTAATATATAATAATTTAAATAAAAATTGAGATACAAATTTTTGTAATGTAGATATTGTTGGGTGTATGCTCTCGATGATGAGTATAGCGAATAGGACATAAATTGTAAAACTTGTATTGTCATTTATCTATTAATAACAGTTAAGTAGTTCTTTCATATAAATCTTATGGCATATATAGTATTGAATAATATATCCCTAAGATTGGTAAGTTATACTTTTCAATTCCCTAGGTGACAAGGTAGCATTGGAAGAGTCATGCACTTCGTCTCTAAACCGGGTTCACAAATCTGTAAGAATTTAATCCGGGGTATTATAATTTCCATTTGAACATTACAAGCTCTGGCAGGAGAGTGCTCGTCAATGCTATGTGTTAGTAGACTTGTGGCGTAGGTACATGCGATAGGTTTGATATATTCTAGCACGTTGTAATCCAATCACATGATTTTTACTTTGGGCAATTACAGATAAATGGTGCGCGTGAGCTTTCGACTTTAGAGGTTATGAAAGTCGTGTCTGTGGTGATGGATCTGTTACTAGAGTAGTTAGACTCGTATCACCCTTTGGTGGAGTCAACATCGACGTGCGATTCATTCAGCGCATGTAGCAGCCTTTCATGATCTACGTGTTTGAGATTTCATTTATCTTTCAGTTGTAATTATTTTCTCCCGTCATTTATTTGATATATTCTTTATTTTTTATTTTAAACGAGATAGCCTGCACTTTCTAATAACCACTGCAAAATGTAAAACCATTTTCGAGTCCCTCCATACTTGTGTAAGACCATCTCCAACCGATATAGTGGTTTTTACACCAAATTTGCTGCAACTACAGTAAATTCACTCCAACTCAAAATACTATTCACTGCACCCAAAAAAAATATTCCAAAATATTCCTTCTTTCATCTTTTTAATATTTTTACAATCTTTCATAAATAAAAATCTAAAACTTTTATGTATTATAAATTTTCACCCAAAAATATATACTTTGTTAATAGAATTCACAAATATAAAAAATTAAATATAACTTACATAATTTATTTATAACAAATTAAATTCTTATAACTAATTAAAAGCAAATCAAATTAATTAATATTAAAATATACATTTTATATACATTAGAGTATAAATATGTATTTATAATTTAATTATAAACTTAAAATAATGCATAATTAAATAAAATATAATAATTAGGACATAATTATAATTAATTAAACTTATAAGGGTTAAATTGAAAATAAATTAAACTTTATAAATTTGAAAGGGACTAGAATAAAAATAAACAAAAAGGCAAAGGATCAAAATGAAAAACCTAAAAAACATTAAAAAAAATAAAAATAAATAAGAGTTGCGCCTGATATAGCGCAGCTACTGCGCCAGATTTTGAGACAACCCAGCGCCAAATCCCCCTCCACCCACGCTAATATATCGTGGGTTGGAGATGCTCTAAATACCATGATACATTAATATTCTCTACACAGTATATGAAAACTAGTCTCAATTATTGCCCACAAGCTTCATAATTACAGGAAAAAATAAACAATTCTTAAGCAGTCGTAATTACAGCCAAAAAAACAAAAGTCAAGCAACGCATCCCTTATCAGCGATTTCCTTATGGATTAAATATCGAAAAGATGAACTCTGTTCTAACCAATACACATACTTTTCCGGTCTTCCCAGCTTCAAACATTTTGATATAGCCTTGTGTTGAATGCTCGTCATGCATTCACTAACGACTTCCAAAAGTGCAGTCATCCCAAGTGACATATCTTTCCCATAATAGCACAGGATTTTTGGCAGGTATATCTTTGTTTCCTTGTGAACATATACTGTAGCTTGTATGTACTCTTCCTTGGCAACTTTCAGATCTTCAAATATACGGTTTGCAGTGTAAACTCGAACCTGAAATCCAATTAGTCCAATAAACTTCAGGTTTGAAATAACTATCGAAACAAAAAAGACTTGTTATAGAAAAGGAAAACAAAGCATTACTGCAGGGTCAGTGTATGCGCCCGAGCAAAGTGCAAAATGAACAAGTGGCTCTGTGTATTCGATGGCATAAACGTGTTTAGTACTCCCAGTCTTGAACTTCTTTGGTGAGAGAAGTGTTTGAATCCACTGCAATTATCGCCATTTATGTGTGTCAATAAAGGCGCTAAAACAAAAGAAAGAAATATACAAGAGGTAAAATATGTGCCCTTCAAGTTTAAGAAAATTCGACTGAGATGAACATGTTTCACATCAAGTATTTCTTTTTGCATTTCAAGATACTGAAGATATTTTTTTAATTTACCGGTGCAGAATAGTGTGATCGAATTCCCAAAATCAAATTTTGTATATCGTAAGCATTTATGCAATGTCCACCGACATTATAGGCAGCCTGAGAAGACAAAATTGAAAACAAGAGTATCAGATCCATTAATAAAATTACTATCAACAGATTAAACAAATAAAAATTCAATTTTACCTTCGTGATACAAGTACTTTTAATATAATTCTGAGTTCCATATGCTAAGTAAGCCTGCAACCAGAACAAATGTTGCACATGGCATGTCATTCAAATAGTTAATTTTACTAAGAGTAGGAAAATTTGCACTTAGTCCACAGCGAATGAGAGTTCAATTTAGCATAATTTGCATTAAGTGCATTATTCAGGTGAAAATCAGATTAAACTCAGCAAAAACTATGGAGCCCACATTGAGAATCGAACTAATAATATTCTGTAATGATAACTGGCGACAGATTTAGCCTTTGATATGTACATTTATGACAGTAACAATGATTCATATTATACGCTACAGACTTAAAACCTGAAGTTGATAGAAAGTTTTGCAAGACATACATGCATAACCAAGGCATTGTGAATGTTAATCCAAAACGCAAGCTTCTCTTCACGCCGCATCTTCTTCGGATCAACAGTCTCGAGACTCTTAACTAAAGACCTGCACAGTTTCAATTAAATGCAAATTGGAATTTCTGGAAGGATAAATAACCCGCTGAATAAACATTGATGACACTGGTAACCATTTTTGAAAGAGATTAAAATAGAGATAAAAACCATTTCTCACTAGAATCCAGCCATGATGCTATCATTAATTAAAAGATGAGCAAAAGTTAAATGCTCAAACATGTTGACCTGAATTTCTGAAGCATTGTAGCAGCATAACTATAACTCTCGTCATCTAAGCATAACTTGAGGACTTCTATCATTGCAGTGTACGGTCCATCCTCTTGTTTTAAGCTTTCAAAATCACAATGCTCAACTTCGTCATTACAACGAGGACTCCAACTGCCGGATAAATTTCTGGGAGAAAATGTGCTGGACGAGCAGAATGATGAAGTAGAAGAAACTGAATACCCTTTCTGAGATTGTCTGGGGTTAGCCAATTTGCTGTAAATTGATGATATACATCTTATGATGTCTTCTGATAGTCTATCTGGAAAAATGTTAGAATTTCCAAGATGATCTGCAAGGTTACGGTGCCGAGAATAAGCACTCTTCTTTTCCTGCAATTGTAGACATCTTTTAATGAATGCCTCAAAGGAAAAACAATAATAAGCAGAATAATGAGTTTTAGAGGTTAGATGTAATAACCCTTTCAGATGACGACTTTGAACTAGGCATTTGAACCGAATCATTTGGGCCAGCTAAAGCACTTGTAGGGGAGGTTTGACTTTGATGGTCGTTGTACTCATTTGACATTCCTAATTTTATTTTCTGCGATGGTTGATGGGGTGTAACCGACAAAGATATTCCAGTGGGGTTTTGAATATGGGTCCCACTATTTCCCAGTAAACAAGGGACATGCTGTTGAAAAGCTGTCCTATAGAGTGTAAGAAGTCGGCGTTCCAAATGCGCTATTTCAACTTCGAGTGTTGTAATTTCTTTCACCAGTTCTGCTGAAGACTGCACCCAAAAGCCAAATAATCAAGATATGTTGATGTATCCTTGACAGAGAAGAACTACAAAAAAAAACAATTTCTAATTTTGAAACAGCAAATCTTGGTATGACTCGTAGATGGCATATGGTACTTCAGTATTTCGACATTTATTTTTTAGCTATAACAGAAGAAACCTTTTGCTAGTCGAAAAAGAAATTTCTCAGTTTCTACAATTTAAATGCAAAGAGTTCTACTAAATCACTTTATCAAAGTTACCGACTGTAGTCTGCAACTCTAGACCAGCAGTAAAGTGATTATTCAAACCAATTCTGAGCTGAAGGATTAGTGTTACAGACGTTGGTGCGGTAGGGATTGAGGTTAAGGACCGAGACAACAGAGTTCTCTAGAGGTAAAAGCCTCTAAAGAGGTAAATTCAGAAATTGTGTTAGCTCAAGGAAAATGCTTCAAGACTATTATTGCAGCTCAGATAGCTTTAATCTGAACAAATTAAAGCTTCAATTTGCAGATAAAGCTCACAATATTTTGTCGAATTTCGCCAAAATGTTATCAAAAGATGACACTAAAATCAGAACTTCGTATTTGGTATTGCTCCATGGAGAGTATGATGCAACTAATTTTGGCCACATTTCAGCCCCCTTCAATTATATTAGCTTCACTCTATGAAAACATTACAATATTTTTAGCTCACTATAGAATAACCCTGATACTCTAGCAGAAAATGTTGTAGTGAAAAATGAATACAGTTGTATGGAAACTGTTTACTCGAGGCGCGAGTACCCGATTTCCTTAACACAACCCTGACGGGGGTACCCACATTTTCAACAATTCAATGTCAAATAACACTTGATTCCTCGTTCATCCGAAACTGAAATTGAGAAAACTCCAAATGCTACCGACATACTCAGAATGTAGTTTCATAATATGCAATAATATTACACATCTAGCTAAACTATACACACACACACTTTCAGGCACTAGATTTCTACAGTAAAATGAACTTGAAGTGGAAAAATACATACAGGATTTAGATGGTGGGAAGGCGCTGGGGACATATTAAGCACATGACCACTGCAAAGCAAAAGGCAGAACCAAGAATGGATTATTAATACATAAAAAGGGTTAAAAAAAAATCAGTGTAAAAAGTAAGAAATATAAAGTTACCTGTTAAGAGATGGGGAAGGGCATTCCATCAGCGCCATTGAAATGATTATTGAAGCTCAGACACTACTAGTGTCTATAATATTTGAGCATAGCAGAAAATGGTGAAGGCAATCATAACAAATGTATGTATATATTAAATAATGAGAAGGGGGGCCAAAGATTTTATTGCATTAAGTAAAAATACTCCTACAAATTGATTATCACAAAAAATAATTCCAACAATATCTCGGAAATTAGGTATATGGCCGTAATCTGCAACACACAAAAACTCAAGAAGGACAATAATATTAAATGCAGATAACCCACTGGAAAAACTAAAAAAATAATATGGAGTGGGTGGCCAGATACAATAAATGATCAATGATATTTTATAAATATAATTAAATCATCAGAGATTCAGTGAGTAATATAGAAAAAAATAAAATAAATAAGGGAAGAGGGTCATTAAAACAGTGGCAGGCATCTTAAGAGAATTGTAATAAAAGTAGTAAAGTCAATCGGCATTTTCTGGTGATGATTTAATAAAACGTAAAATATGATAATAAAAAAAAAAGATAATCAAACGTAATATATTTAAAGCTTGGAGATTTAGAATTCTGAAATGATATATTCTAAATGTATAGTTATACATACATACATGTAGTCTGTTAGGTGCAGATCTCTAGACTGTAGATGTCCCATAGGAAATTGCATTGAAGGGAAAGCGACAACTGTGTAAACATAAAGTGGAAATAAAAGAGAGAACAATAATGATTTTATTTAGTTGTAGTAATAATTGTGGTCGCATGGTGATCATGAAAGTTATGAATAATATTGAATTGATGGAAAATAATAGGAAAAAAATTGAATTGACCCTTTTTTTTTTTGATAAATTAGGAAAATTTAATGGCCTATTATTAGATTACAGCAGCAGAAGAGAAATAAAGAAGTTGGGGGAAAAAGAACATGAAAATGACCTGAGGGGAGGGGTTGACCTGTTTCGGTCAGTTTATTAGAGAAGCAGGTTAGGGATTTATTAGAGTATCAGTTTATTCGTTACGCCTACTACATCCTAATCCAGATCAACTAATCACCTATCAAAATATTCTTGTAGTTATCTGATTCTCAAATTTGCATTTCTAGTCCCTTGATTTAGGTCGATTATTACGATTGATCCACTGACTTCGTATACGGACTATATTAGGTTCTCCAACCTCTCTATATACATTCTTTAAAGATCAAGTTTAAGCGTAATTCTAACAAAAATATATATTTTCAGAATCAGAATTGTAGATTAGATGCGAAGCAATCCAAATTTATTTTATAGAAATGTACTTTTGAATCTATAATCAAAGTTTGAGGATCTAATCAAAATATCGACTCAAATTCCAGTCTCACATGCAGCGAGAGGAAGTGTTATAGAAATTTCAATATTCTATAGACAATGACGGGATAAATGGATTGTTTGGATGATGCGACATGATTTCATGAATAGCCTAGATGATGCCTAACATGTTCGAGTCGAGGTTTGATCAGATCCACGACCTAATAGTATTGTGCAAATATAAAACTTTAAGGGGCTTTTATGTACATACAAGGATTGAGGTGCACTAAATATGAGGTCCAAACTATAAGTGACAAATAAGTGGTTTGCGTTGAATTTGGGTTGATTCCAAATTGATTGGTTTTTTAATGAGTTTTGTTCATAATGGTTCCAATGGGAAACCAATTTCAATCGAGAAAGGAATCATACTCAGTCCAACTCTTATAACCCTCTCTTCTACATGTTTTTCCCCAAAAAAATTACGACGTATGGTGTCGAACACCCCTCGAACAGGACACGCCTTCGACGCGGTTCCGACATGTATCGAACACGGCTGATATGTGTCCTTGAATAAAAAAGTAAAAAAATATTTTCACACATTTCACACACGGCCCACACGGATTAAGATACGGGTGTCCACTTTTCTTTAAAGAAATTAAGTATTTTGGGGTTAAAATACAATATTATAGAAAATAAAAAATTAAAAACTTTTCGTCCTTTATTAAAAAAGACTCCACAATATATAAAAGGTGAGACCGAAATGAAGGATGTCGGTGGAGATGCTTTGAGTTCATTGATGACATTGAAATTTTAGAAATTGCAAATCTCCTTTTGATGATTCGAAATTGAAACATGATTTGCTTGTAAGTTGATGAAAAATCATTCTGATATTTGACCAAATAATGAAGATTTGACTCTTTGTATTTGCATTATTTGTATTAGGGGTGTTCATGAGTCGCGTCGGCTCACGAGCTCGGCGAGCCCGCTCGAAAATAGCTCGAGTTAGCCTATCGAGCCGAGCTCGAGCCAAAAAAATGCATGTTCGCCAGCTCGAGAGCCGGCTCGCGAGCTGGAATAAAAAAATAATTTTTAATTAATATATATAAAAAATAAATATCTATTCACATATTTTTATATAATATGATACATTATAATAATATATGTATAAATATATTTTTGACATTAATTATAATTATATTTAATTATATATGAATAAATATAAAATCACTAATATATTTTTAAAAAAATATATTTTTTATAAAAAAAAAATTTAATTAATTTTTTGAGCTCGAGCTCGACTCGGCTCGAGTCTAGCTCGAGCTCGAGCTCACTTTTCTGCAACTCGTCGAGCTCGACCTCAAAAATTGTGGCTCGAGTTCGAGCTCGAATTTTTGGCCCAGCTCGACTCGTGAACACCCCTAATTTGTATGATGATTATTGTTTAGTTGTTATTTTCACTTAGTTGCATTAGAGGATTTGTACAATGAAGCATTTGTTTTGTACTTTATGTTGTGTTGAATATGTAGTTATTCTTATTTTTCATTTGTTATTGACTTAATGAGTATTGATAAGTAATTAACTTTTTTATGACATATCGAGTTTTTAAAAATAAATAAGTAATTTATATTATATATATATATATATATTAGTACTGTGTTGTATCCTATGATTTTTAAAAATTGTCGTTTGTGTCGTGCAACGTGACACGTGTCCCGTGTTTGTGCATCATAGATAATATTACATTAGACCAACTTGGATGAACCCAATTTGAAACCAAAATAAATTTTCTAGAACCCAACCCAACACAAAATTAGTTAGATTGAGTTGAAAGGTTCCAAAATTAGATTCACACTTCTAGTTCAAACTGTGAAATAATATTTGTTATTCATCTCCATTAAAAGATTTAGTTTGTCTCGTCCAAAATGTTGAAAAGAGATTTCAACGTTAGTCAAGGAACTATATAAAATTAGTTCTTACCTTTTCAATAATTAATAATTAATAATTAATATTGCAATTGCTCCCCTTAACCACACAATTTATATCAAATGAAATTAGTCTACGTATTACTTTTATTAGTTAATAGTCTATTTTGTAGGTCTAAAGGGGTGGTTCTCGAATACATAGGGAGAATTGAGTCCCATTGAGCTCGCTTTAAAAATGCTAGAAGAATATTAATCAAGAAATAAGAGAAAGAGAGATAAACTTATATTGTAGGATCAAGGATGACATAAATGGGGGCAAACCCGATAGAGTTGGTAGTGCATCTGAAAGTTGTGGTCTTGATCACAGGTTCGATTCCATGTTATTTATTTATTTTATGTAAGAAATTTATTTTGTATTGGTATTTAATTATTTATATATATTATTTTAATTAAAATTGTCAATCTAATATTAAAAATAGGCAAAATATATTTGATTCAGCATGCTGCATTATTTGTATCAAAGTGATTTATTTAACTTACGTTGTTGAGAAATAGATGATCATGAGAAATAAATTATCAGACCCTTCTTGTAATTTTCGCGAGAACAATTAAACTATGAATAGTAAAGTCCACATTTTTCTTTTTGCTAAATTGTTTTTTGAAAGTTAGCTAAATTTTGACATATTTTTTATTTAAAGAAAACTTGATAACATACAATTCAATGCAATTTTATAAGACAATTATTTTTTCCAGAACATGCCAACCAATTATGAAAATATTATTCCGCATTTTTCATTCAATAATCCTCGACAAAATACAAGTTGTAAATCCTCAAAACAAGGACCACTAAACATGGAAACTTCAACAACTACCCTTTCTTAAAATTGTAAATTAATATCCTACAACTTAAAGACACGTACAATAAAAGCTGGAGGTATAACAAACTATAGGGTAAAAATAAAAATTGAGTAAAAAGAGGAAAATTTCACCTAAATATTTAGAGAAATTTGTATATATGTCAAAGTTATCAGTCATTTGAGTAATATCTGAAAATTAACTGACTAATTATTTTTCTACACATTTGAGAAATAAAAGCTATTAATTATTATTTTATCAAAAAAAAAATCTATTAATTATTAATGACTAATCATATTGAGAAATAAATGCTAAACATTTTTCGTACCAACAAAAGGCCTAATTGGATGGCATATTCATCTCAGAAAATTTATTTTCATGATATTTTAGGGATTGTGAAATGTGTATTTGGATGAGTTTTTTAGAGAAAAATTTGTAATGATTATGGTTTGGTGTGATATGTTTTTTGTCGTGAAAAATTTGTTTGAATTGATATTTGTTAGGAATTTATTTGTTAAAAGTTTTGATGATGACAAGATAGGTTTTAATGTTAGACCCCTGGAAATATAAGTTTGTTTTTCATAGATTATCATGTATCAAGCGATAAGATGTTTATCGAGTTGTAACTTTTAGTGTTGGGTATCAGCTGCCGTCGATTTGGTTTGGCTCAGAAATCCCGAGCTCGTTTCTATATTCGATCACACACAGTGTAGTATGTAGGACACTCAGTTTGCATTCACATAGAATCAAACACCCAAGCCCTAATCACCCCGGTAACACCCTCACAAGATCTCTCACACTCAAACTCGAAACTAAGTTGTCACTAAGACGATTCACTAAGAATGTTTTCGAAAGAAGAGAGAAGATTTGGTGTATTTTGGTGTATTTAGGTGTATATAAAGAGGTGGGAATAAGCACTTATTTATAGTGGTGGAAAGGGAACTCAAAAGGTAGGCTGAGAAGAAACTTGGAGTGCACTCCAAGGAAGATGGAGCTTAGTGTGCACTCCAAGAAAAATAAAGGGGCTGCCAAAAGGGATCATGGGCTTGGGTTAATTTTGGGGAGAACCAAATGAAAATGGGCCACAAGAGTTGGGCCAATATTTCAACAATCTCCACCTTTGGCCCAACACCACTACACTGAATCGAATGAAAACGCGGGAATCACATCATCGCCAAAATACCTGCACACTAAACACACAGTTAGTACTGATAACCTGCACACTAAATACAAAGTTAGTACAGATAATAAATAACAAGCACAAAGCATGTTAAATCACAAAGAGTAACACAAAGTTAAACACACATGACACAAAGTCACGCATACGACACACAGTCAAGCAAACATAGAACACATAAACACAAGACCTAATCATTAGGATCTAAGTTCAAAGTTCTCATGCATGAATGAAATTTCTCAACAGATAAACACTTAGTTCCCATATCTGCCGGATTAAACTGAGATGGAATTTTCTCTAAATTCACAATTCCTTTTTCAACGATATCACGAATGAAGTGGAACCTAACATCGATATGTTTAGTTCTATCATGAAATACTGGATTTTTACACAGCTGAATTCCAGATTGACTATCAGAATAAACAACTACTTTATCGTCTAGAAAACCAATTTCAGACAATAAACCTTTTAACCAAACTGGCTCTTTCAAGGCTTCGGTTATAGCAATATATTCCGATTCAGTGGTTGATAAAGCAACAACATGTTGTAATTGAGATTTCCAACTTATGCAAGAGCCACACAAAGTGAACACATAGGAGGTGGTGGATTTCCTATTATCTCTATCATTTGCATAATTAAAGTCAACATAGCCAATCAAATTCACACCTTGAGCAGATTTAGAAAATTTTAGGCTAATATTCAAAGACCCTTTAAGGTACCTAAGCAACCATTTCACAGCATCCCAATGGGGCATGCCTGGGTTAGACATGTACCTACTCAAACAACTTACAGTGTATGCAATATCCGGTCTAGTGCTAATCATCTGGTACATAACCGAGCCAATTGCATTGGAGTACGGCACTTTAGCCATTTCAGCAATTTCAGAATTAGTCTTTGGAGACTGATCCTTACTTAACACAAAGTGAGCAGCAAGAGGCACATTAGTAGATTTAGCATTAGACATAGCAAATTTACTCAAAATCTTTTCCACATAGGAAATCTGATTTAAATGTAAAATTCGATTCTTCCTGTCTCTCTCAATGTTCATTCCTAAGATCCTTTTAGCATCACCAAGATACTTCATATCAAAGTTTTCACTAAGACATTTTTGAACATGTTCGATTGATTTTAAGCATGGACTCACTAAGAGCATATCATCAACATATATGAGCAAGAAGATAGGCATAGATGCATTTTCTTTAAAGTACAAGTAATGATCATAAGAGCTTTTTTTAAACTTCAAAGACAACATGCACATATCGAATTTTTTATTCCATTGCCTTGGTGATTGTTTTAACTCATACAATGATTTGTTCAACAAACATACATGATTTGGCTTTTTGGGGTCAACAAAACCATTAGGCTGTCTCATGTAAATTTTCTTGTCAAGTTCACCATGCAAGAAGGCAGTTTTAACATCTAACTGTTTCAATTCCCAGTCAAAATGAGCAACTAATGCAAGCATAATGCGCACAGTGACAAACTTAACAACAGGAGCAAAGATCTATGTGTAATCTATCCCCTCTTTTTGAGTAAATCCCTTAGCCACTAGTCTAGCCTTAAATCTAACTCTTTCACCCTCATCTTTAACTTTATAAAGCCACTTACAGTCCACAACAGAACAATGTTCAGGCTTAGGTACAAGAGTCCAGGTTTGATTAACGTGCAAAGAATTCATTTCATCGTTCATAGCATTTAACCATTCTTTAGAGTTCTTAGATTTTAAAGCTTCATTATATGACTTAGGTTCACAATCATCCGAAGATTCAAACACACTGAAAGCATGAGTATCGATATGAAAGTCATCAAATCTTGTGGGTTGTCTAATGTTTATCCTAGGTCTGTCCCTAGTAAGTTGATAATTATCTAACTCAACATTTTCAGGCACATCTTCCACATTATCATGCACATCAGGTAAATCATTTTCAGGTTCATGCACATCAGAAACAGATACATCTGATTGCTCCACCTTAAAAGGAGCAGTGTCAGAAACAGGCAAAAGCACAGAAGCAGATAAACATGGAAAGTCAGATTCGTTAAAGACGACATCTCTACTTATTACCACTTTATAACCAGGTTCATCTCTAAGCCAAAGCCTATAACCCTTCACACCATCCGGGTATCCTAGGAAAACACATTTTTTAGACCTAGGTTCAAGTTTATCACATTTTTTATGAGCATATGCAGCGCAACCAAATATTCGCAAATTGGAGAAGTCAATTTGTTTACCAGACCAAACAGACTCGAGGCATTTACCATTTAACGGCACAGAGGGGGACCTATTGATTAGATAGGCAGCAGTACACACTGCTTCACCCCAGAACTCTTTTGAAAGCCCAGAAGAAGCCAACATGCTCCTCACCCTTTCAAGTAGAGTTCGGTTCATCCTTTCTGCCACACCATTTTGCTGTGGTGTGTAAGGAACTGTCTTATGCCTTCGAATTCCAGATTTCACACACAAAGTGTCCAACAAATTATTACAGAATTCTAGCCCATTATCAGTTCTAAGATTTTTAATCTTTTTACCTGTCTGATTTTCAATTAACACTTTCCAATTTTTGAAACTCTCATAGACATCAGATTTTTGTTTTAGCAACAAAACCCACACTTTTTTAGAGAAATCATCAATAATTGACAGGAAATACATCTTTCCACCGTGTGTAGGAACACTGGCAGGTCCCCACACATCAGCGTGCAAATAATCAAGAATGCCAGTACATTTAGATCGATTGGGGGAGGGGGAAACAGGAAAGCTGACTTTATGTTGTTTACCTTTCACACATGATTCACAAAAAGGCACGCAAGAAAGCTTATCAGTACCAAACGAACCAGCTTTATGCAAAATTTCCAAACCTTTACTACTCATGTGACCTAGTCTACAATGCCACAGTTCAGTTTTGTCTTCTTTGACAACATTCACGGAACAAGGCATAGACTTAGCAATGCAAACATACAAGTTATTTTTCTTTTCAGCTTTTAGAACCACTAAAGATCCTCTCATGATTTTCATCATACCCTTTCCCCACCTACCTTCTAGCCCATCATCTTCTAATGCAGCACATGAAATTAAATTATTGCACAACTCAGGCACATATCTAACATTTTTAAGTGTCAGACTAAAGCCAGATTCACACATCAAAGAAATGTCCCCTATACCAATGATTTTACACTTCTTTTCATTAGCCAAAGACACAAACTCATTATTCACTTCTTTATAAGTGGAGAATAAATCTTTAAATGGTGACATGTGAAAAGTACATCCAGAATCAACAAGCCATTCATTTTCACATAAAGAAGCAGAATGCACAGTATTCACAGAAGACACATCACAACACTCAGTTACCATAAAGATTTCACCATCACTCTCATTACCGGAAGCTTTATTAGCTTGTTCCTTTTGTTTCTTTGGACATTCTTTAACATAGTGACCAGATTTACCACAGTTATAACACTTTCTGTTATTAGACCTCGACTTAGATCTATTGCGGTTTTCATTTTTCTTTTTGTCACGATCTTGACCAGTTTGGTTATTGTAGGACTTCTTATTTTTATCCCTTCCTCGAACAAATATAACCTCACCATGATTTTTACTACCCGTATTAGTTCTTAAATCCATTTCTTTACTTTTTAAACCGTTTACCACAGTTTCAAGGCTAACTTGATCTCTACCATACTTAATAGCAGATTTTACATCATTATATGTATCAGGTATGGCATTTAAGAGCACAATCGGAGTATAATCATCAATATTTTTGTCACCGGTTTTTTTAATATCTTGAACTAGTTTTGTAAACACATCAAGATTTTCCTCTATGTCTTTATTCAAATCAAGTTTGAATCGAAAAAAATTTTCAAGCAAAAACATCTTACTAGGCAACGAAGTCTCAGTATATAATTCTTGCAATTTTTCCCACAAATCTTTGGCACTTTTCTGATCTCCTACCTTTCTTAACACCGAGTCAGAAAGATTGAGAATAATGGATGAGTACGCAAGCTCATCCATTTCTGCCTTCTTTTCAGCAGTATCAGAATCAGAAAATTGGAGATTGATACATTTAAACACACGTTGTTGTATCAAAACTCCTTTCATTTTCTGTTGCCAAATACTAAAGTCTGAGCGCCCATCAAAAGGAGCTAGACTATAACCAGACATAGACCCCATCACAAATCACACAGATTAAGATAGTATAAATAAACAGGCACACAACGGAAGCAAACAAATCACACATATTTTTCTATTTCTATATGCAGATAAATCTCAATCCTATCCGTTTCAAACGGTATCTAAACGAAAATGGTAAAATGGGGTTCAAGCCAATTTACCTGAGCGAATTCCAACCGTATGGAACTCATTTTACCTGTTTCGTTCCTAGATTCGGCGCACGTCGGGCAAAGGCGCGACGGGCGGGCTGTCAACAGACAGAGGCTGATAAGCCAGCAACGAGCAACCACGGGCAGCCGCGACAGGCGCAGGCACGACGACGGGCAACAACCGTGGCTCTGATACCACTGTTGGGTATCGGCTGCCGTCGATTTGGTTTGGCTCAGAAATTCCGAGCTCGTTTCTATATTCGATCACACACAGTGTAGTATGTAGGACACTCAGTTTGCATTCACATAGAATCAAACACCCAAGCCCTAATCACCCCGGTAACACCCTCACAAGATCTCTCACACTCAAACTCGAAACTAAGTTGTCACTAAGACGATTCACTAAGAATATTTTCGAAAGAAGAGAGAAGACTTGGTGTATTTTGGTGTATTTAGGTGTATATAAAGAAGTGGGAATAAGCACTTATTTATAGTGGTGGAAAGGGAACTCAAAAGGCAGGCTGAGAAGAAACTTGGAGTGCACTCCAAGGAAGATGGAGCTTAGTGTGCACTCCAAGAAAGATAAAGGGGCTGCCAAAAGGGATCATGGGCTTGGGTTAATTTTGGGGAGAACCAAATGAAAATGGGCCACAAGAGTTGGGCCAATATTTCAACATTTAGATTAAGTGCTTTTTATTTGTCCTTTTTAGTTTTGCGAGTCTTAACGCTTGTAGCGTTAGTAGAATTCTAAGTGAGTTTATTAATGCTAGAATTCTGAGTGAGTCTATTGAAGAGGTTGAAGAATCGGCAAGCGCGGGCGACAATCAGAAGACCATCTGTAATATTACCTCAAATGACATCGTTCTACAAGCGACATTTATCTATGTTCAAGACAATGCTGAGTTACTTGATAGCGTGCATCATAAGCAATTGGATATTAGATGTCATCTCAAACCATTTAATGTTCAACGGGCATTTATTTAAATACATTTAATGTTTATCAAAGTCATTTAATGCATTTACCGCTGATGAAGTACGGAGAGCATCAAACTCATTGGATGTCAACATAAGACAACTGCCGAAGTCTGACAAATTGCAGCAAATATCCGGGATTCACCAATCCATTTAACTTTTCTGAGTGAAAGTTTTGCATGCGCCTCAGAATGGCTCTAACGGATCTAACAAAAGGTTTCAACGGATCTAATATAAGGTCTCAATTGATCTATTCAGGGAATTGCGTATAAATAGAACTTCAATATGCTTTTCTAAAGAGAAGAAATTTCACGAGTTTAAACAGAATACATCCTAAGCAGAAATAAACTCTCGATTCTGAAGTTCACCCTCAGAAAATCGAATTTTGAGCATCCAGTCCAAAGATATTTCTCTATCTCTTTTTAGAAGAACCTAAACCGAAGAGAATATCAACTAAGTTTTTGACTTATCCAAAACAAACAAACCTATTTCTGTGTGAAATTCTTCATCCTCTCTTTCAAACTGAGTGTGAGAAAAGTTGTTGGATATCTGCATTATTTCTGAGTGGAAGAAGCACATCACTAAAGGTGTTCTTGGAGCAGACGCTTGTGTAGCTAGGGAGCTCAAGACGTTTTTATTTTGTACATTGTATTGGAGAAGACTCTGTGTGAATATTCATATTCAATATAGTGAATTCATTTGTGATATCGAAGAAGAAGGACGTAGTTGGGACTACACCACCTAGCGAACCTTGCAAATTGTGTCTCTTTTACTTATTGCTTTATTTCGTTCTTTATTGCACATCTTTTAAATCTAACAATCAAGTAGAGATTATTTATTGCACAAAAGAGTTAGTAGAGTTTTGCTAAACATTTTATTAATTTTGTCTCTGCGCAACATACACCAAAGCCAAAGACGCTAAATATATTTTTATTGTGCACTTAACTGTGAATCATAGTTGTGAAAGGCGCGCCATGGTGCAGCCTCCACGCCATGGTTCATGGCATGGCGCCGACCTTCTATAAGGCGTACGCCAACAACGCCATTCTCGCCATGGCGTGCGCCTTGGAGGCGTGAAATGGCGCGCCATTTCAAAGTTTTGAGGGTAGCGTCGGCAACAGCAACAGACACGTTAGGGTAGCCGGCGTCATCGGTGGTTAGGTTCAGTTATTGGGAGAAGAGGGGAGATAGAGAGGGAAGAAGCATGTGGGCGTGCAGCAGGACGTAGAGAGAGGGGATTGAAAGTTAGGGTTTGAGGTTTTAATGATTTTTCTTAGATTGGAAATGACAATTACCATATTTAACTAGTTGACCCAACTAAATTAGGCTAATATTCCTTCAATTTCGACCCAATTTATGCCTAAACCCAAATTTGCCAAATCTGACTATTTGACCCAATTATCTTGGCAAAAATAATCCTTCAATTTTGATCCCAATTTATGCCCAAAAAACATTTAAAGTTATAGTTATATAAAATAAATATGGTAGCTACAATTTTATAAGATTATGCAAAAATTGGAAATTATAGGATGATCATTATAATTATAATTCTTAATTGTATATAATTTATATATTTAATTTATATATTGCTTCATTTGTTAATAGGTAGTTCCTTGTTAAAACTTGTTATTTATGATTTATCTAGGATTTATCTAGGATTAATCAAGCATATTATTGATATATTAGTATATATAATTACTTTATTATTTTTAATTCCTCCTTCAAAAAGGCGTTCGCCTCGCCGCGCCATCGCCACGCCGCGCCATGGACCCTTGTCGCCACGCCGCGCCATTCGCCATTCACAACTATGCCGTGAATCTAAGTTTAGATCACTATATCTCTTTGTAGTCTTCAAAACTAGTTCTAAGTTAAATCTCTATTAGTCAGTCTTTGAGCTCAAGTTCTTTTTAGATCATTACTGTTAAACGAAAAAGAAAAGAAAAACTTGATTTAATCGAAAAAAATTTAAAAAGGATCAAGGTCTATTCTACCCCCTTCTAGGCACTTATCCAAACCACTTGAAAGAGAAAATTGAAAAAGTAATTATAACAAATAATTTGATTGGTAAGTGTGTGAAATGATGTATACAATAGAAACTCGATAAATTAATACTCGATTATTTAATAAATTCTTTAAGATAATATTTTTGGCCGGTCCCGACTCGGGGATAGGGTGCTAAATTAATAATTCGCTAAAATTATAAGATAATACATTTTTGATAATTTCTATAGACCCCATATACGATATAAATTAATAATTCCTTATATATTACATATTACATGAATGATTTATAAAGATTTCTTGAAAAATGACTCAATTGTCTTTTGTTTTTTGTTGAAATCAATTTCACCTTGAATCTTCCTTATCATTGTAAGAACTTTTGTTTTCTCATAGCTCAACAAGAAATTATTCAATGTGAGACTTGGATTATCTTTGTTGTGTTTGCATTATGCTCTTCGAATCTCGTCGGCCATTGTTGTTTTTTTCATACTTTTAAGATGAGAAGCCATGTTGTGTGTATGATATTTTGTGTTAGCATATTTTGATCTTGTATTTATATGCAAAATACTTTTTAATATCCATAAAGTGATACATCGAACACAACAAGTATAATAAGGTGGGAGATTGAAGTGTTCTTTCAAATTGGGCCGTTCATTTGATATACGTACATTCATTGTACAATAATTAAGTGAAAGTTTGAAAGATGTTTGTAAATTGAATTTTTCGTTATAAATTAATAAAATATTAATTAATATATAAATTAATAATTATTAATTTATCGATTAATTAATAACTCTTTTAATTAATAAATTTTGGTGGTCCCATGAGTATTAATTTATAGAGTTTTTACTGTATATGATTGATAGGTATATAGAAGATTGCAAAATATAGTTAAGAAAAGGAGAATTTGGACGAGAATTTGGGTGTTATATTTATTTAGAATTTTGTGATTTAAAAATTTGAAAATGAGGCTTGAAAACATAAACAAACAAGGCCTTATATTGTAAGAAATAGAGCATAAATGCCAAAAGGGTATATCAATAAGAGGTGACACATGAAAAAAAAAAGTTTTCTCTGTTCCAAATTCCTATTTCATCTCCTATTTCAGATAGTTGGTTATTTGACACATGTAATTCAGAAATACATTTTTTAAGAGATGTTTAACATGTATACATTTTTTAACACTGTGTCAATTATCTAATATATGAAATAGGAGATGAAACACGGTTTTGGAATAAAAAATCTAATTCCAAAAAATACATACATTCATTCGTTAATTCTTCTAGCGAACGAGAAATTCGCAATGATTTTTCAATAACACAGACGGTGAATAGCCTATTTCGTTAATACAGAATTTTTTTTGTGGATCAAACTTTTTTTTATTTCACTGTTATGAATACATGACTACATACATACATTTGTTGATATTTCTAGATTAATTCCCAAACTCATTTGTATTACCTAAAATCTGTACACCAAATTTAATCTATATCATCTTCCTACTGCCATTTTTGGCAAGTTAATGATGATAATAACAAATTTAGAAAAGGAAAAAAAAACTTGAGATTCAAAATCATCAAGTGAGGGGAAGCACAGATCCTTCATTGATTGTGGTAAGCCTCATCCTAAACGATCGAACGGCCAATTTCGCTCTCCTCATAGAACCTGATCTCGATACCCCAAACCCTAACCCCGAGGCTGAAACCTTGCTCTCATTATTGTTATAGATCTGATTCTTATGGTAATCGGACGGCGGATCTTGATCATCCACCACCAACACGGGAGAAATCCGAGCTTTCTTCTTCTTATTCCGTCGACCACCACCGTTGATCTTCTCAATAGCGGCGGTGGCCTTGACGGCTAAAGCAGCCATATCGGCGGCAGATAAGCGATGTTGAAGCTTAGTCGTAGGGAGCACGAAATAGAACTGAGCAGGGTCGAGAAGGTGTTGAGGTTGGAGAGAAGGTATGTAATCTTCGAAATACAACAGATCTGAGTTGCAGAGGAAGAATGAATCAGGAGATGAAGAAGTTTCGGAATCTAGGACTTGTGAGACTGTGACCGGAAGGGAGTATTGGCGTAATTCTCCATTAATTGATACTACATTTGCTGCAGATTGTTGTTTGCTGTGGCGATCAGATGAAGAAGAAGAAGAAGATAAACAAGCGCCCATATTTGAAGTGTGATTTGTTTTGTTGTATATGAAGGATGTATTTATAATGAATCGTATAGAAGGGAGAAATGGGTTGAAAGTCAAAGGAATGGTGACTGTAAGGTGACTCACCTTCCTAGCAATGGGGCACTCTTCATCTATCCAGCACGTGTACCAAATTAAAAAAAAAAAGAGTCAGCCAATTATGGAAAATATTGCATTTTTTCAAATATTACAGCTGTCATTCGTTCAAAGATTTTTAATGTATTTGCAACACTGTTATATTATAAAGGATCTCATTTATGTTTGTTTATATTTTTAGTCGAAATTTAATTTTTTTTTAAATATGTATTATGATGTTGGTAACGGTCATATAGTGAAATATTAAAACCCTACTTTTTCTCTAAATTTTTCTATAGAAGTTCTTTTAAAAAAATTTAGAAAAGATTGTGGCACGCCAACCAAGCGCATCAATTGAATTTTATTCTGAAATACACTATTTTTTTAAGAATACTAGCCACCCTGCACGCGATGTTCGTGTGCGTAATTATTGTTTAGTATAACTAAAAAATACAAGTAATATCAATTTAAAAAAAATATTAGAATTTTGTTGAGAAAAAAATGGGGATTTGAGAATTTAGATAAATGGAGATTTGAAATAGTGTGGGATAGTGGGTGGAGAAGTGAGAATGTGTATTTTAAGTTGCACATGCAAATGATAAATTTAGCCTTATTTTCAACTACTTGTGTGTATTAATTCTAATGGTATATTTAGATAAATGAAAAATGGTGTGACTACTACCTACTTATCATGAAGTTTCTATTTAAAATTCACTTATATTTTCAATTTAGAAAAAAAACAAAAGACTAAAATGCGTAAAAATTCTAAAAATAACTTCCACTTGTGAGTCAAAAAGGGCTTTCTTTTTATAATAGTATAGATATGACCAACTAATTGGCCTTTAAATTTTGATGATATATATATATATTTGTGCGAGTTTTAAACAAAATCCCATGATATATAATTAATAAAAATAGAAAAATAAAAAAATAGAGCGGGGTTTACCCAGTGCGCACCTAACGGTAGCGGCTGCGGATTCCCTTGTCATAAAAAAAAATAGAAAAAAGAAAAATGTTAGCACGAACAATTCAAAATTGTGTTGATATCTTATGTCTGGAGCAGACCATATGAAGAATTTAATAAAATGTGGAATTATTGGTTGGTGAAATATTTGTTTAGAAAAGAATCCATGTAATTAATTCCGGTGTCCAACCTACGACAAAATGCTCAGTTTTTGTAATAGGAATCTGAGACATTAAACAGAGTTAATTTTAGTTTAATATATTTGGTAGACAATAGATGAATTAATAATGAAGAAGAATCTAATAGTTAATCTGGCCAGATATGCCTTGCCCAAATGCATCAATTCCAGCCAGATAATACCTTGCTCAATTGACTCATCTTCTTAATGTAGTCCATCTTAATATCTTATGGTGCTCATTAATTTGCATGAAAGAATTCACTACAGTTGTAAATGAACAGAGTTTTAATAAATGAATGAGGTAATGAAGTTCATTTAAAAAATTTATTGAGTTTCAAAAATTATATTTACACTTTGTTTGCTTGTTACCTAATTGAAGTCAAAAGAACTTTATACAAGTTGAACAAAAGTAGGGATCGAGTAGATTAATATTTTTACACATTGAAGTACTTTTTTCTAACTAAATCGAGTTTTGAACGTTATTGAACAAAACAAATGTGTTCAATCTTATTTGTCATGTTAAATGGATCAAGTTCAAACAAGTTATTAATAATGCAATTCGAGTTAAATATTCCGTATCTAGATTTATTTTTTAGTTCTAATTGATGGATATATAGAGCATAGTCAAAATCACAAAATACCTTTAGAAAAAATGATAATTCACTTCAACCCTTATACAATCAAATCTCAATTTAGTTTAATCCCAAACTATTTAACACCAAAATTATTGTCTTTGTTGAAACTAATTAATACAAAGGACTGAGCAAAGAAATAACAAAACAAAAAAATGATCTCGGAATGGTCAACGGAGGTTTGACCATAATTGTTGAGAAATAGAAAGGCTTATAAGCGTGTTTCTCATTTACGCTTTTGTATTTATTTTGGTGTATTGTTTAGTTACCGTTGGGGATAGATATATAAATCCTTTTCTTTGTATTCTTTGGATATTATCTCATTATTAGTTCTAATGAAATTCTTTCCCCCAAATTGATCTTCTTTACATGGCATCAAGAGCAGCTATGATCCTGGATTCCATCCTCCATCTTCTTCGATAATTTTTCTCCTTTCTGATTGTGGTTCAAGAATCACATTGATTCTTGCTGCGATTTATCAATCGTTCGTGGTTCAAGATTTGCCGATTACATCTTGCTGCGACGTTATCAGATTCCGATTGAGGTATAAATCTCCGACTGCATCTTATTGCATTTTCAGATTCTCCGTCATATCCTTTTCCGAATGTCGAAATCAGATACAGAAACCTCTTCCAGCACACCTGTCGCATACGATATAAACGATCCCCTTTATGTTCATCCATCGGATGTTTCTAATCTACATCTTGTTCCTCATGAACTTCGTGGTTCGGAGAATTATGGCGTATGGTGCAAATTATGAAATTAGCCCTAAATTGTAAGGGCAAAATCGGCTTCATAACTGGAAAGTGTAAAAAACTAGCCGAAGATGCACCTACTTTTGAACAGTGGGAAAAATGTAATGCGTTGGTTCTTTCTTGGATCCTCAAGTGCGTTAGCAAGGACATCTACAATGGATTGGTGTATTCTGATAGTGCTGCGGACGCTTGGAAGGATCTTGAGGAGCAATTCAACAAAACTAATCGTTCTCGGATTTTTGCACTCTTCAAGGACATTAACTCTCACAGTCAGGGCACTACCACCATCACAGCCTATTACTCGAAGTTGAGGCAAATATGGGAAGAATATGACTCTTTGGTCAATCTACGTAACTGTGATTGCAAGGCTTCCAAGCATGTGTTCAATTATGCGCAAGAGCACAAGTTAATGCAGTTTCTCACAGGTTTACATGAATCTTTTGGACCTCTTAGATCGCAGATTTTGATGATGGATCCACCACCTACGCACAAGCAGGCCTATTATATGTTGTGTAATGAAGAATCCCAGAGAGGGATTCATAATCAATCAAGTGGTGAAAATCCAGTCAGCTTCTATTCCAATGCACCGAGAAACACTGATATTGTGTGCGACCACTGTAATATTCCAGGCCATAACAAAGAGTCTTGTTACAAGCTCATTGGCTATCCTCCAAGAGGTAGAGGAAGAGGAAGGAATAGAGGAGGTCGAGCAAGCAGAGGTCAAGGCCGAAATTACTCCATCAACCAAGCTGTTGCCACTCAAAATCATGGACAACAGGCTGCTACCATCACTGAATCTAATCACCCATCTGAGGGTACCAAAGTAACCTCTACCTCTGAGCTCAACCATCCTGTATTCACACCTCAGCAATATCAACAGATATTGAGTCTTTTCCAACAGACTAATTCCAACTCAGTGAATCAGGGCCCACCAACTTGCAACACTGTCACAGGCAACAACTCTGGTAATGCAGGTATTCCTGGTAATTTACATTACAACTATGTTGATTGGATCATTGACACTGGAGCCAATCATCATATGAGTTGTAATATAAAACTCTTTAAGTCCTTAAAAATTGATTCTCTATATCATTCTTCTGTGAACTTACCTAATGGTGATGTGGCTGCTATAAAACAAAGTGGGAATGTTATAGTCTCTGATAACATTGTTCTTGAAAATGTTCTTTATGTCACACAATTCAAGTTCAATCTTCTGTCAGTTTCAAAATTCACTAAGGATAACAATTGTCATGCCACTTTTTACCCTCATCTCTATGTTTTTCAGGATAAATGGAATGGAGAGATAATAATGATTGGTAAAGCCATCAATGGCCTTTACAAACTTCATCCTATCAATAAAAGTACAGGAATAACAGATGTGCTGAATTCTCCTTCAGACACTCTCACTGTTTTTAATAAATCTTCATATACTCATTGTTTGAACACTGCTATTTTTCCTTCTTATGCTGACAGCAGCTCTAATAAAGATGTTTTACCCTTTTGTTCTGCTGTTATTGATCCACACATATGGCACTTAAGAATGGGACATATGTCCTATTCTAGAATGAAAATGTTACCACAAATAGGGGCTTCCCTTAATAGCACTAAGCTACACTGTCCTGTTTGTCCTATAGCCAAACAACCAAGAACTCATTTCCCTCATAAAAGTCATGTTACCACACACATTTTTGAGTTAGTTCACCTTGACATATGGGGTCCCTATAAAACTCCAACTCACAACAATCACAGATACTTCCTAACTGTGGTGGATGACTTTTCTAGGGCTACATGGGCTTTCCTTATGCAACTCAAATCTGATTTGCTACCTATTTTACAACAATTTTTTGCATATGTGAAAACTCAGTTTAATGCTTCTATCAAAACCATTAGAACTGACAGAGCTTGGGACTTCTTTAAGAGTTCTTGTACTTCTTTCTTTGCCACTCAAGGGGTCATACATCAAAGTTCTGTGCCTTATACACCTCAACAGAATGGGATTGTTGAGAGAAAACATAGACACATCCTTGATGTGGCTAGAGCTTTGATGTTTCAATCTCATACACCCATACAGTATTGGGGTGAGTGTATTCAAACTAGCACTTATCTCATTAACAGAACACCAACACCTTTACTACAAGGAAAAGCTCCTTTTGACATTCTGTTTAATGAACCCCCTCAAATTATGCATCTCAAGGTGTTTGGTTGTCTTTGTTATGCTAAAACTCTTCCTGTTACAGATAAGTTTGCTCACAGGTCTATACCATGTGTTTTTATGGGGTATGCTGCACATCAGAAAGCTTACAGATTACTTAATATAGCTACTGGTGGTTTCTTTAACTCCTGAGATGTCATTTTTCATGAGGCTATTTTTTCATTTGCTGTTTCTAACCCTACACCTTCCACTGATTTTTTTACTACTGATGTTCATGCTTATTATGATGATCTTGTTCACCCTTATTCTGTGACCATACCTCTCCATGATCAGTCTGTGGATTCCTCTGATTCTGAAAATGTTGCAGTCTCTCTTGATTCTGCTTCTCCTGCTGTCCCTCTTGTCACTCCTGATTCTGAAGCAGTGACAAATCTAAGGAGATCCAGCAGGGTTCCCATTAAACCTGTTTGGGCTAAAGATTATGTGTGCCCTACTTTGGCTAATTCCATTACTGCTTACCCTATGTCATCTCATCTTACTTATGATCACATTCATCCTAACCATAGGAGATTTATCACCTGTTTACACTCCTATACAGAACCTGCTTCTTTTCAAGAAGCTATCAAAGATGACAGGTGGAGGCAGGCTATGAATACTGAACTTCAGGCTTTGGATCTTAACCATACTTGGGAGATAGTTGACTTGCCACCAAACGAACAAGCCATTGGATGCAGATGGGTATATAAGGTGAAATTAAAAAGTGATGGCACTCTTGATAGATTCAAAGACAGACTAGTGGCTAAGGGGTACACACAAAAACCAGGCTTGGATTATCATGAAACTTTTAGTCCTGTTGTGAAAATTACCACTGTCAGGACCATTCTTTTCCTTGCTTATATTAATGCTTGGCCTCTCTTCCAGTTAGATGTTACTAATGCATTTTTGCAAGGGAACCTCACTGAGGAAGTTTACATGCATCTCCCACAGGGGCTTAGCATTCAGGGGGAGATTTCTGTGAATCAGTCAACCACACATAAGCCTACCAAAGTTTGCAGGCTGCTTAAATCTTTATATGGATTAAAGCAAGCCTCTAGGCAATGGAATGCTAAGTTTTCTTTATCTCTTATATCTGTTGGTTATACTCAGTCTAAATTTGATTACTCTCTTTTTATAAAGAAGAATGGTTCAAGTATTGTTTTACTTTTAGTTTATGTTGATGATATAATCATAACTGGGAATGATCCCAAAATGATTGATGATTTGAAGTCTTTTTTGCATCATATGTTTCATATTAAGGATCTTGGGAATCTGAAATATTTTTTGGGTATTGAACTTATGAGAAATTAAGATGGTATTCATTTATGTCAAAGAAAGTATATTTCGGATATGTTGAAGGAGTCTGGAATGAGTGCTTGCAGACCTGCATCCACTCCCCTTGAACAAAATTTGAAGTTAACTAGTTTTGAATATGATGAAAATGTTTCAGGTACTGAAGATGATCCATTATTAACTGATGCAAGTGAATATCAGAGGCTTATTGGAAAGCTTATCTATTTGGGGATGACAAGACCAGACATTGCTTTTACCATTCATCTATTGTTCCAATTTATGCATAGACCAAAACAGTCTCATTGGACAGCAGCTTTGAGGGTCTTGAGATATCTCAAAGGAACCATTGGTCTTGGATTATTTCTATCTTCCAAAAGTAATTTGAATTTGACTTGTTATTGTGATGCAGATTGGGCTGCTTGCATGATGACAAGGAGTCAGTGACAGGATTCTGTGTGAAGCTGGGTGATTCTTTATTATCATGGAAGACCAAGAAGCAAAGAACAGTGTCTAGATCTTCTTGTGAAGCTGAGTATAGATCGATTGCTGCAGCCGCTTGTGAAGTGATTTGTATTACAGGGCTGCTTGGTGACATTGATGTTCGCATTCAAAATCCAATTCAAATATATAGTGATAGCAAGTCAGCCATGAGTATTGCAAACAATCCCGTTTTCCATGAGCGTACGAAGCATATAGAAGTGGATTGTCATATGATTAGGGATCTTGTGCACGAAAAGAAAGTTCAATTGGAATATGTGAAAAGTGAGCTTCAACCTGCGGATATTCTTACTAAAAGTCTTGGTGGAGAGCAGCATAAAAGATTGAGTGTCAAGATCGGCCTTGTTGATGTTTTTTGTGGGCCGATCTCGAGGGGGAGTGTTGAGAAATAGAAAGGCTTATAAGCATGTTTCTCATTTACGCTTTTGTATTTATTTTGGTGTATTGTTTAGTTACCGTTGGGGATAGATATATAAATCCTTTTCTTTGTATTCTTTGGATATTATCTCATTATTAGTTCCAATGAAATTCTTTCCCCAAATTGATCTTCTTTACAATAATCAACACAGTTTGATTGCAGGATTTGCAACTTGTGGGCGTAGGATTGTATTTCTTATGTGCTTTTGGTTTGGAATTGGCAGTTGATTTGTGTTAAGAATATTTTTTTCTACTCATCAATGACTAAAATTGTGTTTCCTATTTAGAATAGATTTTAGTTTCCTTACGTATCAACTATTATCTCTACTAAATATATTGATGATTGACTCCAAAAATAAGAATATAGGTTTAGTATTGATCCAGACATAAATTGTTTAGTTGAATCACTGTATGGGAAATAAATATATATAGCCACTATTTATATGTGATGAATAATACATGTTAGAAAATTGTAAGGATGACAATGGGGCGGATAATGTAAATACCCGTATTGGACCCGTCTCGATGAGGCTTTTGAGTCCAAAAAAATAGCGTCGGGTTCGAGTTCAGGTATCAAAAACCATGACCCGGCCGGGTATGGGCGAGTAGCGAGTCCAGCATATACCTATTCGGACTCATACCCGGACTCACCCCGATTGCTTATTTATATTTTTTGTTATTAGTATAATATGATAAAAATTAAAATATTAAAATTAGTAGTTAATTTTAGATTTTTAAATGGCATTGGACTATTTGGAAGTTCCAAATTTAACAAAACTCACCTTCTTCACTCTTCATCATCGTTAACTTTCATGTTCCAATTTTCAAATTCAAAACCCATCCTCACCACCGCACGCTGAGTCGCAATAAACTTGTATCGAAGTTTTGTTGTCTGTTAATCGAAGCTGCAATTTTACCCAACTGCGATTGATTGTCGGTGTGGCGTAGCAAAGATTTGTCTTATTTCATTGATAATTATTTGATGTTTGATTTGTTTACAAATTTGGAGTTAACTTGAATTACTTTACCTTTTTCAGATTTATTTTATTGTGAATGACTTAAGTGTGGTTGATTGTTTTTTTTTTTTTAAATATATTTTAGTTTTATATTAATTTTGTATTATTTATATTAGTTTTGAGTGTATTTGTGACCAAAAAAATTGGGAAAAAGTAAAAAATAAATGTTTCAATCGGGTCCATCGGGTAGGAATCGGACTCGCAAGGTACCCGCCAGGTCCGAGGCAGAACTGGGTATTAACGAGTTTGGGGCGAGTCCCAAGTCCTAAAAATCCTGACCGGGGATCTCTGGACCAATATTACATGCCTCAAATCCAACCCATTGCCATCCCTAGAAAATTGCATCTAAAAATCATACATATTACTCTTGATCTTTGCAAATATTTTAAAGAGAAAAATCTAGATCTTAGTATGAACTCGAAAGTCACAAGATGATATCCAAAACCCTAGTTACTAATTATTAGTATACATGATTGTCTCCTAATGTGAACCATTTGCCTTCCTTAAGCCTTATGGGCTTAACCTAATAAAAAAACCAATTTTTCATCATAAGGGCTTCCCTTAGAAGCATTACATTTATTCAACTAATACAATAAATCAAGCCTTACGCATCAAAACCCTAGTTACTAACCATTGATTTACAAGGCTTAATTTGTATAATGCTACTAATTGGACTGAGCTTGAGCATGATCCATATATGGAGCAAATCTTGCTAAGCTATATAGATAATAGCCTTATGCACTCACCTCTCAGTCCACAATAAGAATGTGTTGGACCCAACCAAATGAAGATAATATGATTTACTACATGGTTTTGAAGCGTGCATGAATTACTTTTCTTCACCCTCTGCCTCGTCGATTTAATGAATTGCTCGTGATTTAGTTAGAGTTTACAAATTTACTGGAGGATAGCTCAATGTCACGGGCCGAAACTTCGCTTGCCGCACATGAACCTCAGCAAGTGAAATTTTGGCCGATCTAGTCTACTGCCGCACAAAAATTGAGAACCTCACGAAAACAAATTTTCGGCCCGTGACATTGCTCTTTATAACTAATGGAGATCTTAGTTAATTAACAAGGACATGATATTGGACATTTGGACCTCAGACAACTTATTTTACAAGTTCCACATTTATTTATCTCTCTAAACAAATAACACCACCACCTAACTAGTGATATTAAAAAAACAATGGTTGAATATTTAATCGATATATATGCGTGTTAATAATCAATTCAATTCTTTCATTTTCTCTAATTATTGCGGCCTTAATCTTTTTTTTTTTTGATCGAAAATATTCCATTTTACAACTTACAGGAAAGAAAACCATAAAATAATTAACATAAAAAATTAAGGTGTATATTGATACACATGATTCTTTTCCTTCAAATCCACAATATTCTTCAAGTCTATGCATATAATTGTTAAATCTAAATATAAAAATTAAACTTCGACAATAATATAACGTAGCAATATCATTCCACAATATTTTATATTTACCCCATCCATAGCATGAAGTTTACACTAAACATACTATATTTGATTGTTTCTCGAATTCACATGAAATATGATTTGGCATTGTAGCAAGTTGGAAAAAAATTTAATAGATCCGGTATTTTATATTTACTAGTAAACTGTACGTGCGTAGCCCGTAAGTTATTGTATTTATTTTAATATTTAAATTAAAATTTTATATAACATAATAATATAGACATATAAATAAACAAACATGCTAGTAGGAAGATAATTTTTAAATTTTACTATTTTGATGGAATATTTAAGTTGATTGTAATCCAAAACTAAATATAATACCAAAATGTGGAAAAAAGTGTAATCTATATTCATAATTTAATTTTATCAATTAAATTCTTTTTATTTTATTTATTTAATAACAATAACATAGATAGTTAGTTTTTACTTTATAATTTATTATTTAAAAAACAAAGGACATTAACTTGGCAACTATTTTTCTAATTAAAATATACAAAATATAAATTGGCCAAAAAAACTAATGTATATATAAGTATCAAATTGGAACAAAAAATTACTTAATTCACTCAAACTGATTATACCTAATGTTATTTTAAATAATAACATTTTGCAGGAAGCCTTTTGGCCTTATTTGTTTATATTTTTTAATTCAATTTTCAAAATTTTGGATAAAAAAAGTTATAAATAAACTTGATACAAACTATTCTCATACTAATTCACTATTTTCAACATTACTTTTTTTCAATCACCTATATAACTACTTATGAATCACTATATAAATTATTTCACACATTCATCAATCAGAATCATTTGTATAATCGTTATTTCTCTTCTTGTTTCATACATTATAATTTTTAATTTATATTTAATTATTATTTTATTTACATAACCATTATTTATATAACTAACACAATTACTCAACACGGCATCCATCAATCTATCACTACTATTTTGACATATTGTACAACTTTTTCAACCAATTTTAAAAATCTAAACAAACTCACATCATTCTCCACGAATTTTCATACTACGTATTTTTCAAATATTTTTAAATTTTAAACTCAAAAACATAAATAAATAGGAAAAAAAGTATTACCTAATTAGTTGTTTTGCTTCTCTTTGTTGATCCTTGTATGAACTAATTGAATTCCACTTTTTTTGTCATATTTTAATAAATTATCATACTAATAATCTATTATTGTTAATATTGCAATTTAATTAATAATTTTTTTTGCTTATATACTTTTATTTTTTTATCTCATAAAAAATATTAAATTGAATTTGTTATATATGAATTGGATTATGTCGCAATCCTATAATTGTTCATGAATTTAGGCTTTGTTTTTTTATGCTTTTTATTTGAAAAGTAAAAATTTCTCGCAAATTGCGTACTAACAAAATTCGTGTGAGAATGGTAGGTGTTTGTTTATGTCTTTAAAAATATATTAAAAAATTATAAAATGTGTCAAGTCAATAGTGATAAGTTAATACATGATGTGTAGAATGATTGTATTGGTTGTTTATATAATGATTATGTGAAGTAAAAATAATAAAATATAAATTAAAATTTTTAAAATATGAAAGAGAAGATAAATGATGATTATAATAAATGATTTGATTGGTGAATGTGTGAGATGATGTATATATGATTGATATGTAGTTATATAAGGGACTGAAAAAGTCGATTTGGGAAAAGTTAAATTAAATGATAATTTGGTGTGTTAAATTTATTTTGAATTTTGTGATTCAAATACTTGAAAATGGGATTTGAAACATAAACAAACAAAGCCTTATGATTTTTTAATTTACTTTTTCTCTTTATATATATTAGGGATTTTCCTATAAGCTGTTGAATTCACTTTTTAATTTGTGAATAAACGTGTATATATGTCTATAATACTAAATAGGTATATATGGGTCAAGTAATGTGGTGCATTTATGTCTTATTAATAAAATTATTTGTAAAACAAGTTAATATGAGACTTCTAAGGTTCATATACATGAATACCAAAAATGAGTTAAAACAATACCTTTTCTATGATCATCGAAAAGTTCAAATAAACGATAATGTATGTGATCATTTGATCACTATTATAGAATATTTTTTGGAATAATAGAACATTGGATTTTTTTATAACAATGTAAATTATACTTGTTATGTAAAAAATATGAGATTGATTTAATTATTACCAAAATATGGAGATATGCAAATTACTAAAAATTACTCATTTTATATGGAGATCGATATAATAAAAGATAATCAGACACCAACCCAAATTCATTTAAATTTTAAACATTATATTCTCATATGTTAATTTTTTCAAGACGTTGTATGAAGTAATATTCTTTTTTCTCATATGTTTTTTTTTCAATTAATTAGTATTAGTTGTGTACTCTTATAATGTTAGAAATATTTTAATATTTTGATTGAGATAATACCACTAATAAACCCCCAAAGTATCAAATTATCTCACTTACATACATAAATTAATTTGTTAGGTTGCCGTTGTCGAAATTATACTTTTATCTCACTTTAGTCCTTTTCGGTAATCTTTTAGCAAATTAGCCTGTTTATTTGTACTTTGGTTCTAAAGTTTCATGTTTGTATCACTAAATCAAACAAAATTTGGAAATCTTTTATTTATATATATGAATTAAAACTAATTAATTAAATTTAAGTAAGTAATCTTTATTATTTCATGAGTAAAATATAATTAATTTTTCTCACTTAATTTACACATTAACTATTAGTATATAGTTTCACAACCCACATAAAAAATTTGATATTAATATATAAAAAATAATAATCACATATATTATTATATAATTTATTTATTTATTTAAAATATGCGGAATTTGATGAATATCATCACAAATTTATAAATGACTATTAAGTCATATTATCTTAGTTCAAGAATTAACAATACGTAATTGAATAATTGAATAAGAAATAAAATGATCGATAAACATCATCAATAGCGAAATATATAACAAAAAACCAACATATTTATTTGAACGTAAATTATATTGGTAACTATTTTATCTTAAAATTTCAAATTTTAAACATTTTGGTTAACACATAGTTATAACTCTATTTCTCAAAATTAGATAAAAAAATATAATTTAAATTATTAATATAGCACAATTGAGTTCAGTTATACATATACATGCTTGCTTATTTGGTTTATCGCAAAATTATATTTTGTTATACATAGATTAATTATTATTTTGACATATTTTACAACTTTTAATCAATTTTATAACATATAAACATACTCACACCATTCTCAATGAATTTTTATAGTACACATTTTTCAAATATTTTTAAATATCAAACTCAAAAACATATAGAGAGAAAGAAAGTATTAGCTTATAATTGCGGTGCTTCTCTTTTGTTGATCCTTGCATCAACTAATTGAATTCCACTTTTTTGTGACATTTTAATAAATTTCTCTTTCTAATTATCTATTATTGTTAAGTTTGCACTAAATAATAAATCATTAAATTTGCTTATGTATTTTTTAACCACATAAAAAAAATTAAATTGAATTTATTATATATGAATTGAATGATGTCAAAATCCTATAATTGTTAATGATTTTAGGATTTTTAAACTTACATTTTCTCTTTATGTATATTAGGGATTAGTAATAAACATAATATTTTTATTTAAAATGGATAAATATTATGGAAGAGTTGAAAAGTTAGTAGGACATTTAAAAGTTTTAATGAGTGTTGAAATATTTGACATGAAAAATTGTTATTTAATTAATAAAATATTAATATTTAACTATTATTTATTGTAAGAGGAGTTACAAATCAATAGTAATTAAATGAATTAATAGGGGCAAAATATGAATAAATTCTCTTTCTAATTATCTATTATTATTAAGTTAGCAATTTAAGTAATAAATCATTAAATTTGCTTATATGTCTTTTTATCTCATAAAAAAATTAAATTAAATTTGTTATATATGAATTGAATGATGTCACAATGATAAACCTCATTTTTACGCAATTTCCATCATTCATTCGACACGTTTATTATAGAATTGCATCATATTTTTATCCCGCAAATGCGTTTAATGTTACTTTTGAGTGCCGTAGGAAAATTCTATGTTGCAAAAGAAAACTACCAATTGTAGGCCAAAATCGAAAGCGAGTTGATTGAAAGATGTAGATACACGGCGTATAAGCGCAGTTACAATCGGCGTACGAGCGCCACTTTCCAAGGCGTACGTACGCCGTGTTAAATTGCGTACAAACAATGAGGGCAGAGAATTTAGGCTACCTCGCGTACAAACGCCATTTTAGTCGGCGTACGAGCGCCAATTCGTGAGACGTACGTACGCCGTTCAATCCCGCGTACAGGCGCAGTATTAGTCGGCGTACGTACGCCGTTCAATCTCGCGTACAGGCGCGCGCTAATTACAGTCTAAACGCGGGAAAGCCCATATTCGGCCCAATTTCGGATTAATGTTCTAGATTAGGTATAAATACCCCCTCGAACATTGTTTTAGGGTTCGAATTTCGTTTTTCTGAATTGAGTTGTAAAGATTGGAGATCGAGAGACGAGATTCAAGATTATTGTAGACAATTTTATTCGACAACGGGTTTAATCGAAATTATTTTCTTTAATCTCTTTTAATTCTTGCCATTTTATCATGTTTACATTATTACTTGTTTATTGTGCTTTCGTATCTATGGAGTAATTCATATTATTCTGGAACCGGGAATAGCTCGATAATATGTTATCGATATAGATTATAGAATCATTGATTTACATCGCGTATGCTTATGATTTGAATTCTTGATTATTAATGCCTGTGAATTTGCTGGCCACTTATTTGCATGTTCATAGATATTAGGCGAAAATTCTGAAAGGTGACGTCTATATCAGAACCCTAGAATTCAAACCTAGGATCCTAAATCACGAAAGTAGTTTTAGGTCTTTTGAGGAATCGATACACTATCATAGAGATTAATGAATCTGAGTTTAGTCTAATCATCACGAAAGTAGTTGATTAGTTATCTTGGGTATTTTGTTATACTTCGACAGAAGATAGTAATTACAATTGGATAGTGTCCTTCATAAGTAGCGATCGTAACTTAATCGGTAATATAATTGAGTCGATAATGTTTATCGTGGTGAACCCTAATTCCGGAATTTCCAATCATATATAATTCGAATCAGTTTTCTTGTGTTCTGTTTAATGTTCTTTACAATTTATCTCGTGCTTTTGATTAGGCTTAGATTACTGATAAGTGATAGATTAGTACTTGATTATTCGGTTTTCGTGGGAACGATATCTTTTGTACTGCACCGAAGCCGTGCGCTTGCGGTTTAGGCACATCACACAATCCTATAATTGTTAATGATTTTAGGATTTTTAAACTTACATTTTCTCTTTATGTGTATATATATATATTAGGGACGATTAGTAATAAATATAATATTTTTCTATAAAATGGATAAATATTAGTGACGAGTTGAAAAGTTAGTAGGACATTTAAACGTTTTTAATGAGTGTTGAAATATTTGACATGAAAAATTATTATTTAATTAATAAAATATTAGTATTCAATTATTGTTTATTGTAAGAGAAGTTACATATAAATACTAATTAAATGAAGGGGTAGACAATTATTTAATGAATTAATGGAGCAAAATAGTTTACACAATGGGAAGAAACACCTTCCAACATCCATACTTTTATATAAGTATAAACTAGTGTGTGACCCGTGCTACGCACGACATATTATTCGTATATCGGATATGAAATTTATATACTGCTTTAAAGTCATAGCATTATAAAACTTTTTTCTTTAATAAAAAAACAAAAATATAAAAGGTATAGCATATGTATTATAATGATATGATTAAACATTGAAATGGTAAGTCACACTCTATTGAAAATTAAAACATAAAATATAATAGAACAAAACCAAAATTGAGATATGATTTTAAATGATGTTGATCATAATAATAATTGAAAATATACATAATATAGATATATATCCTTTTGAGTAAGATAATGAATTAGAAACATCATTAAACAAAAAAAGCAATAATTTTCAAAACAAAATGAACATGGAGAAGATCAATATGTATATATACACGCACTGAAAAATTATTGGACATCAATTTTTGTTCGAAAAATGGTTTGAAGAACTTTTTTAACTTGAATTGTTGAAACTATTGTAATCCTCCAAATAATGAGACATAAAAAAATTTATGATGAACAAACTATATTATACCAAGATTTTGAACTTGAGTTGTTCATATATATTAGTTATTTTTCATGAATAAAGGATCATTCCGATTTTCTAATTGCTGCAAATGGAGGCAAGAAGAATGTGTTAAGACTAATAATTAATAAACAATTAAATGGATAAAATCATGAAACCGATACACAAATGCTGAGTGAATGAGATAGTTTATGTTTTACTTGAAAACTGTTTATCATATTAACCAAAAGCATACTATTAACTTTCAAAATGATTTGCTGAAGTTTAAGTGAAAATGATTTAAATAGAATAATTCTTGATTAATTAGATGATAGTTATCATTAAAAATTCACAACATAAATATCCTTTCTACATGTGCTAATAAGTGCACAATAAAATTAGCAAATAGGCCCCCACTTTAAACCCTCAAGAAGATGAATCGAATTGTATGTAAAATCGAGAATGGACATGAGGGTGCTGGTTTTCTTATATAAAGGTGTACCTGATGAGTGGCTTCTTACCCAACACTCTTTGACGGCAGTATTTTTATATCTAGCTTTCATAGTTTATACAAAAACCGCAAAATAGATTGAAAATGGAGTCTCAAAATTTATAGAAATTTTCACAGAAGAGATGATATAAAAATTTTAAAAAATTGCCCCTTCAATTACGTGAGAATGGTAGGAGTAGGTAAAATGTTTAATATAAAAGATTTCAGTTTTTTGATTTTAAAAGATATCATAATGCAAAAAAATTTGAATTTTGATTTTTGAAAAATAAATTCTTTGAAAGTTGGTTACGTGAGCAAAGTTTTTATGTATTATTAAAAATAATTCAAATCTTCTACTATATTACGGTTACTTTTCCCCCAAATACTAATTTTTCAGAATTTTGATTTATTTTTAATTAATAATTCATAATTATCCAATAATAACTACCTCCTCCACTATCTACATCATTAATTTCATCCCTTAATCCCAATAACTTCCCCAAACTTAATCTTATCCCATTATCCAAATAACTTCCCCAAACTCTACAGCCGTAAATATCATTAATTTATTCACTTCTACTATATATATTAATAGATTTGGAATTATTTTTTGATTAATACCTATTAATTTCCTCATCTCACGTAATCACAAAATCAACTTCCCTTAACTTCCCACTCTCAAAGGAGTCGATATTCAAATTTCAAAGTCAATATATTTGCCATATTAGAAAAAAAAAACTAGATTTATAGCAGGAAGAAGAAGGGGTTAACACTTCCACCGAATGCGAAGGTGTGTATTTTTCCCTTGGCCTAAATATATATCTAACTTCTACTCACACACACCTTGGCCTAAAAGCTAGATTTTTCCCAGACAAATTACTTTCTACTCTTGATTTACTTATATTTGTTTGTGTAAAACGAATTTGGGTTGCATGCAGTACCTTTAGTACATCAGTTTGTGGCGTGATTGATGGAAAGTTCGATAGCGGGTATCTCATAGCATGCCACTTTATCAAGGACGGGATAAAGCTAGAGATTAGTAGGATAGTAGGTGATTCATGGAATAAGCTACAAGAACCTGAAAGAGCAGTAAACACTAACCACCAAAACTTATATGCAAATTTATGCAAATATTTATGTATTAACACTCTGTTTTGTGATTTGAAGGTATATCAGGAGAAAGCTGTTAAAGACAAGCAAAAATACAGGATAGAAATGGAGGGGTACAGAGAAAGGCTAAGAACTGGAAGTGCAGTTAATAGTAGCAATCCTCAGTTTGAAAGTACTGATAATGGAAGAGGATGATGAAGAAAAGGACTCGGATTTTGAAGCATATTCGCAAACAGAACTTCAAAAAGTGAATATTCCATCACTTTTATTTTACTTTTTTGTTTAAATGCAGCACTAATAATTAATGGCACTTCTATATGTTTAGGTTTTCCGGCAGGTGACGCCGAGTTAAGATGCTAATGTGGTTTAAATTTTTCTATTTAGTTATGTATTTCAACTTATCGACTTTAAACATTCATGAGGAATATATAACATATATGATGTTAAACAACAATAACTTTTCCTCCTTTTAAGTTACTTTGAAACACACATTGTGTATGAAATTAATTTTAATTTTTTGGCTAAATTACATAGGGAAGCCTGCAAAACAATTTCTTCTTCTGTTAAATTTACCCATTATTTCTATTAATTCTATATAATTTTTATATTGTAGAACCAAAGCTTTGCTTTTCTATTTTGAAAATTTGATACAGAAGATGAAAATTTTATTTGACCACAATAAGTGTTGATGCTTTTGCTTTGTACTTAATTTTGGAATTTTGGTAGTGGCGTTTATGGTTATTCATGATAATTACACTTACTTTAAAAATAAACATGCAAATTCCTTGCGGTGGTCATAATTAGCAACACTAATTGGTGTTTGAGCCAAAACAAAAAAAACTGACTATTTTGGTAATTTTAGTTTTAAAGTGGGATAGTATCCTTTTTCATTATCTTGATGTATTGTTGAAGGTTGTGAAAATATTTTTGGTAGTAATTTGTGGAGTCTATACATGTTTTCACTTTTTATAGTCAAATTTTATTCTTTCTTGAATCTATGTAGTCAAAATAGAATAAGTGTAGGTAAGACATTATACATGATTCACTAAATATACATCTTATATTTCATTCGAAAAGAGTAAGTAATATTACCCATCATTATGGTATGATTCCTCAGTCTTACAATAATTCAATAAATGGTATTATGGATGTGTTTGGAAACACTTTTCAAATGGGCTTTTGGAGATGAAAGTCCATTTGCAAACATGTTAGTTGTTTGGTGAAAAATTCAAATGGACTTTTAGAATAAGTCACTTTTTCCAAAAGTCCATTTTGAAGAAGTGTGACTTTTGAATTTTTTACTCCAGCCCTTTTTAAGAAGTTATATAAGAAGTTAGTCTCACCAAACACTTTACATTTCTAAAAGCACTTATTTAAAATGTCAATTTCAAAAAAGTCCATTTGACTTATAATTGAAAAGTGAATCCAAACACATCATATATAGAGAATGGTAAGAAATGCCGGAACACATCAATTTATTATTGAAAATCATGCATTTATATTTTTATTACATCTTATAGATAAGTTACGTTCCTTACATACAAAATAAGTAAAATAATCAAATAGTTTTGGGTGCATTTTCTCACTATATTTTTTATAATTATAACATGTTTTGTAATTTTAATATATCCTAAATTAGTTAAATGCATACAATTCATATATTACATCATAGTTTATTCTCTATATTTCACATGGTAAGCTTTGAAAATGACGATTATGTCCTATATAACTTAACATTGTTTGTTTTCCATGTTGTATATTATATATTAGTTGTTATATATGTTAACACATTTATGATTTACCATATAGGGCGTGATTGGTATACTGGAATGAGGTGGGAATGGAATGGGTATTCCTGTGTTCATTCCTATTCTAATGATTGGTATGTTTTTTTGTTGGGAATGTTCATTCCTATTGGAATCCATATTCCCAAAAGTATGGGAATAGTGATTCCTTCCATACCCCTTGGGTTTGGCTATTCCTTGCCTACTAGGAATCAATCCTATTTTTTTTTCTTATGATATTATTTTCTTCACACCAATATAAAAGTCTTGAAAATTTTATGAATGCAATATATATATTTTTTGGACTTATGATTAATAATCACAAATTATTTTAAAAATAATATAAATTATTAAAAAAATTCAAAAATATTATTTAAATGCATTGAAATAACTAAAAAATACATATTATTTTTCGTACATACTTAGTCGAAACATTTTCGTCAATAAGAATTACTTAATTATCATAACTATAATTTCAAACGTAACAAGAATAGGAAAAAAATACAAAAATGAATTGAGAAAATATAAAATAATATTGCATTTAACAAATACTATATTATCCTTAAACTAGTTCATCAATAAAAAGTATTAGAAAAGGTGAATTATTATATAGATAATATTACATATATAACTCTTTCAATCATTATATAATAATTATATTTTTCCCATTTTTCATTTATTTTTTTCATTTTTTTCATCATTTTCCGTGTTATTTTCCTTTAAATAAAAAGTTTAAAGTTTCAAATCATTTAAATTTCAGAGAATTAGATTGGATTCAAATTTGCATTCGAGTTTAATAAATAACTCAAATATACAAATATACAAAATAAAAAAAATCTCATATCTCGAATTCATTTCCTTTCTCATTCCTGCGCTATACCAATCATAGGATTTATGGAATTAATATCATTCCATTCCCATCTCCATTCCATTCCTTATACCATTCCATTCCCACATAATTCCATTCATCCATACCAATCATGCCCATAGTGTTTAGAAATAGTATAGTGTATTTTTGTTTATATTTCCAATTCGCAATATTAATAATATGTCATTATTTTTTCATTTAACAATCAACATCATTAATTGGTGAAAAAAATACAACCACATCAAGGCTTTTAAAATTCAAAAAAGAAATTATAAATTTTTTATAACTCATGTCGTGCGTAGCACGGGTTACACACTAGTATAATATAATAGTAAGATTTTTTGATGGAAGTTGAGATAGTGGGAGAGATAGTTATGATTGGATAATTATGAATTACTAATTAAAAAAAATTCTAAAAAATTAGGATTAAGGAAAAAATAACCATAACTTTGCTATAATATAGTAGAAGATATAAATACAGATAGTACATTAAATTTTTAAATTTTTAATACTAGCATCTCTGCACTCGCGTGCATAATTATTTTTAAGTATATTAAATAATTTAATTAATATTATTTTTAAAGAAATTATAATTTCTAGAGAGAGAAATGGAGATTTGAGAATGAGGGGTGGTTGGTGGAGATTACGTGCGTTTTCAATTGCACATCCCAAGGGTATTTTTGACAAAATAAAAAATGGTATGACAACTACCTAATTACAATGAAATCCCTATTTTACCCTCAAAATTACACTTAGATTTTCAAACTATAAAAAAACCAAGGGATAAAATCCGTAAAAAGTCTCAAAATAACTTCCATTTTAGACACAAAACAAGCTTTCTTTTTATAATAGTATAGATAATACTCACAATCCAATCTAAAGTTGAATGAAAACGCCAAATGGCGACAAATAGGAGAAGATATATAAAAACAAAAAAGCTACTAACCAAATGAATTAACAACACATCACGACAGGGGTGTATAGTATTATACAATAACATTAATGCGTCCCACGTCTACCTCCATCCTCAACTTGATATTTTCAACTCTATGATTAAGTTTTTTTGTGTTTTATTTATTTTCTTCAAACAAAATTTTGCATAATAATTCTTTGTCATTATTTATGTTTCACAGTTATAATTGGACATTTAAATATTGAGAAAAAAAAAAAACAAATAATTGGAGCATGAGAGGGAAAGGCATGTGCCTCCATCATTACACACCATTTTAGCCAGCCATGTGGAATCCTCTAAATGAATGTATATTTATATTTACATATGGCTTGTCGGACATTATTGATTAAATCACATGGAATTGCATTTATATTCTGATAATTCAAAGTAAATATATATTCAGATCATTAATGTGTAAGTAAATAAACAAATTAAATAAATACATTTTCTAATCAAAAGAATCAATCTAATACGAATAAATTAAGTAAATAGGAGAAGCCATATAGACAATTCAAAGTGGGGCGTCGATAGGTTGCCTGTCATTCTCAAATCTCTAATCAACTTGCGGGTAAATTCAAACAGGTCGATGTCACATAAACCACATATCAACCAAACCCAAAATATATAATTGGATCCGTTGTATCATAATTTTGACTCGGAAGGTCTCTTTCTTTATAATTCATCACAAATTAACTATTTGAAGAAAGAAAAAAGGATAAAAAAAAGGGTGTAACTTTTTACACATAAATAACCAAAAAACAGGGCTATAGCTAATTAAAAAGAATTAAGTTATATAAATAAAACTAACTAATTTTGAGGAATGGAGGTTTTTATGTGTGAATTAATGTGTCCAATGGCCTCGATTTCGAATAATTTGATCGTAGGAGCTAGTTTTTTCATGTGATCATCGTATACGTAAGAGATTTTATCGAACCAGGTTGTGGCGTTCATGGCGGTCTGAGGTAGAAACTTCCGACATAGCTCCTCATGGACAGTGATTGAGTTGTGGTAATGATAATACTTTATTCTAGTATTCGTATAGTGTAGGCTTCCTCCTGCTACATTCTCCGACATGTGAACCCCTGTCGCGTATGCATTTCTGGCCTGTATTGCATATTTTCGATCTCGTCTTATTCTTGTTCTTGAATCCCTGAACACCAGTTTCTCAAATCCCCATTCCCTGATTCATCAACATGTTATGATTGGTAATTAATTCATCATTTAAACACAAAATTAATGCCTAAACTAAACATGAGCTATGTGATTTTCACCTGGAATAATCTGTGGTGTTAGAACTGGAATCATTGAAACAGAGCATACTGGACATGGCGTTTTGCTCAATGGTGAACTGTGTGTAGTTTGAGAAATCTCTCAACACTGATTCAAGAGAGTTACCATCTGGAATATATATATACTCATCAACATCAAAATAGAATGTCCAATTTGCAGCATGCCTGTACCGATGCAGACAATCGTTTACCACCAAGAACTGATTGTAATAGTACCCATCATACTCTGCCTGCGCCCTGATATCCTGCAACGTCACCCTTCCGCCTCTTATCCACGGCTCCAGCACCGCCCTCACCGCCGGCGACACCCCGCCGGCGTCGTGGAACACGAAATGGGATCTGGGTCCGAAGAACCAGGCGTGATAAGCCATCCACTCTCTCATTCTGGCAGCGTTCAGGTCCCCGTACAAGGAGGACCCACAATACAGATACTCGTATTTGTAAGGCGGTCTGTAGTTTGAATCCTTGTACGAGCCTGGTTCCTCCTCCAGGGCAATGAATTTCTCGTACTTAGAGGAGCTAGATGGTCCGTAGTATGCATAGAGCATGAGTTTTCCGCCGGAGTTATCTGTGTTGGGGTTGTTTTCAAAAGTGCAATTGACTACAACGACAGTGTAAACACGGCCGTAGCCCCAGTCCGGTAGAATCTTGTAGGTTTGGCCTTGGGTGGAGGCTGATGAGTTATTATTTGGGATCCATTCACATCCGTACGATGCTTTACCGTAGACGTGGATGGGCTTGGAGGCCAGACCGACGATGGCGAAGGTGGCAGGGCCGCCGCGGTAAGCACCCATTTGGACGAATAGAGCGGCGGCGTTGCCGTAGGCTTGGAAGATGCGCTTGTTGGGATCCTCGCCGACGGGAGGGCTTACCGTATTAACAGTAGATTCGGACTTGATCGGAAGAGAGGAGCAGTAAGCGCCGGCGGAGAGGAGTGTGTCGTAGTAAGGCTGGAGATTCCAGAGGAAGAAAAGGAGGGTAATGGTGACAAAGGTAGTGATAACAGATTTGGTTTGAAAACAGAGGAAATGAATCTTGCCGACGGGGTTAGCCGGCGGCGGCCCGTCGATCCTCATCGGAAGGACCGTGCGGCAAGAATCTTTCGCCATGGAAATGCTGACGTAACAGCAGCTTCCCGTGTCTGAATGCTGAACTTACGGGGATTAAGATCTCGATTCACTGATTGATGAGAGAATTCTGCGCGTTTTGTTGCACTTTTTTCTTTGCCAGCTAAGCTGAATCTTTCCCACTGTACTGTTTTGTTTCTCACACCGACTTCATTTTTCTTACACAGAGTGTCCAAGTCTATGAGTTGGCTATAAGACAGCTTCATGGTTCATGTGGACCTGGTCCATGTTTGTTTTTACTCATTCTTACCTGGAATGGTTCCAAAATTGAAAATTATCCCCCAAAAAGAAATTAACAAGAAAGTTCCAATTTAAGGACAACATATTCATATCGTATTCTTACTAGTAAAAGTCATTGTAGGAGAATTTAAAAAGACTGTCAAAGAAGGAAATTCTAGCCCCAATAGAATTTGATTGAACCCAACTGTATTTCATAAAAGTAGACAACTAAATTCTGTGGTGAAACTAAAATTTTCCATTAAAGAAACATGAAAATTAGAAAAAGAATGTTTGTTGGAGTACTAGTACCATCTTTTTAATTAATCTGTAGGTATTTTTGACATTTTTTTAATCACCTTTAAGGCTTTTGAATTCTTTTGTGCTTCAAGTGTAGCCCAAATATGATCCTTTTTCGAAGATAGAGCCCATGACATGTGCATTTCTATGTAAAAAAAATACTTCCAATAATAATTCACTCGCATATTAATTATATAGACACTTTAACTGATGTGATAGTATTGTGAGATAGAAGATCCGCTCCGACTCTGTAACTACTTCCAAATATGCATGTGCTAAAAGTGTGGTTTACACCGTTTACAGGGAACAATACAGAATATACAAAGGATCGTGTGCAAAATATGTTACAGAGATTTTATAGTTGAAAGCAAATTACAGTGAAAAGGGTCTGCAATGTGGTCATGAAGGTTTTGTATGGGGCCTTTACCAGTTAGAGCAGCTTGAACGTAAAAGCCTAACCAGGCAACCATAGCTAGCCGCCCGTTCTTTATCTCTTTCACTTTTAGTTCCTCGAAGGCAACTGGATCTTTAGAAAGATTCAAGGGATCAAAAAGTATTCCACCTGGATAATTTATATCCCCGGGCAAATATATTCCCAAAGGCTCCAAAGCTTCTATACCACAATATCTAGCATATTCTGGACCTACCTATATACAGAAATGGCTTAGTTAGTTATAGTTAGTTGCTTTAAAAGGAAAGAAAGTAGAGGAAAAAAATATGATCTCACCATGAGAAGGGCTTGACAGATGGCTATGATGACCACTCCTTGACTTCCAGCTACATGGAGACCTGGGATGCCAAGGTAGTCTAATGTATCGCCCTAGTTCAACATTTACAAACAAGGAACGAAAAACGATGTTCTCAAACTAGTACTTTTATAAATCATGAATAGTCAATAGATAAATCTATACAGTAAGCTGGATGGGTTAAAATCATATCATATTGACATACTAACCTTAAGCTTCGAGTAGCCCACTCGCCACCAAACAGGTTCCACAAAATGGAATGCTCCTATTAGGTCTAATATTTCTGGAATTAAAGCACCAAGTGCAGCAAGCATAGCCCATCTTGCATGCAACACTTCAAAACTGCATAAAAATAGGAATTCTATAAGCAACTTTAAACGTCATTGATGAGGCATTGTTGTCAACTTAAGCTAATAGGCGTTCTTACGGCTAATCAACCGGGAATTTTTCTTTTTGAGTCCCAAAACAGGGTCAAGTTTGCTTACTTATTTACTTCCGTTGTAAGCTTAGGGGCTATCGACTATCAGTATACTGTGAACAAAGGAAGTACGCCTTACCCACAATTAAATCAAACAAGTTTGCATACACATGTTCATTTAATTATTGAAACGCAATGGGTCCAATGTATGTAAAGACTTTGAACAATACTTTTCTACTCAATCTTTGGAGTAGTATTAATTAGGCTTCTACATGAAGAACAATATGTTACTGCATGAAAATTAATTCATGCTAAGAAGTGTACTCACTTATAATATTTCTGCAAAGCCACAGGATCCTGGCTTAAACCTGCAATATCAAAACCATAATCGCCAGGCAGTTCACCAGTGAGATAGGCGGGATAGTCATATGAGATCGGACCAAGCCATCGGGGCCGATCTTCTCCATACCATATGCTGTTAAACAAGAGGGTTAGTTTCTAGACAAAGTGATGATTTCAAAAAATCTTGGTGGACATGATAAATAGAGTAGGGGTAATTGATAGTTGATAAGAATCTCCTTGATCAACAAACATATGTACACAAAACTCTTTGTAGTTCAAAACAAAATCTATGTCGTCTGAGTGCAGGTGTTAAAATCATGCATAGACATTAGAAATGTTAGTATTCTGACAAACGAAAGAGTTCATGAACCACTAGAACCCTTCTTTGATTTTCACATTAGTTAACACCAAAACTATAAGCAACCAGAAAACAATTATTCTGGTTTGAAATACTGACCATGGTTTATAGATTGGTCCACTGGATCATTTGCGTATATAGATCAGCCAAATGCTTCCAGCTATGTCTACATGTCTTATTAGATAAGAGAATCAAATAACAATGTTCATCAATTTCCAAGTTATTTTAGATATCAGAGGTGTCTCCTATGTCTGGTAAGTCTACAAAACAATTCACAGGTGCTCGTGTTAACAACTTTATCGCCCTCAGCTTAGACGCCTTTAGGAGTTGGAATGCAACATTGGGTTTACCTTAACTGATGGAATTCACAAACCCTAATTTACTACCGAAAAGGTATGAGCAAAATAAAGAGGGGAGCAGAGAAATCGAGGGTAACTGACTACCTGTCCATCCTAGCTTTGTCAGAAAGTGCCTTTAACTTTGAATAGTTGTTCATATAAAGCTCCTTCTTCTCCTCCATTCGGCTCTGGAGCGTCTCACCAAGTGGGCTGTTGGCAATGGCTTTCACCGCCGTGAAAGGTATCGCCGAGAATACCAAAACGCCGGCAACCTTTCTTCACCAGAAAAACACCAATTGTCATTCATTTTTATTGAACCATAAAGAAAGGGACACTATACTGTATACTGGTGATATGTATATGTACCTCTTGCCAGGAAGCTTTGAAGCGGGAAAAGCAGTTGGAAGTTGGGAGATTTACGAGGTTCAGTTTGGAGCGGAGGAGAGACGGCGGATGGAGGAGCAGGGAGGAGGAGGACGCCATGGCTGCTCTCTGATTTTCAATCAACAACTGAATTATTATTAAACAACTAATGTCCACTTCAACTCATATTGAATTGTGGTCTTAATTCTCTCCTCACCCATTTGTTTTCCTGGAATAAGATTTTTTATTTTACATTGTTGTTCCATATATAGATGATTGAATATTTTTAATTAAAATAGAACATGGAACATCAATTTAAAAGGTTTTTAATAAAATTTTGTAATAATATACATAAAATATTAGTATTTAGTAAAATATATTGGTCACAATTCAAAAGGGAATATAAATCCAATTGGTTGACATATCATCTCACACAAAAACAAATAGAAAAAATTATTTAAGGATAAGAAATGTGGTTTGAAAAGTGTGTTTGAATGATTTTTAAAAAGAAAAATAGTTAATACTTGTGGTTGATGTGATTTATTTTTCGTTGTGAAAAATTATTTTGGTTGATATTTACATATAATTTGTTATATCTTTTTAGTCAAATGATTTAAACGTTAAACAATAGTCATAATTGGTCATATTTTTAACGTCTTGTTTTTTTATTAGAATATATAATTAATTTTATTTCCGACTTTAAAAGGTAATCGGAAAGAATAGCGCTAATCTTCGGTAATATGTCCAATTAGAACCATACAGCCGGTCACATATAATTTCATATATAGGCTTTAGCCAATTGCCTTAGTTAAGAAAATTTAGTTGCAATTGGGTGCGTCTCTAGGTCTCTCTTGCTTCCCTCCATCTTAATTTTTTTTATTAATAATTTACTTTAAATTTTTAAAGTAAATTATTAAGCAATTTTTTTTAACAAGATAACTTTTATATGATTTTGTTTTGATGAGTTAATAAAATACTAATTAGCTGTCTATAATTTTATAGTTTTTATATTTAATATTTAATTTAACTAAAAAAATATTAGTTACTTAATATGAAGTTATAATATTAAAAGTGGTATTAAATGTACATGATGAATGGAAAATATATTTATATTGTCATAATAATGATTTAGTAATAACACGTCTTTAAGTTGTCGTTAAATTAATTATAATTTATGTTTTTAATGACAGTTTAGTGATAACATAAATATATAGACTATTATATTTATCGTGAGCTAGTTTTTACTCAATATATAATTTTCAATAGCGATAACAAATTATTTGTCATAAATTATTATGAGTGAGGGTTTTTCTGTTATTATCATTATTAGTAATTTCCTGAATTATAATATATATCTCCGACAATTCAATCCACTATATTATCACTACATATTTTAAGAATTAAGTAGAGGTAAAAGTATAAAAATTTAGATTATACATGAGGTTAATTAATAAGTACAAATAATATCGGGCGGTTTAATTGAAAAAAAATTAAAAGGCAACTTGCACATCAAGTTGCCGGTTTATTCCAGCCACAATTTGTGGCTAGGAATTGTTTCTAAGGTTTCAAAACCTTACCAACATTAAGATATTCTTACCCATTTTAATTGATGGTGTTAATTGTCAAATTATAAATAATAAAAATTCAATCTAAATTATTTTTTACAATAAGTTTTCTACATATTTATTTTGGGAGATTTGTTTCATGAAATCTTTCATTGACATGTCAAATAAATGAGTTTCCATATTTTCTTACTATAAAATATTTTTTGAGGAAAGATGTCAGCTAATTAATAGGCATCCAATATTTCAGGAGCACTACATAGTTCAAATTAAAAAATGATGATTATATATTTTAATTCTGATCCTTCTCAAGTACAAAACTAATGTCGAGACTGAATGCTTTGCTGTTTGGTGAATTTTAAAGCGGATGTAATTGGTGTTTATTTGAAGTGTTTTGAGAAAATTCTTTTTATTCAATTATATTATCTTACTAATTGTACAAACTCAAAAATAAAATTTGATTCAAATATTGGAAACTAAAACGATTCACTTATAAAATTGAACTATCTAATTTTGGAAATCTTGAGCACGAATCAAATATAAAAATTATAGACTGAAGTCACTGAACTCAAAAATTATCAAACAAATATTTTCATAATGATCAAATCTAAATGTAATGTTAATCAAATATATAATTTCATAAATGAGGTGATATAACATATTCAAAAATAACCAAATTTATATTACAAAATTGTAGTTTCGATTCTGTAGAACAAGCGCGGAAGAATCGATCTTGAATCCGAGATGTAAACAATGATCAGAGCACTCACAATGGAGGCTTTTCATGGAGCTTTTGCGGGGATTTTTAGCTACAATGGAGATTTTGGGGGAATTTTGATGGGTTGTTCTTAAGCCGCCCACCCTTTGGGGCTGTTCCTAAGCCGCCCCTCCAAAATACGTTGACTCAGCATTATTTTTTAATTTTAATCCTTGTTTTGATTTAATTGTTATTTTACCGTTCTATCAAATCAATTTGAAAATTTTTTATTATAATTTTATTTAAAAATTTATTATAATTTTATTAAAAATTATAGTTCTTATTTGTATTTTTTATTAAAAATGTATGTATAAATAAAGTGAATAAGATTTTTTTTATATCAATATTATTATTAAATAAAAAAGTATTTTTATTAATTTTTTTATTATTATCGTATTTTTTATATTTCGTCTAAATAGCAGTAATAAATACTTAGATAATTATGTATTATTATTTAAATGAAAGTTGAATTTATATAAGTGTTTATTCAATACATTATTAGTTATACTTTACTAAACATGGAAATGATGTTATAATTCATTTTTATTAAAAAAATTATAATTTTTGTCTATACTTTTTTGTACTAAAATAACAATACCTATAATAAATTATATTTATACTTTGAGAATAATAATAAAATTATATTAAATAAATAATAATAATTAAACTAAGTTTACAATAATGTATACAAATATATTATATTTCTTATGATAATAATATTTTCATAGTTATTTATATATATTATTAAATTTAAAGTAATACATGGTGGAAGATGACGAGGCATTGAGGATCTAAAAGAAAGGCTTTACCATTGTAGGTAAAAATTTATGGGCCTTTTTATTTTGGAGGGAGATGACTTGTCATATAAAAAAATGTGAAAAGCCCAAGAATAAAGGCTTACCAGTGCTCTCAGATTGATTTACTCCACGCGCTGTTGCAGATTGGGATTATTTATATATGTACCGACATTATTCTGGAAAAAAATGTCTCAAGTGTGGCATAAATGGACGGTCATGTTAAAAACACCCGGATTTATGAATATAATAATATAATCAAAATTTGAAAAAGCTTCATTTAAATATAACCGGTTATGTGGCAGTAACACATCAATGACTCTGTTGATATTTGAATTTGTTGAATTTAGTGTGTTATGAAAAATATTTAACTAATACAAAGCTTGATTGTTCCATCTTATATTTACAGGTAGGGGTGGCAAAATGGATCCGAAACCACGGTTCCAACCCAATTTGGGTTGAATTGGTTACTAAATTTTTTTTATTTGGTTCCAAGTTGGGTCCAACTAATTTCAATTAAGCCCAAATCGCTTGCTTGTCAATACTCTAAAATTAAAGAACAAAATATAAGGTATTGAGTTGGGTTGGGCTTGGTTCCCTTTCGGGTTGATTTTGGTTCCCTTTTGGGTTGAGTTGGTTCCTTTTTAAAAAACCATTTAAGAACCCAACTCATTTGCCAAACCCAACCCAAACCGTTGGAACCGACCCAAACCCAACCCAACCCGCCCATTTGCCACCCCTATTTACAGGTGTTAAAATATTTACAGGAATTAAACATATGTATAAATTACATGTATCAACCATCTAAATATATAAAATATAAAATGGAAAATCAATTTTGAATAGAAAATCTTATCAACCATCTAAATATATAAAATATAAAATGGAAAATCAATTTTGAATAGAAAATCTTATTCCAATTTATTAAAGCTTAAATAATAAAGGAAAGGAGATGATATTTTTTATTCTAAAATATTTCTACTTGAAATGTTTAATATATATTTTATGTTTTTAAAATTAGGTTGAAAGTTATAAGAAATGTCAAATCAATAGTGATAGGTTGAGGGATGATGTGTAGAATAATTATGTTAGTGGTATATATAATGATTATGTAAATTAAAAATAAAAAAAAATATGGATAAAAAATTGTAAAGTATGAAAGAGAAAGTGAAAAAATGATTTATAATAAATGATTTGATTGGTAAATGTTTTATTGGTAAATGTGTGAAGTGATGTGTATATGAGTGATAGTTAGTTATATAGGAGATTGAAAAAGTAAAGTTGAAAAAGGGAGAATTGAGATGAAAATTTGGTGGGTTAAGTTTATTTTGAATTTTGTGATTTAAAATCATGAAAATGGATTTTGAAAACATAAACAAACATGGCCATTATATGTTTGTTTATGTTTTTGAAATTCAATTTCAAGATTTCAAATCACAAAATCTTAAATCTATTAACTCACCAAATTTTCATCTCAATTTCCTTTTTTCAACTCTACTTTTTCAATCTCCAATACTAACTAGTAACTACCTATCAATCAACACATCAATCATTTTACACATTCATCAATTACAATTAATATATACATTATTTTACACACTCATATATATATTTATTTATTTAAATAATCATTGCAAAAACAACTAATTCAATCATTAAACATCAACCAATCATCATTGATTTGACACATTACAATTTTCAACCTAATTCTAAAAACATAAACAAACACCTACCATTTTCACACAATTTCGATGGTACGCCATTCCCAAGAAATTTTCAAAATTCTAACTTAAAAACATAAACAAACATAGCTGACAAACACCTACCATTTTCACACGGATTTTTATAGTACGCTATTTCCGAGAAAAATTTAAAATTTCATCCCCAAAACATAAATAAACATAGCCTAAACATTTTAATACGAATCAAACATTTACACATACACATCTACAAAAACACACATAAAAATTGCTTTGGAACAGAAATCTTAAAATCCAAAAAGAAATGAAATGTAAATCATAAAAATGAAATCCATAAAAAGTATAAATTAAGTTTCACTTGATTAATGTACTAGAAAGATAGGAGAGACACTACCGACTCAATAGTATCATCCAATAACACACGAGACAAGATCAACAGCACTGCGAATACAATATTGATCGATCGATCGATCAATCAATCAATCCTCATAAATCCGGCACTCGTCGGTTTCAGGATTCTCCAGGCAAAAGTAGTGGAGAGGGTCTTGTTGCAGGTGGTGGATCTTGAGTCGGAGATCTGCCTTGGCCTGGCTGACCTCTTCAACCTCGTCCCACGCCACCTTGCACTCGTCCGACGTCTCGTCTTGTTCGCACACCTGTTTCGCCTCAGACACTTTTTGCTCGATCATCTCCGTCAGCCGCTGCTCTCTCATCTGTGTTCCTTTGTACATCACCTTCTTCATCTCCGCGCCTGAAGCTCTGATGATCCCCGTCGCCCTTGAAGAACGTGATAAAATTGAAGAAGGTGCTGCTGCTGTTGTTATCTTGATTGTTGATTTTGGCTTGAAATTGAAAACTGTTGTTAAAGGTGAAGACGATGATGATGATGCCATGCCGCAGATCTAGGGTTAGAGATCTGTATTCAGTTTTTCTTTTTTTAGGTTGGGTTTTTGGGATTTCACGGAAGAAATGTGATATCTTTTTTATGCTTTGAAAAATAATTTTATTATCATATTTCTTTTGAGGATTAATTTGACATTATAAGACTTTTCTAGAAAGATGAAGTACATTCCAACTAAATGGAGTCATTCAAAATAAGTCTAGCTCGAGCTTATAGATGAACCAAACTCGAGCTTCTGTTTAAGTGTTCATAAGCTCACGAGCCGGTATGTATATATACATATATATATATGTATATATGTGTATGTTTGCACATACATATATAGTATATTTGTGTTTATATAATTTAATTTTAAAAATAATTGATACATTATATTTTTAATGAAAATAAAATTGGGTAAACATTTCATAATCCATTAGTAGTTACGATATAAAATTCTTGAGATATAGTTCTCTACTCTCGTTATACCTATTTCAATAAAATTAATAAACGATTTAGACATAGACATCATATATATACACACACTGATTTTTAAATATATGAGTATTGACTTACCAATTTACTAGATAATATATAATTTTTATAACTCTTAGGCTCCATTTGTTTGACAGAGAATGGAATCTAAAACGGGAATAAGATTTCTGGTAATTTGATTACCAGAAATCTGATTCCATTAACAGTGTTTGCTTGTCTATAAAAATTGAGCAAGCATACATATATTTATTCCTTTTTTATGTTTAGTTCAAAAACATATAATAAAGAATGGAATCTGAAATTAAAGACTTTGACTTAAATACCCTTATTTTAAACCATATTTTATAATCTAATTATAAATTTTCAACCATAGTAGAATATTTGATATTATGTATATACATAAGTGTATATACACATATATATTTAATTTGGTTAAATAATAAAAAATAAATAAGATATCAATTTGGTTCAATTGCATTATCTTCTTTTAGAAAAATAATAATTAAATTGAACATGTTTATTTTTTATTGAGATAATGTTTGACTTTTAAAAATATTGATACATATATGGATTTTTCATATATCAATGCATTGATAATTATTTAAGTCAGAAACATATTATTGTTAATAAATAAAATATATTAATCATATGTGACCAACAACCATTTCAAAAGTACTATCACAAAAACAACATAACAATTTTTCAATTTCATTCAAGAAATAAATATCAAATAAAATGTAAATCACGATCTATTTTGACAATAAAAATATTTTAAATAAATTAAAAATACGAAACTATTTCTTCAGAAATAATAACTTAAATGAAATGCGTAAATAAATAACTATTTTTGTTGATTTTGTATCATATTTGATTAGGGGTAGTAAGGGCATTATATTGTATTTATGGATTACCTTGATATGGGAATCACATATACCTCAATAAATAAGGTATTGTGATTCCCTTATTTGAGATGATAATTCCCATATTTTGGGAATTTGATTGCATTCCATAATATTCAATAAAAAATACCAAACAAGGTAATTTGATTTTTGGGAATCATATTCCCTATTTTGATTCCATTCCCTTGACAAACAAACGAAGCCTTAATATTATGTAAATGCATTACATTAGTGAAACAAGTTCGATATTGGCGAGTTATTCATTAATTACTTACATATTTAATGAAGTACAATGTTACGTAAGCAAGATCTTATCCACCTTTTTTAATTATCATTTAATCAAAATCATAAAATATATTATATAACCAAATATGTGAGTTTGATTCTTGAGCTCGAACGAGCAGATGAGTCGAGCTCGAGCTTTACTCATTTGCCTCGAGCTCGAGCTCAAAAAAATAGGCTCGATGAGTTCTAACTCTAGCTCGAGCTCATTAATTTTTAAACGAGCTCGATCTTGTGAAATTTTCAAGGGTCGGCTCGAGCTTGGCTCGTTTACACCCCTAGGTATATTCATTCAAGTATTGATATCTTATTAGTTGTTACTGAAAGTCAATGTCAATATACTGTGATGAATATCATAAAATAATTTCATAGAAATAAACAAAGAAGAATAATAAAAGAAAAAAACACTAACACATGTGTGAAGCATGTTACATCTAAAATGAAATGATAAATACAATAACATTAACATCGTTCTAATAAATTGGATTCAATAATGTTTAAATGCATTTATAATATTCCAATTTAGTCATCAAAATCATTACTAGAGAATTCAAACACTACTTATATTTAAAAAAATGTAAAGAATAAATAAGAATGACTACTTACTTATATGGAAATTAACATATATATTATATGAAGATTTGAAAATGATCAATTATATAAATTATTAGATAATATAATTACACTTATTTTGATAAAGCGAATTAAATCTTCTTTTCTCGAAAGTAATAAAATTTGCGAAATGAACAGATATATAATTAATAAATATATAAATTATATGATTACAAAAAAAATTCATTATAGTTTGTATATGGTTTGCTTGGTAATTTAATATGGTATTAATATAGTATGAAGATTTGAAATGATCCATTGTATAAATTTAATATAATAATATTTTCAATCGTTTATGCATGTAGAAACCGTATACTTTCTGAAACATAAATATATACATTTTTCAGACCAGTCCACAAGTAAAATAAAATTGACTGCACTGTGAGCATTTAACATAACAAAGTTTGGTGGTACATGATAAATGTAAATGTTCGACTGTTGAATAGTTTGATGTGGTTAAATTTCTATTTTCCTAAAAGTATTATTTATTATGTCAGAATATTTAATATTTTTGATATATTATTGAGTCTCAAATAAAAGTAAAATTGTACCTTTTCTTTTAAACGCATGAAATAAAGAGCTGATTGGTGTGACATAAATTCAACTTAAGCGTTTAATAACTTTAAGTCAATAAGTTTCATAGCTGACTCTTCCAATAAGATGAACGCAAAATTTGAACTGACAAAGTATCTTAATTTGTTATGAAATAATAAGATATAACTGCAATGACAAATGAAGATAATACTACCTAAAAGTTGCGTTCATAACATCATAGCAATTGATACATACCATTTCTCCATAATATGATTTAAGTAAGCAAAAAAGAAAAGTGTCATTTACAATAACCTATTGTAAGTACTCACAAAATGAAATTAATGTCCAAATTACATATATTTTAAAGGATTTTGATAAGAATTATGATACAATTAGGTCTTTAAAAAATGAAGAAAATAAAAAACGAGTAAGAAAAAAAAAACAAGAAACCTACATAAATATCCAAATTTTGACTCCCAATGAATAGACCATTGCATCTACACAAAGAATTAAATAAGAGAAAGAGAAAGAGAAACTCATTCGATAGAAACTATACAAAAGAAAGTATACTGAAAGAATTTATTTAGTTATATTATTATTTAAGTTTCAATTTCAGTTTAGTTAGCTTTTTCGAGTATTGATTCATTATTTCACATCAGTTAGCATCTAATTTTTTCATATTATTATAGTTTATTGAATAATAAATATATTACTTTAATTATTATTTTGAATTTTAAATATATAACATTCTAAAACTGAACAATATCTATTTATATTTACTATTGCAATGAGATCATGCTATTCACGTGTAATGCAAGTGTTACTTACTTGTAAAATGAAAAATATGTGATTTTTATAGCCGAAACGTGAGGTTCCCTAATGTTGGAAACATGACGCTCAAAACATCTCGAACAAAAAAAAGGAGTTTTCGACTTGCAACCATGTTTGAAAATTGAGACAGGGGTGTAAACGAGGCGAGCTCAAGTCGAGCTTGGAAAAATTTCCAAGCTCGAGCTCGAGCCTTATTGTACGAGCTCGTCGAGCTCAAAATTTTTGAGTTCGAGCCCGAACTTGAGCCGAACTCAGTTGAAAATTCAAATATTAGGCGAAAAATTTAAATTTTGATTTTTTTTATTTTTTATTAATTATTTAATATATATTTAATAATATAATAATAAAAATAAAAAAGCTCGCGAGCCCGACTCGCGAACTTTTTTTTAGAAAGGAGTGAGCTGGAGCTCGATTAAGAACTCGAGCCGGCTCGACTCGTCTGTAGCACCCCAACCCCAACTTAACAGGAGTCGAGTTGCCACCGTGACTTTAAGCGTGAAAAAAAAGATATATAATATTCATAATAAATTTCAGCGGAAGACTTTATTATAAAAAAACACGAGTAATTTTTTTTTTCTTTCTCCTTTAAAAGCTAATCATACACAACGAACTCGTGTTATACCCACATTTGTAAATCAAAACCTAGTTATGAACAATGAAAATTTTCTTACTTAATCCGATAAAGTAGTTCCCAAAATACCAAGTGTCAGATTTCTACGAATTAACATATATTAAAAGCGTAATACTCATATATATATATATATATAATATATGCTTCTAGGGGAAGTCCACACAGCCAGCTACTCATCCGCTTCGTCGTAAGCTGGACCTGAAAAAGATTTAAACTGAGCAACGTAAGATTTAGAAATCTTAGTGGATAACGGTTATTAACTATTACGTTAAAGAGATTAACCAATACGTCAAAAGCATCATCTCCAAGGTCCGAAGACCTGGCCTAACTCCAAGGTCCGAAGACCTGGTCTACTCCAAGGTTCGTCAACCTGACCTAACTCCAAGGTCCGAAGACCTGGTCTACTCCAAGGTTCGTCAACCTGGTACTTTATCATGTCGTTTCATTTCAATCAACATTAGAGTTATTCTAATCAATGTAACTGAAATTAAACATTACCCACTTTACATTTCGCTAAGGTGTGGGGATAACTCTTGAAGTATCCGGTCGTCTCGTACTGCACTCGACCGTTTATCAACATTAGATTTTAAAGTATATGTGTTTCAAAAACATGTATATACATATATTTAAATATAGGTAATTTATTATTATCCATTAAATTCAAGTGGTTAACCAATAACAAATTAATATTATATATGTGTATATATATTTTTATGCTTATAACTATAACATCTTTAACTTAAAACCTATAGAACATAGACATAAACTTTGTAAAACATTCCACAAAATTTCTAAAACCAATTAAAATTATGAATTTGGGCTTTACTTACAAAACATATGATGTATTATGAATAATTTTAGGACAGCCAATCCAAATTAAAGAAATTTTATAAATTATTCTATTCCTCAGAAAAATTCTCAAATTTTATAAAACACTTAACAACGCACACACGAACATGTAGTAAAATTTGCAGAATAAGAAAACATCTCAAACTATTTCAAATAAATGCAAAAGCGTGCAACCTTAAATTTTTGGTATCTCACTTGGCAGCCTATACTAAACGATTTTTAGAAAATCACACACAAATCAAAACCTTTCAAAAAAATTTACATATCACTTAGACATGATAGTTAGGTTCCAGAAAAATTTACATGAAGAAATTCCCCATTTGATTACCTAACAACACCAAAAGTAACTATCATTGAAAACTGTAATTCTGGCGGGACTATTTTTGAAAATTCGTCATAATTCATACACAACTTCAAAAATCACCAAATTTAACTATAGATTCCCAACATCATATAGAATAACCTACTAAAACAGTTTTCTAAAATTTCAAGTACAAAAATTTAGAAAAATCGACAAAGTGAACTGAAATTTCAGGATTCTTCACAAACTGCTCAACTTCACATATTTCCTAAAAATAAAATGCACTTCCAAGCTTTTTAACCAAACATCCTCAATACAAACCACATCAACATCATATTATTACACATGCAACAAGTTTAGACATGATAATCAAACATGCAAAGTAAAATTTCAACATGAAATTTCACAATCACTCAAAATGGCACATTTTTTTTGATCTATCACATTTAACAAAATTTTCAACAAATTTCATCATACTTCTAGGAGATCACTCTCAAATCATACATGCAATAATTTTAGGTAAGAAAATTAAACATGCAAAGCCATTTTTCACATCTATTCACACTACCAACACTTAAAATGACACTTTCATAATCAACACTTAATGATATGTATATATATACACATTATATTGAACAAAGTAAAGTAGAAATTAATGGGAATTCATAAATTTTTACCTCTAGTTAAAGAAACAAAAGGCTTATTTACTTGATAGCTTTGAGAGAAAATAAATAGTCTTGCATGTGATTTGGAAAATGGAAGAATGATTTTGTGCACAAAATATTTTGTATCACTACTTTGCATGCAAGGGTTGAGGTGTCTTAAGTTTAAGGTTGCTAAGTGGAAAAATATGGAGCAAGGTTGGCCAAGTGTAGGACACATGTTAAATTTAGGTGAAATTAACCCATAATCCTCCAATCTTTCAAAATTTATAATTTGCTCCCATGAATATATATATATATATATATATATATATATATTTTAGGTAATATAATTTTGATCACAAAGCTTTATAAAAACGTTTCGTATCGAGCGCATCACAATCGAACTCGGTCACTTCGGGTAGCTATCCTGCAAGAACTAATCAAACTTGGAGACACATTTTTAGTTCGATATAAACGTTTAAACGGAGAGCTCAGTTAAACATAAAACGAATTATTAATAATAAACTAATAAATAAAATTGTATTTATATGTCAAAATATGATATGCAAGATTTTTCCAAAAATGGGGTGTTACATCGTCTTACACCCCTATATTGAGTGATTAAACGTTCGAACGTGTGGTATGGTACTGACAACATAATAATAATAATAATAATAATAATAATAATAATAATAATAATAATAATAATAATAATAATAATAATAATAATAATAATAATAATAATAATAATAATAATAATAATAATAATAATAATAATAATAATAATAATAATAATAATAATAATAATAATAATAATAATAATAATAATAATAATAATAATAATAATAAAGGTGATGACGAGTACTTACAATATTTAAAAGATTTGTTAGCTAATAAAAATTTAAGAAAACAATATCAATTTAAATGATTATAAGATTTAAATAATTTGTTAATTTTGAAGATTTAAATTTAATAAACCCAAAAGAAAAATATAAGTTTAGTTAATATAGCACTTAAATAGTGCAAGGGTACATGTAATACATGAGAGAATTTGCATAAATCAGGGAATATTGCATTTTTGGTACATCAATGTAGCCTGCACGTTTATTTGGTACACTAATATGGGGGGGTGGCAATTTGGGTACACTAATGTGGGGTATGTGTGGCAATTTGAGTACAAATTTGGCCGGAAAATTCGATTTTAGCCGGAATATTCGATTTTTGCCGGAAAATTAATCAATTTTGACCAAATTTGGGAATTTTGACTGAATTTGGGAATTTTGACTGAATTTGGGGGTTTTTGACTTAGAATAGCATGTATAAAATATAATTGACCTATTTTGACCAAAATTATTTTGATTTTTGTTCTTTTTTATTTTCAAATTAACTATTTGTTAAAAAAATATATATTATTTTTCTTTAAATTTTCCACCACCACCACCGCGTCACTGCCGCCGCCGCCACCGCCGCCGCCACCGTCTCCGCCGACACCACCATCTCCATATCGATCCAGAAACAAAAAATCAAAGAATAAGAACTCTAGGAACAAGGAATCAAAGAACAAGGAAAAATTGGGTTCTAGGTTTTTTTGATGAAGAAGATGAAATTACTAAAATGGGGGGTTTTGGGTTTCATGAAGAAGATGACGTTGGAGATCCAGCCCCTTATCAGCCCCGCTCTGTTCCAGGTAATAATCCTAAGTCTATTTATACTTTCTTGTAAATTATTAGTTGGGTTTTGGTTATAGATGTAATTAATTCATGATAATCTCCATTCCATCTTTGTTATTACTGCAAGATTTTCAATGGGATCTATTTCTCTAGCTCAAGCTCGTCTTTTAATGGCCAATCTCTGCAACTAACTCGCTCAACTCAGCCTAAACAAATTCAAACCCACAATGCATCCAGGCTTAGTATAATGATGGAGAAACCCACAATCCAGTTCATTCAAGGAACCGATGAACAAACAATCCCAGATGTGAAGCTAATAAAATCAAGAGATGGAACAAATGGAATGGCGATTTACACATTTAGTGAACCCTCTGTTTTCGACTCATCCAGTGTTGTCGGGGATATTACAGGATTCTACATGATCGATGAGGAAGGTGTTCTTCCACTACAATGGTGTTTTGGTGTTTTGGGGTTTTGATGAAGAAGATGAAATAACTAAAATGGTGTTCTAGGGTTTTGACGAAGAAGATGAAAAACTAAAATGAGATTAGGGTCAATTTGGTAAAATCAAATTTTATTGTAATTATAATAGTCAAAATTGGTCAATCCCCTAAAAAAACAATTATTTTGCTTAATTTTGGTCAAAATTGTAAAAAAAATCCCCAATTTTACATGCATGTGCAACGCACATGACATTTTCCGGCGCAATTTGAATTTTTCGGCCAAATTTGTACTCAAATTGCCACACATACCCCACATTAGTGTACTCAAATTGCCACCCCCCATATTATTGTTACCAAATAAACGTGCAGGCCACATTGATGTACCAAAAATGCAATATTCCCGCATAAATCATGAACGTTCATGAGAGATTATTTTGTTACCTTCTATAATTTAGGGTGGATACGGGACAATAACAATCGTTCAAGGTGTATTTTTATATTTAACCCCAAAAATTAAACATATAATCATATGAACATTTTTTTTGTGATTAATATGTTATAATATATCATTCTACATATTTGTATCTTGATATATTACAAATTAAAATTAAATTTATTTACAAGCTCATAACTTGTAAATATGTATTATTGGACTCAAATTACATCTGTTAGACTCGATTCGAGTTTGAAAAAAAAAGGTGAGCATAAGTCGAGCTTTAATCAATGATGCTAACTCTAATGAGAGTGTGTGTAGATTTATTTGAGAACTAATACTTTATTTATTTATAAGGAAGAAGATGCATTGAATTTGATTTGTTCATATGCATATGACTTTTTAATGAGGTAATATTTGATTTTAATTTTTCGTAGATAATTAAAGTTACTACAAATCTATAACAACCAAATCATATAAGCTTTTATATGATAAAGGTGTGTTAATAATGAGTAAATGATTTAATATTAAATTTTGAAATTGAGTTTGAAATAATTGTTATATATATATATTATAATTTTAGACTTTAGCCCTTTTTTAGTGGATTTGCCCTAAACAAAAAAGCCCATTTGTAGTGGACCCAAATCCCAATTGAACCAACGGCTACAAAACAATACCAGAGTAAATTCAAAATTCAAACTTCAAACACAAGAGAGAGAAAGAAAGAGGCGAAAGAAGAAGAAGAAGAATGGAAGGTAGCATCAAGGTAAAAGAAATATTGGTAGATCCAGAGACGCAGTTCTTGGCGTCGAAAGAAGAGACCGGCAACGAATGGGAACTCTACAAAGAAAACGTTCGCCCTATGAAGCGTGGCCGCAACGTTCGTCTCCTCAACCACGCTCTCAAATCCAACTCCACTGCCCAGATCAAGAAATCGCTTCTCCATCATCGAAGGTATTGAAACTGAAGAAATTTGCACACTTGTTTTGCTGCTAATCATTTCTTTTGTTTACCCTTTTTGATCATCAATTTGTTCCATATATTTCGGTAGGAGGTTGATTGAGGCCATTGACGAGTATGCTGGCGACGACCCTCTTCAGCCCTGGATCCAGTAAGTAAATTTTCACTCGATCTAGCTTCGTTTTTACCACATGATTTAGTTAAGGTTTTATTAACTTCTTTGTTTATCTCTGTGATTAAATCTAACGCGAATATATTTTGTTTGGCTTCTTTATGCAATAGTTAATAAATTCTGAATTTTTTGAACAATGTGTTCTATAGAACTTTGTAGGAAAATATTGACTTTTTTGGTATGTTTGGTTATGTTTTATGTAAATGGTTGAAAGACTTTTTTTGGTATGTTCTTTCTTATAAATGGTTGAAAGTTTTTTGGTATGTTAGATTTTTTTATAAAAATGGTTGAAAATTATGGAGATGCGATATAGTGTTGATTTTATTGGTTGAAATGTGTATATATAAAGTTGTGTAAATGTGATATATCAAAAAAGAACGAGCAGGAAGTCGAATTATGTAATTGATTAAGAGAGAGTATGATGTGATTGAAATCATCAAATGATGAGTAGTTATATAGAGGAATGTGTTGTAGGATTTAAATTTAAAGTACTTTCTGAAGAATTGGCTTGATGTGAGCATTTTCATTTTCTGGTGACAAAAAGGATGAAAATGTGATCCAGAAAATACAAATATACATAGCCTTAGGGTTTTACATTCTATAGTCATTATCTTGTATCTCCATTTATAAAAGGTGCTAATTTATCTCCATTATCAAGAGAATTTTCTTTTGGATATATAAGTTTCTTCCAGCTAAGTGACTGAGAAGCTGCAAGGTCCTGATTGGAATCAATGAATATTATGATGACCCCATGTACCACTTTCAATGAGCTTCTTAATGATGAGAGATGACGATTTTAGTCATTGTTATTTATCTACGAAATTTCATAGATTTAATGTACAGAAACTTCCCACAGCAGATGAAGGCACACTTGTTCAGTGCTTTACCTGAAGAAGCATGAAAAGGGGGTCTAATTTGTTAGTTCAAAATTTGTGTGTGTATTTGTATATGCTTGTTAAGGTTGGAAGGATTTAATGGGACAGAAACGGGTAGCAAGTTATACCACATTGATAATCTCTAGTGTATTTAAATAATAATAATCTGTTATTTTGTCATGTAAACTTGGGTGAAATTTTTTTGTAGCCTCAATTTAAATGAAAATGCAAGTTACTTATTACACTGTTGTTTTAGTTTTCCTCTTTTGACATGGTTATATTTTTTAAAAGGTGCATCAAATGGGTTCAGGAGGCTTTCCCTACTGGTGGTGACTGCTCAGGACTAGTCGTGATTTATGAGCAATGTGTGCGAACATTTTGGCACGACGACCGTTACAAGGAAGATCATAGATACCTGAAAATTTGGTTGGAATATGTAGGTCTCTTCATTGTCCATTTAGTACAAAAATTATAAAGACTATATAATTCGTACAATTTTATGTCCCGTTTAATTTTTATATTGTATTTGGATGCTTGTGATGGTTATTTTCTTATTTGTAATGAGAAAACAGGCTGAAAATTGTGTTGATGCTGAAGTCATATATAACTTCTTGGAGGCAAACAAAATTGGAGTGACACATGCATCATTCTACATAGCCTACGCGTTGCACATGGAACAGAAGACTAAAATTAAAACTGCAAATGAGATCTTCAATCGTGGGATATCTATGTAAGCCCTTTTCTTCATCAAGTAATTTATTATAAATGCTCGGAAGTTCATGTATGAGAAGAGTATTTTTCGGTGTGCCTTTTCCTGAAATTTAGTAAAACTTGTCTTAGAAGGTAGCTGAAGTCAAATTCTGAAGTAAATTTTCAGAAAATCACTTACTTGAGTCCCTTTATATCGATAATTAATTCTAGAAGGATATTTCTGACTGTCCTAGTTCTTCTAATGCAATTGACAATTTATCGTTCTCTTTCTGTGTTCTAGGAAAGCTCAGCCAGTTGAAAAGTTGACAGCATCCTTCAAGAAGTTTCTTACTCGTTCAATGAGACAAGTGAAAGCGACAGATGTATGCGAGTCGGGTGCCTTTACCTTCGATTTCTTGTCTTTTCTTTGTTGTTTGCTTCACTTGATAACATTTCATGACCTTATTTTCGACTAACAGGAGGATGTAATGGATAACAAGTTACCAGCTCGAAGCTTCGGGACCTTGTTAGCTAAAGAACCAAGTAAGTTATTCTTTTACATTTCAGTTTTTGTAGGTGAGTTATATATTGTGGGCTAAGACTCTCTTCTGATATCAGGAAACCAAACTTCAGAGAGTTCTGATCTTATGAGGAAAAAACTGAAGTCTGACAGGTTAGAACAGGATTTAAACTCTCAGAAACTCTGAAGCACTGTAAATAAATCTGGATAATGTTTAACTAGGGAATACATTTTGCAATTTTGATCAATGGAATGGAAATTATCATGCCGACTCTTTAAATGTTACTGAATAGATCATCAGAATTGGTTATATTATTAGTATTCATCAGATGATTCTGATGATATATGTATTAATCCGAAATTATAACTCTATGACTAATGATGCTACAAACTAAATTGTAAACAAAATTATCATTGGAGCTTGCATGGTATGCATTTACATTTTCAGTGTCTGTCTTTTAGAGCTTCTGGAACGACAATGTCCATTTACAAAGACAATAGCAGTAGTTCATTATCGGGTCATCACCCAGAAATGTCAAAGTCAGACATAAAACCATGGCACTCCCTCGGTGCCCGAGCAGAAAGAAACAAAGAGAACAATGCAATCCCTTCCAAGTGGACATCAAATAAGGTAAAAATTTCACTGAAAAATCTATTTCATGCATTATTCTGTACTAGACAGGCTTCTTATGCGCTTTGAGTGGTATTATACAGATTCCTCAGAGACCTGCTGGTCAGAGAATAGCAAGACCACCTCCAGGCCCAAGCATTGAGATCTTTGTGGATGAGGAATGTTCAAAGTAAGTACTTAAGGGTGTGTTTGGATTGAAGGATTTGAAATTGATAATTTCAAATCCATCCATGAAGTTCGTTTGGATGTATCAGAGTTATAATGGATTTCAAATCAATCAGACATTCATTTTGAGTTATTTTCTCCTGGATTTCAAATGACTCCATTTTAGGTGTCATTTCAAATCCTTTCTCCAAATCCCCTCCCAAAATCCGAATCACTCAATCCAAACACACCCTAATTTCATTTTTTGCCTCCTTAACATTAGACAGTTCTTTCTTGTTCATTTTGTAAGAAAGTGTAATGATATGGTCTGTGTGATAGCCAACACAAAGAAGAGAATGAGGGGGAAAAGTGTTCAGTTCTGCAGTTGAGACCTGGAGATGGTAGAGATATTAAAAAGTAAGAAGCTGTTTTGCATGAATTTAAGTGTTTTTGTTGTTTATGCAATTTACTTACTCCTAGTCGTTGTTCTTTTTTTCCCAGGGAAACGGAGCTCTTAAGGGAGAATCCGTTGCGCCATTTTCCTGCTAGTTCTTTGCCCAGATAATTAATATACGCGTCTTTGTATTTGTATTTGTATTTGTTGTTGTGTTAAGAGTGTTAGAGATGAGCTTACATCTCCAAAGCTTTGCTTTATTCTGTGTGAGAAAAAAACACTTGTTTTTCCAGTTTCACTGTTGTTTTATGGAGTGCCAAATACACATTCTGTTAGAAATATCGAGAGCGTAACTATGTGAAAGTGTTATTGTAATTGAATTTGATTCTAATCATATTACTAGTTATTTCTTAAATTAAACACGAATACTATTTAAAGTTCGATTATTAGAACTAAAACTTGTATTTCACAATTCAAGTGTAGTAGTATTTGAAGAGTATTTTGTTTATGTTTATATATATATATATATATTTAAATAACTAAAATAATGAACATGTATTTATAGTGAAAAATATATCCTTTCACTAAGAGTTGCAATTAGTAGTAGACATGTATATAGAATGTTCTTTCTAATAAAATCTGTAAAGGAAATATAATTTCACTAAGGCACAAATTCAAACTCATTAAATTTTGTTGTAGATTGTACATTGTCTACCCTTATATTTAGTTATATTTGTGCGAAAAATTGAATAAAATTATAATTATCATATTTTATATTAATGTTTTTTATAATTAAAAGGGTAACTGAGGTAAAATTTAATATTGGCCTCAATAAAACAAAATCATTTTAATTTATGTTGGATATATAATATTACTATGACTAATAAGAATTATATACATAATGTTTTTTTTTTTTTTTTTTTGGCTAAGAATTTACAAGACAATAAAAATAGATATGAATTTTCAGTAACACCAAAATGAGTAATACTTTAGGTTAGAACAAAAAAATAGTATAAAATAGTGCTCATTTACACAACTTTGTTACAGTACAATCTTCTACTTCTATTTCCATTTCCCCCAAAATTAGGGTTTTTGCTCGTTCTCAAACCCTAACATAAATCCAATCTTCTCTCTCCGATTTAAGTATACAGCTACTATTATCGAGTAATTGAATCCATCAGTCATGGCGGAGCACTTAGCGTCCATATTCGGAACCGAGAAAGACCGTGTGAACTGCCCGTTCTACTTCAAGATCGGCGCCTGCCGTCACGGCGACCGCTGCTCTCGCCTCCACAACCGCCCCACCATATCTCCGACGCTCGTGCTGTCGAACATGTACCAGCGACCTGACATGATTACCCCCGGCGTCGATCCCCAGGGCCAGCCGATCGATCCCAAGAAGATCCAAGAACATTTCGAGGACTTCTTTGAGGACATCTTCGAGGAGCTCAGTAAATTCGGCGAAATCGAGAGCCTCAACGTCTGCGACAACCTCGCAGACCACATGATCGGGAATGTGTACGTTCAGTTCAAGGAGGAGGATCACGCCGCCGCGGCTCTGAACGCTTTGCAGGGGAGATTCTACTCTGGCCGTCCGATTATTGCTGAGTTTTCGCCTGTCACTGATTTTCGGGAGGCGACGTGCAGGCAGTATGAGGAGAATACTTGTAATCGTGGCGGATATTGCAACTTTATGCACGTTAAGATGGCTGGTAGGGAGCTGAGGAGGAAGTTGTTTGGTAGGCACCATACTGGTAGGTATTGGGGTGGTAGGAGCCGCAGCAGGAGTGTGAGTCCCTCCCAGCATCACCATAGGCGGGATAGGGAGAGGGGAGAGAGGGATTATGATAGGCGCGATTCTCGTGGTGGGGGGAGGAGGAGTGCTGGTGACAGGCATGGGGGAAGGTATGAGGGCGAAAGGAGACGGCATGGAGGGAGTCCGAGGAGGAGCAGGAGTCCACCAAGGAGGAGCAGGAGTCCGAGGAGGGAAGGAAGTGAGGAACGCAGAGCGAGGATTGAGCAGTGGAATCGGGAGAGGGAAGAGAAGGGGCAGTGATGATGTTGTAGACAATCGGTTGTATTTTTTTCTCCCTTCTAGTATTTGGTGGTCTGGACTCTTGAGAGCTAGTTAGAACTTAAAACTGCCTAAATTCCTGCACTTTTGCTAGTTTTCTTATGGAATAATGATTTGAGAATTTAGTTGATATAATCATGAGCATGCTACTTTTGTGTAAAATTGATCATTTAAGACTCAGTGTTATTTATTGTTGTTTTGTGACCACTTAATGTTCTTGCTTCCTTCTATCAGTATGCTGCATATGCATATACATATTGTCATTGTTCTTTGTTGCGCCGTAATGCTGACAATTATCTTATCATGGTTATCTGTTAGCTTTCAATCTTGTATATCCTTTTATACTATTGCTTATGTTTGTGTTGAAATAGCTTGCGCTAATATATACAGTTATGTACAACTAGAATTTTTTTATTGTCTACTTATCCATGTCATTTATAAAAGACTTTGAAATTTTGGGTGATTACAATGCCACTCCTGGTGAATTGCTGCTTGTATGAGACAAGAACATTGATCAGTAATTCTGAAATGTTTGACCTTCATACAGGAGTAAAAACCTTTGAGTCTCCTGGATGATAACTTTGTGGATATTAATTGCCTCTAATTATAGAGGATGTAATTGTATCCAAATTGAAGTAAACTTTCACTGTAGTTTTAGCCGAATGTTGCTATATTGAAATCAATCTTGGGAGATTTTTGAAGTGAAGCCAGAACAATCTACAATTATCGTAGTTTGCATTGGCCCCTTTTTTCTGGTAAGTCTCCTTATGCCACTTAAGCTTCGTTTTTGTAATATTATAGTCGAAGGAGTCGTTATCCTTGAGGCATCAGATATAGATGTTCAACTTCTAAAATAGTGAACCATTTGCTTATTTGTTGAACTTTATCAGCGGAAAATTTTCTGTTGATTGTTATTGTTGGGAAGATGTTGAGCATTAGAAGTGCTGGTGCATGAACTCAAAAGACCTCTGTTGTCTCATAGTTTACGTAATGGCATCTTGTATTCAATTGGGTTGTCAAAGCTATTTATTTATATGGATAATATGAGCATAGTGCGTAAAGTCATCTCCGCATACATTTATTTGGCATTTGCTATAGTGTTGTTTAGACTGCCAGTTTCTGGATGGTTGATAATGGCATTGATAGGAAAACTGTTGATGGTTAGCTCATAGCCTTTAATTTTGATGAGTTTTCCTCGTCACTTGAAGCAATGTGTATATCCGCAGCCTAACATTGCTTCATGGCTGAAATATGCGGTTGTCTTCTGTAATGTTGGTTTCTCTACCTGTCGATTTTCATGAAGTGAACTAACGAGACTTTTGGAATCTCCCAAGCTTCTAGGATTGGATCTTTTCTATGGTGGGGGTGTGGATAACTTGGTATTGCTGAATGTCCTAAATCTCATTACATTTCTGGTTTGGACAGAGCAAGTATCAAGTTATAATAAATATCGGTCACAATCCTTGATTTTTGTGTTCATTCCAGACTGAATTACCCCAAATACTATTACATGTCAAAGGATTGAACACACTAAACAATATTATTCCAATATATAAGATGAGAAATGTTGGAATAATTGGAAAACATTTGAGGAACATCTCTGAAGGGGTTATTTATAGTATTAGTCTTTTAAATATAACGTGTGAAATTAAAAAAAGAATAGTTATAACTTATATAGTCTTCTCTAGGAGAGTGCAACTTTGAATTGATGGATTGTTTATTCATGAGTTTGAACCTGAATAATATAGTAAACTTGACTAGTATTCGATTCCATGTTTGCTTCTAACATACGGATGAATTGATTAATTAATATTATGAGAATTGACTAAGGAAAATTCTAACAATCTTTCGGTCCATCTTAAGTAAAAATTTTTGAATCGGGTTTCTAGGAACAAACCAATTCCTTGGCCTGATAAGATTAATTTAAAAAATGAGGATTAAAACTTCTAGAAGAGCTTGGGTAAAAGAATAAAATACTGTTTATACTATAAACATTTTGGACTAACTTGTAACAAAAATTCAGCACTAATAATTCTTTTCCTATTAATCATTGTTATTATAGATTATTTACTCGTGGGAAAATAAGAATCCTATTTGATGTTCACAAAGGATAAAACACAAAAAATCCTTTTACAATTAGTTAAGAACAACCTACAAATACCATAACTATGCAGTTTTTACACCATCTTAACATTTATTCAAACTAATTCGAACTAAGGCGAGTAGACGAGACGAGTCGAGCCGAACACATAGTTGTTCAAGTTTGTTTGACATACAATTGAGCTTTGTAAATTGTGTTTTAACTTGATTTGACTGTTAATCGAACTAAATTTTAATAAGCTCTAATCGATATATACATGAGTCGAGTTCGAGCTTTGTTTATAAGTTAGTTAACCAGGCTTGAACAAATTTTTATTAATTGTATTTGAACCAAATGTCAAGTAATTTAGTTGGATGTTTAAACTATTTATAACTCTATTTTAATACCCAAAATAAATATTATTTATAATATTCTATTTCAAGGACTAAATTGAGAAAAAAAAATGTTAAAAGATTTGGCATCGGATGGTCTAACAAATGTAATTTGTAAGTTATGGTGATTGGAGGAGTGCAGCAGGCTAACCTGGAGACTAGCACACCAGATACAATCGTTTATACTAAACTCCACTTCTCATTGGCCCAATGATGTGTTCCGCTAAAAAGTTATATGATTCCACGCGGTAACAAATCAATCTCACAAACCAACGGCTCAGATCATCCTTTCCTCTTCTCCTTCATCACGAAGCAAATAGCCCCCACGTCTCCTTCCCCACTATAAATTAAATTGCAAAAAAAAATCCCGAACCCTCAAATTGTTCCAAAAACCAAACTCTTCTCCCATCTTGTAAATTAGAAAACTTCATTTTGTTTTTTGTTATTTGTGTCTGTGTTTCTCTTTTGTTGATGATCCAAGCGTGTTAAGATCTTCTTGGTGTGCCGGTAATGGCTGACTGTGGAGTTGTGGTGCAGGATGAAGAAAACATCATCGACTGGGACCATCTGTTGGATAACATACCTGATGATCTCGATTTTGATTTCTTTGATGAGCCTGCCGCTGGTGGATTGTCTGTTTCACCCGATTCAGGTTGTTCGCTGTCCGTCGATGACGTAGAGAAATACCTTATGCTCGATGAATCTAATCATCAAGATCAGAACGTTCTTATAGCTGCCGATGAATTTTTGTCCGACGTGCTGCTTCTAGATTCTTCGTCTCCTGAGTCCGGCGGCTCGGATCGGAGTAAGGATTCGGCAAGTCCTGAATCGGTGGAGATTGTCACGGACGAAGAAGAAGAGAAGAAGAAGCGTGAGAATGGTGCGGATGTTTCGGAAGCCAAGGAGAACAACGTTGATGATGTTTTAGATGATGATGATGGTAATCCTGTTGCCAAAAAACGCAAAAGGTATTACTACTTCTGAGCTTGAGTTTAGAATGGAGTTGATTGTTTGATTGTTGTTAACGAGCTTCAGTCTAGAACTAAAACTAATCTTTGGTTGTCAGTTTATGCATTCGATTTATATGCTAGAAGGAATACTTGCTTCAGTACTGTTAAATTCAGACTGTTAGATTAATATATTTTGTTTGACAACTTGATCTAGCCTTTTTGTTTGACGTAAAAAGACATTTAAATGCATTTGCTGTGTTATTTTCATTTACAACTTACAAGAGCAAGTTTTCATAGCATAATGAAATGGCTGTAATTCTGCAATCTTTAGGAGGATGTTCCACAGTCGCAGCAGTTGATATTAAATTTAAAAAGTTTGAAGAAAGGATTGGTATTAATCCACCTTAAACACCGCCTACAAATCCCAAACATTCAATAGACAGTTGTAACACATGGTTATGCAATTTGATGCTTTTGAGTATTGCTTAGTTATGAATTATATCTTGTCGATGTATATGATGTAATGTGTTGGTTCATGATTTTGTTTTCATTGCATTGCTTTATCTGTTTTTGATTCTGTTTGAAGTGTTTTCGACTCTGTTGTGACTCTTCATGCTTTTAAAAGATTAAGAGAGTTTGATTTGTGGAAGATGCATAATTGGGTTAATGATATATTCTTCCAGGCAAATGAGGAATAGGGATGCTGCGGTGAGATCACGAGAAAGGAAGAAGATGTACGTGAAGGAGCTTGAGATGAAGAGTAAGTACTATGAAGCGGAATGCAAGAGGCTGGGGATTATGCTTCAGTGCTGTGTTGCTGAGAATCAAGCGTTACGACTTTCCATGCACAATAGTAAGGCATTTGATGTTTCCATGTCCAAGCAGGAGTCTGCTGTGCTCTTGTTGGGTAAGGACTCTGAACACCTTATGCTGTACCATATATTATTATTAGTCTTTGTAGTTTTCAGCAAAATCAGTACTTAGATGTATATTAATGGTGTGTGGGTGAATGATACAGAATCCCTGCTGTTGGGTTCCCTGCTTGGATTCCTGGGCATCATATACCTGCTAATCCTACCCAGCCAGATTCTATCAATTCTGGAAAGGGGTCTTGTGGGAAACGAAGAGTGGGAAAGTCTCGCCCCAAGAAAGACCGTAAGTAAGGGTGTACTATTTCATTTATTTATGATGGGAAAGAGATGCAAAGCTTCAAGGTCAAGGATGAAGTTAAGGAACTCCAGAAGATGGTTTCTCCCAGGTGGTTCTTCACCACCCCCTTCCCCTTTTCTTACCCAGCTGTGTAGTTAGAAATTTCCATGATAATATTCACTTGTGTAGGCAACAGTTTGGAAACAGATTATAACCTGGTTCTTTTTTTTGACATGTTCTTTTACTTTTTTGGCAGCTTACTTTTATCCCTTCATTTAAACTATTGATCTTGGTGTGCTAAAATGTGTTGCGAGCTGTGTATGGTTTAATCTTTTCTTTAATTTGAGAAAATTTATGTGCTGAGATGTGAACAAAGGGGGCTGGGCTTGCCTTCACCAAACAAGGGTTTTTGTTGAAGAGCATGGGTTCTTGGCCCAAACATGTTTGCACTGGATTTGGGCCGAAATCCCAGCCCAAAATAGCTTTCTTTTGGAAGAGTTAAAATTATTATTAATATAATAAATATCGTATTAGAAAATTTTGTTAGGTAAATGATTTACAACAACCTGAGCTTAATGAACAAGCGTACCATAAATAACACATATGGAGAAGTGTGGTAAACTGATTCTTTCAATTGATATTTAGTTATTGATATAAATTTTATTTAGACAATTGATAATAATTATTGATTTATTTAAATAAAAAGCAAGTAGACTTGCCATTACGAAATTATGGGGTGTCAATGTAAATTCTCTCTATATAATGTTTCAAAAGGCTCTAATAATTTGAATTCCAAAAGGGTCTAATAATTTGAATTTTGAGGGTATTTTGCACTTTACACCCTGGAAAAAATACTTTGCACCCTGGAAAAAGTGTTAATAGGCATTTTGCACCTTCAAAAAGAAAAAAATAGCAAAACCCACCCTAAAGTTGATTAAGTTTTGGCAAGTTGCATCATATTTAATTTTTTACTCAAAATCTCAATAAGAGTAAAAATAATTAAAAAAAAAACGAATCTCCTCCGTTCATGTCGCCAATCTAACTCTAGTATGTGTGAGTCTGTCAACTATGGGCAACCTATGCTGGTTTATCTTTCTTGTGTGGTATGCAGGCTATTGCACAAGAGCGAAGTTTATCCAGTGTGCGCCCGAAAGGGTAGCGGCTGTGGGTCTCTCCCGTCATCCAAAAAAAATCTAACTCTAGCCACTCGCTCATTTTCACTTCATCGTGATTCGTCCCACAAACCTTCAAAAATAATTAATTAGAAATGCGTTTTTTTATGAGCGAAGAGGATTTATCTTCGTTTTCGTCCAACACTAAAGACTCTATCATCATTAAAGTAATGCACAAGAATGAACTAATTTGCTGTCACAAAATGTGAACTAAATAAAACATCATCACCATATTAAAATTATATTCTCAAAATGCTTAAAAACTTGAAATTGGGTCAAACGTATGTCACATACAAAAGAAAAAAGAATTACAGACAACATTTGAGATGCATTTTTCTACCTTTCAAAATAAGAAATTTGAAGACCACATTGAAGATGCAATTTTTCGCTTTTCTAAATTAAAAAATATAAAATTTGAAGACGATATTTGAGAACTTTAGAAATTGATAACTTTTATTTGCTTGATAATTGTATTATTTTGAGAAGTTTTTATTTATTTTGCTAAAATCTCCAAAAATAGAGCATATAATATTTTTGATATAAGTTGATTATGTTGCCTCTAGAAATTTATTTGTATTTCTCGAATGATTTTACCCTTTGATAATGAAATTTTTGGTTGAAAAATTAAATAGGATATAACTTGCCAAAGTTAATCAATTTCAGGGTGCTTTGTGCTAACGTTTCTTTTTTGGGGTGCAAATTGCCTATTATCCATGTTTTAAGGGTGCAAAGTGCAAAATACCTGAATTCTGAAGGAAATTTGGAATATGATTTAATCACAACTTTTGATTTCAAAGATTTAGATTTAAACAAATTGGATTTGAATCACAATATTTTCATGGAAAGTATATCAAAATTTTCAGCCAAAACATAGTTTCCTTTCATACTTCAAACTTCAAAGAGTGGTCGATAATATCCATTCTAATGGAAAAGTACATTTAATATATGGATTATAATAGAATTAATTCAATTTTTTTTTGAGATTTGAACATTTCAACTAAACCCAATAATTAAAACTATTTACAATATTTCATCATTTAGAATAATCAAACAACAAAAGATCTTGGTGGTTGGTATTATCACTACCATATTATTCAACGTGACATAATTCTTAGAAGGAAATAAAAATTAAATACATCTAAATTCTAATTACATAATGTTTCATTAAGTTCAATTTTCTTTAGATATATACATTCTATTTTAAGGATAAACAATAAATAGGACTTAAATTACAAAGTAGTAAAATAAGAGAGGGGTAAAAGAGACATTTCAGAATGGTTGAGTCCATGACCAGGTGTTGTTACATCCCATCGATGCGTTCTTTTGAACTACGAAACCGCAGAACTAAAATTAGCCTTCTCTCTCTCTCTCTCTCTCTCTCTCTCTCTCGTCCCTAAGCTTTCGCCGTTTGATATATATACACATACGTATATATAAACATGTATTACTACTATTAACTTACCTTATAATAATTTGAGAAATTTGTTATTATTTATTATTTTTTTGGGTTTTGTTAATTTCTATTTTTAATCCAAACCAAAATTTTAGTGAAAAAATTGTATATAGGGCTCTAACATTGGCACACTCTCACATTGTATCCTAATTTTGCTCCAACAGAAAAAGGGAAAAACAGCCAAACCCTAGATTTGATTGCAAGCCTTTTCGAGCCCTGGCCGCAGCGTGTTGCTTCAGGCAAGTGTTTATTTGTTGTCTTGTGAATGTAATTGCATTTTCCTGTTGATGTGATTATTAATGGATTTTTTTTTCAATTTTTCCGCCGTATTTTGTAATGTTGTGGTGGATGTGTGGTTTTTGTTCATGCACGGAAAAGTAATTTTTTTTTCTTTTCCCGATTGTAGGTTTTAAAAGAGGGGTAGTGATATCTCGTTAGGTATACTATTCAATTGAATTTCGCCTTTATTTCCTTTTCAATTTTGATATGGTTTTCATTTTGTAATTTTTGGTCGTTGGTTTTTCTTATTTCCTTCCTTTTTTCTGGTGTTAACGATCTGTATTTAAGTGTGTGATGGACTCAAAATAATGTCTTTTGAGTGTAAATTTTTAGATGGGTAAAAGTGACATAGAGATGGCAGATGCGGAAAAGCTCCCTCATGATTCAGAAAATGATGTTCAAAGGCCAGAAGGTGATGTAGTTGATGGCAAGGTTGAAAGTCGAGAAGAGATTTCCGGTGCAGCTGATGTCGTACGGAATGTAAATGAAAATGAGAATGGAGGAGAAAACCTAAATAAATCAAGAAGTGAAGATATAGACCCGAAAGCTGATGAGGTGAAAGAGCAAACTGATGCAAAGAATGAGGCTGATGTGCCAATGGTTGCTGAGGAACCAGTCCCGGTACAGATGAATACCACAAGTGAGAATGAAGAGGTAATCAACACCAAAACTATTGCTAAAGAGCACAATGCTCCTACAAGTGCAGTGGAGAAGCAAGCTGATTACAAATACGAAGTGGTTGAGCAGGATGCTACCAACGGTGTGGTGAAGGAAGAGAAATCCACTGAGAATGTCGTGGAGGATGGAGATCCTCTGAAAAATGTGATAGATGAAAAACCCAATGAAGATGCTGCTGAGAATAAGAACAAAGAAATTGATGAGGAGGATGCAGGAAATGTTAAACATGTTGCAAAAGGCGAGAAGGCACTTAAAGATGCTGATGCTGGGAATGTTCCTATGGAAAGTAAGCAATCTTTACCTGCATTATCTGCTAATGAAGCTCCACAATGTCAGAATGCTGAGCTTGATGAGGTTCCCAAGGGTGAGGATCAAGAGATGGAAGATGCAGCTAAATTGAATGAGACTAAAGCTGTTAATGATGAGATCAAAGAACAGGGAACGGAAATAGTTCTTGCTAGCCTTGTAACTGATGAAAATGCCAAGACTGTTGAAACTGCAGCCAAACACGAAGGTGAAGATTCTTCACTGTCAAACCAGCATGAAGCTGCTACACCCAATGCCCTCGCTAGATTTTCTCCTGCAAAGGCTGGAGAGGATAGTGGAGAAAGAGTCAAGACTGTTTATACTCAAGCAACAGTACCTCTGGTAACAAAAATATTAAGTGGAAAAAGAACACTTGTTGAATTAGATAAACGAGTGCAGATACAAATCTCTCTGTTATGTTTCCTTTTGGTTCTTAGATGGGAGAAAGTGATGATGGAACTTTGGAGGAGCAAGCTGCATTCATGAAGGAACTTGAAAGTTTTTACAGAGAGAGGGCAATGGACTTCAAACCACCCAAATTTTACGGGCAGCCGCTCAACTGCCTGAAGTAAGTATACTGTGCAGCTATCTATTATGATGTTGTTCTTGGGTAAATGTTGATTTCTTTGTTTTGTTGGTTGCTAGATTGTGGAGGTCAACGATCAGATTGGGAGGCTATGACAGGGTATGCATGTCCTCATGTTCTTAAACTTTGTGAACTTTATCCTCCCTGTTATGATTCTGTGGCGTAAGATATATAGTTTGTATCTGTCTCTGTGTGTATGAAATTTAGATGCGTTTGAAACTATTAATCCACATAGGCTTAGTTTGCGTGATTGGAACTCAGGTAGGAAAACCCTTAACCCCAAACTTTGTAAACATGATTCAGAGATGAAACTTTTGTTGCAGTGTAAATCAAAGACGAACATATTCTATATGCCAATGGCAATAGAAGATTATGCATTAGGTCTAAAATTACCGTTTTTACATCATTAATCCTTTATTTGCACCATAGTTGTTAAAGGCGCGCCATGGCGCGAGGTGCGTGGCGCCACGCTCGCCGTGGCACACGCCATTGCGCGCCTTAGCAAATTAGGTCAAAATTGAAGCAAAAACGGTAAAAATTGATACCCAATCATTAAATTTTGGCTAAATTGGGATACCCAAGCCTTTTAACCCTCATAATTGGTCTAAAATTGAAACCCTAACTCAAACCAAACTCCTTACCTCTGCTGAGAGCTGCGCACATCCTGCCTTCCTCAATTTTTGATGCCGATGCATACCATTAACGTGCCGACGGCGCCTGCAACCGGCAACGTCGCTGCCGACGTCCGACCTCCTGTCGCCGTGCCGGCATCGTCGCTGCCGGCATGATGCTCTGCTACTTCTACATGTGTTTGCTGCTTCTACATGTCTTATATATATATAACTGTACTAAATTAATTAATATATATTATATATAGTAACTTAAGTTAGTGGTGTTACATGTGTATATATATAAAATGTGCTATTAATATATAGTTAGTGCTACTATATAACAATTATATAAAATATTCAGCAGTTATAATATATATATATATATATATATATATAACTGTTTGTTATAATTTGCATATTATTGTTCAAATTTGTGGAAATTTGCATAATACATATAATTTATCTATGTAGTGGTTGTCATTATTGTCAAAAAGTTTGTGCATATTATTGATTTTATTAGTATATATAATTTTATATATATATAATATAATTTATCTTTAAAAAGGCGTGCGCCGCGTCATGGAACGTTGTCGCCACGCCGCGCCGTTCGCCATTAACAACTATGATTTGGACTTTGTCGTCAGTTCTTACGTGTCAAGTTAAGAATTAGATATGTGATGCATATCATGTTAGCAAAGATATGATTAGATGGAATGAGTTCTTTCTCAAAGGCATACATTTAATAATCCTTTCTCAAAGAAGGAACTAACTCAATTAATTTGTTTCTTGAATCAATATGCATTACGCGCATAGGGTCTTTTGGTAGCACCATGTACTTTAACCTGCTGCCATGTTGTTGCAGCAGTTAATCTATTGCTTTTCATGTGTTCTGGTTGGCCTAAGGGTAGTGCCATTATTGCTTTGCTGCATGTAAATTTTCATATATTTGAACTGGTACATTGTATATGAATACTTCATTAGATGCTATTGGTAAAAGATGGTCTGACCCTAAGGGCCCTGACTTGTAAGAGCATTACCATGTGTACCATTAGTTGGAATTTTCTTTACATTCTTATTGGTTATGATGCCTGGAACTAATTTCGAAAGCATTCTGAGCGTTTCCTAGTTTTATGCTGATTTAAGTTGAACTGAGACCCATGTTTCAAGATATTCTTTGTCCTGCTCCCTTGAATATCACACACACAGACACACGCAAGTTTCTAACCCTCCACTCCCACCTTAGCACCTCATTTTCTCTTTCATGTATCCTCATATATTATACATAGTACATACCTGTTAAATTTGTTAATATTTTGTTTATACGTTAGCTCATAATCTCCATTTGACCTTTGAGTTGTGGGAACTTTTTGAGAGTTCTGTCAGCAGCGCAAAATGAAAATGGACAGTGAAAAACTGTCTAGAGGTCAGACTGAAATAAATTTGTATGCTGCTGTGGGAGACCTGATAGTATATTTAATTATTAATTATATGTTTGTTTTCTCTTTGCTGCTTAATGCCCATGCTTGATGTTAAGGACACTATTATGTTCTACACTTACTTATAATATGGAAGATGATTTACTTATTGTTTAATTGACCATGAAGGAAAGAAAATTAGAGAAAGCAACACTAATCCGCTAGCGTTTGCAACTATTGTTCTGCCTAATGGAAAATTTGCGTTATAGTTTTGTAACTATGGTTCTAACTAGTGGAAATTGGGGATCAATCAGAGTAAGTAGCACAGCACCTAATGTAGTAGAGTGTTGCTTCAAACTCATTGGCAATTTGAGGTATCTAATATAATGATTAGCACAGACTCCTCAATATATTACCACAAGTTATGTTATGCTGTTATTCTGCTCTAGAAACTTGGACTTCTGTAATTATCTTTTGGTTTGATAATATGCCTCAACTATAAGTTGGAGCATTGAGGTTTTAGTAGAGAAGTGTTTCAGATGATAATATTCTTAGCTTTTTTTTTTAATGTTTATGAATTTCTGGATCTTTGTATAGGTAACTGGGGCCAAATTGTGGAGGCAAGTAGGAGAGTCATTCCACCCGCCAAAGTAAGGCTTCTTTCTGGAAAATTTGCCTATTTTGCTTGTATTCTTGTGTTATTGTTTTAACAATTGGGAATGTGGGATTACTCTAGTTTTCAAATATATGAAGTTATTTTCTAACCTAGTCCGCCCTTGAACGTCTTTTGGGGTTGTAAGCTGCAACTAGTTGTCATCAAATGATTGTCTTGCGTATCCTCAGGGATTAGCATTTATAGATGAATGTGATCATATTATGATTTTGTAGTCATGAAATTCGAAAAAGATCTGTGTGTATAATATTTTTTAGATGTGGTCATCCGTGGCATTTGTATAATGAAAAACCTCTGAATATTTCATCTCCGTTTTTGTGTTTCTTCTTTGCGGATACTCATACAATACATGTTGTATGAACAAATTGATTTCAAATGTAGTAGGCTTTGAATGTCGATCTGATTTAGCGAACTCCTGTCTCTGCATGTTGCAGGACTTGTACAACAGTTTCTTGGACATTCCGCATTTTCTACGAGAAGGTGACATTTCTAGTTTGACTTTTCTGTTGCAACATTCTTTTCCTTTGGGCTCTGTTTGTTAGGGAACAAATCCAAATTGGGAATTAAATAACTGATACAAATCAGATTTCCAAATTTCCAGTTATCTGATTCCATATTAGCGTTTGGTGGTGTCTAGTAAAGTGGATTATGATTTCCTTTTTAATGATTAATTCGTGCACCTTGCGAAAGAAATGAAATTAGCATTTGAAAACTTTCACTAAATAATCATGTTATTTGCAGATGCTGTATCACTACAATTTTGTTCTCATAGTTAATATTTAAATTCTATGTATTAAAATAATAACTTGGTTTGACTAGGACACGTTAAAATGATCAATGAGTCTAAGATGTCCTTAAAATGTGAAGTACAAACAGTAGATTTCTGTTATGTATATAGATATTTATTATTCAAAGCCAATCACAGTCAAATTACAATATACGATTATGTATTATACTTAAACATCTATATGTCTTATATGTATGTTTGTATGCAAATACCTGGTCATATACATATCTTATCATGTAAATACTTAGATTTAAATATAACTGCGCTATATATAAATTGTATACAAATATATATATTTATTGATTTAAATAATATATTTTCTTATACGACGAAATGTAATAATTATAGATACTATAATGTTTTCATTGACATAAAAAAGACATGATATGGAGAGTAAAACTGTCTTCTAAGTTTGCATTTTAAATTCCCTGAAAAGGGAATAAGAAACCATAAAAAAATATAGGATTTAGATTCCTTGTTTCGGGGAGCATGATTCCTTGTTGAGGAATTTGATTCCTCTCCCAGAATTGAAGGAAATGTTAACTAACACATTAATCTGATGCCAGACAATCAGAAGGAAACCCTAAAAATATAAGGATTTACGTTCCTTGATTTCGGATGCATGATTACCTTCCCAAAATTTTAGAAAAACTCACGGAGCATATTAATCTAATGCCAGACAGTCAAATTTCCTTTGAATTCCATTTCTTGCCAAACAAATGGAGCCTTAGTTCCATATACAGCAGTTTAGCGACTCCTGCATGGACCTCGGTTCAGAATTTCACAATTCTGTGATTGCAACTAAAGCAGTGAAATAAATATTAAGTGATGTAAAATTCTCTTTCCATTAATTGAAATGATTCTCTGAAAAAGACTTCTAGCTGGATAATTTAGTTTTCCCTTGTTATATTGTACCTATCTTTATTACATTCAGCAGCCTAATTCTGCTTCTATATGCATTAGTCTCTTCTAGAATATGAAAGGCATAAGACACAAAGTGGAGAGGTTCAACTCCCCATAGCAATCGCTGAAGCTTCTGGTGTTGACGGGGAGGTGAGTTTGTATTGAAATCTTCCATATAATGCATTTCTTGCTTAGTATGTTTTATTGGTCGGTGAATTTTTTCTGTGTTCTGTTTCTTGATTTAATAGTTATTAGGTGCATGTACTGGGGATATGTATTCACAAAATTCTGGCTGCTAGAGAACAATTTATTGGAGGATATGGGTGTAATGCTTTAATTGGATGGTGTATTCGTTCCTAAAAATCATTTTTTTAAGAACAATTGCCGAAAAATGCATTTAGATTGCATGCTATTAAGAGAAAAAAAACATCTCCAAGTTTCTATTTTATAATTTTCAAAGTTGAGCTAACTTTTCAAAATATATCTTGCAGAAAAAGAGAAAAAGTAGACTTTTACTATCATGACTTGGTAGTTCACCATCGATGAAAAAGGGCTTCATTCAGCTATTTCTATTTCTCAATAGCTTTAATAACATAATCACAATGTCTAACGCAAAATAATGCAATGTGCAAAATAAGGTCCATTTTGCCTATTTTTTATGCCTAAATCGGTGATTTTGATATGTTTACAAAAATTATATATTAACACCATTTGAAACAAATTTCCTACGGAAAAAACGTATCACATGAACCCTAAATACATATTTTTCTCTGAAATAACTCCTCCAAAAATAGGCTTTAACACCATTTTTCTTAGTCCTAAAAAGTATTTGCTCTACATTTTTTAATGAAAGAGAACCCTTAGAGATAGATATGCGATCCAATTAAACTGTAAAGTTTTCATTGTGAAATTGTACTTTTTTCTAATTTAGTCTTGCTTATTGTTGTAAAAGATTCCAACCTGCACTGTTGCTACTCTAAAGACTATAGCTCAGAATTTGGAAAATTTTCTCATATACTTAGAGTTCCTAATGTTGTACTTGAAATTTTAAGATATCACTCTGAGATGTTTAGATATTGCCTTAGCTTTAATACCTCTACTTTCTGTTGCACACTAATGGATGATGTTTAGATGTTACTAGAAATTCTAGTGACTTAATTGTTCGATATGTGTAATTTTCAGTTTCATATACAAATATATACATATATATATATATGTATATCTATCTGTTTAGTGGGATTTGTCTATCTAGATTTATATCAGTGTATGGACAGTGGTGGTGGTGGTGTTAATATCATAATGAAGAAGTATAGCACAATAGCATAAAACTCGTTCTGTAGCATAGACTTATGATGATTTAAATAATACCCAGGGAAATGGTTATCAAGGATCAGGATCAGGTAGGGCTAGAAGAGATGCTGCTTCTCGTGCTATGCAAGGTTGGCATGCCCAGCAGCTTTTTGGTTCTGGTGAGGTTGGTGATCCAATTATAAAGGTTTGAGGAAATTAACATCTTGAAGCTCTTCTTTCGCACTTTCCTTCTGTGGAAATAGTGCAGCACCTTTTCATTTAATTTGTTTTGACAGGACAAGAATGCTAACAATACGGCGAAGCGTGAGAAAAACCTTAAAGTCATTGGTAAGCTAGTTTTTGTTAAAAATTCTAATGTATATGCTTATCTTCATATTGACATCTTTGAAAGTGTAGTTATGGAATCCATTTCATTTGAATCTGTTTGTTCACTTTGTTTGTGTTGTTGGCTTATTCTGTGTACTATTTATTGGTTAGGCTCGCTCAAACAGAAGAGACCAAATGAAATTGAGCATTCAATTAAAGCTGCTCGAACTGAAACATCTAAGCAGTTAAGTCTTGATTACTGCTGCTCTCGCTTACTTATATTAAAATTAGGCCATTCCATTGCAGACTGCTAGGTCAAATATCTTCTTCTTCCTCCTTTATTTTAATTTTTTTGAGCTAAATTGACTGGTTAAGGTTTATATATATATATATCATCACATTTAAGTGCAACCAGTGTATCATTTTCAGTGTAATTATATCCTTAAGACCTTTTTAGGAGTAGTTGGTATCTGATATAGGTCGGTTGAAAAATGAATTTGGTTCGATTGAATGGATATGTCAACTCCTCCTTACTTTATTTTCGTACCTAAATACTTTCTTGAACTTAAATCTTTAACTGAAGGTTATCTGTCATTTTATGTTCTTTGTTAGGTCATTATTGTATGTATGTAGGAATGTGTGTGCAAGTTGTCTTTTGTTTTCAAACTGATTGTTACCTTTATTTGAGTCCTTTTTCCGACTCAACTAGATCCATAATTTCAAGATAGCAAAGTGTGACCCAACCCAATTGTTCTTACATTCACGCTGCATTTAATCCTTGATCATATTTCGACCCATTTCTGTTTCATAGACCACATCTCGTATATCTTAGTGGCTTCCTGTCTATCCAATAGGTTGCACAGTTGACTCTCATAAGGATGATGAAATTGCTCCAGTTTTGTATGGGAAATTTTTACATAAATTTTAGCAACATTGTGCCTACCAGTATATAAATTGAATCTGAGTTCTCGAAAATATTTGTAGAACTTTTATATCTATCTAAGAATTGTTGTAGCTGGCTGTTATGCATGATCTGCCATTTTATTTTCAAGTAATATTTGGAATACCATAGCAGTGACCTTTATGCTAAAATAACAAGCCTAAATCAGACAAATTTGAGCTAATCTGGTATATGAAAATGTTTACTTGTTTTTCCCTTTATCTTTCAATTCCAGTCATCTTTTGACATGTTGACATTTTGCAACTTGCAATTTGGTTTGTAGACTGGCGACATCAGTTGTTGATGTTGGCCCCCCAGCTGATTGGGTGAAGGTTAACGTACGAGAAACTGTAAGTTTGCATGAAAGTAGTCAATTCACTAATTTCATGCCAAAAAAAATATACACACATGCGTGAAAAATACTGACTGTGACTTCGTGTTCTGTGTGCAGAAAGATTGTTTCGAGGTTTATGCTCTAGTCCCTGGGCTCTTACGTGAAGAGGTGTGTAGACCCTGTGACCTTTATTGCACCCTCTTTCATGTTTCTGGTTTTCTGATTGAAATTAGTCACTGGAGTATATAGTTTTCTCCATTATTTCTTTATTAGGAGTATACCAAGTTTATAAAGAATCGAAAAGTAGGATGATAATCTTAGTTGAAATTGATGAGGACATAATTAGTCATCAGAGCAATAAAAACTTATGTTCATCGTTTTTTTATCTAATATTAATTATTTGCTTTGTCATTATTTTTTATTGTTAGGTATCTGAAATCCAAACAAATAACTAGCTATTGACTTGTCCTGTGATTGCATTTTGCTTGTTTCTCTGACTTTATTAACAGCTGACTACTCATGCTCTTATTGTTGGCGCAGGTGCGAGTTCAATCTGATCCAGCGGGACGTGTAGTCATAACAGGTCAGCCTGAGCAAGTTGATAATCCTTGGGGGATTACTCCATTCAAAAAGGTGCCCTTCACACTTTCTGTTCTTTTTCATCATTGACATAAACACGACGGATTTATTATTTGTCGTATTCCACTAACAAAAAAACTATAATGTTTTCATACCACAATTTTTAGGGTAAATTACATAGACTTCGCATGCGTGAATTCCTAATAATGAAACGCCCAGAGTTTTGAAAATTTTAAACTTTCTTCTGTGAGTAAAACTCATGTTATAATTTCACCTCCTGTTAGTACAAAACAGAAAGCAGATTACTATTTGACGATCTGTTTTTCTAGTTTCTTGAATTTGACACGTTATGTTTTGGTAAATTGAAAACCCCAGGCGCTTATGGGAACTATCTAGTAAGTGAGGCGGTGCGCTTGTATGGGTCAGAATTTTGGTCTAACCTTTGTAGTTTTCTATTTCTTGTCAAAATGAAATATGATGAAAGTACTAATGTTTTAGCCTGGACTAGTATCTACTTGGTTATATTCCTTTTATTTTGGGAATCCAGTGAATAATCATTTCATTTTCATTATATTATGTTGAGTACCTTCTGATAATAAATTAAAAAGCTAATCTTATCATCTTCTGGTTATGTTTACGACTATTTCTCCTCCTCCCTGTCCACATATTTTTGTTTATTTAGTATTGCAAAAAATGTGTTTATTTTAGTTGTGGATTTGAGGGTTTAACATGGTAGTGGGTGGTATTCAGGTTGTGAGCCTGCCTGCAAGAATCGATCCACTTCAGACTTCAGCTGTGGTTAGCCTGCATGGACGCCTGTTTGTTCGTGTTCCTTTTGAGCACTCAAATATCTAGCTAGATTCTCAACCAATAACTCAGCAGCATTCAATCAGTCACTGGTAGCAACATTGTGAATCTGTGTAGTTTTGAAAATTGCATGTGTATTATTTGCTTTAACAGATTTTTGGGTTTTCTAGAGCTCTTACTGAGTTTAGATTAAAGTTATTAGTGAGAAAACTGTGGAGGCTTTATCGGCTGAGGCCGCCCCATTAGCTTAGCCCCTCTTTGCTGTAAGATGAACGATTTCCTAATTTAATTTATTGTGACTTTTTATTGTTTGGGTAAACTAAGATGACTCTGTAATATTTATTAATGTTGGCCAATATTTTTTCTTGAATTGATCTTGCATTTTGGTGAAGGGAAATTCTATCTTGGTCTGGGACCGTTGGTACCGGCCAAGATAGGCCACACATTTGTGCAAAAGGGGGGTGGTTTTTTCCACCCAACCCCATGTGGAAACACCTCCTAATGCACAAATATGTGGTTAAAACTGGACCGGGAACGGTCCCGGTCCAGGATAGAATTTCCCGTTTGGTGAAGGTTACACTATTACCAGCTTTCTCCTTGACAGTGAGTTCATTTGCATTCAATTTGATGATGGTTTCATGAGAGATCCTATAGTAAATTTTTCATAACACAGGATCCTCTATTTCAAAAGGATGCTGTATCTCTTATTCATATACTTTAATATTTGTCAGTGTATAAAATTTACATGAATAATTCGTGTATTTATATATGAAGAAAGCTAAAATGTGACAGATAATAATAATCCCATGCCACATGGACCTTGTCTGGGAAATTCTATGCTGGTCCCAGTATAGTTTTCACCACACATTTCCTAAAATATAGTGTGGTTTTTTCAACCACCCCATGACCGTGGATTTTGTGGTTTCCGGACTAGCATAGAATTTTCCAACCTGGAAAAATTTATTTTGGATTTGATCCCGGTCCAATTTTGACCACACAATGTGGGAGTGGTGGGTGATTTTTCCACGTAGGGTAAGGGGAAAAAACACCCATCACCTCTAAAATGTGTGGCAAGGGCTGAGACTATTAGTCCTGTCCATGATAGTTTCACCCACATTTGTAAGATATTGTACTTAAAAAGTTATGGAGAACAGTTGAAAGATTTGATACAAAAGAAAGAAAGTATAGAACATAATGATGATTGATGTGATTGGTATCTAATAATTTAATGAGGATTGTGAGGAAAAATTCTATGTCGGACCTTTTCTAATGGCGTCGGTCATTCTCCACCATACAATTGTGGTGGAGTGGGTGGTATTTTACCTCCACCACGCATACAAAAACCACCCACCCCACCACAAATGTGTGGTGAGCAATGACCGGCTCCATTGGAGAGTCTGTCATAGAATTTCCCGGATTGTGAGTGCAATTTTCATCATTGAGGAACAAAAGAACGGACTTGTTTATTTATGGTTTCAGATTTTTTATTTCGATTCATAAAATTCTAGACAAATGTAACACAATTATTTTTTATTTAAATTTAAGTTTTTCCCAATTCACTCTGTAATTACTTATCAACTATACATATATATTAATTTATATTCATCAATTAAAATATTTGATTAATATAATCAATTATATATATAATTTATATAATTATTCTATACATTATCCATTATCATATAACTTTTCTTTAACATTTTCAAAACTTTCAGCCCATTTTTTGAAATACGATCGAATAATATACCATTATAATACGACTTCTTTTAATATGCAATTTTTAACTTTCAAATCAAAAACATAAATAAACATAGCCTAGTGTTTGGTTGTAGTTAATGAATTGAAAGCGCCAAAAAAAATGGTGGACCACATGCACCATTTATGACTCAAAGATGGGATTGGACACCATTATAAGCTAGGAATGAAGTAGACATAGAATTGTGTGCCACTATTTATCCAAACCATCACAATGTTTATCAACTCTTTAATTCAAATAATTGTCTTTCTCTTACTTAATATTTACTTTTGATATAAAGATATTTGCTAACTAACTATTAATATGGGCCTAAATTTTTTAAAAATAAAAGTTTGTGTAAGATTCAATATGGTCACCAATCATGGTTAAAGCATATTTTTAGAATTAAAGGTTGTTTATGTAGTTACAAATTATTCACCGATATTATCTCGTATTGTTAAAAAAAAGTCGACCCCATAAATTTTTGACAGGAAGTATCGTTACTCCAAACAATGAAAAAGAAAAGGCAACACTGGAACCCTATTTTCCAATGTTTAAACTAGGGGTATCAATATGTTTTATAAACCATGGTTCCAACTCAACGCAACTAATTTGAATTTTAGGTTGCGTCCAGAAAAATTTGTTCTGATTTCTAGTTGACCTAATTTAAGCCGAACTCCAACTTAATGATATGTATTATTATTATAAGCATAAAGGGAAAAAAATATGTTAAGTGATTAAAATGGGTCTGGTTAAATTTGATTCTCTTTTGGATTAGACATGATTTGGTGATATAACCAGCTTATTTGGAATCAACCTAAATATAACTCAAACCAGTCATTTAGTACTACAAAGTTAAACTTATAGACTGCAATTTCTTACATAAATACTACTATTCTTTAAGCATGATAATGATCGATAACGAAACCCTACCCACACAATTGAAATTTAATAGAATTAAGTATTGAAATAGACAAGTATGTCTGTAGTGCTATCTATATTCATGATTTTCATATGACACTACATGTAGTACATTAATAACTATGAGAATGTATATAATCACATGTCTTCTGATAAAATAAGCTTCAACTGCATCCGGAGAAATTAAGTTAATGAGAAAGTTATTACGAAGTATTTTTTTATAACAATGAAAATTCGTAATTAGTATAGTTATGATAACACTTAATAAATCTCGCTCCTGATAATAATTGAAAATTGTACAAAAAAGTTAGTCAGTTTAGATTACCCATAATTGGCAACTCATATAAATGAGATTAAATAAATATTCTTTCAAAACAAATCGAATCGTAACAATGCGTAGATGTCCGATGTTAAGAATTATAGTAGAAAATGTTTCTTCTAATAATCCAAAATTAAATGATTCTAATATAGACCGTTATATAATTTTCCCAATTTATTTTTCTTAAATTTCTTTATAGATATAAGTAGCACCACATATTTAGAGTTGTCATATCTAATCATATATATTATATGTGAAGTCGTTTAGTTTCAGGGATTGTGCACGCAGATCGCATGCTCAGTGGCAATGACGTAAATTTATATAATCAAATAGTTATGTACACAATTACAAAAGCAGCCACTGAATGTGGACAGACAAAGACAGACAAATAACTCCAACTTTAGTTAATGAAACCCGACAATTATAACAACGGCGAAATATAATGTTGCAGGAAAGTTTTAATCACTTGATACTGTCAAAACCATCAAAATATTTTAATTTAATCAATTAAAGAATTAAAATATTAAGGTGTTAAGTAGATGGACGTCTAGTTTTTATTTAAAATTTTCTTTAACAAATGAAGGAATTTTATTTTAATAGAATATATACTTATGATCCACGAATACGGAATATGGAACGATACGAATACGAGACACGGTATTTAAAAAATATATAAATACACAACACGACCCCGACACTGCTATGAAATATATTTATATATATATATATATATTATACGTATTTGTACTTTAATTTACGTTAAAATATGTAAATTAGTCTTTTCATTATAATTTCAATATGATTCATTAGAGAAATTAACTATAAGAATGGTTGTACATTATAACAATTTGTATTTGATTTGCAAAGTTATACATGCCAAAAGAAAAATAAGTACTTCATTTTTTCAAATTAACCGAAAATAAGTGAAATAATATCAATTATCATAAATAATACAATGTACTAGACACATCTTCTAACCGCATCCAATATAATGCTCATATATGTTTTTTTTATTTAAGTTGATAAATTTATTTCTATGCTGGACACCGTATCGAAGAGCATTAATGAAGTGTCGTGTCCGATTGAGTGTAAAACTCGTTGCGATTTTTTGAATTTTTTGTGTATTATAAAAATATGTAATGTTGATAGAATAATTGTTTTGATAGAAAAAAATGTAAATGATTAGGTGTAAAGTGAATGTTATTTTTTTTTTTTGTGAAAAAATGATATTCATTTATTTTTATTTATAAGAAAGTTTGATAAATCTGAATCAAACTCACAATTAAGTAATAAAAAATATAAAGTTATATTTTATTTCTTATTTCGTATATTACGTTGTCATTATGATTTAAGACATGTAACTTTTTATGTCTTTATTGATATATTGATGAATAATTGTTTTTGAATTTTAAATAACTTATCTAATCATGAAAGTAACTCCAATTGCATTAATTCCGCAAGAATTGGACATCTTTTTCAAGAGATAATTTGTATAATATTTTTTAAATTTTTTGAGAGATATCTTTAATAAAAAAAAATTGGAAAAATTGAGAAGAAATGAAATAAAGTGACGTCCAACGGGAGCCCTAAATTGAGAGAACCTAATTCTTTTTTCAAGTTTCTATAATATGTAATTAAAAGTCGAAAAATTTCTCCAGTATCCAAGCAAGTGGTCTTACCTTTTTGATTTTGTTATGGCAGAAAATAGGCATCTCTCTTTTTTGCTTAATTAAGCAAAAATCATTGGATTGGATTGGACCGCACCCTCTTTCTTTCTTTTTTGGCTAAAGTACTGAAGTGTGTTATTTATTTGGTTACCATTTTTGGCTTAGGTTTTCAAGGTATCTTCATTACTGTCATCTTATGAACCCCAGTTTTAAGTTTTAACATCATACAAAGATGATAATTGTTAGAGAATCATATTCTAGATTAATAATTTTCCACATTTTGTTGCTTATTTAGACATATGGTAATATATTATATATATGCTAATAATATTTTACTTCCTTATTTGTAGGGTAAGTTATGATATCGTTAGATTCTCTTGTAATCCTATATATACGTTTCATCATCAATAATATTATTCAATGGATTTCATATTATTTAACATGGTATCAGAGCCATGGTATCTTGATCTCGTCATGTTCAAGTCGCCGACCCCGTCCGGCGCAACTTCTAGGGTTTCATGATTTGTGACTGCACGTCACCTTTGTAACGCGATCGTTCACCTCCGCCCTAGGGAGGCTCGATCCGATTTTCGTATTAAGCATCAACCAACTTTGATCTACGTCTCTACTAGGACCCAGTATAGGGGTTAATCCTATAGGACCCAGTATAGGGGGTTAAGCCTATACCAGGACCCAGTACATGGGGGTTAAGCCAGTACCAGGACCCAGTGCAGGGGGTTAAGCCTGCACCAAGACCTAAAACAGGGGGTTAAGCCTGCACCAAGACCTAAGACAGGGGGTTAAGCCTGTCCCTAACCATGGTTAGTTTATGTGTTGGTTTTACGTGCACATCCCCGGCTTTTATTTTTTTGAATTTAGATCAGTTTCAACTTTCAAGATCCCCACATTTCAACTGCAGGGGAGTGTTAGAGAATCATATTCTAGATTAATAATTTTCCATATTTTGTTGCTTATTTAGACATATGGTAATATATTATATATGTTAATAATATTTTACTTCCTTATTTGTAGGGTAAGTTATGATATCATTAAACGATTCTCTTGTAATCCTCCTATATATACGTTGCATCATCAATAATATTATTTACGGGATTTCATATTATTTAACAATAATCTATATATATATATATATTAAATCCAGATTAGATCAAGGAGCAAGTGTACTTTTTCTTCCTACACGCTCATTATATGATAAATATCAATTCATTATTTAAAATTCTGGTAAAAATATGATCTGGTTGAACTCAAGCATCTAACATTTATATGAAATTTTAGTACAAAATAATGATCAATTACTCAATAAATATATTAACACTTATTAAGTATATCTAAATTCTAAACTCATGATTAATTTATTAGAAGCCTCATGGCAATATTCTAACCTGCAGGTGTTTAACCTCCTTGCTGTCATGCAAATACAGTCTCTTATACATGCGTATAATTACCAAATTACCAAAATAAAAATAAAAATTAGTCCCAACCAATATATTCGCATCGTCATAGCAATTGACATGACAAATTACAAAGCAAAGATCAAAGTTATTTCCATTAATCTATATTAGCAGACCATTAAAAATGTCCATTCTTCCCACATTCCTGCATTTCTTTTCTAATAATAAACAAAACAAAGTTGAGAAAATTACATAAAATAAACCTAACACTAACAAAAATAAATAAAAAAGCATTAATTTGATGGAGAAATGATGGATATCTTTGCTGAGATCGAGTTCAATGATCTGATCGGAGATGTATACAAAAGACCATGCAACCTCCGTTGAGTAAACTGAAAGAGTGTGTCACTAAAACTGGATTTCGAAATTAAGGAAATAGATTATTACAAAAGGCTAAGAGTAGCAAAAGAAGCTGCCATTGATTTACCTTCATGTCGTCGAGAAAGATGTGAACTTGTGAGAGATAGAGAATATGATTATTGAACTCGATCTAACATAGATTTATTCAAAAAAAACAACAATCAAAATGATGGTCTGGCTGAACTTCCACTCCCCCACCCAAACAAATCACCTGAATATGGATAATTCCCACCGCCGCCGCCTGAGTTAAGAAAACCACCAGCACCGCCGCTGGCACCACCGCTAGCACCACCACCCTCACTCACATGACCGCCACCAGCAGTGACACTGGAAGACTGAGATTGAGCAGGCTGAACTGCATTAGTATTACCACCACCACCACCACCGCCCTCTTGTTCTTCCTCCAACGGCAACCTTTCAAACACCGCATTTGCAAACGAAGCCGCCATCAAAACCACCGCAGTAGAAGCCATCAACGGGCCCACCACGCTCCCCCCAACCACCTGCCCCTGGCCGCCAGACAAAAATATCGACAACCCACCAGCCCCCGGAGGCGCTGGCGGCGGCAGCACCGTCCCCGACAGCGACAGTATCTCGAAACGACCGTGAAGCGTCACCACAGAACTACTCCCGCTCGCCGGCTGCCGCAGAGTCACATTAACCACCGTGCCGCTGCCGCTGAGCACGCAGACACCTCTCCCCCTCCGCCGTGCATACACAGAAAGGCTCTCGACGACGTCGTTTCCGGCCGCGACTTCAAGAACGTGGGATCGAAGGGCGTTGGGGGTGTCACGAGTGACGACTATGGGAGGCTTGGGTTTGTTCTTGGAACCCGGGGGTCGGCCGCGGGGGCGGCGGTTGTTTGGTGTGCCTCCGGAGCTTGTGGTGGCCGCCGTGTCGGAGTCTTTTTCCGGCGGGGAATCTGGAGAGGGATCGACTTGATCAGTAGTAGTGGGGTTAGGGTTTCGGAGAGAAATAGGAGTGAAAAGCTGATGAACGTAGTGAGAAGAACCTTGCTGTTGCTGTTGCTGTTGCTCATAACCTGCCATAATTCTTATCTCTCAAATCTATGTATCTATCTCCCACCACTTGTTTCCAAGCTCTTTTTATCTCTATCTCTATCTCTATCTCTATCTCTTTCTCTCACTATAACTTAGAACCAGACACAGATTGTGTATATATATTATCGATCTTTTTCTGCAAAAGTAAATATGAGATTGAATTGAAAGAAGCTATTCAGAAGTGAAAGACATCAATTGAAGAAAAGAGAAGAGGAGCCAGAATTGACTTGGAATTAATTCAACAATTACTTGATTGGACAGCCATTAGTTAACACTTTCACACACCCCATCCATAATACATCTATTTATTCTCCACCAACTCAACTTTGAATTTATGGGTTTGTTTGTAACCTCAAAGTAATAATACTAATAGTCATCCAACTTGCATAACAACCCAAGACAGATTCAAAGGAGATAACAGTGAATTTAAAGTGGCTCACAACAGATCTATCTAATTTCCTTGAAGAACCCTATTTTCTTCTTTCTTTGAAGATGACTTGATACCAATAGCAGAAGCTTCTAAACAAGTCTTGTACAAGCAATATTAGAGTCAGAAGATGATGAAACTTACTCTTTTACTTGTTCTTTCTGCTCTGTGATATATGAAGAAGAAGGAAAGAAGGGATAGCGTAGAAGTGAGGAGAAACACTCAACTTACAGTGGGCACCGCCAGTTTGGTGAAGTGAGTGAAGAAAAAAGAATAAAGAAAGGAGAAGAAAGTGAAAAAGATAGAACTCAACGTGTATATTATATATATATATAGAGATAGAGAAGAAGATTATATGTATATAGTTATTTTTGCACAATTAAATATATTTGACTAATTTTGCATAGCATAATATATTTATATGTAAAAAACTAAGGGATATTATCACGTTTAGTTCTAAATTTTTTTTAAAATAATTTTATTTCATTTATTTTCAGTTGTGTCGATTTAGTCGTTTAATTCAATAATTAATTTCAATATAATCTCTGACTATTTTTGATAAAAAAAAAGTTAATCAAATTAAATACACACACATATCATATTTTAAGGACTAAAGTAAGAAATTTTGTTAAGGTGTGTATGACTAAAATGATAAATATTAATTATTAAGGAATCAAAAATGGTATTGCCCCAAAAAATTAATATCACATGACCATATGATTTATAATTTTTATAAGAAACTATCTTAATAATTTTATGTGCATGATACAGGATAATATATATAAATATAAATGTTATTATATATATTACGTTTATCATTATAAATATAAAAATTTGTTCGGTCTTCTCTAAATGCGTTTAATTGATATTTATTATGAAATTATATATCTAACAACATAAATAGTCGATATTAAAACATTGACGAAATAATATTCATATAAAGATTATAGTGTTAAATATAATTTATCACCCTGTGTAATACTTGAATTGCACAAAAGCTTATATGTGAAAAAACAAAGAGCAAGTTACTCCATGACTCCATGTGAAAAGAAAATTAGGCAATGTAGCCCACATGCGCGTCACTTAGGCCTTTACGAGTTGTTACGTTATCTTTTACTTTTGTATGATAATTTTGTCCTAATCTTCATTTATATGCCAAAAATTAATGGTCAATATTAAATTTTACATATATGTAAGTGTGAATAAACAATAACCTAAAAGATCGACGACTCATATTTAATATTATATTTTATATCTATATATTATTAGTTATAATCTTATAGTTTTTTTTAAAATATGTATGTATATATGCAGCAGATCTGAAAAACTCTTATAGTCGGTGGCGGCACCGCCAGTGATGGGGCGGCGTTCGACACAGTTGCGGGGGCGAGTGGACAAGGCGGTGTGATGGTGGAGATTGAGGCGGTGCGATGGTGGTGATGTACCAGTGTGGCGGCCTGAAGTTGTGGCAGCGTGGACAATATATAAAAGGATGCTGGCTTCAGTTTTGGATTCATGGTGGTCCTCATGAACTACATTAGGGTTAGGGTTTTTGGAAGCACAAAAAAACATAGAAAAAAAAATTGAAATTTAAAACAATTAGAATAAAATCAGAAGAATATAGTTTAAGTTTTTTTAAGGTAAGAATATTTTGGTCTTTAAATTGCTAAAAGTATCTCACTTACATGGGCAATGCGCCTCATTTTTATTTCTTTTTTTCTTTTATTGTCCAAAAGGTTGAATCCCCAACCCCAAGGGCCCCCCATTCCCCGGCGACAGAGCTATGGGAGGAATAAATCATGGTAACCCAGTCAATCACAGGGGCTAGACCAGTGCCCACTGCGCACAGGGAGCCCCCTCACTTGAGAGGTTGCTCCCACACTGCCGCTGGTGGGACTCGATCCTTGGTCATTGTCCAAACTTCACCCTTCTGTGACCAATTGGGCTGCCCATGCGGGCTCTTTTTTTCTTTTATTATATAGGCAGAAGTAAATATAACTTGAAATGGAATCTATAATTAAGTTTAAGCCTTCTAACTGATAATAATTCTTAGAATAAAAAATCATGTTTATGTGTCTTGAATTAATATGGTTGCTAACTTGCTAATACATAATCAAATTAAAAATCTAAAGTGTAATTATGTTGGTGATATGGCAAAAGTTGATTACAACAATGTTGTAAATCTAATACTAGAAACATGAACTAACCAAAAGAGTTCTACTAGGTGTTTATATGTCTATCAATCTCGTCTAATCTAATGTGTTTATTTGATATTTAATGATAAATTTTTGTCTAAATTTTTTCGATTTTATATTCTATGATATTTGGATCATTTGAAAAAAAAAATGCAAAAAAAGTGGTCGAGATTAACAACTTCATTCGGCCAATTCTAATTCGAAATCATCATCTTGATTTGTGTAATTTGTTTATAATATATCTTATTCTAATTGAGTATTTGATTTTTCTTATTACATGTTTAATTTTTGATGAAATATTTACCTTGATCGAATCATAAATAAAGGAGGATGGATATTTAATTGTAGGGATAATTATACTATAAGGCTGAGTTGGATTTGAAAGCATTGGTATTAACGGCGGTCAAAGGTCAAAATGGGAGCTCCAGCGTGGAACCACGCGGAGGGTGTCGGAACATCGGAACTTGGTCAACTGATTTTAATCCTTATCTTATTTGTTTATCATTACACCCACCCATACCTAGACTCCATCCATCTTAAATAAATAATAATGTATAGGAGTTAGGACTATTATTTAACTTGCCTCATTTTACTTATTTGTACGTTAAAACATTTTAATTTATTTCTCTATTCCCTTTTTTCTAATACGTAAATTTTTGTTATCTATTCTAAACGTGCACAAATAAGAACACCATACTTCGTTTAATATTAAATGTAAATATCATTTTGTAGTCTTTTGAAAGTATCAATATTATTTAAATCACTTTTTTTATTGAAGTTGTGGTTTTTAAGGATGTGATGTAGAACAATTAAATTAAACTTAAACTTAAACTAATATCTAAGAGAAAATTAATTAATATTTTATTCAATTTAATCAGATATGTCTTTTCAATAATCATGGAGATTTTATATTTATAGTCTCTATAAAAAGATATAAACGAAAATAAGCTTAAATTAAGGTAATTAAGCTAAATAAGGAAACATAAGCAACTCAAATATTCATCGTCCTACTAAGTATAAAGATATTGAAATATCTAAATTTATCATATTCCCTTCGATTTCTATCATTTTTCCCCGCCTGAAAAAATCTTTCCTCGAGAAAGTAGTGGTGAAAGTGGTATTGGTATCTATCTCCATGGAAGTGGAAAAACGACTGAGAAGTGGTCAAATATTGTTCAGCTCCACCAAAACTTGTCAATCCATAACATGAAATGCATACTTGGACTCTTCAAACTCCAACAATAAAATTAGACTCCAGAAATGGAATATAGCCACCTATATCGTCAGTAGGGAAAAACACAGACGACTTCGTAATATCCCGGTATACCATTAATTCCTCTAAACAAGAAATTGACGTAACATTCAAATTCAATGGTATATGAAGTAAATATACATTAGGGCCATATTCTAGGATAATATGAATTGTAGCATTGGGTGTAACATAATGGAGTGATGGAATAATATGATGGGATTTTCACTATGATGGCCAAGGGTTAGATGGATAAGTATAAGACAAATTAATTTCACCAATTTGCTCGTTATTAATGGGATTTTCACTTTGTTTATGAGCATACTTCAAAAATTGGTCAACAAGAAAACCGACGTCTTGACTCAAAGTGAGTGGGCTCAAATGTAAGAATTTGATCTTGAGTGTGTTTGCAAGAATCCTCAAATTCATATCTAGTTGGAGCGTTTGTGTTAATTGGTTTGTGTTAATTGGTTCTCTAGTCCTGTTATGAAGATAACACTTTTCAAGTTCTAATGCAACTCTATAAGCTTCATTTAAAGAATAAAAATAAGACATAGGGTGTTCATTTTTTATTTCACATTTTAAACCACAAATAAATTTATGAATCACATATTCATATGTCATTTCAAAATCACAAATGAGTATATTAGACATTTTAATTGAGATAATAAATGAATCAAATAACAATGAGGAAAATATATGTCTCAAGTAATGCTTCGTATCAGCCCAACGAGTGATTGGTGTTCGTCGAAAATAATTTATCTCGTACTCAACTTGACACCAATATTGATTAGCTTGACCACATAATTTAGCTTTAGAAAACTTTATGCGCTCATAATCAGTCATGTTGTAAAAGTTAAAATAATCTTCCAACTCAATAAGTCATTTAAAAAAATTATAAGGGCCTAACTGACCGTAGAAATTTGTGGGATAGGGTGAAAAATGGATAGGAAAAATCATATTTGGTTTTTTGAATTTTTTTTTTCCAGGAAAACTTGGACAAAATATACAATTAACTACAATACCATTGAATTAAGAAAAATTAAAATCAATTTCAAGCAAGAAAAATTAAAATCAAGTTCAAGCAATTATCAATATTTTTTAAGTCCATCAAGAATTGTCTGCATGAGCTTCAATGCAAATAGACCCCACGAAGTTGATGTCAATTAATGTAGAACAACTAACTAAACTAAAACTAACATTTAAGAGAAAACTAATCAATAGTTTATTCAATTCAATTAAATGTGTCTTTTCAATAATTATAGAACTTTTATATTTATAGGCTCTAAAAAAATATAAAAGGAAATAAATTTAAACTAAAGTATTAAGTTAGATAAGAAAACATAATCAAATATTAATTAAATTATTCTACTAAGTATAAAGATATTGAAATATTTAAATTTATCTATTAATCCCTTCTCGATCCCATCATGTAATTTGCCTGCAAAAATATTGATTATTTAGTCAATTAAGATATTTATTAAATCAATCCCTAACACTTTATACTCAAGTGAGAATATTTTTTTGGCACATGTCAATTGTTTTAATATGACAGAATGAGTAGCTTAATTATCAACTTAAGTTAAATAAATATGTAACTAATATTGACAATCTAATATTGCTAGGTAGAGGACACCACACAAAAATGATCAATTGGAGTGGTTTCTGAGTTGTAAATCGTGTGGCCCTATATGAATAGATAATTAAATAATGTCACATTGAACCATTAATGGTTTAATACTATGAATATTCTCCCAAAGCACAAAGTTGCAAGCTGTAGCATTATCGGAAGGAGTTACCGATTATGTACCAATACCATAAAGTATTATCAGTGATGTTTTTATGACATTAGAACATTAATGTTTGTATTTTGATTAATAAACTTGTTAATTTTTTATTTATATATATTTTTGAATTCTCCTTGATTATACAAAATTACGAGAATACCGAGAATGCCCAAACTACTATAATCTTAAAAAATGTTACGACCCATAAAACTATTGAGAAAGAAATATTGTGGATATTGCAAGATTTGCTTCTGCGTAGAAATTCATGCCTAAAGAGTATCTCGTTCTACAAGTTTGGTCGGGGACATATTTGCGTATGAAGATTCAAATTGAGATATATGAACTAAAATATTTCACTATAAATTTATATTGGTGTTAGTGTTGAATATGGAATCTCATAGCCATATGATAGATTCTTGTGACTTGAGGATCGTGATTTCTTCCCACAAATATTTATTATATGTAATATACAAAATTAAAAAATAAAATATTAATGAATCAAGTTAAATTAAGAATATAAATTAGAATAGTGCACGTTTTAGTATTATATTTAATTGTAGAATGTAGACTATCAAGCTAAATATCCAATTAATGTAACAACATTTATATATACAGTAGACTATATTAGTTGTCTTAATAATATCAAACTTATTATATTATACATGAATATATATTATATATATATATATAATCTATCACTACGTTCTACAAAATCTCATAATAAAAATTAACATAGTAGAGAAAAAAGTGTACTTAGCTTGAGAAGAAAAGCAGGTACATTGATGATATTATGTCACCCTCAAAAGGTTACTGCTCACTATCTTAAATGTAAAATGACCTAAAATTTACATTATGTACATTTTACATTGTTAATTTACTGATTTTTAAGTATATAACTACTGACACGTTGAGCATTTATTTATTTTTTATTTTCTTTTCAACGATCACTTCAGGTGACGCTGACAATCATGGTATATAATATTTTATTTTATTGATTGCCAAAATACTAGGTTCACATATAAGCAAATCAAATTAAAGATCTTTAATATTTATTATTTAGTAATCAATATAATTCGATTAAAAAATAGAGCAATTTAAATAATTAAATAATCGGACATTCAATAGCAAATTGAATATACAATCTAAATTTACGCAATCAGATTAACATGGCAGATGGTTCTTGTATTTTAATTTACAAATAGTCCCTTTCCTTGATTATTATTGATTACTTTATCTAAAGTTCTATGTCAATTCACAGGAAGTTGCAATCTAGTAGATTATGGTTAGTGAAATAATTTTTATTCGCAATTTCTCATATTAAAAATTAAGACATAACTAATTGATTTTCATTATGAGATTGCCGCAACATTTCAATAAATAACAATTTGTGTGTGTATTTATATATTTTAAGATGAGGGTGAGATTATGCAAGAGAACAAAGCTCTCAATACACCACGCATTAAACATTAAACAATGGACTATATCATTGTACCAAAAATACATTGAATAACTATTTAAATACAATTATCCGAAAATATTATAAGCGAAAATAAAAATACTCTTACTAATTTGAGAACATGAATATAAATATCACAAGTCTAGTCAAATTTTGTTAAAATGAACCAATAAACTCATACATTTAGAGACTAAGGCTATAGAAATAATTATTGAAACGTAGAAATATTAAATTTGGATTATGACCGCAGTTCAGGTACTTATCCAAATTTAATAGATCAAAAAATAATTAGCATCAATCAGTTGAATAATTGGAGGAGACATATCCAACTTGATTAAGGGTCATTAGACAATACCTAATAAAATAATAATAAAAGCTAATCAAGTTGAATAGCTTTTTTATAATGCAAACCCCCATAAATATAAAATATTCTCCACATTCTCATCCTTTTCACAATAAAACAAAATAAGATACTTAATCCTATGTAAGGGTTTTCAATTTTTAATTCAGTTTAGGAACACCTTAACCCCACATTAGCCTCCTTAATCATGATTATGATTTATGAGCACTATACCACTAGTGCTTTTAATTGCATTTTGTGACATGGGAAATTAAACGATTCAGTAGTAGCGTCATATTTGGCGAAACCTTTGGGGAAAGATGTGAGATTTTGCTTAAAATTACTCGGGAATTCTAACTAGGGGTATAAACGAGTCTAATTTAATAATTTCCAAGTTTAAGTTCGGATGCGAGCTCGAATCTAAGCTCGCAAACCTAATACTATATGGGTGTGTTTGGATTGAAAGATTTGAAATCTATGGATTTCAAATTCGTCAATAAATCCATGAAGTTCGTTTGGATGTATCCAAATTATAACAGATTTCAAATCACTCGACATTTACTTTGAGCTATTTTCTCCATAACTACGGTGGATTTCAAATGACTTCATTTTATGTGTGATTTCAAATCCTTTCTCCAAATCCCCTCCCAAAATCCAAATCACTCAATCCAAACACACCCCAGGGAAATTTTGAATCTTGATTTCTTTTAAATTTCTTTATAATGATTTAATATATTTATTAATATTATAATAATAAAATAATATATCAGAAAATCAAAAAGCTGGAGAGTTTTCTTTCTAGTGAAATGGCCTCGAACTCGTTCAAGTCGAGTTGACTCGATTTAATTTATACCCCTAAGTCTAATTGGTGTTTTTATAAAGGGGGCTAATCAAATGACGTAATTGATATTATGTATTTTATCAAAAGATTTGAAAGTTACAAATTTTTATAAACTTCTTGAGTTTGTTTGCAATTTTCATGATGGCTAGTTACATTAAATTTCAAAAAAAAAAATCACTAATTTTAATTTTTAAGCTATTTTGTGATACAAAATGGTGAATTTATAATCCACTTGGTTTGGACTTTAGAGTAATTGAAAATCAATGCTCATAAAGCCCGAGTGTGAAAACTGAAAAGCACATGATTTTTTGTTGGGCTTACAGTTAAAAACAGAGCCCATGGAGTAATAATATGTTAGGGCCACACAAAAATTTGGGCATCCTTTTTTTTTTTTTTTTGATAATTTGCACTTTGCACCCTTAAAAGAGAGCTAATAGACACTTTGCATTCGAAAAAAAAAATAGCACAACACACCCTGAAATTGATTAAGTTTTTGCAAGTTGCACCCTATTTAATTTTCCAACCAAAAATTTCATTTTGGAAAGGCAAAATCATCCATGGATACAAATGAATTTCTAAAGGCAAAATAATCAACTTATATAAAAAATATTATATGCTCCATTTATGGAGGTTTTAGTAAAATAAGTAAAAAGCTTTCAAAATAATACAATTATGAAGCAAAATAAAAGTGCCCAATTTCTAAAATTCTCAAATTTCATCTTCAAATTTTATATATAAATTTTTTAGAAAGCAGAAAATTGTATCTTGAATGTCGTATTCAAATTTCTTATTTTGATAGGCAGAAAAATGCATCACTAATGTCGTCTGTAATTCTTTTTTCATTATTATGTGACATACATTTGACTCAATTTTAGGTTTTAAGCCTTTTCGAAATCTAATTTTAATGTGGTTATGATGTTTCATTTAGTTCACATTTTGTGACAGCAAATTGATTTGTTCTTGTACATTACTTTAATGATGATAGAGTCTTTAGTGTCGGACGAAAAAGAAGATAAATCTTCTTCACTCATAAATTTTTCTATGCATTTCTAATAATTATTTTCGGATGTTTGTAAGAAGAATTACGATGAAGTAGAAATGAGTGAGTGACTAGAGTTAGGTTGGTGACATGAACGGAGGGGATTCGTTTTTTTTAAAAATATTTTTACACGTATTGAGATGAGATTTTGGGTAAAAAAATTATATAGGGTGCAACGTGCAAATGTTAACCCAATTCAAGGGTGTATAATATTGTTTTTTTTTCCTTTTCAGGGTGCAAAGTGCCTATTAACCCTGAAAGACCCGAAGTGATAGTCGTTTGCCTTAGGCAAATACGACCATTCGAGTCTTGTTCCAAAATTCTCAACCCGAACTCGGGGATTGTGCCATTTGAAGGTTATGCTTTCTTAACGAGAATGTCTTTCACCCTTATTAGCTTCTCTTTCCCAAAGAAGCACTAAGTCGACTTGTGTGCCAACTTTTGTCTAATTTGATTAATCAGATCAAAATAGTGATACGAAATTGTGCCATCTCGGATGCTCCTAGTCGCCTCACGACAATCTGTTTCAATGGTCCCGTTCTGAATTATGACAGTATATAGTTACAGTGAACTGTTATTAAAGGTGTGGATACTCCCAAAGTGGTCATACAGAAACTCCACACTTGCAACATAGGACTTGCACATACACATTAACCTTCTATTTTTCGGGATCGGGATATATCCACTGGGTGACACGTTATGTGATTATAGAGTCATCCTTTTGAAGCCGAAGGGCTTCATTCACTCTTATATACGAAATCAATGATCATCACGTTAAAAGTTAAAACCTGTCTCATAGTACACTTCATTGTTACGAGTGTGCCACAAAAAAATCACTGCTTCAATTAGAGATTAGTTTCCAACTTTCCATCAATCCAGATGGGGGTGGGCAACTAGAAATAGTGTGTGTAATTACACAAATCCAACAAGGTCCTCCACCTATGATGCACGGATACGGGACATGGGATACGGCGCACGACACGACACGGACACGGGACACGGCATTTTTAAAAATGTTAGGACACGACACGGCCTCGAAACTACTAATAAAATGTATATATATAAATTAATATACATATATATGTTCATTAATTTACATTAAATATATAAATTAGTTTTTTCATTCTAATTTAAATAACTGGTTAGAGAAATAAACTATAAGAATGACTATTGTATGTTATAAATTTATATTTGATTTGAAAAGTTATATATTTGTAAGAAAAACAAATATTTCAATTTTCAAAATCACAAAAAATTAGTAAAATAACATCAAGTGTCACAAATAATACATACGTAGTAGACATATCCTCTAACTATATTCATTACGGTATTCATATTTTATTTTTTTCATTTTATTTAAGCAAAAAAAATTATTTTTATATTGGACATGATGTCGGGAGTGTCGGACACGGTGTCGAGGAGTGTTGGACGAGTGTCGTGTCCAATTAGGTGTCCTGTCTTTGTGATTTTTTGAAAAGTCCGTACATTAAAGTCCTCCACCATAGTTGAGTTGCTCGTGAGAAGTCGTACAATATATATAGAATATTTTTGTATATTTATCTGGAAAAATTCGTAGATATTGAATTTTGCCCTTAATTTAATTAATATTATTAATTCTCTCAAGAAAATCTTTCCTTCTCAATCAGTCCAAGTCTAGTGGTACCTCAAATTTAAAATGGCGACTGATATTACGCCCCCATCCAAACCAGCCCCCGATCCTTCCTCCACCACCGTTTCTACCACCCCCACCGTTGACGTTCCGCCCACAACTCCGGCCAGCGTCACTCCCAGACCTGCCGAACCCGACGCCGACATTATTCACATCCCCAGCTATTCCCGTACGCCGCACTCCACATACAACACTAATTACGCAAAAATGTTAAACTTGTATTGTTCAATTTAGTATTTAATTAATTCATTCATTCATTGTCATTATTTTCTTCAGGTTGGTTTTCATGGAAAGGGATTCACGAATGCGAGGTAAGGTTCGTGCCGGAATTCTTTGACGGAAGAAAGAACCCTAGGGTTTACAAATATTACAGGAACGCCATCGTACGGCGCTTCCGCGAAAACCCTAATCGGAAAATCACGTTCACGGAGGTGCGCAAGACGATCGTGGGCGATGTGGGTTCAATTAGGAGGGTTTTCGATTTCTTAGAAGCTTGGGGTTTGATTAATTACGCTGGTGGTTCTGCTGCTTCCAAGCCACAGCTCAAGTGGGAGGATAAGGAGACTAAATCCACCACTGCCGCGGCTGCGCAGGGCGGTGATCCCGCCGGAGGCGGCGCCGGGGCTGATGTTTTGGTGCCGAAGAAGAGGGTCTGCAGTGGTTGCAAGACGCCCTGCACCATTGCTTGCTTTGCCTCTGATAAGGTGCTTGTTTTCTAATTTTTAAGTACCTGGATTTATTAGTTTGGTTGATTTGTACTTAAGTGTAAATATGTGAATGTAACTTGTGTTAATCATATTTTTATGCTGGATGTTCACGATATATATATGCTTAGGGCTGAGCGCTGAGAGCTGAAAGACGAACCAAGCTACTTATATCCACCTCGAGATAGTTTGTTAAAAGCACTTTTTTTAGCTCAATTTGTTAACGTATAACAACTCTGTGTGTGTTTGATAAGGTTGAAACTCGGCTCTAGCTCGACTTGTTACTAAAAAAATGAAAGCTCGTCTGTGGCTCTATTAAAGCTCGTTTGAGCTGAGTTCATTAACAATTAACTCAATCAAGCCAAGCTTAAACACAAATTTTAAATCAAACTAAGTTGATCAACAACTTGTTCAACTAGACTCGTTTACAACCCTATATATTTGCCATTAATCATCTTTATTTGTTTTTATTACATTTTTATCATCGTTTTGTCATGTACTGCATCCTTAATGGTGTGTTATTGCTTCTCTTAAATCACTTCAAAGTTTGTTGCTTGAATTGCAAAGTCATGTCTTTTGGTGATTCAAATATGATATTTTGGTTGAATGAGGAGTTTCTGAATTGGTGGTTTAACCTGTGTGCAGCATGATATGACCCTTTGTGCGAGGTGCTATGTGCGAGGTAATTATAGGGTGGGTTTGAGTTCTTCGGATTTTAAGCGGGTTGAGATCAGTGAAGAGGCAAAGACTGATTGGAGTGATAAAGAGACGTTGCAGCTTCTAGAAGCTATTATGCATTATGGTGATGACTGGAAGAAAGTGGCGGAGCATGTTGGGGGAAGAAGTGTGAAGGAATGTGTAGCTCGCTTTGTAAAGCTTCCATTTGGTGAACAATTTGATGGCCCACCAGAATCTGCTGAGCTGGACGCCGAGTTAGGTTTACAAAATGTGGCAACACCTACAAAGAGGATGTGCCTCTCACCACTTGCTGACGCAAGTAACCCAATTATGGCACAGGTAATGGCTTCCTCTTTTTTGGTCATAATATATAGCAAAGACTACAGATTAGCTGCATCTGGACTGTATAGGGGTGGCAAAATGGGTCCGGAACCATGGTTCCGACCCAATTAAACTAGTTTGGGTTGGGTTGGTTCCTAAGAAATTATTTTTGGTTCCTAATTGGTTCCAACTTGATTCCAAGTTGAGTCCAACTAATTTCAAGTTAGGCCCAAACTGCTTGCCAATAATCTAAATTTTAAAGAACAAAATGTAAGATATTGACTCGGGTTAGGCTTGGTTCCCTTTCGGGTTGACTTTGGTTCCGTTTTGGGTTGAGTTGGTTCCACCTTAGAACCATTTAAAAAACCAACCCATTGGAACCAATCCAAACCCAACCCGACCCACCCGTTTGCCACCTCTATTTATGATATACTAACAGTCTAGTATCATCAATGTTACATCCTATTACCTCTTCTAGAATAGTTAAGTCAAAAATGTTGATTGAGAATCTTTTTCTTTGCATACGGAATATCGTTGTTCAACTGAATTTTGAAGGGTCGTATGTGTTTTAGTGTTTCTTTATGTTTTGATATGGTAATTAAATTGATTTTGTAGTTACTTTTTGTGTATGAATATTTATGTTAATAATCTCTTCAGGCTGCTTTCCTCTCAACGTTGGTTGGAGTAGATGTTGCAGAGGTAGCAGCACGTGCAGCTGTAACGGCCTTGTCTGATCTTGGTGATGGAGAGAAGCAAGGTATTAATTACTCTTTATTAGACTTTTTTACAATTATACTGACGTGTTGTAGTTGGATTCCAATTTGTGCTGTTCTGCGACTTTGCATTTTTTTACGGTTTTCATTGATCGGATAAACCAGTTTATGGCATCAATTTATATGCTTATCCTATCGATGCCAAAAGACACATAATTGCGAGAAATGAGGTAAATTGTATTATGAAAGGCTTTAAGCAGTGCCCCTCCTACTTAGGCGACGAAAAATAAATGTTTATATTGGGACGAGTCTAGAATAACCTATTTTCCTACCTAATCTAATAGAAGTTTGGTAAAATTGAAATCCCAACTGTGTGCAGTCAATCTCCAAGATTCTGGAAACAAAATGGAACACAAAAAAAAAAAAACTTGTGAGAAATGTATAGAGAGTAGCATAAGGCGCAATATGGCTAGTTTCATAAAGAAGTAACTTGGTGTAATTGCTGTTGATCTCTAATGTGTCCACTAAACAGAAAAACATACATAGTCACTTGACTAACTATTTTCATTGCAGAACCTGTTGATGCATGTAATAGTGATAACCCGACTACGATAGAAGAAGCTCTTGTTAAAGCAAAATCACAGGCAGAAAAGGAAGAAGAGGAACTGGAGAAAACAATATCTGGCATTGCCACTCAGGTATCCTCTATTCTACATTTACATTGTTATTATTTCTTATAATGTAATTCATTGTTCTGAACATTTATCTGCCCATATGCTAATTTCCCTGGTAATCTTTTTTGTTTTTTTTTTCGCAGACAAAGGAAATAGAAGAAAAGATTGTTGAGTTTGAGGAGTTTGATTTACAAATGGAGAAGAAACGACAACTATTCCAACAGCTGCAAAACCGGCTGTACGTGGATCAACTAACTCTTATGTTTCATAAAACAGGAGATAGAACTGTAGGGGAAGCTGTCAAAACTGAATGATATTTTCAAGTTTAATCTCTTCCATTCTACAAATTATTGTAACCAATTAGGAAGTAATTTGGACTCCTTAGAGAACTACCATGAATTCTTTTGCCTTCAATTGAATCAGGTTTGGCAAAATGTTTGTATTGATGTAATTATGAGAAATCTATTCATGTACTTTAGTAGCTCGTTTATTATCTTAAATCACATATGAAAAGTCGATTCTCTTTTTCTTTTTTCCCAAGGAAAAGTGTGATGAATTCAAGTTTGGTTTCTTTTTCTATCTGATCTAAAACCCCAAAAAATTACCAGGAACAAAAGCTCAAATCCAAACACATGATTCATAACGTATGAACAAATGGTAAAGCTAATTCTAAAACCACTTTTGGATACACAATGGGTAAACTTTTGTTGAGTTATGGAGCCTGAAAGACTGTAAATAGGCCCAAAAGTATTTTGATGGGCTTATGTCATTCTCCTATTAGGGTTAGGTGAAGAAACTCGATAAATTAATACTCGATTAATTAATAAACTCTTTAAGATAATATTTTTGGCCGGTCCCGACTCGGCGGATAGGGTGTTAAATTAATAATTCGCTAAAATTATAAGATAATACATTTTTGATAATTTCTATAGGTCTCATATAATATAAAAATTAATAATTCCTTATATACTACATATTACATGAATGATTTATGATTTTTTTTTTTGAAAAATGATTCAATTGTCTTTTGTTTTGTTGTTGAAATCAATTTCACCTTGCAAATCAATTTGCAATTGTCTTTGAATTATCTTTGTTGTGCTTGCATAATTGCTAACATCCATTCTTACAATTGCTTTTGAGTGAGACTTGGATTATCCTTGTTGTGCTTGCATAATGCTCTTCGAATCTCGTCGGTCATTATTGTTTTTTTCACACCTTTAAGATTAGAAGGCATGTCGTGTGTGTATGATTTATTTGTGTTAGCATTATTATCTTGTAAAAAATATTTTTTAATTATTGTACATGCATTGTACTATAATTAAGTGAAGGTTTGAATGGTGTTTGTAAATTGAATATTTCATTATAAATTAATAAAATATTAATTAATGTATAAATTAATAATTATTAATTTATCGATTAATTAATAACTCTTTTAATTAATAAATTTTGGTGGTCCCAAGAGTATTAATTTATAGAGTTTCTACTGTATTATAAATAACCTAATATCATTGTAACACTTAGAGTTCGAAGACTCTCATTGGAATCACAATGTAATCTCATAGTGAAAATCCTGGCTTGGCAGCGCCCCCAGACGTCGTCAAATTGTTTTGACGAACTGGGTTAACAATTCGTGTATTCTTTCATTGTTTTTTTCTTTTGGGCGATTATTCACCGGCATCATATTCCTAACAACTTTCAGTGAGGAGAAAACAATTGTAGTTCACATACCATATACAAGTTGATAAAAAACCTGTGAATACCCATTCGGGAGTTTAGCATACAAAAACCCAGAAATAAAAAATGGAAAAAAAGAAAAAAGATTTACGATTCAAATGGTTACTTCCGCAGGACGTGGCTCTATGAAAAGTATTTGGCCTTTACAATTAAAGAGTGTATACCACAAAGAAATCATCATCATGTTAATCTGAAAGATGAAACAGCCTGCAGGAAAGGACAAATCAGAACAAATGAAATGGTATATATATCTCTTGATCGCAAATCAATCAAATTTCTTCTTTGGATAAATTACCGAGTGCAAAATTTTTCAATTCTAATAATGTGACAGACTAGAGTGTCATTCATTCAACCATACAGATAAAAACATTTGTCAAAAAAATTCAAAATGCAAAATAAGTATCGCGTCATGCCAATCAATTCATAACAGAGTATATTGTTGTTCCACAATTAGATGTAATTTTGACACATTCCACAAGTAGAATTTCATGAAAGCAATAAAGATTGGCTTACTTTCTGAATCTTGAGACCAAATTTTTCTTCCTCCTCATCAACAAACTTCAGCACATGGATAAACATGAGGGTAAGGACAGTGTAAATCTAATTGTTAAGAGTATTAAAGAATAAAAGACTTACCTGTCCGGTGAGAGTATATAATCTGTTATAGGTCCCATTATTTGCCATCCCGAGCACTGAATATAGATGCCTGCGACTCTCCCCAGGATTTTTAAGCGTGTACTCGATATAATACAACCCTAACCAATTAATAATCATTCTTTATATAAACATTGTTAATGTGTAAATTAGAAAAGAAAATCTCATAACAGGTCATAGTAGGAACTTTCAACATAAAAGAGCTTTTCATTCTCCTTTTCCAATACAAGAAACAAAGTTTACACTTAGCCGGATCAAAGTAGACAGACGATTCTAATAGATTCATATAAAGAAGTACATAATCATATGAGATAGAAAGGGTTCATTACCATTGGCAGCTTTGCTATCTATGAGTTTCGCTGCAACACCAGGCGGCCTTTGCCAACTTCTATCTAATCCACCAACCTGCCAAATCGTGTTCGTATTTAATATCAACCAATTCTTCTATTAACAACACAGTACATAATTAACCTTGAACAAATTATTTTCCTTTTTTGTGATAGAAAGATTATAGAAATAAAAAATGGAATAAACCTACTAGATTCTCAGCAAATGCATCAACTTTGCCGAAAGACTCCAATCTGGTGAAATCAGCACCAAGGCCTGTGATTACTATGCTGACTAGAGAAAGAATAAAAGAAAGTTCAACAATGATGAGACTACTAATCAAGCAAAGATTCGATAACAGTCATGTTTTATACCATTTGAACTGGAAGCATCTGGAGGATAAAATGCAATAAGTGACCTTATTCCATCACCTTCCCCATTTCCCACTTGCCAATCTGCATAACAAATCACCCTTCTTGTTAAGAAACTCAATATACCATTGTTTGCATATTTTGTCATCGAAATACAATTAGTTCAATAAGAGTTAATCTCGATTTTACAAAAATCAGCAGTGCTGAACTTTGGTTCATGTGAACCCCTTTTTTGGGTACATCTATATACATTTTCTCTGATAATCTTCTGAAGAATAATAGCAAAAATGTTAGCGAAAAGAAATAACTCACCTTGAGGAATCGTGATCTTAAACTTGTTTACTTCATCAGTGTAAACACGAAAATCCTCGGGCAAATCTACACCATTCAACGTAATCAACATCACATAATCCACATTACCAGTAAAATAAAATGCACAAAATTTATGATTTCTTATCAAAAGGTAGATACCATTGGAAGCAGCCAATGCAACTGCAGGAAAAAGAAAAGCAGAAGAAACTGAATGAAATATCAGCTCTCTCCTTCTCATCCCACATTCTTCTCCAACCCTCACACTGTTGTTAGCAATCAAGTAATTGAAATAAATAATTATTGCGTTTATACTTCAAAATCGATTACATTACAGGAGCAGCTAAGGTTGAAGAGTTATTGCCTGGGGTTTTGGTGATGAATAATCCCATTGTTGTTGCAACAGATAATACTGGAATTTTTGTTGTTCCTCAAGCCTTTGACACAAAATTAAACAAAATACAAAAAGTGATGACTGAAGATTTCAATTTGAGTGGGAAAGAGAGGAAATATGTATAGATATCTGCACACATATACATATACAAATATATATAGAGAGAGAGAGAAAGAGAGAGAGAGAGAGAGAGCAAACCTTGTTGGAGAGAGAGATGAAATGAGGGATGAGAGAGAAGAGAATGAGAATTGAAAGAACAAGAAATAGAGGCCATAGCTTTTGTGAAGTTGGAGCTTGGGATGTTGGATTTTATACTATTTAGTCTGGTCTTTCTCATATACTATATATATATATTATTTCATTAAATAATCTATTTCTATTTAATCTACAAAAAAAGTTAAAAAGATGATTTTAATTTTACTACCGAAAAATCTCTTTATATGCATGTTAAATTATTTTTACTTCGTTTAAAAATTAATAATATATCATTGATAAACTATTTAGAAAATCTAATAATGCATGATTAGTATGTTTATAAATCTACTTTTTTTTATTTGAATTTAGAATTTGATTGTATTGAAGTTTAACTTAAGTCCTAAAGAATGGTAATCTTAATATGCCCGGTTTTTAACCAATATTTGATAAATACATTTTTTAGATTAAATCATACCAAGATTGAAGCAATATTGAAAAGGAAATACTACAGTAAAATCAAAAAAATTAATTTAACATAATATTGAGAGCAAATGGAATGACAGATACATACAAATAATCAATATAGATCAGATAAATTGTTTATATTGAGAGAAATGAAAATGAAATATAAACATGATTTAACCAAAAAAAAAAAGGTGTAATGAACTAATGATACTAGTTTGAGTATGAATTCTTGGAATTTAAAGCGTCAAAATAATTACAATTATGTATAATGAGATATAAATTCATTATAGATAAATAATGTTGTACCAAGATTTAAAATTTCAAAACTCTATAAAAATCACTTATAGCTCATCATGTTCAATTTTGACTTTAGCATCCTTTATATTCAAGTTTATTTCACTTAAATCCCTTTTGACATTTTACCCTTAGATTTGCGTCATGAAAGATGACGTTGATATGTATTCCAAAATTTTTAATATCTCAAATTACCAATTGAAGTGTATACTTATAATTTTCACGAAATTGAGCGCTTTCAAGAACTTCAATTTCAAGATCGTTTATTGCCATTGAGATTAAAAAAAATTAAAAATAATTTAAATCAATCAAAAATTAAAAGTACTAAAATCAAGATTTAAACATGACACAAAACTTATATATTAAGTGTTCGTTTGGTTGGGGTTTATAAGGGTGATATATTAATTATCAATTCTAATTTTAAGTTTGGTTCAACTAAGTCGGCCCATGATACGTAATAAGCCCGATACTTAATAACTCTATTTCTAGGATAGTAGATATCACCAGGTAGGTGGTATCCACTATCACAAGATTATATCCAACATATTTTAAAAAGTAGAATTACTAATTTACCTCTTATTTAACCTAATCTCTATCTTGTTATATTTAGCCCAATCTTACAAAAAAAAACCTACATCTATGCAATCTTAAAAATATGGAATTAAACTTCAAAATTTGGTATTAAAATCATTAAATAAGTAAAGTAAATATATTTTATATAATCATATTATTTTATTAAGATACTCAAAATATTTTTATTTGATTATAAAATATATTCCATATGTTTAAGTATAATTTTATATAAATAATTTTTATAATTCAACATAAGTAAAATAAATATATTTTATATAATCATGTTATTTTTTAAGATACTTAAAATATTTTTGATTATAAAAAATATATATTCCATATGATAATTTTATATAAATGATTTTCATAATTCAACGTAAGTAAAATAAATATATTTATAGAATCATATTATTTTTTAAGATACTCAAAATATTTTTATTAGATTTATAAAATATATTTCATATTTTTAAGTATAATTATATAAATGATTTTGATAAATCAACACCAACAATAGGGCATTTTAGACTTTTTCATTATATCAATCCTTATATATAATGGCAACCAAATAACTTAAATATATATCATCTAAGATATCACCCTCATTTATAATCCTAACCAAACATGTTTTTGTCAATAAATCTCTCAATTTCTCTCATAACTATCAAACATAATATTATCATGTGCAATCACATGATACCAACCAAACGATACCTAAGGATCATAAATATCATTACCCATTTTAAGATAAGAAATCTATCTAGTAGTAAAAAGTGTTGGTTCAATCGAAGCTTTACTTCCACAAATAGAAAGAAATTAAGCGATAAAGTAATCATAAATTCGTGGAGTAAGTTTTGTTTTACTTTTACCCTTTTTATTCATGTAAAAATGGGGAAATATTATTAGGGGGGCTCGTAAATAAATATAAATAAATTAGGTATTATCTAATATTTACGAAAAGCCTTTTTCCGCAAAACCTTTTTTTTATTTCTTTCACTACTCACAATCCCTAGAAAATTCATTCTCTTCTTGCTTTCCATCTACTTAATTCTCTGCTGATCCACAAAATTTTCACTATTTTTTGGTAAGCTATTCCAGATTTTTCTCTATTTTTTGTGATTTTTCATTTTTATCTGTGAATTTTAGGGTTATTAATTATTAACTGTAATTTCGTGAAAATTAGGAATTTTTGGAAACTGTTTTTCTTTTTCTAAGTATATTTTCGAGCTCTTTTTGTTGTTTGTTGCTCGATCCCTTCTAAAATTCGATGGGTTTTACTGAATTTCGAAGGTTTTACAGCTTTGTCGACATTGTACTTCTTGGATTTTTGGTGTCGGGTTTTACTGAATTCAGCTTTTCAATTTCGAAAATTTTGAGTTCTTGCGGAAATTCCAGTGTTTTCATCACTTGGATTCAGATTTGGTTTTTGAAATACATTACTATTAATTAGGTCTTTTACAGCTAAATTAAGCTTCAAATCTTTAGCTACTGAAAATTTATGGTGTTCAGATAATCTTCTGAAATGTCGGAAGTGATGACAAGTCACGAGCAATTCACACTCTCACCGCCGCCGTCGGTGCAAACCTCATCACAGCCGCCGCTTATGGATCAACAACAAATGCGCGCACCGTACGCCGCCGTCGGTTCATCACCGCCGCTGTACCAATCGGTCCCAGGCGCCGCTCCGATAACCAACCATATGATGAACCCCAACTCCGGCGATCAGAAGCGGAAGAGAGGGCGGCCGAGGAAGTATGGTCCAGATGGCAACATGGCCGGTGGTGTTGCTTCTGCTCCACAGCCAATAAGCAGCGTAGGGATGCCACAGCCACAGACTTTCTCTCCGGCGGCGGCGCAGGTGCAGGCGGAGTCTCAGCCTTCACTGGGTGGATCGGCTTCACCAACTGCGAAGAAGGCTAGGGGCAGACCACCTGGTTCCAGCAACAAGAAAAAGCAAATGGAGGCTATAGGTAAATACAATATGGATGTTTCAATGGAAAAATCAGATCTTTTATTTTAATACTTGTGTAAAATGTGGCGAGGTTTGCTATATATATATATGCATGATGCGGTCGAGATTCATATGGACCCTTTTCTTAAGGTCTGTTTTTCTGCTTTTAGTTATGTTAATTGATATAGTAAATGAATTATAAATAAGTCTTGGCGCTTACTTTTTTGATGCTAGAATATATAATTGTTTTATTGATGAATGATGATATATATATGTTTGTGTATATACACTATATATAAGTATGCTAGAAACCTGATATGTTGGATCTGAACAATTCAAGGATCCAGTGGAAGGGGAAATTTACCAGGATACCCCTGTTTGTTGTGGCTTTTTCATTAATATATAATCTGACTCTGCTGAGGCTATTTTCATATTCTTATTTTCATTTATCTGTTTCCTTTTTCCTGAGGCTATTTTTGTGGGTTTAGTATTCCTTTACTTTAGTGTAGTTTCTCCGATGGTTGGTGAAGATTATAATTTTAATATTTGTTTCTTTTAATTTCATGTCTAAACCCAGTGGTGATAATTTGTAGTTATGAATCATTTTGTATGAAAAGGTTTTTGTACGAATGACTTTTTTTTGGCCCCCTGTGTCAATATTAATCAATTATGACATGCTACTTTTTCATTTATTATTTTAAATATGCTTCAACTGATAAAATTGTGATTGCAGGTTCAACTGGTATCGGATTTATACCTCATGTTATTAATGTCAATGCAGGAGAGGTAAACAAATTTAATCTTTCTTTTTCCTGTTAATATTCAACGGAAAATCTTTCTTTCTGTTAATCTTTTCACTTTTAACTGCTTAAGCAGTATCTTTATCAAGTAGATCAAAGATGACAACGATTTTTTATCCATCATAATTAATTAACGAAGCCATACACCATGTCGTCTGAGTTTAAGCAAGCAAGTGTTATATTGTTATTTTTCGCCTAAATTGATTATGGCAGCTTATTTTCTGCATTCTAATATTCGCCCCCCACCCAAAAAAAAGTAGATAAAAAAAGAAAAAAAGGGACTAAGTGGGGGTGGGGTGACTGACTATGCTGGTCTTCCAATTATGTTGTATGTTACTGAATGTTTGCTAGTGGGTTTCAGGATGTGTCTTCGAAAATAATGGCATTTTCTCAGAACGGTCCAAGGGCTGTTTGTATCCTGTCTGCTAATGGTGCCATATCCAATGTGACACTCCGCCAAGCTGCAACTTCTGGTGGAACTGCAACTTATGAGGTTTTCTATTTTTGATCTGTATTCTCGCTTATTTGATGTTGAAATCTGATTTAAGATTTGTTTTAGGTCGTAACAAAGTTTGCTAAGCTGTATTACGTTATGTCTTATTTAAGATGTCCTAATCAACCGCAGTATTAGAACCTCACCTTTTATCTGTTTTAACTTTCTCTTCATTTTCAATAAAATTTGTGTTCAAATTATTCATATTGTGTCATTGTTGGCATTTTGTGTAGGGACGGTTTGATATCTTGTCACTATCAGGGTCATTTATGTTATCAGAAGTTGCGGGTCAGAGAAGCCGAACCGGTGGATTAAGTACAACCCTAGCTGGACCCGATGGAAGGGTTTTAGGTGGTTGTGTGGCCGGTTTACTAATTGCCGCATCCCCTGTGCAGGTTAGCTTGCTATCTTAAAACAAAATAATATAAATATATAATAAAATATAGATTAAATACAATCCTAATCGAGTAAAAGATTAAAAAAATACCATATATAATTCTGTTACTACTACATACAGGTAGTAGTTGGAAGCTTCTTAGCAGATAGTCACAAGGAACCGAAACAAGGAAGCTACATGGAGCCACCAAAAACGAACATGGGTGGTGGTGGCAGCAGCTCACCATCACGAGGGACGTTCAGTGAATCATCTGGGGGCCCCGCAAGTCCGCTCAATTTGAGCTCTGGTGGCGCTTACAATAACAACCACATGTCAGCCATGCCATGGAAATGAGATCCACATTTTGTAGCCCTAATGTAATATAAAGTAATTTTATCACCAGAAACATGGACCATTAGCTGATTTTCGTTTTTCGACTGTAGAATTTTGGGGACTGCACTTTGTAGAGTAGAGTTAGTTTGGTAATTGCTGTTGGGCTCTGGGATTATCTGAATATTTGCTCTTTATCATTGTTGTATTTACAACTGTCAATGGCTCCAACTTCAAATTTTCAAGGATCTGAATGTACGAGTTAATTTTGATTGAATCGAGCGTGAGTGAAGGTTGACTCAATTTCAATTAAGCTTGAATTCGCATATATATATATATATATACATATAATATATATTGTATCAGTCATGCACAAGATAAAAATAATATACTATCATTCATATATTTAGACATGAGACATAAATATAGAAATGTAAGGATATATAGAACAGTTCAAAACTATGAATGAAAATTATTATCAAAACAATTTTGCAGTACAAATAGTATTGAAATCTTGTTTGGTTGACTATTTTGAAAAAAATTGCTTCTCTTCTCTCTCTATGTGTTTTGATGAAAGGAGGAGTGAAATGAGGAGAGAGAAAATATATTATTTTTTAATGATAAAAGGAGGAGAGAAATGAGGAGAGAGAAAATATATTATTTTTTAATGAGGGGTTAAGTGCCGTGTTTTTTTTAGTTTTGAGTGAAAAAGTGTTCTGAAAAACTTAAAAATAGATGAAACCTATTTTGCAAAATAGCAGATTTTGGAGTTTTATTCTTCAAAAATATAAAGTGAGAACAAGCCCAACCAAACCCATTTTCCAAGTTTTTGTTTTGCAAAAACAAAAACACACTTTAAAAACGTTTGACCCTTAGTCATTTGATTTTCTGAAAAAAAAAAACTTGATTTATTTAGTACATACATGATTTGATTGTTTATGATGATTTTGGATTGTATTACTGTCATTTCATTTGATATTTATTTTATTAATTGTATTAAAACGATAAGAATATTGATACTCCAAATTCAGTCAGTCTCATCCAACTTAAAAGAATTTGAATCACAATTTAAATTTGCAAGCACTCTCAAATAGACTAAAATTTAATACATAAGTTCATAATCACTTGTTTTAGGACTCGAACACATTCTTTTAGCATCAAACTGAGTGTGATCCTAAGAGCTTTACTTGTATTTTGTCAATAAAATGGCAGTTTTAATCTATGAGGGTACTCTATTGAACCTTTCTTCACCTTCTGCATCGATTTCATCTGATCCTTAATGTACACGAAGTATGCAACAAAATACACACAAAGAAGCATTAAAACAGAGATACATATCAGAATTTGAACCTCTTTCTAGAATTCACACGATCCAAACTAGTTTCCACAACTCCAATTTAACAATATCTTGTGAATGTTCATACAAGCATCACGACTGCGTAACAGTGGCATGCATTTTAGCTCTCTCCAACAGATAACGTAATGAAAAAAATCCCAAGAGAGAAGTCTGCCAAAACCAACCTCTTGCATTTGCTGGATCAACCTTTGTTGCAAGTTTCCATGCATAAACACCCTCGCCTAAATGTGCAGCCACAGATACAATGAAAAGCACCCTTAACGCCCCAACAGAGCGAAAAAAGAAGAGGCCAATTGCTCTACATAGGGAAAAAGGGCCAACATCGGGCATGTAAGCAGCACAGAATAGCATCGTCATTCCAATCGCAACAGATAGCCATGTGAATAGAGTGGGCCCGTCTAATATTCGCCTTTTTCTATCCTTCCAGTATGAGATTGTTGCAGCCATACCTTCTTCAGGACTAACCAGAGGCCTGTAACCCAATTCCTCCTTTGCTTTTAGAAACGAGAAGTAATGGGTTATGCCGACCTGTCAATATCAAAGAAAAACTTATTTTTATGGTTTAACACGTAGCACATACGTACATTTTTTTATCATTACAGAACAAAAAACCCATTATAGAAGATATGAGTTATGTAAGAACACACAAATGCGAAAACATAAAGTACACCCTTTGCTAATGACATTTGAAATGGGATTGATGATTCGAGGATTCATCCATGTTTAGTGTAAAAATAAATCTGCTCATCTAACTTCATTGAAGAACATACACACATATATATATATATATATCAGGAAAGTTATGAATATTACCTTGTACACTTCAGCAGGAAGGATCAAAGGCTGAGGAAGCCACCTCCGACTTAGCCATGGGTACATAAACGAATAGAAAACCCAAAAAAGCTTTCCGAGAAGAAGAGCATGTGGGACAGCCAATGACAACTTCGGTAACTCATAGTCCACACTTTTCAGCAATGGTCCGAGAAACTCAAAACTGTTGACCGGAGACCCTGTTGAATTACAAGGAAAACAAATAGCCATTAAAACATTTTTGGTTTATGAACGAAAGTGTTGATCCAAGACTTATCCAAAAATCCCGAGAAGATGTTAAAGTATATTTCATCATATTGCCCAATTATACTGCAACGAGTTCACATTAAATAGGAGACCAAATTTACCATCTGATATGAAGTAAGGTTGACCAGCAGCAACAGGCTGTCCTTCTCTCCCAGGAATATCATCCAAAAGGCCCATGCTAGCTAACAGAAGGGCCAAAACAAGGTTATCAACATAGATCCAATCTGATTTTACGTTTTTTTCGCCAATTTTAAAAGGCAAAAGACCCAATTTGGCAAGTTTCATAATCCTAGGCAAGTGCCTTTCTTCGCCTGGTCCGTATATAGCAGCAGGACGGATTGCACACGTGTATAATTTTCCTTTCTTCTTTCTTCATAGCCACAAACAAACATCAAATTACAACAACTTTTGAATGATTGCATGAAATAATAAACTATATCAAATATATAATATTACAAACGTTATTGTGTTAGAAAAACTGCAATGTTGGAGATAGAGGTGGCAATCGGGTGGGTCGGGTTGGGTTTGGGTTGGTTCCAACGGTTCGATTCTTAAATGGGTTGGGTTCTTAAATGGTTTTAAGGTGGAACCAACTCAACCCAAACCGGAACTAAAGTCAACCCGAAAGGAAACCAAGCCCAAACCCGACTCAATACCTTACATTTTGTTTTTTATAATTTAGATTATTGGCAAGCGGTTTGGCCCTAACTTGAAATTAGTTGAACCCAACTTGGAACCAAGTTGGAACCAATTAGGAACCAAAAATAATTTCTTAGGAACCAACCCAACCCAAACTAATTTAATTGGGTTGGAACCATGGTTCCGGACCCATTTTGCTACCCCTAGTTGGAGATGATAGCATGTAATTTAAGAGGAAATATTGAAATAACTCACTTGAAGGGTCGGCCATTGCTCTTCAAGACTAATTGTTCGGCAATAGATTTACTACGGCCATATGGATCAGAGTGATCATCCATGGGAAAGTAAGGTAAGCTTTCATTCCCGTTTATGATTTCTTTTCCACCGAATACAACATTATATGTGCTAACATACACGAGTCTCTTCACTCCATGCTCTAAACAAGCATCCAAAACATGGCAAGTTCCATTTATGTTTACTTCATCAACACGGCCAAACTGAAGCATCTCTTTGCCAGACATGCCATATGAGGCGAGATGGAAAACACAATCTGCCCCATCTAAAGCCTTATCAACATCTTGTTTCTTGGAAACATCCCCTAAAAAGAACATTATTCTTTTATCATATGAGTCATATTTTAACACATGTACTTATGCAAATTGATAGAAGTTATTAGGAGCTCCTATGATGGAAGAAACGATCATTCCTTTTATTCCTGTAAGGAAGAATCGCAATATCAGTCCATAGGATATGGATCATTCCAAAAGTAGTTCCAAACTGCATGGGATTGAAAAACCAGTCCAATATCCGTCAAACAAATTGATGGGAAATTAACGTGTGAAATTCATGTAGACCACACTCACGTTAATCTGGACCAAAATCGCAACTCTTTTTATCATCCTATGGGACAAATTTTGCAATTCCGTAAAACTTGGGACTAATTTTGTAATGAAACATATCCTAATGGACCAAATTGCATTTCTCCATTCCTTATATAAGCAATATCAAGATAAATTCTGCAATCTGCAAGTATCTGTTTAATCATGGCTACATCAATGCTCCGTATAACCAAGAAGGTATGTAGCGAATTCAATTTGTTTCCATTTTACGAATGGAATGGTTGAGGATAAAGCTCTTTGTTATGTTGCTTATATGTTCTGTTTATTAAGTCTGGATCATCCATCCGTAAAATTATTCATGGCAATTTGCATAGCTCAAAGTATGGATTTGTAATTAGCTCGGTTTCCCTAATATAACTTGTAGCTTCATGTCCATTTACCAAAAAGTTTTTTTTTTGAATGAAATGGTTACATCATGACTTCAATATCAAATAAACTGTCATAATCAGCAAGTTCCTATTCCAAACTAGAAACAATGACTATTATATAAGTCGAGAAACAACTCACACATTTGGTGCGCCCATGAACTCTAACTCATGAGGCCTCTGCCATATCACTAGACCAAGACGTCATGGGAAATCCATTTACCAATTAAATACAAGATAATCAAAGAAGATCTCATTGAAAAATAGCAAACCATAAACAATAAAGATCAATTTAACATGAAAATATTGAAAACCCATCTGATCAAATAAAAATTCAAGATCATCAACGATGCACTTCAACCCAAACTTCATTTCAACAAAGTCCGATATATTGTTTATCGAGAACTCAATCATGAGAAGGCACTACTAGCAACAAGTACATTTTACATCATCAAATGCAATAGCAAATAAAAATAAGGCTCCAAAAACTAATAAATTAGAAACAAAATGATTGACATCCAGATTCCAGAAGCTAATAAAGTTGAAAACAAACAAATATACATATATACCTTGAATAGGACGAACTCCATGGTGGCGTAGATCGTGGGACCAAGGTGATTCGGTCCGAAGATCAAAAGCCCGGACTTGTTGGGCTCCCCTTCTGACGAGCTCCAAGCAGAGAGCCGATCCAACGAAGCCCAGACCGCCGGTCACCACGAAGATTTTCTTCTCTATACCCTCGTTCTCGCTCAAATGCATCTTGAAAGTCAATTATATTTAGTTGTAGGTATCACTGAGTACTAGTATGGAGTAAATCTATACTGCAGGCTCAGTTATGCTGTGCAAGACTTTTACGGGTAAATTACACTTTTGGTCCCTCAACTTTAATAAGATAATTTTAGTCGCCTAAGTCTTGGATTTGATTCGCAAGCATAGATAGTCCTAAATATTTTAATTTGATAAAGTTGATCCATGCCATTAACTCTTCGTTCAAAAACTAACGATGTGATCTCACGATGAGCTCAAATTGGGGTTGGGCAGCGGGGGATGGGGAATTGTCCATTTTAACACTGAAAATATCAATTAATTGCATAATTTATCGCCAGTCAAATTGTGAGAAAATATTCGTAATTATGCTTATAAATTGGAATGTTTCAAAAGTTAGGGTATATAAAATTTGAGAAACCTTAGGTTGTATTACCATTCGAAGGGTGAGAGTCTGGGAGATTTTGTTGAGACGTTAGAGTTTTTTTTTTTTTTTGATGAAATGTATATGAAGTGTTGATTCAATTTTATTTAAAGGGCGTTTGGCTAAGCTTATTTAAAACATCTTATAACTTGTAACAACTTATAAGATGTTTTAAGAGCTTATAAGATGTTTGGTCTTATTTAAAAAAATAAGCTCTCAAGTGTTTGGATAAAATAAGTTTATTGGGCTTATAAGATGTTTTCAAATATTATAAGAAAGAATTTTGCAATTATAAAAATAAAAAATAAAAATCGGAGAAGGATATTGTTAGAAAGGAAGAAATTAGATAAGGTTGTTATGTTTTTAACAATATAAACAACATAAAAAATTTAAGATTTTGAAATAAGTTGGGTTTGGCTAACTTATTTCTTATTTGTTTATAAGACCCAAACATCTTATTTTTTGGTCTAATAAGATCTTATTTAAAAAAATTATCCAAACGCTTGCATAGAGCTTATAAGCTCTCAAACATCTTATAAGATGTTTAAAAGAGCTTATAAGCTTAGCCAAACACCCTCTCAGCCTAATTTTGAGCTTATTCAATTAGATTTTTGATGTAAGTTAAAAACATGGACCGAACTTATTTTGATTTGAAATATTTCATATTTAAGACTATATTTGTCGAGTTTGATAAATTAGGAATCAAAGTTATTTTTAGTGGTGAGGATGAGAGACCACAAGTATAATATTCCAAACTATTCTTTATATATGTATATTATATAAACAATTTCTTCTTGTTATTTATATTGGTAAATTTTGTGGGTGATTTATTTTTCTTGAAATAGAGGGAATGAGGTAATATATATCTATACATGAAATTTAAAAAAAATACATATATGTATGTATTTGTGATGATCATGACCGTGGGAGTCTATTTAAATATAGATTGTAGGATGAAGAAATTAAATAAAATGATGGGGACTGTTCAAAATAAGAAAAAGAAAAACAAAGTTATTCGATACTCGATTTAACCGTAAAAAAGCTTGCTTAGTTAACTTATAATCATCTCCAACCCAGCGCTATCATTGATAGCGCTGGGGGAGATTTTATGGCGCTAGGTTGTCTTCAACCCAGCGCCAACAATTTATATTTTTTTTTTTTTGAATTTCAGTCTTTTTATTTTTAAATTACTTTCACTTTTATCCCTTATAAGTGTATAAAGCTTAAATTATTTTCAATTTAACCTTGAAATATTTAATCAGTTATAATTATATCCTATTAATTATATTTTATTCAATTATGAATTAATTTCAGTTTAGAAATAAATTATGAATAAAAAACTTTATTATAACTTATATAAAATGTATATTTTATTAGTAACTAGTTTTGAATTTAAATTATAATTTATAAACTAAAAATGCATACCTCTTTTTTAATCAAATTTTAAAAGATTCAACTTTAATAGTTTAATCACTTATTACATAACATATATATTTGAGATTTTTTAGCCTAAAATGACGTGTCTGGACCTAAAACAATTCCGATGCAAATTGAAGGACATTTACTTTACATATATACAGGTTTGCATGCACATTGTCAAACTTTTGTGGTTATTTATTGAAAAATGGGTTCAATTAATGTCATATAATGATTTTAAAACAATATTACAAATGTCTCAAATCAAAATCATTTGTGGATCCTTCTCCTAATGAATATGGTTTGAATGTTCCTATATTATTTATGTTGTTGTAATTTTACTATAAATATCTTTTTGTCGGGTTGAATAGTGTGATGAAATATCTAGTAAAACAAGCCGGCGCATTGAATTTAAGGTGATTTTCATACCCTCTTTTCTGTTTTTTATGTAGTTTTTTTAATCAATTCTATATATCTAAACGAATCTAAAACTTGGAATAATTTGCAGGTCAATGGAAGAGATTTCGCAAGAATACAAAGAGGCGAAGTAGACACGACAAACTTGCATTCACGCAATGGTCCAAAGTTTATTATGCAACTTAACTTTAGCGTCAGTTTAGAAACTTCTTCATCGTCTAGTCAAAGTAAGCACAATAAATTTTATTACTATAAAAGTTAAATTTGATACTTATCATGTATAAGACCATCTCCAACCCAGCGCTATTTGCTGCGCCAGAAAACTTATTTTAACGTATTTTTGGTGATTTTCAAGTGTACAAAGATAGAAACTGCATGATGAAGGCTACTTGTCACGGGTGAAATTTCGTACGCCGAGATTTTCCCATCCGTGCGGCACTAGACTTGATCTTGATCGATCCTCGCTAGTCAGCCTGTACCTGTTTGATTGGCTAAGATTGGCTAAGTGTGTTAGGAATGTCGGAAAGCTTTAAGGAGAGGATTTACAACTATAAACTCTTTTATTAAAGGAACTCCAAACTTGAATGATTACAAATGAGAATGACACCACCTATATATACTACTAACAAAGCCCATAAAGCCCAGACCAACGGTCCAGATCGACTCAATCCTACGGCTAAGATCTGATGACTCTTAAACTTATGACTCTTGGCTTTTCAAGTCCATGACCCTTCACTTGACCATGTCCTTTCAAGCGCCCCTAACGAATCTAGACACGACTCGAACATACAACGAATGTAGACACAATGACTCCTCAAGCGACCTGCTATTTTGGAGCATGTCCCTTGAGATTACAGACAAATATGGAAAGTTGCTAAATAAAGTACTTTAAACATATAAATCCAACTTGTCACTCTTTTAACCTCGCGGGTCTCGGACCCCCGAAAGTTCGGCCGTGACATACTGCTAGCTTGTGCTGTCCAGGTGGAGCAATATCAGTGGATGGTGGAATAGTAAGAGATGGATTACTCTTTGGTGGCCATTGGTATGTAAACATGAAAAACTTTGGAAAATGCGTATATCGACTGATCACGAATGCTGATGACTTTATCTCGACTGTTAGATTTCATCTTTTTATGGGATTCTCTTTGCATATAAACATGTTTTTATGTGATCTTTGTGACTGACGAAAATCATTTATAAATTCTGGGAACCGGCTATTACATTTCCAGTGAAAACTAGGAGCTTGAGTTCATAGTGCTTGGAATGGTGGGGAAAGATGGAATCGAATAAGCTGGAGCTTATAAAAATAAACCATAAAATAGACAAGAAAACGAAGTCTTTGGAGATTGTCAATGAGAAATTTGAGATAGTGCGGAATAGGTACAATATTAAGGTTCCTAGAAATGGATCATCCCCGGGCATCGAAGGCTCACAACAATACATATCTCCTTGATTATAAACTTACATGGTACATTCAGTGTTTTGTATATGTGTTTTGTTTGAGTTATAAACTTCATTTTCTAAAGGAAATTTTTGTCCAATTTCAGCATGCCTTTGTTGCTATTGAGGATGAAAAGGGTAAATATGCATGTAAGTGCAACTATAGTGAAATCCTCCTTGTGACAAGTTCTTCCCAAAATATATAGGGTGTTCTATATTTGATTGTTAATCGAAATCATGTATATTTTTCTTTTATATGTTAAAAATGTGATTAATTTTGAAAAGTGTAACGAGCTTATGACTGCTAGGAGATGCGGGTCGAATGTGTGATCGTTTGAAAAATATCTAGTTTTGTTAGCAATGCGAATAATATATGTAAGTGCAAATAGGAGTGAAAGAAAAATAAAGTTATTCGATTAACGATTTAGCTGTAAAAAAGCTTGCTTAGTTAACTTATAACCATCTCCAACCCATCGCTATCATTGATAGCACTGGGGGAGACTTTATGGAGCTAGGTTGTCTTCAACCCAACGCTAACAAACTTTTTTTTTTGGCATTTCAGTCCTTTTATTTTTAGATTGCTTTCAGTTTTATCCCTTATAAGTGTATAAAGTTTAAATTATTTTCAATTTAACTTTGAAAGATTTATTCAATTATAATTATATCCTATTAATTATATTTTATTCAATTATGAATTAATTTCAGTTTAGAAATAAATTATGAATAAAAAACTTTATTATAACTTATATAAAATATATATTTTATTAGTAATTAGTTTGAATTAAAATTATAATTTATAAACTAAAAATGCATACTCTGTTTTTAATCAAATATTAAAAAATTCAACTTTAATAGTTTACTCATTAATTACATAACATATATAGTTGAGATTTTTTAGCTTAAAATGACGTGTCTGGACCTAAAACAATTCCGATGCAAATTGAAGGACATTTACTTTACATATATAAAGTTTTGCATGCACATTGTCAAACTTTTGTGTTTATTTTTTGAAAAATGTGTTCAATAAATGTAATATAATGAGTTTTAAACGATATTACAAATATCTCAAATCAAAATCATTTGTGGATCCTTCTCCTAATGAATATGGTTTAAATGTTCCTATATTATTTATGTTGTTTCTTGTAATTTTACTATAAATATATTTTTGTTGGGTTGAATAGTGTGATGAAATATCTGGTAAAACAAGCCGGCGCATTGAATTTAAGGTGATCGTTATGCCCTTTTTCTATTATTTATGTAGTTTTTTTAATCAATTCTATATATTTGAACGAATTTAAAACTTGGGATAATTTGCAGGTCAATAGAAGAGATTTAGCAGGAATACAAGGAGGCGAAGTAGCCACGACAAACTTGCATTCATGCAATGGTCCAAAGTTTATTCTGCAACTTCACTTTAGCATCGGTCAAGAAACTTCTTCATCGTCTAGTCAAAGTAAGCACGAAAAATTTTATTACTTTAAAAGTCAAATATGATACTTATTCATGTATAAGACCATCTCCAACCCAGCGCTATTTGCTGCGCTAGAACCTTATTTTATCGACTTTTCGGTGACATTCAAGTGTACAGAGATAGAAACTGCATGATGAAGGCTACTGCTAGCTTGTGCTTTCCAGGTAGAGCAATCTCATTGGATGGTGGAATAGTAAGAGATGGATTACTCTTTGGTGGCCATTGGTATGTAAACATGAAAAACTTTGGAAAATGCGTATATGGACTGATAACGAATGCTGATGAATTTATCTTGACTGTTAGATTTCATCTTTTATGGGATTCTCTTTGCATATAAACATGTTTTTATATGATCTTTGTGACTGACGAAAAGCATTTATAAATTCAGGGAACCGGCTATTATATTTCCAGTGAAAACTAGGAGCTTGAGTTCACAGTGCTTGGAATGGTGGGGAAAGATGGAATCGAATAAGCTGGAGGTTATAAAAATAAATCAGAAAATAGACAAGAAAATGAAGTCTTTGGAGATCATCTTTGAGAAATTTGAGATAGCGCGTAATAGGTACAATATGATGGTTCCTAGAAATGGATCATCCCCGGGCATCGAAGGCTCACAACAATACAAATCTCCTTGATTGTAAACTTACATAGTACATTCAGTGTTTTATATATGTTTTTTTTGAGTTAAAAACTTCATTTTCTAAAGGAAATTTTTGTCCAATTTCAGCATGCCTTTGTTGCTATTGAGATGAAAAGGGTAAATATGCATGTAACTGCAATTATAGTGAAATCCAATGACAAGTTCTTCCTAAAATATATAGGATGTTCTATATTTAATTGTTAATCGAGATCATGTATATCTTTCTTTAATATGTTAAAAATGTGATTAATTTCAAAAAGTGTAACGAGCTTATGATTGCTAGGAGATGTGGGTCGAGTGTGTGATCGTTTGAAAAATATCTAGTTTTGTTAGCAATGCTAATAATATGCAAGTCCAATTAGGAGTGAAAGAAAAATAAAGTTATTCGATACCCGATTTAGTCGAAAAAAAGCTTGCTTGGTTAACTTATGACAATGTCCGACCTAGCGCTATCATTGATAGCGCTGGGGGAGACTTTATGGCGCTAGGTTGTCTTCAACCCATCGCCAACAATTTTTTTTTTGTTTTTTGTTTTTTTTCATTTCAGTCTTTTTATTTTTAAATTGCTTTCAGTTTTATCCTTTATAAGTGTATAAAATTTAAATTATTTTCAATTTAACCTTGAAAGTTCTAATCAGTTATAATTATATCCTATTAATTATATTTTATTCAATTATGAATTAATTTCGGTTTAGAAATAAATTATGAATAAAAAACTTTTTTATAATTTATATAAAATGTATATTTTATTAGTAATTAGTTTGAATTAAAATTATAATTTATAAACTAAAAATGCAAACCTCTGTTTTTAATCAAATATTAAAAAAATCAACTTTAATAATTTAGTCATTAATTACATAACATATATAGTTGAGATTTTTGAGCCTAAAATGACATGTCTGGACCTAAAACAATTCTGATGCAAATTGAAGGACATTTACTTTACATATATACAGGTTTGCATGCACATTGTCAAACTTTTGTGGTTATTTATTGAAAAATGGATTCAATTAATGTAATATAATGATTTTAAAACGATATTACAAATGTCTCAAATCAAAATTATTTGTGGATCCTTCTCCTAATGAATATGGTTTAAATATTCCTATATTATTTATGTTGTTTCTTGTAAGTTTACTAAATATCTTTTTGTCGGGTTGAATAGTGTGATGAAATATCTAGTAAAACAAGCCGGCGCATTGAATTTAAGGTGATTTTCTTACCCTCTTTTCTGTTTTTTATGTAGTTTTTTTAATCAATTCTATATATCTGAACGAATCTAAAACTTGAGATAATTTGCAGGTCAATGGAAGAGATTCAGCAAGAATACAAGGAGGCGAAGTAGACACGACAAACTTGCATTCATGCAATTGTCCAAAGCTTATTCTGCAACTTAACTTTAGCATTAGTCAAGAAACTTCTTCATCGTCTAGTCAAAGTAAGCACTACAAATTTTATTACTATAAAAGTTAAATATGATACTTATCATGTATAAAACCATCTCCAACCCAGCGCTATTTGCTGCACTAGAAATCTTATTTTATCGTCTTTTCGGTGACTTTCAAGTGTAGAAAGATACAAACTGCATGATGAAGGCTACTGCTAGCTTGTGCTGTCCAGGTGGAGCAATCTCAGTGGATGGTGGAATAGTAAGAGATGGATTACTCTTTGGTGGCCATTGGTATGTAAACATGAAAAACTTTGGAAAATGCGTATATGGATTGATAATGAATGCTGATGACTTTATCTCAACTTTTAGATTTCATCTTTCTATGGGATTCTCTTTGCATATAAACACGTTTTTATGTGATCTCTCTGACTCATGAAAAGCGTTTATAAATTTAGGGAACCGGCTATTACATTTCCAGTGAAAACTAGGAGCTTGAGTTCACAGTGCTTGGAATGGTGGGGAAAGATGGAATCGAATAAGCTGGAGCTTATAAAAATAAACCATAAAATAGACAAGAAAATGAAGTCTTTGGAGATTGTCAATGAGAAATTTGAGATAGTGCGGAATAGGTACAATATGAAGGTTCCTAGAAACGGATCATCCCCGGGCATCGTAGGCTCACAACAATACATATCTCCTTGATTATAAACTTACATAGTACATTCAGTGTTTTGTATATGTGTTTTGTTTGAGTTTTAAACTTTATTTTCTAAAGGAAATTTTTGTCCAATTTCAGCATGCCTTTGTTGCTATTAAGGATGAAAAGGGTAAATATGCATGTAAGTGCAACTATATTTGATTGTTAATCGAGAAAATATATATTTTTCTTTTATATGTTAAAAATGTGATTAATTTTGAAAAGTGTAACGAGCTTATGACTTCTAGGAGATGCGGGTCGAGTGTGTGATTAGTGATCGTTTGAAAAATATCTAGTTTTGTTAGCAATGCCAATAATATGCAAGTGCAATTAGGAGTGAAAGAAAAATAAAGCTATTCAATAAACGATTTAGCCATAATAGGAGTGAAAGAAAAACATAGTTATTCGATAAACGATCTCGCCATAAAAAAGTTTGCTTAGTTAACTTATGACCATCTCCAACCCAACGCTATCATTGATAGCGCTGGGGGAGACTTTATGGCGCTAGGTTGTCTTCAACCCAGCAGCAACAATTTTTTTTTTTTTTTGCATATCAGTCATTTTATTTTTAAATTGCTTTCAGTCTTATCCCTTATAAGTGTATAAAGTTTAAATTATTTTCAATTTAATCTTGAAAGATTTAATCAGTTATAATAGTATCCTATTAATTATATTTTATTAAATAATGAATTAATTTCTGTTTAGAAAGAAATTATGATCAAAAAACTTTATTATAACTTATATATAATGTAAATTTTATTAGTAATTTGTTTGAATTAAAGTTATAATTTATAAACTAAAAATGCATACCTCTGTTTTTAATCAAATATTAAAAAAATTCTACTTTAATAGTTAGTCATTAATTACATAACATATATAATTGATATTTTTGAGCCTAAAATGACATGTCTGGACCTAAAACAATTCCGATGCAAATTGAAGGACATTTACTTTACATATATACAGGGTTGCATGCACATTGTCAAAATTTTGTTGTTATTTATTGAAAAATGGGTTCAATTAATGTAATATAATGATTTAAAATGATATTACAAATGTCTCAAATAAAAATAATTTGTGGATCCTTCTCCTAATGAATATGGTTTAAATGTTCCGATATTATTTATGTTGTTTCTTGTAATTCTACTATAAATATCTTTTTGTCGGGTTGAATAGTGTGATGAAATGTCTGATAAAACAAGCCGACACATTGAATTTAAGGTGATTTGCATACCCTCTTTTCAATTTTTTATGTAGCTTTTTTTAATCAATTCTATATATCTGAACGAATCTAAAACTTGGGATAATTTGCAGGTGAATGGAAGGGATTTAGCAGGAATACAAGGAGGCGAAGTAGCCACGACAAACTTGCATTCATGCAATGGTCCAAAGTTTATTCTGGAACTTCACTTTAGCATCGGTCAAGAAACTTCTTCATCGTCTAGTGAAAGTAAGCACGAGAAATTTTATTACTATAAAAGTTAAATATGATACTTATTCATGTATAAGACCATCTCCAACCCAACGCTATTTGCTGTGCCAGAAATCTTATTTTATCATCTTTTCGGTGACCTTCAGGTGTACAGAGATAGAAACTGCATGATGAAGGCTACTGCTAGCTTGTGCTGTCCAGGTGTAGCAGTCTCATTGGATGGTGGAATAGTAAGAGATGGATTACTCTTTGGTGGCCATTGGTATGTAAACATGAAAAACTTTGGAAAATGCGTATATGGACTGATAATGAATGCTGATGACTTTATCTCGACTGTTAGATTTCATCTGTGGGTCCCAAGTGGTTTGGACAAGGGTCTAGAAGGGGGGGTTGAATAGACCCTGATCCTTTGTTACTGATTTTTCGTTAATCGTTTAGATTAAAGACAAGTTGTTTTCTATAATGATCTGAAAGGAAATTGAGCGCAAATAATTAGTAAGAAATTTTAACTTAGAATCAGTTAAGAGAACTACAATGAAATGTAGTGGTCAGAACTTAGATTCACCGTTAAGTGCACAGCGGAATATATAATCAGAGTTTTTGGCATTGTAATGTTTATGTTAGGTAGAGACTCAATTAATAGATATATATGGAAACTACACTATATGCAACAGATAATCTCTACTAAATTGCTGAATTTAAATGAATGTGCAGTAAAGAACAGAAATAAAGCAATAAGTAAACGAGACACAGATTGTAAGGTTCGCTGGGTGGTGTAATCACAACTACATCCTTCTTCTTCGGTCACGAAAGAATTCACTATATTGAATCCGAAGAGTCACACAGAGTCTTCTCCAATACAATGTACAAACTAAAATGTCTTTAGCTCCTTAGCTGAACAAGCGTCTGCCTCTAAGAACACTTTTAGTGATCTGCTTCTCTCACACAGAAATACTGCAGATATCCTACAACTTTCCTCACACACAATTTGAAAGAGGGGATGACTAATTTCACTCAAAAATTTGTTTGGTTTGTTTTGGCAAAGGTTAAACAACTTTGTTGATATTCTTTCCAGTTCAGGTTTTTCTTGAGAAAGAGATAGAGAAATATCGATTTGAATGGATGCTTAGGATTCGAGTTTTTTTGAGGGTGAAGTTCAGAAACAAAAGATTATTTCGACTTAAGATGTGATCGTTTAAGCTCGTGAATTTTCTCACTTATTCGAATCTCTCTCTGTCTTGTTCTTGAAGTTCTATTTATACACAGGTTTCAGAATATATCCGTTTAGGCCATACATTAGATCCGTTGAGACCATTTGTAAGATCCGTTAGATACATTTTGAGGCGCGTGTAGTTTTTCTGCTCAGAATGGTTAGATGAGTTGGTGAATCCCGGATATTTTGCTGCTATTGTTCAGATTGCGGCAGTTGTCTTATGTTGATATTCAATGGGTTTGGTGCTCTCCGTACTCCATCAGTAGTATATGCATTAAATGCCTTTGATAAGCATTATATGCTTTTAAATAAATGGCCGTTGAACATTAATTGTATTGAGATGACATCTGATATCCAATTGCTTATGATGGAAGCTATCCAATAACTCAGCGCTATCTTGAACATAGATAGTCACTTGTAGAACAATGTCGCTTGACATATTTGATATTACGGATGACCTTCTGATTGCCACTCGCTTTTGTTGATTCTTCAAACCTCTTTGCATTAATATACTCACTCAGAATTCTACTAACGCTTCAAGCGTTAATACTAGCAAAACTAAAAGGACAAACAGAAAAGCACCTAATCTAAAAGTTACAACTCAATAAACATCCTATCGCTTGATAGATGATATTCTATGAAAAACAAAACTTACATTTTCAGGGTTCTAACATTAAGTCCTATCTTGTCATCATGAAAACTTTTAACAAATAAATTCCTAATAATTTCCCCCTTTTTGATGATATCAAGACCATTCAACCTTTTGGAAAGGAAAAGCTCTTTTATAATTTCAAGATAAGTAACCACAAGAAAAGAATTGTAAGTCAGCGATAAAAGTTATGAGCATAACAGATAGATAAGAAGTTAGGAAGGTTAGTAATTAGCTATTAGTTATTAGCGTTTGTTTTAGTTCAGCGTTTTGTAGTTTGTATCGCACAAAAAAAATATTACTTCAGCAAGGAAACATTTATTCTCATTGAAATCTTACAATTAAGAACAGAGTATAATGCTAATGCTACATATTACAATAGATTTACTCAGCGATACAAGGAGCATACAAACACTAAAAACATAAAACATGAAGAAAAAAGAAGAAGAGCTTGTGACGAAGAGCTATAATAAAGTCCACTTCATCACAGTTGCTTCTTTCCCTACATAGGAACAAAAGAGACAAAAAGAAGGTAGAGGAGAGACTTGCCACAGCCACATCTGTTAGCGAAGTCTTCCTTCTTGGCCTCCTTAAGCCTTTTTTCCTTTCCTCTTTTTCTTCCCCCTTCTTGATATAATCAACACCGTAGTGTTTCTACCAAGAGTTGATTAAACACAAAGTTCATGAACTTTGTGTTTAACAACACAACCATTGTACCTTGTGTTATTCTAGTATCCATATGTATATGCAACATAGGACAGGATACTAGTTCTTCATCGACTCCTTCGGACAGGTGGAGAGGGTCATGCTGGGTTCCACATCGTGCACATACGCCCGTCCATCTTTCATCGGAGATGATGAATGTGAGAACCATTTGAAGTTTCTGGTAAGGAAAATGGAAAACTTCGAAAGAATGTCAGCGGAGATTTAAGAAGGTTTCTCCTTAACATTAGTCCAGATGACTAACATTTCTGACTGATCCTCAAGAGAAAACGTTGGTAGTGTTTTCCCTGGGTTATGAAAGAAGACCCAAAATTTCTTGAAACCTTGCTTTGAAGAATATAAAGTATGAGAAGGTTATTTGCAGAGAGCCACAACATGGGTTTGAAATAGAATGAACTATCCTTCTGCAATTGCTCATATTTATAGACAAAAAAGACTTATGGTCAAGAACGTAAAAGGAAAGAGAATAAGATCTCAAAAAACATATTTTTCCAAGTATGCATTAAATGAGACACGACGTTTCACTTAATTCTGACATAGAAAAAGATATTTCACTGCGTATTTCAATGCATGGATTGACGTGCACAGTTACTCTCTTCAAACAAAACGTTTGGAATATTGAACGTTTAATGTTCTAGCCTTAAATACATCGACACGTATGCGGCTTAGGTACATGCGTTCATCTATCAATTGCTATAGAGTAGTCATTGGTCAGATATATCTATTAGTGACCACGTCAGATACAAACATAGAGACGTTTGATCTACTAGGGCTGTCACTAACATATTTTAAAAATAAATGCATGAATTTGTAAATCTTTTTAGAAATATTTAGTGGAACAAAGATAAATATTGTCGCTTTTTGAAAAAACATTTTTAAATTGATTAAGCGTCAGTGACATGCATACTCATAAAAAAATCCATTTTTTCACTTATGATAATCTACACTTTATCAACATATAAACTCAGGTTCTCCCTAAATTTATACATGTTTAAAGGTTTTAGCAAAAAAAAAAAAAATGTTCCCCCTATAAGGTATGCCTAAAAAATATATGATGCTATATGATGTTTACACATAAAGTTCGATCATACCTAGTTCACTTCTTAAAGTGAGAAAACGTTATTCGTTTAGCGCTTTGGTGAAGATATCAGCGAGTTGCTTTTCAGTACCAATGAAATGCATTTCAATATCTTTCTTTTGAACATGGTCACACAATAAATGATACCTGATGTCAATATGTTTAGTCCTGGAATGAAGAACATGATTTTGAGTTATGGCAAGGGTGCTTTGATTATCACAGAAGATTGGCGTTGGACATGGTGTTATACCATAGTCACGAAGTTGTTGCCGCATCTAAAGGATTTGAGAACAACATCTACCAGTCGCTACATATTCTGCTTCCGCAGTCGATGTTGCAATTGATTGTTGCTTTTTGCTATGCCATGAAACTAATCTGTTTCCAAGAAATTGACATGTACCACTTTGTACTTTTTCTATCAATCTTGCATCCATCAAAATCTGCGTCTGAATGACCAATTAGTTCAAAATGAGATTCCTTTGAGTACCAAAGTCCCACATTTTGTGTTCCTTTGAGGTACTTGAGGATTCTCTTAGCAGCGATGAAGTGTGATTCTTTAGGATCACTTTGAAATCATGCACACATGCAGACAAAAAACATTATATCAGGTCTACTTGCAGTAAGGTAAAGTACTGATCTAATTATCCCTCTATAATTGGTTACATCTACCTTTTTGCCATTTTCATCTTTGTCCAACTTAAGCGTTTGACTATAGGAATGTTGGAATTTGAAGAATTTTTCATACCAAAATTTTTAAGTATGACTCTAGTATATTTTATTTGGTTGATGAAAATACCATTTGAGAGTTGTTTAACTTGTAAACCGAGAAAGAAGGCAAGTTCTCCCATCATGCTCATTTCAAATTGGGTTTGCATCATTTTGGAAAATCTTTCACAAAGATAAGAATTAGTAGAGCCAAAATAATATCGTCTACAAAGATCTGAACGAGAAGAATATCTTCATCAACAGTGATTTTGAATAACATTGTGTCAACGTTGCCTTTTGCAAACCCTTTACTGATAAGAAAAATAGAGAGAGTGTCATATCATGCTCAAGGAGCTTATTTTAGCCCATATAGTGCTTTGTCTAGTTTGTAGACAAAACTTTTGCCTTGAGCGTTGATAAATCTAAGAGGTTGTTTAACATAGACTTCCTCTTGAAGTTTACCATTTAGTAATGCACCTTTCACGTCCATTTGATATACCATAAACTTTTTGAACGCTGCATACGCTAGAAACATTCTAATTGCTTTAAGTCTTGCCACAGGAGCATATGTTTCATCGAAATCTATTTTTTCTTCTTGACAATATCCTTGAGCAACTAGTCTCGCTTTATTTCGAGTGACTGTTCCATTTTCATCCATTTTGTTTCTGAAAACCCACTTAGTACCTATGATACTTTGATGAACTGGTTTGGGAACAAGCGTCCATACTTTAGACCGCTCAAATTGATTGAGTTTTTCTTTCATGGCTTCAATCCAACTTGGATCGTTTAACGCTTTATCACCTTTTTGGGTTCTATCTGAGATAGAAAACTAGCAAACATAACTTCATTGAGAGTTGCCGATCGTGTTTTAACACTAGCTTCTCTATTACCAATGATTTGCTCGGGAGGATGATCCCTTAATCGTTTCCTGTCAGGTTTGTAAGATACAGAAGACAAAGTAGGACCATTAGCAATATGTAACTGATTCTCAAATTTTTCGAGTAATTGATGCTCTTGATGATTGTTCTCCTCACAAACATCAACATTTCTGCCATTCTCTGCATCAGGAACCATAGAGGCCTTGGTTTTTGGAATTGGTACAATGATCTCATCTTCCTCATCACTTGATTCTTCAACATCTAGTAGGGAGGATTGATGGTTTTGATCATTTATTCCTTCATCCTTAGATGTTACCATACTAGGCTTATGGTTAGCGTCATCAAACACAACATGAAGATTCTACAACTTTGGACAATCGTTTATTTAAAATCCGAAAGTTCTTTCCATTCTTTGAATATCCTAGAAAGATACCTTCATCAGCTTTTGGATCGAAAGTCTTTAGTTGATGAGATCCATTATTGTGAATGAAAACTGTAACACCCCATTTTTGAAAAATCATGCATAACATATTTTAGCATATAAATACAATTTTTATTTATAGTTTATTATTGTTGATTCCTTTAATGTTTTAGATGAGCTTTTCGTTTAATCGAAATAATGAACTAATATTTTTTTAAGTTTGAAAATTCTTGCAGGGTAGCTACCCGAAGAGACCGAGTCCGATCGTGATGCACTCGATATGCCTATGTAATTATGAACGAAAAATGGATAAGTTGCATGTGTAATATATAATTTCAATAATTAACATATATATATATAATTAACATCTATATATATATAATTAACATACACACACATATATATATATATACATATATATATATATATAGGGAGAGAGATAGTTATGTTCATATAAGTGATGAGAGTGACAAGTGTCTTACTTAGAAAGCTCCACACCATTACATGACATTAGGTATCAACACATAATTCTTTTTAAACTATGACTCATATTGGGAAACCATTTTATTTAAGCTTGATCCTATATTTTTTTTGCTACACAAACCTCTCTCTTCTTATGCAATTTCTCTCCCATCTCTACAAACTCATATCTCTCAAGAAAACTTTCAATTTCTCCTTCAAAATTCTTACTTTCCAAATGAGTAAAGAAGCAAGAGCATAGCAAGTAAAAAGAAGAAAGTAAGCTCATATGTAGTGGTCTTCAATCAAGCATCAAATAACTTTTTGTTGAGCTTTCAAGAGGTAGTTTCTTTTCTTGTTACTAATTTTCATCATTTTCCTCCTTAAGAACATGATTAGGTTGCTACAATTTGTATTGCATGTATGATCTAAAGAGGGATGTTTACTATGAGATGATTTTTGTTGCATGTGTTGTTTTATGTGGTCGATTGTCAAAATATGTCCTTATTTGGAGTTAAGGGTGCTAATTCATGTTGAAAGAAATATTGAATGTATGATTCTTTTACCCAAACTCATTTCATGTGTGATCTAAAGATGAATCGCCAAAAAGTGAAGAGTTTTTATTAGCTTGTTTTGTGTGGTTGATCTTCAAAAAAATGTCATTTTAAGTGTTGATTGTGCAAATACATGTAGAAATAGGCTTTGCATGTTTAATTCTCTTACCCAAAATTATTGCATGTATGATTTAAGAGTAATTTCCTACAAGTATGATGAAATTTGTTGGATATTTTGTTCAATGTGAAAGATTTTCAAAATTATGTCACTTTGAGTGTTGATTGTAAAATTTCATGTTGAAATAGACTTTGCATGTTTGATTATCAAGTCTAAACTTCTTGCATGTGTAATAATATGAGTTAAGGTTGTTTTTTTAGGATGATTGATTATAAAATTTGAATTTACATTTTTATTAAGGAAATTTGTGAGTTTGAGCAACTTGTGAAAATTCTGGAAATTTCAGTCCACTTTGATGATTTTTATAAATTGTTGTAGTTGGATTTTTAGAAAATTGTTTTATTATATAATTTTATATGATGTTGGGAGTCTATGGTTAAAATTTGGTAATTTTTGGAGTAATATACGAATTACAGTGAATTTTCAAAAATGGTGCAGTTTGAATGGGTTTCTTGTTATTTTTAACTCTAGAAGAAAAGGTTTATAAAATCGATCGACTTGAATCTTTCAAAATTGTTTTACTGTATTTATATACTTGATCTTAGAAGTTTAAATTAAAAATTTCAGAAAGTTTCAGCAACCATACGATTTATAGTAAATTTTAGAAGATTGACTGGTTTTAGAGCATTTTCAAATGAATTTTTGAGTATGATAAATATTTTATGAAAGCTTTTGTGGTTTGAAATTATATCCACTATTTTAACATAATTAAATAAGGGATTTTCAGTAAATGCATGATTAATTTAATGAATTTTGGATGAAATATGAATTATGATAATTGTTAAAATGAAGAGTGTCTTCGAGCCGTAAGTTGTTAATTTGAAATCAATTTTGTTGCTATGATTAAAAGTGTTATTAAGCATATTCGAAACATATACATGAGGATACTTAATGAAGAGATTAGAAACATTATTTAAATATATCTTTTGAATGTGTTTTAAAATCTAAATGTTGATGAACGGTCGAGTGCAGTACGAGATGACCGGACACTTCAAGAGCCATCCCCACATCTAAGTGAAACGTTAAGTTGGTAATGTTTATTTTTAGTTATATTGATTAGAATAACTCTTATGTTGGATGAGATGAAACGACATGATAAAGTACAAGGTTGACAAACCTTGGAGTAGACCAGGTCTTTGAACCTTGGAGTTAGGCCAGGTTGACGAACCTTGGAGTAGACCAGGTCTTCAGACCTTGGAGTTAGGCCAGGTCTTCGGACCTTGGATGATGCTTTCGATGTATTAGTTAATCTCTTTAATGCAAATGCAAATAACCATTATCCACTAAGATTTCTCAAATCTTACGTTGCTAAGTTCAATCTTTTTCAGGTCTAGCTTACGACGAAGCGGATGAGTAGCTGGCTGTATGAACTTTCCTCTATGAGCATGTATATGTGTTTTGTTTTAATATATGTAAATGAATATAAACCAGATGATATTTAATATTTTGAGAACTACTGTTTTCGATATTTAAGTAAAGATTTTCATGGGTTTATATCAAGGTTTTGATTTGCAAATGGGGGTATAACACGAGTTAGTTTTGTATGGTTAGCATTAAAAGTTAAGAAAAAAAAATACTCGTGTTTTTATAATGAAGTCTTCTGCTATATTTATTTACGAAATATTATATATTTCCTTGGAAAATATCTTTATCATGCTCAAAGTCACGGTGGCAACTCGACTCCTATTAAGTTGGGGTTGGGGTGCTAAAGCGTGGTATCCGAGCCGAGGTTGGATTTTTCCTTCCTCGGACTGTAAGTCAAAACGTTTTTATTTGAAACGACGTCTACCTCTTAGAGTTTCTACATAATAAAATTAAGAATTTTCTTAAAATTGATATGGCAAAGAGTTTAATAATAGGGAGTCCGCAGCGTAGCTAAACATCCGAATCGTACCAAGGTAAGTATGTGTGTAACGTTTTAAAGCTGTCCATGAATGATGTTTTATGTTAAAGGTTGCATATGATGTTTTGCATAAATGATTGCATATGATGTTTTGCATGAATGATTGCATATGATGTTTTACGTGCTATGTTACAAGTAAGATGTAATGATAAACATGAAAGAAGACCATGAGTCAATGATAAGAGAATGAATGCATGTTATGAGAAGTATGAAGAAGTATGCCTTACATGCCTTATTTTTATTAACGTTCTCTTACTTTTATTAGTTACAAATGATTGTTTATATCTCTATCCAATCTTTACCTTTATGTTTGAATGAGAAAAAAAATTATTTTACAAAAATGCATTCATTAACTTTACAAATTCACACCACGAACTGTTTACCTACTAAGCCCGAAATTTCGAGGACGAAATTTTTAAAAGGAGGGGGGAGTTGTAACACCCCATTTTTGAAAAATCATTCATAACATATTTTAGCATATAAATACAATTTTTATTTATAGTTTATTATTGTTCATTCCTTTAATGTTTTAGATGAGCTTTTCCTTTAATCGAAATAACGAGGTAATATTTTCTTAAGTTTGATAAGTCTTGCAGGATAGCTACCAGAAGAGACCGAGTTCGATCGGGATGCACTTGACATGCCTATGTAATTATGAACGAAAAATGGATAAGTTGCATGTGTAATATATAATTCCAATAATTAACATATGGGGGAATTATAGATTTCGTTCCTCAACAAAATTCCAATGGCAAAATCGGTCCTCCATGTTCTGTATGCGTCAATTTAGTCCCTTGTCAAATCTGAATGCTTTTAGTCCTGCTGTTATCTTTTCCATCCAAAATGATGGAAATCTAAAAAAAAAGGTCAAATTAGGAGGGAAATTACATCTTTTCATCATTTAACTTGCTGGTTAAAATATTTTTGTCCAATTATCATGAATCAGGCCCAACATGCTTTTGAAATATAAGTAAACATTCATAAATTTATACCTCTGTTTGACCTCCTTATTGCCTGGTATTCCAAGCTTTCGGTTTTACGGACTCGTTCCAACCACTTGACCGCAGACGATGGTTCATAAGTCTTAGCTCCTTCAGCAATATAAAGCACAACCCTATTTCATTTTCTACCTTAGGGCGTAGGAGGTATTACAGGATAAATGTTTATTCGAAGTTCTGGAAAACAAGTTGAACAAAAGCCTCAAACTTTTAATGATGAAATAAAATTAAAATTACATAAGTATATTCTACTCCGCTATTGGAGAAGATAACTTTTTAGCCTCTCATATGAGGACTTACAAATTGGGGGAGATCCCCATACACTCGAAATTTGAAATACAGGAAAGAAAAGATTACAATAAAGAAAATGATTTTATTTTTAAAAGACTATAGACTTGGAAAGAAAATGTGTTGAGAAGAGTTGGAGAAATTTTCTGATGATCTCCATCTGCTTCCTTCCTCCCTTTTTATAGCCTTTAGTTGCGGACTTCAAAGGCGGATTCCAAATTGTTTAAACTTCGAATACGTCATTGCTTACATATTCTCTTTTGGCTTTGTCTCCCACTTGCTTGAGTGGCTGATCCAAACTTGAAGGGTCATGGCCTTTTGTTGCCTGTGACCTATCCTTGTCTTGATGCATTAGTCATCTTTAAAACTGTTTTTTTCCTGCTGTTGCTCTCTTTTTTAAAATTACATTTTAACAATTGTAATTTTTTCATTGAGCCTAATTTAATTAGACTCTCTTCTGCCTCCTATTATATTTAAGAGTTTTTACCGAGGTTTGTGAAAACCCCTCGGATAGCTTGTCTTTTTACCCTTATCCTGTTTGGCTTCGGGCTTTTTCTTTGTAACCCTGATCCTTCTTCCGAATAAGGGTTTGTCTTGGAACTCACAACTTGGACATATGTGATTTTGCCATTGCTCAACATGCATCATGTTGCATGCCTTCTTCCGTGTGTTCTCTGTTGCGGGTAACTTGTTCTTCCAAATTAACGTCCTCTTCTGTTCGAAAAGATTTTCCGCAAATTCGGTACTTTTTCCTGTCATAAAATTCAACAGGAATGATCCATTTATTTTATTAGAAAATATCTTAAATGGATACTTGACTTTGTCCATCTCAGTTAGACAGACCCAAGATCTCCAAGCTCTTCGGGTAGAGATTTCATCTTCACTAATTGAGACTACTAGGGGTGCTTCTCTCGTTTTGACCTTAACTTTGTGGAATGCCACCATATCGGGTCTTTGTAGCTTCATGAAATGAAATGCTAGATGAGACCCTTTTCCTGCAATTTCTGGAGCTATTGATAAATTTTTTATCTCTAGAACATCTCCTCGTTTAAGATGTGGATTATTCTGCCATGAGTCATACACAGCTCCACTTATCCATTCCGGTAATTTAGAAATTTCCGAAAAACCTGGTGCCATAGTATGTATTGAGGCATGTGCCCAAAATCATACTATTCTCAGACCTCGTCGGGTTTAGATCCTTCGAGCATCCAAACCCTGGGATATTTCCCTGATGTATCAATCAGAGTTTTTTCAGGATTTATTCCTTTTCTCGAGACAAGTTTCTCCCATGATCTTTGGTAAACCTGCCAGTGTAAATTAATTTTATTAGTATTAACAATAGATATGCCTGTCTGTGGCCTATGATTAATCTCTCCCTCTTTTACCCCAGAGGTGTTGGGTTGACTTGAAGCAACTGGAGATTTCTCTTCCTGTAGTTCAATTGTTTCCCATTTATCAGAGTCTGATATGGGACTTGTGCAAACAGTATTTGAATCTGCCGCTCCAGGTATGGAGCCCTGTACTCTAAACGCAGGGTTAGATGCCCGCTCTCTTAATTCTCGGGTCATCACCAAAGTAGATGCCTTTCGAATTGGTTCTTTCAATGCCTCCCACAATGATCCTGAGACATATATTAAACTCTTGATTGAATTCTGGACAGTGTCCAGATTAACTTGTTGTATTTGTCCAGCTGCCTCAACATTAACTGATAGTTGGCCAAAATGCTTATCAAGCTCCTCAAGGTTTTTCCTAAGATCCCTATATCTTGTAATGATGGAATCTGCTTCAGCTGTTTCCATCTCTTGTTAGAAAATCTGCAAGTATATTCTCATGAGATTTCACAATGATAATATCAAAACAATAGTATTGACATTCTGCTTACCACCTCATAATACGAGCCTTTTCTATTTTTGATTCTAGTTTGTTTTTTAGAAAGGCTTTAACATTCGTATTATCCACTTTTAAAATAAACTTCTTTGCTAAGAGAAATAATGGCCATTTTTTAAAAGCCTTCCAAACAACAAAGAATTCATTTTCATTAATATGCCAAAGTGCGGCTTGTTGTTACGTGAACAACCCTCCTGCATATCTACAAGGTTCTTCCCCTGTAGTAGTCTTTTTCATTAGTATATCTGCCCAATGAAAATCATTAGCGTCTGTATAAACAACTAAATCATCATTGTCTTGAGGAATTGCGAGTTTTGGTAAATTACTACAAACTTGTTTTAGCTCGCGAATTCTTTGAGTGTGAATTTCTTCCCACTTTCACTTTGAACTTTCTGTTTCTTTCAAAAGAGGTCGAAAATCCTTTCTGTACTTCGCAAGGTTTTTGATAAAGATTCCTGAGAAATTAACAACTCTTAGAACACTTTGAAGCTATTTTTATCTTTAAGAATATCGGAAAAATTACGTATTTTTTCCACGATGTGTTCTTGAAGTTTAATACCTGCTTCGTCAATAAGAATACCAAGAAATTCAACCTTATTGACCCCAATAATTGCTTTCTTTTTAGAGAGCACTAATCCTTCCTTATGACATGCATTGGAAAAAATCTCTAAATGTTTAATATGTTCGTTCATGTTTTTAGATGCAATCAAAATATCATCGATATAAAAAAACATAAATTCAAAATAATCTTTAAACAGATTATCCATTTTTCTTTGGTATATCTGAGGTGCTTTGGCAAGACCCATAGGTAGCACGTTCCAGATATACTGACCTTGTGGTGTAGAAAATGCTGTATATTTCCTAGATTCATTTTCTAACTTGATCTGATAGAAACCCGATTTACAATTGAATTTTGAAAACACTTTGGCCCCTTGATGCAATCAATTAAGTGTTCTCTACTAGGGATATAGTAACCATCAAACTCTAATATCTTGTTGATCCCCTGATAGTTGATTACTAGCCCAGCTTTTCCCCTTTTTATTTCACCATGATTTCTTACAAGGAAACCCGGGCTACTATAAGCCGAGACTCCAGGTTCAATGAGTCTAAGATCGATATGCTATTTGATAATCATTTGCATATCCTTCTTATCCATCATATTCATCTGGATAGGCTTGTATCGAACATACTCATACTTATATTGGTCCTTAACCTTTAGAGTAGCTTCGATCTTGTTTTTGTTCCACCAAGCCAAAGGATCCTCGTTGTAATTCTTTTGGATTAGTCTTTTAACACGTTCGAGAGAGAGTTTACTCTCTTCGTCTATACACCAATCAAGTTTCTTGTCTTGTAGGGCGTTCTTGAAGAAATATATTTATTCTTCAGTGGCCTCACTGTACCCTTCACTACAGAAACTGTGTCAGAAAGACAACAGTGCCTTACCAAATTTCCTTTTATCCTGCATTTTAGGATTAGTTAATTTGGCCTCATCATCACAACGTTTGTTGCGAAAATTTATTGGCATAATGCAATTAAATGCCATTTCTCTCCGGAGGACCTGTATCTCACTTCCACAGTTAGTGGTAAAGATTAACAAATTTCTCTTATTATCTTGCACATACCTTGCAAAAGTTTGGATAAAGTTATTACCCAACAAGATATCTGCTCCAGTATCATGAAACTAAATTGGAGGCATTTTTACCTTAAAACAAGGTGTTCCAAACGCTCATCCCATCATGATTTTTGTTTCACATTTACCTTTATTGAGTATAAGGATTTTTCTCGAAAAATCTCTACCTGCAATAATAGGTAAGGTTTCCATAGCATTGCTAGGAAAGACTCCGGGTTTTGCTGTGCAAATACCAGAACCAGAATCAATATACGCAGAGAAATATTCTGTCTTATATTGATCATAAATAACACCGATAGAAATGTATATAGAGAATTGGCTAGTCATTCAACTCTGATGAGATGACCATCCAAACTGAATTCCATACCTTTCCCTTTTCTGCCCCAAGGTTTATGTTCTTCAAGGAAGCTTGAACCCAAGGTAGCGATCCCTTGCTTTTGTCCTGCAAAACCTGATACAAATACTTCTTGGCCCGCCATTTCTAGCATACCTTCATATTTGCCAATGGTTGGTTGTTGCAGATGATATAATTCATCACAAGAAAAGTAATTTTCTTTTTCCGTGATGTCATATAAAACCTGCACTTCTTTCCACCCTTCGGGGCATCTAATTTTTACATTATCCACCCTAATGGCTTGTGGGGTTGAGTCATGGATCAACTCTTTTGCTTTTAAGGCTTGTATCCTCTCGTCTGAGAAGGACATCCGGCTATTAAATTCCATCCTTGTACTAAGTATTCTGTTTAAGACAGGATGGTCTTTAATGATAATGTCGACCTCTCCAATTCTAGGTATTTGAATGGGATCCGACGTCATTACCTTAGCAAATTCTTTGAAAACCTACGAAATTTCAATATACTCTTTCCATCGGAAAAGATCCGAATGATGTGTGTGGGAAAGTGCATATGCTATTTGCTGCGCCAGAAATATAATTTCATCGTCTTTTCGATGACCTTCAAGTGTACAGAGATAAAAACAGCATGATGAAGGCTACTGCTAGCTTGTGCTGTCCAGGTGGAGCAATCTCATTGGACGGTGGAATAGTAAGAGATGGATTACTGTTTGGTGGCCAATGGTATGTAAACATGAAAAACTTTGGAAAATGCGAATATGGACGGATAATGAATGCTGATGACTTTATCTCGACTGTTAGATTTCATCTTTTTATGGGATTCTCTATGCAAATAAACATGTTTTTATATGATCTTTGTAACTGACGAGAAGCGTTTATAAATTCAGGGAACCGGCTATTACATTTCCAATGAAAACTAGGAGCTTGAGTTCACAGTGCTTGGAATGGTGGGGAAAGATGGAATCGAATAAGCTGGAGCTTATAAAAATAAACCATAAAATAGACAAGAAACTGAAGTCTTTGGAGATCGTCAATGAGAAATTTGGGATAGCGCGGAATAGGTACAATATGATGGTTCCTAGAAACGGATCATCCCCGGGCATCGAAGGCTCACAACAATATAGATCTTCTTGATTATAAACTTACATAGTACATTTAGTGTTTTGTATATGTGTTTTGTTTCAGTTAAAAACTTCATTTTCTAAAGGAAATTTTTTTCCAATTTCAGCATGCCTTTGTTGCTATTGAGTATGCAAAGGGTAAATATGCATGTAAGTGCAACTATAGTAAAATCCTCCTTGCGACAATTTCTTCCTAAAATTTATAGGATGTTCTATATTTGATTTTTATTCGAGATCATGTATATTTTTCTTATATATGTTAAAAATGTGATTAATTTTGAAAAGTGTAACGAGCTTATTATTGCTAAGAGATGCGGGTCGAGTGTGTGATCGTTTGAAAAATATCTAGTTTTGTTAGCAATGCGAATAATATGCAAGTGCAATTAGGAGTGAAAGAAAAACAAAGTTATTTTATACTCGATTTAGCCGTAAAAAGGCGTGCTTAGTTAACTTACGACCATCTCCAACCCAGCGCTATCATTGATAGCGCTGGGGGAGACTTTATGGCGCTAGGTTGTCTTCAACCTGGCGCCAACAATTTTTTTTTTTTGCATTTCTGTTTTTTTATTTTTAAATTGCTTTAAGTTTTATCCCTTATAAGTGTATAAAGTTTAAATTATTTTCAATTCAATCTTGAAAGATTTAATCAGTTATAATTATATCCTATTAATTATATTTTATTCAATTATGAATTAATTTCAGTTTAGAAATAAATTATGAATAAAAACTTTATTATAACTTATATAAAATGTAAATTTAAAATTTATAAACTAAAAATGCATACCAATGCTTTTAATCAAATATTAAAAAATTTAACTTTAATAGTTTAGTCATTAATTAAATAACATATATAGTTGAGATTTTTGAGCCTAAAATGACGTCTCTGGACCTAAAACAATTCTGATGCAAACTGAAGGACATTTACTTTATATATATAGAGGTTTGCATGCACATTGTCAAACTTTTGGGGTTATTTATTGAAAAATGAGTTCAATTAATGTAATAAAATGATTTTAAAACGGTATTACAAATGTTTCAAATCAAAATCATTTGTGGATCCTTCTCCTAATGAATAGGATTTAAATGTTCCTATATTATTTATGGTGTTTTTTGTAATTTTACTATAAATATCTTTTGTCGGTTTGAAAAGTGTGATGAAATATCTGGTAAAACAAGCCAGCGCATTGAATTTAAGGTGATTTTCATACCCCCTTTTCTATTTTTTACGTAGTTTTTTTTATAAATTCTATATATCTGAACGAATCTAAAACTTGGGATAATTTGAAGGTCAATGGAAGAGATTTAGCAGGAATACAAGGAGGCGAAGTAGCGACGACAAACTTGCATTCATGTAATGGTCCAAAGTTTATTCTGCAACTTCACTTTAGCATCTGTCAAAAAACGTCTTCATCGTCTAGTCAAAGTAAGCCCAACAAATTTGATTACTATAAAACTTAAATATCGTACTTATTCATGTATAACACAATCTCCAACCCAACGCTATATGTTGCGCCAAAACACTTATTTTATAGTCTTTTCGGTGACCTTCAAGTGTACAGAGATAGAAAATGCATGATGAAGGCTACTGCTAGCTAGTGCTGTCCAGGTGGAGCAATCTCATTGGACGGTGGAATAGTATGGGATGGATTACTCTTTGGTGGCCATTGGTATGTAAACATGAAAAACTTTGAAAAATGCGTATATGAACAAATAACGAATGCTAAGGACTTTACCTCGACTGTTAGATTTCATCTTTTTATGGGATTCTCTTTGCATATAAACATGTTTTACATGATATTTGTGACTGATGAAAAGCATTTATAAATTCAGGGAACCGGCTATTACATTTCCAGTGAAAACTAGGAGCTTGAGTTCACAGTGCTTAGAATGGTGGGGAAAGATGGAATCGAATAAGCTGGAGCTTATAAAAATAAACCATAAATAGACAAGAAAATGAAGTCTTTGGAGATCGTCAATGAGTAATTTGAGATGGCGTGGAATAGGTACAATATGATGGTTCCTAGAAATGGATCATCCCCGAGCATCAAAGGCTCACAACAATACAGATCTCCTTGACTATAAACTTCCATAGTACATTCAGTGTTTTGTATATGTGTTTTGTTTGAGTTAAAAACTTCATTTTCTAAAGGAAATTTTTGTCCAATTTCAGCATGCCTTTATTTCTATTGAGGATGAAAAGAGTAAATATGCATGTAAGTGCAACTATAGTGAAATCCTCCTTGTGACAATTTCTTCCTAAAATATATAGGATGTTCTATATTTGAATGTTAATCGAGATCATGTTTATTTTTTTTATATGTTAAAAATGTTATTAATTTCGAAAAGTGTAATGAGCTTATGATTGCTAGGAGATGCAGGTCGAGTGTGTGATCGTTAGAAAAATATCTAGTTTTATTAGCAATGCGAATAATATGCAAGTGCAGTTAGGAGTGAATGAAAAACAAAGTCATTCGATACTCGATTTAGCCGTAAAAAAGCTTGCTTAGTTAACTTATGACCGTCTCCGACCCAGCGCTATCATTGATAGCGCTACGGGAGACTTTATGGGGCTAGGTTGTCTTCAACCGAGCGCCAACATTTTTTTTTGTTTTTATTTTGCATTTCTGTCCTTTTATTTTTAAATTGCTTTCAGCTTTATCTTTTATAAGTGTGTAAAGTTTAAATTATTTTCAATTTAACATTGAAATATTTAATCCGTTATAATTATATCCTATTAATTAAATTTTATTCAATTATGAATTAATTTCAGTTTAGAGATAAATTCTGAATAAAAAACTTTATTATAACTTATATAAAATGTATATTTTATTAGTAATTAGTTGAATTAAAATTATTATTTATAAACTAAAAATGTATACCTCTATTTTTAATCAAATATTAAAAAATTCAACTTTAATAATTTAGTCATTAATTAAATAACATATATAGTTGAGATTTTTAGCCTAAAATGACGTGTTTGGACCTAAAACAATTTCGATGCAAATTGTAGGACATTTACTTTACATATATTCAAGTTTGTATGCCAATTGTCAAACTTTTGTGGTTATTTATTGAAAAATGGGTTCAATTAATGTAATAAATTGATTTTAAAGTGATATTACAAATGTCTCAAATCAAAATCATTTGTGGATCCTTCTCCTAATGAATATTGTTTAAATGTTCCTATATTATTTATGTTGTTTTTTGTAATTTTACTATAAATATCTTTTTGTCGGGTTGAATAGTGTGATGAAATATCTGGTGAAACAAGCCGGCCCATTGAATTTAAGGTGATTTTCATTCCTCCTTTTCATTTTTTACCTAGTTTTTTTTTTAATAAATTCTATATATCTGAACGAATCTTAAACTTGGGATAATTTGCAGGTCAATTGAAGATTTAGTAGGAATATAAGGATGCGAAGTAGCCACGACAAACTTGCATTCATGCAATGGTCCAAAGTTTATTCTGCAACTTCTCTTTAGCATCTGTCAAGAAACTTCTTCATCGTCTAGTCAAAGTAAGCACGGCAAATTTTATTACTATAAAACTTAAATATGATACTTGTTCATGTATAACACCATCTCCAACCCAGCGCTATTTGATGCGCCAGAAATCTTATTTTATCGTCTTTTCGGTGACCTTCTAGTGTACAGAGATAGAAACTGCATGATGAAGGCTACTGCTAGCTTGTGCAGTCCACGTGGAGCAATTTCATTGGACGGTGGAATAGTAAAAGATGGATTACTCTTTGGTGGCCATTGGTATGTAAACATGAAAAACTTTGGAAAATGTGAATATGGACTGATAATGAATGCTGATGACTTTATCTCGACTGTTAGATTTCATCTTTTTATGGGATTCTCTATGCATATAAAAATGTTTTTATATGATCTTTATAACTGACGAAAGCGTTTATAAATTCAGGGATCCGGCTATTACATTTCTAGTGAAAACTAGGAACTTGAGTTCACAGTGCTTGGAATGGTTGGGAAAGATGAAATCGAATAAGCTGGAGCTTATAAAAATAAACCATAAAATAGACAAGAAACTGTAGTCTTTAGAGATCGTCAATGAGAAATTTGAGATAGCGCGGAATAGGTACAATATGATGGTTCCTAGAAACGGATCATCCCCGGGCGTCGAAGGCTCACAACGATACAGATCTTCTTGATTATAAACTTGCATAGTACATTCAGTGTTTTGTATACGTATTTTGTTTGAGTTAAAAACTTCATTTTCTAAAGGAAAATTTTGTCCAATTTCAGCATGCCTTTGTTGCTATTGAGTATGAAAAGGGTAAATATGCATGTAAGTGCAACTATAGTTAAATCCTCCTTACGACAATTTCTTCCTAAGATATATAGGATGTTCTATATTTGATTGTTAATCGAGATCATGTATATTTTTCTTTTATGTGTTAAAAATGTGATTAATTTTGAAAAGTGTAACGAGCTTATGATTGCTATGAGATGCGGGTCGAGTGTGTGATCGTTTGAAAAATATATAGTTTTGTTAGCAATGCGAATAATATGCAAGTGCAATTAGGAATGAAAGAAAAACAAAGTTATTCTAACTCGATTTAGCCGTAAAAAAGCTTGCTTAGTTAACTTATGACCATCTTCAACCCAGCGCTATCATTGATAGTGCTAGGTTGTCTTCAACCCAGCGCCAACAATTTATTTATTTTCTTTTTTGCATTTTAGTCTTTTTTTTTTAAATTGCTTTCAGTTTTATCCCTTATAAGTGTATAAAGTTTAAATTATTTTCAATTTAACCTTGAAAGCTTTAATCAGTTATAATTATATCCTATTAATTATATTTTATTCAATTATGAATTAATTTCAGTTTAAAAATAAATTATGAATAAAAAACTTTATTATAACTTATATAAAATATAAATTTATAATTTATAAACTAAAAATGCATACCTCAGTTTTTAATCAAATATTAAAAAATTCAACTTAAATAGTTTAGTCATTAATTAAATATTTTTGAGCATAAAATGACATGTCTGGACCTAAAACAATTCTGATGCAAATTGAAGGACATTTACTTTACATATATACAGGTTTGCATGCACATTGTCAAACTTTTGTGGTTATTTATTGAAAAATGGGTTCAATTAATGTAATAAAATAATTTTAAAACGATATTACAAATATCTCAAATCAAAATCATTTGTGGATCCTTCTCCTAATGAATATGGTTTAAATGTTCCTATATTATTTATGTTGTTTCTTGTAATTTTACAATAAATATCTTTTTGTCGGGTTGAATAGTGTGATGAACTATCTGGTAAAACAAGTCGGCACATTGAATTTAAGGTGATTTTCGTACCCCCTTTTCTATTTTTTACGTAGCTTTTTTAATAAATTATATATATCTGAACGAATCTAAAACTTGGAATAATTTGAAGGTCAATGGAAGAGATTTAGCAGGAATACGAGGAGGCGAAGTAGCCACAACAAACTTGCATTCATGAAATGGTCCAAAGTTTATTCTGCAACTTCACTTTAGCATCCGTCAAGAAACTTCTTCATCGCCTAGTCAAAGTAAGCACGGCAATTTTTTTTACTATAAAACTTAAATATGATACTTATTCATGTATAACACCATCTCCAACCCAGCGCTATTTGCTGCGCCAGAAATCTTATTTTATTATCTTTTCGGTGACTTTCAAGTGTACAGAGATAGAAACTGCATGATGAAGGCTACTACTAGCTAGTGTTGTCCAGGTGGAGCAATCTCATTGGATGGTGGAATAGTAAGAGATGGATTACTCTTTGTTGGCCATCGGTATGTAAACATGAAAATCTTTGGAAAATGCGTATATGGACTGATAACGAATGCTAAGGACTTTACCTCGACTATTAGATTTCATCTTTTTATGGGATTCTCTTTGCATATAAACATGTTTTATAAGATCTTTGTGACTGACGAAAAGCGTTTATAAATTCAAGGAACCAGCTATTACATTTCTCGTGAAAACTAGGAGCTTGAGTTCACAGTGCTTGGAATGGTGGGGAAAGATGGAATCGAATAAGCTGGAGCTTATAAAAATAAACCATAAAATAGACGAGAAAATGAAGTCTCTGGAGATCGTCAATGAGAAATTTGAGATAGCGCGGAATAGGTATTGTATGATGGTTCCTAGAAACGGATCATCCCTGGGCATCGAAGGCTCACAACAATACAGATCTCCTTGACTATAAACTTACATTGTACATTCAGTGTTTTGTATATGTGTTTTGTTTGAGTTAAACACTTCATTTTCTAAAGGAAATTTCTGTTCAGTTTTAGCATGCCTTTATTGCTATTGAGGATGAAAAGGGTAAATATGCATGTAAGTGCAACTATAGTGAAATCTTCCTTGTGACAATTTCTTCCTAAAATATATAGGATGTTCTATATTTCATTGTTAATCGAGATCATGTATATTTTCTTTTTTATGTTAAAAATATGATTAATTTCGAAAAGTGTAACGAGCTTATGATTGCTAGGAGATGCGGGGAGAGTGTGTGATCGTTTGAAAAATATCTAGTTTTGTTAGCAATGTGAATAATATGCAAGTGCAGTTAGGAGTGAATGAAAAACAAAGTTATTCGATACTCGATTTAGCCGTAAAAAAGCTTGCTTAGCTAACTTATGATCGTCTTCAACCCAGCGCTATCGTTGATAATGTTGGGGGGATTTTATGGCGCTAGGTTGTCTTCAACCCAGCGCCAACAATTTATTTATTTTCTTTTTTGCATTTTAGTCTTTTTTTTAAATTGCTTTCAGTTTTATCCCTTATAAGTGTATAAAGTTTAAATTATTTTCAATTTAACCTTGAAAGCTTTAATCAGTTATAATTATATCCTATTAATTATATTTTATTCAATTATGAATTAATTTCAGTTTAGAAATAAATTATGAATAAAAAACTTTATTATAACTTATATAAAATGTATATTTTATTAGTAAATAGTTTGAACTAAATTATAATTTATAAACTAAAAATGCATACCTCTATTATAATCAAATATCAAAAAATTCAAGTTTAATAGTTTAGTCCTTAATTAAATAACATATATAGTTGAGATTCTTGAGCCTAAAATGACGTGTTTGGACCTAAAATAATTCCGATGCAAATTGAAGGACATTTACTTTACATATATATAGGTTTGCATCCACATTGTCAAACTTTTGTGGTTATTTATTTTAAAATGGGTTCAATTAATGCAATATAATGATTTTTAAACGATATTACAAATGTCTCAAATCAAAATCATTTGTGGATCCTTCTCCTAATTAATATGGTTTAAATGTTCCTATATTATTTATGTTATTTCTTGTAAATTTACTATAAATATCTTTTTGTCGGGATGAATAGTATGATGAAATATCTGGTAAAACAAGCCGGCGCATTGAATTTAAGGTAATTTTCATAAACTTTTTTCTATTTTTTACGTAGTTTTTTTAATAAATTTTATATATCTGAACGAATCTAAAACTTGGGATAAGTTGCAGGTCAATGGAAGAGATTTAGCAGGAATACAAGGAGGCGAAGTTGCCACGACAAACTTGCATTCTTGCAATGGTCCAAAGTTTATTTTTCAACTTCACTTTAGTATCGATCAAGAAACTTCTTCATCGTCTAGTCAAAGTAAGCATGACAAATTTTATTATTATAAATGTTAAATATGATACTTATTCATGTATTAGACCATCTCCAACCCAGCGCTATTTGCTGTGCCAGAAACCTTATTTTATCGTCTTTTCGGTGACCTTTAAGTGTACAGAGATAGAAACTGCAAGATGCAGGCTACTGCTAGCTTGTGCTGTCCAGGTGGAGAAATCTCATTGGACGGTGGAATTGTAAGAGATGGATTACTCTTTTGTGGCCATTGGTATGTAAACATGAAAAACTTTGGAAAATGCGTATATGGACTAATAACGAATGCTAATGACTTTATCTCGACTGTTAGATTTCATCTTTTTATGGGATTCACTTTGCATATAAACATGTTTTTATATAATCTTTGTGACTGATGAAAAGCGTTTATAAATTCAGGTAACCGGCTATTACATTTTCACTGAAAACTAGGAGCTTGAGTGCACAGTGCTTGGAATGGTGGGGAAAGATGGAATCGAATAAGCTGGAGCTTTTAAAAAAATTTATGACAAGAAAATGAAGTCTTTGGAGATCGTCTGAGAAATTTGAGATAGCACGGAATAGGTACAATATGATGGTTCATAGAAATGGATCATCCCCGTGCATCGAAGGCTCACAACAATACATATCTCCTTGATTATAAACTTACATAGTACATTCAGTGTTTTGTATATGTGTTTTGTTTGAGTTAAAAACTTCATTTTCTGAAGGAATTTTTTTTCCAATTTCAGCATGCCTTTGTTGCTATTGAGGATGAAAAGGGTAAATATGCATGTAAGTGCATCTATAGTGAAATCCTCCTTGTGACAATTTCTTCCTAAAATATATAGGATGTTCTATATTTGATTGTTAATCAAGATCATGTATATTTTTCTTTTATATGTTATAAATGTTATTAATTTCGAAAAGTGTAACGAGCTTATGATTGCTAGGAGATGCGGGTCGAGTGTGTGATCGTTTGAAAAATATCTAGTTTTGTTAGTGATAAACCTCATTTTTACCCAATTTTCATCATTCATTCGACACGTTTATTATAGACTTGCATCATATTTTTATCCCGCAAATGCGTTTAATGTCACTTTTGAGTGCCGTAGGAAATTTGTATGTTGCAAAAGGAAAATACCAATTGTAGGCTGAAATCGAGAATGATTTGATTGAAAGTTGCAAATACACGGCGTACAAACAACCAAATACATGGCGTACGTACTCCGTGTTAAATGGCGTTCGAATAACGAAGGCAGAGAGTTGGGGCTATCTCGCGTACGTACGCCCATTTGTATGGCGTACGTACGCCGATTTGTACTGCGTACGTACGACCATTTATATGGCGTACGTACACCGATTTGTACTGCGTACGTACGCCCATTTATATGGCATACGTACGCCGATTTGTACTGCATATGTACGCCTCTTTACTCGGCATACAGACGCCGTTTAATACGAACGAGGCCGATATTCGGCCCAAATTCGGTTTCATGTTTTAAATTAGGTATAAATACCCCCTCCGAACATTGTTTTGGGGTTCGAACTTTATTTCTTGGAGATTGATTGTAAGGATTAGATATTCAAGAACGAGATTCGACAATTGATTGTTAACAGGATCTTTGACAACGGGTTTTATCGAGTTTATCTTTTTAATCTCTTTTAATTCTCGTCTATCTATCATGTTTATCTTCATCATCGTTGATTGTGCCCTTGCATCTATGGAGTAGTCTATTTTATTCTGGAATTGAGAATATCCCGATAATATGTTATCAGCCTGAATTATAGGATCGTTTACGTTACATCGCATATGCTTATGATTTGAATTCTTGATTGTTAATGCTTGTGAATTTACTGGCCACATATTTACATGCTCATAGATATTAGGTGAAAATTCTGAAAGGTGACATCTAAATCGGAACCCTAGAATTCAAACCTAGGATCCTAAATCACTAAAGTAGTTTTAGGTCTTTTGAGGAATCGATACATTATCATAGAGATTAATGAATCTGAGCTTAGTCTAATCATCACGAAAGTAGTTGATTAATTAACTTGGGTAAATTGTTATGCTTCGACGGAAGGTAATAAGTATCATTGGATAAGGTCCTTCATAAGTGGTGATTGTAACTGAATTGATTGTATGATTTAATTGATAACGTATGTCGTGGTGAAACCTGATTCTGGAATTACTAATCCAATATAATCAAAACCAGTTTTATACGTTCTGTTCCATTTTCTTTCCTATTTATCTCATAACTTTGTTAGGCTTAGATTACTGATAATTGATAGACTAGTGCTTGATTGTTCGGTCCTCGTGGGAACGATATCTTTTGTACTACACCGAAGCCGTGCGCTTGCGGTTTAGGCACATCTAGTTTTGTTAGCAATGCGAATAATATGCAAGTGCAATTAGGAGTGAAAGAAAAATAAAGTTATTCGATACTTGATTTAGCCATAAAAACGCTTGCTTAGTTAACTTATGACCATCTCCAACCCAGCCTGTCATTGATAGCACTGTGGGAGACTTTCTGGCGCTACATTGTCTTCAACCCAACGCCAATTGAAGGACATTTACTTTACATATATTATATATACAGGTTTGCATGCACATTGTCAAACTTTTGTGGTATTTATTTAAAAATGGGTTCAATTAATGCAATATAATGATTTTTAAACGATATTACAAATGTCTCAAATCAAAATCATTTGTGGATCCTTCTCCAAATGAATATGGTTTAAATGTTTCTATATTATTTATGTTGTTTCTTGTAATTTTACTATAAATATCTTTTTGTCGGGATGAATAGTATGACGAAATATCTGGTAAAACAAGCCGGCGCATTGAATTTAAGGTTATTTTAATATCCTCTTTTCTAATTTTACGTAGTTTTTTTAATAAATTCTATATATCTGGATGAATCTAAAACTTGGGATAATTTGCAGGTCAATGGAAGAGATTTAGCAGGAATACAAGGAGGCGAAGTAGCCACGACAAACTTGCATTCTTGCAATGGTCCAAAGTTTATTCTCCAACTTTACTTTAGCATCGGTCAAGAAACTTCTTTATCGTCTAGTCAAAGTAAGCACGACAAATTTTGTTACTATAAAAGTTAAATATGATACTTATTCATGTATAAGACCATCTCCAACCCAGCGCTATTTGCGCGCCATGCACCTTATTTTATATACTTTTCGGTGACCTTTAATTGTACAGAGATAGAAACTACATGATGAAGGCTATTGCTAGCTTGTGCTGTCTAGGTGGAGCAATCTCATTGGATTGTGGAATAGTAAGAGATGGATTACTCTTTGGTGGCCATTGGTATGTAAACATGAAAAACTTTGGAAAATGCGTATATAGACTGATAACTAATGCTGATGACTTTATCTCGACTGTTAGATTTCATCTTTTTATGGGATTCACTTTGCATATAAACATATTTTTATATGATCTTTGTGACTGACGAAAAGCGTTTATAAATGATAAACCTCGATTATACGTGTTTTCCAGCATAAGATTAGTCATTTTTATATCATTTTTTAATCATGATTTATACCCCATATACGTTTATAGATTTGTTATATGTTTGTAGGGTAAAATCATTAACTTCGAGAAAATGACGAAAAAAACATATGAAAGGAGGTAAATTGATGATGTTCAGAAATATAATTATATCTTAGGCTGTAGACCCCCAATGTTAATAATAATTATATGGTTAGAAAGCTAAGACAATTCCCTAAAAGTTTCATGAAGTGGGCAAGATCCGGTTCAAACGTTTGAAGGCCCGAAAGTTACAAACTATGTTCTGTTTCGAACCAAATATGGCAATTTTGGTAGAACGATCATAACTCGAGTTCTACAACTTGGATTTGATCTAAAACTTTATAGAAGATGTCAGTTAAATTCGGAAAGGAAGATGCGTTTAAACGTGTGGCGTTTAAACGCATGGAGTTTAATCGCCCCGCGTTTAAACGCCGGGGGCAGAAACATTCTGCCCCAGTGTTTAAACGCCCGCGTTTAAACGAGGGATATTAATAAATGCGGCTTGGGTGTTATTTATTCCTTTTTGAGGGTATAAATACCCTTTCTAATTTAGGGTTCGAGCTTTATTTTACACACATCAATAAATTCAGGGAACCGGCTATTACATTTCTAGAGAAAACTAGGAGCTTGAGTGTACAGTGCTTGGAATGGTGGGGAAAGATGGAATCGAATAAGTTAGAGCTTATAAAATAAACCATAAAATAGACAATAAAATGATGTCTTTGGAGATCGTCAATGAGAAATTTGAGATAGCACGCAATAGGTACAATACGATGGTTCCTAGAAACGGATCATCCTCAGGCATCGAAGGCTCACAACAATACAGATCTCCTTGACTATAAACTTACATAGTACATTCAGTGTTTTGTATATGTGTTTTGTTTGAGTTAAAAACTTCATTTTCTAAAGGAAAATTTTGTCCAATTTCAGCATGCCTTTATTGCTATTGAGGATGAAAAGGGTAAATATGCATGTAAGTGCAACTATAGTGAAATCCTCCTTGTGACAATTTCTTCCTAAATTATATAGCAATTTCTATATTTGATTGTTAATCGAGATCATGTATATTTTTCTTTTATATGTTAAAAATGTTATTAATTTCGAAAAGTGTAACGAGCTTATGATTGCTAGGAGATGCGGGTCGAGTGTGTGATTGTTTGAAAAATATCTAGTTTTGTTAGCAATGCGAATAATATGCAAGTGCAATTAGGAGCGAAAGAAAAACAAAGTTATTCGATACTCGATTTAGCCATAAAAACGCTTGCTTAGTTAACTGATGACCATCTCCAACCCAGCGTTGTCATTGATAGCGCTGGGGGAGACTTTATGGCGCTAGGTTGTCTTCAACCCAGCGCCAACAATTTATTTTTTTTTTGTTTTCTTTTGCATTTCAGTCCTTTTATTTTTAAATTGATTTAAGTTTTATCTCTTATAAGTGTATAAAGTTTAAATTATTTTAAATTTAATCTTGAATTATTTAATCAGTTATAATTATATCCTATTAATTATATTTTATTCAATTATGAATTAATTTCAGTTTAGAAATAAATTATGAATAAAAAAAAATTACTAGAACTTATATAAAATGTATATTTTATTAGTAATTAGTTTGAATTAAAATATAATTTATAAACTAAAAATGCATACCTCTGTTTTTAATCAGATATTAAAAAATTCAACTTTAATAGTTTAGTCCTTAATTAAATAACATATATAGTTGAGATTTTTGAACCTAAAATGACGTGTCTGCAACTAAAAAAATTCTGATGCAAATTGAAGGACATTTACTTAACATATACACAGTTTTGCATGCACATTGTCAAACTTTTGTGGCTATTTATTTAAAAATGGGTTCAATTAAAGTAATATAATGATTTTAAAACGATATTACAAATGTCTCAAATCAAAATCATTTGTGGATCCTTCTCCTAATGAATATGATTTAAATGTTCCTATAATATTTATGTTGTTTCTTGAAATTTAACTATAAATATCTTTTTGTCGGGTTGAATAGTGTGATGACATATCTGGTAAAGCAAGCCGGCGCATTGAATTTAAGGTGATTTTCATACCCTTTTATCTATTTTTTACGTAGTTTTTTAATCAATTCTATATATCTGAATGAATCTAAAACTTGGGATAATTTATAGGTCAATGGAAGAGATTTAGCATGAATACAAGGAGGCGAAGTAGCCACGACAAACTTGCATTCATGCAATGGCCCAAAGTTAATCCTGCAACTTCACTTTAACATCGGCCAAGAACCTCCTTCATCGTCTAGTCAAAGTAAGCACGACAAATTTTATTACTATAAAAGTTAAATATGATACTTATTCATGTATTAGACCATCTCCAACCCAACGCTATTTGGTGCGCCAGAAACCTTATTTTATCATCTTTTCGGTGACCTTCAAGTGTACAGAGATGGAAACTGCATAATGAAGGCTACTGCTAGCTTGTGCTGTCCAGGTGGAGCAATCTCATTGGACGGTGGAATAGTATGAGATGGATTACTCTTTGGTGGCCATTGGTTTGTAAACATGAAAAACTTTGAAAAATGCGTATATGGACTGATAATGAATGTTGATGACTTTATCTCGACTGTTAGATTTCATCTTTTTATGGGATTCTCATCGCATGTAAACATGTTTCTATATGATCTTTGTGACTAACGAAAAGCGTTTATAAATTCAGGGAACCGGCTATTACATTTCCAGTGAAAACTAGGAGCTTGAGTTCACAGTGCTTGGAATGCTTGGGAAAGATGGAATCGAATAAGCTGGAGCTTATAAAAATAAACCATAAAATAGACAAGAAAATAAAGTCTTTGTAGCGCGGAATGGGTACAATATGATGGTTCCTAGAAACGGATCATCCCCGGGCATCGAAGGCTCACAACAATACATATCTCCTTGATTATAAACTTACATAGTACATTCAGTGTTTTGTATATGTGTTTTGTTTGAGTTAAAAACTTCATTTTCTAAAGGAAATTTTGTCCAATTTCAGCATGCCTTTGTTGCTATAGAAGATGAAAAGGGTAAATATGCATGTAACTGTGTAAGTGCAACTATAGTGAAATCCTCCATGCGACAATTTCTTCCTAAAATATATAGGATGTTCTATATTTGATTGTTAATCGAGATCATGTATATTTTTCTTTTATATGTTAAAAATGTGATTAATTTCGAAAAGTGTAACGAGCTTATGAATTCTAGGAGACGAGGGTCGAGTGTGTGTTCGTTTGAAAAATATCTAGTTTTGTTAGCAATGCAAATAATATGCAAATGCATTTAGGAGCGAAAGAAAACAAAGTTATTCGATACTCGATTTAGCCATACAAAAGCTTGCTTAGTTAACTTATGACCATCTCCAACCCAACGATGTCATTGATAGCGTTGGGGAAGACTTTATGGCGCTAGGTTGTCTTCAATCTATAGCCAACAATTTATTTTTTTGGTATTTTTGCATTTCAGTCCTTTTATTTTTAAATTCCTTTCAGTTTTATCCCTATAAGTGTATAAAGCTTAAATTATTTTCAATTTAACATTGAAATATTTAATCAGTTATAATTATATCCTACTAAGTAAATTTTTCTTTTATATGTTAAAAATGTGATTAATTTCGAAAAGTGTAACGAGCTTATGATTGGTATGAGATGCGGGTCGTGTGTGTGATCGTTTGAAAAATATCTAGTTTTGTTAGCAATGCGAATAATATGCAAGTGCAACTAGGAGTGAAAGAGAAACAAAGTTATTCGATACTCGATTTAGCCGTAAAAATCTTGCTTAGTTAACTTATGACCATCTCCAACCCAGCGCTATCATTGATAACGTTGGGGGAGACTTTATGGCGCTTGGTTGTCTTCAACTCAGCGCCAACAATTTTTTTTTGTATTTCAGTCCTTTTATTTTTAAATTGCTTTAAGTTTTATCCTTTATAAGTGTAAAAAGTTTAAATTATTTTCGATTTAACATTGAAAGATTTAATCAGTTATAATTATATCCTATTAATTATATTTTATTCAATTATGAATTAATTTCAGTTTAGAAATAAAATCTGAATAAAAAACTTTATTATAACTTATATAAAATGTATATTTTATTTGTAATTGATTTGAATTAAAATTATAATTTATAAACTAAAAATGCATACCTCTATTTTTAATCAAATATTAGAAAATTCAACTTTAATAGTTTAGTCATTAATTAAATAGCATATATAGTTGAGATTTTTGAGCCTAAAATGACGTGTCTGGACCTAAAACAAATCCGATGCAAATTGAAGGACATTTACTTTACATATATACAGGTTTGCAAGCACATTGTCAAACTTTTGTGGCTATTTATTTGAAAATGGGTTCAATTAATGTAATATAATGATTTTAAAACGATATTACAAATATCTCAAATCAAAATCAATTGTGGATCCTTCTCCTAATGAATATGACTTAAATGTTCCTATATTATTTATGTTGTTTCTTGTAATTTAACTATAAATATCTTTTTGTGGGGTTGAATAGTGTGATGACATATCTGGTAAAGCAAGCCGGCGCGTTGAATTTAAGGTGACTTTCATACCCATTTTTCTATTTTTTACGTAGTTTTTTAATCAATTCTATATATCTGAATGAATCTAAAACTTGGGATAATTTGCAGGTCAATGGAAGAGATTTAGCAGGAATACAAGGAGGCGAAGTAGCCACGACAAACTTGCATTCATGCAATGGTCCAAAGTTTATCCTGCAACTTCACTTTAGCATCGGCCAAGAACCTTCTTCATCGCCTAGTCAAATTAAGCACAACAAATTTTATTACTATAAAAGTTAAATATGATATTTATTCATGTATTAGACCATCTTCAACCCAACGCTATTTGCTGCGACAGAAACCTTATTTTATCATCTTTTCGGTGACCTTCAAGTGTACAGAGATAGAAACTGCATAATGAAGGCTACTGCTAGCTTGTGATGTCCAGGTGGAGCAATCTCATTGGACGGTGGAATAGTAAAAGATGGATTACTCATTGGTGGCCATTGGTTTGTAAACATGAAAAACTTTGAAAAATGCGTATATGGACTGATAATGAATGCCGGTGACTTTATCTCGACTGTTAGATTTCATCTTTTTATGGGATTCTCTTTGCATATAAACATGTTTTTATATGATTTTTGTGACCGACGAAAAGCGTCTATTGGAACCGGCTATTACATTTTCAGTGAAAACTAGGAGCTTGAGTTCACAGTGCTTGGAATGGTGAGGAAAGATGGAATCGAATAAGCTGGAGCTTATAAAATAAACCATAAAATAGACAAGAAAATGAAGTCTTTGGAGATCGTCAATGAGAAATTTGAGATAGCGCGGAATAGGTACAATATGATGGTTCCTAGAAACGGATCATCCCCGGGCATCGAAGGCTTACTACAATACATATCTCCTTGATTATAAACTTACATAGTACATTCAGTGTTTTGTATATGTGTTTTGTTTGAGTTAAAAACTTCATTTTCTAAAGGAAATTTTTGTCCAATTTCAGCATGCCTTCGTTTCTATAGAAGATGAAAAGGGTAAATATGCATGTAACTGTGTAAGTGCAACTATAGTGAAATCCTCCATGCGACAATTTCTTCCTAAAATATATAGGATGTTCTATATTTTATTGTTAATCGAGATCATGTATATTTTTCTTTTATATGTTAAAAATGTGATTAATTCGAAAAATGTAACGAGCTTATGATTGCTAGTAGACGAGGGTCGAGTGTGTGATCGTTTGAAAAATATCTAGTATTGTTAGCAATGCAAATAGTATGCAAGTGCAATTAGGAGCGAAAGAAAACAAAGTTATTCGATAATCAATTTAGCCGTAAAAAAGCTTGCTTAGTTAACTTATGACCATCTCCAACCCAGCGCTGTCATTGATAGCGCTGGGGAAGACTTTTTATGGCGCTGTGTTGTCTTCAATCCAGAGCCTACAATTTATTTATTTTTTTGTTTTTTTTTGCATTTCAGTCCTTTTATTTTTAAATTGCTTTCAGTTTTATCCCTATAAGTGTATAAAGTTTAAATTATTTTCAATTTAACATTGAAATATTTAATCAGTTATAATTATATCCTACTAAGTATATTTTTCTTTTATATGTTAAAAATGTGATTAATTTCAAAAAGTGTAACGAGCTTATGATTGGTATGAGATGCGGGTCGTGTGTGTGATCGTTTGAAAAATATCTAGTTTTGTTAGCAGTGCGAATAATATGAAAGTGCAATTAGGAGTGAAAGAAAAACAAAGTTATTCGATACTCGATTTAGCCGTAAAAAACTTGCTTAGTTAACTTATGACCATCTCCAACCCAGCGCTATCATTGATAATGTTGGGGGAGACTTTATGGCGCTTGGTTGTCTTCAACCCAGCGCCAACAATTTTTTTTTTGTATTTCAGTCCTTTTATTTTTTTATTGCTTTCAGTTTTATCACTTATAAGTGTAAAAAGTTTAAATTATTTTCAATTTAACATTGAAAGATTTAATCAGTTATAATTATATCCTATTAATTATATTTTATTCAATTATGAATTAATTTCAGTTTAGAAATAAATTCTGAATAAAAAACTTTATTATAACTTATATAAAATGTATATTTTATTAGTAATTAGTTTGAATTAAAATTATAATTTATAAACTAAAAATGCATATCACTATTTTTAATCAAATATTAGAAAATTCAACTTTAATAATTTAGTCATTAATTAAATAACATATATAGTTGAGATTGTTTAGCCTAAAATGACGTGTCTGGACCTAAAACAAATCCGATGCAAATTGAAGGACATTTACTTTACATATATACAGGTTTGCCTGCACATTGTCAAACTTTTGTGGCTATTTATTTACAAATGGGTTCAATTAAAGTAATATAATGATTTTAAAACGATATTACAAATGTCTCAAATCAAAATCATTTGTGGATCCTTCTCCTAATGAATATGATTTAAATGTTCCTATAATATTTATGTTGTTTCTTGAAATTTAACTATAAATATCTTTTTGTCGGGTTGAATAGTGTGATGACATATCTGGTAAAGCAAGCCGGCGCATTGAATTTAAGGTGATTTTCATACCCTTTTATCTATTTTTTACGTAGTTTTTTAATCAATTCTATATATCTGAATGAATCTAAAACTTGGGATAATTTATAGGTCAATGGAAGAGATTTAGCATGAATACAAGGAGGCGAAGTAGCCACGACAAACTTGCATTCATGCAATGGCCCAAAGTTAATCCTGCAACTTCACTTTAACATCGGCCAAGAACCTCCTTCATCGTCTAGTCAAAGTAAGCACGACAAATTTTATTACTATAAAAGTTAAATATGATACTTATTCATGTATTAGACCATCTCCAACCCAACGCTATTTGGTGCGCCAGAAACCTTATTTTATCATCTTTTCGGTGACCTTCAAGTGTACAGAGATGGAAACTGCATAATGAAGGCTACTGCTAGCTTGTGCTGTCCAGGTGGAGCAATCTCATTGGACGGTGGAATAGTATGAGATGGATTACTCTTTGGTGGCCATTGGTTTGTAAACATGAAAAACTTTGAAAAATGCGTATATGGACTGATAATGAATGTTGATGACTTTATCTCGACTGTTAGATTTCATCTTTTTATGGGATTCTCATCGCATGTAAACATGTTTCTATATGATCTTTGTGACTAACGAAAAGCGTTTATAAATTCAGGGAACCGGCTATTACATTTCCAGTGAAAACTAGGAGCTTGAGTTCACAGTGCTTGGAATGCTTGGGAAAGATGGAATCGAATAAGCTGGAGCTTATAAAAATAAACCATAAAATAGACAAGAAAATGAAGTCTTTGTAGCGCGGAATGGGTACAATATGATGGTTCCTAGAAACGGATCATCCCCGGGCATCGAAGGCTCACAACAATACATATCTCCTTGATTATAAACTTACATAGTACATTCAGTGTTTTGTATATGTGTTTTGTTTGAGTTAAAAACTTCATTTTCTAAAGGAAATTTTGTCCAATTTCAGCATGCCTTTGTTGCTATAGAAGATGAAAAGGGTAAATATGCATGTAACTGTGTAAGTGCAACTATAGTGAAATCCTCCATGCGACAATTTCTTCCTAAAATATATAGGATGTTCTATATTTGATTGTTAATCGAGATCATGTATATTTTTCTTTTATATGTTAAAAATGTGATTAATTTCGAAAAGTGTAACGAGCTTATGAATTCTAGGAGACGAGGGTCGAGTGTGTGTTCGTTTGAAAAATATCTAGTTTTGTTAGCAATGCAAATAATATGCAAATGCATTTAGGAGCGAAAGAAAACAAAGTTATTCGATACTCGATTTAGCCATACAAAAGCTTGCTTAGTTAACTTATGACCATCTCCAACCCAACGATGTCATTGATAGCGTTGGGGAAGACTTTATGGCGCTAGGTTGTCTTCAATCTATAGCCAACAATTTATTTTTTTGGTATTTTTGCATTTCAGTCCTTTTATTTTTAAATTCCTTTCAGTTTTATCCCTATAAGTGTATAAAGCTTAAATTATTTTCAATTTAACATTGAAATATTTAATCAGTTATAATTATATCCTACTAAGTAAATTTTTCTTTTATATGTTAAAAATGTGATTAATTTCGAAAAGTGTAACGAGCTTATGATTGGTATGAGATGCGGGTCGTGTGTGTGATCGTTTGAAAAATATCTAGTTTTGTTAGCAATGCGAATAATATGCAAGTGCAACTAGGAGTGAAAGAGAAACAAAGTTATTCGATACTCGATTTAGCCGTAAAAATCTTGCTTAGTTAACTTATGACCATCTCCAACCCAGCGCTATCATTGATAACGTTGGGGGAGACTTTATGGCGCTTGGTTGTCTTCAACTCAGCGCCAACAATTTTTTTTTGTATTTCAGTCCTTTTATTTTTAAATTGCTTTAAGTTTTATCCTTTATAAGTGTAAAAAGTTTAAATTATTTTCGATTTAACATTGAAAGATTTAATCAGTTATAATTATATCCTATTAATTATATTTTATTCAATTATGAATTAATTTCAGTTTAGAAATAAAATCTGAATAAAAAACTTTATTATAACTTATATAAAATGTATATTTTATTTGTAATTGATTTGAATTAAAATTATAATTTATAAACTAAAAATGCATACCTCTATTTTTAATCAAATATTAGAAAATTCAACTTTAATAGTTTAGTCATTAATTAAATAGCATATATAGTTGAGATTTTTGAGCCTAAAATGACGTGTCTGGACCTAAAACAAATCCGATGCAAATTGAAGGACATTTACTTTACATATATACAGGTTTGCAAGCACATTGTCAAACTTTTGTGGCTATTTATTTGAAAATGGGTTCAATTAATGTAATATAATGATTTTAAAACGATATTACAAATATCTCAAATCAAAATCAATTGTGGATCCTTCTCCTAATGAATATGACTTAAATGTTCCTATATTATTTATGTTGTTTCTTGTAATTTAACTATAAATATCTTTTTGTGGGGTTGAATAGTGTGATGACATATCTGGTAAAGCAAGCCGGCGCGTTGAATTTAAGGTGACTTTCATACCCATTTTTCTATTTTTTACGTAGTTTTTTAATCAATTCTATATATCTGAATGAATCTAAAACTTGGGATAATTTGCAGGTCAATGGAAGAGATTTAGCAGGAATACAAGGAGGCGAAGTAGCCACGACAAACTTGCATTCATGCAATGGTCCAAAGTTTATCCTGCAACTTCACTTTAGCATCGGCCAAGAACCTTCTTCATCGCCTAGTCAAATTAAGCACAACAAATTTTATTACTATAAAAGTTAAATATGATATTTATTCATGTATTAGACCATCTTCAACCCAACGCTATTTGCTGCGACAGAAACCTTATTTTATCATCTTTTCGGTGACCTTCAAGTGTACAGAGATAGAAACTGCATAATGAAGGCTACTGCTAGCTTGTGATGTCCAGGTGGAGCAATCTCATTGGACGGTGGAATAGTAAAAGATGGATTACTCATTGGTGGCCATTGGTTTGTAAACATGAAAAACTTTGAAAAATGCGTATATGGACTGATAATGAATGCCGGTGACTTTATCTCGACTGTTAGATTTCATCTTTTTATGGGATTCTCTTTGCATATAAACATGTTTTTATATGATTTTTGTGACCGACGAAAAGCGTCTATTGGAACCGGCTATTACATTTTCAGTGAAAACTAGGAGCTTGAGTTCACAGTGCTTGGAATGGTGAGGAAAGATGGAATCGAATAAGCTGGAGCTTATAAAATAAACCATAAAATAGACAAGAAAATGAAGTCTTTGGAGATCGTCAATGAGAAATTTGAGATAGCGCGGAATAGGTACAATATGATGGTTCCTAGAAACGGATCATCCCCGGGCATCGAAGGCTTACTACAATACATATCTCCTTGATTATAAACTTACATAGTACATTCAGTGTTTTGTATATGTGTTTTGTTTGAGTTAAAAACTTCATTTTCTAAAGGAAATTTTTGTCCAATTTCAGCATGCCTTCGTTTCTATAGAAGATGAAAAGGGTAAATATGCATGTAACTGTGTAAGTGCAACTATAGTGAAATCCTCCATGCGACAATTTCTTCCTAAAATATATAGGATGTTCTATATTTTATTGTTAATCGAGATCATGTATATTTTTCTTTTATATGTTAAAAATGTGATTAATTCGAAAAATGTAACGAGCTTATGATTGCTAGTAGACGAGGGTCGAGTGTGTGATCGTTTGAAAAATATCTAGTATTGTTAGCAATGCAAATAGTATGCAAGTGCAATTAGGAGCGAAAGAAAACAAAGTTATTCGATAATCAATTTAGCCGTAAAAAAGCTTGCTTAGTTAACTTATGACCATCTCCAACCCAGCGCTGTCATTGATAGCGCTGGGGAAGACTTTTTATGGCGCTGTGTTGTCTTCAATCCAGAGCCTACAATTTATTTATTTTTTTGTTTTTTTTTGCATTTCAGTCCTTTTATTTTTAAATTGCTTTCAGTTTTATCCCTATAAGTGTATAAAGTTTAAATTATTTTCAATTTAACATTGAAATATTTAATCAGTTATAATTATATCCTACTAAGTATATTTTTCTTTTATATGTTAAAAATGTGATTAATTTCAAAAAGTGTAACGAGCTTATGATTGGTATGAGATGCGGGTCGTGTGTGTGATCGTTTGAAAAATATCTAGTTTTGTTAGCAGTGCGAATAATATGAAAGTGCAATTAGGAGTGAAAGAAAAACAAAGTTATTCGATACTCGATTTAGCCGTAAAAAACTTGCTTAGTTAACTTATGACCATCTCCAACCCAGCGCTATCATTGATAATGTTGGGGGAGACTTTATGGCGCTTGGTTGTCTTCAACCCAGCGCCAACAATTTTTTTTTTGTATTTCAGTCCTTTTATTTTTTTATTGCTTTCAGTTTTATCACTTATAAGTGTAAAAAGTTTAAATTATTTTCAATTTAACATTGAAAGATTTAATCAGTTATAATTATATCCTATTAATTATATTTTATTCAATTATGAATTAATTTCAGTTTAGAAATAAATTCTGAATAAAAAACTTTATTATAACTTATATAAAATGTATATTTTATTAGTAATTAGTTTGAATTAAAATTATAATTTATAAACTAAAAATGCATATCACTATTTTTAATCAAATATTAGAAAATTCAACTTTAATAATTTAGTCATTAATTAAATAACATATATAGTTGAGATTGTTTAGCCTAAAATGACGTGTCTGGACCTAAAACAAATCCGATGCAAATTGAAGGACATTTACTTTACATATATACAGGTTTGCCTGCACATTGTCAAACTTTTGTGGCTATTTATTTACAAATGGGTTCAATTAAAGTAATATAATGATTTTAAAACGATATTACAAATGTCTCAAATCAAAATCATTTGTGGATCCTTCTCCTAATGAATATGATTTAAATGTTCCTATAATATTTATGTTGTTTCTTGAAATTTAACTATAAATATCTTTTTGTCGGGTTGAATAGTGTGATGACATATCTGGTAAAGCAAGCCGGCGCATTGAATTTAAGGTGATTTTCATACCCTTTTATCTATTTTTTACGTAGTTTTTTAATCAATTCTATATATCTGAATGAATCTAAAACTTGGGATAATTTATAGGTCAATGGAAGAGATTTAGCATGAATACGAGGCGAAGTAGCCACGACAAACTTGCATTCATGCAATGGCCCAAAGTTAATCCTGCAACTTCACTTTAACATCGGCCAAGAACCTCCTTCATCGTCTAGTCAAAGTAAGCACGACAAATTTTATTACTATAAAAGTTAAATATGATACTTATTCATGTATTAGACCATCTCCAACCCAACGCTATTTGGTGCGCCAGAAACCTTATTTTATCATCTTTTCGGTGACCTTCAAGTGTACAGAGATGGAAACTGCATAATGAAGGCTACTGCTAGCTTGTGCTGTCCAGGTGGAGCAATCTCATTGGACGGTGGAATAGTATGAGATGGATTACTCTTTGGTGGCCATTGGTTTGTAAACATGAAAAACTTTGAAAAATGCGTATATGGACTGATAATGAATGTTGATGACTTTATCTCGACTGTTAGATTTCATCTTTTTATGGGATTCTCATCGCATGTAAACATGTTTCTATATGATCTTTGTGACTAACGAAAAGCGTTTATAAATTCAGGGAACCGGCTATTACATTTCCAGTGAAAACTAGGAGCTTGAGTTCACAGTGCTTGGAATGCTTGGGAAAGATGGAATCGAATAAGCTGGAGCTTATAAAAATAAACCATAAAATAGACAAGAAAATGAAGTCTTTGTAGCGCGGAATGGGTACAATATGATGGTTCCTAGAAACGGATCATCCCCGGGCATCGAAGGCTCACAACAATACATATCTCCTTGATTATAAACTTACATAGTACATTCAGTGTTTTGTATATGTGTTTTGTTTGAGTTAAAAACTTCATTTTCTAAAGGAAATTTTGTCCAATTTCAGCATGCCTTTGTTGCTATAGAAGATGAAAAGGGTAAATATGCATGTAACTGTGTAAGTGCAACTATAGTGAAATCCTCCATGCGACAATTTCTTCCTAAAATATATAGGATGTTCTATATTTGATTGTTAATCGAGATCATGTATATTTTTCTTTTATATGTTAAAAATGTGATTAATTTCGAAAAGTGTAACGAGCTTATGAATTCTAGGAGACGAGGGTCGAGTGTGTGTTCGTTTGAAAAATATCTAGTTTTGTTAGCAATGCAAATAATATGCAAATGCATTTAGGAGCGAAAGAAAACAAAGTTATTCGATACTCGATTTAGCCATACAAAAGCTTGCTTAGTTAACTTATGACCATCTCCAACCCAACGATGTCATTGATAGCGTTGGGGAAGACTTTATGGCGCTAGGTTGTCTTCAATCTATAGCCAACAATTTATTTTTTTGGTATTTTTGCATTTCAGTCCTTTTATTTTTAAATTCCTTTCAGTTTTATCCCTATAAGTGTATAAAGCTTAAATTATTTTCAATTTAACATTGAAATATTTAATCAGTTATAATTATATCCTACTAAGTAAATTTTTCTTTTATATGTTAAAAATGTGATTAATTTCGAAAAGTGTAACGAGCTTATGATTGGTATGAGATGCGGGTCGTGTGTGTGATCGTTTGAAAAATATCTAGTTTTGTTAGCAATGCGAATAATATGCAAGTGCAACTAGGAGTGAAAGAGAAACAAAGTTATTCGATACTCGATTTAGCCGTAAAAATCTTGCTTAGTTAACTTATGACCATCTCCAACCCAGCGCTATCATTGATAACGTTGGGGGAGACTTTATGGCGCTTGGTTGTCTTCAACTCAGCGCCAACAATTTTTTTTTGTATTTCAGTCCTTTTATTTTTAAATTGCTTTAAGTTTTATCCTTTATAAGTGTAAAAAGTTTAAATTATTTTCGATTTAACATTGAAAGATTTAATCAGTTATAATTATATCCTATTAATTATATTTTATTCAATTATGAATTAATTTCAGTTTAGAAATAAAATCTGAATAAAAAACTTTATTATAACTTATATAAAATGTATATTTTATTTGTAATTGATTTGAATTAAAATTATAATTTATAAACTAAAAATGCATACCTCTATTTTTAATCAAATATTAGAAAATTCAACTTTAATAGTTTAGTCATTAATTAAATAGCATATATAGTTGAGATTTTTGAGCCTAAAATGACGTGTCTGGACCTAAAACAAATCCGATGCAAATTGAAGGACATTTACTTTACATATATACAGGTTTGCAAGCACATTGTCAAACTTTTGTGGCTATTTATTTGAAAATGGGTTCAATTAATGTAATATAATGATTTTAAAACGATATTACAAATATCTCAAATCAAAATCAATTGTGGATCCTTCTCCTAATGAATATGACTTAAATGTTCCTATATTATTTATGTTGTTTCTTGTAATTTAACTATAAATATCTTTTTGTGGGGTTGAATAGTGTGATGACATATCTGGTAAAGCAAGCCGGCGCGTTGAATTTAAGGTGACTTTCATACCCATTTTTCTATTTTTTACGTAGTTTTTTAATCAATTCTATATATCTGAATGAATCTAAAACTTGGGATAATTTGCAGGTCAATGGAAGAGATTTAGCAGGAATACAAGGAGGCGAAGTAGCCACGACAAACTTGCATTCATGCAATGGTCCAAAGTTTATCCTGCAACTTCACTTTAGCATCGGCCAAGAACCTTCTTCATCGCCTAGTCAAATTAAGCACAACAAATTTTATTACTATAAAAGTTAAATATGATATTTATTCATGTATTAGACCATCTTCAACCCAACGCTATTTGCTGCGACAGAAACCTTATTTTATCATCTTTTCGGTGACCTTCAAGTGTACAGAGATAGAAACTGCATAATGAAGGCTACTGCTAGCTTGTGATGTCCAGGTGGAGCAATCTCATTGGACGGTGGAATAGTAAAAGATGGATTACTCATTGGTGGCCATTGGTTTGTAAACATGAAAAACTTTGAAAAATGCGTATATGGACTGATAATGAATGCCGGTGACTTTATCTCGACTGTTAGATTTCATCTTTTTATGGGATTCTCTTTGCATATAAACATGTTTTTATATGATTTTTGTGACCGACGAAAAGCGTCTATTGGAACCGGCTATTACATTTTCAGTGAAAACTAGGAGCTTGAGTTCACAGTGCTTGGAATGGTGAGGAAAGATGGAATCGAATAAGCTGGAGCTTATAAAATAAACCATAAAATAGACAAGAAAATGAAGTCTTTGGAGATCGTCAATGAGAAATTTGAGATAGCGCGGAATAGGTACAATATGATGGTTCCTAGAAACGGATCATCCCCGGGCATCGAAGGCTTACTACAATACATATCTCCTTGATTATAAACTTACATAGTACATTCAGTGTTTTGTATATGTGTTTTGTTTGAGTTAAAAACTTCATTTTCTAAAGGAAATTTTTGTCCAATTTCAGCATGCCTTCGTTTCTATAGAAGATGAAAAGGGTAAATATGCATGTAACTGTGTAAGTGCAACTATAGTGAAATCCTCCATGCGACAATTTCTTCCTAAAATATATAGGATGTTCTATATTTTATTGTTAATCGAGATCATGTATATTTTTCTTTTATATGTTAAAAATGTGATTAATTCGAAAAATGTAACGAGCTTATGATTGCTAGTAGACGAGGGTCGAGTGTGTGATCGTTTGAAAAATATCTAGTATTGTTAGCAATGCAAATAGTATGCAAGTGCAATTAGGAGCGAAAGAAAACAAAGTTATTCGATAATCAATTTAGCCGTAAAAAAGCTTGCTTAGTTAACTTATGACCATCTCCAACCCAGCGCTGTCATTGATAGCGCTGGGGAAGACTTTTTATGGCGCTGTGTTGTCTTCAATCCAGAGCCTACAATTTATTTATTTTTTTGTTTTTTTTTGCATTTCAGTCCTTTTATTTTTAAATTGCTTTCAGTTTTATCCCTATAAGTGTATAAAGTTTAAATTATTTTCAATTTAACATTGAAATATTTAATCAGTTATAATTATATCCTACTAAGTATATTTTTCTTTTATATGTTAAAAATGTGATTAATTTCAAAAAGTGTAACGAGCTTATGATTGGTATGAGATGCGGGTCGTGTGTGTGATCGTTTGAAAAATATCTAGTTTTGTTAGCAGTGCGAATAATATGAAAGTGCAATTAGGAGTGAAAGAAAAACAAAGTTATTCGATACTCGATTTAGCCGTAAAAAACTTGCTTAGTTAACTTATGACCATCTCCAACCCAGCGCTATCATTGATAATGTTGGGGGAGACTTTATGGCGCTTGGTTGTCTTCAACCCAGCGCCAACAATTTTTTTTTTGTATTTCAGTCCTTTTATTTTTTTATTGCTTTCAGTTTTATCACTTATAAGTGTAAAAAGTTTAAATTATTTTCAATTTAACATTGAAAGATTTAATCAGTTATAATTATATCCTATTAATTATATTTTATTCAATTATGAATTAATTTCAGTTTAGAAATAAATTCTGAATAAAAAACTTTATTATAACTTATATAAAATGTATATTTTATTAGTAATTAGTTTGAATTAAAATTATAATTTATAAACTAAAAATGCATATCACTATTTTTAATCAAATATTAGAAAATTCAACTTTAATAATTTAGTCATTAATTAAATAACATATATAGTTGAGATTGTTTAGCCTAAAATGACGTGTCTGGACCTAAAACAAATCCGATGCAAATTGAAGGACATTTACTTTACATATATACAGGTTTGCCTGCACATTGTCAAACTTTTGTGGCTATTTATTTACAAATGGGTTCAATTAATGTAATTTAATGATTTTAAAACGATATTACAAATGTCTCAAATCAAAATCATTTGTGGATCCTTCTCCTAATGAATATGATTTAAATGTTCCTTTATTATTTATGTTGTTTCTTGTAATTTTACTACAAATATCTTTTTGTCGGGTTGAATAGTGTGATGATATATCTGGTAAAGCAAGCCGACGCATTGAATTTATGGTGATTTTCATACCCTTTTTTCTATTTTTATGTAGTTTTTTAATCAATTCTATATATCTGAATGAAACTAAAACTTGGGATAATTTGCAGGTCAATGGAAGAGATTTAGCAGGAATACAAGGACGCGAAGTAGCCACGACAAACTTGCATTCATGCAACGGTCCAAAGTTTATCCTGCAACTTCACTTTAGCATCGGTCAAGAACCTTCTTCATCGTATAGTCAAAGTAAGCACGACAAATTTTATTACTATAAAAGTTAAATATGATACTGATTCATGTATTAGACCATCTCCAACCCAACGCTATTTGCTACGCCAGAAACCTTATTTTATCATCTTTTCGGTGACTTTCAAGTGTACACAGATGGAAACTGCATAATGAAGGCTACTACTAGCTTGTGCTGTCCAGGTGGAGCAATCTCATTGGCAGGTGGAGCAATCTCATTGGACGGTGGAATAGTAAGAGATGGATTACTCTTTGGTGGCCATTGGTTTGTAAATATGAAAAACTTTGAAAATGCGTATATGGACTGATAATGAATGCTGATGACTTTATCTCGACTGTTAGATTTCATCTTTTTATGGGATTCTCTTTGCATATAAACATGTTTCTATATGATCTTTGTGACTGACGAAAAGCGTTTATAAATTCAGGGAATCGGCTATTACATTTCCAGTGAAAACTACGAGCTTGAATTCACAGTGCTTGGAATGGTGGGGAAAGATGGAATCGAATAAGCTGGAGCTTATAAAAATAAACCATAAAATAGACAAGAAAATGAAGTCTTTGGAGATCATCAATGAGAAATTTGAGATAGCGCGGAATAGGTACAATATGATGGTTCATAGAAATGGATCATCCCCGTGCATCGAAGGCTCACAACAATACATATCTCCTTGATTATAAACTTACGTAGTACATTCAGTGTTTTGTATATGTGTTTTGTTTGAGTTAAAAACTTCATTTTCTAAAGGAAATTTTTGTCCAATTTCAGCATGCCTTCGTTGCTATAGAAGATGAAAAGGGTAAATATGCATGTAACTGTGTAAGTGCAACTATAGTGAAATCCTCCATGCGACAATTTCTTCCTAAAATATATAGGATGTTCTATATTTTATTGTTAATCGAGATCATGTATATTTTTCTTTTATATGTTAAAAATGTGATTAATTTTGAAAAGTGTAACGAGCTTATGATTGCTAGTAGACGAGGGTCGAGTGTGTGATCGTTTGAAAAATATCTAGTTTTGTTAGCAATGCAAATAGTATGCAAGTGCAATTAGGAGCGAAAGAAAACAAAGTTATTCGATAATCGATTTAGCCGTAAAAAAGCTTGCTTAGTTAACTTATGACCATCTCCAACCCAGCGTTGTCATTGATACCGCTGGGGAAGACTTTTTATGGCGCTATGTTGTCTTCAATCCAGAGCCTACAATTTATTTATTTTTTTGTTTTTTTTGCATTTCAGTCCTTTTATTTTTAAATTGCTTTCAGTTTTATCCCTATAAGTGTATAAAGTTTAAATTATTTTCAATTTAACATTGAAATATTTAGTCAGTTATAATTATATCCTACTAAGTATATTTTTCTTTTATATGTTAAAAATGTGATTAATTTCAAAAATTGTAACGAGCTTATGATTGGTATGAGATGCGGGTCGTGTGTGTGATCGTTTGAAAAATATCTAGTTTTGTTAGCAGTGCGAATAATATGCAAGTGCAATTAGGAGTGAAAGAAAAACAAAGTTATTCGATACTCGATTTAGCCGTAAAAGTCTTGCTTAGTTAACTTATGACCATCTCCAACCCAGCGCTGTCATTGATAATGTTGGGGGAGACTTTATGGCGCTTGGTTGTCTTCAACCCAGCGCCAACAATTTTTTTTTTGTATTTCAGTCTTTTTATTTTTAAATTGCTTTCAGTTTTATCACTTATAAGTGTAAAAAGTTTAAATTATTTTCAATTTAACATTGAAAGATTTAATTAGTTATAATTATATCCTATTAATTATATTTTATTCAATTATGAATTAATTTCAGTTTAGAAATAAATTCTGAATAAAAAACTTTATTATAACTTATATAAAATGTATATTTTATTAGTAATTAGTTTGAATTAAAATTATAATTTATAAACTAAAAATGCATATCACTATTTTTAATCAAATATTAGAAAATTCAACTTTAATAATTTAGTTATTAATTAAATAACATATATATTTGAGATTGTTTAGCCTAAATGACGTGTATGGACCTAAAACAAATCCGATGCAAATTGAAGGACATTTACTTTACATATATACAGGTTTGCCTGCACATTGTCAAACTTTTGTGGCTATTTATTTACAAATGGGTTCAATTAATGTAATTTAATGATTTTAAAACGATATTACAAATGTCTCAAACCAAAATCATTTGTGGATCCTTCTCCTAATGAATATGATTTAAATGTTCCTTTATTATTTATGTTGTTTCTTGTAATTTTACTACAAATATCTTTTTGTCGGGTTGAATAGTGTGATGATATATCTGGTAAAGCAAGCCGACGCATTGAATTTATGGTGATTTTCATACCCTTTTTTCTATTTTTACGTAGTTTTTTAATCAATTCTATATATCTGAATGAATCTAAAACTTGGGATAATTTGCAGGTCAATGGAAGAGATTTAGCAGGAATACAAGGAGGCGAAGTAGCCACGACAAACTTGCATTCATGCAACGGTCCAAAGTTTATCCTGCAACTTCACTTTAGCATCGGTCAAGAACCTTCTTCATCGTCTAGTCAAAGTAAGCACGACAAATTTTATTACTATAAAAGTTAAATATGATACTTATTCATGTATTAGACCATCTCCAACCCAACGCTATTTGCTGCGCCAGAAACCTTATTTTATCATCTTTTCGGTGACTTTCAAGTGTACAGAGATAGAAACTGCATAATGAAGGCTATTGCTAGCTTGTGCTGTCCAGGTGGAGCAATCTCATTGGCAGGTGGAGCAATCTCATTGGACGGTGGAATAGTAAGAGATGGATTACTCTTTGGTGGCCATTGGTTTGTAAATATGAAAAACTTTGAAAATGCGTATATGGACTGATAATGAATGCTGATGACTTTATCTCGACTGTTAGATTTCATCTTTTTATGGGATTCTCTTTGCATATAAACATGTTTCTATATGATCTTTGTGACTGACGAAAAGCGTTTATAAATTCAGGGAATCGGCTATTACATTTCCAGTGAAAACTACGAGCTTGAATTCACAGTGCTTGGAATGGTGGGGAAAGATGGAATCGAATAAGTTGGAGCTTATAAAAATAAACCATAAAATAGACAAGAAAATGAAGTTTTTGGAGATCATCAATGAGAAATTTGAGATAGCGCGGAATAGGTACAATATGATGGTTCCTAGTAACGGATCATCCCCGGGCATCGAAGGCTCACAACAATACATATCTCCTTGATTATAAACTTACATAGTACATTCAGTGTTTTGTATATGTGTTTTGTTTGAGTTAAAAACTTCATTTTCTAAAGGAAATTTTTGTCCAATTTCAGCATGCCTTTGTTGCTATAGATGATGAAAAGGGTAAATATGCATGTAACTGTGTAAGTGCAGCTATAGTGAAATCCTCCATGCGACAATTTCTTCCTAAAATATATAGGATGTTCTATATTTGATTGTTAATCGAGATCATGTATATTTTTCTTTTATATGTTAAAAATGTGATTAATTTCGAAAAGTGTAACGAGCTTATGATTGCTAGGATAGGAGACGAGGGTCGAGTGTGTGATCATTTGAAAAATATATAGTTTTGTTAGCAATGCAAATAATATGCAAGTGCAATTAGGAGCGAAAGAAAACAAAGTTATTCGATACTCGATTTTGCTGTAAAAAGGCTTGCTTAGTTAACTTATGACCATCTCCAACCCAGCGTTGTCATTGATAACACTGGGGAAGACTTTATAGCGCTAGGTTGTCTTCAATCCAGAGCCAACAATTTATTTATTTTTTTTTTTTTTTCATTTCAGTCCTTTTATTTTTAAATTGCTTTCAGTTTTATCCCTATAAGTGTATAAAGTTTAAAATATTTTCAATTTAACATTGAAATATTTAATCAGTTATAATTATATCCTACAAATTATATTTTATTCAGTTATGAATTAATTTCAATTTAGAATTAAATTATGAATAAAAAACTTTATTATAACTTATATATAAAATGTATATTTTATTTGGAAAATCGGTAAACATGATATTTTTTTATACATTTTAAGATTATTTTTCTTGGAATTGCTAATTGCTGATATATTCAATTAATTCTGATATTATTACCGTAAAAAACAAAAATAGATTTCCTTAATTACAAACTGCAAAGAAAAACTTCTTAACAAACTTTAAAAATCAACTTGGGCCTATTACAAAATTCATACAAAAATATATTTTTGTAAAAAAAATCTAATTGGCCCTATTTTAGGCCTGGGTCTAGATAGACCTAAACTTTTGGATCCGAGTTTGAATCTGGATCCAGATCTAATATATTGGGTTTGGGTCTGGGCCAGACCCACCCTTGACAGGCCTTTAATACACGTGTCGACCAGTCCTTCAGTCTTGTAGGTACATGTAAAGTTTTTTCATTCTTTTCATCCCATTCATAATTATTGAGACCATTTGCAAGCAACATGCAATTCTTTTGTGTCGCTTTGGTTGCAGACAAAAGCTAATTTCCTTCCTGACTACAAATAATCGGTAAAATTAACTCTTGCTTTATATGGTATTTTATAATTTAATTCTTGAATTTATTTGTTGTTTCCCATATTTTTAACATTTTGTCTGCTAAATTCTTGGTACCCATTTTTTGTAGATAAAAATTCAGTGTTGTTACTCTGAATTGCACTTTTTAAACATTGAAGATTGGAAGATTTTGTGGGTTTTACAGCAAGATATTTGACATTTTATCTGAATTTCTCAGTCATAGTCACTTTTATGCATCCCAGAAATGTAGCTGGGTGTATAGCTCGAAATTGCTCTAATTATGAGTTAAAACTTGAGCCCAAATGGTAATTAGTTTGAAAGTTGGGAAACTGACTTGAAAGCTTATTTATTTTTATAATATTTTCTATAATAATCTTACAATTGCCCCTTTGCGCTCGATTACAAATAAGGATTGATCATTAGGCAATCCAGATGACTTAATTCTGAGCTTGCAATTCTGATTCGAGCTTTGAAATATAGTGTTGATTATCATAAAATGAGTTCAAAGATCTCTCATTTATGTCAGCTCTTACCTTATCGGGCCCTCAGTCAGGTATCCTATGAGTTGGCAGTGAAACTTGATCTCATATCACTTAAAAAGTTTATCCCGTCTTGACGGACATGTACGTTAGTTAAAATTTGAATATTAATTTCAGTGATGTTGGGAGGGAGCTGCTGGAGCCAGATTTATTGTGCTCAACTTGCATTACTCGAATTTGTGTGTTGACAGAAAATGGAGAGGCAATAACAAATATAAAGACAGAGTGATGAAAAAATAAGTGTATTGATAGAAAACTTACAAACAAAATCAGTTGATATCGTAAATATTATTGCGTTTTGTATTTGTATTTGTCATTTTTTAGTAAGTTATAAATTCAGAAGGCAGTGTTTCCACTACAAGGACACTAACATTTCTTGTCTCTAATCTCTAACGGTGATCGATGTATTGTTTTTGGTTAATCTATTCGCATTCTCTATATTTAATTTTAATATTTCCGAAATCTCTTTCTTAGTTAACTGAGTTGGCGAATTTTAAAGGGTCAAGTTATCTTGGTATAGGTGAAATAACTCTTAAGAATCGAGTAAATATGAGCTTGGATAACTTGGAAGAAGGAAAGGTAAAGAAAATTATTTGGAAAAGAAGTAAAATCCAACCGGACGTAGATGATGAGAAAGAGGATCCAAGTACATGCCTAGTGAAGAAAGAGAAAAAGAAGCGTTGTGATTCTATGCAATTGTCTACTTTCCCAAGCACGTGCAATCCCGAACAACCATACGTGTTGCCCTTGATACCTCTTCAAAAGGTTGAAGAATGGTGCACAAATAAATCTATTGTCTTCACTGGAACAGCTTGTAGAGGACAAACTGGACCCCCCATTGGAGTCGTAGATATAGGCGTTAGCAAATCAGCCTATTACTTTTGCATTGCTTTACCTGGAGTCAACAAAGATCATGGTAATATTTTACTTTAATGTATTTTCTTGAATTGTTGAAATGAAATCTTCGTTTGTGTATCTAACTTCTTTAGCATTCGCTTAGTCAATTCTATGTACTATCCTTATTGATTTCTTGTTGTTATTAGGTGAATTTAGCTGTGAGATCCAACGGGATGGAAAGGTTTGTGTTCAAGGTGTGACGTTGACTGGTGGCAAAACAGTGAAAAAATATTGTCGGGTTTTTGAAATGACTTTCCAGCAGCAATGCGCGCCTGGACCGTTTACGCTTTTCTTCAGTCTTCCAGGACCAGTTGATCCAAGGTTGTTTTCTCCCACTTTCAGATCTGATGGCATATTCGAAGCAGTCGTTGCAAAATATGAGCAGTAGTGTGAGTTTCTACCTTGTATCTCAACTTGGTAAAATCAACTGTTTCATCTTTGCTTAATGTTGTATGTGCATGTGTTTTGAAAGATGAACTTTGCTGGAAATGTTAAATGTTAACGTTTAGGGTAACCAGAGATGTTATGAGCCTTATTACATGAAATTTTGGTGTTTTGTTCAACATTTCGGTTCGAAATCTGTGAAATCGGACTTCAAGTGAAGTTTCGACATTTTGAGCCCAAATTTACGAAAATGCATATTTCAAAAGATCAACATAACAATAGCATAATGTTTCTCCAAACAACCTGATACAATTGTCCGAAGACAAAACAAAGATTCTTATTTCTTAAAAAACATCAAATTTTCTTGAAAACGAAGACATTAGACAGAACAGTGAGAAGTGACAATAGTAACTATGTGTTGGTTCACTTGGTTTTAGTAGGGAAAGAGGCCATCTTGTTAATGCCACACATCCCAGAAGGCTTTCCAGTGTTTCTCTTCATCCTTATGAAACCCTTCTCTCCCCATTTTGGTCCCCATGAGTTCTTCACAATAATGTAGTCCAATCCCTTGCTTGTTCCATATCCAACGGCTGCCACTCCATGATCCAGCTCAGCTCCACAATGCCCATCAAACACACCCTACGTACGAAAACACAATTGATCATCAGATAATCTAGTAAGTAAAAGAGTTTGAATAAGAAGACGACTATTTGGATTTGGAACGAAAGAGAAACTATACTACATAGTACATACCCCGCTATAGAATTGAAAATCTCTGCCGGAGGCTTCAATAGCCACACTGAGTGGCTGGTTTGCTAGTGCTTTCAACAAACTTTTCTCGTCATTTGCAGGTACATCATGGTAACCGCTAATGGTGACTCGTCCTGCTTCATCCTGAAACATTTTATTTATTTTTTTAACGAATAATTTTAGTTACAGAATGGTCGTGGATTTATTCGTTTATGATTTGTTAAAGCTTTTGATTACCTTGTTTTGTTCACAAGTTCCTTCTTCCATAAGGTAGGGGTAGTCTTCTTCCTTGTGAAGGCCACCATTGGAGACGATATATGTGAAGGCGTAATCCATGAGGCCTCCATTGCAGCCATTGTTGAAAGATGTGTCACAGTCAATCAGCTCTTGCTCGGACAATTCTGTTAAATTTCCTGTCACGATTTGGTTTATGCCCTCAACCGCGGCCACAGTCGAAAAAGCCCAGCAACTTCCTGCATTTCATGTCCACTCAAGTTACACACAGCCCTAAACTTTTATATGCTTTCAAAATTATTCAAACACATACCACATGATCCTTGGTTCTTGATCCTTGTAACAGCTCCTTTCTTTCTCCAGTCCACAGATTTAGGCAAGTTCTCAAAATCCCTGTACTTAAATTCTTCAGGAGACTCATTTCTGTTGGGAAGTTGATCAGCCTTGAGCCCCAAGTACATTTTCTTGAACTCGTCGTGGCTCAAGTCTGCGAATTCGTTCAAACCGAGCCAGTAGTTATTATTGACCTTATTCTTCTCATCAATGTGCTTCAAATTATCCTTAAATATCTCAAACCTATGCAACTTCTCCTCGAGGCTCTCGTACTTTTTACCGTGTTTGTCTAGCCACGATTCGAAGAGGTTTATGAGCTTGTCGATGCACGTTAGATCATCCGGTGAGTAGCCCACGATCGAGAAATCCCGTGCAGAAGTGAATGTGATGAAAGAAAATAACATGAAAATTGCTAGAAAAAATAGCTTGGAATATGAAGAGAAAGCCATTGCTAGAGATGAGAGTGGAGGAAATATTGGTTTTTGATGATGAGAAGAAAAGAGATCTTTGGAGGGCTTTTATAGATGTAGGTTTTGTATAATTAATGTGTTGCTTTGAAATGAAGTTGTTTGGAGTAGAAAATGCATATAGTATACTGAGGCTTTAAGATTGGTTCTTTTAGTAGGCTTCAAATCAAAGTGTGTTTCAAATTCTAAGCCTTCAGCATACAACTTATGACACACACACATGATGTTATAATTTGCTTGAGAAAAATCCCACCAAATTAAAGATTGATTTTGAGGATGGTTTACATAGATTTTGTCCTGTTAAAATCGAATGATTAAATTGGACCATAGATTGAATCAAATAATTAATTAGGTCATTGAATTAATGGTTTAATTGGTTGTACATTGTCAAAAAAAAAAAAAATCAAATGACACAGACTATATTATTAGTATTTCATGAATAAATAAATATGAATATGTTATAATTTGTTTCGATATATATATATATATATACACACATGCATGCAGCAAGTTCATATTTACAAATAAGTATCACTGAAATTAAATTTGTGTATAAATCATGTCTACTTAAATACAAATGACACGTGGGGACCAGTCCTGTAGGTACATGTGTAAAGCTTTTTCTTCTCTTCATGTAATCAAATTTATTGAGACCATTTGCAAGCAACATGCAATCCATTTGTGTCGTTTCGGTTGCAGACAAAGCTAATTTCCTACACGACTAACAAAAAATCGGTAAAATTAACTCTGTGCTTAATGTGTTCTTTTTAATAATTTAATTCTTGAATTTATTGGTTGTTTCCCATATTTTGTCTGCTAAATTCTTGACACCCATTTTTTTGTAGATAAAAGTTCAAACTTGTTACTCTGAATTGCACCTTTTAAACATTGAAGATTGGAACATTTTGTGGGTTTTACAGAAATATATTTGACATTTTATCTGATTTGTTTTTCAGTTTTATCATTTATGTATCCCAGAAATGTAGATGGGTATATAGCTCGAAATTGCTCTAATTATGGGTTAAAGCTTGAGCCCAAATGTTAACTAGTTGGAAAGTTGGCAAGCTGACTTGAAAGCTTTTCTATTCATTACACTTTCTATAATAATCTTACAATTACCCCTTTGTGCTCGATTACGAATAAGTATATCGATCATTATGCAATCCAAATGACTTGATTCTTAGCTTGCAATTCTGATTCGATATAGTCTTGATTACAATGAAATGAGCTCAAAGATCTCTCATTTATGTCAGCTCTACCTTATCCCCTCAGTCAGGTTTCCGGCCACCTTTAACTGTGAGCGAGTAATGGCCTCAATCTCCTATGAGTTGGAAGTGAAATTTGAGCTCATACCACTTAAAAAGCTTAACACGTCTCGATAGACATGTATGGTAGTTAAAATTTGTGTATTAATTTCAGTGATGTTTGGAGGGATGAAGAATTAAGCGGATGAAGATGAAGATCATGAACAATTCATCACATAGAATAATGCAAATTCATAGAGTAAGAATACAATAGGTATGAATTCTCTCTTCTACCTATACAAAGATTCCAACCCTATTTATAGATGTAACTAGTAACCGTTTTAACGAACTTTCTATCTACATGGTTACTCCTCTAGCAGGCTGCTGCAATACTTAGCTTGGACTTGGCTGCTTGCTGTTATCACAACACTCTCCCTCAAGCTGAGAATGGGCTTTGTAAAGGTTATACATCCCAAGCTTCTTCAGTAGATGTTCACTTTGAACTTTTCCAAGTGCTTTAGTAAAAAGTTGTTGCGTTGTATGAATGTAATGTGTCTTGATCACTCCTTGTATTTTGTCTCAAATAAAATGACAATCCACTTCAACATGTTTTGGGTTTGATCCTATCTGCAAGGCTGAGCTGGTCTGCACCTTGTGTTGTTTGAATCCCAACATCTTTAAGTACTCTTAGTATCCATATAATCTCACATGTTGTTGTAGCTATGGCCCTATACCCAGCCTGTGATGATGACCTTGATACCACTCCTTGTTTTTTGTTTTCCATGAAACTAAGGAACTTTCAAGTTGAACAACAAAACCTGTAACAGACTTCCTTGTCATAGGCAGGTAGCCCAATCCGAGTCATAGTATGCTTTTACCTGCAAAGAGTTGTAGCTTAGAGTAATCCAAGTCTGGAATTCCCTTTTAAGTATTTTAGTACCATGTAAGCAACATCAAGATGATACCTCTTTGGTTGTGATAATTTGTGTCAAACACATGAACAACAAAGCTAATATTAGGTCTTGTTAAGCAAAGATATAACAATTTCCCAATTATCTTTTGACACCAAGTAACATCTTTAATCAAGTAATCATTTTGATTTTCTTTGTTTATGGAGTTATAATCATAACAAGTAAGCCTGACATTACTTTCCATAGGTGACTGAGCAGGTTTTACCTTAGTTAGTCCAATTTCTTTGAGATGCTCTAACGTAAATTTCCTTTGGTTTAGACAGATACCAAGAGATGATCTAGACCTCTATCCCAAGGAAATACCTTAGTTCACCCAAATCTTTCATATGGAAGGTGGAATGAAGATACTGCTTACAAGCTTCAGTCATATCAGAATTTTTCCCAGTTATAAGCATGTCATCCACATAGACTAAGAGCACAACAATGTCACTCCCCATTGATTTAACAAAGATAGAATAGTCATGTTTGGATTGTATGAAATCAAAGCTAAATTTTTTATTCCACTGCATTGGAGCTTGTTTTAGCCCATATAAAAATTTATGAAGGAGACAAACCTGAGTTCTATCAAACTTATCAAACCCTGGTGGAATACTCATGTATAGTTCTTTTGTTAAATCACCTTGCAAAAAAATATTTGTTACATCCATTTAGAAGATAGGCCACTGTTGAACTGCAACAACGGATAGAATCCTGATGGTGACATGCTTGGCCACAAGAGCAAGAGTCTCACTAGTCTATCCCTTCCTTTTAAGTGAACCCTTTGGCCACTAACCTTGCTTTATACTTGTCTATGATGCCATCACTATGATATTTAATAGTAAATATACACCTACACCTAATGGGAGATTTTCTAGGTGGAAGAGTAATAATACTCCAAGTTTGGTTGAGATTAAGAGTATCAATTTCCTTCTTCATAACCTCTATCCACCTAGGATATTTGCTCTCTTCTTCAAAGGTCTGTGGAACCTGGTGGAACCTGAGCTTTCGACATGCCAACTCAGAAGCAATAGATGATATATATGTGTGATATTGAGGTGTCACAACACCATAGTGTACAAACTATAAAAAAAAGGATATCTTGTGCTTGAATGTGACTTCAGATTCCTACTAAGAATACTGGAAGAGACATAATCATTTGACCAATATGGTGGTGTACTTGGTCTAGCGGACCTTCGTGTACTTGGTCTAGAGGACCTTCTAAGATCAATTTTATCTGAGAGCTCCTAACTAGATTCATTAAGGTTATTTTGTTGATCTTCCTTACAAGATCCAAAGCTTTATTACGAATATAAGGATCCATGAATTCAAACTGATAAAGAGAAGGGTCATGTTCAAGGAACTTAGTAGTATCAGGTTCATGTCTTTTAACAACAGAAGATAAGAATTGTTTAATAAAGATCACATCTCTAGAACTATTTGATCAAGTAACATGTACCCTTTCTGAGATACAGAAAATCCATGCAGCACACAAGGCCTGCTTTTGGCTTGAAATTTGTACTGCACAGGTAGAATTTTGGCATAGCACGAACAACCAAACATCCCTAGGTGATTATAACCAAGTGCTTTATTATTGAGCATGAAAGATAGGGTGTTACCATTCAAAACTATAGTAAGAGTTCGATTGATCAAATACACAGCAGTAGTAACACACTCACCCCAATACTTGATAAGAATATTTGAGTGAAACTTAAGAGCTCTAGCTACCTCTGGTATATGTCTATGTTTCCTTCTAATGTAGTATATACACAAGAACTTTGATGAACTATTCCAAGGAAGTTAAACAGATTAGTACATTCAGAATTAAAGAATTCTAGAGCATTCTAGAGTATTATCAGACCTGATAACCTTAATATTGATGTTGTACTGATTTTGTACCATGGTGATAAAGAGCTTTAAAACATGAGATACTTTTGTCTTAGACTTCATAAGAAAGATCCAACAGTACCTCGAGTAGTCATCTACTGAGGTTAAGAATTATTTCTCTTGATTATAGATGGGTTCTTTGTAAGGCCCCCCCATACATCCATATGCAGCAGCTCAAATATGCAAGCAGATTTTGTAGCGCTAATGAGAAATTTATTCCTAGTTTGATTTGCCAAAGGGCAAATAGAACAAAACTGATTGACAAATGTGACATTAGTATAAATACCTAATTGATGCAACAAATTGTATCTAGAGAAGGACATTTGTCTAAGTCTAAGATGCCATAAGGCAGTTTTGTTTGTAACAAGAGAATCACTGTTATTTTCAATATCTATGGTACAATAATAAGCATTTAACAAGATTTATTGATAAGGTAGTAGATTCCATTGCTTTCTTTACCAATCCCCTTCATCAAACCTCCCCAACTCCCTGTATCAAACAAAATTTTGGATAAAAACTAATCCTATATGGATTATCAGTTCCTAACCTTGATACAGAAAGTAAGTTAAATTTGAATTCTGGGACGAAGAGCACATAATGAACCTCAAGATTTTGAATAAGACATATACTGCCTGTATGAGTAATTTTACTAAGATTTCCATTGGTAAGTTTAACATAATTTTATTTGCTGCATTTAACAACGTTATTCCCGAACAAAGAGAAATTAGCAGTGATGTGTTGGTTTGCACCTGTGTCAATTATCCATATAGATTTACTAGTTATATCATCAAAGGACATATTAACACATATACATGCAATGTTAGTGGATGGACCAGCCTTTTGTCCTTCTTTAGCTGAATCTTCGATTAGTTTCATTATTTGCAGATACTGTTGAGATATAAAGGAAGTGCAGCTCCATTCTGACATTCATTTTGGTGATTGTTGTCATCACTCATCTATGACAGTATTCTCCTCTTCCTTGATTACTCCTACCCCAGGATCCTCTTCTTCCTCATCTCCTTCCTCTTCCCCTTCCAGGTGGATAGCCTATAACTTTATAGCAAGTTTTTTTGATCTGACCATTGAAATTGCAAAGCTCACATTTTAATTGACTTTTTTTTTTTTTTCTGTAGGAGGATTATTGGCCTTGCTCACAACATTCATGGTTAGAGCATTGCTTTCTTGGTTGGAGGATTGGGATCCAATACTCCTTTGGCCTTCCTCATTGCAGATAAGGGAAAAATCTTGGTTTTCTGAAGGTAAGGAAGTCATCATCAAGATTTGTGATCTACTGTTGTTGTAGCAATCATTTACTCCATTAGGAATGTCATCATCTTAAGTTTTTGAGTAAATTCTGCATATTCTTTAGATACAATATTCATCCCATAGCTATTGAAGTTGGACTAATAATCTGTAATCAAATTCGAATCTTGTGCCTTGGTGTTGATTTGTCTTAACAACATGTACATCACATCAGACCCCATTTACTTTGTCGAACCTTTCTCTCAAGTCATTCCATATTGAGGAGGCAGTTTCACAGTACACACCTCATGTACAAGTTCTCTAGATAATCATCTTGTGATTCAAGACTTGACAAGAGCATTACATCTTTTCCAAATAAAGATAGGAGCTTCCTCTCCCGGATTAGCACATTCGCCTATAATGAAGCCAATTTTATTTTTTTGCTTTAGAGTCTCATCTCACGGCTTCATATCTTGTAGTTTCTACTTCCTTTAGGGTTTCGGATACAAAATTGATATTGGGAGAAACCGAGAGGGATATGTGCATGTGTTTTGAAAAATGAACTTTGCTGGAAATGTTAAAAGTTAACGTTTCAGGAACCAGAGATGTTATGAATTTATGATGTATCGGATGCCAGCGTTTAAACACTGACAACAATAAGGTTCGATTCCCAGCGTTTAAATGCTGGGAATTCATCTGCGAATGGACTCTATTTTTATCTTTGATTTATATCAATTCTTGGGATAAAGAAAAGAGATGCTTAAACTAGAGATTGGGGAAAAAAATTAGATGAGAGTTTGAAATTAGTTTTATTTCAAGGCTTGAAAATATTTAAGAAAAGGAGCAAGTTAATCTTGCATGATTGTATTCAACATCTTCAACGAAACTTCAATCGAGACTAGAGTTTTTTCTTTACCTCTCCTTTTAATTATTGTTGATATGTTAATTTTAATTATGTTTATTGCTTGCCTCTTTAATTTCATGGAGTAATTTCTTTTATTCTAGAATTGAGGGTGACCCAATAATATGTTATTAAATTAATTTACGTTTTTCTTGATTTCGTGAATGCGTATGCTTATGATTTCTTGTGAATTTGCTGACCACTTATTTGCATTATCATGATATTAGGTGAAAATTCTGAAAGGTGACATCTTGATATTGGAACCCAAGAAATTGAACCTAGATTTCTAAATCATGAAAGTAGGTTAGATCTTTTGAGGAATCCATACATTATCATATAGATTAATGAATTTAAATTAAGGCTAATCATCACGAAAGTAGATGGTTGATTAATTTATATATGCTATTATACATTGAAAGAAGATAATAATTAAAATTGGATAATGTCCTTCATAAGGCTATGTACAGCAGCTAGTCAAATTTTCACCTTCTCTTCCCTGCCACATCAGATATCCTACCACATTCCCTATCACATTCCTTTCAACTCCACAGCAGCTAGTCAATTAATTTTTTTTTACTTTCTCTTTCATCCACATTACTAATTTTAATAATTAATTTATAGTTACAATTAATTTTAATAAAAATTAATTTTATAATTTTTATATTTATTAATTAAATATTTAAAATATTTATTTTTTAATAAAATATTAATTTTGAAATTATTGAAAACGTTCAAGAAAATATTAATAAAATGATAAACAAAGTACATTATTGAACAAATGACACAAACTTGGTGTAAAAACCTCTAAAAAAATTTGGTGTCCAAATGACACAAACTTAGGCTCTATTTATAGAGCTTGAAAAAAGAAAAATAATGGTGAATTTTTTTTTTTTATTATTTTGCATAATTAATACTAAAAAAACGATTTAAAAAAAAGGAGGAAAAAAATAAAGATGGGACACGTGGCAGCGTCCCATTGGTTGCCTTTTTTGTTTTGTTTTTCTTATAATTTAATTGGGCCCCACACTCCGAATTCCCCTTCAATTCCTTGAAGTCAAATTTTCCCTACCAAAAAATTTTCCTACCAAATTCCCCTACTACTAAATCACTCAATTTCATTTCCCCTCCATTTTCCCCCCAAATTCACCCACTGATGTACATAGCCTAAGTAGCATTCACGTTAATAGTGGAACATAATCAAATAGATAACGTTTATTGTGGTGAATTCTGATTCTAAAATTTTTAATCATTCGTTTAGAACTCGTTTTTGAATTCTTGCTTTACTTTTGCTATTTAATATTTACACCAAATAATCATTTAGTTTAGATTACAAATACGTGAAGGAATTAGTACTTAATTATCTAGTTCTTGTTGGAATGATATCTTTAGTACTACACGGAAGCCGTGCACTTGCCAGTTATTGTATTTCCCAGCATACCCATATCCTCTTTTTATCACCATATGTTTATTTTATCAACAAATGCCTTCTCATCGTTAATTAATTATGCGCCTCAATAAATTTGATCTTAATCTTTTCCATATTAATATATTTTTTATTTTTTTCCTTGCGTTCATTACATTAACTTTTGATTGTTAATCTTTCTTGTATAAGAATTATGTTCTCGTATAATAGTTTTCACCTTGGGTTGATTTGCATATAAGTTGGATCAATGAGATTTATAGTTCATTTGAGGCTTCACTTATTATTTTACTATATGAAGGGCTACTATATTAATTGTCTTTTTTTGTTAGAAAATTAATTTGAAATTAATTAATCAAATCCATTTGGGATGAATGAGATTTTTTAAATGAATTTTATTAACTGATCGTCTATACAACCAATCAAGTTTTACATAAATAATTGTTCGCACCAATAGTTAACTATGATTGTCAAAATCTTAGCCAAGTCATTCTTTTGATCGTCTATACAACCAATCAGCTGTCGCGATTTTACAGAAATAATTGTTCGCACCAATAGATAATGATGATTGTCAAAATCTTAGCCAAGTCATTCTTTTGATCGTCTATATAACCAATTAGCTGTTGCGATTTTACAGAAATAATTGTTCTCACCAATAGTTAACGATGATTGTCAAAATATTATCCAAGTCATTGTTTTGTCCTTTCTTAAAATTGAACTCAAAACATGTATTTTGTTTGTCTATTCTTGAAACTTGTAGTGTTATTATCATGAGTAATAGAGCAGAATTTAGCCAAGACGTAAACTATATAACCGAACTAGATGATCAGAATAAGTAATATTTTATGAAACATTCACTTCGTATACAAGGTAAGATTTGATGGGTGGTTCGGGTCACGAGTTGGATATCCACGAGACCAGATCCGACCCTATGAGAAACGTGGACCACTAGTTTTTGAATAGATGTCAGCTCAGTGTTGAACCAAATGTCCCATCATGAATAACGGAATCGAAAAACTATAAATACTGCATTTAAAGCTCATTGGGGGAACGGATGTAAGACCTATCTCTACGACCTGCAATATTTTGATATACCACACTTTAAACTTAGAACTACATTAGACTTGATCCCATTCGAGGTATGTAGGCAGTTTGTTATACGAGTACAGTCTAAACATCATAACACTAATATTTGACTAGATCAATGAGAAACAAATTATTGTATTTTGGAAGACGATTATCATATTCGATAAACGATAATATCATCTTAAAAAAGCGAGTTTGACTCGTATCTTGACTTTTTCCTTGTAACATTTAATTATTGTATTCTCCCACATTCTCTACAAGTAAATTGTTGGATAGTTTGTTTCATAAACAATTTTGCTAGAGAGAGAGAGTAAGAAGTTATGCATGGTTGTGTTTCTTGATCACATATCAAATTTTTGGATCATCAAAAAATAAAAACTAAAACAATTATCTCAAATCTAAATCCTACAACATATTCTTTGATATAACTACTCAACATTTTGATCACAATCACGTCATACTTTCTTTCTTAATAATTATTTTTTTTTCTTTTTTTTTTAAACGAGGGAAAACCCGCAGCCGCTACCTTTCGGGCGCGTACTGGGTAAACCTCACTCTTGTGTAATAGCCTGCAAACCACACAAGAGAGATAAACCAGCCTAGGTTGCCAATAGCTGACAGGCTCAGAAGGCAAATAACCTGTGACCAAGGCCACAGAATTCAGATGCCCTACCAACTCTACCAGGGGTTGCCCCAATAATTATTTTTTATTAAATTATAAGTAATTATTTTGTACAGAAAAATAAAATAAATAAAATGGGTATTTGATAGCATTATATCTTTTAAAATATTTGATTGAAGATTTTTAGGAATTAGTTTACACATTTTTAGCATTGTGATTATCATAAAAATATTCTTTTCATCATTGCACTTTCCTAGTTTAGCTTACATCTTTTGTAAATAAAGGGGTTTCTTGTACATATTGTAATCATCACAAAAACAATAGAGAATTCATATATAATTCTTATATCTTCCTTTTAGCATTTCCTTCATGGTATCAGAGCCCACAATTGATACCTTATCTTTTTTTTCACAATCACAACACACACACTAACAATGGCAACATCACAAAATTCTTCTCAGCCGACGCACATGACAAACATCACAAGTTTCATTACAATTAAATTGGATTCTACAAATTATCTACTTTGGAAAAATCAAGTGGAAGATGTATTACTTACATGCGACTTGTTTGGTTACATTGACGGATCGATTACAACACCAAATGATATATCAACACAAGAGTATCAAATTTGGCGAAAACAAGATAGATTGGTCAAATGTTGTCTTTCTGCTTCACTCTCTCTTGGAACGCTCCGCTTTCTCTTGGATGTCATACCTCAAGAGACATGTGGGTTGCTTTTGAAACCCACTTTTTGCAACAATCAAAATCCCAATGATCACTTCTTCGTCAGAAACTTCATACTATTCGAAAAGAAAATTTAACAGTGTCAGAGTTCCTTACCACCATTGCTTCGACGGCCCAAGAAATTGTTACCATTGGTGATAATATTCCTAATGCAGACCTTGTTCTTTTCGCTCTTAATGGACTTCCCACTGATTATGCACCATTCATCACTACAATTGAGAATAACAATCAAAGGCTCACCTTTTCTGACTTTCGTGCAAAACTGTTGGTGCATGAGCAACGACTTGCTTCATGCAACATCACGGTGCCGTCGCACACTGAGACTACTTACAATACCACTTATGGCAGACGAAACTTCAGTAACCGTGGTTGGGGTAGAGGACGATGGAACCACTCTCAATCGCATCACAAAAATCATAGTTATTTAAACCCCAATTTTACCAATTCTTAATCACCGCACACATATACACTAACCAACCCAATTACCCGTAACATTGGTCCTAGAGGTAATCAAACCCACTATTCACACACACAAACCCCAAAGCCTAATTTAAATGATGTCCAATGTTAAATTTGCTGGAAACCTGGACATTTTGCTTCCAAATGTCGTTTTCGAAAAGCAGAATCACGAAACGATAACCACAAATTATTATAACACCAACACCCTCCACACCGCCTTCAATACCATGAACCTTCAATAACCCAACTCTGAAGCCACATCCCTTACATCTAGTGACATTGCTGAATGGCTCCCTGACACTGGTGCTTCAGCTCACATGACCCCTGATCCACTGATTGTTGAATCCGTGACACCGGATCAAGGTAAAAATCAGGTGATTGTCGGTAATGGTAATACTTTACCTATCTCTTTTTGACACACACCCTAAAACACTTCGTATTCGTAATATTTTAATTGTGTCATGCCTCACTGCTAATCTTTTATCTGTTGTCAAATTTGTTAAAGATAATTCATGTCTTATTGAGTTTAACCCATTTGGTTACATTGTGAAGGATCTAAAAACCAAGATTCCGCTTCTCGCGGGTAAAATCCACAAAAATCTCTATCCCCTTTGCATTTCAAAAATCCAGTTGCTCTTACCGTTAAAGAAGTTTCTCCTAATATATGGCATCAACGCTTAGTACATCCTTGTCAAACTACTCTTTCAAAATTATCAAGTCTTTTACCAAATAAATTAAATGTAATAAAACCATGTATTTCATGTTTTCAAGGAAAAAACACTAGTCTTTCTTTTCCTTTATCTTCGCGAGTCTCTACAAAGCCATTGCAACTTATTCATTATGATATTTGGGGACCATCACCGTCTCTCTCCTTTTCGAGTTATCGATATTTTATTATTTTTATTGATGATTTTAGTCGATACACCTGGATTTATCCCTTAACTCACAAATCCCAAGCTCTTCAATGTTTTCAAAATTTTAAAGTTACAAATGAAAATCTTTTCTCCTCCTCAATCAAAGTTTTTCAATGTGATGGCGCTCCCGAACTCACGAAAGGCGTATTTCCCTTTTTCTCGCAACTCATTGTATATCTTATCGCATTTCATGTCCTCACACCCCACAATAAAATGGTCTTGCAAAACGAAAAATCAGACATATCACCAACACCGGCCTTGCTCTCCTTCTCCATGCTTCTCTACCAAAATCATATTGGTTTGAAGCATTTTCTACTTCCGTGTACCTTATTAATCTTCTTCCTTCTTCTGTTACGCAACATACTTCTCCATATGAACTTCTTTTCAACACAAAATCTAATCTTTCTCACCTTCGTGTCTTTGGTTGTACGTGCTTTCCTTTTCTAGGCTCCACTCGCACCGATAAACTCTCTTCAAAATCTACCCCATGTGTCTTCATAGGCTTCTCTCCAGTTCATAAAGGCTACCGATGCTTCGATCCTAAAATCCAAAAACTCTATATCTCGCCATGTTCGATTTCTAGAGACCAAGTTTCCGTATGCCTCCACTCTGCATGATAACTCCCATTCTTCTCAAAACTCTCAAGTTATCACTATTACTTGTCACTCTTCCCACAACTCCACCACCATCTCAAATGTCTTTACCCCTAACATCACTACCACCACCACCCTCACTACCCTCAACATCAACACCACCACCACCACCATCCTCACTACCTTCAACATCACCACCATTATCACCTTCACATCCCCGACATCCTATGATCACTCGTGCCCGTGATTGTTCCTGTCTTCCTCGAATCTTCCCTGACTATGTCACCTATAACTCCATTGCTCACTCTTCTAATGATTCTAATGATCTTGATCCCACTTCTTTCACTCAAGCCGATAAATTTTCTCATTGGCGTCAAGCTATGCTTGATGAGTTCAATTCTCTCCATCGTAATCAAACTTGGTCCCTTGTTCATCCACCATCAGTGCTAATATTGTCGGTTATAAATGGGTCTTTAAGACAAAAAGGAAACCCGATGGTTCTCTTGATCGCTATAAAGCCCGTCTTATTGATGTGGATACGACGAAGGACCCATTAGATATAATGATCTAAGAACCCAACGTATAAATGAGAATCTCCCCAAAATCGAAAATCTGGTTTGATCTTATATAGAGCTTAAAAACCTCGACCCGTTGGCTATAGGATGAGCCAAGAACCTCGGTATGTTGAACGCCACAAGATCTTGCTCAAGAATCTTGATAAGTTCTCAAAAGAAAATACTCTCACAAGAGATAGTAAATTCAAAGGAATTTTTGTACTTAAAATGTTGATGGTTTACAATTGTTTACATGGCCTATTTATAGGCTACAAAAGACTCTTAAGATGCTTGAAAACATCTTGATTACACTTTTGACCACTTTTATCCTAAACATCTTGATGACACTTCTTTTACCACATTTATTCATTCAAAGACTAGTCAAAAGATCCCTTGATAGTACACTATGTTCTAGGATTCCTTTAAGCACTAAAACAATACATTTTATTATCTTGAAGAGACACTTTTATATGCCTTTGGAATATGGACGAAAATCCTTCAACTTGGGCCTTAATTTGGATAAGAAAATAAGCCCAACTCATCCTTCAACTTGGGCCTTAATTTTGGATAAGAAAAAAGCCCAACTCTTCATTAAAACTCTAGCCCACCAACTTGAATAATATTCATCATTTGGCCCATTGAAGAGGCCTCTTGGACTTGTTCTTTTATTTTAGCTACAAGAACCATCATGGCTTCCTTGATCTTCTTAGGCCATGCTCTTGTAATTGGCCCATCTTTCATGATCAAAGGATCCGTCTTGTTTGTATGGTTTTGCATGGGTAGATATCCATCACTTCTCGCCAAAGGTTACCATCAATCTCCTGGTATTGACTACACTGAATCATTTAGTCCGGTTATTAAACCAACCACTATTCGTCTCATTCTTACTTTTGCTCTTACCAAAAATTGGTCTATTCGACAATTAGATGTTAATAATGCTTTCCTCCATGGCACTATTCAGGAACCAGTCTACATGAGTCAACTGCCTGACTTCTTTGATCCTCACAAACCCCATCATGTGTGTCTTCTTCAAAAAGCCCTCTATGGTCTTAAACAAGCCCCTCGAGCTTGGTTTCATCGATTAAGCCAAAAACTTCTTAATCTCAACTTTACTCAATCAAAATCCGACACCTCTCTTTTTATACAATACACTCCTTCCAACACGACTTACCTTTTAATTTATGTGGATGATATCTTGGTTATAGGTTCTTCTCAATCGTTTACCACTTGTCTCATATATGACCTCAACACGGCCTTCTCGATAAAAGATCTTGGCCTTCTCCATTATTCCTTGGTATTGAAGCCACAACAACACATAATGGCATTCTCTTAACCCAAACCAAATACACTAAAGACCTCCTCGCCCGCACACACCTTGACTCCTCTAAGTCGGTTCCAACACTCATGGCCCCATCCTTACCCGTTTCCAAGAATCATGGCACGCCATTGTCTAATCATACGGAGTATCGAAGCACAGTTGGTGCTCTACAATATCTTTGCCTCACTCGCCCTGATATTCAGTATGCAGTCAATAAGGTATCCCAATTTCTTCATTGCCCTACCGACATTCACTGGTCTGCGGTCAAACGGATTCTTCGATACCTGCGATCTACACCATCTCATGGCATTCACCTAACAAAAGCCACCTCACTTGATCTACAACCCTATTGTGATGCTGATTGGGCTGGCTGTCCAGATGACCGGCACCCCACTTCCAGTTATTGTATTTTCTTAGGGCCTAATCTTATCTCATGGAGTGCAAAAAAACAACCTACCGTTGCTCGATCGAGCACCAAGGCTAAACTCTATTGGATTTAAAATACCACGTTGCTTAGCGAGATTGACTTATCTCATCTAAAACCTACATTATAGTGTGACAATCTTGGCGCTACCTTTTTGGCGGCAGATCCTGTTTTTCACACTCGTACAAAGCACATTGAGATAGATATTCATTTTGTTCGAGACTTGATCGCCAAAAAGGCCCTCTTTGTTCAACATATTTCTACACATGATCAAACTGCTGATGTCATGACAAAACCTCTTTCCAATTCGACTTTTCATCGACTTCGTGATAAGCTCACAGTTGATTGCACCCATAAGCTTGAGGGGAGATGATAGCATTATATCTTTTAAAATATTTGATTGAAGATTTTTAGGAATTAGTTTACACATTTTTAGCATTGTGATTATCATAAAAATATTCTTTTCATTATTGTACTTTCCTAGTTTATCTTACATCTTTTGTATATAAAAGGGTCTCTTGTACATATTGTAATCATCACAAAAACAATAGAGAATTCATATATAATTGTTATATCTTCTTTTTAGCATTTTCGTCGTATTTGTGATTTTAGAAATTATATATAAGCAAACGTACGAACGTGTAGATTTCAATCATGAAGCTCTGATTTCTCTCTGCCTCTCTGCATTTAATTTTGGGAGCTCACCGCCTCTTGCTCTCTTCTTTTCTACATATAATATTGTTTACACTTTTTATCATTCACACGTCTCTTTCGAGGTCTAATGAAATTTAAAAGAATTACGTAATATATGCTTTTAAATTTATTGTAATTTTATAGTTAAGAATGTTATTTTTAAGATTGATTTGATTATTCAAAAAGAATACAGTTAGTCACCACGAGCCTTAATTGAATGGTCACTATGGAAAAATATTTTGTAGAGATTTTTTCTTGATAAAATTTGTTTGGTTAGCATATTATAAGAGTTTCTAAAAAGCATAAATCAAAATTATAGTTTATTTTCTTACATTTTCAAGGTTTGTCAGTACACTTATTTATTAAAAAGATATTTCCGACTACATCTCAGATATTGAAAATTAAATCATAGACATATTCTAATATTAAATAATACAACGTGCAAAATAAAATCCATTTTACTTATTTTTTATTTCTAAATTGATGAGTTTGATTAATGTATGTTTATGAAAAATTACCTCTAAACATCAATCCAAATAAATTTCTTACAACAAAAAATATAAAATATCATTATAATCATTACATGATATTCTCTAAAAAAAACTTAACCAAATACACATTTAAGTTTAACACTACATTTTTTATTCCTAATTTTTTTCGCTTTTATCATAATTGTTTTAGATGGATATGTCGTCTGATTAAAATTATCCAAATAATTTAATTTTTTCTATACATTTTTCATCCCGCTTAATTAAGTAAGTCGAGCTTGTAATCTCTTGAGTTTAAGTTTGGATTGGACTGTTTTGATTCATCCTTTACCAACTACAAACAAGGTCTATGAGAATGATTAGAACATTGAATAACTTGATTTTTTTTACCATTTGTCTCCTAAATGTATAGTTCATAAGTTTATTTTGTTTTCGGGAAGATTAATCGCATCAAAAAGGATAAAGTACAAAAAAAAAAAGCATAAGGTATTGTCGTATCAAAACGCCAGCCAAATAACAACTAGTGAACCCAACCTCAGAATACCGTGGCATGAAAGAATATCAAAGTTTGGCCTACAAAGATTTAATAATATTGTTAAATATTACTTTTTTGGGCTTTTTATAATATTATTTAAGTGAGCAACCAATTGTTAAATATAGACATAAGGTGTCAATTGGGCCTACCTGCCTGGGGCCGGTAAAGGTGAAGAGTGGCTAGGTTTTTTGGGCCAGTCTTAATCGACTTGGGTCAGGCTGGTTCGGCTCATAATGGGTCTGACCCATTAATTTTTTAATATTTGTGTCGAACATAAAAGAAACAAATTAGAAGGATGTAAGTGGAGCAAAGTAAAGTTTATGTTTTTACAATGGGCTTAAAACATATTTTTAAATAGGCCACAAAATTCACAAATTGGATCGAAATAAGAATAACAGAACATGAAAATTGGAAATGGTGAAAGAATTGGGGTGGTGGGTGAATAAAATAGTTGGTAGGGCTTCTAGGTTTTTTTTTTTTTCATTTTAAATGAACATGGTCTAAGAAATTAACTAAAAATTAAATTAAAATTGGTCTATACAATTAATATGAGAAGAGCAACATATTTATAATATGACCTTCTTAACGCAATAATATTGTATTCAAGTAGACATGATTTATACATAAATTTAATTTCAGTGATATTTATTTGTAAATATGAACTTACTGCATGCATGTATATATTGAACATATTATAAAATATTTATATTTATTGATAAGTAAAATACTAATAATATATAGTCCGTGTCATTTGATATTTTTTGACAATGTACGACCAACTAAACCATTAATCCAATATCCAATTGATTATCCGGTTCAATTTACGGTCCAATCTAAAAAAAATTTATAGTAGCCTACACTAATGATTTCGATTATATAACACGATCATAACCATTCGATTTTAACAGGACAAAATCTATGTAAACCATCCTCAAAATCAATCTTTAACTTGGTGGGATTTTTCTCAAGCAAATTATAACATCATGTGTGTGTGTCATAAGTTGTATGCTGAAGGCTTAGAATTTGAAACACACTTTGATTTGAAGCCTACTAAAAGAACCAATCTTAAAGCCTCAGTATACTATATGCATTTTCTACTCCAAACAACTTCATTTCAAAGCAACACATTAATTATACAAAACCTACATCTATAAAAGCCCTCCAAAGATCTCTTTTCTTCTCATCATCAAAAACCAATATTTCCTCCACTCTCATCTCTAGCAATGGCTTTCTCTTCATATTCCAAGCTATTTTTTCTAGCAATTTTCATGTTATTTTCTTTCATCACATTCACTTCTGCACGGGATTTCTCGATCGTGGGCTACTCACCGGATGATCTAACGTGCATCGACAAGCTCATAAACCTCTTCGAATCGTGGCTAGACAAACACGGTAAAAAGTACGAGAGCCTCGAGGAGAAGTTGCATAGGTTTGAGATATTTAAGGATAATTTGAAGCACATTGATGAGAAGAATAAGGTCAATAATAACTACTGGCTCGGTTTGAACGAATTCGCAGACTTGAGCCACGACGAGTTCAAGAAAATGTACTTGGGGCTCAAGGCTGATCAACTTCCCAACAGAAATGAGTCTCCTGAAGAATTTAAGTACAGGGATTTTGAGAACTTGCCTAAATCTGTGGACTGGAGAAAGAAAGGAGCTGTTACAAGGATCAAGAACCAAGGATCATGTGGTATGTGTTTGAATAATTTTGAAAGCATATAAAAGTTTAGGGCTGTGTGTAACTTGAGTGGACATGAAATGCAGGAAGTTGCTGGGCTTTTTCGACTGTGGCCGCGGTTGAGGGCATAAACCAAATCGTGACAGGAAATTTAACAGAATTGTCCGAGCAAGAGCTGATTGACTGTGACACATCTTTCAACAATGGCTGCAATGGAGGCCTCATGGATTACGCCTTCACATATATCGTCTCCAATGGTGGCCTTCACAAGGAAGAAGACTACCCCTACCTTATGGAAGAAGGAACTTGTGAACAAAACAAGGTAATCAAAAGCTTTAACAAATCATAAACGAATAAATCCACGACAATTTTCGTTAAAAAAAAAAATAAAATGTTTCAGGATGAAGCAGGACGAGTCACCATTAGCGGTTACCATGATGTACCTGCAAACGACGAGAAAAGTCTGTTGAAAGCACTAGCAAACCAGCCACTCAGTGTGGCTATTGAAGCCTCCGGTAGAGATTTTCAATTCTATAGCGGGGTATGTACTATGTAGTATAGTTTCTCTTTCGTTCCAAATCCAAATAGTCGTCTTCTTATTCAAACTCTTTTACTTACTAGATTATCTGATGATCAATTGTGTTTTCGTACGTAGGGTGTGTTTGATGGGCATTGTGGAGCTGAGCTGGATCATGGAGTGGCAGCCGTTGGATATGGAACAAGCAAGGGATTGGACTACATTATTGTGAAGAACTCATGGGGACCAAAATGGGGAGAGAAGGGTTTCATAAGGATGAAGAGAAACACTGGAAAGCCTTCTGGGATGTGTGGCATTAACAAGATGGCCTCTTTCCCTACTAAAACCAAGTGAACCAACACATAGTTACTATTGTCACTTCTCACTGTTCTGTCTAATGTCTTCGTTTTCAAGAAAATTTGATGTTTTTTAAGAAATAAGAATCTTTGTTTTGTCTTCGGACAATTGTATCAGGTTGTTTGGAGAAACATTATGCTATTGTTATGTTGATCTTTTGAAATATGCATTTTCGTAAATTTGGGCTCAAAATGTCGAAACTTCACTTGAAGTCCGGTTTCACAGATTTCGAACCGAAATGTTGACCAAAACACCAAAATTCATGTAATAAGGATAAGTGTTTCGGTACATCATACATTCATAACATCTCTGGTTCCCTAATGTTGGAGTAAACCAAAAATCCATTTAATCAAGCTTAGTCAACAATGTCTTTCAAAATTATAGTCCGAGTCAACAATGTCTTTCAAAATTATAGTGCAAGAGTCACCTTGTATTTTGTATTTTCAATTATTATGTGTTGACCCTCATGTCACCCTAGTAGTATAAGTAGAGATCTTTAGATGGCATTTGTAAAGCCAAAAAAAAAAAAACTTGAGAAATATAATCTCAGTCTTTCATAGCCTTCAAAATATTGTCTTCTCTCATTTCCTACAAACACTTCAAAATATTATCTTCTCCCATTTCCGACAAACTGGTACCAGAGCCAGTTTATTTAAAATGCCAAACAATCTTGTTTCCCTTGTTCCTCGATTCAACGGTGAGAAGTTTGATTATTGGAGCAACCTAATGAAGCTGTGTCTTGAATCTCAAGATTTATGGATCTGGTTGAAGAAGGTGCTGGTGCGTCGGAAGATGAATCTCAACTCACTATCGTCCAAAAGGATTTGTTGAAAAGCAAGAAACAAAAAAATAGAAAATCTCTCTTCCAAATTTACCAAGCATTAGAAATTCCTGTTTATGAGAGAATTTCAAAAGTTGCAAGTGCACAAGAGGCATGGAAAATATTAGATACAACATATTCCGGGCAAGATCAAGTGAAGAAGGTTCAGTTACAATCGTTGCGGGCAGAATTCGAAAAGTTGGAGATGAAAGAAAATGAAAAGATATCAGAGTATTTTACTCGTCTCTCTTCCATTGTAAATCAGATGACATCTAATGGAGAAGTCGTGGAGACTCAACGAGTTGTTGAAAAAATTCTACGACGCTTGCCAATTAAATTTGACCATATTGTGGTTGCCATTGAAGAATCAAATGATCTTTCTTCAATGTCTCTTCAAGGTTTGCAAGAAAGGTTGGAAGCGCACGATGCAAGAATTTTGCAAAGAAGTATTCAAACAAATTCTTCGCATGATCAAGCTTTAAAGTCTCAATTCACATCCATGAAAAGTCAAGGCTCATCTCGTGGACATGTCAAAGGCCATAACGGAAGTGGTGGAAAATATTTCTCAAATCAACAAGGCCAAAATAGAAGAAATGAAGAATCTAAAAGATGTGAGAAATCATCATTTCATAACTCTAAAAGAGATAAAGGTTGTGGTACTTACAAAGGGTCAAAACCTTACTTTGAGTGTAATTATTGTCATAAGTTGGGGCATAAAAAAAATGAGGCATAAAGAAAATGATTGTTGGGAAAAATTTCCAGAAAAGAAACCATTGGCTGGTTTTATGTATAATAAATGTGAAAATTCAGAATTTTTATTGATTGCTACTGATGGAAGTGTTGAAAATATATGGTACTTGGATAGTGTAGCCAACAGACATATGACGGGAAATAAAAATTTGTTTTCTACTTTGTGGAAGCTAATAGCGGTCAAGTTACTATTAGAGATGCCAAGTCATACAATATTCAAGGTGTTGGTGAAATCTCTTTCAAAACAAAGACCGGGAAAATCAAAAAAATGTTAGAGGTACTTTACGTACCGGGTTTGAGGAGTAATCTGCTCAACGTTGGTCACTTACTACGGAAAGGATTTGATTTTCAATTCATCGGAGAAATGTGCACCATGAAGAAGAACAATCAACATATTGCAAAGATTGCTTTGGGAACAAACAATTTATTTCCTATCAAGCTTGATGTTATCAATGACTCATGTTTTGTTGCGGCTTCAAACAATGAAGTTTCAAAATTATTGCATGACAGGTTTGGACATCTAAATTTCGAAGTTTAAAAGAGTTGTCCGTGAAAGGCATTGTTCAAGGATTGCCTAAAATTGAGGTGCTTAATGAATTATGTGAGGAATGCCAATTGGGAAAGCAACATCGTGAATCTTTTTTATCCAAATCTAAATGAAATTCTCAATCACCTTTAGAGCTTGTCCACACTGATCTCTGTGGACCAATGCAAGTACCATTGTTGGGAGGCAGCGGTACTTCTTGTTGTTTGTTGATGACTACACAATAAAAATATGAGTGTATTGTGTAAAAGAAAAATCAGAAGCCTTCTCTTGCTTCAAAGAGTTCAAGTTTCAAGTTGAAAAATATTTGGACTTTCAAATTAAGAATTTGATGAGTGACCGTGGTGGAGAATTCATGTCTTCTCAGTTTGAAGACTTCTATCGAAATCATGGAATCCATCGTGAATTAACAGCCACGTACTCACCTCAACAAAATGGTGTTGTGGAGCGCAAGAATCGAACGATAATGAACATGGTGAGATGCATGTTGAAGAAGAAAAGTATGCCAACATGTTTCTGGGCCGAAGCGGTTTTTTGTGCCGTTAACTTGATTAACAGGTCACCAACAAAGAACTTGGATGATTCTACTCCAAATGAAGTCTGGTATGGTAAAAAACCAAATGGTAATCACTTGAAAACTTTTGGTTTTCTTGCATTATCTCACATTCCAAATGCTTTGAGATCAAAGCTCGATGATAAATGTGAGAAATGCATATTCATTGGTTATAGCCAAAAAACTAAAGCTTACAAGCTTTACAATCCAAAGACGAAAAAAATTGTAATTAGCAAGGATGTTTGCTTTAAAGAAAATGGTTGCTATGAATTTTCAGAATCTTCTAAATTTTCCGGATGGCAAACTCTTAATTTTGAAGAAGAAATCTTTGGAGCATAATGATGATGTTGGAAATGAAGAAATGCAACCTGAAAATAATGGAGTTGAACGAGTGCAAAATTCACCGCCAACGGAACAAAAAAGAACAAGATCTTTGAGAGAGATTTATGATGCAACTAAAGAAGTGACCACAACTGATCATGTATACTTTGCATTCTTTGCAGGAGAAGATCCAGTCACTTATGATGAAGCATCAAAAGATAGAAAATGGGGATGCAATGAAAGAAGAAATCAAGTCTATTGAAAAGAACGACACATGGGAGCTTACTTTGTTACCTTCACACAAATCTGCCATCAGTGTGAAGTGGATATTCAAGACTAAAACCAATCTTGATGGCTCCATCAACAAGTACAAAGCACGATTAGTTGCAAAGAGGTACAAGCAAAAAAGAAGGCAAAGATTTAAACGAAGTATTCACTCGTGTTTCTAGACTTGATACTATTCGGTTAGTAATATCTCTTGCTGCTCAAAATGGTTGGAAAATATTATAAATGGATGTAAAATCAGCTTTCTTGAATGGCTATCTTCAAGATGAGATTTACCTTGAGCAACTTCCTGGTTTCATTAAAAAAGGTGAAGAAGAAAAGGTGTATAAGCTGAGAAGGCGTTATACGGGCTGAAGTAATCACCCCGTGCATGGTATGAACGAATAAATGAGTTTTTCTTAAGGTGTGGCTTTGAAAGATGTCCTTTTGAGCATACCTTTTACATCAAAAAAAAATTCAAAAGGAGGCTTTATGATCGTGAGTCTATATGTCGATGATCTCATCTTTACTGAAGATGATGTGGAGATGTTGTCAAATTTTAAAAATTCTATGATGAATGAATTCGAAATGATAGATTTGGGAGAATTGCATCATTTTCTAAGCATAAATGTGCAACAATACAAAAAGGGCATATTTATCTCTCAAGAAAAATATGCAACACAACTGGACAAGTTTAATATGAAAAATGCAAATTATGTTTCAACTCATTGTCTCACATGCCTTAAAATAAGCAAGAACGGTGAAGGAAAGCTTGTGGATCCAAAGCATATTCATCTGCGATTCCATTTTCTAAGAGAACTTGTTCGCGAAGGAGAAATCAATCTTAAATATTGTCGAAGTGAGGAACAAATTGCTGATATCTTCATAAAGCCACTTGGAAGACCTATGTTCTCAAGAAACGTTGCTGCATTGGGAATTCGAATGAATTTTGATTTAGGAGAGGCATTGTTGTAGTAAACCAAAAATCCAATGAATCAAGTTTAGTCAACAATGTCTTTTAAAATTATAGTTCGAGACAACAATGTCTTTCAAAATTCTAGTCCACGAGTCATTTTGTATTTTGTATTTTCAATTATTATGTGTTGACCCTCATGTCATCCTTGTAGTATAAATAGAGAATTTTAGATGGCATTTGTAAGGCAAAAAAAAAACTTTAGAAATATAATCTCAATCTTTCATAGCCTTCAAAATATTCTCTTCTCTTATTTCCTACAAACAATTCAAAATATTATCTTCTCCCATTTCCAACATCTGAAACATTAACTTTTAACATTTCTAGCAAACTTCATTTTTCAAAATACATGCGCATATTCCTGTCGGATTCTCCCAATATAAATTTTGTATCTGAAACCCTAAAAGGAAGTGGAAACTACAAGATATGGAGTCGTGAGATGAGAGTGGCTCTTGAAGCAAAAAATAAAATTGGCTTCATTATAGGCGAATGTGCTAATCCGGGAGAGGAAACTCCTAATTTCTTCCTTTGGAAAATATGTAATGCACTTGTCAAGTCTTCGATCACAAGATGATTATCTCGAGAACTTGACCATTTTCCCATTTTAATGCAGTTTTGGATGGCTCGTTTGACCATCTTCTTGTCCGAATTTGACTTTTGCATCTTCTACAACATTGTAGATCCATGTCTTAAATTTACAATCCAACTTATTTTAATCTAATCCAAGTTGTATAACTTGAGTTATGATCTTTCTACCGAAATTGCCATATTGAGTTCAGAAAAGAATATATTTTATAACTTTAGGGCCTTCAAACGTTTGAATTGGATCTTGTCTTCTACATAAGACTTTTAGATATTTGTCTTAGCTTTCGAACCATATAATCATCATTAATATTGAAGGTCTATAGCTCAAGATATGATTATATTTTTTAACAACGCCAATTTATCTCCTTTCATACGTTTTTTCAGTATCATCTCGAAGTTAATGATTTTACCCCACAATCATGTAACAAACCTATTAAACGTATTTGAGGTACAAGTCATGATATAAAATAGTATAAAAATGACTAATCTTAGGCTATAAAATACGTATAATCGAGGTTTATCAAATACCATATCAGGTTCTTCTCTTTTTAAATATGTAATATATAATACACCGATTATATTAAACCTAATGTATCATAGATTTTCTCGATTATGTTACATATGGAGTTGCATGGTTTGTTATGAAAACCTTTTCTTTGAATCAGTGCTAGTGATGTAATTGGAGAAAATTGCACTGTAGATAAAAAATTTAACCTTTGGGCTGACTTGTTATATCAATTCTCATAATTATGTTATTATTGGACTCTATATTTAAATTTCTATAATATTGTTTAATGAAAATAAAAAGTATTTATAGTAGAAACTCTATAAATTAATACTCATAGGACCACCAAAATTTATTAATTGAAAGAGTTATTAATTAATCGATAAATTAATAATTATTAATTTATATATTAATTAATATTTTATTAATTTATAATGAAATAATCAATTTACAAACACCTTTCAAACTTTCACTTAATTATTATACAATGCATGTACGTATATCAAACGAATGGCCCAATTTGAAAGTACCCTTCAATCTCTCACCTTATTATGCTTCTTGTGTTCAATGTGTATCACTTTATGGATATTAAAATATATTTTCTATATAAATACAAGATAAAAATATGCTAACACAAACAAATCATACACACAACATGCCTTCCCATCTTAAAGGTGTGAATAAAACAACAATGACCGACGAGATTCGAAGAGCATTATGCAAGCACAATAAGGATAATTCAAGTCTCACTCAAAAGCAATTGCAAGAATGGGTTCTTAGTAACTATAATTTGCAGGTGAGTCAAGGGACAGTATCGAATACAATTAAGCTATCTTCAGAGTATCTCTCACTTGCTCCCGAAAGAGGTGATGTTAAGCGACAGAAACAGACAAAATTCCCTGACCTAGAAAAATATCTCTATGAATGGATTCTTCAATATCAAGAACATGTGAATATGACAAGTAAACTAATCATCGAGAAGGCGAAAAAGTTCATAAAGGATATGTATCCTGTGGATACTCCAGGCTTTACTTTTTCTATTGGTTGGCTTGAAAAGTTCAAAGTAAGATATGGAATTAAAAATTTCCGACGTTTCAGAGAGAGTGGATCAGTTGAAATGGAGGGCATGGAGGACAAATTAAAAACCATAAGAGACAAAGTGGATCAGTTTGAAATGAAAGACATCTTTAATATGGATGAAACAAGTTTGTTATTTATTATTTTATTATTTTTTGTACTTTAGTGATGTAATTATTTACATGTTTTGATCTTAAACAAATTTATTTTTTTAGACTTCAACCGGATCATTTCCTTGCAACAATGCAACTTGAAGGGAAACAACAAGACAAGGAAAGACTAATTGTTCTTATTTGTTGCAATGAGGACGGTTCAGAGAAAATTCCATTATGGATAATTGGGAAATATGCTAAACCAAGATGCTTCAAAAATGTAAACTTGAACAGTTTGAACTGCGAGTACCGTGCTAACAAACGAGCTTGGATGACTGAGGTGTTATTTGAAGAATATGTTCCAACTTGATAAGAAAATGGTTGAAGAAAAAATCTCTTGATTGTGGATAATTGCCCTGCTCATCCAAAAATTATTGAAGGATTGTGAAATGTTGATGATAGTGTTCTAAGTACATAATGAGTATAGAACACTTTTGTATAATATGTATTGCACAGAATGAATAAAATAATACAATGTACGAGTATATATACAAGAATATACGAGGCCGGGCTATACATATATGGGCCAAGAATATACAATAAAACTATACTCTAACACTCCCCCGCAATCTGAGCTGCGGGACCGACGCGAAGATTGGAACAGAGCTCGGTAAATTTAGTAGTAGGTAATGCCTTCGTGAAAATGTCAGCAATTTGGGAGGCAGTAGGAACATATTTAACGATAACATCACCGATAGCAACTTTTTCCCGGACAAAATGATAGTCAATCTCGATGTGTTTCGTGCGGGCATGGAAAATCGGATTCAATACAAGATAAATGGCACTAATGTTGTCACAATAAACACGAACCGGCTCACGAAGAAAAACACCGAGATCACGTAATAAGAAGCGTAACCAACATGTCTCTGCAACGGCATATGCAATGGAACGATATTCAGATTCGGTGCTAGAGCGAGACACAGTAGCTTGCTTCTTAGCAGACCAGGAGATGAGGTTTCCACCAAGATACACAGCGTAGCCAGTCGTAGAGCGACGACTGTCAGGACAGCCAGCCCAGTCAGAATCAGCGTAGACAGTCAAAGAATCAGAGGAAGATGAACGCAGCTGAAGGACAAACTCGAGGGTCCCACGAAGGTATCGAAGAATGCGCTTAACCATCTGAAAGTGAACAACTCGCGGCGAGTGCATAAACTGACTGACTAAAGTAACAGCGTAAGCAATATCCGGTCTGGTGTGAGTGAGGTACTGCAAGCTGCCGACAATGCTGCGAAATAATGATGGATCAGAGAAGAGATCACCCTCAAGTGCCGAAGGTGTCGATTTGGCAGATAGAGGGGATGAGACCGGCTTAAGGGCCATCATGTCAAATCGCTGTAATAGATCAGCAGCATACTTTTGTTGAGACAAAAATAAACCCTGAGAATTCCTAGTGGCATGAATCCCGAGAAAAAAATTAAGGTCACACAAGTCTTTCATGGCGAAGACGCTAGAGAAACGAGTAATCAATGATGAGAGAGCAGCAGTGTCATTTCCTGTGAGAATAATATCATCCACGTACAGAAGAAGAATAATAATAACAGAGCCAGAACGAAACACAAACATCGACATATCCGCAGAACTGGAGAAGAAACCAAGCTGAAGTAAGAATGTACCAAAGCGTTGAAACCAGGCACGCGGTGTTTGTTTCAGACCATATAAAGCTTTCTTCAACTTACACACATGAGACGGAAACTGTGGATGCACAAATCCTCGGGGCTGAGTCATAAAAACTGTTTCTGATAGATCACCATGGAGAAAAGCGGTTTTCACATCAAGTTGCCTAATCGTCCAACGCCGTGAAACTGCAATAGAAAGAACCGTGCGTATAGTAGTGGGTTTAACCACTGGGCTGAATGTTTCACCAAAATCAATTCCAGCTTGCTGTTTGAAGCCCTGAGCAACCAGACGAGCTTTGTAACGCTCAACAGACCCATCAGATCGTAATTTCACACGAAATACCCATTTGGAACCAACAAGATTTTGAGAAGGATCAGGTGGCACAAGAACCCAGGTGTGATTGGCTTGAAGAGCATCAAACTCTTCAGCCATGGCGGCCTGCCAGAGTGGATCCTTTACGGCCTGAGTGTAACATGTTGGCTCGATGGGAGGAGTGATGACAGTGAGGGATGGAATGATGCGAGGACGACGGGTACCATCGCGGGTACGAGTAACCATGGGATGCCGAGGAGGAGATGTAGAGGACGAGGAGAGTATAGGTGACACAGTATGGGACGCAAGAATGGTACTGGAGCTAGACGAGACAGGCACAAGAGCTGGTAGAGAGTTAGTGGTCACTAGATGAGATGGAGATGTAGAAGAGGGAACGTCTGATGCAGAAGGGGTAGTGTCAGTGGGTGGAGATGGAGACGATGGCTGAGGTACAGGAGGGGCCGAGGGAGTAGGAGTGTGGTGAGGTGGTTCGAGAGTACGAGGCGAAAGAGGACTAGGGCCAAGATATGGGGCAAAAGGCAGCGTGACAGTAGGAAGGGAAGAGACCGAGGTAGAGGTGGTGGAAGTCGGAGTATCTGGATAAGAAGGAAAAGTGTCCTCATCAAAGATAACATGATGACTGACGTAAATGGAACCCGTACGAGTATCGAGACAGCGATAGCCCTTATACTCAGGGGCGTAACCGATAAAGATACAAGAGACAGATCGAGGCTGAAGCTTGTGAGAAGCACGATGAGCTAAGTGAGGGTAACAAGCACAACCAAAAGTGCGAAAAGAACTATAATCCGGAAGTCGATGAAAAAGAGATTGAAAAGGCGAACGATGCGAGAGGATAGGGGTAGGGAGACGATTTATGAGATAAACAGCGGTATAAAGGGCATCAACCCAGAATGAGTGAGGAAGATTAGATTGGAGTAGAAGGGTGCGAATAAGTTCAGAGATGTGGCGATGTTTACGTTCAGCCAGACCATTTTGCTGAGGTGTATACGGACAAGCTAAGCGAAACTGAATACCAGTAGTGGAAAAGAGATTACGAACGTTTGTATTATCGAACTCACGACCACCGTCACTTTGAAAACATTTAATGCGAGTGGAAAATAAGTTTTCTACAAGAGATTTAAAATTGCAAAGAACAGAGAAAACTTCAGATTTAGCATATAATGGATAACACCACGTAAAACGAGTAAAGTCATCAACAAAAATAACGTAATATTTATAACCAGTGCGAGACTCTACAGGAGAGGACCAGACATCAGAATGAATTAAATCTAACGGTGACGAGCTATGCTTTTCAACAGGCTGAAAAGGAAGCTTGTGCGACCTACCTAACTTGCAATGTGAACAAAAGGAAACATGTTTATTTTTAAAACGTAAAAGACCATGAGAACATAAATGTGAAAAAATAGACTGGCTAGGATGACCAAGACGACGATGCCAAACATCCCCAGAAACTGCATGAGCAACAAAAGCGCAAGATGAAGACGGCGAGGATGAGGTCAAGATAGGATAAAGACCGCTAGCTGAAGGGGAGTCCAGAAGTATCTTCCCCGTATGTTTGTCCTTTAAAACAAAACCAGTAGCAGAAAACTCAATTAAGCAATCATTATCACGACAAAGCTGACGAACGGATAAAAGATTATGAGAAAGATCAGGTACGTGAAGAACATTATTGAGAGTAAGACTGTGAGTGGGTGTGCTAATAGTGGAAGAGCCAATATTGTGAATAGGTAATTGTGCACCATTACCAACCAAAATTTTGTTAGAGCCAATGTAGGGTGTAACATGTGTAAGCTTACCAGCATGAGGGGTCATATGAGCAGAGGCGCCGCTGTCTGGATACCAGGCAACATCAGAAGTATCAGCAGTAGATAGAGCTGAAAATGATTTCGGTAATTCCTCAGCGATGTAAGCATGGTTGTATCGATTTGCACATGTGAGGGCAGCATGACCTGAAATACCACAAATCTGACATAGTGAGAATTCAGAAGGAGATGGAAGTAAACCCGGACCTGGAGTAGGTGAACCAGTTAGGCCAGATGGCCGAGACGAAGAAGATAAATCAACAGGAGAATGCGATCGACGGGGCTGAGATGATCCAGGAGCCCCAGAAGGCGGCATATGAGAATGCCAAGGGTGAGATGGAGGATGGCCACGGCCACCACGACCACGACCACGTCCGGAACGAGATCCACGACCACGAGAATTACCACGTCCAGAACCACTAGAACCAGGAGAAGAGGATGCAATGAAGGCAGGGGAAGGCGAAGTGGAAACGGAGATAGTACGAAGACGTTGCTCATATTGAAGTAATTGAGCTCGCAGATCATCAAAGCTAATGAGATGAGGCTGGAGGGAGAGGGTGGTAATCAAGGATTCATAATCAGGCGGTAAACCACTCAAAGCCTGAATGACAAGGTCCATCGGGGCTATAGGAGAATTAACTGCAGCAAGGTGATCAGCAATGTTTTTAAGTTTACTAAGATATTCATCACAAGACTGATCGCCCTTCTTTAAGTTGGCAAACTCAGTTTTGTATTGGAGTTTCTTTGCAATAGATTGCTGCTGAAAGCGACGTTCAAGGGTAAGCCAGACATCACGAGCCGTGGATAGGGTAAAAACCTCCTGAATTACCGAGGTAGTAAAAGTAGCATTCATCCAGGAACGAATACTACGATCAGTCCTTAACCAAGAGTTATACGATGGATTCGGAATAGGATCACCATTAGAAGTAAAATTATACGCAGGAGGGCACACAATCGAGCCATCAACATAGCCTAATAAATCATGACTACCTAGAATTAATTCAAATTGGTAACGCCAGAGTAAATAATTATCGGAATTAAGTTTAGTAGACATGAGCGTTGGACTTGGATGTGGTGGCGTATATGAAGAAGAATTGAGAATAGTGGGATTGGGATTTGGTGGAATTGTATCTGCCGTGTGTATAGGAGAGTGGAACTTGTTATTGTAAAGTGGGGAATTTGTATTTGTTGGAGAATAAAAAATTGAAGCACTATTGGAAAGTGGATTTGGTGGAGAATAAAAAAGTGAAGCACTACTGTAAAGTGGATTTGTTGGATGTGGGTTTGTTGGAGAACAAACAATTGAAGCATTATTGTTCATAAGGGGAATAGGGGCGACGGCAGTATGGTGAAGAGTTGAGGATGGCGGCGCGACGAGAGATAAATTAGGGTTAGGGTTAGGATGAGTGTTGTTTGTGGCGGCTGGTTGATGCGCGGATAGGGGAGGACGAGCAGCAATCGCTGCGGTAAGAGAGGACAAATACGAAGTAACCGACGGCGAATTTGCGGCCATCGACAGCAATTGCGGTGGTGCAGCGGAGAGGAGGTGTGCAATGTCTTTGGGCTGAAGACTCATAGGAGGTGATAGGAGGTGATTTATGAGAGAAATAAAGTGAGATAGGGAGTCATGTGAGGCTGGTGGTGCCGACGGAGGGAGGTCGCCGGAAAACACAGAGGAAAAAGGAAATTGGGAAAGAATAGATGTTGGGGGTGACGTGACAGGAGAAGAAATAGCGGCTTCGGAGAGAGATAGAGTAGTGGCTGCCGGAGGTGAGCCCGAGGCGGAGATATCGCCGGACATGGGTGGTGGAGTGGCGGTGGTTATTGCCGTGAGGGCGGTGGTTGTAGTTACGAGATCGGAGGACCCGGTAACTGATACCATGATAGTGTTCTAAGTACGTAATGAGTATAGAACACTTTTGTATAATATGTATTGCACAGAATGAATAAAATAATACAATGTACGAGTATATATACAAGAATATACGAGGCCGGGCTATACATATATGGGCCAAGAATATACAATAAAACTATACTCTAACAGTTGAAATATTGTTTTTGCCACCAAACACAACTTCAAAAATTCAACCTTCTGACGCGGGGATTATATGAGCTTTTAAGATGCATTATCGTCGTCGATTTTATAGAAGTCTTATGGAGGGTTATGAATTAGGGGTTCCAAATCCAACAAAAATAAATGTGTTAGATGCAATTAATCTTGCAATTTCAGCATGGACTATGGATGTTTGTGCAAATACAATTGCAAACTGCTTTCGTCATTGTAAACTTCGATCAAAAGATAACATGACTTTTGAGAACTCCGATGAACAGGTAGGTGGTGAAAGAACTCAAGAAGTCCGAAATTTGATCGAAGAGTTGGATTATCGCAATGCGATGAATGTCGAAGATGTCCTGCACCACCCAGAAGAAAATGTAGTTGCACAGTTGTTGACTGATAAAGAAATTATTGAGAGCGTTATTGGAACTAATAATGATGATGAAGATGATGATAAAAGTTCTACCATGGAGCCCCTTCGCAAAACGAGGCTATTAAAGCGGCAATCACATTGAATAAGTTTTTTGTTGAGCTAGGAGATAACACCAGAAATTCTTACGATGATAAGGAAAATTAGAGACGGGATTCAAGGTGAAATTGATTTCAACAAAATACAAAAGACAATTGAGTCATTTTTCAAGAAATCTTCATAAATCATTCATATAATATGTAGTATATAAAGAATTATTAATTTATATTTTATATGGGGTCTATATAAATTATCAAAAATATATTATCTTATGATTTTAGCGAATATAAAAATTTAGCACCCTATCACCGAGTCGTCAAAAATATTATTTTAGAGAGTCTATTAAATAATCTAATATTAATTTATCGAGTTTCTATAGCATATTGTGCAATTATTTTGTACCTTTTCGTTGAAAAAAAGGGATGTAAGAAAATTGTAGCCTTAGATGCGTTAAGCTTTGATAACAATGTGTAGGAATTTAATCATATATAACTTGCAAGTTAAAAATGCAAATTCTACCAGTTATCTTCATAGTAGTACTCATTATAGGTTGAACTTTAATACCCAAATTAAAGGCACATTTAATACGACACCGATTTTCTTTTTTATTTCAAAGAATGATGTTGAAATTTGGTTTAAGACATTAGTTTTTAAATAGAGTAGACAATGTGAGTGTATCATAACAAATAATGAAGCTCTGGAAAATTTGCATTTGATAGGGTTTTTTTGTTTTGTTATCAACAAAATTAAATTACACCAACATACCCAATTGCATCCAAAATCTGATGACTTAAAAGTGATAATAAATTGAATATTATGGAATTAAATATGCAGAACCCATTATTAAATTGACAAAAAGATGAAAACGTGACTTTGGTAAATTGCACTGACAGATTGCTAAGAAAATTAATATGGCCTTTCTGGTAAGCAACGATTATATTTTGTTATGAACTGTCAACATCTCATAATCCCAATCATGAAAATAATAGCAGAGTTAATAAACTCATTTTAGATACTTAATTTTATGCATCCAGTTAAGTATCATGTCAGCCGTACAAACACATTAATTTTTCTTTTTGTGGCCCAGAATAAATATCCTTGAATTAACTATAAATAATATATAAAATAATATGATTGCAATAGTATTGAAAGAATAAACAATGAATTTCTAAATTATTTCATTAAATATTTATATACTATTGTGTTATAAATTTTTTTTTCTATTAGAAAGATACTCATAGAATTCTTCTTTTTGTCGTTGATAACTTAAATGCATCAGGACGTTAGAAATCATTCTTGTTATTTTTTGTTGGTTGCACTTTCATAAAATGTAAATAACTGACACAAAAGAAATTATGATCGTAAATATTATATAAATAAGCTTACTGTTTTAGCATATAAATAATAAAATTATTCTAATAGCAAATAATATGGGCTATCAATAGTTATTAAAAATTGTAACAAAGAAAAAATAGTTTTCAAAATAAAAATTAAAGCATTATTCGAAGTCTGATATAACAGAACATGTATAATAATAATGATATAAAAAAAACGTATGTCTATTTTAAGTTTAATAAGTCTTATTCACAAATTTACATTTATATTTTACTTTTTCTTTTTTTGAAGGTTAATTTATTAAATGATTTTAACATTAGATTAATTTTTTATTCAAATTATACTGAAAATTAATCGTAAGTGGGAAAAAGTACTATAAATTATTATTTAAAAACAGTAAACTTATGATTTCACATAAATCAAGGACATTTTTATTTATCAGCATGTCCAAAAGGTGTTTGAAGATTTTTGTTATAAAGGGCGGTTTTTGATGCCTTCCAGTTCCCTGTAAAACAAATTTTACAAAAATAATAATAATAATAATGATAATGATAATAATAATGCAAACAATATTATTGAAATTTAAGATATATGTATTATAATTCATACATCATCGATCTTACACATGATACAAGTCCACGCACATACGATTTTAAGCACTTTTTTGTGGTAATTATATGATTTAAAACAAATTGTGATATGCAAAAGAAGTAAAAAATTATCCCGTCATATTATTATGAATTCTGCAGATACACATAACTACATAATTATCCATATGATAAGAAGTAGGGAAATTCTATGTTGGACCTTGCCCAATAGGGGCGGTCCTTCCCCACCACACATTTGTGGTGGGGTGGGTGTTAAAATACAACAACCACCCATACAAATGTGTGGTCCCTACCACAAATGTGTGGTGGGGAAGGACCGGCCCTATTGGGCAAGGTCCAACATAGAATTTCCCGATTTTGAGTAAGTTTTCAAAATATGAATTAAAATTACGTTTAGACTTAATCCTAACGATATGTAGATAGGTAGCTCGAATACAACTGAATATAGTCTATAACTATTTAATTTGAGTTGTGCTCGATCCTAATTAACTAGGATTGACCCGGTCAATATTCTATCCAAAAATGACCCGAACCACATAGACATATAATCCAAGGGTTTATAGAAGCATTTGGATATTTTAGACCAAACTTGTAATAGTCAGCATTACATGTACTTATTATGTTATTGTGTGATACTTCTTATGGGAAATTCTATGTTGGAACTTGCCCAATAGGGCCGGTCCTTCCCCACCACACATTTGTGGTGGGGTGGGTGTTAAAATACAACAACCACCCATACAAATGTGTGGTCCCCACCACAAATGTGTGGTGGGGAAGGACCGGCCCTATTGGGCAAGGTCCAACATAGAATTTCCCCTCAAAATCTATCGATGTAACTAGGATCGTAGAGATTTCTGGTGAGATAAATATTTTAGTACCCTTATTAAATTGTGAATGTGAGTATTTATAGAAAAAATATATTGTGCTTGGCCTGTCCTGTCCTGTCCCGACCCTTAAAAAAAAATCTATCGATGTGGGTCGGTTGATGTCCTGTCCCGACCCTTAAAAAACGCATGAATTCTAAATTATACGGTAATATTATTATTATTATTATTATTATTATTATTATTATTATTATTATTATTATTATTATTATGATTTTGAAAGTATTCTGGCCATTTAATTTATATCTCCAAGTATCTATGGACATATCACAATGGTGCGCACGACAATAAGTTCAAATTTTAATGAACATCGTGTTATATGTAGTTTAACTACTTATTAAATTCATTTATAGTTTGTAATCATCTATTCTAGCTTATAACTGCACAGAATGCCACAATGTGAAATTATTAATTTGCTTTGTGGAAGTAAATTTATGAAATGTCGTTGACTCATACAAAGGAAATTTACATATAAATACTAATTATTTCAGGCCAAATAATAAGAATCATTATCGAATTAACACACAATGTAATGACTACTCGTCTTTAGTAATGCTGAACCATCATTTACTTAATTCGACTATTTTATTACTGCAAAAATAAGTAAGGTCGTTATTATATTACAATTTTCCGAAAAATATCGATTTTTCTTATGAAAATGAAAATAATATATAACTTTTTCATAATTTTATACTAACAAATTAGTTGAATTGCAGGTGAATTTGGTGGAACATCATTTAATGCGAATGCATAAGAAGAAGGTAAAAAAGACAAGAAAATTATTATATATAAATGGAATTCTTAAATATAGAAGAAAGCAGGGTTAGGTCAGGTTTAGGGTTAGGGTGGCAGGTATAGGTGTGGGTTACTAATACGTACGTGCACATATATAGCCTTCTGCTGCCACTAGATTCTCACTGTTGCTATCTTTTACTTGCTTAACTCACTAACTATATATATATATATATATATACATATAAATATATATTGCATTATTGCACGTACCCACTTTTCGTTTTTACTTATAAAAATCCACCATTTTCAATTTTAATTATTTATTATTTGTACCTCCCATCATTAATTATTTAGACATTCTATGTTTAGTTCGATTTCAATTAAGAAATATTTTGATAAAATCGTTACGGTCTTTTGATAATGAAAATTAAGTCGGTTTCATTTTAATTGAACAATCATAGAAAGACCCAATTTCTTTGCAATTTCATCAATTTTTATTAATCAGGACGAGATCTTGTTTTGCTTAATTTAGACGTTTAAACATGATTTCATTTCTATGTAGAGACAAAAATCTAGGCTAATTTTTATGGTATAATTGAAAAAAAGATTAAATGTTTACAAGAAATTCCGATCCCATATACAGACTTTTATTTAATGAAAATTGAAAATATATTATAGAGACAAATAAATTAGGAGATGATATCAAAGGGTTGCTTGATTTGATATGTCACAGAAATGGACCCGAACATAGTTGGGCAGAACTCAATGTACGAGAATTTCACCCTTGCATCATCTCTTACTCTATTTGTAAATGAGAAAAATATATATACTCAATGTACAATAAAATTTCACCATCAATTATAATTTTAATAATATTTTTCACCGTTTGTTAATACATGAAGAAAAATGAGAAGAATACTAATATCATAACCATCTATGAAAAGTGTTTCTCTCAAGTGTAAAAATGTGTTTTCGCGTTTATTTTCCTCGTTCAAATGCTAAATATTTATACGTGGTTTTAGTTGGAACGAAGATGATTAACTCGTTCAACAAATAGTATAATTAAATTCAAATATGACATTTCTTAATGAGGACTCATGAATAAAATTGATATACTAGTTGTCCCTCCATTTATTTAATTAAAAAGAAACACAAAAAAAAAACTATTTTTTTTTAAATTATTAAGGAAAGTGTAAACACTAAAACGTATTGGTTGCATTACCCAAATGTTGAAAGTGAGGAAATAAATTTACTTAGCTAGATATGTATAGTCCAAAAGATTATTAAATAATTTGAAACAAAATGAAAAAATAGAAAAGCATGAAAAATATATATAGAAAACCGTTACATTAATAATAAGTCACTCTATTGTCAAGCAGATATGTATGTGAAGCCCATCTCACTCAGCACACAAACCATACGAAACATACAAATCGGTGCAAAGTCCCATTGCCTCACAATTTAAGGATGGTTCATCAAAAGGTGAACTTTGTATTAGCCTATTCTCCTACCCTTTTTGGGAGTTGCACAAAACAAAATTTTTATCGTAAATCTGAATTCAATGTGTTATAAATTACATGTTCGAAAACTGTGCGTAATGAGTGAGTATTGATAGTATGTTAAATTAGAGAAAATAATAAAATTTTGATATTTTAAATTCAAGAAAACCCCATTAATAGCTTGTATTATTGAGTTGCATATTTATATTTATAAAGATATATGTGTTCGATAAATAAATAAACCATAAGCATTAACTAAAAAAAATACATATACAAAAATACATATTAATAGATTCTATATAAAATTAATAGAAATATCCTAATATATTATAACAAATGTGTGTATATGCTGCATCGTCAATTGCATAAAAACATATATGGCTAGTAGGGTGGAGAGATTACCACTAGTATATAATAATGATAATAATAATTTATAGAGCATTCTTACAAATAGGTAATTTTGAGATCACTCCATATTGTATGTAAATTTGATTACTAGTTTAAAGTATTAAGTTAGCAATCACTTCCCTAATTTCGTAAGGAAGTTCATTTAGACGAAGTTAGAGAGGGCTAGATTTGACAGTCACCTTATGATCAATATTGTAATTTCAAATCGGATTTCAAACTTTTGGCTCACTTTTTACCATAGTGTAAATTGAAGTACTTATTACAAAACTCTATAAATTAATACTCAGGGACCACCAAAATTTATTAATTAAAAGAGTTATTAATTAATCGATAAATTAATAATTATTAATTTATATATTAATTAATATTTTATTAATTTATAATGAAATACTCAATTTACAAACACTTTTCAAATTTTCACTTAATTATTGTACAATGCATGCACGCTTATCAAATGAATGACCCAATTTGAAAGAACCCTTCAATCACACACCTTACTATGCTTCTTGTATTCAATGTGTATCACTTTATGGGCATTACAAAATATTTTCTATATAAATAGTTACAAGATCAAAATATTCTAACAGTGACACATTGAATAATTTCATGTTGAGCTATGAGAAAACAACACTTGGAGTTCTTACAACGATAAGGAAAATTAGAGACGAGATTCAATATAAAATTGATTTCAACAAAAAAATAAAAGACAATTGAGTCATTTTTCAAGAAATCTTCAGAAATCATTCATGTAATATGTAGTATATAAAGAATTATTAATTTATATTTTATATGGGGTCTATAGGAATTATCAAAAATGTATTATCTTATAATTTTAGCGAATTATTAATTTAGCACCCTATCCCCGAGTCGGGACCGACCAAAAATATTATCTTAGAGAGTTTATTAAATAATCGAGTATTAATTTATCGAGTTTATACTGTATTTAGAATTCTAAATCATTTACAATATTCACAACTATCTATCTATACATTAGCCCCTTTACACTGCCAAAGCCTATAAATATTCAAGATTTTAAACACCGATTTAAAATTCTGTCCCCATCCTTATAAGTGCTTTGATGTACTCTAATTAAATCGAGCACCATATATTAAATAATCATGTATATATATATGGTTTTTTGCAATTGTAGAAGTGACCCCTCTAATATATATATATATCTATATATATATATATATATTGGTGTATGAATCTGAGAGCCTGACTTTATAATATCTAAACAAGTTCACAAACGCACGCATAAATCTCTGGCAACCAACTCAAATCGCATTTACTGCTAACCCCCCCCCTTCCACACAATCTATCTATTTCTGAATATTATTTTGCCTATTTTGGAACCCTTTTCAGGTGGCTTTTACACCTCCCCTAGCCTTTATTACTACCCTAGCTAACCCCATTTTTCCTTCGGATTCAGTGCTTCAATATATATATATATATATATATATATATATATAACCCCATCATAATCATATAAAAAAAGTATCAAGTTATAAGAAAATTAAGTCTGTTATTTAGATACATATCATCAATGTTGGGAATGGAGGCAATACTTAGTGAACTAGAAAGAGAAGAGATGAAAGAAGAAGAAGGGGGTTTGCCACCTGGGTTCAGGTTTCACCCCACTGATGAGGAGCTTATCACTTTTTATTTGGCTTCTAAAGTCTTTAATGGCACTTTCTGTGGTGTTGAAATTGCTGAAGTTGACCTCAACAGATGTGAACCCTGGGAACTCCCTGGTAATTTTTTCACTTTTTTTCTGCATATACGTACATATATATATATAATGATTCGCTAATGAGAAGCAGTACTAACAGATTATTTGATATAGCAAAGTACTACCTTAATTTCATGCTATACTAATATTTTTAAAACTTTTGGTCTGAAAGTTCTTTACAAGCTTAGACACTAAGAAGAAGCCCAAATGAAATTTGCTGTAACAAATTAAATTCTCCAGGCATGCATCTTTTACTATACTGCAAAAATTAATTAATGTGTCATTAATGATCATCAATTACTGAAAAGTAACAGATTTCTCTTCAAACCCTTCTTTCACTTTACTGCAATTTAAATCAAACTAACTAACTTATGGTAATAAAATAAAATGAGAAGATGTGGCAAAAATGGGAGAAAGGGAGTGGTATTTCTATAGCTTGAGAGACAGGAAGTACCCAACAGGGCTAAGAACAAATCGAGCAACTGGGGCAGGTTATTGGAAAGCAACAGGAAAAGATAGAGAAGTGTACAGTAGTAGTGGTAGTAATGATCTAATTGGGATGAAGAAAACCCTAGTTTTTTACAAAGGAAGAGCACCAAGGGGTCACAAAACTAAGTGGGTCATGCATGAATATCGACTTGATGGTCACTTCTCTTGCCGTCACTCTTGCAAGGTCAGTCTCACTTATTATTATTAACCACAACTTTCATTTTACTATATATATATATACACCATTTTTTCAGCATATATATGTGTGTATTATAAACTGTGTGTATAGTATGTAAAAGTTGTATGTTAGAGATCATATTAAAATGGCAGTTTTAATCTAATGGCATAATGCATGTTGCATTTTTTGTCGTATTTATTTAGAAACTTGCAAAATTAGCTCGATGGGATGCATTTTCTTTTGTATTTTTAGTCACAATTATTAAAAAACAGACGTAAAATGTTTGTTGTGTCATGTCTCATAACCCTAAAATCTTAATCATATGAAACTAAGTAAACAATTAGATTAAAATTACAGGAGATCGTAAAATGCTAATATTGCAGTTTTTCCATATAATGATTTGCAGTTTGAAATTTAAGGCCAAGAAATTCTAATTTTCCAATGGAAGATTTGAGTCCTGATTGATATATATATATATATGCAGACGACTATAATATGGTAATGTTTTATTATCCTTTTGGGGTTGACTTGGTTTGTCATGAAACTGATGGAAGTATGGGCAACAGTTTGCCTGCCGACTAGACAATTTTCACTGGGACTAATAAAAATGGAAAATAGAGAAATAATGCAAATTAAATTTTTTACAGACACTGATTAAATTAGTCTACTTGTATGTTAAGCATTTACGTCAAATTAACTGCTGGAAACTGCATTAATTTCGTAGACTTGTGTACTTGGAATCTTAATAAGATGGCAAATCTGTATATTTTATATTTAATCTTATTATATAGGATTTTGTAAAATGATTGAGACCACTGCACAAACCAACAGATTAATACCTCTTAAATACATTTTTTTTGGTGGGATCTTTCTATAATTCATTAAGATACATTCTTAAAAATTACATTGAAAGTTTCCAGTGTGTGTCCAATCTGAGTAGTAGTAAATGAACATTAATACACCTTGATTGCATTCTGATTTTGTTTAGATATGTTTTAGAAGTATCATGAAAAGATTCCACGGGAAATGTGTAAAAAAATAAATGTATTTGAATTAGTGAGACAAGACATGCTGATTTGATATTTCATTTTGTAAAAAATTTGATAATTTGGTCTACATTGTAAAAAATAAATGTATTTGTTTCTTTAACAGGAGGAATGGGTGATTTGTAGAATATTTCACAAAATAGGTGAAAAGAAAATTCCAGCAGTTTTCCAAGGCCAAAGCTACTTAATCACTACCTCCTCTAATTCACTACCTCCATTGCTTGAACCAACACTCTTAGACTCCCAATCCCATCAAAACCCACAAATAATCCAAACCCTAAACCCTAATTTCCATATCCAAACCCTAATCAACCCACTTGTCTCCCAATCTGACCTTTTCTCAGCTAATAATAATAATTTCCCCAACCCCATCTCATCATTTACTGCAACAAACAAGGACTCAATCTTCTTCTTACCAAACCAAGACTTGAGTTTCAAGGAGCTTAGCAATGCTATTACCAAACACTGTAAGAAAGAGTCCACTTCTCAGTTAATCTGTGATGGGTTTGTTAACAACAACATGCAGTGGGATGAAAGGGTTAATCAAGAAAACTGTATCAAATATCAGAATTCATTATTGCTTTCTGGGTTGGACTGTGGTGGTGATATGGGAAATATCCCATCAGCAGCAGCAGCATCTGGAGTTGCTAATAATAATCTTACTGCTGCAGCTATTGATCATTTGATGTCAACTGAGCCACCAGCTTATACATGGTGGTAGATAGATCATCCTTGGCCGTTGGATCTTTAGTATAATCTAGGATCTGATCTGATCTGATGTTTTATGTATATATAGAGAGAATCTAGAGAGTCTGAATGTGTAAAGCTGCTGAATATAACCATTGATGAAGACTAACTGCAGCTTCTAAGGAATATTGGAGTGTTATCTTTTTGTTTTATGTTTGGAATATTTATAAGGTTATATTATATTTTAACTACTACTGTTAGTACGTAATCAAGTTTTTTTGGTTTTAGTAATAGAAATATAGAAAATTTATCGTAGGACCGTTTTCTGAGCTTGGATTTGATTGGGTGTGATGTGATGTGATTTTGTTTGTTTTATTTATTTGAATTATATTGATGTCACATTTTGTGTTTATAATTTGATGATGGGATTTGGGCCCTTTGCTTTTCCACTGTGGCACGGCCTCAATGATAATTGTGGCACCTGTCTGTAGCTACTAGCTATAAACACAGATACAGAGAGGTAAGTTGTGTGATTGTCACACTGTCTTCTAAAGCTTGTGAAGATACAACTCTTGTTTAATTTCCACCCAATTTCAATAGAAATACTTCAATTTTCCAAAAAACAAAAGACAAAAGCATTGTACTTCCAGAATGTACATATACAAATATACATGAATATGAGGAATACAATTTTCTTTGTGATTTTTTCAGTAAAAAATTCAGATTGCGGACATATTCTATAAGTCTTTTTTTTTTCCCAGACAACCCCAAAGATTCGAGCTTTAAAATTTCTTTAATTACAATTGGGTAAGAAACTAACTATGTTGCATAAAGGTGAATCGGGATGCAAACTTAAGGACAAACCTACTTACATCTCTATGACTAATAATATAATATGGTCCGGAATATTGGGAAAAATGTAAAACGATAATTATAATTATTGAGTTCAGTCTCACCTAATTTCATTGGCCAACACTTTATACGCTTAAATTAGCTTAACATAAGAACCTCCAGTATATTCAAGTTATATTGGAAAAGGGGATAAAAAAGGGCATGATTTCAACAATTCCAAATTTCCAATAGTAATATTCAATTATCCATTCATGTGATGAGACTCGTACCGTGCTTATATTGGACACAGCTCAGTGAAACACAAAGCTCAAAACTAGGGGTGGCAATTGGATTGAATTTGGGTCGGGTCTATTTATATTGGGATTAAAGTGAATTGAGTCCAATTGGATCCAATGTTAAAAAATATGCATTATAATTGAATCCAACAAGGACCCAAAGTGAACTTAATAAGGACCTAAAATGAACCCAATAAGGACCCATTATAAATCAAAATGGTGTTAGGAATTGTTGTAGAGTGTAGAATGTAGATTATTAACTCAAAGTGGAGAATAGATTGGACCCAAATTGGGCCCAATTTAAGACCCAATTGGACCCAAATATTATTAAAAGCCAACCTAGATGGAACTGAAATGCTAAAATGTTAGGACTCAACTCATTGAAAACTTAGTTTGGTTTGGATCCAAATATATGTATGGACCCAAATTGCTACCCCTACTCAAAACACAAATCTTGTGCCTTTATCAAACTCTATCAATATTTAGTGAAATCATAATAAGGAAGAAACACAAACTTCTTCAGGAAACATGAAAGAACCGAGCGTTTACAACGGTTTCATAGCAGCAAAGCGGCATATAAATTATTACAACCCAAATGCATCAAGAGTCCGATATAAAGATGCAAGTTAACCAGCCAGAAGGAGCTGCATCAAAAATTGAATTACACGTCAGCTTGAGATCATCAGTTCGATTTTCTAATATTCATAAACAGAATGTAAGCAATGTCAATAGAACCTTAGAAATGAGAGTTCCATAAACCAATCTTCAAGCACTAATAAACAAAAAAAGTAATCCAAAATAGAGGGATGGTGATTGCTTTGAAAATCTTATCATTTAATAGATCTTATGTTTCCATTCATAAGTTTATGGAAATAGCCGGAAAAAAGAATCAAACAATGTCAGAAAATGAGAGAGAAGGAAGAAAGAATATGCTATAAAACTCCAAAGTCAAAAACCAAGGAACACATCAAAATGACAAGAAGAGGAATCAACTAAATAGCTATCATTAACCCCAGCATCGTCATATCTTTCACCTAGTATTGTTGATCTTCTGATAGAAAGAAAGATTTAAAACTACCAACTTTAAAAATAACTGTGAACAAGTAAATATATCTTCCTTCAACAACAAAAGTCTCCTTTATATAAGTTTTTGATTAGTTTGGAAATGTCTCCACAAAAATTACTTACTTCTTTTACACAAAGATAAAGTAATTATGGGTAAAGCTCTCAATAGGAATCATGTTACATATGTTACATAGTAAATTTGTATATATGTAAAGAGAAAAATAGAACAACTAAGTCTAATGACTCCAAAGAGTATCACCACATAGCAATTTTTTAAAGATGAATTACGGATTTCGACTTCCTATGGAAATATTGGTTTTTTATTAAGTTAGTTTAAAAACTGCAGATAATTTTGTTACTACGGTCAAATTGCAATTATAAGTTCTAGGTCAACATACAATCTGCAAAAGAATCCTTCATTGTTCTTCAAATCCACATAAAAAAGAGTAAAAAAAAAACTAATTAAAAAATTAATAACCGGATAATTGAGATTCATACAATCATTACAAAATTAACTTGAATCAGATGATTTTAAAGTCCTCGTCATTCTCATCATCTTAACATATTCAAAAGAAACAATTAAAACAAGAGATCGTTTAGATCCAACAAAATCACAAAAAAAAAACACGAAAAGAAAATCAAAACACAAACACAATAGATAAAAATTTGTAAAATAATTGAGAAGGTAATAATGAAACTCACCGTTTCTCAGTGCTAATTGGATGATCCAGAGCTAGGTGATTTTTTGGGTAAAGTGTAATCGGGCGGCGAGTAGACTAGGGCGGCGATCATGGCGCCTGGAAGAACACCGTACTTAGCCACAGCCGCAAGCTTTGTCACAAGCGGCTGACCTTTCATCAACCCTAGCACCATTGTTTCAATTTACTTTTGTTGCTCTGTTTTCTGGAAAATTATGACTCTTCTCTCTGCTCGAGAAGCTTCAATTGTGACAACCCTGAAAATGTGAAATGGCTAAGGTCGATTATGGGCCCTGATCGCTTTATAGTTTGGGTAATGTTGGATAAGAAGCCCAATAGTAATGGGCTGGGCTGCCCTACCTACATATCTAATTGAAGTTTTCTTTTAGAGGAAAAGTAGAAAATTTAGGAGGTTCGTGGTGCAATTTCGTTTTTTTTTTATATCATTTCGAAGTTAAATTGCTTAGTGCAGTTTTTCATTGTAAAAATATTGGATTGTTATTTTGAAAAATAAAATCAAGAGTACGATTTTAGACAGTTTGAAGAGATTTGCTATTTTAAGCTAATAATAAAAACAAATCAAATAAATTACTGAGTTCTCTTGGCAATGAACCATGGTAAATCAGAGCGTCTTCCAAGTTCCAACACAAAAGCAACTAGTTCGTGAATTATTATCGTGTGCAAATTTAAGGAAAGTCAATCTAAACAGCATTGAATATCGTTAAAAACAAAATACAATTTGTTTGAACCCTTATACGGAAACCAAACATTCCTCAAGGTCACATACATTGTCCTGTATTCAGAGTTATGATCTCAATCTTGAAAGAGAAAATGCATTAAAAAACTCAACAAATTCGATATGATATAAAAGTACAACTTTCCTTTATCATTATTGTTATGCTTCAGTAATGCAAAAAGGCTCATATGATGTGTCCTAGTGAGAAAAAAAGATTGTCTTACCAGTTGAAAATTACAAGTAATAGCACAAATGGAAGAATCCACAAAGTGTGTTTCAGTAGTCACTTTAGACTGTATTGTATAGAAAAGAAACAATATTAGCACAGGGCTCAACACAAACGTATACAAGAATTTAACAACATTGAGTCCAGAATTCTATTTACACTCCATATGAAGAGATATAAAATACCTAATTCTATGCTGATAACCAAAATTCGACATCTCAAATCTCAAGAAGGGTTCTGCATCTCCTCCGGTGGTGATTTGTTCCCAAAGGGATTATCAGATGGAGGAGACTTTGAGTCTAATTTTGGATTAGAATGATCTACTTGATTTTCTGACTTCATCTGTGTCTTTAGTGGCCTCTCAAAGTCTCTAGCTGCAGCTGGATCTATTACTAGTTTACTTAGTTTTTGATCCTGAAACAAACAAATATATTTCATCATCAGAACTCAGAACAAGTGAGATGTAGTGCATTTTGATTTTTAATCATTTCTATCAGAAAGATAGTACTCAAGATTTTGTGATAAAAAACCAGGTAACAAGAGATAATAGGTTGAATAGTTGAATGACCAGAAGTAAATTGTCAATTGCTTATCAACCTCAAAGGAGTTACCAACGAGAAATGTAAAAACTTTGTTGAAAGTGATTAAATAGCCCAGGATTGCAATTATAAAATCATGGTACACACATGACTTCAGTCTTCAAATCGGAATCTATTCATTTAACCCATATCCATCATCGGTGAATCTCCAAGGCTGTTACAAATAAGTAAATGTTTCTAAAAGTTACTTTTAACACAGCTGTGCAAACTAGTAGATGCAGGTTTGCAGCATTCACAAGTTCTAAAAAAAGTAGAGAAGCTCCAAATTATTATGATGGCATAAAATCCGAAGTGAGGTGTCTCATTCTGTGACCTATAGTCCAAGCTAAAGGTAAAATGTCATAAAGACCCATCTTAAATTTCAGCAATTGGGTGACGATTAATAACATTTCTCGGATTACCCACGATTTCAAATTCCATAAAATAAAAGTGATCTTTAAAAGAGACAATCAAACACCCAAAAATTCCAAGCCACACACTTCAAGTTCGCCAGCCCTACAGAATTTTTCCAGAGAGCCAATAAGCAAACCTAAAACCCCAATAGAGTAAGGCAATCTGCTATTCATATGAACATTCATGATAAATGTAACAAAAAAAACAAGCTCACTAACTAAACTCGATTTCACCAATATAGAAGCTGGCGGATTTGACAAATAAGCTAATAAGAAAGCACCATAGAAATCCACTGTCCACGTGTGTCCAATTTATTTCTTTTTTAAGACTACAAAGTAGAAGGAAGCATTAGGCCTTGTATGATATTGCTTTCATTCTCAATTTTCATTGTTTTTAAATGGTCTTAGTTTTTCTATTGTTTTTTGTGAGAAAGTAAAAATATGTTGGATGATTTTGATGAATTTTCGGATTTATAAGTAGGGTAATTGTGATGTTTGTTGTTTACAGGTTTATAGGCATAAAAGACGTGCAGAAGTTAACATAAGGGTAGTCATATAATTTTGAAAAACATAAAGTATGTGATAATAATATTATTTTTATGAAATGGTCGTTAGTGGTGGGAGTTTTACTTGCATTGTGTCTAAACATATTAATTGAAGAGTAGTTAAGAGGTGAGAATGAAAAATGAGATTCATTCTCTAAAAAATGAACAAATCAAACATGTTTACGAACTATCAAATTATTGAAAACTGGAATTTGGGATTGAAAACAATACCACACAAGGCCTTACATTTTGTAGTGCTTCGAGCTTTCTTTGTAGTGCCTCATGTTCTGCTTGGATACGGAAAGGAACACCATGTTTCTGGTACACATTATTCTGAGCCAAATTTTCATCAATATCACTGGAAGTTGTTGCAAAAGGATGATTTGCAGGAATCCACCTGACAGTATCAGGGTCTACATCGGGAGGTACCGATTCTCCTTCCTTCAGAAAGATTGTCGGTCTCTTCCACTGATATGCACGGGATCTTCGTTTTTGATGTACTGTTTGTAGCTCATCTGTAAGAGTCACTGGAGCTAAACGGTATACTTTTCCACACATCTCAACACTTGAGTTGTTTTTGCTTACCTTCACCATGGGATTATTAAATGGGTCCTCATACTTGAGAGGTGTGGATCTGTGAAGAAAGGATAACAAGGGAACATAAAAAGATGCAATGAGCAAATTTTGAAGAATAAGCAACCTGGAACTTTCAGTTGGCAAAAAATCTGAAAATAATCTGCAGACTTTAAAAATCCTTGTCATCATCACATATGTTGCAAAAGCAAATTGTGAACAACCAAACTCAAACTTTAACAGTTATGTCGTTGATCGACCATATATTAGTCATGATTCATGAAATCATTAATAATTAGATATAGTGGACAATCTGTAGACTCCGAGAGCTTAATGAGTGAAAGTGAGAATCATACATGCCTCTTCTATCCGATCTAAGTTGTCCACGCCGGACAAGATCAGCTACAGAGCCTGCCCGATCGTATCTTGATTTCCTTGCAGAGTAAGATCTCACCGCAACAATTAACATGGTAGCGACAATGCATAATCCAATAGTAACATTCATACCAGTAAATTTTCCAATCTGTACAAGTGACAAAATCAAGAATGTAAATATCCAGTAAAACCCTTTCAGAATAATGCAAGGAGTAAACTGTATAAGTAATTCTTAAGCTTTGAATATTTTCTTTAAATTAGAAGCAGAAAATTTTGAGTTTGTCCCAAGAATTTGATCTCAAAAGAGCTTCCAGTGGCTCCAGAAAGATAATACTTCACCAGTGAACCGCCTCATTCACATATTTCTGAAACTGAAACTGTTTTTCCTTGTATGAAAAAGCAATAGAAATCTCAAGCTGCAAGCCGCATAGAGAAATTTTTACTTAAAAAGATAAGACTGAAGAATTCTAATATTTATGATAAATATAGTGACTGAAATGCCACCACTCTATGCAGAAAACAACACACGCACCCTAAAATATATTGCAGCAGGAAAAACAATCATATATTATGTTAGGCTAGTCTTAAAACAGGAGAAGTTTATGTACAGCAGAATTCCATGTTCATTATAGAAAATAGGAAATCATTTTCAAAATTTCTAATACATTATACATAATCCCCAGTTCTAAGCTTTAGGTTGGTTCACGACTAAATTAATAAACAAAATTGCAGAAAAAACATTACCGGGAGGACGAACACAGGGACAGAGCTAACTGATTCTTGAAATTTAGCTACTATGCTTTGCTGATGCTTCTTTATATTATCTCTCACCGTCTTGCCAAAAGTAACGACGTCGTTTTGGAGGCGCCTATCGTCATCCGATCCCATTGCTCTAACCACAAACTTTTTGTACGTAACTCTTCGATTCCAGATCATAAAATTATAATCCGAACCTAATTCTGATCGAAATTGCAGTTCACCCAACACATTGTGAACCTTTTACAAAAATAAATAAATAAAATGAATGAAATGTGAAATAGCAAATGAAAATTGAACGAAGATACATAAAAAAAATGGGAGAAAAGAGATGCTCGAACTTCACTTACAGGAAACGATGATGCTCCATGAACATGTAAAGACCAAATTGAAGCCATTGTTTGGATTTTTGTTATCGCCGGAACGAAAAATCAGAAATCATTCTAGCAAAAAGGGGGCCAAATTAGGGCAAAATTGGGAAGATTTGGGCAGATATTTTTCATCTAGATATGGGCCTTTAGATACCAGCCCAAAATTCAATTTCAAGTAGACCAAGGAACTCTTTTTCTTTCTTCTTTGATTAAGTTTCTTAAAGTAACTTATAATCTATTTGAAAGCTTATAATCTATTATTTAGTGTTCAGTAATTTTTTTAGTAAACTAGTTCACAAGTATCCCTAACAATAATTAAGAAAACCCCAATTTATATTTAAAGCTTCAAAAATATTATATATACTAAGAACTTATAAAACCTTTAAAAATAATTTAGCTAGAATTAATTTAAATATTGACTTTTTGTTGAAAAACTATCAAATTCAACTCTCAACTTTTTTTTTTTTCTATGCACTTCTCGTTTTAAATAGAGTAATTTCTTTGTTAATTTCTAATGCATGTTTTACAAAACTAAAATCTATTTTCTCCATTTTGGTGCCTCGGTTGAGGTGTTTGAACTTTGAAGCCTGTATGAGAAGATAAAATTAGTACAGAATGGCCAAGAATAACTACTATTGGTCCTGATTTGCCAGGCTAAAGTCTCCCCAAAAAAATATGTTTTATCCAAACAAAAAACAACTATTCAAATATCTTTTAATTTTTCTTGTCATTTCTATACTAAACCGCGGCACCCTAACCATGATGATTTGTTTTCTTAAAAATCACACGGACACATTGATAAGTAGCTAGTGCTCAATACTGACACCACGACCACCACAACCTCAGCTAGACTTGGCATTGAGTGGGTCGAACCCAGACCCACACCCAGACCCAAAATTTTGGGTCTAGAGTTGGACCCAGACCCAATGGGTCTCATGTGTGGGTCTAGTTTTGGGTCTAGACTAGACCCATTTTTCTTGTTTTTTTAAATCTTTTTATTAAAGATATTTTATATAAATTATTTATTTGTTCATGGTTATTTAAATATATGTACACCAATATGGATATATATAAGTCTTGTTTAAATTATTGTGAACAATTTTATTTTTCCTTTTATTGTATTTCTTTTTGTAGTTAAAATTATCGTGTACTAACAAGTTTATTTTTCTTACTTATTAGCTTTTAAACTTTTGTAATAATCGCTATGTTACATTCTGGATTATGATTTCTTAAATTAGTATATAATTGTGAGAGATAGGTATTCTTAAATTAGTTTATAAACGTGAAAATTGTGTAGAATCAACAAAATTTTGTTGGGCAACCAGCTACATTTTGTCGAAATATTTTTCTCTGTTTTGTTCTTTTCAGAAAATAAGAACAACACTTATAGTCAAAATGCATCCATCCAAGCACACCAATATTAATCTAACTAATAAATTTAATTATTCATTGTTATTACTAAATATTAATTCCATCTTATGTGAAAGTTCCTATAATTTTTAATTTATGTACCCATCATACTCCAATTTTGTTAGTTTGGATTTTTCAAATTGATATACTGCATAGCAATTTTTTGAAAATATAAAACATTAATATATTTTTATATTATTTACTTTTAACTTAAACATTGTACTTATCATATATAAATATTCATAGTATTAAAAAATTAAAATTTTAATTAATATCAGTTATTAATAACAAATGTTCAATTACTTAAATTCATAATCTAAAAGATTAACACCAATTAATCTCACAAGTTTATTTATCCTAAATCTCAATTATTTTTAAATGAAAAGTTAGTGAAAAAAAAAATAGTCATAACCTTTAAAGTATAAAAAATTATATTTCAATGCATAAATATGCATGTAAAATAAAAAAAATATAAAAAATAATTTATAGTTTTAGTTTAGATATAATTAGGTAATTGCCAGCTTTTTATTTGAAATGGAAAGAATTGTCCGCATTATTTTAAACCTCTTAGGGCATCTCCAATGGAATACACTATAAAATGGTGTAAGTTTTGCACCATTTTAGTGTCTGGTACAGTAATGCTGCTCCAATGTATAACACTAAATCTCACACTAAAAGTATATTCTACAGAATATTCCTTTTTAACCTCATTTACTATTATTTCTCATATTTTACAAATAACACCCTACATTAAATTCTTTATTACATATTCATCCATGTTAATATTTTTTTATATTTTATGGACTTATAAAATTATACAATGATTATTTAATAATAATAATAATACGTAGTATATATATTTTTAATATTTTATCGACGAAATTAAATATCAACGAAATTAAATATCAACGAAATTAAAATTGTACATAATATATAAAGTTCGAATTATATTTAAATCAAACATAATTAAAAACGATAAAAACTACAATTCACTAAGCTTGTGAATTACTATGTTGCTCCCACAAATGCTCTATTAATGCATTACGAAGCTCAATATGAGCATTTTTATCTTTGATTTGTCTATACCGGGCAACAAATTCGTGAAATTGATGATGGTCATTTGCTAGATCAACTGTTGGGGGATGGTGCTTGTCGTGCTTCTAATATTGGTTCATTGAGATCACGTTCATCCTCGATTATCATATTGTGCATGATAATGCATGCAGTCATTATATCATGTAGCACACTTTTTTCCCAAAAACGTGCAGGTCCTACAACAATTGCAAATTTTGATTGTAGAACTCCAAATGCACGTTCCACATCTTTTCTACATGATTCTTGTTTCATAGCAAAATACTTTTTTTTGGGTCCGCGTGGCTCTCGAATAGTTTGCACTAGAGTGGACCATTTTGGATATATACCATCGGCTAAATAATATCCCGTATTATACTCTTTTCCTTGAATAACATATTGTGCTGGGAGAGCAAGACCTTGAGCAAGATTAGAAAATAAATGCGATGACTCTAGCACATTGATATCATTATTAGTTCCCGGCATACCAAAATATGCATGCCATATCCAAAGATCGTAATCGGCAACTGCTTCAAGAATAATTGATGGTGATCTACTGCGTCCTGCATATTGTCCAGCCCAACCGGTAGGGCAATTTTTCCACTCCCAATGCATACAATCAAGACTACCCAACATTCCTGGAAAACCACGACTTTGGCCAATGTAAAGTAACCTTGCGATATCGTCAGCATTAGGTGATCTAAGATATCGCTCTGAAAAAATCTCAACAACAGCACGACAAAATCTTTTTAAGCTTTCAATTGCAGTTGACTCACCAATTTTAAGATACTCGTCTGTTGCATCTGCCGCTACACCATATGCTAATATTCGCATTGCGGCTGTTGTTTTTTGTAGAGTTGATAATCCAAGTTTACCAAAGCCATCTCTTCGTTGTTCGAAGTATGAATCATGATGTTTGACCGCATCAACAATGCGAAGGAACAAAGAGTTAGACATTCGATATCGTCGATCGAACATTTCATCATTGTATAATGGATTATCGCTGAAATAATAATTATACAAATTACGAGCGGCTGTTTCACGATCACGATTGATCATTCTATGACCTGGAACGGAGCCACGTTGAGTAGGTTGGTTGTGAATCACATCATCATAATATTGCACTACCATATTATTATTTTGAATCGCATTGTGTAACATTGTTTGATTCACAATTTGATTTTGAATGAGCAAAGTAAGACTATCATCATCTGAAGATAAAGAAGAAAATGATGATGGGGATGTCGGTTCAGATGAACTTTCATCAATTGGAGTATTAGAAGGTCCTCCAATATCAAAATTCATATTGAAAGATATTTTTCTTCTAAAATTTTTAAGAAGCAAACACAAGTGATATGTAATAAATGTAAAGATTGTGATTCATTTTAAATTTAATAGCAACTTTATTTATAGAATAAGATAGTAGGATTTGATATTGATAGGATTTGACAAAAATCTTGATAGGATTTGACAAAAATTTTGATAGGTATGACAAAAATCTTGATAGGATTTGACAAAAATCTTGATATTGATAGGATTTGACAAAAATCTTGATAGGTATGACCAAAATCTTGATACGATTTGACAAAAATCTTGACATTGATAGGTTTTGACAAAAATCTTGATAGGTATGACAAAAATCTTGATACGATTTAACAAAAATCTTGATATTGATAGGATTTGACAAAAATCTTGATAGGATTTGACAAAAATCTTGATACGATTTAACAAAAATCTTGATATTGATAGGATTTGACAAAAATCTTGATAGGATTTGACAAAAATCTTGATAGGCATGACAAAAATCTTGATACGATTTGACAAAAATCTTGATATTGATAGGATTTGACAAAAATCTTGATAGGTATGACAAAAATCTTGATACGATTTGACAAAAATCTTGATATTAATAGGATTTGACAAAAATCTTGATAGAAATGACAAAAATCTTGATATGATTGACAAAAATCTTGATAAGTGTAACATATGATATTTGTCTATATATTCACACATACATTTGTTCAATTTCATTACATCCTCCGAAAAATGAGTTCTCGATCAACAAACTATCGTATTGATGAAGATATACTTTTATGTCAAATTTACTTAGATGTATCTCAAGATCCAATCACGGGTATCTCTAAAAAAAATACAGATTTTTGGTCTCGAATAACTGAGATATACAATACTACCAAAGATTCATCTTCAGAGATACGTCCCCTAAGATCAATAGAAACTCGATTTAGATTATTGGAGAGGGCTGTTCGAAGATTGCATGCATGCATCAAGCAAGTGGAACGCTTAAATCTAAGCGGGGCATCAGAGCAAGACATCGTGAGTCATTCTTAAAAATATTTATTCTTATGATTTTATATATGTAAGAAGTACTTAAGTTTGATTTAAATATATTGTATATTCAACGAGCAAAAGTTTTATTCGTTGATACTAAAGATTACAAGACTGGTTTCAAATATGATCATGTTTGGAACATGCTAAAAGATCTTCAAAAATTTCAAGATGATAGCAACAGGAGGCAACTAGTTGGTCAGAAACACGCATCCAACTATACCTCATCACCCCCAGGTAATTTCACTCCAAACTGTAATACACCCGAGTCCGATGGGTTGTCACAGTTTTCCATGGATTTAAATAACGATAATGATGAAGTTGGTGGCTCTTCAAATCAACGACCCATTGGGGTCAAGAAGGCCAAGTTGAAGAAAAACTTGGAGAAGATGTTGAAACAAATTTGAATAGCTTCAAGTTACACACTGAACATCTTACGGAAATAGCGAATCAAGAAAAAGAAGAGCTACAACGTCTCATGGTGATGCAGTAACAACTGGATATGAGACAACAAACTTTACGTTTGAGAGAGCAACAGATGCAAATCAAACAACAAGAGAATGATAGGAGGCAAAAAAATATAGATCGTAAACGAGATGATAGAATTTTGGAGCGTGACTTAAGTTCTATCAGTGATCCAACAATTCGTGCTTATATACATGCTCAACAATTAGAAATTATACAAAACAGAGCACAAGCACAACCATCACCACCATCTTCTACATCAAATTTCTATGATCCATATGTTCCTAATTTTGATGGAGGAGCTGATTTACCACCGTACTAATATTTAATGTTTATTTAATTTACTAGTCTTATTTTTATTTTCATATCGTGCTATTTCCATTCCATGTAATATTAGTTATTTCCTATTTTATGTAATATATCCATGTTTCAATTAATATTTTTATATATTTTAATTTATATTTATTATTGTATAATTAAATATAAAAATAACATATATAAAAATATAATGGACCTAATCGTAATATTTTTAAAATTAAAATACATAAAATTTTCAAAACATAACATATATAAAAAAAGATAATATATATATAAAAAAATAACATATATCTAATCGTAACATTTTTAAAATTTAGGGACTTAATTGTAAATGGACCAAATTGTAACATTTTATAAATATATATATCAAATTGAAAAACAAAAAAAATAACAAAATAACAAAAAAAAAATAAATAAATAAACCCACGGCAATTTGCCGTGGGTATGGCCCACTTATACCGTTCCATTGGAGCACCATTTTGGTGCTCCAACACCAAAATGGTGCTCCATTTGAGATGCCCTTAGGTGAGGCAGGATTGGGTCTATGGGTTCAGACCAAATAAATTTTTTTGATTGGGTCTGGGTCCAAACCCAATGATTTGTTTTGGGTTTGGGTCTGAACCCAGACTAAAGTTTTAGGTCTGAGTTTGGGTCCGGCCCACCCAATGCCATGCCTAACCTCAGCTAGCTTGTCGTTCGTTGCTTGACATCAAAGTATAAGTTCAAATGTTAGGAATGGATTTGAAAAATTAATAAACAAAACTTTAGACAAATAAGAAGACATGATTTACGTAGTTTGGTAAATAATATGATCAAATCTAGAGATCTTATTCATACTTAGGAAATACTATTGTGTATACATTGTTGTTAATCTGACCCATAGATGTCAAGCTTAAAGATCTAAATTATTTATGACATTTTTGCAGTATAATTCACGTTGCATGCATTTGGGGCAGTTTTATGTAAATTTCACCTATCCCATAGTGACCAATGGTTATCATATGGTATAGACCCATTAAAGCTTTCTTTCAATGTAGTTATGTAATAACTTTTCTATGTGGTAAAGTGATATGATGATTTTATAATGGTTAATAAGTGGAGAATATTCGAATTAAACTAGACCCGCGAAATACACGTGCGAATGTGATACTCGGATTCGACATAAATCCATCACATACTTGACGGGTCCAAATATAGTTGGACGCGATGGTATGGTGTATTTTGGGTTGGGTAATGGCATGTGCTTAAACTTCGGGTCTTGTTCGAGCAAATGGTCCACAAGTATTTTTAAGGCCATCTCCAACCCAAAAATCAATTTTTGCACTAAATTTGTGTAAAAATTGTTTACAAATTTGTTGCAACTAGAATAAATTCACTCTAACTCAGAACACTATTCATTGCACCAAAAAAAATATTCATTTTTTCCATCTTTTTGATAATCTTACAATCTTTCACAAATAAAAATCGAAACTTTTACGTATTGTATATTTTCACCCAAGAAGTTATGTTTCGATATATAAAAAATCAATTAACAACTATATATGTTATTTAATTAATGATTAAACTATTAAAGTTGAACTTTTTTTATCTGATTAAAAAAAGAGGTATGCATTTTTAGTTTATGAAATATGATTTTAATTCAAACTGAAAAGTATACATTTTACATAAGTTATAATAAAATTTTTTACTTATAATTTAATTCTAAATTAAAATTAAGGTATAGTTGAATGAAATATAAGAAATATGATATAATTATAACTAATTAAATCTTTCATGGGTAAATTGAAAATAATTCAAATTTTATAAATTTATAAGGAATTAAATTAAAAATAATTTAAAATTAAAAGGACTGAAATACAAACAAAAAAATAGCAGTTTTTTTACTGCGCCATAAAGTCTCCCACTTCGCGATTATAGCGCTAGGTTGGAGATGGTGTAAGGGGTCAAATTTAAATTTTATTTGGATAAAATTTCTTATTCAGGTAAAAGAACCACGAATACTTTTAAGAAGTAAAATTCGGGTATTATTTGGTAAAATACCCACAAGCAAATATTGCATCCAGACCCAAACTTCTTAATATTATACAATCTGGGTTGGAGCCGGGTCTCAGCCCTACAAACCGGGTTTAGTCCGAGTAATTCCTGCCTAGAATACATAATTTAAGAATTAATTAAACTGTCCACATATTAAATTTTTGCAGCTCGATTTTCCTTAATGGCCGCATTTGCCGATTGATTTCCCTTACCGAATTCACATTAAATTCAGAGGATTGACAGAAAAATCAAATAGTTGTTCCAAAAATGTTGAATCCCCAGCCCAAGGGCCCATGCCCCGGCCCGGAAAAGTCAAATAGTTTATTATATACATAGTAGACTTTTAGTTCGATTAAATAAAGAAGCTTAAAAGTTAAAATCATTAAACATCAAACCTCAATTAAATACGAAGACCAAAATCTACAAACTTTGATATTTTTTTTTTGGTAAGAATGGATTGTTTTGGTCAACTATTAGGTCACGTTTGCTTCTGAATTTAATGAAGAAAACCAAGAAGAGAATCTTTTCCAAAGCTCAAGTCATTAATTAAACATGATCCTAATCAAATAGGAATGCCAAACTTTAAATTTTTTTTAGGTAAGATAGCATTGCTTAGTCAACTATAAGGCCATGTTCGTTTATGAACTTTAGAGATGAAATTAAAACGAGAATGTTTTGGACAAGGTTTGTCTTTATAGTTTTGAGTTTGAATTTTATTGTAGTTTTGGTAAGGCAGCTGGATCTTGTGGTCATGGTCACGGGTTCGATTCTCACCGTTGGAATGCCTACGGCCTTCTCTACCATGAGCCTGTCAGCTATGGGCAACCTAGACTGGCTTATCTCTCTTGTGTGGTTTGCAGGCTATTGTACAAGAGCGAGGTTTACCTAGTGCGCACCCTAAGAGTAGTGGCTGCGGGTTTCCCCGTCATCCAAAAAAAAAGTCTGTAAAAAATACTTAAAATTTTATGATCCAAAATTTTGAAAATAAAATTTAAAAACATAAACAAACATGACTCAAAGTCATAAATTAAGCCTCAAATCTCTATCAAATATCAAATAGGGGGCCAAACCCTTTAAACTTTGATTTTTTGTTTAGGATAAGATTGAATTGCTTGGTCAACTATAAGGCCATGTTTGTTTCAAATTTTTAGTGAGGAAAACAAAAAATATCACAAATTAAACTAATGAAAATCGGAAAAAAATTAAAATAGTATGAAAAACTCAAAAACTAAATATAAAAATCAGAAAATATAAGCTTAACATATGAAACCAATATTAAACAATGAAAAAATGATAAGAAAAAAAAACTAGAAAAGTAAAAAGAAATTAAACATAATCAAAATTAATTAAAAAATGGTTAATATGGATTATATCATTATAATTTTTAATTTGATTTATTCAAAATTTGCATTAATAAACAAAAGAAAGTAACTTAAATAAAACAATTTGAAATAAAATTTTCTAAATTATTTAAAGGGCAAAATACAAATAACCCCCAGATGAAATATGTTATTGGCTGAAAACCCCTTGTGAAAAAAATATAGCCTAAAAACCGCCTGTAAAAATTTTAAATTGCATGAAACCCCCTGTGAAAAAATTATAGCCTAAAAACCCTTGTAAAATTTTCAAATTACATGAAACCCCATGTGAAATAAATATAACCTAAAAACCGCTTGTAAACATTGAAAAAAGTTTACCACTACGAAATATACTACATTAAAAATTAATTATTGAATAAAATTTAATTAATATCATAAAACTTTATATTAGTACTATTAATTAATTTATAAATTTAAAAATTTATAAGGGGTTTTTGGACTATATTTTTTTCACATGGGGTTTCATGCAATTTGAAAATTTTATAGGGGGGTTTTAGGCTATATTTTTTTCACAGGGGGTTTCGTGCAATTTGAAAATTTCACATGGGTTTTTAGGCTATATTTTTTTTCACAGGGGGTTTTCAGCCAATAAAATATTTCACGTGGGGTTTATTTGTATTTTGCCCTTATTTAAAAAATGTAAAACAAATAAAATAGAAAACAAATTAAAAGTATTTGACTAAATCCCCAAAATAAAAAGTACAATTTTCATTCACATACGAAAATCCCTAAAATTAAGGTTAATTTTTGTTCCAAATACATTAATCCCCAAATTTCAAGTCAATTTTTTCGGTCATCATGCATCAGACAAAATCTACAAGCTAATTTTTGAGAGTGTACCTATATTGCCAACAAGACAATTTTTCGTTGAGAAAAACATATACAAGTACCAAAAATACAATGTCCAATTTGTACAAACTACTTCCTGCAAATTTATTATATTGGTACTTTCAAAATATTACATTATGTTTCAAATTAAATGTATGGTTTGCTGCTGCTGCGTAGCTTAATGGTTTAAATAATCCTATTTTATTTTATATCATTTCTAAAGGCGGTACTTTTTCGAACCATAGAATATCTATTATTACTATTTTTTGGAAGCGTTAACAACATGAAAATATACAGATCTTTTTTTTTCTTCCAAATTTCCTATTAAATTCAGTGTGGAGTGTAATGAGATGGAAGGGGTATTAAAATAAATAATTAATTAGGAATTTAAAGGAACGATATTGTATTAGTTTTTTTTGTAAAACGTCCAAATGAACAACAGATGGAATTTTTTAGACTAGATCTATTATTACAAATATTTTTTTGGAAATACGTTCGTAGCATGAAAAGGATGGTCAATATTGGGTTAGGTTGGTAATTGGTTTTGTATGCTATCAAACGACTTAAGTGTTTTATGCAGGTAAACTTTACCCAAATTAATTGCATGTTATTAATGGACACTTGGATTTGATCTAAGTTTGTTACTTGTTGCATCAAGTTTATTCAAAGAGGTGTGTGTCAACTTAATTAACACATGAAACTAAAACTTTTGGTAGTGTTAGTTAGATACATCAATATTCCATGTATTTTTTTTAACAATTTAAATTAATTTCGAAAATATGATATTTAGTATAATATAAATCATATTTATGAATATGATGAACTAAAATCTCAATTGACCTTATTATAGATGAATTAAGAATATTACACCTTTTGACCTTAATAAAGTTAAGTTTTTTCTAGGAGTTGAAGAATACAATTATAAAATTTGGTCATCTTGCGAATTAAAGTCCCTTTTTTTCAAAAAAAATATTTTTGAAATTCATTTATATAGGTGGATAGTCAACTTTGAACTCATTAAAGCAATTAAATAGCAGTAGATATAATATTGTAATATTGTTCCAAATGTCAACAATAATTAATTTGGTAGCATTGAAATAAAATCCAAATGTAAGCCATTGATTAGGTTATATTTAGTGGAGATATTATGGGGGCCTCCATGTATGTTAGTTTAATGGACGGCTCCCATCAAAAGGGAATAAAATTGGTGTCAATAATTAAATTATTACATTGCCATTAATTTGGACCAACCTCATCCTAATAGGTTAGTAGTTGGGAACTTTAGAAGGAATAAAAGTTGGGTATTTGTTTGATTGGAAGGTTTCCTAATTATTTAATGTTATCTTCACCACTTTTGTTTACCAACTATATCTTGTTATTTGTCACCTTCTCCCTTCTTACATAATTTTTTGTATTGCTGTGTACACGTGGTTCATAAAAATAAATGCGAAACATTATAATACAGTTTTATATATTAATTTTACGTTCTAAAATACACATTTGTTGCGATGTGGCCTATGGGCTGGGACAATTTAAAGAAACAACTTTCAAGGCTGATTTAACTATAAAGGGCAACTTGACCAATATCTGCAAATTTGTTTGTTATATACGTCTACTTAGCTTGGAAAATGAGTTGTGTATCCTAAATTTGTTTGTTGTTTTGTAATAAGGAAAATGATATATATCATTGTTATAATATTTTATTTGTTTTTTTTATTGTTTAGGGATCTAATAATCTATTAAATACTGTTAATTATAAGTAATTTATATTGAAACTAGAGTAAGTGAAAAAGCAATAATATATTTAGATTTTAAAGCCATCCATACTAATCTAGTGGGTAAACTAGATATCTCAAGTCATTATTTTATGGATTCTAAATTTTGGAATAATCATTTATCTTATAGAATTAATATGAATATGACTGTCATTATGTGAAAAAGATCTCATCATAAGGTGTCAAAGATCTAATCAACAAAAGTAATATAAAAAGTTAGGGCCCTTGGTCTTATTTGGTCTAATTGGTATCCCCAAGTTGGAATTTTTACCGTCAACATCAGCTGCAGCCACTACCAAATAATATTTGTAAAAAATCTGAATTTATTCTCATCAACAACAAAAATAAGTACTAAAATCAAGAAGATACCAGACTAATTTTATGTTTTTCTCTTGTAATGCTCTTAATTATTGATTGATTAAAATGAATTATTGATTTTAGTGCAGCTAAAAAAGGTAACACTTGGAAATAAAGTGGGTAATTTTTTGTAATGATTTGTATTTGATCAATTGATCAAATTTAATTTTGTATTTACTGATAATTTTCTGAAGCTACACATACATACAAAAAATAGAACCCTGATCTATACCTGTTCAATTTTATGCCCTAATTGAAATCTGATTTAAGGTAAAAAGTTACTCAGATGACTTTCTCTCGGCAACGCCTGCGGCCTGGCGGCTGAGGAACACGTCGCCGTCGGCACGCCACCGCACGTTTGACACCGCACCGCCACCGGAATCTGGCGGCACGACGGACATGACGAGTGAGATCCGAGCCACGTGTCGATGCACGCGACGTGAAATCCATGGCCGCACTGAGGCAGCACTCGGATCTCCTCGCCGGCGGCGTACTCCGACAGGCAGATCGCGCAATCTGAGTATTTTGCGCAATCGTCGCCGTAGGTCATCTTCGGCAGCGATTTCAGCACCTTCTTCTTCAGGCCTCTGTTCGCGGCGGCAGGCGGCGGAGGCGGCGATACCGAGGCGGAGCTTCGGATCGAGAAGCGGCGGATCCAGGCGCAGCGCGCGACGGCGACGAGACCGAGGACGCAGATGAGCGCGCAGAGGAGAGCGGCGAGGATGACTACGAAGTCGGAGTCGAGAGCTTGGATCGCCGGAGAGGTGTTCTGCGACGACGGCGGTGAGGTAACGCCGCCGAGGAGACGTGAGCGAGCAGTCATGTAGAGAGAGAGAGAGTGTGTGTGGAGATGAGAGAGAAAGTGTGATTTCTGTTTGCTTTATTAAGCTTGAGCTGTGGAAGTGGAAAGACTAGTTAAGTACTTATAGTTTTGATGTCTTTATATAAGGAAAATTCTGTTGCAATGGTAACTGTTTTAACTGACACTTGAAACGCAGTTGACTGTATAATTATGATAAATTATGGGGGTTCATCCTGCAATTTTCTACAAATATTTCTTTATAATCTCACTTTAAATTATGTATAAATAATTAAATATGATGATGCTACTTACTACAAGCCTAGAAATAATAACTTATCTACAAATCAATGCTTATTTTAATTAAAAAAAATAGAAAATGATTGTTTATATCAAGGCAAAATCCTAATTGTAGTCCCACCAGATAGGGCTAATTTCATGTTAGTCCTATGTTTTATGAGTTTTTAGAAAGCGCCCTAATATTTCTCATTCTGTTGCAAAATTGGTCCCATAACTTTGTCAATGTTCAAAATTTGTTCCATAACTTTGTAAAAGTTCAAAACTAGTCCCATAACTTTGAAAATGTTCAAAACTAGTCCCATCTCCGTTATCTTTTCCGTTAAAGTTAACGGAAAACTCAAAAATATTAAAATATAGGTGGAAAATTACATGCTTTCATCTTTTAACATGATACTTAATACAATTTTGTCAAATATCCATGAACCAGGCCTAACATGCTTCCGAAATATAAGTAAACATTCATATATTCATACCTCTGTTTGACCTTCTTATTGCCGGGTATTCCAAGCCTCAATTTTACGGACTCGCTCCAACCACTCGACCGCAGACGATGGTTCGTAGGTCTTAGCTCCTTCAGCAATATAAAGCATAGCCCTATTTCGTTTCCTACCTTAGGGCGTATAAGGTATTACATGATGAATGTCTATTTAAATTTTTGAAAAACCCGTTGAACAAAAGCCTCAAACTTTTATTGATGAAATAAAATTAAAATTACATAATTATATTGTACTCCGCTATTGGAGGAGATAACTTTTTAGCCTCTCAGTTGAGGAACAAATTAAGGAAAATCTCCATACACTTGAAATACAGAAAAGAAAAGATTACAATAAAGAAAATTATTTTATTTTTAGAAGACTATAGACTTGGAAAGAAAATATGTTGAGAAGAGTTGGAGAAATTTTCTGATGATCCCCATCTGCTTCATTCCCTCCTTTTTATAGCCTTCAACTGCGGACTCCAAAGGCGGATTCCAACTTATTTTAACTTTGAATACCTCATTGCTTACGTATTTTTTTTGTCTCCCACTTGCTTGAGCGGCTGATCCATAATTCTCCCACTTGTTTGAGTGGCTCATCCATAGTTTGATAGGTCATGACCTGTATTATTGCCCGTGACCTGTCCTTGTCTTGATGTCGTCATTGTATTCGTCATTTTTCTTGTATTTTACAGCTGATTTTGAATATTTTTTCCAGCTGTTGCTCTTTTATTAAAATTACATTTTTACAATTGTAATTTTTCTATTGGGCCTAATTTAATTAGACTCTCCTCCGCCTCTTATTACATTTAAGAGTTTTAACCGAGGTTTGTGAAAACCCCTCGGATAACTTGTCATTTTACCCTTGTCCTGTTTGGGTTCGGGCGTTTCCTTTGTAACCCTGATCCTTGTTCCGAATAAAGGTTTGTCTTGGAACTCACAACTTGGCATATGGGATTATGCCATTGCTCAACATGCATCATGTTGCATGCCTTCTTCCTTGTGTTCTCCGTTGCGGGCAACTTGTTCTTCCAAATTAGCGTCCTCTTTTGTTCAAAAAGGTTTTCCGCGAACTCAGTACTTTTTTCTGTCATAGAGTTTAACATAAATGATCCATTTATCTTATTAGAAAAGATCTTAAATGGATATTTTACTTTGTCCATGTCAGTCAGACAGACCCAGAATCCTCAGGCTCTTCGAGTGGAAATTTCATCTTCACTTATTGAAACTACCAGGGGCGCCTCTCTTGTTTCGACTTTAACTTTGTGGAAGGCCGCCATATCGGGTCCTTGTAGTTTCATAAAATAAAATGCCGAATGAGACCCTTTTCCTGCAATTTCTTGAGCTATTGATAAAATTTTAATCTCCAGAATATCTCCTCGTTTTAGATGTGGATTGTTCTGCCATGAGTCATACACAACTCACTTATCCATTCCGGTAATTTAGAAATTTTTGGAAATCCTGGTGTCATAGTATGTATTGAGGCAAGTACCCCAAAATCATACCATTCGCGGACCTCGTCGGGTTTTGATCCTTCGAGCATCCAAACCCTAGGATATTTCCTTGATGTATCAATCAGAGTTTTTCCAAGATTTATCACTTTTCTCGAGACAAGTTTCTCCCATGATCTTTGGTAAACCTGCCAATGTAAATTAATTTCATTAGTATTAACTTTAGATGTGCCTGTTTGTGGCCTAAGGTTAATCTCTCCCTCTTTTACCCAAGAGGTGCTGGGTTGACTTGAATCAACTAGAGATTTCTCTTCCTATTGCTCAATTGTTTCCCCTTTATCAGAGTTTGATATGGGACATGTGCAAGAAGTATTTGAATCTTCCACTCCAGGTATAGAGCCATGTACTCTAAACGCAGGGTTAGGCCTGCTCTCTTAATTCTCGAGTCATCACCGAAGTAGATGCCTTTTGAATTAGTTCTTGCAATACATCCCACAGGGATCCTGCGGCATACAGTAGACTCCTGATTATATTCTGGACAATGTCCAGATCAATTCATTGTATTTGTCCAGCTGCCTCAACGTTAATCGATAGCTGGCTAAAGTGCTTGTCTAGCTCCTCAAAGTTTTCCCCTGAGATGCCTATATCTTGTAAGGATGGAATTCGCTTAAGATGTTTTCATCTCTTGTCAGGAAATTTGCAAGTATATTTTCATGAGATTTCACAACGATAATATCAAAACAATAATATTGACATTCTGCTTGCCACCTCATAATACAAGTCTTTTCTATTTTTTATTATAATTTATTTTTTAGAAAGGCTTTAACATTCGTATTATCCACTTTTAAAATAAACTTTTTTGCTAAGAGAAATAATTGCCATTTTTTAAAAGCCTTTCAAACAGCAAAGAATTCTTTTTCATTAATATGCCAAAGTGCGCGTGGCTTGTTGTTATGTGAACAACCCTTCTGTATATCTACAAGGTTCTTCCCCTGTAGTAGTCTTTTTCATTAACACGGCTGCCCAATGAAAATCATTAGCATCTGTGTAAACTTCTAAATCATTCCCGTCTTGAGGAAGTGCGAGTTTTGACAAGTTAGTACAAACTTGTTTTAGTTCGCGAATTCTTTGAATGTAAATTTCTTCCCACTTCACTTGGAACTTTTTGTTTCTTTTAAAAGAGGACGAAAGTCCTTCCTGTACTTCGCGAGGTTCTTGATAAAGATTCTTGCAAAATTAGCAACTCCTAGAAAACTTTGAAGTTGTTTCTTATCTTTAAGAACATCGAAAAAATTATGAATTTTCTCCACGATGTGTTCTTGGAGCTCAATACCTGCTTCATCAATAAGGATACCAAGAAATTCAACCTTATTGACCCCAAATAATAGCTTTCTTTTCAGAGAGAACTAATCCTTCATTATGATATGCATTGGAGAAAATCTCTAAATGTTTAATATGTTCATTCATATTTTTAGATGCAATCAGGATATCATCAATATAGACAAACATAAATTCAAAATAATCTTTAAACAGATTATCCATTTTTCTTTGGTATATCTGAGGTGCATTGGCTAGACCCATAGGTAGCACGTTCCAGATATACTGACCTTGTGGTGTAGAAAAAACTGTATATTTTCTAGATTCATTTTCCAACTTGATCTGATAGAAACCAGATTAACAGTAGAATTTTGAAAACACTTTTGCCCCTTTGATGCAATCAAGCAAGTATTCTCTGCTTGGAATATAGTAACCATCAAACTCTAGTATTTTGTTGATACCTTGATAGTTGATTACTAATCTTGCATTTTCCCTTTTATTTCACCATGATTTCTTACAAGAAAACCAGGGCTACTATAAGCCTAGACTTCATGTTCAATGAGTTTAAGATCGATATGCTCTTTGATAATCATTTGCATATCTTTCTTATCCATCATATTCATCTGGATAGGCTTGTATCAAACGTACTCATACTTACATTGGTCTTTAACCTTATAGTAGCTTCGATCTTGTTTTTGTTCCACCAAGCCAAAGGATCCTCATTGTAATTCCTTTGGCTTAGCCTTTTAACATGTTCGAGAGAGAGCTTATTCTCTTCGTCAATACACCAATCAATTTTTTTGTCATGTAGGCATTTTTTAAGAAATATATTTCTTCCTCAGTGGCCTCATTGTACTATTCACTACAGAAACCTTGTTGTCTGAAAAACAATAGAGCCTCACCAAATTTTCTTTTATCCTGCATTTTAGGATTAGTTAATTTGGCCTCATCATCACCACGTTTGCTGCGAAAATTTATTTGCATAATACGATTAAATGTCTTTTCCCACTGCAGAACCTATATCTCACTTCCACAGTTAGTGGTGAAGATTAATAAGTTTCTCTTATTATCTCGCACCTACCTTAAACCAAGGTGTTCCAAACGCTCCTCCCATCATGATTTTGGTTTCTCGTTTACCTTTATTGAGTATAAGAATTTTTGAGAAAACTCTCTACCTACAATAATATGCAAGGTTTCTATAGCATTGCTAGGAAAGACTCCGAGTTTTGCTGTGCAAATACCTGAACCAGAATCAATATACGCAGAGAAATATTCTATCTTATATTGATCATAAATAACACCAATGAAAATGTATATAGAGAATGGGCTAGTCATTAAACTTTGATGAGATGACCATCCAAACTAAATTTCATACCATTCCCTTTTCTTCCCCAAGGTTTATGTTCCTCAAGGAAGCTTAATCCCTAGGTAATGATCCATTCCTTTCGTCCTGCAAAACCTGATACAAATACTTCTTGTCCCGCCATTTCTAGCATACCTTCATATTTGCTAATGGTAGGTTGCTGCAAATGATATAATTCATCACATGGAAAGTAATTTTCTGCTTCCGTGATGTCAAATAAGACCTGCACTTCTTTCCATCCTTCGGGGCATCTAATTTTTACATTATCCACCCTAATGACTTGCGGGGTTGAGTCATGGATAAACTCTTTTTCTTTTATGACTTGTATCTTTTCCTCTGAGAAGGACATCCAGCTACTAAATTATATCCTTGTACTAAGTGTTCTATTTAAGATAGGATGGTCTTTAATGATAATGTCGACCCAAATTCTAAGTATTTGAATTGGATCTGGCATCATTACCTTAGCAAATTCCTTGAAAATCTGAGGAATTTCAATATACTCTTTTAGTAGGAAAAGATCCGAATGATGTGTGTTGGAAAGTGCATAAGCTATTCTATATGTTATAGAATATGGTTTATTCCCTTCTTTCATAAGATCCATTCTTTTAAAGTCTTGATGAATGGTTAAGACACGACTAAAGTCTTGGTCTGCTAGGTTATATGCAATTCTCGGATGAATGTCAAACATAAGTTTTCCTGCATATAAATTTCCTACCATTGTACCAAGACAACCTTCTCTTAGGTTATTGATTCTCCTTTCCATTATTTGATAAATAAATTTCTGAATCAATTCCTTCTTTAATGGTGGCTTTTATAACTATTTCAATAGTTCCAATATGGATCCATTTCATAGTTATTGCTACTTCTTCTCGTAGCTTACTTAATTATCAAGAATTTCTTCTTTCGGAATTAATTGTATATCCGTCACATTCCCCGTAAGTTCCATGAGAATTGCAAATTCTCCCGAACTTACCTTATATATAATGTGATGTTTTATCTGGTTTAGCCCTATTTGATTTAGGACTCGGCCAAAACCTCCAATTCTAAAACCATCATAGGGTCCAATATTAGAATTTTGCCTCATGATTCTTTCCAAAGTTTCTGTTTGAAATTGTCATTCTTGAAAAAAATCCAAAAAGGCTTTCAGTTGTCTAAAACCTATCTCCTTTACTATACTCAGTCTGATTCAGTTGAAGATCCATCCGATACTCTTTCAATTTCTTCCTCATATACACTTTCGTCTGAGGGAAAATTTTCGAATCGGTAGATAGGTACCAAATCGCCATAAATGACTGCATCCAATATATCAGTCGTAGCTTCAAATTGGCGTGCTTCTCTCTTTTGTGGACAATCCGGGGATATATGTCCATTTGCTCTGCACGTCCAACAGTTACGGTCTTTGAAACTTTCATTAGCTCGGGTGTGAGCTCTTCTGAAAGTTCTTCGAGTTGGGGTCCGGTCACTGGATCTTCTATCAGTTTGTCTAGATCCATATGAGGAAGCCCTCATAGGTCCTTGCCGTTGGCCCGATTTAGAATATCGGCCCTTGGTTTTAGACCACCATGACCTTCGTCTAAAGGAAGGTTTATTTCTATAACCCCTTTTGTCGGTGTTACTCTCTTTCTTCATCTTCTTCTTTTGCTCGCTCGTTTCCCCAATAATTATTGGAAAATTATTGTTTTCACAACAAAGATAAGTTCTTTTCATCTTTAATCTCAGCTTCTTCATATTTTTCTGGAGTGAGGCTTGAGCATACCAATCTTTTAATTTGTCTTTGAGGAAAGACATCCTTTTGGCTATCGAATCCACTTGTCCTTCAGAAACCTTATAGCTCTGGCATTTTTCGCCATGGGCTATAAATCTTGGCGAAGAATAAGGGTGCTGCTATCTTAGTTGTGACTCCATTTTGAAAGAAGTATTTGCGAAACAAATAGATATATTCATCTATTGCACAAATATTTTTTAATTACATACCAAAGAGAGCTTGCATGTTATCTATGGATTTTTTAGAATTATTTTCATCGAAGTATCCATCCCCGATGAAATGAAGGTTTATAAGCCTTCCGAATCTTTCTGCTATGGCGCTTTTGGATTCTCCTGCTAAAACTCCTTGTTTAGTCAAGTCAGACGTTTGCTCCCATCCCACCTTGACTGATCCTTCTAAACTAAGCTCCATCAATCTGACGAAGTTTTCGTTATCGAGTTCTAGAGTGGTAGCTACTATTTTCATAGCTGCTACCCATTCATCGATTATCTTTTCGATAATTCGAATCGATGACATCCAAATTAAGAATAATATCATAAGGGTGCAAGAGTTGAAACATTATCCTCGCCCATGGTGTATTATCTGGTACCCGTTTTGGATTTCTCCCTGGATTCTCCTTGAGTCTCGTTCCAATGAAAGTTGGAGTTGCATTAGTGTGAAATCCACACCCTCACGCATCGAACTATCTTTTGGAGGATCATTTGATGGGATACTTCCTTCCGGAGGTGGTAGCGCAGGTGGCACCATTGTGGTCACCTCGTTAGGTTTGACATTAACTAAGTCTACCATCCCAAGTTGGGAGAAAGATTTAGCTAATTCTTGTAAATCAGATAGATCAACTCGTGATACTTCCATTAATTAATCCTTCTGAAGATTTCATTAATTCTATCTTGTGTTTTAGGCCTCAGAATTTCTGTTGCCTTTTCTTTCTGGTGTAAAATGGGCACATGCTCAAAAGCGTCACGGATCCGGTCTCGATTGGATGTCCCAATATGACCCTTCCATTTTTCTCCTAGATCTGAAATTTCTTTCTTCAGATCTACTATCAAGTTGTTCAGACTGGGAGGATCTGTAATATCTCGTCCATCTTTTGGATCAATTGTTCTATTTTCATAGGTAGGTGGATCAACCTATGACCATAATCTTGAACCGTCTTGTGAATTTCTCTAAGATTTTGGTTATTCTTAGAGTTATCCATTTCGATTTCTGTCCATTTAGGACAAAATTCTCTCTTTCCGTAACTCGTTGAACATTTGTTCGAAAGTTCCATTCTTGTTTAAGTCTCCTCCATTAAAGAGTAAAATAACAATATGTAATAATAATTAATTATTTCATCAATAAAACCTAAGGCTCTGATACCATTTTACGGATATATCACAAAATTGTTCTTAAGTTACAAATTTCAAGATTAAAAATGTAATTATCCCCTGAAAAAGCTCATTTTGAAATATTTAATGGAAAAAATCATACGGGACTAACGTTGACTAACGGAATGACCAATATTAGTAAAATAACCAATTATTGGGACTATTTTCAGAATCTTGTAAAGCTTGAGACTACAACTAAAACCGGTCTATCCTGTGGGACTACAATTAGAATTTTGCATTTATATCGATATTAAATATGATTAATTGACAAAAACATTTGGTCATTATTAATAAAATCCAAAATTTACTACTTTACCACGACTCACATTCATGCAAAAAAGGGTTCGTTTGGATGGATGAATTTGGATTTGACTAAGGATTTAAAATGAATGGATTTCAAACACCTTGGATTTGAAATCCATACAATTGAAAATCTTTTGTTTGGGAATCTATGTGGATTTGTCAAGATTGAAATCCATAAATTTCAACTTCATTGTTTGGTAAAATTCTGATAGAGGAATTAAAATCCTTAAAAATTTTACTTGATTTCTTTATACTATCAATTGTTAAAAATTATCTTTGTCATTTTAAGCTATAAATTAATACTTATTTTCATGGATCTTAACTATTTTTAATCTATAAAAAATGATATAATAAGAATTTAACTATTGTTGCTTTAAAACTAACAACTGAATAATATGAAATATACGTCTATGTTAATAATAATTTTGAAGAAAAACTAAAAAATCATTGCAAAAGAAACACTTCCCATTTGTATATATTTCTCATGAAATTTTTAAGAGAGAGAGAGAGTTCTGAACACTCATGGAGAAAATGGGTAGCAGTATATTTTAAGTGGGAAAGAGATTTGAAATGACAAGGGTTAAGAGTGAATTTAAAATCATTAAAAATGAGTTTTAAATCCATCCAGCCCAAAAAATGGATCAAATCCACCCATTTATTATTTGGGCCAAAAACCAAAGAATGGATTTGTGACGAAGATTTGTAAACACTAGGCCAAAATCCATCCATCCACGAAAGGGGTTAGATTTTGGCTATAAAAAAACCCAAAGAATGGATTTGAGACGAGGATTTGTAAACACAAGGCCAAAATCCATCCATCCACGAAAGGGGTTAGTTCATGATTACAGGATAATCACAAAATGGGCTATTTTGGGTATAGTCTGGTTAGGTGATTTGACAGATGATTCCAAAAAGGGATTTGTCTCTAATCTCTTGATTAACGAATCTCCTATGCTATCTTAGAAATGAATGACTAAGGAATTTCTGGCCAGAGTTAGTCAATAAGAAGGTGTGTGATCCTTGCTTAGTTGACACAAGTTCATCATTTACTAAAGATATAGTCATATGACTAAATTAGCAGGATTTTGACTGATAATTAAGTCCTAAATTTAATCGGGAGATCTGACAGAAGGATGAGACATATGCTACGATCGTGACTAGGAAAGGTCTACATGAAATCATTCGAGTCTAGGGGTTGCGTCGACGTTGCTAGACATCGAACTCAATCTGTGAGAGTTATAAATTAATTGGTGGTTAATTTATAACCAAGATTAAACGTTTGGTGTAATGATTAATTGAGGTAATAATTGTATAGTTGTTACCGAGCAATTTAGGAAATGGTCTCACTGCTAGCTCTTGAATGAACCTAAGAGGTCACACACGAACTTGAATAAGTTTTTAGGTTATGTGTATTACTTAGTCTTCGTGGAAGGCTAAAGATGAATTAATTATAGGAATTAATTCATGATGGAATATTTAATTAATTGAGCATTTGGGCTTAATTGATTAAAGGACTTTTAATTGATCATTGAATTAATTAATTAATGAGCTAGGCCCAAGAGATTTATTAATGAAAGCCCAATTAATAAATCTTGAGAGTTAATTAATATAATTAGTCTTTGTGATTAATATAATTAATTAATGGGTTGAAATAATATTGTTGGAAGATAATTTAAATAGGAAAGTAAACTCTGGACTTTGGTGGAGATTTATTGCATTATAGAATCCTAGATATAAGGAATTAGTTCCCAATATAGTGGAATTTGATATGTACTTACATATGTAAGATATTAGACACACATATAGTAGAATTAGGATTTCTAGAATCTATTTTCTACTATGGTATGTGTTAACAAATTATAGTTTTCCCAACCCTAATATTTTCGTGCCTCCATATATATATTTGAGTATATATGAATGTCTTTAATGGATGATGATCTTTAATATGTAATAGTGACATTCATGCAATTATGTGATGCATGGAATTAGGGATAAATATATTTTTCGTCCCTCATGTCACATCTAATCGCAAAATTGGTCCCCCATGTTCCACGCACGTCAATTTAGTCCCTCAAGTTACAACATTTTGACACATTTGGTCCCTGCCGTCAATTTACCGTCCAATGCTAATGGTTCGAGCATGTGTGGCGCACGTGACAAGCTGATTTGGGGGAAAAATCGATTTTACACCTGATTTCAGCCTTATTTCACTCCAATTAGGGTTTTACGTCGATTTTATACCTCATTTCTCTCAAAATAATTCCAATTTCTCTCAAAATAATTCATATATCTTTCATTTATCTTCAATTACCTAGAAAATAATTCATATATCTTCCACTTATCCCAACACACCACACAAGACAAGAATTTGGGGAGAGTTGCAACAATGGAGGCCTACTGTACAACTCCCCAATCACTATTCTTTCAATTCAAGCCAACGGCACGTTCTTCATCAACTTCTTCTCTTTCTCTTCTCAAATCGTCCCATTGTTGCAATTCTTCGATGAAGCTAACATGTGGCGAATTCTGCGATGAAGCTAGAAGCAAATGGGAACTCATACCAGATATGTTAAAAGACGACCCTGTCCAATCGTACCATTCGCCACCACTGCTCGCTGTGGTGAATAATGAGCTTTACTCTCTTGAGGCTTCTTCAAACCAGTTGAAGGTGTATTTAAAGAAGAGCAATACATGGAAGCATATGGGGCCCGTCCCGATTTGAGCTGATTGCAACAGAGGATGGGGAGTGGCTCTCAAGTCTTTGGGAAATGAACTATTGGTTATAGGAGCATCTCATGATGGTAATCATATGGCTATATATACATGCTGCCCGGATTCTGATTCTTGTCAGCTGCAGTGAAAGCCTCAAAACAGTGGCAGAAATCGACTTAGCCACTTCATTTGGAACTGTTCTTTTATCGTAACTTGAACAACTATTCTTAAAGAATGCAAAAAAGAATGTATTTGCTGTTGATGTTTTCATTGCTTTGGAGATACTGATGGTGCCTCGGTTTGTGTAATATAACTATCAGTCGAGCTTTAATGCTCGAGCTTTATTATCCATTTTATATTGATTGTACGTCATTTTCATATTGCGACCTTATACGGTGTTATTGCTTCCTCTCTCTAGGTAATGAAGTACTACTGCTTTTCATTCTTCATTTACAGCAGGCCTCCATTGTTGCAACTCTCCCCAAATTCTTGTCTATGGTGTGTTGGGTAAATGGAAGATATATGAATTATTTTGTAAGTAATTGAAGATTAATGGAAGATATATGAATTATTTTGAGAGAAATGATGTATAAAATCGACTTAAAACCCCAATTGAAGTGAAATTAGGCTGAAATTAGGTCTAAAATGCGATTTTCCCCCCAAATTCCGTTATCACGTGCGCGTCACACGGTCGAACCATTAGGGTTGGACGGCCAATTCACGGTAGGGACCAATTTTGTCAAAATGTGGTAAGTTGAAGCATTAAATTGACGTGCGCGGAACATGGGGGACCAATTTTGCCATTTTAACATGGGGGACGAAAACTGCATTTATCCCCATGGAATTATATGATTGATTCTTTAGTTCATTTGATGTGTGATTCGAAAGAGAAATTCAATCTCCAAAAATCCTTAGGAATTTTCCTTAGTGTTGTGAACTCTCATATTCTTTAAGAACGAAAAATATCATATTCCATCTTCCCATACACATAAGCTTTCGTTTGTTGTAATTAAGTTGCTAGCACGACTTTTATAATTGATGAAAACGTTCAATGTGCGGATACAACGGTTAGAGCCACGATGCTTGGAGTGTGTACATAACAAATTTGTATTACTGAAAATCAAAAACACAAAAATGGTGACAAATAAAATTTATATTAATCAAAATAAAATATGGGGTACAAATCTCTATTTTAATCCTCTGATTCTTCCTTCAAGAATATCAATTTGAATGTTGGAGTTGACTTTGCTTCTTTGATCTTCTCCAACATTGACTTGAATGTTTATAACGTTAATGCGAAGGCTTGACAGCTTAATCTCGGATCAAACGTGTAATTTATTGTATGGAATTTGAAATCTTCAAGGTTGATTTGTAGCTTTGATCTTCCTTGAACTTGATTTGAATTTCTATAACGTTAATTCGTAGGTTTAACACCGTAATTACGAATCAAACGCTATAATTTGATGAACTTCTTCAAGAACGCCTTGAATCTTCTTTGTATTTGAAGAACGTCTTGAATCTTCTTTATATTCGAAGAACGTTCGTGGAGAAAATTCTTCTTTGTATTCAAAGAACTTTCGCAGAGAAAATTCTTCTTTGTATTCGAAGAATTTCTGTGTATTTTTTATGAGCTCCAAAGGACCCTATTTATAGGTGTAGGATGGAAGAGGGGATAAATATAGTTTTCATCCCTCTAGTTACATGAAATCGCAAAATTAGTCCCCCATGTTCCGCGGACGTCAATTTAGTACTTCAACTTATCACATTTTGACAAAATTGGTCCTACCGTCAATTGGCCGTCCAACCCTAACGGTTCGACCGTGTGATGCTCACGTGACAAGCAAAATTGGGGGCAAAATCGCGTATGACCTAATTTTCAGCTTCATATCTCTTCAATTTTTTTTGGGGGGGGGGGGAGAATGGCATATGACCTTATTTCATCTTCATTTCTCTTCAATTTAGTTCGATTTTAGACTGGTTTTCTCTCAAATTAGGGTTTAAAACTCTATTTTCCTCCCATTAGGCTTTGAATTTCTTAGATTTCGCAATATATAAAATCTGGGAATTAGAAGCTCACCAAATGAAGAATCTGAGGAATGCTTGGTCCTGTTTCAGCGGAAGAATTCAAGTTCGGAGCAGGGAGTTTAAGATAATTTAATGTCAGTTCAGATGAGAGCTAATTATCAACCGCAGAGTTCAAATCTGCAGACCTTCGCAGATGCTCAGTCCAATCAGCCTATTGATGTCTAAACGCGGTGTTGAAGAAACCTCTATATTTGCACGGTTGTCTATTGTCCATGAACCAATACCCTCAGAAGTGGTGTTAGATGAAATATTCAAACTTTGGTAATTTTAAGAATTAATTTCATTGTTTGAGTTGGTCTCCACCACATGATGATGATTCAAATTCTCATTAGTATCATCAAATTTTAAATTACCATAAGAACCCCTTATAAGAGACACATCTTGAAGAGAACTCCATTTCCTACCACCATCACAATCAACAGAGATAGGCAACAATTCTTGAATGCCTCGTGGGCCTTGCTGTAACAGAGAATGAATATAATTGAATACGGTGACCCGTGCATTCCAAGCTGAACTAGAACTTAGACCTTCACTTAAATCATCATTAAGAGAAGTTGGACCTTCTGAATTGGACCTTCTGAAAATTTGGAATGTGAATCCCTATGTTGGCATCTCTATATGGTGTGTCTAAGTACTGTCGATCAACATGAGAGTTCATATATCGCCTTGACTCTCTAAGATCAGCACTTTCTTCAATAAATCTTATATTCTATACTTTTTCAGAAGCTCTCTTGGCAGAGTAAGAAGAATGTGCTGGCAGAGTAAGAAATTAAAAGCCTAATGGGAGGAAAATGGAGTTTTAAACCTAATTTGAGATAAAACCAGTCTAAAATCGATTTCCCCCAAAATTTGCTTGTCACGTGCGCGGCACATGCTCGAACCGTTAGAGTTGGACGGTCAATTGACGGTAGGGACCAATTTTGTCAAAATTTGTTAAGTTGAGGTACTAAATTGACGTACGCGGAACATGGGGGACGGATTTTGCGATTGCATGTAACATGAGGGACGAAAACTGCATTTATCCCGATGGAAGAGTCATGAATAATGTGGACTCCATTGATAATTATCCATTTGATTTAATAAATAATTATCATAATTTTGGAGCCATTAGATTGGCTGATAGAAGATCTAGATATTATCCATAAATTAACTTAAGTAGATAGATATTATCCATAAGATCTAGATATATCTTTTAGATATTATTCATAAATTAACTTAAGTAGATAAATATCATTTGTTGTAGACGTCTTTTATTGGTCGATTTATGATTTAGATATATCTCCTAGATATCATGATTTAGATAAATCTCCTAGATTTTATCACTTTAATATATATATTAATTTAAAAAGATAAATATCTTTTGATTTAAATATCATTTGATTTGTCAACATATCCACGTGACATGATTTGATTGAACATGAAATTTCAATGTCTACAAATGCCCCCTCGAGACTCGTTCACGGAAGTTTAGTTACTTCAAAGCATAGTTCGTAGTGAATGAGTCGCGACGTCTCAATATAAAATTCATGTCATAAGTGTAACTTCGACTTGAGATACCACAGAAGTCTTTCGCACAGTTTGGTGTCTCCTCGAAAATACTTTGTTGGCTTCCACCGCAAGTTGTTTGTGTCACAACGAGATTAACATGCCCCCATGTCACGGTGAGATCTTTCTTTCAAACTTCTTTTGAATGAGTGACGTCACTCCATCGAGAGAATATGATTTGATTTGAATTTATGACTGAACTTAGAGAAATTTAAGTTGCCTACGTACCCTAAGAAAAAGGGATCAAGTCATAACGTAGTTCAATTTTTTTTCTATAGAGTTGTCATATTTAGTTTATACTCTTCAAGGCTTGGAGTACATAATTTGGTTGGACTTGTAGACATTTTATACTCGTGTCAAGGAGAACTTCATTTGATTTGGTTTGACTTGTAGACTTTTTATGCTCGTGTCAAGGAGAACTTCATTTGATTTGATTTGACTTCTAGACCTTTTATGCTCGTGTCAAGGAGAACTTCATTTGATTTGATTTGACTTCTAGACCTTTTATGCTCGTGTCAAGGAGAACTTAATTTGATTTGATTTGACTTCTAGACCTTTTATGCTCATGTCAAGGAGAACTTCATTTGATTTGATTTGACTTCTAGACCTTTTATATTCGTGTCAAGGAGTACTTCATTTGATTTGACTTTTAGACCTTTTATGCTCGTGTCAATGAGAACTTCATTTGATTTGATTTGACTTCTAGACCTTTTATGCTCGTGTCAAGGAGAACTTCATTTGATTTGATTTAACATGTAGACCTTTTATACTCGTGTCAAGGAGTGCTTCATTTGATTTGACTTTTAGACCTTTTTATGCTCGTGTCAAGAAGAACTTCATTTAATTTGATTTGACTTCTAGACCTTTTATGCTTCTGTCAAGGATAAATTCATTTGATTTGATTTGACATACAGACCTTTTATACTCGTGTCAAGGAGTGCATTTGCTTTTGTATTCATTGAAAGTTTAAACTCTTATCAAGGAGACTTGCTGATAGTTTATGCTCTTATCAAGGAGCGTTGATAACAGTTTATGCTCTTATCGAGGAGTGTTTGATTAACATCTTTAGTCGAAGTAGTGACGGCGAACTTGAACGTCACTTTCTTCCATATGTTCATTACTATCAGGTATGGGCTCATCATCAAATGGCTTGCCCCATTTGTTTGTTTCTTGTCTCCAAGACTCTTGGATATATCACTCATCAAGTCCACTTCTAGTTATGCTCATCTCCATATCATGTGCTCGGGTGGCCAGCTCTTCAAATATTGTTGGTTGAATACCTTGAAGGATGTATCGAAGACCCCAATGCATCCCTTGAATACACATTCTAATAGTAGAGGACTCAACCAATTTTTCTTTGCAGTTAAGACTCAAATTTCTCCAACGATTGATGTAGTCGATGACTGGTTCATCCTTCCATTGGCGCGAATTGGTGAGTTCAAGCACGCTAATTTTGTGCGACGGGTGCTATAAAAGCGATTGAGAAACTCTTGCTCCAATTGCTCCCAGTTGTTGATTGAGTCAGCACCAAGAGCAATGTACCAATCGAATGCATTGCCTTTCAGTGATCTAATAAATTGCTTGACTAGTTGGTCGCCATAGGTTCCAGCACCATTGCATGTTTCAACAAAGTGAGCCACATGTTGCTTTGGAATGCCTTTGCCATCAAACTGCTGGAATTTTGGGGGTTGGTAGTCAGTTGGCATCTTCAAATTATCAATCCTTCGAGTATATGGTTTAACATAAGCTAAAGGCATCTTGGATCTCCCATCGTGAATGTCTTGGATAGTACCCATGATAAACTCCTTAAGTCGATCAGCTGGAATCGTCCCATCACTTGAAACTTGAAGCTCTTCGATAATGGATCTTTTCTTCTCAACTAGATGTTGATTCTTTAACGTCTCAGCTTCATCATGTGCCTCGACTTGTTCTCCAATTTGGTGCATGGCATCCATGTCGTCTGCTTTCGTCATTAACTTTACAATTAGAGTGGCTTGCTCTTTAACATGTTTCGTTAATCCTTCAACAGCTTTTGTCAAGTTTGCAATTTGCTCCTCCGGAGTGGTAATATTTGTCATCATGACACATGCGATGTTTGAGTCACTTGATGTAGAACGTTGTGGGGATGAGTACTTCTCTTCATCATGATTGATTTCATCACCAAAGCGGAATGCGTCATCCTCAACATGCTCAAGTAGGGGAACCACCTTTGAAAATGTTTGTAGCTTCATGAACATACTTCTTGTAGCGACACCAATGATTTCACTCATGGAGTTTGAAGGATTTGAGATGACCATCTTGGATTCCACTATCTTCATAGCTTTGACTTGAGCATCCATTTGAACTTGATGAAGTGAAGAGATGAGAGGTAGAGATTGTCCCACTGTGCATGCCAAAAATTTGTACACAACAAATTTGTATTGCTGAAAATCAAAAACACAAAAATGGTGACGAATGAAATTTATATTAATCAAAATAAAATATGGGGTACAAACTCTATTTTAATCCTCTGATTCTTCCTTCAAGAATATCAATTTAAATGTTGGAGTTGACTTTGCTTCTTTGATCTTCTCCAACATTGACTTGAATGTTTATAACGTTAATGCGAAGGCTTGACAGCTTAATCTCGGATCAAACGTGTAATTTATTGTATGGAATTTGAAATCTTCAAGGTTGATTTGTAGCTTTGATCTTCCTTGAACTTGATTTGAATTTCTATAACGTTAATTCGTATGTTTAACACCGTAATTACGAATCAAACGCTATAATTTGATGAACTTCTTCAAGAACGCCTTGAATCTTCTTTGTATTTGAAGAACGTCTTGAATCTTCTTTGTATTCGAAGAACGTTCGTAGAGAAAATTCTTCTTTGTATTCAAAGAACTTTCATAGAGAAAATTCTTCTTTGTATTCGAAGAATTTCTGTGTGTTTTTTATGAGCTCCAAAGGACCCTATTTATAGGTGTAGGATGGAAAAGTCATGAATAATTTGGACTCCATTGATAATTATTCATTTGATTTAATAAATAATTATCATAATTTTGGAACTATTAGATTGGCTGATAGAAGATCTAGATATTATTCATAAATTAACTTAAGTAGATAGATATTATCCATAAGATCTAGATAGGTCTTTTAGATATTATCCATAAATTAACTTAAGTAGATAAATATCATTTGTTGTAGACGTCTTTTGATTGGTCGATTTATGATTTAGATATATCTCCTAGATATCATGATTTAGATAAATCTCTTAGATATTATCTCTTTAATATATATACTGATTTAAAGAGATAAATATATTTTGATTTAAATATTATTTGATTTGTCAACATATCCACGTGGCATGATTTGATTGGATATGAAATTTCAATGTCTACAGAGTGCTTTAAAGACCTTTGTTGATCATGTGCTATTCACTTTCAGCATCAAGGAGAAACCAAAAGGTTGATTAAATTACGATATTTAATCAAAAATGGCACATTTACGCTTTTATTTCAATTGTGTATAAATGCTAGGCGTTAATTGGGTGAAATGTCTCTAATAATTTTTGGACTCTATTTCCCTGCGAGGTTTCACCCGAGGGTCTAGGCAATCCCAACATTAATATGAATTCGATCAGTTTTGAAAATTAATTTCAAATACATTTGATGAGTAAATAATAATAAAATATGTGAAAAGGAATAAAGCTAATCGAGCTTGACTCCGATTAGACTCGAGGAGTCACTCGTTTGGGTTCATATCAATTATAAATCAAACCATGCCAAGCAAAATTTTGACTCGATGATAGTTAACAAGCTTCATTACAATTCACTTATGCATAGAATTGGCTATTGTAATTTATCATTAAGATGGAACATTTAGGTTTTGTGAATATGAACCAAATAAACGAAATCATGTATATTTTAGTTTTTTAGCTTTTGTTTCTCGCACTCTCTTGGTCAAATTAAACATGGTATCATACCTCTTTTGCTTATATACAATTGTATTTTCATTTTAAGGTTGAACGTAAATTAACAACATAGACGAAAATTACTTAAATTCTGGTCAACCCATTTTATATCCTCATAAAACTATTATTAAAAGTGCAATTATGTGTTGAGGCAACTTGTGAGTCTAATGAATCGGCTCAAGTGGACTTTGACTTGATATCAAACTCACTTATAATTGTTCATATGCTCGTAAATTGTTCCATAACTTTTATTATCTTTTTTTATTTATATATATGAATATATATATATATATATATATATGAGTTTAGATGCTCATCTTCTATAATAATTGATATGGGACATAATGTATTATGCAGGCCACTGTATACGGGTGTATTCATACGACATGAATTTATGTGAATTTCACTGAATAGAGATATAATAATTGGATACGATACGATGAGCAAATACGAAGTTCGTATACGAGTAATAACACCTCGTTTACTATTAAATAGGCCCGTAAACGTATGAGGTTTATGGATGCTAAGGCCCAGCCCAGCTTGGTTATATAATTAAACTATTCTTGGAACCATGATGATGTGGATACGACGAAGGACCCATTAGATATAACGATCTAAGAACCCAACGTATGAGATAAGAATCTCCCCAAAATCGAAAATCTGGTTTGATCTTATATAGAGCTTAAAAACCTCGACCCGTTGGCTATAGGATGAGCCAAGAACCTCAGTATGTTGAACGCCACAAGATTTGCTCAAGAATCTTGATAAGTTCTCAAAATAAAATACTCTCACAAGAGATAGTAAATTCAAAGAAATTTTTGTGCTTAAAATTGTTGATGATTTACAAATGTTTACATGGCCTATTTATAGGCTACAAAAGACTCCTAAGATGCTTAAAAACATTTTCATGACACTTTAGACCAAATTTACCCTAAACATCTTGATTACACTTTTGACCACATTTATTCACCCTAAAACTAGTCAAAAGATTCCTACTATGGTACACTATGTTCTAGGATCCTTTTTAAACACTTAATTAATACATTTAATTATTTTGTAGAGACACTTTTATATGCCTTTGAAATATGGACGAAAATCCTTCAACTTGGGCCTTAATTTTGGATAAGAAATAAGCCCAACTATCCTTCAACTTGGGCCTTAATTTTGGATAAGAAAATAAGCCCAACTCTTCATTAAAATTTCAGCCCACCAACTTGAATAATATTCATCATTTGGCCCATTGAAGAAGCCTCTTGGACTTGATCTTTTATTTCAACTACAAGAGTCATCATGGCTTCCTTGATCTTCTTTGCACGTGCCCTTGTAATTGGCACATCTTTCACGATCAAGGGATCCATCTTGTTTGTCTTGGTTTGCATGGGCTGATCTCCATCACATGATAAGGCGACAAGTGGCAGTCAATTAAGGGTCCAATTGTCAACTCATGAATAGTTTAAAAATAACATATAAATATGACAGATAAATGCACATTGTGGGGACAGATTTTTGGACTGATCTTACAAGTTGTATACACCATACGATATAATCCATAGAACTATGTCCGACTTGATCCCTTTTAAGGTACGTAGGTAGCTTGTATTAAAGTTCAGTCATCAAACACTTTACACAAATATTTGACTAGATCATTTTGGCGCCGTCTGTGGGAATCCACAAAAAACAATTATTGAACGAATCAATATAGACAAAGAGCACCATCGACCAGGAAAAGAACCAGCAGTTTTGGAACAAAGTGAGCAAATTCATGTAGAAGACGTGTCGTATCGTCAACCTGGACAAGAACCGGCAGTTTTGGGAGTGAGTGAGCAAATTCATGTAGAAGGTACGTTGTGTCCCACGACAACTGAAGTGTCAGAAAGAATGGTGATGATGACCGAGTCAGAGCTCGATCGAAGGGTACAGGAAAAGTTCCAAGAATTTATATCAAAATTGCCTCCTACTACTCCGAACATAGGTATGATACACCCTCCCCCGACTACCCCAAGAAGGCAGTTCCCACAACTTGACCCAGAAAGGGAACAAGGGGAACATGGCCACAAGGGCGGTACTCGGCGACGGCACTTCCCAGAACTTGACCCTGATAGGGAACAAGGAGAAAAGCGCCGCGAGAGAGAAACACGATGTAAGCTGCTCAGCAGTCGTGATAATGAGCGAAGGGGTAGCCTAAAATTGTATGAGTTGGTCTCGAGAGAATCAGATGAAACTAATTCGGTATCATACGCGCCGAGTTCTCGTAGTAAGGGGTCGTCGAGAGAAAGGCGAGAAGTAACTGAGTCAGAGAAACAGATGAGGTTTGGAGAAGGTTTAGGCATGGCATCGTCAATTCAGTGGAGGAACAACCCGTTTGGCAGGGAAATAATATCCGAGTTAATGCCTGTAAATTTTAGAGTTCCAGATCTCCCAAAGTATAGTGGAACCACAGACCCCCGGGAACATCTCGTCACGTTCGAAACGTTGATGGCGTTACACGGTTTGAGTGACGCCGTAAACGCTCGAATATTCGCTACAACTCTCACAGGTAGAGCACATGATTGGTTTGTGAGTCAGCCTTCAAGTTCGATCAAGTCATACGATCAACTCGTGCAGAGGTTTGAATACCACTTTGCCAGTAAGCGGAAAACCAGAAAATTGGTCTCTCACTTGTTGGGAATAAAACAGAAAGATAATGAGACATTACGAGAGTTTGTAGATCGATTCAATAACGAGGCCTTAGATGTCCAAGGTGTGCAACACGAGGTGATTGTACAGCTTTTTATTAATGAACTCAAGATGGGCCGTTGGCGGGGGCACTCACCCGCAACCCTCCGGAGAACCCAGAGGATATGATGATTACGGCTCAATAGTATATCTATGAGGATGAGATGTACCGTATGAAACGAGCCGAACAGGTGGTTAACAAATAGAATAAAGAAAAAGGGCCTCAGAAACGAGATGAGGTAAAAATTGATAGGGCTGTAGACTATAGGCGTGGTCGTTTCGACAATTACACACCACTGAATATTTCGAGAACCAAAGCATTAATGGCTATCAAAAGTACAGGAATCCAGGTTGAGCCCCCTAAGAAAATGAGGCCCGACCCCTAGAGGAAGAACAATAATAGGTACTGTAAATTCCACAAGGATACGGGTCACAGTACGGAGGAGTGTCGTCAGTTGCAAAACGAGATAGAGAAACTTATCAGACAAGGATACTTACGAGAATTTACGAAAAAAGGACATAGAGGGGAAGAGAGGTTAGAAAGAGAGGTTGATGATAGAGCAGCTCGAGAACACGATACGAGGCAGGGATATCAGGGGAGGAATCAAGGATGCCAGAATCAAGGATACCAAGAATCAAGGGTATCGGAATCAAGGATATCAGAACCAGGGATATCAGGGGAGGAATCAAAGTGGTCGTCGACAAGATGAACCAAAACAGCAACAACAGAGTAGAACTGAGGATTGTAACGATAATAGGCCGAAATATGGAGATATAAACACGATAGTAGGGGGACCAGTCGGGGGTGATTCTATGAATGCTAGAAAAAGATACGTCCGGGAGCTGATTAGTTATGACTCACACGAGCATTTTTTGAATCATATCAAGAGTAGTACGAGGGAGGTGATCTCCTTTGGGGATGAAGATAATGAGGGAGTTATGACACCCCATAATGACCCAATGGTTATTACTATGGATATCGCGAATTACGTAGTCCACAAGAAATTGGTGGATAACGGGAGCTCCGCGGATATCGTGTTTTCCACAGTGCTACAACGAATGAAAATCCCAACTAATAGGTTACAAATTTTTAGCACTCCCCTCGTAGGGTTCGGGGGTTCCGAAATCGTAGCTCTTGGAACGATCGATTTACCAACCTCGTTAGGATCTGAACCCAGAAGAAAAACGAAGATGATCAAATACCTAGTTGTTGATTTTCCGTTCGCATATAACGTCATATTAGGACGACCAGGGTTGAACCAGTTTGGTGCGATCGTTTCCACCCCACACCTAAAAATGAAATTCTTGACCGAACTCAGAGTGGAAATTGTCAGATGTGATCAACGAGCGGCAAGAGAATGTTACGCCACATCGTTAAGGAAGGCTTCCAGTGGAACTGGTACAAGGCAGGTGGTTGAAATGAACCAAATCGACGAAGAAAACTGGTTAGTACGATTAGAACAATGAAGACAGAAGAGCCAGAAAGAAAACGGGCTCTAATAAAAAAGAACCGAGTACAACCAGCTGATCATAGAACAATTGAACTCGTCCCTGGCGACGAGGAAAAAATAACGAATATAGGCGTCTGATTTCGAAGGAATCGACCCAGAGTCATTGTACATAGGCTTAATATAGATCCATATGCAAAACCCGTCAAGCAAAAAAGGAGGAATTTTGGCCCGGATCGTAACAAAATTATTGAAGACGAGGTGAATAAATTATTGAAAGCTGGCTATATCAGAGAAATAAATTATACAGAATGGCTGGCCAATGTTGTTCTGGTACCAAAGTCATCGGACACTGGAGAATGTGCATCGATTATACTAACTTGAACAAGGCTTGCCCTCGTGATCTGTACCCATTGCTTCGTATCGATCTCCTTGTTGATTCAACAGCCGAGTGCGCGCTCCTCAGTATGATGGATGCTTACCAGGGCTTCAATAAAATAAGGATGGCACCCGAGGATTGCGACAAAACTTCGTTTGTAACTTCCAGGGGGTATATTGTTATAACGTCATGCCGTTTGGCCTAAAGAATGCAGGGGCTACTTATCAGAGGCTCGTGAATCGCATGTTCGAAGAAGAAATTGGAAATACGATGGAGGTTTATGTGGACGATATGTTGGTTAAGAGCAGAGACGAAGCAAAACATTTAGAACACTTGGAAAGATCGTTCGCCATCATGAGGAGGTACGGAATGAAGCTGAATCCGAAGAAATGTACATTCGGGGTACGGGGTGGAAAATTCCTTGGTTATATGGTCACACAACGAGGCATCGAGGCTAATCCCGAGAAGATTCAGGCCGTTCTAGACATGCAGTCCCCAAGGTCCGTCGCGGAGTTGCAGACATTAACGGGAAAAATGGCGAGCTTGAGTCGATTCATATCGAGGTCAGCCGCAAGGGCCTCCCCTTTTTCAAGATTCTAAAAAATGTCAAAAAATTTGTATGGTCGGATGAATGTGAAGAAGCCTTTTAAAACTTAAAGAGATATCTGACTTCAGCCCCGCTACTTACCAAGCCCGTGGAAGGAGAGCATCTCCTCCTATATTTGGCCGTTTTAGTAAATGCGGTTAGCGCGGTCTTGATTCGTAATGACCACGGAGACCATCGTCCCGTATATTATGTGAGTAAAACAATGCTTGGTGCGGAAAAAAACTACACTCAAATAGAGAAGTGGGCGTTGGCCCTTATGACGGCAGCTCGTAGGCTACGACCTTATTTCCAATCCCGTCAGATTATTGTCCTAACGGATCAACCGTTAAGACAGGTATTGTCAAACCCTGACATTTCTGGCCGACTCGTAAAATGGGCTGTAGAATTAGGGGAGTTCTCCCTTGAATACAGACCACGAACGGCGATAAAGGCTCAAGCATTAGCCGAATTTATTGTTGAGATGGTAACACCCAATGATGAAACTTTACAACAAGGTTGTTAGTACTTCGTATTTAAAGAGTTATAATTCTAATAAATTCGTGTACTTATACTCTCTTTTGTAATACAACAGCGAGTCCAGATATAAATCCATGGATGCTACACGTTGATGGCTCATCTGTGTCACGAAAAGGAGGTGCAGGAATTTGGCTACATAACCTACAAGGTTATCAATCAACTCGTATTAGTAAGGAAATTATTTCAAGACAAATGGTATGTACTAAAATAAACTTTATTTGTTACACAGGACATGATTACGAATTCGCCATCCAATTGGACTTCGAGGTGACAAACAACGAAGCAGAATACGAGGCTTTAGTGGCAGGTACGAGTCACATGAGTAAATTCAACACTCCTGCAAAAGCATGATCTATTCTAAAATTTGAAGTGATTAATTATAGGATTAAAAATGGCAAGGGATTTGAAGGTGGAAATCCTCAACTTCTATACCGATTCCCAATTAGTGGCAAATCAGATAAAAGGCGTATTCAAGGTAAGAGAGACAAGCCTTACCTCGTATCTGATGTGCATAAAAGATATGATGTCTCAATTCACTAGTATCGATGTCTGCCAGATACCTCGTGAGGAAAATGAGAGAGCAGATGCGTTGTCAAAATTGGCGAGTTCCATTATGGGAAATACGAACAAAAGGATAACAATCCTGGTAGCCGGGAAACCTCAAATGAAGTGTTCAACCAGACGAACCGAGGTGGTTACGATACACGACGTAAACAATTGGAGATACGACATATGCAGATATTTGATGGATAAGAACTTACCTGAGGACATGAATGCGGCCCGACGGATCGTGTATAAAGCCTCAAAATTTACATTGGTGGATGGAAAGCTATATAAACGATCCTTGATGTGCCCATTACTTCGTTGCTTGGACAGAATAGAAGCAGAGTACGTTATGAAGGAAATTCACCAATGTAGTTGTGGAAATCATTCAGCTGGATGAGCTTTGGCCCAAAAGATAATGAGGCAGGGGTATTTTTGGCCTACTATAGTTGCAGACGCGCACCATTACTTGAGACGATGCAAAGAATGCCAATTGAATGCAAATTTGATGCATAGCCCAACCACGGAACTGGATCCAATCAAGATAGCATATCCGTTTAATCAATGGGGGATCGATATATTGGGACCATTTCCACCCGCATCGGGACAGAGAAAATTTATGATAGTGGCCGTGAACACTTCATGAAGTGGATTGAGGCTGAAGCAGTAGCTAAAATTACAGATCATGAAGTGATGAAATTTATATGGAGGAATATCGTATGCTGATTCGGTGTACCTCGTATTCTAATTTCGGACAACGGCACCCAGTTTAATAGTAAAAACATCGTAAGATGGTGCGAAGAATACAAGATACGACAGAACTTTACGACAGTCGAAAACCCGCGGGCTAATGGACTAACCGAGGTAGCTAACCGGATAATACTTCAGCATTTGAAGGCTAGAGTCGACAGGAAGAAGGGTAATTGGGCTGAAGAGTTGCCAGGAGTACTATGGGCGTATAGGACAACACCTCGTTCTTCTACGGGTGAAACTCCCTTCTGCCTCGTATATGGATCGGAGGCAGTCATCCCTGTGGAGATCGGAGAGATGACCCACAGAGTTGCTCATTACGATGCAGAAGCAAATCAAATTGAACGAGTGTTTGAACTAGAAGCAGTTGACGAAGTTAAGGAACATGCCTATGCAGAAATTCTTATGCAAAAGAAAGCCATGGCTCGTGCGTACAACAAAAATGTAAGGCCGAGATCTTTGGAGGTCGGTGATCTTGTGCTAAAGAAAGTGGAAGTATCAAGACACGTAGGTAAGCTGGATGCAAATTGGGAAGGTTCCTTCAAGGTCGTCAAGGTTACGAAGACAAGAACATATCGATTACAAGACTTAGAAGGCAAAGATTTGCCTCGTCTATGGAACATACATAATCTTCATAAATATTACGCTTGAATGTACCCAAAGAGGGATTTGCCTTATTGTATATTTTACACCCGTTGAATGGCATAATAGTTTTGTATGACAACGGCATCGTAATACAATGTCATGCTAAAAGTGAATTATTTTATATATTAAGTGATTCGAATAAAAAAAAACAATAAACATTGAAACAAAGCAGATAAAGATAGTGAGTTCATTGCATTGCATTCACATCCAGTCAAACACAACCCGAATAGGGGAAGTACATACGATTAAATAACAAACAAAACAGGATAAATCTTTCTATATGGGCTCGTCATGAGTAGCTCGAATATCACTTGTGGCTGGGATCTCAACTGCTTCCTCGGGAGCACAAACCTCGCCACTTTCTATGGTAGGAATTGCCCTCTCCTTCTTCATCCGAATCAACAGGTCCCAAGTTTTTAAACTCAGGAAAGTGAATGTATTCCACCGTAGAACTAACACTCGTAGGACGAAGAGTGTTAGAATCCACGAGTTGCTCAAAAGCTTCTTGATCAAAGCTAGAAGCCACGAGACCGTCCCTAACCATAAGGTCTACAGCCTTCATAAATCCGTCATAGTGATGGTCAGCAGCCAGTTCGAGAGCTAGTGTCTCAAAGACAGTAGAATACCTAAAGTCTCTAGGCTCGTAATACCTGGCCTCATCCAGAGATCGTTTGTACTCCTCCGAATTTAGGAAAGCATCACGACCCTCCACCATCCCGTTTTCAAAGTTATGGGCAGCTTCAGCCTTAGTGGATTCGAGCTCAGTCTTTGCCGCAGATAAATCCCTTTTCAATCCTTCTATCTCGTCACTCTTTCCGAGCAAGTCAGATTTTAGTGCTGAATAAGCTCGGTTCAATTCTTCCATACGAAGTACGATCTGTTTTTCCCAGATCACTGCTTCGGCCTCGGCCTTGAGCTTATGAGCCTCATCAATCTCCGCAGTGGCATTCTGAAGATGACCTAGGTATTCCTCAGAGGACCTTCGGGCTTCGGTGCTCTCATGCTTCGAATACGAGAGATTTGAGGGAAAGTGCATGAGCCGCACATTGGGCCTGCAAAAATCACACATACATATATAAATATAAGTCGGTAGTCGTAAAAAGGGATAAATGAGCTCTAACAATTAAAATAATAACTACGAGATACTTACCTCAGCCAATGCCTTATGGATCGTATCTTCGAGGCGTGTATGGGGCATACTGATAAAATGAGCTTTATCAGCCGGAAAAATCACATGACGAGCCACCTCGGAAGCTACCCTAGCCCCGTCGCTTGAGAGAACGGAGCTGCTAGGATAAACCCTCTAGTCTGGAGTTAGAGCCGCCTGATTGGGGTGGACATTGGGACGTTCTTCGTCTCCTTGTTGCTGAAGATGGTCCCGTAGGAGATAGGCCTCGTACTGATTTACGATGTCCATATTAGACACTGGTGATCGGGATGGTCCCCCGGTACGAGGCTGAATGTCCATCAGATTAGTTGGCTCATGTCGAACCGTCTTTCGACGCTCACGAAGAGCACACTCCTGATCACTTGATTCGTCTGACACCTGCACCGTAGGTATATCTCGCCGGCTAAGTCCAGAGGCATCAACCTCGACACAACGCAGAGGCGTGGGGTTTGGGATATCAGCAAAAGAAGCAGCACCTATCCCAGAGGTCGAACCATAAGCCCCAAACGGGCCTTTTCCCCCTTGGGTAGGCCGAGGAGCTCCAGACGAGCTCCCAATACCTGCAGCTCCACGAGCAGAGGGAGCAGCACGAGAGGTGGCACCAATACTCGTACTACTAGGAGTGTTCTTCTTCTTCTTGGCCAGGAATTTTTGCAAACGAGCATTTTGTTCAGCCATACCTGGGCAACATAGAACGAGGAAAATTATTTTACACACAGACGAAGAAAATGTATATAATAATCCACGATGCAGAAAATAAAAAGGCTACTAACGATGATGTTGGTACGAGAGTGGACTCACCAACTTTCTCATATTAGATTGGAGCAGGGCTAATCTCACATCGTACCAACACGGGCTCGCTAAGCATAATCTTCGGATCGTAATAGTATCGAAAATGTTGGTTAATGAAGTTAGGACCCCACGTTGGGTTACCAACATCCTCGAGACGGGGAACGTCCATCCTCCATCTACGAGGCAAACCCCACGGTACCAAATCAGGATATCCCACGAAGAAAAACTTGTTCTTCCATACACCGTGGCAGGAAGGGGAGAAGTTGAGGACTTTCATTCTTTTATTACGAGGCGACAGATAAAAGAAACCCTTGTCCCCCGACCCAGACTTACAAACACGAAACATTTGGTAAAAATTTTCAAAGTTGGGTTCCTCTCTCCAGGCTCGCATGAGGATTATAAAACTGTTTAGATGACAATACGAGTTGGGAAGAAGTTGCGAAGGACATAACCCTAACCGATGAAGAATCATACGGATCACAGGGTGCAAAGGGAACCGGACACCACAAGTTAGATGGGCTACGAAGAAAGTTCTGAACCCCCGAGGAGGTTTATGCATTCGTTCATCCTCTATAGGGGCTATAAGATTAAACTCTTTTGGGATATAGTACTTTTGTTTTAAGGACTCTAGAGTGTCATCGTTAATGACGGAAGGGCGGTTAAACCAGGAATCTTCGTCCGCAGGAACGAAGTCATGTTCAGGGCGGTCACCTTCGGATGCAGCTTGAGGTAAATCCGCGGCGAGGTAGCTATAGTTTATCTCGAAGCCATTATTAGAAATAAACGATGGAGGAGTATTAGGACGAGTATTTGGAGTGTCCAGATACTCATCTATAGTTTGCCCAAGGGGTCCTAATGACTCACCAGGATCATTCATGGTTGGAAGTTCTAAGTTGCTTAAGCTAGGAAGGCTGAAATTGGAAGAAGAATTCTCGGACATTACGAGGTGCAGTAAACGACTCACGTGACTCGTAATAAAAGAAGAAATAACAAGGAGGAGGAGGAGTTTAGGGTCGAGAAGGTACCTAGTTGATGGAGCGGAAAAGAGTAGGAGATAAGGAGCAGATTGTCGTGACCGCGAACTTAACGGCGTATAGGAGTTCGTAAATGCGAACACTCTCTCTCTCTTTGTGAAATAGATAGTAAGCAAATGAAGGATAAATGATCTTGAAAGACGGCTTATATATATAACAAATGGGCGGGAGAATCGATGGTCCTGATCAGGATATGTAATTCGAAATCTAGGGCCTAGATTGAAGACCCTTGAGGTTCCTCATGGGTAATTGGGCGGTTGGAGCGGCGTCCCAAAATGCATGTATGCAAACGCGCGTGAAAACCAGTGGCTTACGCGCTGCTGGATAATGTGAAGAAGCGTGTTCAAAGATCGTAATTTTGACGAGTTCATTGGGACCAGCACAAAAATACGATCTGGGGGGACTTATTGATATGTGACATAATGTATTATACAGGCCACTGTATATGGGGGTATTTATACGACATGAATTTATGTGAATTTCATTGAATAGAGATATAATAATTGGATACAATACGATGAGCAAATACGAAGTTCGTATACGAGTAATAACACCTCGTTTACTATTAAATAGGCCCATAAACGTATGAGGTTTATGGATGCTAAGGCCCAGTCCAGCTTGGTTATATAATTAAACTATTCTTGAAACCATGATAAGTTGACAAGTGGCAGTCAATTAAGGGTCCAATTGTCAACTCATGAATAGTTTAAAAATAACCTATAAATATGACAGATAAATGCACATTGTGGGGATAGATTTTTGGATTGATCTTACAAGCTGTATATACCATACGATATAATCCATAGAACTACGTCCGACTTGATCCCTTTTTAGGTACGTAGGTAGCTTGTATTAAAGTTCAGTCATCAAACACTTTACACGAATATTTGACTAGATCAATAATAATCCTTCAAAATTTGTATACAATCTATTCTAGTGATACTCAAGTTATTATTTTATTTTGTTTAAAACATGAAAACAAGTACAATAATAAAATCTTATAAATATTTTGATATTTTATTTTATCATCTTATATTATGATATATCTTATCTAAACTAAACTTCAAGCTCGAACAGTCAGGCTCGTGAGTTCGACATGGAGCTCAAGCTCGAGTTTTAGCAATTTTGGTACTAAATTATTCTTCATTTATTAAGTTCAGATTTTTCTGAGCGAAAAAATGGTGGAATGACTTTTTCTCTAGTTTTTCAAAAAATATTATCACAAGATTTTTAAACATAAAAGTATATTTTATAGGGTTTTCCGTAATTTTTCCCTTATTTTAAAAACGGGTCTCGTTAAAGTGAAAAAAGATAAAGTGTTTATGAATTATATAGATGTTCCTTAGCAAATAATTTTATTAGTTTTCTATATATTACAACAAGGAAACTAACCAATTAATATAAATTGAACACCTATGAAGTATGAAATATGAATTAAGAGGTGAAGATTGTGTCACTCTTGGTATGGCAAAGTTATAATCTTATCCCTTATGACACTTTCTGTTCCCCATTTCGTTATGCCCTTTTTCTTCTTTACTTGTTGGCTTTATGTTGCAATTTGGTCGATACCATGCAACTTTACGTATCACAATATATATAGCCATTCATCATAACTTTGAGATATTCACTTTTCATATTTAGTCCCTACATTTTTAACATTTATAGATTACACTTTTCAAGTTGATACTGAAAAATCCAGATCTAAAATGACATCTCAAGCACTGTAGTTTCATTTAGTGATTTAAAAATGGACAGTAACAAAATGATTTAGAAAAAGAAAAGACATGCAAAAAGAATTGCAAAAAAGCTAAAATATAAATGATTTTTATGCCCCTTTTTTGCCAGGTACGATTCGATTCAATTATTATATTACAAATAGCATTTATACTTTACACAGTATTACAACTACCACATATACTTGATAAATAAATACAAATAACATCTATAATTATCCCAAAAACATTAAGATTTTCAAAATCTTAAGGGTATTTTTCAAAAATTTAAACGTATTGTAATGGAACATTGTATATACTTTGTAGCATATACGTTAGGTTTGAAGTATTTAAAAAAAAATTGGTGTCATGAAAAGGCATTAAATTGAGTCATTTTGAGCTAAATTTTATTTTTTTTATTTTTTTCAATTAGTTTCAACTTTTGCATATTGATTACAGAAAGACATTATGATCGACATCCACCCATATCCCAAGAGATTTAGTGGCTTTCATTCCAAACAAAATACAATAATCTTTGTACATAAATTGCTAAGCACTAACTTTAAACTTTGTAGATAAATAACCAATCCTACAATGCACTCACTTTTTTTTAATAACTTTTGTGGAAAATTTCAGTGTTACAAACTAAACAGCAATCCCACTAATTAAAAATATTCAAAACAAACTAGTCAATCCTAAAAAATATAATCCAATTGTAATTTTATCAAAAAATAAATAATTATATGCTCATTTGATACATGACTAGCAGATTATTAATTCTTTCCACTTTATTACCATATAAATTAAATAAAATGTATTTCCACCCATCAATCAAGCATTAAGATATTTTAAGAGCAGTGGAGAAAGTCGCAACAAAATGACTCCCATCAAGATGGAGTTGTTGGACCTACTACCCAACTTACATTCATGCTTGTGTCTTTATTCATGTTGCAAGAACAATTAGGTAAGTTTTCAAACTTGTTTAATTTATAATCAGTTTAAAAATTTGTGTTTGAATTTATTTGATTGTCTATCAAGTAGTTTGATTTTCTGTACATAATTAGGTTCAAAGCAAATATCATGAACCGGGCCGGCCAAATATCATGACGTGAACTTAATAATTGATTTTCGGGCTACCTCAAGTCCTTGAAATTCCTGCTTATCAAACCCAAATTAAGCGGAGATTCGAAAAATCAACGGATGGATCGAGATATGTACAATTAACCCACATATGACAAGAAGTGCTACATGAATTTGCACCCATTTAAATCGTTGGTACAAATAATCCATTCTGGATACTTATCCACATCTCCATCAACACTTGTAGCTTCATTCACTTTTCTTTTTTCCTTTTACATCTTGGTTTTATCTTGTTTCATGTTGGATACCCTTTTTCACAATAGATAATGATTTGCAGTACCCATATTATAAATATGGAATGTACCAAAATTCTAGTGTGGATCAATCCTCATATAATTCATAAAGTGAATAATAAACTACACTTGTAAATAATATAAATGCACTATAAATACCAATATTGGTCTTAGAATGTGCATAAAATTGTGGAGGTTGAGACTCCATTTAAATCGCCATAGCAGCAGTAGTATCTTGGTTGGAAACATCCCTTTTTCAAATGGAGATGTGAGGAAAAAAAGATGGATGTGATTTAATGAGTCAAAAGGCAATTTTCATAAACAAAAAAAGTAAAAGATAATTATTGAAAATTATGAGAATAAAATAAAAAAAGCTCCACTTCTTCAGGTAATCCCATCTCCCAATTATCCAGTAGTCTTACTACAAACAATCAACAAGAGTAATTTTTGGTGACTCATGGGATATGGGATCTATATCATTTACCTCACAAGAATATACACATTAGATCTATATGATTATAGAAGTGAATAGTATAAATTTGAAATCTCCAATCTCAAGAGTCACCAAGAATTATCTAAATTTATTATGAATCCATCACGTATCAATTAAATAGTACTAATTTAATATGTTTTACAATTTTCAACCAATTTTTGAAAACATAAAAGAACACTATTTACATCATTATTATTTTTACTGAAATCTTCGTAACACGTATTTTAAAAAAAAAAAAGCAAAATTTTTAATTGAAGAACATAAACAAACAAGCCCTTGTTGTCCCAGGCAAATCAACCTAAAAAGTCTTCTAGAGTAAATCAATATATTTTACTTTTAAATCTATTAAATTGAAATACATCATTTCCATAAAAAAACCCTATTAATTCTAATCTAGTGATGACCGTTTCCAGTTTCCTTTTTTGGTTTAGAATTTTATAAGATATGTGTGACACATCTTTAAAAAACTATTCATCCAAATTTATCGAGAAAAAATGCGCTTCGTGTACAAAATTTAAATCAACTTAGAATAGAAGCAGCAAATAAATCGATTCAGATTTAGTTATCGTTGCATCAATTGCATAAAGCTGTACAAAATTATACATACACAATTCTAAGCATCCGTTCCTCAATAGTTTAATTTGAATTCTGATATTAAACGTATTTTCCGCAAATTGCTGTAGATGAATCAAATTAATCAATTTTGAATATAAATAAAATCCAAATTGTATATCGTTTAAAATAGTACTTGCATTAAAGATAAAAATCAAAGTATCATATACAAACTAACGGCCAAAAGAACCAAATCAATCAAAACACAATGAAAAAATCCGGGCATCAAAGGAACCAAACAATTAGGTGAAAAGAACACTGCCCGAAAAATCAACATCTTATACCAGGTAAATAAAATCTTGTTTTTCAAGCGTTGCAACATATGCAAGAACTACAACATTAAAAGTCCCGTGAAATTAGGATACTCGTGGATGGACCGAGTGCAACAATCCCAGACCCGTCCAATACCATTTGATCAAGAAGGATTGGGTAGTGAAAATTAACATATTTGTTGCACAACGGTCCACAACGAAAAACATTCGATAATAATGTGGGGCCCGTTTGTTCGTGCCAAAAAAAAGGAAAAGTTGAGCTGATGACTGAGTTTTATGACTCACAATAGAGACATCAGAAAAACGAACGAGATCATGGTGGACTTTTATATCACATTTACCTTCATGATTTTGGAACTTAGCGCATCTCACAGGTCGTATCTCACCTCCCATCCATGATTTACATCGGCGTTGAGGGTCCAATTAGATTTACGAATCTGAAAGTATGGTATCTGAAAAGATGAAATAATTAGCAAATGAATGTGTATATTATGATAGCTTTCATGGATCAGGCCTAGGTTTTGAAGGAGAAGATATAGATCGCAAGCCTAGAGGCGAGACCAGAGACCTAAATGGATCCAAGTTATCAATTTAATTAAGCATTTTCCTTACAGCTTTTGTTTAGGTGAAAAGCAATGACTTAATATTCAAAACAAGTGTTCAAAGAATTTTACAAATAACAAAGGGATGATACCCTTTACAGCTTTTATTAGTTTTAGTTCCTGCTTTTATCTAAATAGTTGGTTTAGTCTTTAGATTCTTAGAGTTGGCTTCGGATTAGAATTAGAGTTTCCTTTGGATAGCAATTCCTTTAGTTAAGAGTTATGAGAATTGTGTTTAAAGGCTGTTTTTTGCTTGGAATAAAGCAGACAAGTCAATTGCATTTTTTATATATGTTCTTCCTCTAAATTTCTGGAGTGTAATCATCCTCTCGAAACGAAGATAATTTTGATCGTAACATATTATCAGTTGATTGAAACCAGAAAGTAATTCCACGTTCCACCTATATTAAACAGTATCCATAAACACTAAATTGATTATTTTTATTTCAGTTTGAGACATTAAATGAAGAGATATAAGCCAAAATGACCATCTGGTCAACTTATTCAGAAAGCAAAATACCATGTTATTGACATCGTATCCAAGCTTGAGCTGCAAATCCCGTTCTTTATCAGCATTGAAGGTTTTCCAAGTATATTCTCCAGCTCCAACAAAATTTGTCTGTTCAATTTCAAAAGAAGAAAAAACAAGAATTTCCAAGCATCAATTATAAACTAGCATAGTCAATAAGACTCAACGATGTAAAATGACATGGTTTGAGTGAGCAAATAAAAGATTAACCTCTGTAAAATTGTGATCAACATCATATCGACCCTTAACGTTAAAGCATAGAGATCCATTTGCATTTACTGGGAATACCCTCTTTCCACGCACACTATAGCGTATCTTTTTGTCCCTACTGTATTCAACTCCCACACCAAGCCTCGTTGACAACTGTTCAATTCCGTAATTATTTCAGAAATTCTTTTTTGCACACCTTTACATTTTTAACTAGTCATGGGGGCGGGATAATTACTTATTCACTAATTAAACGAATAAGATAGTTCATACATCAGAAGAGGAATGCTTTATCATTGCTTTTAGGTAAGGAGCTCCTATTCCCAGGTTCAGCTCTCCATTAAGCTGCCAATTTGAAGAAATGCTCATAATTCATGATAACAGAGACTTATAAAAATGTGAAGAACACATCAAACTCGCAAAGACACAGACATTTCCTCTAGATTTGTGTTTATTTTTCATCATATATTTAAGTTTGATGATTTTCTATTGTATAATGAATACGATTGCATTACTCAATGAAATGTGTTTTAGATCGCTAGCGATTTGTGATTTATTGGAAATTTCAAAATTCTGCTACAGATTACAATTATTACGACCCGTAAACACTTTCTAGTTTAGAAAATTTATTAAGTAGATCATTCGAGAAAATTGTAGATACTTCCCAAATTTCTTCTTGCATTGATTTAATAATTAATGTATTAAATCAACATATTCTATCATTTTACTAATTCTCGGTTTCAATCTTCTACTATATTATAGCACAGTTTTCCCTTAATCCTAATTTTCTAGAATTTTGAATTTTTTTAATAAAATGAAAAAATTTTATTGGTTGGTTAAATTTTTTAGATTGATTACTATTCTTAAATTAGATAATCAAATTAAATTACTTTCCTATTACATTCACTTGCAACCAAAATGGGAAGAATTACAATGTTTTGATTGTGATTTGTGATCATTAATGCAAATGGAAAGACCAAAATTTATTACCATGTATAATTCTTAGCATATCTAAATAAAGAATGGTCTAAATTAAGTACGTTCACATTAGGCTTAAATTTAAATTTTAAACTTTATTTTTAAAATTGACTACCAAATCGAAATTCTTAATTAGGAGGAATATTTAATTTACATTAGCTAAATTTTACGTATTAATTCATTCCACAATTGATGGAATTATGCAGTTAATAAGGAAACTGATACATCTATAAATTATTTTCATTTAATCTACAAACTTATAAATTATGTCATACTTTTTCTGCTTCACAAATCAATTTTACATTTCTCCATGTTCACTAATTTTTTCATCTACAAAAGTGAATTTGATTTGATGTGAGGTAATTTATTTTATTACTTCTTTATTTTTCATCTTTCAATAGTTTTGAATTTTATGCTTTCAATTTTGTTCGATTTTCTTCATTTAATTTAGTCTTAAACATTAATGACATTATGAGAATTTCTTAGTCGATTGAAATTTTTAGTCCATATTTTATTTGGCGATGAGTGGTTATGAATGGAGCAATGGAATACTTATACATATATGCTTGAGGTAATCATTTCACTCCATTATTTTTTATTTTTTGTAGTTAATACCATTGTGTACTATTTTTCTGTTTATAGTATTATTTTTGTTGTTAAATTTATTGTATATTAACAATTGTTTTTAATATATATGTGCAAAAGAGTGTACTAATAATCTTTTTTTTTAATGCATATATATATATATATATATTTAATAAAATTGGGGAAAACTTTAGATTATGAATGTAGCAAATAAAAGCGTTCAATATTGAATTTTGATGGTTGAAGACAAATCTCTGATTTCTATTTTCTATTCCCTTCTTCCTTTTCTTATTAGATTAAATTTTGAATTTAAATTTAGTTTCTTTATGAGAACTAGAAAGAAAATTTAATTTAATAATATAATTATAATTTTTGTTATTGGAAATAATTTTTCATTTTTTACAAGTTATAAATAAAAAACAACTTAATTGATTTATCGTTTTAATATTATAGAAATTATCTTCTGGTTGAATTTATATTTTAATATTCCAAAATTATGAAAATTTAGCGCCTCAAGTCTATATGTGAACCTGTATAGATAGGCTTCACGTACTAAATTTCACTATATTACTTATTAATGTTATTTTTTATTTATTAAAATAATTGAGAACTAATATCATTATCATTATATATATTATAGCAAAGCGGTGTGGGACCCACTTTGCTCTCTATCTTTTTTTTCGGTAATTTTAATTTTTTTTATTGTTGAGAAAATTTTTATTAATTGATTTGATTGAGTTTGTAATTTGAAAGTTTGGATTTAAACATATTAATTAGGAATATAAAAGCACTTATTTGGTAAATAACACAATACTTGGATAATGTATTTTGCATTCATGATTGATAGTGGTTATAACAAGTTTTATGATAAGTTCCTGTTAGTAAGCCTACAATTAAATGAGATTATAATATGTTGACTAAAGTTTAATTTTTTAAGATTTGTTAGATGTAAATAGACTTATTGTATTAATTAAGAAATGAAATTCCACAATAAAAAGTTATAGTTAATAGTATTTGAACAATATTTGGGATAATCGTATTTATTTGTTCCTTACATCTTAACTTCTAAAAATAGTAAAGAAAAGATTTTACAGGCAATTAGGGCAAACAATAAGCTTCCATAATTGATGCTAATTGAATGAGTAATTGACTCTTTTGGAATGACGAAATGAGTAATTGATTTTTTAAATGAGTAATTCACTATTATTATAAATATTGACGTCCATTAATTGATGTTAATTAAATGAGTAATTGACTATAGTTATAATTTTTAATGTCCACAATTTAAACTTATAAAATGAGCAATTAATTCTTTTAAAAATTAAATGGCTACTTTTCTCAATTCTTTTTAAATTGGCATTTCATTGTAATATCATAATTGTGCATGTTCATAGTCTAACATCACATTTACAAGATCATAAAGTTTTGATTTCTTTCTTATTTTTATGTTATTACTCTCAATTTTTTATTCATTTTTTTATTTTAATTTTCTATTAGTGTTAATCTATGGCAGACATAAATCAAATGACTTTCATGGACACAAAGCTGGCAAATGTGGAAGCAGACTACTATGTTTTATTTATTTATTTATTTATTTATCTTTATTTGGTTTCAGTGGATATTAAGTGTAATTAGTAAATTTTTTTAATAATTTTTCCCATTAATATTCTTTTTATAATATATTGGTTTAATTAGTTGTGTGCAAATGAAATAGTCAATATTCATGTAAAAAAATATTTTTATATAGCTCTACATATTTTCTTATGTTTATAATTTATTATGACATTCAGTTTTCTTCAATGGAAATGAATAATAAATATTATGATTATATTGAGGACTTTTTTATTTGATAAAGATTAATGAGTCAGCCCAAATAAGCTTGAAGTTTGTAAAAGTCTGAGAATAAGAGAATTTGTAAGTTACAATAAGCTTGAGTAGAGTTAGAATAAGAGAATTTGTAAGTTGGCCTTAAACTTATTGTATTCCAACTCAATGAGTTTGAGTCACTTCATTCTTAGCTCATAATATTTGATTTACAAGCCTAACTTTTTTATGATAAATGAAACATATTACAATTGAGTATAATCATATTCTATTTATAAGTGACATTTGTTTATTATTTTATTATTATTATATAATTTAGTCCCTTAATATATTTACTTTGATAGATAGATATCCATGACTTTACATAATTAGTCATTATATTGATGTGATTGGTCATATTTAATATTTTTTTTATCTACGAAGTTATATGGATTTCACCAAATCTTTTTTATAAGTTTGTTTCATCTACTACATTAAAGTTAAAGAAAAAAATTGTTCGATTAAAATTCAAATATATCACCTAAAAATCGCTTAGAATTAAATTATTATATTAAAAAATTTAAAAATATATATTTAATTGGACAATTTATTTAGAAAATAATATGTTCAAAAACAAATTACATTTCAATTTTAGTTTAGTAAACCACTTTAATATTCTTCAAAATAATAGTAGGATTATAATAGTTTTTAAAGAAAAAAAAATTGAAAAAAAAAAATAGAAGGAATGAGCTCTATTGTTTTGTGGTACTCTTTTTGACAACAAATTGTTTATATATTTATTTTCTTAAAGAATGTTCTCAACTTCTTCCACCAAACAAATTTGTTGAAAAGTATTGTTGGGTTAAATAAATAATTTGTTGTTTATTTGGCACAAGGATTTTTTTACTATTAAGTGACACTATTTTATATTTCTCATGAACAATAAAGTGTCATAATATTATGATTTTTTAACATTACTAAAATTTGATCTATTTCTTCAATGTTCTAATTGAATGATTTTTTGTATTGAGTTAATGGATATAAATATGATAATTATGGGTTTTCAAAAGAGATATTTTAAATTATAATCCGTGCATAGCACGGGGTACACGCTAGTTCTAATTATTTTACAGTGCAATATTATCGGTAATATGGTAAATAATAATCTTTCCAAATGTTTATCCTCCTAAAATTGGGGGAGAAAAATAAAATTGACAAAATTCTCTTAGCATGATCAAAAATTAACTACTTAACCCCCAAATCTTCAATCCAGGATCCAATAATCCTCATATAGCACATCGAAAAAAAAATTAAAAATACGCCAAGAACAAGAAATCTATGAAAATAAAAATCGCAAAACAAAACCAAAATTAAGAGAAGAATCGTTTTGTTACCTGAAAGAGAGCATTGGAGAGGACGGGGAATTTTTCCTTGGTATGGATTCTGGGACAGCTGGAATCTCCGGCGTACCTGACTGATTTTTCCTTGGTATGGGTTCTCGGAGGTTTGGAATCTCCGCCGTCGCTAATTGAAAGTTCAGTTTCCGCCATTGTTCCGATCAATAACAACTACTGCTGCAGTCCTACTAATGTTTGTTCGATTATAAAAGTTGCTAATCTTTCTTTCGTTGACTAATTTCTTTCACATTCATAAAGTATATTGTACTTTTTTAATGAATAATATACAACTCATCTGATACATAACATCCTTATTAAATTGCTATAAATTACGATTAATTAAAAATTATTATTATAAAGTCTTGGTAGAAAATTTTAGTGTATTACGATCAACCTATGAGCTTCTTAGGAGTAAAACTCAAAATTTTCGAGGGCTCCCATTGGTGATAAAATTACATTAATTGTGTTATTTTTTTCGTTGTTAAAAGTTAAAGGACTAAATGCAAAAATGCTAGTGTATTATAATATTTTTGTTAAACCCGTTGTGAAATGTAGATAGGATTTTCTGTTACAAATTATGAAAAAAAAAAAAACTTATTGTATTTGGGGCTTTTTTTTTCAAGACCTACCCAAAAAGGAAAATTGTATATTATTGCCTTCATCAGGACCCTATTATATTTTCAGATCGATCGTGATTGGGACCCGCATTTTCTCCCGGAATGTCAATTTTAGCCATTGACTTTGTATCAACCATTTCTACGCTCGACGATTCACCAGAAATATTATGTAATGAATCTTCACTACTTCCTGCTAAACGTGAATGAACACTCTCGTTTTTCTTCTTAGCTTTCTTGTGCCAATTCAATAATGCCTTGGAAGTCTGTTCATCGAAAATCGACTTTTTCATGTGTGATCCCATCTGAAAAAAAATTCCCAAAAGTGATCAATAATTCTGCAGTAGTATACATAGATAATAAATATTGGATGAAGAAAAATAATTACCTGTGTAACAAGTGCATAAAGTGGAAGAGTAATGTAGCTACACAAAATTTGTACTCCTATCCTGCCCATGAAAAAAAAAATCAAATTTAAAATGGTTTATGCTAATAAATTCACATTCAAGTCTACAATTGCTAGTATAAAATTTAGGTAAAATTGAATTTTTGGTCCTGTGTACTAGTAATAAATAGCAAGCCATTACCCAATACCGACTCTGATAAGAGCAAGAATGAAGTAGCGATGAAAACAAGAATGCAACCCGAATTCATACTGCAACAAGAGTAAGTTATTTCGATAGTTTAATCACAAAAAAAAAATAAAAAAAATTGCAACACAAAGGCTGAAGGTAGCTTCATTACATACCGAAATCCAGATGAAATATGTTATCTCAAATGCATTCTGAAAGTCAATAAGAGGTAATAAAAAAACCCGATTAGTATTTAGTAGGGTCCTTTGTAATAATCGAACGTGTTTGTAAAACATGCAAAAACGGACCTGAAAGAGGGTAAGATGGATAAGATGGAGAACTAATGTAGGGTTGTTGAACCAGAAATGGGAATCAGAGACTTGAACAAGAGGAATGCCTTGAACTACAGCATGTCTTTCTTTTATTTCAATAGCCATACGTGTTATGATCGATTGAAGTTTCGTCCCAATTGCTAAAATTAGCTTTATAATCATCAAAATAGTCAGTTATTATTGTGATACAGGAATATCAAAGTAAAATCTACGTATATATTCAAGGTTCATATTAAACGAGACATGTTTGTTCGTCTATTTGTAATAAAAACTTGTGAATACAAAGAATAATGTTACAAATTAAGGCAAGTCTTACTTACCACTAGGGGCATTACCGAAAGCCAAAACATAGCTTGCCATCCTGAAATTAAGTGAATAAAAGAGGATTAATCTAAAAATATTAAGTGACAGTCTTATAATTATTGTCAGAAAACAATATTTATGACAATAATTTGTATTTTGTCACAATAATAATTGTCAATTGAGCATAATAATAATAGCCAAAAATAGAAAATCAAAAGAATTGGGACTTGTGTATGATGATAATAATATATAATAATGTATCTCTAACTGAGAGCTGTAAGATTATCTATAGAATTTAATACAGGAAATTAAAGGACACAAACCTTTCACGTTCACGAGCAGATATAATATTGTGGCCATCCATAACAATGGACTGAAGGTATCACCACGAAATAATTATATTATTATGTCACAAATAAAATAAATATTTTTCCGAAATAGATATATATATAACTAATATTACGAGGGAAAAAATCGTACGGGATTCCTACGATCACTTTGAAGTCATCTTCTAGAGACCTTTTGATGTACTTCTGAAAGTTAAACTTAGTCCCAGAAGCCAAATGGACCTATATATGCATTAGAAAAAGAAATCAAGTCACCATTTTGGTATATATTTCCTACTTAAAATTATTTTAAATAACTTAATTAGTTAAATCACATTTTTTTAGCCATGTGAGTATCATAATCGTTAGTTCTGCATATTGAAATTGAAATGCGCCATTTTATTTAAACGTATAGTCAAAGTCAATTAGGCGTTCGATCAAAATTGAATTTTATCGAACTTACGGTTATGAATCCATGCCTCAATGTCAAGTAGTCTGCTCTTCGAACTGCCCATAAAATGTGCCGGAAAAAGCACACCTAGTATAGACACACACATATATATATACACATTTTCAGGACCCATATTAAAATAATTCTAGAAATTAATTAAATCTAATTATTAATTAATTAAAGTCCTTACAATATAAAATATGACAGGGATATTCATCCATGAACTGGTGTGACCCTTCACGAAAGATGTCTCATGTGTAAGCCTGAACCTAGCAGGATCTGTGTTATTTAATAAATAAAAAAACTTAAAGTTAAAAATAATTCAAATTAAAAATAAATAAATAAATCGAAATGTTACCATTGGATGTTTCATATTCATTCTCAATCTCTCTTTCCCATTCTTTCCATGCCCTAATCTATATCATCAAAGGAAAAAAAAACCCCAATAATTATAATATAAAAATTTAAGGATCAATGTCACTTTTAATTACTCATCATATTTCAAATTGAAATGACTTTGATTAATCTATTTTTCAGTTAAATCAATCGAGTCCCTCAATCGCAAAAGCAGTTTCTTTCGCCAATTTTGGCTGAATAATTGGTCACGTGCCATGCACATAACCAATTTCAATATTGTTGGGTGCGGAAGCTATGGTAGGAAAAATTATATTTTTATTGAAGGAATTTTTTATAGGAGTAGAGTAGCTACGGCTCACTCTATTACAATTTCTATATTTCTCTTTAATTTGATTTTTTTTTTGCTCTAATTGTTGTTGTATCACTACAAATAAGAACTCCTCATAATGCACCATGGATAGTTCTAGACTACAAAATACAATGTGAAACTATGATTTCCCAAATGTGAAACTTTGATTTCCCAAATGTGAAACTTTGATTTCCAAAATGTGAAACTATGATTTTCCAAATGTTTCTTTTGACTCCAAGTTTGAATCCATCTTCTTGTGCCAATTTTTCTTGATTCTTCTAGGATATTCAAGAGTTACAAATTATGTTTTAACACCCCTCCTTAATTTGTAATCTTGACTTGCTTCTTGAATCTTTCGAATTTATCGGAGGTCACTGCTTTTGTCAAAACACCGGCTGGTTGATCATTGGTATTCATGAACTTCATGCAAATTTCTTCTTGGTTCACAAGCTCACGGATGAAATGATGTCGAATTTCTATATGCTTGGACCTTGCATGAAAGACTGGATTTTTTGTCATAGCAATTGCGGATGTATTATCACAATAAATTGTAGTAGGCTCATTTTGCTTGAACTTCAGATCTTTCAATATGCGTCTTAGCCAAACTGCTTCACAAGCTGCATTAGTGGCTGCAATGTATTCAGCTTCAGCTGATGATAAGGCAACTGATTTTTGCTTTCTTGAACTCCATGAAATGATATTTGTTCCAAGACAAAATATATATCCTGATGTACTTTTTCGATCATCAAGTGATCCAGCCCAATCACTGTCGGTGTAGCCCACAAGCTTGAAATTGTCTTCTTTTTTAAACTCAATTCCTTGACTCTTAGTACCTTTCAAGTACCTTAAAACTCTTTTTGCAGCTGAGAAATGAATTTTACTTGGTTCATTCATGAATCTTGAAAGTAGACTTATAGAATGAGTTATGTTAGGCCTTGTATTGAGGTAGATCAATGAACCAATCAATTTTCGGTAAAGTGTGGTGTCAACTTTTTCTACATCATCATGAACTTGCAATTTCTCATTTAACGCCAATGGTGTAGAAATAGGCTTGCACTGGTTCATACTGAATTTCTTCAACATTATCAATGTACTTCTCTTGGCACATAAAAATTCTTCCAGGGCTTTGCTTGACTTGGATTCCAAGAAAATATCGCATGAGACCTAGATCAGTCATCTCGAATCTTTCCATCATGTTTTTCTTGAAATTTTCCACCACGGTTGTCTTTGTCCCAAAATAGATAAGATCATCTACATAGAGATAAACCACAAGAAAATCGTTCCCGACATCTTTCACATAGAGAGAAGATTCACTAGAACTTCGATTAAAACTACTTTCAATGAAATAGCTATTGATTTTGCTATTCCATGCGCGAGGTGCCTGTTTTAGCCCGTATAGTGCTTTTCTTAGCCGATAGACTTTTTCTTCTTAGCCTTTGACTTTAAATCCTTCAGGCTGCTCGACATAAACTTCTTCAATAATTTCTCCATTTAAGAAAGCTGATTTCACATCAAGTTGATACACTTGTAATTCCAGTTGAGCAGCTAAAGTAAGAAATGTGCGAATTGTTTCGATTCTAGCGACCGGAGCAAATGTTTCGGTGTAGTCAATTTCCGGTTGCTGAGAATACCCTTTTGCAATGAGTTGAGCTTTGTACTTCTGAATTTCTCCATTTTCATTGAACTTGACTCTAAATATCCATTTTAGCTCAATTATTTTCTTTCCTTCCGGCGGATTAACGAGCTTCCAAGTTTTATTTTTCTCGACGGTGGACATTTCTTCATCTATTGCTTTTTTTCAATGCTCATTTTTTGATGGTTCTTCAAAATTTTGAGGTTCACAAGAGAATAATCCAAGTTCACAAGACTCATAAATATCGCTTAACAAGCGTGTTCTTCTTGGAGGACTTTCATCTTCGGATTCATCCAATCCTGGAACAGGAGTTGGCTTTTCAGATGGACTAGCTTGAGATGCCAATGGATCTTCATAAATTGGCTACGACTTGCTTTTCTTTCCAGTCCCGAGTAGAAGCTTCATCAAAAATAACATCTCGAGATACCGTGAGTTTATTTGTGGTTGGATTAATTAGTCGGTATCCTTTAGATTCATCACTGTAGCCAATAAAGAGAAACTTCTTACCTTTTTCATCAATTTTTTCACGAGTGTGGGATGGAATGAGTGCATATGCGATGGTGCCAAATACTTTGAAATGATCCACTGTCAGCATCTTTTTGTGCCATGCTTCAAATGGTGTTTTGTTCCTTACAACTTTGGTAGGAGAATGGTTAAGAATGTACATGGATGTGTGTACGGCTTCTGCCCAGTAAAGATTAGGAACTCCTTTTCTTTTCAACATGCTTCTTTCCATCTCCACGATTGTTCGATTTTTTCTTTCAGTGACACCATTTTGTTGTGGTGTTCTGCTCACCGTCAATTGTCTTTTAATACCATTATCCTTGCAATACTCGATGAAAGGATTGTAAAGATATTCACCTCCATGATCAGTTCTCAAAGTTTTTATCAGAAAACCACTTTCTCTTTCGATAAGTGCTTTGAATTGCAGGAATGTAGCGAATGCTTGGACTTTTGATTTAGGAAGTATATCCACATCATTGTTGTAAAGTCATCGATAAAGAGAATGAAATACCTCTTATTTCCTGGAGTAGGAGTCTGCATTGGTCCACAAATATCTGAGTGGACTAGCTCTAACGGTGCTTTGGCTCGCCATGATGTTTTTGGGAATGGAAGCTTGTGCATCATCTCAAAAATACAACCTTCACAAACTTGATTGTTCTTATGAATGGTTGGAAGTCCGATCACCATATTTTTCTCCTTTAGTAATTGAAGTCCTTTGTTATATAGATGACCATAGCGTAAATACCAAAGATATGATGAATCTGCATTTTCAACTTTAAGAGCATGGTTACCATGAAATGGTAGCATGAGGGGAAACGTTTTGTTTCTCATCCCAATACTTGCAATAATAACATTTCTCTTTTTATCAAGAATCTTGCATTCTCCGTCATCAAAGTGAACTGAGAAATTCTTCTGAATGAGCTGACCAACACTAAAAAGGTTGTGTGACAAGTTTGGCACATAAAGAACATCAGTGATGAGTTTCGGGTTACCCTCCTTAGTTCGGACAACGATAGTTCCCTTTTCTTTTGCGCTTCTTTGTGAACCATCACCAAGAATAATTTGAGATGTAATATTTGGTTCAAGCTCAACAAAGAGATCATGATCACATGTCATGTGGTTAATGCATCCACTATCCAAGTACCACAAATTTTTGGTTTCTTGAAAATCACTTGAATATAATAATAATTCTTCTTTTGTTTTGTTCAAGAATTTTGCCTCCTCTTTTGATTCACTATTTTCTTTTTTTTTGGAACCAACAATCCCTTTGAGAATGATTAAGGATTTTGCATCTTTTGCACTTAAAATAACAATCTTTGGATTCATGATTAGGCTTCTTGCAAATAAGGCAACTAGAATTGTTACCGGAATTTTGAGGTGACTTGGATTGCCAATTTTCTTTCTTCTCATTTGGTCTCCATTTGGCTTTATTGTGATTTGGGCCTCCTTTGAATTCTCCTCTATTTGGTTTTGATATTTGCTTTGATTGGAATGCTTGTTCGGTTGAAGGATTGGTCGTTCGATTGATTCTTTGCTCATGTGCGAGAAGCAATCCCATCAACTCGTACATTGACATCTTGGATAAATCTTTTGATTCTTCAATTGCGGCTGCAACATGATCAAACTTCGGAGGAAGACTACGAAGGACTTTTTGGACGACTCTCTTTCTTCAATTGTATCTCCACAGTGTTTGATTTGATTTACAATCTCCGATACTCGTGTAGAGAAATCACGAATAGGTTTTCGATCGTCCATTTTGAGATTATCAAAATCTCTCCACAAAGATTGAAGTTTTAATTCAATCGTCTTCTCGGTTCCTTAAAATTCTTGTTTCAAGATGTTCCAAGCATCAATGGCTTTTTTAACACCAAAGATACGTGGAAAAATTATTTTTCCAACGCCTTGTTGAATATATGCAACGCCATTGCATCTTTCTTCTTAAACTCCTTTAGCAACTTGGCATATTCTTCATCATCATTATTCGGTTCTTGAATTTCTTCATCGATCACGTCCCATAACTCCACGGACTCAAGAATATTTGCATTTGGCTACTCCAACACTCATAGTATTCTCCTTCAAAGATTGGAACTTGACTTGGTGAAAATGCGAAGAGTAGAGAAGTAGAACTTGATGTCATTGTAGAAGTATACTGAAATTTTTCAGCTCTGATACCAAATTTGTTGGGAGCGGAAGCTATGGTAGAAAAAATTATATTTTTATTGAAGGGATTTTTTTATAGGAGTAGAGTAGCTACTGCTCACTCTATTACAATTTCTATCTTTCTCTTTAACTTGATTTTTTTTGCTCTAATTGTTGTTGTATCACTACAAATGAGAACCCCTCTATTTATAATGCACCATGGATAGTTCTAGACTACAAAAGACAATGTGAAACTTTGATTTCCCAAATGTGAAACTATGATTTCCCAAATGTGAAACTTTGATTTCCAAAATGTGAAACTATGATTTTCCAAATGTCTCTTTTGACTCCAAGTTTGAATCCATCTTCTTATGCCAATTTTTCTTGATTTTTCTAGGATATTCAAGAGTTACAAATTATGTTTTAACACCCCTCCTTAATTTGTAATCTTGACTTGCTTCTTGAATCTTTCGAATTTATCGGAGGTCACTGCTTTTGTCAAAACACCAGCTGGTTGATCATTGGTATTCATGAACTTCATGCAAATTTCTTCTTGGTTCACAACCACACAGATGAAATGATGTCGAATTTCTATATGCTTGGACCTTGCATGAAAGATTGGATTTTTTGTCATAGCAATTGCGGATGTATTATCACAATAAATTGTAGTAGGCTCATTTTGCTTGAACTTCAGATCTTTCAATATGCGTCTTAGCCAAACTGCTTCACAAGCTGCATTAGTGGCTGCAATGTATTCAGCTTCAGCTGATGATAAGGCAACTGATTTTTGCTTTCTTGAACTCCATGAAATGATATTTGTTCCAAGACAAAATATATATCCTGATGTACTTTTCGATCATCAAGTGATCCAGCACAATCACTGTCGGTGTAGCCCACAAGCTTGAAATTGTCTTCTTTTTTAAACTCAATTCCTTGACTCTTAGTACCTTTCAAGTACCTTAAAACTCTTTTTGCAGCTGAGAAATGAATTTTACTTGGTTCATTCATGAATCTTGAAAGTAGACTTACAGAATGAGTTATGTTAGGCCTTGTATTGAGATAGATCAATGAACCAATCAATTTTCGGTAAAGTGTGGTGTCAACTTTTTCTGCATCATCATGAACTTGCAATTTCTCATTTAACGCCAATGGTGTAGAAATAGGCTTGCACTGGTTCATACCGAATTTCTTCAACAAATCATCAATGTACTTCTCTTGGCACAAAAAAATTCTTCCAGGGCTTTCCTTGACTTGGATTCCAAGAAAATATCGCATGAGACCTAGATCAGTCATCTCGAATCTTTCCATTATGTTTTTCTTGAAATTTTCCACTATGGTTGTGTTTGTCCCAAAATAGATAAGATCATCTACATAGAGACAAACCACAAGAAAATTGTTCCCGGCATCTTTCACATAGAGAGAAGATTCACTAGAACTTCGATTAAAACTAATTTCAATGAAATAGATATTGATTTTGCTATTTCATGCGCGAGGTGCCTGTTTTAGCCCGTATAGTGCTTTTCTTAGCCAATAGACTTTTTCTTCTTAGCCTTTGACTTTAAATCCTTCAGGCTGCTCGACATAAACTTTTTCAATAATTTCTCCATTTAAGAAAGCTGATTTCACATCAAGTTGATACACTTGTAATTCCAATTGAGCAGCTAAAGTAAGAAATGTGCGAATTTTTTTGCTCTAATTGTTGTTGTATCACTACAAATGAGAACCCCTCTATTTATAATGCATCATGGATAGTTCTAGACTACAAAGACAATGTGAAACTATGATTTTCAAAATGTGAAACTATGATTTCCCAAATGTGAAACTATGATTTCCCAAATGTGAAACTTTGATTTCCCAAATGTGAAACTATGATTTTCCAAATGTCTCTTTTGACTCCAAGTTTGAATCCATCTTCTTGTGCCAATTTTTCTTGATTCTTTTAGGATATTCAAGAGTTACAAATTATGTTTTAACAAATATTTCAAATTTGCCCGTCAAATTGTACGTGTATCAGGTGTATGTAATCAACTTTTCGGGTAAACTTTATTAGAAATTGGCCACAAAAAAAATTAAAATTAATTTTTAAGTTGATGGATCACAAGTGACATTAATGTCGAAAATAATAAAGCTAAAAAAAGGTACCTTCTTCCTCCCAAGCATCATTGTTATGGCACTGTAAAAGACATGGAATATGGCCAAAAAGAATATGAAGATGTGGAGCTGATGTAGTCCATTCACAGATATAAGAGGCACTTGACCCTAATCATTGCCAATATATATATAATAAATCATATAAGAAATCGACTTAGAAAAATATTAATTAAATTTGGAAAAAAATTAATATTTATTGTTACATATTTGCAAGCATGGGCTGGGCTATCAGCTGCCAGCATTCTGTGATGGCCCTTTTTATGAGGATGTCTTAATTCACAAGGCAACATTGTGTTCGCCAATTTTATAGGAATGCAGATTTGTGTAATGTAATTCTGCCCAAATGTGAGTAGTAGGGAAATGAACCCAAGAATCATAAGCTCTGAAAATGGAAACAAAATAGATTGAATTATAAGCATTATAAAAGGAAAATCTGATTGAATTTAGACTAGAAATTTCTGTAATTTTCTATTTATTATATTATATTAAACATAATCGAAATTGGAACCTGTAAATTCTTAAATCGAACTTAATTAAATGTTTATATTCTAGATTTAGGATCTTGTATATTTATAATCTGACCTGCTTTAATTTTCTCAAGGGCTTCAACCAAGGCGACCTTTTTTCTCCTCGTAAAAGTCTACAAAAATATAAAAAATTAGGGATGAATAAACATTAGTATGATAATAAAATCGTATAAAATGTTACACTATGAATGAATGTGCATATATAATGGAGAAATCTACATAAATGAAAAGAAAAAAAGCATTTCCTTTTCAATTCCGAGAAATAATATATACAATAACGAAGAATATATACCAACGAATGAATCCACATTTTATTTATTATTTCAAGAATGTTGCCATAATATAATTACAAGAAAAAAATGGCATGAAAATACATACCTCTCCAACTTTATGAAGAGTTTTTTCCAGAATTATAGATATAATAATTATGATCGTAACGACTAATGAAACAGCCCATGTCGCCGTCTGGTCGAGCTCCCTTGGCTTTCCTCCTCCACCGCCACCTCCTCCTCCGCCCGCCATTTTTTTTCTTCTTCGTATATATTATTATATTTGAAAAAGGAAAAAAAAATCAAATTAAATGTGGATATATATCTCACATTTAATTTACAGAAGATGAGGAAAATTTGAAGAAGTTAAGAGGTTTATTATGATCTTACAATTTCATGTTCCATCCTATATAGATATTGGTTACACGAAAATGAGAAAAACCGGTTTGAGGTTGTAACAGAATTGAACCGGCATTGCATGGTTGGGAGTTGAAACAGTTGAAACAATAGGTACATAATTTGGTTTTCGAATTCAAATTTATTTCAGAATTACAATTTCATTTTGTTGAAGGTAATTACGAGGGAAGGAGATAATTATTATAATAAAAATAATGCTAATGGTATAATTCGAAATAGTGACAATATTAAAATTGTTACTTGTATATATGGTTGGTTCGATCATTCAATTATTTATCGTGCAACTATTAATAAAAACTTAATCATAACATTTTAAAATAGTCAAAATACCGCCTTGGATTCTATTTCATTTATCAAGAAAGGTTTTCACTTGTGCTTCCAAGATGCATCACAAAAGGTCATTTGGGTTGGAAATCGAACAAAGCTACTTGATACTCGATTCGAGCTTGTTCAATAAAAGATCTGTTGGAATTGTGTACACTGAGATATTTAATGAAACAATAAATCGTATTTTGGGAGAGATGAGTACTCGATTTAATGAAGATGCTTTGGAGTTGATGAACTTAAGTTCTTCGTTTGATCCTAGAGAAGACTACAAGTTTTTTGTTGTTGATAATATATGAAAATTAGCTGAAAAGTTCTATCCAACTGATTTTACTTGTCAAGAGAGAATGCATCTTAGATTTCAATTGGAGCTTTTCCAAGTTGATATTAAGAGAGATGAAGAACTTCAAGGTATATCAAAACTTTCCGATTTGTGCATAGCATTGTCGAAAATGGGTAAGTCGTGTACTTATTTTCTTGTTGATAGATTGATTCGATTACTTTTAACTCTTCCGGTATCTACAGCAACTACTGAGCGTGCATTTTCTGCTATGAAAATCATGAAGACAAGAGTGAGGAATAGTATGGATGATGATTTCTTATCTTGCAACTTGATAATGTACATCGAGAAAGAAATTATTCGAAGTTTCGATACAAAATCAATTATTGATGAATTTGATAGGATGAAGACACCCAGAGTACAATTAAAGTATGAGAAGATTATGTGATAGGAAGACTGTTCGATATTTATATTTAGTAAATATTGTGATAACTTTTTGTGATTATAAAGTTTTATTTTGATTTTTGTTCATGTTTATATTCATATTTGAATTGTCAAATTTTGTTATTTGGACGATTTTCAATATCTGAACTCTCGACCCGATGTAAACAACTCGACTCAAAATAAACCGATCCACGTCATCGTACTTTCGCCCATCCACTTTCAATTCTTGGCTCCGCCACTGGTCGGCGACTCGCCTGCGACGGATGGCGGCGGCGCTCCGGCGACTAAGGCGGCATCGATCTACTTTATATGTATAAAAATTACATATCTAAATTTTAGTTATAGACACATATAATATATATATATATGTATATATCCTATATGTATGCAATGACATTTTTTATTTTGAAATCTTAAAAAAGAAGAGGAAAGAAAGAGAGAAAGAGATGGCAGTGGCGGTGGCGGTAGCGGTGGTGGCCGGTGACGGTGGCGGGCGGCGTTGGCAGATGGTGGTGGCGGCGGGCAGTGGTTGTGAGATATTGAAGTGTTAGAGATATAATATATATGTATATATTGGGATTTGTGGAGGTTTGGTGAAATATATTTGTTGGGTTGTGGGCCTTAAGTATTGGGTTTAAGTATTGGGTCTGAATTGGGTCTTGTTTGGGTCTGAGTTATAATTGGGTTTGGGTATGGGTCTGGGTCTAGACCAAAGGTGTCAAACAGGCCTTGTGAGGCCTGCTTGACACACGGGCCTAATAGGCTGGCCTGTTAAGCCCGGCCTATTAAGGCCGGCTAAGGCTTAAATGTGAGATATATATATCCATATTTAATTTGATTTTTTTTTCTTTTCCCAATATAATAATATATAAGAAGAAGAAAAAAATGGTGGGAGGCAGAGGAGGAACGCCAAGGGAGCTCGACCAGACGGCAACATGGGATGTTTCATTAGTCGTTACGACCATCATTATTATATCTATAATTTTGGAAAAAACTATTCATAAAGTGGGAGATGTATGTGTAATGATAATTGAATAATCACATAAACAGATACACCTCTATAAATTAATACTTATGGGATCATCAAAATTTATTAATTAAAAGAGTTATTAATTAAACGATAAATTAATAATTATTGATTTATATATTAATAATAGTTTATTAATTTATAATGAAATACTCAATTTTATAGAAGTCTTTTGGAGGGTTATTCCAAATCCAGCAAAAATAAATGTGTTAGATGCAATGAATCTTGCAATTTCAGCATAGACTATGGATGTTCGTGCAAATATAATTGCGAACTACTTTCGTTATTGTAAACTTCGATCAAAAGATAACATGACCTTTGAAAACTCCGATTAACAGGTAGGTGGTGAAAGCACTCAAGAACTCCGGAATTTGATCAAAGAGTTGGATTATCGCAATGCAATGGATGTCGAAAATGTATTGAACACCCAGAAAAAAATGTAGTTGCACAGTTAAGACCCACCCATTGACAGGCCTACGATTGACACCAGGAATTCAGGGTTCTGCAGAGGTTCGTTAGGTATATTATTCTCAATGGAAATCTAGATATAGGGAAGGAGATTCATTGTACTGAACTTATGAAATGAATTAATACTGATTTTCTCCCATTTCTTATCCTTTCTCTGTCATTTTCTTAATTCTTCTTCTTGTTTGATTTACAGTAGAAACTCGATAAATTAATACTCTATAATTTAATAAACTCTCTAAGATAATATTTTTGGTCGGTCCCGACTCGGGGATAGGGTGCTAAATTGATAATTCGCTAAAATTATAAGATAATACATTTTTGATAATTTCTATAGACCCCATATAAAATATAAATTAATAATTCCTTATATACCATATATTACATGAATGATTTATAAAGATTTCTTGATGACTCAATTGTCTTTTGTTTTTTTGTTGCAATCAATTTCACCTCGAATCTCGTCTCTGATTAACTGTGCAACTACATTTTTTTTCTGGGTGTTCAGGACATTTTCGACATCCGTTGCATTGCGATAATCCAACTCTTTGATCAAATTCCGGAGTTCTTGAGTGCTTTCACCACCTACCTGTTAATCGGAGTTTTCAAAGGTCATGTTATCTTTTGATCGAAGTTTACAATAACGAAAGCAGTTCGCAATTGTATTTGCACGAACATCCATAGTCTATGCTGAAATTGCAAGATTCATTGCATTTAACACATTTATTTTTGCTGGATTTGGAATAACCCTCCAAAAGACTTCTATATAATTGAGTATTTCATTATAAATTAATAAATTATTAATTAATATATAAATTAATAATTATTAACTTATCGTTTAATTAATAACTCTTTTAATTAATAAATTTTGATGGTCCCATAAGTATTAATTTATAAGGTTTCTACTGTATCTGTTTATGTGATTATAGTATTATCATTACACATACCTCTCCCACTTTATGAATAGTTTTTTCTAAAATTATAGATATAATAATGATGATCGTAACGACTAATGAAACAGCCCATGTTGCCGTCTGGTCGAGCTCCATTGGCGTTCCTCCTCCACTTTCGCGGCTCCGCCTCCCACCATTTTCTTCTTCTTCGTATATATTATTATATTGGGAATAGGAAAAAAAATCAAATTAAATGTAGATATATATCTCACATTTAATTTACATAAGATGGTGAAAATTTGAAGAAGTTTAGAGGTTTATTATGATCTTACAATTGCATGTGCCATCCTATATTCAATGTTTAAAGACCCGTTCGAGGTTGTAACAGAATTGAACCGGATGGGATCTCCTATTACAAAATGGTGTTTCATCTCCTATTGCAAGCGACGGATGAAAGACAAGTGTACAATTAATATAATCCTATAATGGAGAATAAAATCCTATTAAACTCTATAAGGAAAGAGCAATATTTGCAGAAATTAATATTGGATTAAGGAAAGTTAATCACAAGGAAAAACGAAAAATGGAAATTAAAACATCTCGAATTATTTTGTAAAGGAGATCCCATCCGGATTTTTAGGTAAGGGAAAATCTGTCATTTTAAAAACTAAAATCAAGAATACGGTTTAGAGTGATTTTGAATGTTTATGTATGGTTTGCTATTTTTATCTAATAAAATAAATGAGTCAAATAAAACTAAAATGCATATTTTAGAAAATTAGCACAGAAGTTGTCATCTTTTTAATTGTATGTACCTAACAATATATCTCATATAGATAAAAAAAAAAAACTATGCTTAGCTATAAAATATTAATAAAAAATTACATAACACAATCAAAACCTTCACAAAAATTAAAAAAATATTGGGAATAGCTGTCCAACTAAATAGTCCATTAATAATAGTGAAAAAACATAAATTATCAAATACCAAAGGTAGATTACCAGCGAGGGTCAAATAAATTTCGAAAAATACAATTTCTTTCGTACTTAAAGAATAATATATTTAAAGAAATTAAATATATTTAGAGAGATTTGATAATTTTATTTTTCCTTTCCATTTTTCAATTTTTCTTGTGATTTTTTGACTTTCCTTAATTCAATATTAATTTCAATAAATATTGATCTCTTTCCATACACAGTCTAATAGGGATCTTATTCTCTATTATATGAATATATTGGTTTTACACGTGGCTTTCATCCGTCGCATGCAATAGGAGATTGAAACACCATTTTTATAATAGAAGATGCAATACGGAATTGAACCGGTATTGCATGGATGAGAGTTGAAACAGTTGAAACATAGGTTACATATTTTGGTCGTGGAATTAGAATTTATTTCAGAATTGCCATTTAATTTAATTAGTTTAAGGCAATTCTGAGAGGGGAAATAATCACTACAATAAAAATAATGCCAATAGTATACATGGAAGTAATGACAATATAATTCGATAATCATGCAACTATTAGCAAAACTTAATCGTATCTTTTTCAAAATTATCATCATGAAAGGTCTCATTTATGGTTTTAAGGTACATGGCTTTATTTCTTAGACATGGTACCATAATGATCAGGCTCAATTTCGAGCATCATGGCTCCTTAAACAGCAGTGTTACACCTCTAAATTGATTGTTTTCTGCAGCATGTTTTTCGGGTTTGTGCCGTTTTTTCCTTTTCTATGTTCGATAAATTTTAAAAATCGGCTCGATTTGTAAGAATAATAAAATTATGTACAAAAAAATCAAACTACAGAAACTCAACTCATATTCGGCTCGACTCGACTCATTTAAACGCTACTGCTCATGGTTTGAACCCTTTTGGGCTTATATTCCATTTTTGCATACATTAGCAACGGTTTTTGATTATGACGACGATCATCCACGTAAGAATTATTAGGAATGGTCAGAAAATGATTATTCTTTGTTGTGTTATGAATGCCTAAATCGGATTTATTAAAATTAATGAGATTTTATAACATTAATTTATTTATAGGAATAATTGTAATTATTTCTTTTTCAGTTTTTGGTTTTCAATTTGGAGTTTGGAACTATTTTATATATATAATTAAATCTATGTATAGAAAAAGATATACTATGATCAACAAAATAAATGGAGAAAATATTTCAAGATATTCTCAATATCCTAGTCTAATTAGACCTCTAAGTAACTGCCAATAATATAATATTCTCTCTCTCTCTATATATATATATACATACTGATATATTTCATAGTAGATTAAGAGCCGGCAATCTGTCATGGATATTTTCCGACGATGTTTGGCTGTTCTCAACAATAACAAGAAGAAGAAGAAGAAACAATTGAACCAAAACGAAGAACAATCAACTCAAAACTTGTCCGATGCTATTGTTTGTTTGATTGTTTTGAGATTACCTCTGAGATATGCAATTCAATGCAAAACCCTAAACAAGAATCTCTATGCTCATATTTCTGATCCAACCTTCAATCACAAACATGCCCTAATTTCATCTTCATCTCAGATTAGCCACACAGTCCTTTACAAACCCTCTGCTAGGCTTTGGCAAAGTGTTCCATCGCCAAAATTAATCTACAAAGGTAAGGTTTCGGTTTTATCATCGTCCAATGGCCTTCTTCTTGTCTACGTCAAATCGTCTAATATTCCTTACTATGTCTTCAACCCCATCACTGGGCAAGCCCTAGCCGTTCATCATCAGATCCCACAATCCAACTGCACTAAAATAGGCCCTCCAGGCCTAGTAGTCGACTTGGGAGATAATGAAACTCGTCCCTTTACAATAGTGATGACTAGCATTACAAATGAACGGTTGAGATTTGAAGTCATTATCCCCTCAGGGTCCTCCACGACCCTCAAATCTAGCGTTGATTTCATATGCGATACGTTTACTTGGATCGATAATCGATCATTATACTTTCGTCCCACTCTACACGACGAATACCAAACCAGACCAGTTTACTTGAATGGCTCTCTGCATTGGCTTGGGGAAAACTTAAGCAATATTCTTGCTTTCGACCTTGAAAAAGAAGAAGCCAAAGTCATCAACGGGCCTGCAGGATTAGTTATTGAGGGTTCCATTACTAGTTGGCTTTGTATATGGTTTGGATCGGTCAAGGGTTCGCTTTCATTCGTTTCTACCTCATGGGTAGGTGTCAATATCCATGTACATGATTATGAGAATGATTTGTGGCGAATCCAATACAGGATTGAAAATAAAGTGAATCCAGTATATCGTAGGTTCATGAATCCTGGTATGCCGTTGTTTTTTGATGGAGAAAACTTGTTCTTCCAACTACATGAAATGAAAGGCAGAGAACATATATACCATATTGATGAATTGTATGTGTACAAGATCTCGAGGAGGATGTGGGAGTACAGAAAGAGTGAAAGACCATTTAGGATGTCGCCATTTCATCGGCCTTTCGTTCCATTTTTGCCTACATTGATAGAGGTTTTTGATTCTGATGATGATCATCTTCAAAAGATGTGTAAAGGACTCAAGATTAAAGGTGTAGATGATTCTGATATTAAGGTGGTTTCGAAGTCTCTCTATAAACTGCAACAGAAGTTCCTCAGGCTTAAGACTGACCTTGAATATAAAACAACACAGTGGGATTTTAATGTTTATTTAGTTTAATGTTTTTGTCTTCAATTTGTAGTTGGGACTGTATTATTTACAGGCCCATCAATTCTAATGTTTTACTAGAATAACCAGCTAGTATTATTTTTCTTTATCAGGATGTAATTCTTCTTATGATTAGTGTGGCTCGCTATAATCGAATTTAAAGTAGCTTTGTGAAGATAAAAATGTATCAAAGTTGAGTGTTCTCTTTGGTGGGAACTTGTTAGGAAACAATATCTAAACCGAATTGATATTCTCGAATACAAGTACAATGTGAAGTGAAGGGAACTTTTCCAAATGTAAGGGACTTATATTATATGCATGGAGAATAGGGAATATTTGTCTGATCAAATCAACAGTGAATATATTGACACGAGGGATGTTTAGGTAATATGCAAAACCTAGAACATTGACAAATATAAGGTATTATTTATAGGTCTTTAATTGTGGGAACAGAATAAGAGGTTGATCAAATCAAAGTGAAGAAAACTAATGCATAATATCTTACATCCGGCACTAATCAATAACTAACATGAAGATTATGGCCGGGATCGACAAGCAAATGCATGCGATGCTGAGTTATACAGAATTAATGATCTTAGATGATAGCTTCAATGTCATCCGAGCTCACTGCTGCTCCATTTGAAGGTTCTTCAGATCGCAACTGACTGGACACGTTATCTATAGCAGAGTTTAGCTGTTCAATCTTCTCAGCCAGTTTCTTGCGCTGCTTCTGTGGATAGGATAGCACACAAATGAATTATACAAATAGTTGGTAGTATAAGCCATCATATAATACAGCCAAAAACATTAGTAGTATGATTTCTTTTGTGAAAACACAAGTTATGCTTGGCTTCAAATGTCACTCTTCATAGTTTCAGGATCAGCACATTTGATAACCAGATTCATCCATGGCTCTGATACCCGTTGTTCATACTTGTTTAAACTATAATCAAGCTTCAAAAGTAAATTTATGTTTGATCTTGTTTGGCTGTTAATTGAACAGAGCTTGAGTAGTTTGATATACTTGTACATGTTTTTTTTTAACTAATCGAGCAGAGTTTCAAAACTTGTTGAACGCAAAAAGTTCACACTTATTTTGATTTGTTAATGGACTGGAACTCAAACGAGTTCAAGTCGAGTAGTTTGGTACATTTTTCAACCTATGTGTGGCAGTGATTAAATTGAGACTTTTCACACAAAACTTGTCCATTTGTACCACTTTTGATACCGCTGTCAAGTAGGAGATGGAGAAAGTAACCTGAATAAAATGCATATTAACAGGAAAAACACATGTTTGGTATCAAACTTTGACCATTTATCTTACTTGTGGTATCACCCATATCTGATACCAATTGTAAGGTTCGAGTCAACAGAGTAAATTCGACACACGATTCTTACCGAATAGCGATATTATCAATTATCAATCAATTAGCCAAGACGATCAACAATATTCCAATATAACGATCAACTTCTCAAATATACATGTATTAATCAATTATAAATTATAACTATGAAATTCCACTAGCATAAGCAGATATGACATATAGGCTCGTGTTAAATAGGAAAGCTGCTTACCTCCAAAGCTTTTTCTTCATCATAGATAAATTTGGGCAGCTTTTTCATTAGATCCTTCTTGTCAGCGGCAGTTAAAGCCTTGCTGATCTGTGAAATAGGGAGAGAGCAGTTGGAATTTCAACCAAAGAAAAAGCATCTCGTGATTATGTATTTTCGTAATCATCACCTGAGGAGCATACACGGCACCAAGTGTGCCAACAATTAATCCCCCTAAAACAAAGCCACCAACAAAGATGCTTGCACTGCTTGGCCTTCCACTATCACTGCATTGAATATATAGAGCCACAAAACATCTTCAGAAACTTCTCTTAATAGACATAAGAATGCCGCATAATTTCTTCCCATTAATTAACTCTAGTTTGGTCAGATGCCGGTGCAATTTAGATACTCATTTCATTGGTTTAATGCAATCTTTCATCTTTGACTGTATTTATGGAGCGAAATGTAATCTATTGCTTATCTATGTATTTTGGTGAAGAGTAATAGCAGAAATCAAGGGGCGAAGAACAAAGATCACAGACAACAATGAATAAGAAAACTAACTTTCACTCAGACCTATTGCAGTAGCCACTGAGTGTCAAGAAAATACCTATAACTTGCTTGAACAGTGAGTGCCCTTCTCTGGACAAATGATCTCCTCGTGCCTGTAAAACTGAAGGCCAAATTTGTGGGGGCCACGCACTGGTCTGCTGACTTCAAAGAAGAACCTAACAAGAAACAAACATAATTAACTATATTTAATAAGGTATAACATGTCACATAGTAAACTATTTTCAGCAAGCTTAGTTGAATGACTGGCAAACATGATACCAATATTTTGCAATTATCAACATTTTAAAAGTAATCAATTCATCTTTTTGCCTACTCGACCATCTCTTCTAAGCCTACAAAATTTGATCATGTCAAGATCAATAAAGATATTTCAAAAAGAAGCTTTATTACACCAGAACCACCAAATGATGATGCCATTTCACCTAACATGATTTTTAGTTTTCTTCAACAACTATTTTACTTAGCAATTGTATTGTATTTCAGTATATTTTGAGTATGTAATGATGGTTATAAATAATGCGATGCTTAGATCTCCACTACAGTGCAATACATGGCTACCCCCTCCTATGTATTAAATATACCGATTAAGGAATACATTACTTGCAATTATCAATACAGAATATATATACTTTCTGGAAAGCTCACACACTTGCCTGTTACAGAGAATATAAAGGGACTTGCAGCAACGTAATGCTCAGAACAATCAATTAATAAGATAATATTTAGCTTACTCATTTGTAACAAAATGACATGCAGGACGCTAAAAGCATAACGAAAGAGGTGCCTTAAGGACTTTTTCGTGATATCTTCCCCTCCCCCCCCCCACCTTCCCAATGGTGGTATCGGAGGTGACTAATGGGGTTGTGGAGACCGATTGATACGTTGAAATCGAAGAGGAACGTAGAAGAGCCAAGCGAGAAATCATAACGGAACTTGAATGGGTGAAACAGGAGTTAACCAAGTTAACTCCATGGCGTTTGTGGACAGAAGGCCGCGGCATGCGGAACTACGTGCAGCAGTGAATGCCGCGGGATTCGGGTGGCGAACACCACAGCATTCAAGCTGCTTGTCAGAATACGCATTTTCAGGCAGTATTTTTGTGGGATTGAGATTCCTTACTGGTTTTGCCTTGGGATTTGGCAGATGACTTGAGATAGGAATGTTCCTAGTTATCTATGATAATGAGTGTGTTTCCTAATTGCATTAGGGTTTTTATATCCATGCTTATCAACTCTTCCATCTATAAATAGGACTTGTACAATACAAGTTGTATTATTGTATTGATGTGAAGCTCAGTTTAAACTCAGAAATAAAAGATGTGGTCTAGTGTTTGGGCATGGATGTAGGCAAGTTAATTTGAACCATGTTAAATCCATTTATTCACCGTACTATGCTTCTTGGTATTCCTTGTTTGTTTTTCTTCGAGCTCTGATGACCTACCATGTTGTTGTCCAATTCTAAAAAGTCTTCAGCTAAAACAAAGAGAGAATACTGAATATGGGAAGGGAGAATACATATATCTTATATTTGACTAATTTGTGCACAAAAGAAATGCAGAGACAAGACTACCAAAAGCACTTTTCATTGTTTAGCTAAAGGAGATCAGACATTTTCAAAACCCTTCTTAACATGTTGATCAATATTTCAAACACACTCCAGCATGAGATATTCATTGAGTTCTCCATTTCTTGGTAATTGCAATATATGCAACTTGAGTTACGAAATCTTTATGACCCTCCAGGATGTCTCCCGTATTCTATTGAACATCCGAAGCAACAAAGGAGAAGAAAAGCCCAATATGTCACTCTGAAGTGATTAACTAATAACTGCAGCCAATCTAGGTCCTAGAAGCACTCATATTGATAAGGAGTCGTTTCTAGAATGTCTTGTATATTATGGTTGTACTTCTCCTGTAAGCAGAATATTGCAATTTTGTACATCGCCACAAGACCTAATAAATTTAATTTACATAATAAAGAATGCCATTCCATTCTTATGTATTACTCTTACACCTAATCAATTAGTCATCTAGTTCCATCAATCTCTTGACAAAAACCTAGGTGACAGCCAAAAATTCACTATTCGTATTGGCATTTTATTTTCCACTTGAATAGGCTTCACCTATTCTTAGAACAAGATAATTTATTACAGTTCTTACTCTCTCAGAAGTTAGATTGGCTTTTACAAACTTGTAGTGATGCCTAACAAGTTCAACAGTTAAGCCTATCAATTCAATAGGAACAAATAAACAAAAGAAACCTAATCAGAAACAATTGTAAACGAATATAATGCAACGTAATAGATCTAGTCGATTTGCAGCAGAGCTGGACAGAAGTTCAATCCAATTTCTAACATAAACGCTATAATCTACAAGCTGTTAGAGAAATCTACACAATTATTTCAATCACCAATTCAATTTTTAACAGATAATTATCCTTTATACTCATTATATTTAATTCTCGAACAAACGAGCCATATATAAGTACAGGAAACAAGAAAATCATCGGATTCAAAAATATCATCGGGTTCCAAAATAGCAAAAAATTAACAATGAAACAAGCTAATCGGCAGAATTACCAGATGGCAAACGAAGTGCAGAGCTTTTAGAAATCACAACTGAGCTTGATACAGCCGCCATTTTCGCAAAGATTGACTGCAGAGCAGATTTGTGTGCTTGTATGTGAAAATAAATGGAGAAAAATAATATAAACCTTTCAATCTGTGTATTTCCTTTTTTCTGTCGATGAATTCGATGAGCTGACGTGGCGCAGGCTAGATGGTTTTAACTACAATTATTATAAAATATTTATTTTATTTCATTTCATTTTATTTTTAAATGGTCCTTGGTATTTCCAAAACTGAAAGTTAGCCCCGATCGAACAGAAATTTAAATAATTAATACATATTTAATTTTTTTTCAAGAAATAGCACATTTGTAAAAGCAATTTGAAAAATGGTATCAAACGCCTTTCCAGAAGGCGCATATGCTGGTTGCGCCTTCTTGGAAGGCGCCAAGTTAATTTTTCTTTTTTCTTTCACAAAAATCAATTCTTTTGTTTTTTTAAGTTTGATATTTCATAATATTTGATCATATTTTTCTCATCTTTTATATAATTTGAATCTTGAGTTCAACATGAAAAATTTAGTTTTACATATATAAAGTTTTCAACCAAATAAAAATTAGTTTATTTCGATGTCCGTGTAAAATTATATGATCAAAACAAAACACTCTACTAAAGTATTTTTCTAAATTAAAATAACTTTTTCCTTATTTCAAATTTATTTTTCACCATTTTCTATATTATTTTTTATTTCTAGTTGAACATAAAAAATGTAGTTTGACAAACAAACTTTTCAATGCCATAAAATTTTGTTTATTTCGATACATAGATGAAAAAATACGACCAAAATAAAACACTACATAAAAAAATAGAGTTTTTCCTTATTTCAAAGTCGTTCTCCCTTTTCTATGCCATTTTGACCCTCGAATTGAACACGAAAAAATGTAGTTTAATAAATAAGGTATTCAACGCCGTAAGAATTGATTTATTTCGATATTCGGATAAGAAAATACGATCAAAATAAAATATTACATAAAAAAAAATATTTTTCACCCTTATTTCAAACTCATTTTTCTCCTATCTCTATACCGTTCTAGGCCTCGAGTTCAACACAAAAAAATATAGTTTGGCTTATAAACTTCACATCCACATAAAAATTGGTCTATTTCGATACCCAATTAAGAAATACGATCAAATAAAACACTATATGTCAAACTTTATATACCATGCCTAACTATGTTTTTTTTATCGTACTTCTTCATTGGGTATCGGAATAGACCAATTTTTATGTGGATCAAAATTTATATGTCAAACTATACTTTTTATGTTGAACTCGAGACCTAGAATAACAAAAAAATAGGAGAAAAACGAGTTTGAAATAAGGGGGAAAAATATTTTTTTAAATGTAGTATTTATTTTGATCGTATTTTCTTAACCAAATATCGAAATAAATCAATTCTCATGGCGTTGAAAACCTTATTTGTTAATTTTATTTTTCGTGTTCAACTCGAGGGTTAAAATGGCATAGAAAATGGAGAACGACTTTGAAATAAAAAAAAAACTCTATATTTTTATGTAGTGTTTTATTTTGGTCATATTTCTTCATCTAAGTATCGAAATAAATATAACATCAATCATAACATCAATCATTTTACACATCCATAAATTACAATTAATATATACATTATTTTACACACTTATATATATTTATTTATTTAAATAATCATTACAAAAACAACTAATTCAATCATTAAACATCAATCAATCATCATTGATTTGACACATTACAATTTTCAACATAATATTCTAAAAACATAAACAAACATCTACCATTTTCACACGAATTTCAATGGTACGCCATTCCCGAGAAATTTTCAAAATTCTAATTTAAAAACATAAACAAACATAGCCTTAGTAATTTGAGAAAATAAAAAGAAAAATAAAATAGGAGGAAAACTTAATGCTAACTTGCAACATCTCATTTTTCTCACCATTTGAAAAGGAAAATGGTGGAAAATAAAAATCTTTTTTCCTCTGTTTCTTTTCTTCACCGAAATTTTTGAGCCAAACAAAGTGAAAAAGAGTTTCAAATTTCCTTAAAAAATGATTTTGACCTACATTTCTCTTATGTTTTTTCCAGGCAGAATTTGTAATATTGATAATGAAAAGTTCCACCCGACAACTAAGGCCTCAATTGGATGGATAATCCATTCCAAAAAAAAAAGTTTCAGAGTAAAAAATTCCAAAAAATATCAATTGTTTGGTATGTTACGAAAAAAAATTTTAAAAAGAAATCTCACAAAATTTTAGATAATTTGAAGAATTTTTTGCAAAAAAAGAGAAAAATTTACTCTTACTATTCATGATTTGACAGTTCACACAATCGATTTATAAGATTTTTTTCGGCTATTTTTCAACTCCAAAAATCAAATTAATCACATATTCTAATGTAAAATAATGCGACGTTTAAAATAAGATCCATTGTGACTATTTTTCTACATCTAAATCGATGATTTTGACTAAAATGATTTATTATAAATTATATTCAAATAACAATTACAATAATTTTTTCATAACAAAAAACATATCACATCAACCATAATCATTACATATTTTTCTCTTAAAAAATTCTCCAAACACAAATCTCACATCATATTTCTTACTTCTAAAAATATTTTTTCCTTACTTTTATTTTGTCATCCAATTGTCCCCTAAAAGGTTTTAATTCTATCAATATCTTAATAAAGAATTTAAAATAATCATGTACTTTGATTCACAGTGATGCGAGGTGTGAATAAAGCCCACCTGTATATGTTTTTTTATTCATCAATCTAAGAATGTTAACTTAAATAAGTCTAAATTATCTTATAAAATATAAATTCATCTAATTCTCTGCAACGAATAACATTTTTCACAAAAATATTATCTTATCACATCTAATCATCACACTTTCTTATATTTAAGAAAAAGACTCATCCAAGCATGTTCCACCATTATATCTCTACTTTCTAAAAATAATATCTCACGCTTTTCCAAAAAGAAATAAAAAACATCATCTCATCGTATCAAGCCAAAAGGTTTCTACATTTCCTCATTTATTTTTTCTTTCTTTTTGGTTACAATGCTTCTACTATTTTGAAATATTATAAGGCTCTCTCCACTCTATTTTAATATTTCAAAATAGTAGAAGCACATTCACTATGTAAGATAGGCACATTCACTTCTTATGTTATTGACTATATAGGGACAAAAATTAGTTACGTCATTGATTTAATATTTCAATTGACCAAGTCCTAGAGTTAAAAGAAGAAAAAAAATCCTGCATAACCAACTCCAATTTTGTGTAAATTTGATGTTAATTCATTTTTATTAATTTATAGTCGATCAATCTTTATATCTCGATATAATACGATCTGAATTTTGTGTTGACAATTTCAACAACATGAAAATGCCATAATCAAAACTCTTTAAAAATTAGATCACTTTTGGATCTACAAAAGCTAATTACAATTTCACTACTTCACTTATTTTCATCTATATTTTAATTGACATAAATTTATATTTCCTAAAGTATAGACAAACCCTAGTATACAAGAAAATTAACTAGTCACATATATGACAAGTCTAATAAATTGTTGAACGCTGACCTAACCATTTTTGGACTTGAATATATAATGATTTTTCTATTTCTATTCTTGAGTTTGGCACCTATATATATATAGCCGGCCGGCCAACACATTCCTCCCTACTACAATGAAATTTGGTATTATGCATCAAGACAAAATTTAAAAAATCATAACATGAAATCAATTTTTTTCCGAATTTACTTACAATCCATTTATATATAACCAGTCACATAACAAATATAATTCACTCAGTCTGTAAATTAGACTTGAAATCAGTCAGATCAAGTCGACCTCACGTCTCTGGTTCAATTTTGTAATGTTTTACCAGCGTAACATGTAAGTTACATTTAAATTCGATCGATCAGAATTTAGACGTTTCGATTAAATTTTAAATTAAAAAATGAATTGAACGAACTTTTCCCATATGACATAGTAACAACAATGACAACTTGACAAGTGACAAAACCTAGTACCTCCCCTACCCACCCTACCCCCTATGCCTCCCCAATCTTACTATGTTTACATAAACAACTTCATTTTACAATTCTATTGTACATTGAGATTATCTTCATTACTTTTTATGAGCTCATTTTGAAACTAACATTGTATCAATGGCTGGAGGGGGGTCGAGTGATAGGTCCCTTGAAGAAACCTCGACATGGGCCGTAGCTATTGTTTGTGCCGTTTTCGTCATTATATCTGTCGCAATAGAACATGGAATTCACTCCCTTGGCAAGGTACTCGTTTTCACAATTTCTCGTGTCATTCTGATATATTTTATTGTACGTGCAACAGTTTAATCTTAATTACAATTTCAACGATGTTGAATAAAAGGGTTAAAACTTAAAACACTTTGTGACTTATTTATAGTTTCGATTTTTGGTGGCAGTGGTTTGAGAAACGCGAGAAAAAGGCGATGATCGAGGCCCTAGAAAAAATCAAATCAGGTTTATATAATGTCACAAAAAATTATTACATCTTCTAAACACAAGACTTGTTTAATTGTTGCAATTTAATTTTGTTGATACTTGATCAGAATTGATGCTGCTGGGATTTATTTCGTTACTTCTTACGGTTGGGACAACGTATATCGCAAAGATATGCGTGTCTGAAGATTTCGGGAAAAATTGGCTTCCGTGTGATAAAAAAATCGAGAAAAACGACGATGAAGACAGGGGCAAAGATGGTCATAGAAAATTGCTTACTTATGCTCAAGAAATGGTGTTGCGTAGAGAATTGGCTGCTGGAACTGATCAATATGACTATTGTACTAATAAAGTAAGGGAGTGTATATTTATGTCTTTTTTTACTCTCAATTTTGTAAAGATTAAATTTATTAGTTTCATCGATGATACAATTTTCACGAAAAATCTTTAGTTTAAGTCAATAATATATTTTATTACTAGTATTTATTAGTTTGTTTTTCAATGAGAAATATAGACTTGAAATAAAGTAGTCATCCTGATATCATTTTTTAACTTTTTTTGAATAAATTATTAGTGACAATTTTGTTAATAAATCATAAATTTTCGTATTTATATCAATTTAGTTTCTGAAAAATCAAATGTTGTGGTTTCATTCTTAAAATTTAGTTGCATACTACTTTCATTCTTTAAGCAGTTTTTGAATGGATCGAGCAACAACATATGTATCTCATAACAATAAAAATATGTAAACTTTACATTTTCCTTGAAAAAAAAAATGGTAATAAAGGTGCACATATGAATGTGACCATGAAGGTGAAAATGAAATATGAATCAAGTTCATGGATACAAATGATAAATTGCTACAACGTATAAATATTAAATTGATACAACTGTTAAACTACAAATAATTGCATTTGTATTGAGAAAAGTTGTAATTTTTTATATACTTAATAATATATATATTTTTTTTCAATTGAAAACAGGGGAAAGTGTCATTGATATCATACTCTGGAGTGCACCAATTGCATATTTTTATATTTGTTCTAGCGGCTATGCATATTCTTTACAGTGTTATTCTCATGGCATTAGGGCATGCCAAGGTAAGTTTATTAATTTTATTTTTTTCAATGTTCAAACAAACTCGAAATTGAATTATTTCAAATTTGAAGGATTAATATATTTTTCACATGAATTTTCTAAGTAAATTTTGTAGAATTAATGACAATGTACTCTATTTATGCTGACCAAATTTGCAGTAATTATTAAATGCTAAAGTAAATATTTATGACAATCAGATGAAGAAGTGGAAGGCATGGGAACTAGAGACCTCTTCCTTGGAATATCAATTCACAAATGGTAACTTTTATTTTTGTGACTTTTCTCTTATACCAAAAACTAATAAAATAGAGCATATTCAACCTTAACTTATATAGGTCCATAAATTCTATATTATTGTTAAGAAATCAGATATGAAGATAAAGGAGAGTATTGAATGGAAAAAATGATCGGAATCGAATGATTACAGAAAACCCCAAGGTTTATATATCTCTATCTCCAACTAACTTAACAACCATACAGAAAAGCAACTCTAATAACAAAAACACGCTTTTGTGAACAATACACTTTTCTCGCGTAATACTCCCCCTCAAGTTTGATCCGTTTGAAACACATTCAACAGACCAAACTTGTTTAACAGCTTTCTGTGTTGTTCACCACTAATCCCTTTCGTCAAGAGATCAGCAGGCTGGTCCTCACTTCTCACGTAATTCAAATGCACTTTTCCTTCTTGAACCAAGTCCCTTATCATGTGAGAATCGACCTCTATATGTTTTGTCCTCTCATGGAACACCGGGTTTGTAGCAATACTCATTGCTGATTTACTATCACTGCGAATTTGTACAGACGAAGACACTTCGATGCCTATATCTTTAAGAACACCGGTAACCCATATAACTTCACATGCTGCAGCCGCTATGGACCTGTACTCCGCCTCACAAGAGGATCTTGATACGGTCTTTTGCTTCTTCGTCTTCCAGGATATCACTGAATCTCCAAACTTGACAAAAAAACCTGTAACCGATCGCCTTGTCATCACACATGCAGCCCAGTCCGCATCACAGTAGGTGACTAAATTCATATCTCTTTTGGAACTCATGAAGAGACCTAGTCCAATGGTGCCTTTGAGATATCTCAAAACCCTTAATGCAGCCAACCAGTGCGACCGCTTCGGCCTGTGCATAAATTGAGATAATAAGTGAACAGAAAATGCAATATCAGGCCTTGTCATACCTAGATAGATTAGTTTACCCACTAATCTTTGGTATTCAGTTTCATTTTCCAGAATAGGATCATCAATATTGCTGTTTGTCCCCTCATCATATTCAATACTTGTAAGTTTTATATTTTGTTCAAGAGGAGTCGGAGCAGGCTTACAAGCACTCAAACCAGAATCCTTGAGAAGATCTAAAATATATTTCCTTTGACATAGGTGAATGCCAGTTTTATTCCTCATGAGCTCAATCCCCAGAAAGTATTTAAGAGACCCCAGGTCCTTGATATGATACATGTTATGCAAATGGGTTTTAAGCTTATTAATCATACTTAAGTCACTTCCAGTTATGATTATGTCATCAACGTAGTCAAGTAAAATGACAGTTTTATTATTTTCATACTTCACAAAAAGTGAATAATCATGCCTTGACTGTTTGTAACCAATATCTAATAAGGATTGGGTGAACTTAGTGTTTCATTGCCTGCTTGCTTGCTTTAAGCCATATAGGGACTTGAGCAATCTACAAGCCTTAACCTTAGTATGCTGAAAAAAAGGAGATAAGGATTGAGAAAACTCCCCCTGATTGCCAAGGCCTTCTGGTAATTGCATGTATACCTCTTCAGCTAGGTCTCCCTGCAGAAACGCATTAGTAACATCAAGCTGGAAGAGGGGCCAATCAAACATGGCAGCAACAGATAAAATAAGTCTAACAGTGGCAATCTTTACAACCGGAATAAAAGTTTCATTATAGTCCATGCCAGCTTTTTGTGTGTAGCCTTTGGCTACTAGGCGTGCCTTGAACATGTCAAGACTTCCATCAGATTTCAGCTTTACTTTGAAAACCCATTTACACCCAATAGCTTTCTTACCAGGTGGGAGATCCACAATTTTCATGTTTTATTCAGTTCAAGAGCCTTAAGCTCTTCATTCATAGCCTTAACCCATCTAGGGTCTTTAGCTGCTTCATGGAAAGAAGAAGGTTCTTGGTAGGCATGCAATGAATAAATGAATTGTTTATGGTTGGAATGTAAATGATCATAAGAGATATGTGTAGAAATAGATGATGCAGATGAGAGATAGGTGTGTCAAGAGTAGGACACACGAAGTCCTTGGACCAATAAGGTTTGCTAGGAACCCTATTGGACCTTCTAGGAATGTCCATAACTTCAGAATCTGGAGAGATAGGTAAGGCTGGTGAACTAGACATAGGTATGGATGTTTTCTTTGGAGAATAAGGCTGAATGAAATCATCAATATAAGAGCTCTCATCCTGTATCAAAAGATCATCAGCAGAAGTAGTTTGAATCATAGAAAATGGAAAAATGGACTCATGAAATATCACATCTCTAGAGGTAAAGAAAGTGTTATTAGATATGTCAAGAAGCTTATATGCCTTTTGATTTGATGCATATCCCATGAAAATACAAGGCTTAGACCTTGGAGCAAACTTGTCCATAACAGGTAAAATTTTAGCATAGGAGAGACATCCAAAAACTCTAAGATGTGTAAGATCAGGGGGCCTCCCATACAAGATTTCAAAAGGAGTTTTTCCTTTTAAAAGAGGGATGGGAGTCCTGTTAATGAGGTATGTACTTGTCTGCACACATTATCCCCAATATTGAATGGGACATTGAGATTGAAACATCAAAGCCCTAGCTATGTCTAGAATGTGCCTATGTTTTCTTTCAACAAGGCCATTTTGTTGTGGGGTATAAGGAGTGGAACTTTGGTGTATAACCCCTTGAGAGGTAAAAAAGTTACTGCAAGAGGCCTTAAAAAAATTCCATGCTTTGTCTGTCCTAATGGTTTTAATGTTGGTATTGAATTGATTTTTCACATAATTGAAGAATTGCTGGAGAATGGACAAGATATCAGACTTCAATTGCATTAGAAAGGACCAAGTTCCCCTAGAAAAATCATCAACAATGGTGAGGAAATACTTGTGATTAGAATGAGTTGGCTCCTTGTAGGGCCCCCAAATATCAAGGTGAACAAGCTCAAAGATATGTGTAGTAACATGTGTCCTATTAGGAAAAGGTGTTCTAGCTTGTTTAGCCATGAGGCATATAGGACAGTGGACTAGGCTATTATCAAGAGAAGTTCCTATTTTTGGTAACATTTTAAGTCTAGAGTAAGACATATGACCCATCCTCAAGTGCCATAATTGAGAGTCAAGGCTAACAAAGCAGTTTGCATTATCACTGAAACAATGGTTCTGATTACAACTCAGATTATTAGGAGAAGCATCAACAGAAATATTTTTCATACAAGGAATAGCATGTTCAGGTAAAATACAACTCAAAGAATTCATAATCCCAGCATGTGCTGTAGGCTGATATGTATAGAGGCCATTGTTAGCTTTACCAATCATCATTATCTTTCCAGTCCATAATTCCTGAAATAGGCAGAAGGTTGGGTAAAAAGTGACAAAGCATTTGTAATCCTTGGTAAACTTAGAAATAGACATGAGATTAAAGTGAAAATCAGGGATATATAGGACATTTTTTAGAATTATATGTCCAAGATTAATGGTCCCAATCTTATTAACACTGGCAATGTCTCATGTAGGCAATCTCACAGTCATTTGTTGAGGGAAATTATGATCTATGGAGCTAAACATATTAAGGTTACAACACATATGATGGTTTGCTCCTGTATCTATAATCCACTCAGTGCTATGTTTCATAGAAATCACCTCAGAAGTACTAGAAGACATACCTGAGATGACCTTGGTTTACCTGTTACCTGATGAGAGGATGGTGGGCCTTGATTTGCATTGGATGTTGGTGCTGCACCATGAATAATATTGAGCAATTGTTGATATTGTTGGGGTGTAAAAGTAGGTGCTGATTGCAAGGATGGGACATTTTGGATGTGAGAAACTTCATTTGCATTTCCTTTTCCTGGATTGTCTGCTTTCACAATTTCAGCCTGGTTTGAGGAGTAACCTCTGCCTTGTCCTCTACCCCCATTTCTGTCTCCTCTATTTTTTCCTCTTCATCTCCCTCTAGGTGGATAGCCAATGATTTTATAGCATGATTCCTTGGTATGACCAGGGATGTTACAGTGCTCACATACAATGTCAGAAGTATTGCCCTTTGGAATGTTAGAATAGAAGGTGATTGGGCTCTCGGTAGGGGCATTGTTGTGAATTCCTCTCTGTGATTCTTCATTGCATATCATGGAATATGCTTGTTTGTGTGTAAGGAGAGGATCCATCATGAGAATCTAGGATCGAAGGTGGCCAAAAGATTCATTCAGGCCTGTTAAAAATTGCATGAGCTTATGCTCTTGGGCATAAACTGACACTCCCTTGGATGCCTTGCATTCACAGTTGGGGATATTTACTAGGGAGTCATATTCTTCCCACATTTGTCAATCTTGAATAGTAGGCCGTGATGTTGTTGGTGCCTTGAGTGTGGGAATGGATTACCCTAAAAAGTGCGAAGATTCTTGAACGATTTGCCTTGCTGAATTGTTCTTCAAGGTCTTTCCAGGCATCTGCGGCATTATCAGCATATACCAGACCATTGTAAATATCTTTGCTCACACATTTCAGAATCCATGAAAGAACTAGGGCATTATATTTCTCCCATTGCTCAAAATCAGGAGAGTCTTCAGATGGCCGCTGACATTTTCCAGTAACAAAACCTATCTTACTTTTACAGTTTAAGGCTAGTTTCATGGCTTTACACCATACTCCATAGTTTTCAGATCCTCGTAATTTGTGAGGCACCAAATGAAGGTTCGGGACATCCGAAGGATGCACATATAGGGGATCATTAACATCATAATTTGGAGATGATGATGGTGATGAATCAATTTTAGAAGATGATTATGATTTTGACATGATGAGGTAGATGATAAAGAACAATCGGCAAACAATCTAAAAATCGCCTAAAAGAGAGACGGCGAAAAATATATGATTCCTGATGAACAATCAAGAATCAAGGATTAATACCAGATTTGTTGGATCTCAAGCTTTCTGGAATCTCGTCTTTCTGAAATCGCAGCAACAAGAATCAATTGCGAAAATAGGTTGGAGATCAAGAATGATGGATTTCAACCTTGCTCTTGATACCATGTTAAGAAATCAGATATGAAGATAAAGGAGAGAAATTCATTGATTGTATTGAATGGAAAAAATGATCGGAATCGAATGATTACAGAAAACACCAAGGTTTATATATCTCTATCTCCAACTAACTTAACAACCATACAGAAAAGCAACTCTAATAACAAAAACACGCTTTTGTGAACAATACACTTTTCCCGCGTAATAATTATTAATTAAAATTTCTCAAGAATCACCCAATATTCTTTGTTTTGATAACATCAAAATTAAAAAAAAAAATCCATAAATATGAGTGTCAATTTCAAATTATATCAACGAAGCATGATGACAACTTAGTAAGTAGTAACTAGTTAATACTTTATCTCATCTACAGATACTTAATTGATTGCACATAAGTTCATTATTAGAGATACTTATAAAAGATATTTACAGTTATTTTTAACATCACATAAAAATTATCATACATAAATAATCATGATATATATAAAGTTGGGTTCCAAACTCTTATGAATCAACAAAAAAAGAATAATTTCTTTTTTTTTTTTTGGTAAAATTAAAAATTTAATTTTGTGTAACAGATCCAGCTAGATTTAGATTTGCTCATCAAACCTCCTTCGTGAGGCGTCATGCTGGAATCTACAGCACTCCTGGGCTCAAATGGATTGTAAGTATGTTATAATTAATTAATTTTGTCCTAAAATTGGCTTATAATAAAGTGTGACAAATTAGATGAAACATTTGTCTTTTAATTTATTTATTTGAGAAAATAGTATGTTTTTTATATTTATTTCATTTATGTAACAGGTAGCATTTTTTAGGCAATTTTTTGGGTCGATATCCAAGGTAGATTATATCACCATCCGTAATGGATTTATTAATGTAAGTTTCCGTCTTTAATTATTATATGTAACAATTCAAGTGTTATGTTGTAAATTTAACCCTGGTTATAAGTTCGACACTCGTATGTTGGTTGTTTTTTCTTGCTATATATATAATAATTTGTAATTAATTAAAACATGTCTATATATACATGATAGTTTGTAATGAATTATGATATCAATTGTTGATGATGCTTACTTAATTACTTGTAAGAAATGAAATATAATAATGTAATCATTTCATTAAAAATGTTAATGAAATATAATTTTCTAATTTCTGACCAACTGGGCTTGTTACAACTGAAACTGGAGTATACCTTTAAAATACTTTCAAATAAATATTTTAGTATCTTCTACAATTATATTGGCCTGTCACAGATAATTTTGTTTCTATTTAATAGATAACAAATGACAAATTAATTTACTTGGTTATTAGTCCTATTCTAATTATACAATGTATTTATTGATTTTTGGCCATGATATGCAGGCTCATTTTGCACCCAATACTAAATTTGACTTCCACAAATACATAAAAAGATCGATGGAAGATGACTACAAATCCGTACTGGGAATCAGGTATATGTTAGAAGAATATATAAAATTTATCTCAGTCAAATTATTTTCAATTTAGTCAGTAAATAATTCACTTATCTAAATCAATTAATTTACAACTAACACGGTTCTTATGTGATTATGCAGTATTCCATTGTGGTTCTTTGCTATAATGTTTTTATTCTTCAACATCTACCGTAAGTCTCTCTCATACACAAATACGAGAAATACTTGTACGAACATTATGTTAAACACTAAATGGTCCAAATCAAGTTATGTCAGCATATACTCAAATACTCACAAATAATTTAATTCAGATCATTTAGCGTATAAACACATAAGTATACAAAATTCCGTACATAAAATTTTATGATTTTTTTATATGTTAAATTTCATAAATAATTTGGCAGGATGGCATACACTGGCTTGGATCTCATTGGTTCCACTAATTGTAAGTCAATTTTAAATGCATTTAATTTCAACGAGCATTTACAAAATGTTTCTAATTCGATTTTATATGCTAATTGTAAAATTTAATTTTGCAGATAATAGTGTTAGTGGGTACAAAACTTGAACTTGTGATTGTAGAAATGGCTCAACAAATTCAAGATCGAACAAGTGTTGTTAGAGGGGCACCACTTGTGGAGCCTAGCAACAATTTCTTTTGGTTTAATAAGCCACATTGGATTTTGTTTCTCATACATTTTACCCTATTTCAGGTATTTTAATTACAATTTCACCTTAAATTATATATTCTTTTTTTCAATTATAATATTATTTTTCTTGTCAACCCTAGATTTAACAAAAAAATTGAGTCAAAATGACAAGGGCCATTAATTGATATATTTGAACTAAAAATCCAAAATAGAACTTTTGATTTATAAATCTTAAATGAAATAGGATAAAACAAAAAATGTTGGAACAACTATATATAAATCAAAAAATAAATAAAATTAATAGCTAAAAGAACATCATATCTATTAAGCGTATTTAGAAGCCTAGAGTTGTTATATAGATATATCATAGAAGCGTGTTTTACATCAGGAACTATAAATACCCTACGGGTATTCTTTGTAAACATAACACTGAATATTCTTCTTCTAAATCAATACAATGAATTTGTTCAATTCTTCATATCCGCTGCTTCAATCTTATCATGGCATCAGAGCCATAACTCTGATTTCATGATCGATCAATCCACGCATCAGTTTATGATCGATTCGACATCAATTACTGGTTTGTTCCTTAATCCAGTCCTTTTCTCTTCAAATTAGGGTTAGGTTTTTAATCTTGATCAATTGGGACGTTTTTCCCCTTTCTTCAATTCAAGATTTGATTTACTCATAGTCATGGCTACGAAAACAACTATTGATCCTGATAACCCTCTTTACATACATCCTTCCGACTCGCCGAATATTGACCTCGTGAGCGATGTCCTTAAAGGAAGTGAGAACTACAAGATTTGGAGTAGAGAGATGACGGTTGCATTGGAGGCCAAAAATAAGATTGGCTTTATTGACGGGTCCTGTAAATGTCCTTCCGATGATGATCCTCAAGCTGCACAGTGGAAAAGATGTAATGCGTTAGTGAAGTCGTGGATACACCGTTCTTTGTCACGGGAATTGATCCATGGAGTGGTCTACTGTGATTCTGCGTGCCTTGTCTGGAGTGACCTGAAAGAAAGATTCGACAAAATCAACGGAGCAAGAATGTATGCCCTTTACAGAGAAATCAATACCATTACTCAGGGCAGCAATACGGTGACCACCTATTATTCTAAATTGAGGCATCTCTGGGACGAGTATGAGTCCTTAGTACCATCACCATCCACAATTGTTACCAAAGAATACACTGACTTCTGCAACCAGTTGAAAGTCATGCAGTTTTTGATGGGCCTAAGTGAATCCTATAGCAGCACCAGGTCTAACATTCTTATGATGACTCCTATACCTACTCATGGACAAGTGTTCTCGATTGTCAGTAATGAAGAGACACAGAGAGGTATCAATTTACCTACCCCAGAACCACCCACTGCTTTTCTATCCACCACCCAACAGAACCAAACACAACCTAAGAAAGACTCTCTTGTATGCGAGCACTGTCAATACACTGGCCACACTAAGGCCACTTGCTTTAAGATAGTTGGGTATCCTCCAAATTGGAGGGGTGGAAAAGGTGGCAGGAATACTAGAGGAGGAAAAGGAGGTAGGTCCTATGGCAGGGGAAATCCCAACCAAATGTATCATGCTAATCAAGGGAGTTCACAAACAGACCATGAAGTCCAGGGATTAGCCTCCAATCAACATCTTCAGGACAATCAAGGACAGTTCCATCAACAATCCATGACCTTCACACCTCAACAATACAATCAGCTTATTGGACTCCTCAACAAAAATACACAGAATCAGCAAACTGATAACAATGTGGCAAATATGTCAGCAGGTACAATTTCTGCTTTTACTACTTCTATGAACCATAATTTGGCCAATACATGGATTTTGGATAGTGGGGCTAATAAACATATGACTCACAATCTTAACCTACTAAGTAATGTTGAGGAAGTTCAAAATACCTTTGTTAATCTGCCTAATGGAGGTACCTGTCACGTTACACATGTTGGTAAAGTTAAATTTGGTAATGACCTTATTTTGAATCATGTGCTGTGTGTACCAGATTTTAGATATAATCTTTTGTCAATATCTAAATTGACATCAGATTTGAATTTTTTCATTAGCTTCTACCCCCATTTCTGTTTGGTACAGGATCAATGGACTGGAGAGACAAAATGGATTGGTGAACATAGAAATGGCCTATACTACTTAGAGACTTCTCCTTCTGAAACCAGCAACTCTTTGATTAGATATAATAATTCTGTCAATATGACACAATGCAACAGTGATAAAGCCAACCTTTGGCATTTAAGATTTGGTCATATGTCATACAATAGGTTTTCCTTTATTCCTGAATTAGGTATTAAGGTTAGTAAAGATGATAAACTTTGTAGTATATGTCCTATGGCTAAGCACACTAGGTCCATTTTTCCTGAGAAAACTAGTGTTACTCATACTGTACTAGAATTGTTACATTTGGATATATGGGGGCCCTATAAAGAGCCTACCTACAATAATGAGAGATATTTTTTGACTATTGTAGATGACTATTCAAGAAATACATGGACTTTTTTGATGCAACACAAATCTGATATTCTGCACATTATTCAGAAATTCTTTAGTTTTATTCAAAAACACCTCAGTGCACAAATTAAGAAAATCAGAACAGATAATGCCTGGGACTTCTTTAAGCATGAATGTAGATCCTATTTTGATTCTTTGGGGATTTTACACCAAAGTTCTTGCCCATATACACCCCAACAAAATGGGGTGGTTGAAAGGAAACATAGACACATTTTAAATGTGGCTAGGGCTATTAAATTTCAATCTTGTGTTCCTATAAAATATTGGGGTGAATGCATCTTAACTGCCACTTATATCATTAACAGAACACCTACACCCCTGTTAAAGGGCAAAACTCCTTATTTCATGTTAACTAGACAAGAACCTAATCTATCACACCTGAAGGTTTTTGGTTGTTTATGTTATGTTAAAATTCTACCTCAAACAGACAAGTTTCAACCTAGATCAAAATTTTGTGTCTTTATGGGGTATGCTATTAATCAAAAGGGATACAAAGTTCTAGATTTAGACAACAACACTTTTTTAGTCTCTAGAGACATTATTTTTAATGAAAATGTCTTTCCTTTTAAGTTGTCTACAACAGGATCTTCTGTTTTTTCTAACATTGATACTCAAAGATATTATGATGAATTAATTGATCCTTATGTGAGTATCCAAGACAATATACATACTATGAATGAGCCTACAGAAGAAGCTGCTTTGCCAGCCACACAAATACCAAACACACATGCAGATACACAACAAATACCACACACACATGCAGATACATCTTCTGTTAATGAAGAATTAGCAAATCAGGTTCCTGAAGCAGGTGAATTAAGGAGGTCTGGCAGACATGTCAAACCCCCTGTTTGGTCAAAGGATTATGTATCCTCACAGGTTTGTTCTACCAAGCATCCTATTTCTGACCATATATCTTATCACAAATGTAATCCTTCATATGTATCTTTGTTATCTTCTACTGATCATACTATTCCCAAACATTATAATGAAGCTATTAAACATGAACAGTGGAGAAAAGCTATGGAAACAGAAATAAAAGCCCTGGTTCTGAATAAAACATGGGCAGTGGTTGATTTACCTAAAGATAAAGTCCCTATTGGTTGTAGATGGGTGTACACCATTAAATATAATTCTGATGGTAATATAGAAAGATATAAAGCCAGATTAGTGGCCAAAGGCTATAACCAAAAAGAGGGATTGGATTATACAGAAACATTCTCACCAGTTGCAAAACCAGTGACTGTGAGAACTGTTATAGCCTTAGCTGCTAATAAAGATTGGCCATTATATCAAATGGATGTCACTAATGCTTTCTTGCAGGGAGATCTAGAAGAGGAAGTATACATGGAGATTCCTCTAGGATTTGGGGCTGGTATGGATCAGAAATATCAGAAAACAGGTACAGGTAAAGTGTGTAAGTTACTAAAATCCCTTTATGGCTTAAAACAAGCTAGTAGACAGTGGAATGTTAAATTCACTGAGGCTATGCACAAAGCTGGTTTTAAGCAGTCCTTAAATGATTATTCTCTTTTTACCAAAGTGCAAGGTAATGATATGGTTATCTTACTTGTTTATGTAGATGATATTTTGATAACTGGTTCTAATGAATGTTTGATTAATGAGTTAAAGCAATACTTGCAAGATACCTTTTATATGAAGGATCTTGGTATTTTAAAATTTTTTTTGGGGATAGAGGTTGTTAGGTCTAACAAAGGGATCTATTTGAACCAAAGGAAATATGTTCTTGAGTTGCTTTCAGATGCAGGAATGCTTGGCTGCCGACCGGTGAATACTCCAATGGAACAAAATACAAAGTTTACTTCAGCTGCATATGATGAGGGACTGAAATTGAATGAAAATGATCCAGTGGTTGAAGATGTATCCTACTATCAGAAAATTGTAGGCAAGCTGATTTATTTGTGCATGACAAGACCGGACATCAGTTATTCGGTTCAGGTCTTAAGCCAGTTCATGCATCAACCAAAGAAGTCTCATATGGATGCAATGTTCAGAGTATTACGGTATTTAAAGGGCAGGCCGGGGCTAGGATTACTTATGGCTTCAGGGGGAGTATTCAAGCCTAAAGGCTATTGTGATTCGGATTGGGCTTCATGCCCAATGACACGGAGGTCTCTCAGTGGTTTTGCTATCATGATTGGCAACTCTATGGTTTCTTGGAAAACCAAGAAACAGAAAGTTATTTCTCGATCTTCAGCCGAGGCTGAGTACAGGTCTATGGCTACTACTGTTAGTGAGCTTGTTTGGATTATTAGTTTACTGAAAGACTTGGGTATTCAACAAGATGAACCAGCGCGATTATTTTGTGACAGCAAGTCTGCTTTGCACATTGCTGCGAACCCAGTTTATCACGAACGCACAAAACACATAGAAGTCGACTGTCATTTTATACGAGAGAAGTTGCAAAACAAGACAATCACTACGGCTTACATTCCAAGTCATGAACAGCCGGCAGATTTATTTACAAAAGCTTTGGGCCGACAACAATTTGAGTTTTTACTTGACAAGTTGTGTGTCTTTGATTTGTATAAGCCAACAACTTGAGGGGGAGTATTAAGCGTATTTAGAAGCCTAGAGTTGTTATATAGATATATCATAGAAGCGTGTTTTACATCAGGAACTATAAATACCCTACGGGTATTCTTTGTAAACATAACACTGAATATTCTTCTTCTAAATCAATACAATGAATTTGTTCAATTCTTCATATCCGCTGCTTCAATCTTATCAATATCTTACCAAATTATGTTAATTATTTCGGGATAAAATTTATATGTTTCCAATATGATTAATACATCGATAAATGCAGAAACAAGTATCACTCTCAATGCAGTGGCCTCGTGCCGTAGGGCCATAACTTGTACGGCACAGCTGATTACACTTTGGTTCTTTACAATAATCACTGCCCATGTCAATTTGATGTGTGCAATTTTTTTTAATACTTTCATTCTTACCTGCAATATTCTATTTTCATAAATTTGGTATTCAATAATATTGATTAAGTAAAATATAAAATTGAATTTTTATATAGTTTTAAAATAGCCTATTGGTTTGATTTACAATGTCCAATAGGCCAAAATTCCATTTTATGGCTTACTTTTGCAAGTTATCGATTTAAATAGCTCTTTAACTTCTAAACGTTGATAGTTATATACGAAAACATCTATATAATTTAATTTCTCACTTTTTATAAACAATTTCGAATTGTGTTTCTCTTTTATTAAAAATACTCATTCATCAATTAATTGAGAAAATAATAGCAAAATACATGCTTGATAGTAAAGTAGATGATGAAGGAAAAGAATCACCACCACAAAGTAGAACAAAATATAGAAGAATGACAAGCTGCAATAATTGCTTCATTATTAGAGTCTAACTAAAATTTCTTGCGGAAATAATTGCATAATATAGTGGATGAAACTAATTGATTTTATAAGCAAGTATTGTTTAACTTTATAATATCATCGATATTTGCATTTATATTTTACATATCCTTCAAATTCTATTCAATAATTAATGCAAATATCAATTAGTAATGTTATCACATATATAATAACTTTTTAAAGTATAATAAAATTGTAATATTAAGCTATTTATAACAATATAAGTAAAACATGTATTAAGTATATTAAAATTGTAACATTATAAGGAAAATGAGAGTAAAACCTATCTGTTACATTAATATAAGGAAAATGAGAGTAAAACCTATCTGTTACATTAATTCCTCTCTTTGTCATAAAATGGCTACTTTGATATAGCAAGACTTCATTTTTCTTTACAATTTTTTTACTCTCAAAAGTTATTAGATATATATGTTATTCGATGTCGATAGCAAATTAACTATAAGTTTCTTGCAATACAATTAAGATTATATTGTCTTTTTTTCTTTCAATGATCAATCTCTATTATACTCGCAGAACGCGTATCAAATGGCATATTTCTTATGGAAATGGGTAGGTTAACGACTCTCGATAAATTCATATTTATATCATTTTATGTCGTTTATCTAAGTAAAATATTTATTTCTTGCAGTACGAGTTTGGAATTACAACATGCTTTCATGAAAGGCTTTACGCGATTTTGGTTAGACTTTTCTTAGGAGTAGCCCTTCAAATCTTATGCAGCTACATTACATTCCCACTCTACACTTTGGTCACACAGGTAACTATATTTTAAGTTATTCGATATGAAATTATTTCTCTATATGTCGTAATGTCGTAATTATGTTGGACATATATAGCTAACTTTATAAAGAATGAGATATTACGAAAACCCTTTCAAAATAATTTTTTATACAAAAAACCCATAACAATATTTTTCGATCTTTTATTTACAAAAACTTAATGGTTAGGATAAAGAAATATGAATATAATTGCCCTTAAGGCCTTAACCTTCTCGATTGAAAATTAATCAATTGTACATTCATGTACAACTATTTATATTGATAATTGATGTTAATTAATTATGATTTTGATTTAGGATTTTCAGATTTTTTTTTATATATATATACTAATTTACTTTGTATCTTTCTACCATATTATGCTGTAGTCATAACTTTGGTAAAATGAACACACATATATCACAACATATCCTGTTATTGCATGTTCTCTAAACTCACAACAATAATACAACTTCTCTTGGTTAAAACAATAATTATAAATGTCACGTTGGTTGAAATGCAACAAATTCTTTTTTATTTTAATTATCATGCGTTCCTTTATTATTATGATCATGTTCTAGTCATCTAATATTTTGTTTCAAAATCACACATATATATATATATATATATATATATATACATTTTCCATTATTTACTATAGATGGGATCACAAATGAAGAAATCGATATTTGAGGAACAAACTGCAAAGGCTCTTAAGAAATGGCATCAAGCTGCTAAGCAAAGGAAAAAAACGCGTAAAGTAGGGTTAGGAACGGATTCTTCTATCTCTGGATTCATTAGCGGGGAAACTACACCAGATCGAGGTTCATCCCCACTTTACTTGCTACACAAGTATCGATCAAATGCACTTGATGATACTGAAAGTTTTCGTGTTTCTCCAAAGTCTTATATATCTGATACTGAGCTCTCAGAACTCGAAGTTTCAAATCATGGTACAAAAGAAACAAAACCCGAAGATTCACAAACGAATAAGGAATCTCATAACATTAATTTTTCTTTCGGGAAATCCTAGGAATAATGTTTATATATACATGAAAATATTACGTATTAAACGAACCCAATTTGTTGTATAATTAGTGCTCATTACTTGATAGTATTATTCTCAATAAATTGAACTTAATGGTTAGCTTTTTAGTGAGATAATTAATTTTTCTGCAGTAATGACGATTTAATTGAATCTTTTAAAATAAGTATGAAAAGTTGGGATGTTTGACAGTTTTTTTACTGTGATATTTCATTAGTGAACCATGTCATTTTGTGATGAAATTTGAAGTACTATAGTTTGTGGGGTATATGACAAATAAAGGTCTTCAATGTAGCTTGCTTAAGTAATTTGATTTTATTGTAAATTTGTAATATGAAAGTCTCTCTGGAGCTTGAAATACAAAGAATGTAAAGTCCAATTAATTGTTTGGAGCCTGAAAATTGTTGTCAAGCTTGATTTTCATAAGTGATTTAATAAATCACGATGGCTGACTACACAGTGAGTTGTAAACGGAAAATCACGAGAACTTATTTCTACACAAATTTAATAATTTCATCTTTGGTTGTAAGATATCGAGATTTTCCTAAAATGAACGACATACCACATCCAAATATTATTCATGAAAACTTTTGATATCACCAAAACACAATATTCTCCATTTCAAAATAATGATGTTTATAATGTCTAATGCTTTGTGTGTCCTATAAATTTTGAATTTAACGTTTCTAATGTTTAAATTTTGTTTCAATTAAATCTTTTTGGGACATATTTACCTTACACGAGCATGCACTCCAAAGCAAATTTAAGTATAAAAATGTCCAAATGACTTTAGTGAAGCAAAATTTAAACATTAAGAATGTCGAAACACAACATTTATGTGTTTCATTTAAACATGAAAGACTCCTTTAAACAAATAATATACATATTGTGGACTGTTGGATATAAAGTTGATGCGAATAACTTTCGTCACGAATTTGAGTGGCTTACGTATACTTAGAATATTTAATTACTCAAATCCAATTTCGGGTGAATGAGAAATTAATTAACTAAGTGTGTCACTTAAAACGTTGTTGGAATCAATATCGATTGGTACATATGTGATTATACGATCTCAAAGCATACAATCGACGGCCGCGATTGTATGAAAGAAGGATCAAATCGAAAAATTAAGAGGACGTAATTGTTCGAGATTGAAAAGTTTTGGGGTCAAAATATAATTTATGGAAGTTGTTTGTGCACCCGGATGTATGTGATTAAATCTCAATTTAATCGAATTGTGATTGGTTGGTGAGATGGTGCATGGTGCACCCGTTCACACCAAATCATTTCTAGTTGGGTGTTTTGAATGTGTGCAACTTTTGGAGGTTTGATGGAGGGGTGCTTGTCTAAAGTACATGACTCTCCTACAATTTATGAAAACTTTTATCTAAAGGACATAACTCTCCTACACTTTATGAAAAGTTGCAACTTTTATCCAAAGGACATAACTCTCCTACAATTTATGGAAAGTTGCAACTTTTGACTCAAAACTATTCATAATCTATAAATAGCCCCCATCACATTTCATTTTCTTCATCCCAAAATACATTCTCTTCTCTCTTCTACTTTCAAAGTTCTAAATTGTGAATTTGAAAGTTTCTTTGCATAAATAATTAGTGTTTGAAAAATGAGAGTTTCAAACAAGAGTTTGTTCGATAGGTTCGATAATTTGAAGTGGTTCTATTCTCGTCTCGAAGTCGTTGTATCTTGGGACACAAATTGTCATATCTCGTCACCACCAAGAGCGGGTCAATATTGTGTTAAGGAGAGCGAGTAATCAAAACTCGTGCCTCGACGTACTTATTGTTTCTACATATTTTCCAACAATCTTAACACAATATCATTGTTGAAAATATGTCTACCGTAGGATGTTCTATTCTACCACTACCAAATGATGTGCCACATGTGCCACCAACAATGGCGCCACCACCACCTGCTGTTGCTGCTGTCGTTGCCCCTGTTCTGGCTCCGACTATTCCTCATGTCCCAGCTCATGGGGAAAAACCAGGGAAGTTCAGCGAGGCTGACTTCAAAAGATGGCAACAAAAGATGTTGTTCTATCTAACAACACTAAACCTTGCGAGGTTTCTGACGGAGGAAGCTTCGACGGTGTCTAAAGACGAGATGGACACTCAAGCGAAGATTGCGTTTGATGCATGGAATCAATGCGATTTCCTATGCAAAAACTATATCCTAAATGGTCTGGACGACACGTTGTATAGTGTGTATGGATCGTTCAAAAATGCTAAGACTCTGTGGGAGTCTTTGGACAATAAATACAGAACTGAGGATGCCGGGCTGAAGAAATTCGTCGTCGGAAAGTTTCTGGATTTCAAGATGGTGGACACAAAGACTATGGTCAGTCAAGTCCAAGAGCTCCAAATCATTCTGCATGAAATTCATGCCGAAGATATGGTTCTGAGTGAATCTTTCCAAGTGGCTGCCATAATTGAGAAATTGCCACCCGTTTGGAGGGATTTCAAGAACTATCTGAAGCATAAGAGAAAGGAAATGGGACTTGAAGATTTGATCGTGAGACTAAGGATTGAAGAAGACAATCGATCATCTGACAAGAAGTCTGTCAAACCACCACCACCCATGGCTAACTTAGCTGAATCAAGTACAAATGCTAATAAGAAACGAAAGCATTTTGGTACTAATTAGTCCAAGGGTAAAGCAAAGAAGCGCAAATTCATGGAAAATTGTCACAACTGCGGGAAACCTAACCACATGGCTAGGGATTGCAAGGAGCCAAAGAGACGTAACTCAAATCAAGTGAATTTGGCTAAAGAAGTAATCAAAAACAACAGCGTGCCCATTGACTTATCAGAGATCAACCTCACTGCCGTTGTATTTGAAGCCAACTTGGGGGATAATCCAATGGAGTGGTTTGTCGACACTGGGGCTACCCGTCATATTTGTGCCGACAAGTCCATGTTTTCCACATATACTCCAATTAATGGAAGAAAGCTCTTCATGGGAAATTCTGCAACCTCTCCGGTGGTTAGACTAGGGAAGGTCGTGCTGAAGATGAGTTTGGGCAAAGAGCTGACCTTGATTGATGTGCTTCATGTTCCCGACATTTGAAAGAATCTGATCTCTGGAGCGGGACTAGTTAAGGGTAGTTTTAAGTTAGCTTTTGAAGCTGAACGTGTTGTACTCACTAAACGTGGGATGTTTGTAGGGAAAGGCTACCTAGAGAAGGGACTTTTCAAAATGAATGTAATGACTGTACTCCGTGATTTTGAAAGTAATAAAATTCAATCTTCTTCTTATTTGCTTGAGTATTTTGATATATGGCATGTTAGATTAAGACATGTAAATTATAATACTCCAAAGAAACTTGTAAGTTTGAATTTATTGCCAACTTTCAAAATCAATGATCAACATAAATGCGAGATCTGTGTTGAAGCTAAATTAGCTAAAGTACCATTTCATTCGATAGAAAAAAACACTGAACCTCTAGGACTTATTCACACTGATATCTGTAATTTGAGGTTTGTGCAAACTAGAGGTGGAAAGAAATATTTCATTACATTCATAGACGATTGCACACGTTACTGTTATGTCTATTTGCTTAAAAGCAAAGATGAAGCTGTTGAAGTTTTCAAACATTATAAGAATGAAGCTGAAAATCAACTTAGCAAAAGGATACAAATTATCTGAAGTGATAGAGGTGGAGAATATGGTGCTCCATTTGACGAATTTTGTACAAGTTACGGAATAATTCATCAAACCACAACACCTTATTCACCACAATCTAATGGAGTTGCCGAACGAAAGAATCGAACGCTGAAAGAAATGATGAATGCTATGTTGATTAGTTCTGGATTACCCCAGAACATGTGGGGGGAGGTAATCCTCTCGGCTAACTACATTCTTAATAAAATTTCACATAAAAATAGGAGTGAAACTCCATATGAGTTGTGGAAAGGAAATAAGCCTTCATACAAATACATGAAAGTGTGGGATGTTTGGCAAAAGTAGAAATACCAAAGCCTAAACAAGTGAAAATAGGACCAAAGACTGTTGATTGCATTTTCATTGGATATGCTCTTAATAGTAGTGCCTATCGATTCCTCGTACATAAATCAGACATTTCTGATATTCATGAAGGTACAATCATGGAATCACGAAATGCCTCCTTTTTCGAGGATATATTTCCATACAAGAAAAGAAATGAATCAAGTTCTAAAAAGAGAGCTCATGAATCTACGAGTGATACAAATCCAATTATGGAAGAACCACGTCGTAGTAAGAGGACAAAAGTTGATAAATCGTTTGTTCCCGATTTTATGACTTATATGTAACAAAATGAACCAAGAACGATAAAAGAAGCTTTGTCTAGTCCAAATGCGCCGCTATGGAAAGAAGCTATCAATAGTGAAATTGAGTCCATTATGCAAAACCGTACGTGGGAACTAGTAGATCTACCAAAAGGTAATAAACCACTAGGATGCAAATGGATCCTTAAAAGAAAGTACAAAGCTGATGGCACTATTGATAAATATAAAGCCCGTTTGGTTGCAAAAGGTTACAGACAAACGGAAGGTGCTGACTTCTTTGATACATATTCTCCAGTAACGAGAATAACATCCATTAGAGTTTTCATAGCTATTGCAGCATTGCATAACCTTGAGATTCATTAAATGGATGTTAAAACTGCGTTTTTAAATGGAGAATTAGACGAAGAAGTCTATATGGAGCAACCCGAAGGGTATGTCGCTCCTGGACAAGAAAATAAGGTGTGCAAACTTGTTAAGTCACTTTATGGACTTAAACAAGCACTGATAAACCTCGATTATACGTATTTTCTAGCCTAAGATTATTCATTTCCATATCATTTTATGTTATGATTTATACCTCATATGCGTTTAATAGTTTTGTTACATGTTTGAAGGGAAAAATCATTAATTTCGAGAAAGTAACGAAAAACGTATGAAAGGAGATACATGGGCGCTGTTTGGAAATACAATCATATTTTGGGCTACAAACCTCCAATGTTAATGAGCCTTATATGGTTAGAAAGCTAAGACAATTACCTAAAAGTCTTATGAAGAGGACAAGATCCGGTTCAAACGTTTGAAGACTCAAAAGTTATAAATACGCTCTGTTCCGAACTAAATGGCGCAGTCCTGGTAAAACGATCATAACTTGAGTTATACAACTTGGATTTGATCCAAATTAGTTGGGTTGCAAAGACAAGACATAGGGCTCCAACTTTGTAGAAGACCCCAAAGCCAAATTCGGACAAAATACATGGCGTACGTACGCCGTGTTAATTGGCATTCAGACAACGAAGGCATAAAGTTTGGGGCTACCTCGCGTACGTACGCCCATTTGTACGGCGTACGTATGCCAATTTGTACTGCGTACGTACGCAGCTTTACTCGGCGTACAAACGCGCGTTAGGTTGAGTCTAAACGCTGAAAAAGCCCATATTAGGCCCAACTTCGGGTTTATGTTCTAGATTAGGTATAAATACCCCCTCCGAACATTGTTTTAGGGTTCGAACTTTATTTCTTGGAGATTGATTGTAAGGATTAGAGATTGAAGAACGAGATTCGACAATTGATTGTAAACAGGATCTTTGACAACGGGTTTTATCGAGTTTATCTTTCTATTCTCTTTTAATTCTCGTCTATCTATCATGTTTACTTTGATTTTCGTTGATTGTGCTCTTGCATCTATGGAGTAGTCTATTTTATTCTAGAATCGGGAATAACCCGATAATATGTTATCATCCTGAATTATATGATCGTTTACGTTACATTGCATATGCTTATGATTTGAATTCTTGATTAATAATGCTTGTGAATTTGCTGGCCACATATTTACATGTTCATAGATATTAGGTGAAAATTCTGAAAGGTGACATCTAAATCAGAACCCTAGAATTCAAACCTAGGATCCTAAATCACGAAAGTAGTTTTAGGTCTTTTGAGGAATCGATACATTATCATAGAGATTAATGAACTCGAGCTTAGTCTAATCATCACGACAGTAGTTGATTAATTAACTTGGGTAAATTGTTATACTTCGACAGAAGATAATAAGTATAATTGGATAGTGTCCTTCATAAGTAGTGATCGTAACTGAATTTATTGTATGATTTAATTGATAACGTATGTCGTGGTGAAACCTGATTCTGGAATTACTAATCCAATATAATCAAAACCAATTTTATACGTTCTGTTCAGTTTTCTTTACTTTTTATCTCATATATTCGTTAGGCTTAGATTACTGATAATTGATAGGCTAGTGCTTGATTGTTCGGTCCTCGTGGGAACGATATCTTTTGTACTGCACCGAAGCCGTGCGCTTGCGGTTTAGGCACATCAAGTTTTTGGCGCCGTTGCCGGGGAGTAGAATAATCAATATTAGATTTTATCAGATTTTAGTGAGACTAAGCCATTTTATTTTAATTTTAGTTTTTAATTTTTATTTTTCTGTTTTATTTCAGGATTCAATTTTTCCCTTGTATGCGAAGCAAGATCAATTTCGAACTAGATCCAGAAATCGAGAAAACTTTTCATACAAGGAGAAAACTACACAGACTGAAACGAGCTCAACTGAGTAGCGTAACAATGGCCGAAGAGAATGTGAATGTGAACGTCAATGCAAACGCTAACGCGAATGCAAACCCGGCTGCAAACGAGAACGCGAACGCAAATGCGAGATGTCTTAAGGATTTTGCAGCACCTAATGCGCAGACACTTCACTCTAGCATCGCCAGGCCTACTGTAGAGGCCAACAACTTTGAGCTCAAGCCATCCCTTCTGCAAATGGTTCAGCAGAATCAGTTTGGGGGTGGACCTACTGAAGAGCCAAATCTCCACTTGTCAATGTTCTTAGAGTACTGTGACACTTTAAAGATGAACGGGGTTTCCCAAGATGCTATCAGGCTGAGGTTATTCCCATTCTCATTGAGAGACAAGGCGAGAGCTTGGCTACATTCTTTACCATCGGGTTCCATCAGAACATGGGACCAGCTCATGCAATGTTTCCTAGCAAGGTATTTCCCCCGAGCAAGACTGCCCAACTGAGGAACCAAATCACAACTTTTGCTCAGCGTGACGGTGAATCACTATATGAAGCTTGGGAGCGATTCAAGGATCTTCTCCGACTGTGCCCACATCATGGGCTGGAGAAGTGGCTTATAGTCCATACATTCTACAATGGGCTGGTTTACAACACAAGGATGTCAGTCGATGCCGCAGCTGGAGGGGCTCTAATGAATAAGAGCGTTGACGAAGCTTACGATTTGATCGAAGATATGGCACTGAACCACTACCAGTGGTCAAGCGAAAGATCGATTCCACAGAAGACACCAGGTAAGTACGGTCTTGATGCTATTACTCTACTTTCTGCACAAGTAGAAGCCATGTCTAAGAAATTGGATTCAATCAACGTGCATGTTAATTCTGTCAATACTACACCTCCTATGTGCGAAATATGTGGTATGGTTGGTCATGTTGCATTAGAGTGTCAACTAGCTAGTGTACCTAACAATCCCTCTATTGAACAAGCCAACTTTGTGAATAACTTCAACCAAAAGAACAACCCGTTTTCAAATACTTTTAATCCTGGTTGGAGGAATCACCCTAATTTTTCGTATAACCCAAGCCAAAACGCAGCTCCACATCCTAACTTTAGGCAGCCACCTGGATTCCAACAGAAGCCTTACAATCCTGTTCCACAACAGAAATTGAACCTAGAGTCCCTCCTAGAGAGTTTCGTAGTAGCCCAGACTAAGCAAAATGAGATAGTAAATGATGCAATTAAACAACTAGCAACTAAGGTCGATTCTTTAGTGATAAACTTCAATTATACGTGTTTTTTAGCCTAAGATTAGTCGTTTATATATCATTTTATATCATGATTTATACTCCATATGCGTTTAATAGGTTTGTTACATGTTCGTAGAAAAAAATCATTAATTTCGAGAAAAGGGCGAAAAACGTACGAAAGGAGGTAAATTGGCGATGCTTGGAAATACAATCGTATCTTGGGCTACAAACCTCCAATATTAATGAGCCTCATATGATTAGAAATTTAAAACAATTACCTAAAAGTCTTATGAAGAGGACAAGATCCGGTTCAAACGTTTAAAGACTCAAAAGTTATAAATACGCTTTGTTCCGAACCAAATGGCGCAGTCCTGGTAAAACGATCATAACTCGAGTTCTACAACTTGGATTGGATCCAAATCAGTGGGGTTTTGAAGCTAAGACATAGAGCTACAACTTTGTAGAGACCCCAAAGCCAAATTCGGACTGGAACAACGGCGTACGTACGCCGTGTTAATTGGCGTTCAGACAACGAAGGCAGAAAGTTTGGGGCTAAATCGGCGTACGTACGCCGATTTGTACTGCGTGCGTACGCCGCTTTACTCGGCGTACAGACGCGCGTTAGGTTGAGTCTAAACGCTGAAAAAGCCCATATTCGGCCCAACTTCGGGTTTATGTTCTAGATTAGGTATAAATACCCCCTCCAAACATTATTTTAGGGTTCGAACTTTATTTCTTGGAGATTGATTGTAAGGATTAGGGATTCAAGATCAAGATTCGACAATTGATTGTAAACAGGATCTTTGACAACGGGTTTTATCGAGTTTATCTTTTTAATCTCTTTTAATTCTCGTCTATCTATCATGTTTATTTTCATCATCGTTGATTGTGCCCTTGCATCTATGGAGTAGTCTATTTTATTCTGAAATTGGGAATAGCCCGATAATATGTTATCAGCCTGAATTATATTATCGTTTACGTTACATCGTGTGTGCTTATGATTTGAATTCTTGATTATTAATGCTTGTGAATTTGCTGGCCACATATTTACATGTTCATAGATATTAGGTGAAAATTCTGAAAGGTGACATCTATATCAGAACCCTAGAATTCAAACCTAGGATCCTAAATCACGAAAGTAGTTTTAGGTCTTTTGAGGAATCGATACATTATCATAGAGATTAATGAATCTGAGCTTAGTCTAATCATCACGAAAGTAGTTGATTAATTAACTTGGGTAAATTGTTATACTTCGACAGAAGGTAATAAGTATCATTGGATAATGTCCTTCATAAGTGGTGATGGTAACTGAATTGATTGTATGATTTAACTGATAACGTATGTCGTGGTGAAACCTGATTCTGGAATTACTAATCCAATATAATCAAAACCAGTTTTATACGTTCTGTTCCGTTTTCTTTACAACTTATTTCATATTTTCGTTAGGCTTAGATTACTGATAATTGATAGACTAGTGCTTGATTGTTCGGTCCTCGTGGGAACGATATCTTTTGTACTACACCGAAGCCGTGCGCTTGCGGTTTAGGCACATCAAGTTTTTGGCGCCGTTGCCGAGGACTTGAATAGTCAATATTAGTTTTTATCAGATTTTAGTGAGACTAAGCCATTTTTATTTCTATTTTTATTTTTGTTTCTAATTTTCGTTTTTTGTTTTAATTTCAGGATTTCGACTTCTCTTGTATGCGAAGTAAGATCGATTTCGAACTAGATCCAGAAATCGAGAAAACTTTTCGTACAAGGAGAAAACTACAGAGACTGAAACGAGCTCAACTGAGTAGCATAACAATGGCTGAAGAGAACGCAAACGCGAACATTAACGCGAATCCAAACGCAAATGCAAATGGGAACGCAAACGTAAATGCGAGGTCTCTAAAGGATTTTGCCGCGCCCAATGCGCATACACTTCACTCGAGCATCAACAGACCTACTATAGATGCGAATAACTTCGAGCTCAAGCCATCCCTTCTGCAAATGGTTCAGCAGAATCAGTTTGGGGGTGCACCTATTGAAGAGCCAAACCTTCATTTGTCCATGTTTTTAGAGTACTGCGACACTCTAAAGATGAACGGGGTTTCCCAGGATGCCATCAGGCTGAGGTTATTCCCGTTCTCACTGAGAGACAAAGCTAGAGCTTGGCTACACTCGCTACCATCGGGTTCCATCAGAACATGGGATCAGCTCATGCAATGTTTCCTAGCGAGGTACTTTCCCCCGAGCAAAACTGCACATCTGAGAAATCAAATCACGACTTATGCTCAGCGAGAGGGTGAATCATTATATGAGGCTTGGGAACGATTCAAGGATCTTCTCCGACTATGCCCACATCATGGGCTGGAGAAGTGGCTTATAGTCCATACATTCTACAATGGGCTGGTTTACAACACAAAGATGTCAGTCGATGCCGCAGCTGGAGGGGCTCTAATGAATAAGAGCGTTGACGAAGCTTACGATTTGATCGAAGACATGGCACTGAACCACTACCAGTGGTCAAGCGAAAGATCGATTCCACAGAAGACACCAGGTAAGTACGATCTTGATGCTATTACTCTACTTTCTGCACAAGTAGAAGCCATGTCTAAGAAATTGGATTCAATGAACGTGCATGTTAATTCTGTCAATACTACACCTCCTATGTGCGAAATATGTGGTATGGTTGGTCATGTTGCATTAGAGTGTCAACTAGCTAGTGTACCTAACAATCCCTCTATTGAACAAGCCAACTTTGTGAATAACTTCAACCAAAAGAACGACCCGTTTTCAAATACTTTTAATCCTGGTTGGAAGAATCACCCTAATTTTTCGTATAACCCAAGCCAAAACGCAGCTCCACATCCTAACTTTAGGCAGCCACCTGGATTCCAACAGAAGCCTTACAATCCTGTTCCACAACAGAAATCGAACCTAGAGTCCCTCCTAGAGAGTTTCGTAGTAGCCCAGACTAAGCAAAATGAGATAGTAAATGATGCAATTAAACAACTGGCAACTAATGTCGATTCTTTAGCAACTCATAATAAAATGCTAGAAACTCAAATTGCACAACAGGCTAGTAACTCGAATAGAAATTCCGGTTCTTTTCCTGGACAACCTGAGATAAATCCGAAGGAACATTGTAATGCTATTACTTTAAGGAGTGGAACCGATTATGAAGGTCCAAAGATGCCTACTAGGATTAGTGAAACAGAGTTAATCGATAAAGTTGAAAAGGAAAAAACGTCTAATCCCGATAGCTCAAAAGACAAAACGAATGAGGTAAGTGAGAAAGAGCCAGCATATGTACCTCCACCGCCATATGAACCACCCATGCCTTTTCCTCAAAGATTAGCTAAGGCGAAATTAGATAAACAGTTTGGAAAATTTTTAGAAGTTTTGAAAAAACTTTACATTAATATTCCATTCACTGATGCACTTGCACAAATGCCCGCGTATGCTAAATTTTTGAAGGAAGTTCTTTCTAACAAACGAAAGCTAGAGAAATATGAAACTATCGCTTTAACTGAGGAGTGTAGCGCTGTAATTCAAAATAAATTACCCCCAAAACTTAAAGATCCCGGTAGTTTCTCAATTCCTTGTGTAATTGGTAATATGAGTTTTAACAATGCTTTATGTGATCTTGGAGCTAGTGTTAGTCTCATGCCATTGTCTATGGCGAAGAATTTAGAGATGAATGATTTAAAACCTACGACCATAAGTTTGCAATTAGCTGATCGTTCTGTTAAGTATCCGGTAGGTGTGTTAGAGGATGTACCTATCAAGGTTGGTAAGTTCTTTATTCCTACAGACTTCATTGTTCTCGATATGGATGAGGACTTTCAAATCCCCATTATTCTTGGTAGGCCATTCCTAGCTACAGCAGGAGCTATTATTGATGTTAAAAATGGAAGGCTTTCCTTGAATGTTGGGGATGAGAGAGTTGAATTTAGTCTATATAAATCTGTTGCTAACCGCTCTCTCGAGAACACTTGTTACAGGGTTGACGAAGTTGATCAAATGAGTAAGGACAAGCTTGCTAGGCACCACCATAAGAATCCATTAGAAGAACGACTGTTGAGTGGTGGCTCGATCAATGAGGAAGATGAAATTATCGCTGATATTGCTCGAATGTTCGAGGAAAATCTGTTGTTGACACCAAACATCGCTAAAGAGAAAAGAAAGTTTCGACGCCGTGAACCATATAAGTTAAATTTCGATGCGCATGAGAGTGCAAGGATCAACAAGGAAGGTATTAAAGTTTTGCACGATAAAAAGATCCCTCGACAAAAACTCAAAAAGGGGATATTTAAGTCTTCTATTCGACAAGCACATGAGGGTTCTTTACCTAGAAATCAAGATTCTAAAGTTGATTGGAGAGTAGCTAAGTCGTCGGGTCCAATTTGGGATCTACAAAATTGAGTTAACATGGTAAAGTCAAGCTAATGACTATAAACAAGCGCTTCTTGGGAGGCAACCCAAGTGTTTTCCTTTTTCTTGTTTTTGTTTTTGTTCTTTTTCTTTTTTTTTATTTTTTCTTTTTCTTTTCTTTAACACACGAAAAAATATATTTGCATGCTTTGTTTTTGTTTTGTCGTACAAGGTACATGAGTAGCTCACGTTGGATGGATAAAGATGTTACACCACCTTCACTTGGAACTAAAATTCTCCTTCGGTATTCGGGCATGTTTTTCAACATCCCATTTGGTTAAGTTTTTCTTTTCCACTACTTATGTGTGATTGATAACATTGAGGACAATGCTATAGTTCAAATTTGGGGGTGGAATTCGACTTAGCATATTTATATATCATATGGGTTTGTTTCGCTTAAGTTTGGGGGCGTTTGAGCTATTCATATGGCATGCTTTATTTTTTTCTGTTATGAGTTTTAGCTTGTCAAATTGTACAATTTGCTAGAATTAACTTAAGATAGATGGCATGACTTCAATATATAATCTGGACTAATGGAACAAGCATATCTCGATTTTTGCTCATGTCGACCTAAGATTAGGATTTGCTTCTTTAGATATTTACACACAATCTATGGGAGAGGAGTTGAGTGGATGTTGCATCTTGAGACACTTAAGGAGTAATTCCCAAAGATATTAACTAAAATTCTCATAAGGTATAGAGTTCCATGGTCACATTTACACTTCATAATGTGTGCTTTAAATTTGAAAATATTGATGTGTTGGATTATTATGACAATGTGAAGCTAACTCAAATAAAGACCTAGCTTGTTTCGTGGCCTTTGACACTCGAGTGATTAAGTCCAAAAGGAGTGTCTCAAAACTCAACGCCCTAAAGCTATCTAGATTCGGAGTCGTTGACCCAAAACTCGTTACATGGGTGCCATAGAAAGCCTAAGGGAACAAGCATTGCACATGGTCTAATGAGCTAAACAGAAATCCACACAAAAATGTGTAGAAAGTCAAAAAAATTCTTAAAAGCTTTGATTTTGAAGTGTGTACTTCTGCCTATAAAACTTAGTGCCTTTTGAATAATTGAAAGTTGATAAAAATGAGGATTATATCCAAAATTTGGTAAGGATGCCACTCGACTATAATGCCTATGATTACATGCACCACTTTGGAAGTTAATTCGACTCTTAGTGTTAATGTGTGGCAAAATTGAGAGATATGTACATACTTTTGAGCTTAATTGTTAATGATGTTATGCCATTAGTCTTTTGTTAATTTTTATAAGTTGTATTATCTGGACATAGCTCAAATTTCATCGATTTTGTGGGTACATCATCTGCAAACCCTCACGAGACTATAACTCGTCCTTTTTGGGTAACAAAAAAGTTTAAAGGCTTGTTGCACATGCTAAGTGCAATCGTGTACTCTACGAAAATGAGTTTATCTTTAGTTTATGTTTTTGTTTTCTTTGCTTTACCGTTTGTTCGAGGACGAACAAAAGTAAGTTTGGGGGGGTTGATAAACCTCAATTATACGTGTTTTTTAGCCTAAGATTAGTCGTTTATATATCATTTTATATCATGATTTATACCCCATATGCGTTTAATAGGTTTGTTACATGTTCGTAGAAAAAAATCAATAATTTCGAGAAAAGGGCGAAAAACGTACAAAAGGAGGTAAATTGGCGATGCTTGGAAATACAATCGTATCTTGGGCTACAAACCTCCAATATTAATGAGCCTCATATGATTAGAAAGTTACGACAATTACCTAAAAGTCTTATGAAGAGGACAAGATCCGGTTCAAACGTTTAAAGACTCAAAAGTTATAAATACGCTTTGTTCCGAACCAAATGGCGCAGTCCTGGTAAAACAATCATAACTCGAGTTCTACAACTTGGATTGGATCCAAATCAGTGGGGTTTTGAAGCTAAGACATAGAGCTACAACTTTGTAGAAGACCCCAAAGCCAAATTCGGACTGGAACAACGGCGTACGTACGCCGTGTTAATTGGCGTTCAAACAACGAAGGCAGAAAGTTTGGGGCTAAATCGGCGTACGTACGCCAATTTGTACGGCGTACGTACGCCGATTTGTACTGCGTACGTACGCCGCTTTACTCGGCGTACAGACGCGCGTTAGGTTGAGTCTAAACGCTGAAAAAGCCCATATTCGGCCCAACTTCGGGTTTATGTTCTAGATTAGGTATAAATACCCCCTCCAAACATTATTTTAGGGTTCGAACTTTATTTCTTGGAGATTGATTGTAAGGATTAGGGATTCAAGATCAAGATTCGACAATTGATTGTAAACAGGATCTTTGACAACGGGTTTTATCGAGTTTATCTTTTTAATCTCTTTTAATTCTCGTCTATCTATCATGTTTATTTTCATCATCGTTGATTGTGCCCTTGCATCTATGGAGTAGTCTATTTTATTCTGAAATTGGGAATAGCCCGATAATATGTTATCAGCCTGAATTATATTATCGTTTACGTTACATCGTGTGTGCTTATGATTTGAATTCTTGATTATTAATGCTTGTGAATTTGCTGGCCACATATTTACATGTTCATAGATATTAGGTGAAAATTCTGAAAGGTGACATCTATATCAGAACCCTAGAATTCAAACCTAGGATCCTAAATCACGAAAGTAGTTTTAGGTCTTTTGAGGAATCGATACATTATCATAGAGATTAATGAATCTGAGCTTAGTCTAATCATCACGAAAGTAGTTGATTAATTAACTTGGGTAAATTGTTATACTTCGACAGAAGGTAATAAGTATCATTGGATAATGTCCTTCATAAGTGGTGATGGTAACTGAATTGATTGTATGATTTAACTGATAACGTATGTCGTGGTGAAACCTGATTCTGGAATTACTAATCCAATATAATCAAAACCAGTTTTATACGTTCTGTTCCGTTTTCTTTACAACTTATTTCATATTTTCGTTAGGCTTAGATTACTGATAATTGATAGACTAGTGCTTGATTGTTCGGTCCTCGTGGGAACGATATCTTTTGTACTACACCGAAGCCGTGCGCTTGCGGTTTAGGCACATCATTTAGCAACTCATAATAAAATGCTAGAAACTCAAATTGCACAACAGGCTAGTAACTCGAATAGAAATTCCGGTTCTTTTCCTGGACAACCTGAGATAAACCCGAAGGAACATTGTAATGCTATTACTTTAAGGAGTGGAACCGATTATGAAGGTCCAAAGATGCCTACTAGGATTAGTGAAACAGAGTTAATCGATAAAGTTGAAAAGGAAAAAACGTCTAATCCCGATAGCTCAAAAGACAAAATGAATGAGGTAAGTGAGAAAGAGCCAGCATATGTACCTCCACCGCCATATGAACCACCCGTGTCTTTTCCTCAAAGATTAGCTAAGGCAAAATTAGATAAACAGTTTGCAAAATTTTTAGAAGTTTTGAAAAAACTTTACATTAATATTCCATTCACTGATGCACTTGCACAAATGCCCGCGTATGCTAAATTTTTTAAGGAAGTTCTTTCTAACAAACGAAAGCTAGAGAAATATGAAACTATCGCTTTAACTGAGGAGTGTAGCGCTGTAATTCAAAATAAATTACCCCCAAAACTTAAAGATCCCGGTAGTTTCTCAATTCCTTGTGTAATTGGTAATATGAGTTTTAACAATGTTTTATGTGATCTTGGAGCTAGTGTTAGTCTCATGCCATTGTCTATGGCGAAGAATTTAGAGATGAATGATTTAAAACCTACGACCATAATTTTGCAATTAGCTGATCGTTCTGTTAAGTATCCGGTAGGTGTGTTAGAGGATGTACCTATCAAGGTTGGTAAGTTCTTTATTCCTACAGACTTCGTTGTTCTCGATATGGATGAGGATTTTCAAATCCCCATTATTCTTGGTAGGCCATTCCTAGCTACAGCAGGAGCTATTATTGATGTTAAAAATGGAAGGCTTTCCTTGAATATTGGGGATGAGAGAGTTGAATTTAGTCTATATAAATCTGTTGCTAACCGCTCTCTCGAGAACACTTGTTATAGGGTTGACGAAGTTGATCAAATAAGTAAGGAAAAGCTTGCTAGACACCACCATAAGAATCCATTAGAAGCACGACTGTTGAGTGGTGGCTCGATCGATGAGAAAGATAAAATTATCGCTGATATTGCTCGAATATTTGAGGAAAACACGTCTTTGACATCAAACATCGCTAAAGAGGAAAGGAAGTTTCGACGTCGTGAACCAGATAAGTTAAAGTTTGATGTGTATGAGAGTGCAAGGATTAACATAGAAGGTATTAAAGTTTTGCACGATAAAAAGATCCCTCGACGAAAACTTAAAAAGGGGATATTTAGGTCTTCTATTCGACAAGTACATGAGGTTTCATTACCTAGAAATCAAAATTCTAAAGTCGATTGGAGAGTTGCTAAATCGTCGGGTCCAATTTGGGATCTACAAAACTGAGTTAACATGGTAAAGTCAAGCTAATGACTATAAACAAGCGCTTCTTGGGAGGCAACCCAAGTGTTTTCCTTTTTTTTTTTTTTTTTTTTTTTGTTCTTTTTCTTTCCTTTTTTCTAACACACGAAAAAAAATTGCATGCTTTATTTTTGTTTTGTCGTACAAGGTACATGAGTAGATCTCGTTGGATGGATAAAGATGTTACACCACCTTCACTTGGAACTAAAATTCTCCTTCGGTATTCGGGCATGTTTTTCAACATCCCATTTGGTTAAGTTTTTCTTCCCACTACTTATGTGTGATTGATAACATTGAGGACAATGTTATAGTTCAAATTTGGGGGGTAAAATTCGACTTAGCATATTTATATATCATATGAGTTTGTTTCGCTTAACTTTGGGGGCGTTTGATCTATTCATATGGCATGCTTTATTTATTTATTTTTTTTCTGTTATGAGTTTTAGCTTGTCAAATTGTACAATTTGCTAGAATTAACTTAAGATAGATGGCATGACTTCAATATTTAATCTGGACTAAAGCATATCTCGTTTTTTGTTGATGTCGGCCTAAGATTTGGTTTAGCTTATTTAGATATTTATACACAATCTATGGGAGAGGAGTTGAGTGGATGTTGCATCTTGAGACACTTAAGGAGTAATTCCCAAAGATATTAACTAAAATTCTCATAAGGTATAGAGTTCCATGGTCACATTTACACTTCATAATGTATGCTTAAAATTTGAAAATATTGATGTGTCGGATTATTATGACAATGTGAAGCTAACTCAAATAAAGACCTAGCTTGTTTCGTGGCCTTTGACACTCGAGTGATTAAGTCCGAAAGGAGTGTTTCAACACTCTTCGCCCTAAAGCTATCTAGATTCGGAGTCGTTGGCCCAAAACTCGTTACATGGGTGTCATAGAAAGCCTAAGGGAACAAGCATTGCACATGGTCTAATGAGCTAAACAAAAATCCACACGTACTGTGTAGAAAGTCAAAAATTCTTAAAAGCTTTAGTTTTGAAGTGTGTATTTTTAAAGCCTATTAAACTTAGTGCCTCTTGAATTTGAAAGTTAATAAAAATGGGGATTACATCCAAAATTTGGTAAGGATGCCACTCGACTATAATGCCTATGATTGCATGAACCATTTTGGAAGTTAATTCGACTCTTAGTGTTAATATATGACAAAATTGAGAGATATGTACATACTTTTGAGCTTAATTGTTAATGATGTTATGCCATTAGTCTTTTGTTAATTTTTATAAGTTGTATTATCTGGACATAGCTCAAATTTCATAGATTTTGTGGGTATATCGAAATGCAAACCCTCACGAGACTATAACTCGTCCTTTTGGGGTAACTAAAAGGTTTAAAGGCTTGTTGCACATGCTAAGTGCAATCGTGTACTCTACGAAAATGAGTTTATCTTTAGTTTATGTTTTTGTTTTTGTTTTCTTTGTTTTACCGTTTGTTCGAGGACGAACAAAAGCAAGTTTGGGGGGGTTGATAAACCTCGATTATACGTATTTTCTAGCCTAAGATTATTCATTTCCATATCATTTTATGTTATGATTTATACCTCATATGCTTTTAATAGTTTTGTTACATGTTTGAAGGGAAAAATCATTAATTTCGAGAAAGTAACGAAAAACGTATGAAAGGAGATACATGGGTGCTGTTTGGAAATACAATCATATCTTGGGCTACAAACCTCCAATGTTAATGAGCCTTATATGGTTAGAAAGCTAAGACAATTACCTAAAAGTCTTATGAAGAGGACAAGATCCGGTTCAAACGTTTGAAGACTCAAAAGTTATAAATACGCTCTGTTCCGAACTAAATGGCGCAGTCCTGGTAAAACGATCATAACTTGAGTTATACAACTTAGATTTGATCCAAATTAGTTGGGTTCCAAAGCCAAGACATAGGGCTACAACTTTGTAGAAGACCCCAAAGCCAAATTCGGACAAAATACATGGCGTACGTACGCCGTGTTAATTGGCGTTCAGACAACGAAGGTAGAAAGTTTGGGGCTACCTCGCGTACGTACGCCCATTTGTACGGCGTACGTACGCCAATTTGTACTGCGTACGTACGCAGCTTTACTCGGCGTACAGACGCGCGTTAGGTTGAGTCTAAATGCTGAAAAAGCCCATATTAGGCCCAACTTCGGGTTTATGTTCTAGATTAGGTATAAATACCCCCTCCGAACATTGTTTTAGGGTTCGAACTTTATTTCTTGGAGATTGATTGTAAGGATTAGAGATTGAAGAACGAGATTCGACAATTGATTGTAAACAGGATCTTTGACAACGGGTTTTATCGAGTTTATCTTTCTATTCTCTTTTAATTCTCGTCTATCTATCATGTTTACTTTGATTTTCGTTGATTGTGCTCTTGCATCTATGGAGTAGTCTATTTTATTCTAGAATCGGGAATAACCCGATAATATGTTATCAGCCTGAATTATATGATCGTTTACGTTACATTGCATATGCTTATGATTTGAATTCTTGATTAATAATGCTTGTGAATTTGCTGGCCACATATTTACATGTTCATAGATATTAGGTGAAAATTCTGAAAGGTGACATCTAAATCAGAACCCTAGAATTCAAACCTAGGATCCTAAATCACGAAAGTAGTTTTAGGTCTTTTGAGGAATCGATACATTATCATAGAGATTAATGAACTCGAGCTTAGTCTAATCATCACGATAGTAGTTGATTAATTAACTTGGGTAAATTGTTATACTTCGACAGAAGATAATAAGTATAATTGGATAGTGTCCTTCATAAGTAGTGATTGTAACTGAATTGATTGTATGATTTAATTGATAACGTATGTCGTGGTGAAACCTGATTCTGGAATTACTAATCCAATATAATCAAAACCAGTTTTATACGTTCTGTTCAGTTTTCTTTACTTTTTATCTCATATATTCGTTAGGCTTAGATTACTGATAATTGATAGGCTAGTGCTTGATTGTTCGGTCCTCGTGAGAACGATATCTTTTGTACTGCACCAAAGCCGTGCGCTTGCGATTTAGGCACATCAAGCACCAAAACAGTAGCATGAAAAGTTTGATCATACCATGCTAACTAATGGATTTAAAATCAACGAGTGTGACAAATGCGTTTATATAAAGAGCACACCTCACGCATATGTCCTTGTATGTTTATACGTTGATGACATGTTGATCATGGGAAGTAATCATGATATTATCATGAATACTAAGGAAATATTGAAGAAAAATTTCGACATGAAAGATATTGGCAAAGCTGATGTGATAGTTGATGCGAATAACTTTCGTCACGAATTTGAGTGGCTTACGTATACTTAGAATATTTAATTACTCAAATCCGATTTCGGGTGAATGAGAAATTAATTAACTAAGTGTGTCACTTAAAACGTTGTTGGAATCAATTTATCGATTGGTACATATGTGATTATACGATCTCAAAGCATACAATCGACAGCCGCGATTGTATGAAAGAAGGATCAAATTGAAAAATTGAGAGGACGTTATTGTTCGAGATTGAAAAGTTTTGGGGTCAAAATATAATTTATGGAAGTTGTTTGTGCACCCGGATGTATGTGATTAAATCTCAATTTAATCGAATTGTGATTGGTTGGTGAGATGGTGCATGGTGCACCCGTTCACACCAAATCATTTCTATTTGGGTGTTTTGAATGTGTGCAACTTTTGGAGGTTTGATGGAGGGGTGTTTGTCTAAAGGACATGACTCTCCTACAATTTTTGAAAACTTTTATTCAAAGGACATAACTCTCCTACACTTTATGAAAAGTTGCAACTTTTGTCCAAAGAACGTAACACTCCTACAATTTATGGAAAGTTGCAACATTTGATTCAAAACTATTCATAATCTATAAATAGCCCCCATCACATTTCATTTTCTTCATCCCAAAATACATTCTCTTCTCTCTTCTACTTTCAAAGTTCTAAATTGTGAATTTGAAAGTTTCTTTGCATATATAATTAGTGTTTGAAAAACGAGAGTTTCAAACAAGAGTTTGTTCGATAAGTTCGAGAATTTGAAGTGGTTCTATTCTCGTCTCGAAGTCGTTGTATCTTGGAACACAAATTGACATATCCTGTCACCACCAAGAGCGGGTCAATATTGTGTTAAGAAGAGCGAGTAATCAAAACTCGTGCCTCGACTTACCTATTGTTTCTATATATTTTTCAACAATCTTAACACAATATCATTTTTGAAAATATGTCTACCGGAGGAGGTTCTATTCTACCACTACCAAATGATGTGCCACCTGTGCCACCAACAATGGCGCCACCACCACCTGTTGCTGCTGTCGTTGCCCCTGTTGTGGCTCCGACTATTCCTCATGTCCCAGCTCATGGGGAAAAACCAGGGAAGTTCAGCGAGGCTGACTTCAAAAGATGGCAACAAAAGATGTTGTTCTATCTAACAACACTAAATCTTGCGAGGTTTCTGACGGAGGAAGCTCTGACGGTGTCTAAAGACGAGACGGACACTCAAGCGAAGATTGCGTTTGATGCATACTTAATTTTAACTCTTAAATTTGAATTTAAGGAAATAACTACCAAAAAATCAACCATTCTGATTCAATAAGATTATTTAAGTAATAAAATAATTTAAATTATCATAAATTAGAATAAAATTTTTAGATAATTGTGGATGGTCAAAATTAGTCAAACACACATTGTAACTCATATTATAACCGGCCTCATTTTAATAAAAAATACATTTTAAAAGACTTAATGAGATGTATTCTTTTATCATAAAATTGAAATGCGAATATATATATATATATAACATATAAATTTTTTTTGAAAGCGATGAAGGCTGCAGAATAAAGAAAAAAAAATTCAAGAACCAATATTATATATCATGAGTTGTGAAAACAGTTTATTAGATTTGTCTGTCTATATATGAAAAAAACAAATAACAAAGCATATGTATTTGAGTAAAAGCAGCACTACACCAACCATTCATAAGAATTGAAATATCAATTCTATAATAGCATGTCTCTTGTATTCTTAGTTTTGATTAAAATAGAATTGCGTGGCAACTAAAATTGAGAAGATGATGCAATCACCTATTGATTGAAGTGTTATTTATATGCCCACTGTTCATCCCTTTTAAAATGTGACGGGCCTTTGTTTCGATGGTAGATAAATGGAGGCCTTGCAGTGTCGTAATTCTGAAAACATAGAAAATCAGATATATAAAAAAATCAAAACTGCATTGAGATTATGTTATATTAAAAATTCCTCAAACTAAATAATTTGCAGTATTTTTTTGGCAAGGTTTTATCGTGTATGATTCTCATTATTACATGAAAAATTTGGTAAAATACGACTAATAAATTACATAACATATCTTAAAGATACAATTTTTCTCTACAAAAAAAGATAAGATGACACTGGGTGCTTCGATTTGCTAATAATTACCTGTCGGAAGGCCAGAAGAAAGAAATCAAATGCTAAAAAATGAAGACGAAAAAGGGAGATGAAAGAAACAATAATAGCATCATACTAATAGAAACGTTCAAAACCCAAATCCGCCTCAATTATCATGCCTTCACTCCCTCTCCCATGCTCGCAAGTTTTTCTTAATGCTGATAGTTGGAAGTTTTAAATTACAAAACAATACAAAATATTACATGGGGAAGTTGAGTCCTTTACTAAATGGGATGGTAATTGGTACGTGGTGGTTATATTTTGAATTTGAAAAGGTTACGTGGATAAGGGAAGTTAAAAAGAGGGAGAAGAGTTGGTATTTGCAACCAATCACATTTTTTCATTATAATAAAATAATGCAAAATTTAAGGTAATAGATTAAAACTAACTTATTTTTATAATAAATTAATTCTAAATTATCTAAAAATTAAAATTTATGATTTGGAATGTTTTGGAGGGTCATCAAAAATAACCGACAGCCCTCCTATATATATATTAATAGATTACTTCTCTTTCTCTTTCATATTTTTTAATTTTTTATTTATATTTTATTATTTTTAATTCACATCTTCTACTATATTATAGTACAGTTTGAGTTACTTTTCCATTAAATAGAATTTTCTCAGAATTTTGAATTTTTTTTAATTAATAATTCGTAATTATCCAATCATAACCAACTCCCCACTAATCAACTCCCCCACTATCTCACTTCTCATTTACGTATAGAAAAATATAATTAATTTTAAAATTCAAATTCAAACATTTAATAAATAAATTAAAAAATCCTAATTTGTAATATTTTTAAATTAATTTAATATATAAAATTAATTATTAATAATTTATAATTAATTAATTTTATCCATAAAATAGTTATAATTTTATTTTAAATTTATTTATTATAATTTTATTTTAAATTTATTTATACACTTCCTACGTCAACAACTACCTATTCTTATCCATAATATCTTTCTATTTCAATATAGAATTTTTTATTAATAATTATTAACTTCTCTTATCATATATATTATAGTAACTTCTATAACAATTTCAACTTCCCACTCTCAAATAACCATCTCAATTATGATTTATCCCTAAAATATCTCAACCGTTTTCTGATTTGTAGCAAATTTTGAAATTGAAATTTATTACACGACAATAATTTCAAAATTCAAATTCAAATTCAAATATCAAATCATAAGTAGTTACTTTTTGATTAAATGCTAATTTTATAAAATTTTAATTTGTTTAATTAGTAATTAATAAATTTAATAACTTCCCATGAAGAAACTCTACGGTGAACAAACTCTATACGTCTACAATGAAGAATTCTGAAATCTGTAATTCAAATAATTTGAAATCTTCTCCGGTAAACAATTGTTATTTTTTTAGCTATACATGATTGATTCATACTACCAGGTAATTCTTTTGCTGAACAATCTTTCAGACCTCCACTCTTTTCCAATCAACGTTTTCGATTTTTTCTAATGAATCGGCTTAATGTTTACAGAAAACAGCGACAAATGCTTTTTCCCGGGATTCCGGCGGCGGCGACATTGCCGGAAAATCACATGAACTTCTATCAGCCGGTGCTTTGTGAGGCTAAAACTTCCGGGAACACGGATAGAGATAGTGATCTCACCTACAATAATCTGATTCCTCCAACTAGAAAGCGTTCAAGGCAAGAATTATACGGAACACCAAATTTCTCAGCCACCCAGAAGAACAATAGCGTCTCTCATATCTCATCTTTTATTGGTGAAGATATTTTCCAGCAACATCACTTGGATACTGATTCAATTATTTCCCAACATGTAAGTCTCTTTTTATCTTTATTATTAATAAATTCTGAAAGTTGTTTCATTCTGGGCTTTGTTTAATTTCTGAATTTATTATATCCATGCAGAGCAAGAGAATAAGATTGGAAATAAAAGAAAGGCAAAAGCAACAATCGAGACTATTACTTGGCAGCAATCGGAGAAGGCGCGATGAAGAAACTGAAGGAAAAAGACGAACAAATTCAGGAAATAGGCAAACTGAATTACGTCCTCGAAGAAAGAGTTAAAAGCCTGTTCGTCAATTACCCTAATAACTTCCCATGAAGAAACTCCACGGTGAACAAACTCTATATGTCTACAATCACAATCAGAAGAATTCATCAGAAATCTGTAATTCAAATAATTTGAAATCTTCTCAGTTGTTAATTTTTTTAGCTATACATGATTGATTCATATTATGCATTTGATTAGTAATAGTTTGATTCATGATTTTCATGCATTTTGTGTTCTCCGTTTGTCTAGGATTTGAGGCGTTTTCATCCCTATTGATTTCGGGGTGCTACTTCATTCTTAGCCTTCTTTGGTTAGGTTTTTCTCTTCGTACTTTTTCTTCACTTCTTCATACGGCTTAAGTGTTTTCTTCTATGGCTTTTTCTCTTCTCCTTGAACTTCTTAGGTTTGCGAAAGAGCAAATTTGCAACATATTTCTTTACCAATGTTAGAATATTATAATGAGAAGATTTTTTACCAATGTACCTTGAGTAGGTGAGTAGGCAACTGTAATTCTAAGTAGTTGTTTCTAATTAAGTTATTTCAATTCTCTTCTATTTGGGTTAGTGTAAAATTATATTATAAGTTCACAATTGTGGATCGTGAAGCAGACGATGGCAGTGGCCAGTGAGCCATATGTCCACGACTGGCTTATTTCTAATTGCATGATCTTAAGTAAAGAGATATTTGGAGAGAAATAGCCATAGTCGATTCAGTCCTATTACCTGTTATGCCCGGTTTGCAGTTTTGAAATTATTTGAGAATTTAGTCATAACAATGTAAAATTGGAAAATTAAGATCCATGGTTTATGCACGATTGAAACAAGTATGGGTTTGAATTTCGAGTTTATACACATGTAAATGTATAATTAATTTGTTTATATTGTTTGCTTTACGGCGAGAGCCGGAATATTTGCTGAGAAAATGCCAAATGTTGGACTTGGGATTATTATGAATCTGAATATTGTTATTACAATTCTAAACAATATTAGTAGATAAATGATTCACAAAGCCAAGAGAAACATATGGTGATACAGCATGAGTGCTGATAGCTTTGATTCAAAATAAAGAATAATAAGGAACAATGGGTTTAATCCTAACATATATGAATTCACATCATGGATTTAGTTTTTAACTTTTGCGCTATTTTTGTAGTATTACAACAAGATTGTATGGTAAATATCTGCTAATATTCATTTATTTTTAGTAATATTTGTTTCTCATTCTTTATGCTATGTCTTTGTACTATTTAATTTTTTTTAATATATTTAAATACGGATAGTTGTAATCACAATCTAATCACATGTTTAGTATTTTATAGATCACAATATAAAGTGTCTGTGAAATGAGCATAGGTGACGTCAACAATTGCCAAATTTATCATTTCTTTTCGTTTTTGTGAAGGTGATTTTTTTTGTTTGTTTGAACAATTTAGAGAATAATTTTGTTTCTTTAATATGCCAGCATGCAAGTAATCGAGAGGCCGTCAGGAGGATCAGTGAAAAGGTAAAAAAACTCCACTGCAGATTTTATCGGTCCAATTGAAAGGAAATCATTGTTGTGTTTTTGTGTATAATATTGATATTTTTTGGTAAATTCATATGACAGTAATACATTTGGCCGGTTGATTTTCAATTTAATGTATTTGTAATAGTTTTATAGCAATGTATTAAAATGGGTATTGATTATGTGAGAGGAGGACACGTAACATCAACTTTTTGTAATATATTTTTAATTTAACTTTGATCGTGCGTAGCACGAGTTACACACTAGTAATCATTATATAAACAAATATAATAGACATTTTACACATCATTCATCAATATATCAATATTGATTTGACACATTTTACAACTTTTAACATAATTTTAAAGACATAAACAAACAACTAAAATTTTCACACGAATTTCGATAGTACGCAATTTAAAAAAAAAAATTAAAATTTTTACTCAAAAACATAAACAAACACAGTCATGATTATAAAAAAAACAAATATAAAAATATCTTTAAATGGAATCTATTGTCTATTTATAGAAAGTAGTCATCTTAGCCGAAAAGCCACCTCAACCAATTAAAATCCGAAACGTGTCCCAAAAATCCAATACGGCTGTCTTCAACGGCCGTCAAAGTACCCTCCCATACCCACGAAAAGGCAAGTGATTCATCCACATCACAGCCGTCCATATTCCTACCCACGCTCTTAATCCACGGTCAGGAAGCATTTGCAGACGGCCATCTAGAGTTTAACTCCTTTGACCAACCAAAATTCGCCACGTGTCTGTCTATTGACCTGTAATCGCCGGTCAGAAAAAAACCAACAACATCGAATTTAACAAAATTCATCCACTTTCTTTTGATCATTTGATCATTTATATTTTACCAAATTACGAATACATTTCTTTCAATTTTCTTGAATTTTTTTCTCTTATATTTGGAACCGTTTCGATTTTGCACCTTTTAATCTGAGATAGATTTTGTTTCTATTTGTTGATAATAATTTCTGGATTTCTGACGCTGTAATTCATTGGAAAAATTCGATTTCTTGGACCTGGATTTTGCATCTGATAGGTACCTGAAGTTGGTTGTTTTCGTAAAATCTCCTATTTTTCGTGAATTCGAGAGTGCAATTCTGTTTATTGAAGATGGATTTGGTTGAGCTGCTAGCGAATTTCAATCTGGGGTTTCATGTTGCTGAAATTTGAGGATTATATTTGAGGGACTTTTTTGAATGAATAGAAGTTTGGTGCTGATTTATATTTCTGTTATTTTTGCAAAATATTATTCCTTTTGTATTTCGATTGAAAAATAAGGATCTTAGTTGATCAATTTTGTTGGAGTTAGTTGATCTTGATTAAGGTGTTCTTGTTCGAGAAATTTCATCATTGAGTCCTCTTTTTATTGTAACATAATTGGTGATTTTCACCTGGGATTAGAGTAGTTATCTCTCTGAGTGTTGGATCTCGTTAAAGGAGTTTAAGTTGGATGTGTATGATAGGAGTATGGCTGCAGGGACAGATTTTACGCTTCCACTCACTAATGTAGAAGGCCGATATAGTAATGAAAATACTGAAGTTTCGGTTGTGAAAGATGAAATATCAGAAATCTCCGATGAATTGAAGCACACGTCGAATGCTAAACCGCCACGCCATCTTTCAGTTGTGCGGCATTCTATCAGCACTACTACATTAGTTTCACCCTCGGATTTGGTGAGTGGATTTTTAGCTTCCAATGCTTCGGTTTTATCAAATCCCATGTCGCCTGTTAACTTGTGATATTATTTTGTTCTAGGATTCATTTTCAGGAATGTTTGTTTAAGTACATAATCAAGTATAGCACATATATGATATTGATATTTAGTTGAAGTTAGATATATGGACATATGTGATTAGATGGTCTGGTTTTACTTGCTGAATCAAGGAATGCCAAGAGAAATTGGCCGAGTGAAACCAAGCAGACTTCAACCTATAGAATTGAAATGTAGTATATAGAAATGATTTCTAAGTAGTTCTAACTGAAGCATGTTTGATGCATTACAATTTAGATATAGGTCAAGATAAAGATTGGAATACTTATTGGTGATGTTAGTATTCTAGGTTAATGCTCACAAGTGATAGGAAGGGCATAGGAATTTGAAATTTGATTACCTTGAGATTAGCCGTGAGCTGTCTGTAAGTTGAAGTTCCTGATGAATAGTGAAATTCACTAAATCTTAGTATGGAATTTGTTTTAATTGGAAATCAGTTCTTTATATTTGCTTGTGTTATTTCTTATCACCTGCATTAATATCTTTTTATTAGGATAAGATTTCAGCCTCCACTTAAAAAGCCTTTGTCAAAAAAAAATTTATTATATAATACCAAAATGATAAAGACTTCAAAGTTATGCGAACTCCTACTCTTTAGTTGTTAACATCGAATGATATGCTTCAATCCAAAAATACAAGTGAAGTGACTAATTTCTCGTCTGACCCTTCTGAAAATATGCATTTTTATAGTGTTTCTTATTCAAAACTTTTGAAGTCAAGTTGAACTTGTGACTCCAATAATCTCCAAACTTACTTACCTAAGAAGAGACATGCAGTATTTTGCCATTCCTAGAAGAAAAGAAACATGTTTGCTTTTGTAATAATTACCGATTCTATGCTGGAAAACAGATGCAAACAAAATGTACTAAACCTAGGATAATCTAGCACTGCAGAGCTGCAGAAGACAATTTTGGTTTTTGCAATCCATTTACTCGCGAAGGATGCTTTGATAAGGAAGCTTCTATTCTAGCAGCCATTGAGGCTTTCATGGTTCCAAAGAGCACGGAGAACCCACTTGTTATTTTTGTTTGTTTATTATTCTGTTATTGCTGTATTGTTTTTTAAGCTGAATGTTTTATTTTATCCCAACTGCACCATAACTGGCTATCAACTTGACAACAAACAAGAACAGAATGTTTTGGACTCTGGGAGTTGTTACAAATTCAAAATTGCATGGAGAGACGCTCTTTTTTGTCTCTTCGAAATGAATCAGAAATCTTTTGTTTTACTTTATATACGATAAATTATTTCGTATGAAGGCTAATGCTTTCTGGTTATATTTGCAAGGATTCTGATATTGGAGTATTCGGACCCAAGTCGCCATCAGATCTAATATCAAGCTATCTCCCAGTTTTCCGGTCTGGAAGCTGTGCTGAGAAAGGACCTAAGCAGTACATGGAGGATGAACATATTTGCATAGATAACTTGCCTCAACATTTGGGTGATATTGCAGATTTCCCTTCACCTGGTGCTTTTTACGGGGTTCGTAAGTTAAACTTTTCATTTAAGCTCGAGTAACTAGAAATATAAGATTAACATTCCTTTTATTCTAAGTTATACTTTTTCTTTCTTTTTTGTTTTTGCTACATTTGTATATTCTGCTTTTATTGAGTCATGCTCTTTATTTGTAGGTATTTGATGGTCATGGAGGTACAGATGCAGCATCGTTCATCAGGAATAACATTCTTAACTACATAGTTGAGGACTCCTTTTTCCCAGCATGTTTAGAAAAAGCAATCAAGAGTGCATTTCTTAAAGCTGATTATGCATTTGCTGATGATAGTTCCCTCGACATATCATCTGGCACCACAGCGTTAACTGCATTCATAACTGGAAGGTAAAAGACCTACAAGTTATATTTATTTTTCTTTGCACTGTTAACCAGAATCTTGAAAGCTTCAACAACTTGGAAGTGCCAAAATTAAACCTAACTTTAGGGTGCTTTTTGCAAGTTTATATAAATCTCGAGTGGGTTTCTAAATTTACCAAAACACACAAAATAGTTATGTGAAAGGGATTGAAAAGACTTATTTTTGTTGGTGTGTCGTTGTCCATTACGGTTGTGTTTGGATTTGAGGTTTTGAAAACTGAGTATATCAAATTTATCATATAGTAGAAACTCGATAAATTAATACTCGATTATTTAATAAACTCTCTAAGATAATATTTTTGGCCGGTCCGGACTCGGGGATAGGGTGCTAAATTAATAATTCGCTAAAATTATAAGATAATACTTTTTTAATTATTTCTTTAGACCCTATATAAAATATAAATTAATAATTCCTTATATACTACATATTACATGAACGATTTATAAAGATTTCTTGAATAATGACTCAATTGTCATTTGTTTTTTGTTGAAATCAATTTCACCATGAATCTCATCTCTAATTTTCCTTATCATTGTAAGAACTTCTGGTGTTGTTTTCGCATAGCTCAACAAGAAATTATTTAATGTGATTGTCGCTTTAGTAGCCTCGTTCTGCGAAAGGGCTCCATGGGAGAGCTTTCATCATCATCTTTATCTTTAATAGCATTTTTTATCTTGTATTTATATAGAAAATATATTTTAATGTCCATAAAGTGATACATTGAACACAAGAAGCATAATAAAGTGGGAGATTGAATGGTTCTTTCAAATGGGTCCTTCATTTGATATACGTACATGCAGTGTACAATAATTAAGTGGAAGTTTGAAAAGTATTTGTAAATTGAGCATTATAAATTAATAAAATATTAATATATAAATTAATAAATTATTAATTTATCGTTTAATTAATAACTCTTTTAATTAATAAATTTTGATGGTTCTATTAGTATTAATTTATAGAGTTTCTACTGTACTATATTGAGCTCATTTTTTAGAAAATGCATTTCAAATTCGTTCCCATTCTTTTAAGCTATTTTTTTCAATCGAAATGGTGGAATCCAATTCGATATTGCAAGTGCAAGTCGACGTTCCTGATATGAAAGTTTGAAGGGGGGGAGATCCTAAAGGATCCTATCCCAATTTTAATTCAATTCATTTGAAATTCTTTCTCCAATTCATTTCCTCAGCATCAATTGTTCATAACGTAATTGTGTATTCAAATTTTTGTGCTGGATAATGTGTAATAGGGGTGGCAATTTGGGTCAATACCTATATTTGGACTCGAACCAAACTAAGTTTTCAATTGGTTGGATCCTAACATTTTAGCATTTTAGTTCCAACTGGGTTGACTTTTAATAATATTTGGGTCCAATTGTGTCTTAAATTGGGCCCAATTTGGGTCCAACTTATTCTCCACTTTGAGTCAATAATCTAGATTTTACACTCTACAACCACCCCTTACACCACTTTGATTCATAATGGGTCCTTATTAGGTCCATTTTAGCTCCTTATTGGGTCCACTTTGGGTCCTTGTTAGGTCCAACTATAATGCATATTTTTTGACACTGTACCCAATTGGACTCAACCCACTTTACGCCCAACCCAAATGGACCCGGCCCAAACACAACTCATTTAACCCAATTGCCACCCCTAATGTGTAACATGGTTTCTACTCTGCAGAAAAATGGTTGTAGCCAATGCTGGAGACTGTCGAGCTGTTCTAGGAAAACGAGGCAGAGCAATTGAAATGTCAAAAGACCACAAACCTAACTACACACTCGAAAGGCTTAGAATCGAAAAACTAGGAGGAGCCATATACGACGGCTACCTTAACGGCCAACTATCGGTCTCACGTGCCTTAGGTGATTGGCACATGAAGGGCTCTAAAGGGTCCGCTTGCCCTTTAAGCGCCGAGCCAGAATTGCAAGAGACGTTATTAACTGAAGACGACGAGTTCTTGATTATGGGCTGTGACGGTTTATGGGACGTTATGAGCAGCCAATGTGCTGTAACAATGGCTAGAAAAGAGTTGATGCTTCATAACGATCCCGAGAGATGCTCGAGAGAGCTTGTTAGGGAAGCACTAAAACGCAACACGTGTGATAATCTAACGGTTATCGTGATTTGCTTCTCACAAGATCCTCCACCAAGGATCGAGATCGCCCCGAGTCGGGTGAGGAGGAGTATATCAGCTGAAGGGTTGAATCTTCTGAAAGGTGTGTTGGAAGGTAATTTGTAAGAGATAAGTAGTATTTCATGGTTTTTTTTGGGTATTTTGTATATTTGAGTGAAGTGTTTGTTGTATGGAATTTGATTTGGATTGGATTATAAAGAAGCTGTTTTTTTCATCTGTTTAAGTATGACTTTTGTTGTTTTTTGTGTATATAGCTGAATGATATGTTTTAGTTGATAAATGTTTCTTTTCTGAGTGTTTACATATTCTGCTGTGCTGATTGATTTGTTGTTGAACTAAAAGGCCAAATTCAAAGGGTTCAAATCCATGCAATATTTTCTAAACCCTCTCAAAAAGTATTTCTATATCCAGAAAATCCACAAGGACGTTTTCAATCTCAAATACTCATTTTACAATCTCTTAAGTTATCTTTGTTGATGTCTTGGGATTTTCAACTTAAATTGCATAATATGAATATTATTTTTAACAGATTAGTGGAATAAAATAAAAGCATGTCTTTTGACAAAACGGCACTAAAAGTAGTGTTACTGAGATCGGTTGGTGAAGCGTGAATGTTGGCTCATTTCATTTTAAACCTTAATTATTACTCTTTTTATGCATCGTATTATGACTTTTATTCGATTCACCAACTACTGTTAAATTATTTCAAAATAAATATATTTGGTCTAGCTGAATTCGAGTACCTATGCTTGACTTTCGAAAAATCGACCCTCTTTTTATGGCTAGTAATAATGCCAGAACAATTCTCCCTAATTGACATATTTGCCCTTAATAAAAATGTTATAGCCTTCACCTTCACCCTACTCACCCTTGATAACTAAAAATGTAACAGCCCTTAAAGTGTGTATATATTATATATATGAGAAAATATTGTGGTATTATATTTTTTAAGTTTTCTCGTACTTGTATTAATTGATATTTCTAGTTTTGGTTTAATGATCACTTGTATTTATCATTTTTCTAAAGTTATAATTATGTTTGACTTGCTTGCCAAGTCCATGATTTTAATAATAAATTTCATAAGTAGTTATATTTTTTACGGATTTTTTTAATAAATCTTATCGGAGTTATGGTTTCAAGCCATTGTATCTCGATCTCCCGCTTCCAACATCCTCATTTCGCAAAACCTTGTCCGACAAAATTGCTCCACATTAATATGCATCTTCTTCAAAATCTCTTTACTTAGCAATTTTTATGCTTTGACTTAGGGGTATAAACGAATCGAGCTCGAATCGACCATGGTGAAATTTTTTGCTTCAGGCTCAAGCTTATTTATATTTTTACGAGCTTGAACTCGAATATGAGGAGCCTAATTTTTAAAGGTCAAGCTCAAGCTCGCTAAACACAAATCGAGCTTGAACAAAAATGAATTTAGTTACTTTTTAATTTTTTTTAGAAAGTATTTTTATTTAATTTATATAATTATATATATTATATAATTATGTCATAATAATATTATTAAATGGAACCAATTTGTAGAGACACATATCAAAATATTTATAAATAGAAATGTTATAACTTATTAATATATATTTTGCATGACATACAAAAATTAAAATGTTACTTATGTTACTAAAAAAATTAAAAATGTTACTTATGTATTACTAAAATATGTTTTAAGTCAAAATTTAAGTATTAGTTTTAAAATTTTAGGTATTTACAATCATATATTAGAATTAAAAATAATATTTATTAAAAGCTCACGAGCCGATTCGTGAGCTTATATACAACTACAAGTAAGCTCAAATTCGACTCAAGAGAAAGTTCGAGCTCAAAATTTTCGGTTCAAGCTCGTGATATTCTGAGCTCGAGTCAGCTCATCCAACTTATGAACCGACTTGACTCACCTTACACCTCCTACTTCTTAAACCCCTACTTCAACTGTCATCTCTCTTGTCCTGATTTTTCCAAGTTTTTCAGTCCAATCTCAACTTTAGCTCCACATTTGGACTGCAAGGAAGTATTAAAAAATAAATACTTGTTTGATTATGTTCCTAGTTTAGTTTATTATAATTTATGTTGTTTATGAAATGAATACGGTATTTATGGAAATTGGTTAATTGAGGCATGTGTTACACAATTTCCTTAACAAAATCTTGTTCCGCTCTCGGTGGTTACGGAATATGGCGTTTGTGTCCCAAAATACAACGACTAGCGTCTTAGAATTAGGACCACTCCAAAATTCTAAGCTTGTTGAATTAATCTCTATTTAGAACTTTCGATTATTGAACGAATAATGTAGAGAAATAAAAGAATGTATGAATGCGTTTTGAATCTCAACATGGGGGCCTATTTATAAAGAATGAAAAGTTGTGGGCCTTAGATGGAACTTTCTGAAAATTGCAAGTATGTCCAAGAGTTGTGACTTTTGGGCGAAAAGCCCCATATTCACAACTTCCAAATCTTGCTATTTTGCCCCAATATTTTCAGACTTTTACATAATGGTCCATAAACATATGCGAACACATACACAACTAGGGATGGCAACGGTTCCCGGTTGGATCCAGAACCGCCCCGTCGGTTCCGGTTTTTCAACCGCTAAACGGTTCCAGTTCCGGGTCCAACTAAACGGTTCTTGGACGGTTCCGGTTCCGGATCCAGGTCCAACCCGGAACCGCCTTATTTTTTATTTTTTTATTGAGATTAATGTTGGATATTTTGCTAAACATTAAGATCATTCAACCAACCAAAATCGAAAATGTTTGTTAGGTTATTTCATTGAAAATGAAATTGAATATCAAGTCCTCAAATTTTATGAATTTTAAATCGATTGTTTCAAGTGTAATTGCCTCTCAATCTTTTATTAAATTAAAATATGTACCAATATATTGGATTTGATTTAGTCTCATTTTAATGAAATTGATTTACATAATACATAAGTCAAATCAACACATATCCTAAAACAACAAAACATAAAATATACATTCATTTGATTTATTGTAAAATCGTCCAAAGTTTTATGCTATTATGTAAAACTATTAATGTTTTGCAAGACTAGTGTATTGTAAATGAAATACAAAACTGTCTTAATTTTTATGTTTTTATTTTTATGCGAAAGATGTAAGGAAATTACATACTATGTTTGCATTTAGACAATTTTTGTTGTTATTTGAATTTTTAGCTAATTTTATAAAGTTAACATAATTTTGTAGACACTATAAAAGTTCTTAATTTAATTTTTTTATTCTATGGTATATCAATATAGTTTAATTTGATTGCATTTACTATCATTTTGGTACTTTGTGTTCATGTAATGGTTATAATAAGGGTGTTCACGAGTCGAGCTCGAGCCGAGCTTGGCCAAAAAATCGAGCTCGAGCTCGAGCCACAATTTTTGAGCTCGAGCTAAACTCGAGCCGAGCCGAGCTCGAGCTCGAGCTAAAAAAAAAAAAAATTTTAAAAAAATAATTTTTTTAATAAAATAATATATATATTTTTAAAAATATATATATATTTTAAAAATTATTATTAATTTTATATTTATTCATATATTATTAAATATAGTTATAATTAATATCAAAAATATTATTATTTATACATATATTATTAAAATATATTATATTATATAAAAATATATGAATAAATATTTATTTTTTATATTTTTTAATTAAAAATTATTTTTTTATTCAGGCTCGCGAGCTCGCGAACAGGCATGTTTAGGCTCGAGCTCGAGCTCGAATTTTTTCGAGCTCGAGTCGAGCTATTTTCGAGCCGGCTCGCCGAGCTCGCGAGCCGGCTCGGCTCGTGAACACCCCTAGGTTATAATGATGTTTATGTAAAATTATTTTCTTATATAAATTCAATTAGATGAGTAATAGGCTAAATAAAACATAAAAGAAGGTAAAAAAGAATTTTATATGCAGATCCAGGTACCTGCAGGTATATAAAACAAAGAATAATTGAATTTACTTAAATTCCATGTCCGAGTTATGAAAATCACTTAAATCCATAGTTAAAATTTTTTATTACCATACAATTTTTTCCAACAATTTCTTATATTTAATTTCCTAATGTTTAGTTAGTTTTGACTTGTTTGCACTTTGCAAAGTCTCATTACTCTATATAAATTTTCCATGAACAATAATATTATATGAAATTTTCTTTAATTTACCAATATATACACGTTTAAAAAATATCATATTGTATAAGTGACAGTCATATGTGATGTACGAATTAACAAATAAGAATTTTTTTATGTGAGACTCTCTCTGAAAGGATAAACAAAGAAATCAACAGAAGGCATTATAAATATGGGAAAGAATAAAAGAGAAAGAGCAAAGCTAATGTCGCTTTTGCAATTATCATGGTTGCTCGTATCATTTCATTTCATTTTTCTATTTGCTGCAACTTTATTGAAAAAGAAATTATTCATTCCCAACCAAGGAAATGCCCATCATCATCATCATCATGTAAAAAAGTAATATTCCCAGGCAATACAATAAAAGTTCTCCATGTTCACACCATAAAATAAATCCTTCATTCTTTTATATGGCTCAACGGTCTCTAATCAGTAATAAAGATTAGAGCTTTTTATGCAGAATGGATCTCATGAGCTTGTTTTGAAATGGGATTTTAGAAATGAACTTGGATTGCTGATATTTGAGCTCTGAATGCTTGTTCGATTTCTAGGTCTGTTTTCCTTTTGTTGCCAATCTCTCCTTTTTTGGGTGAAATCTTGCTGCTATTTCTGTTTGTTTAGCTATTTTTCTTGCATTTCTGTTGTCCTATTTGTGTATTCGTATCTAAGATGTTTATGGATATCTGGATCAGTAGTTTGATTTCTCTTGCTTGTTGCTTTTCACCTGATATGAGTGTATGTATTCCTTGATTTTGACATTTTATTTTGTGAAAATACTTATTAAGTGATAAATCAAAATTGCAGCCTATTTAGCATAGAAGGGGCGTGTTCTATTTGTTCTTTTTTTTTTTTTTTTTTTTTCTGTTCTCTCAGTTACTTCATCTCTAGAGGTTTGGTTTTCTTATGGTCAGAGCACTGAGTGTGAAAAGCACTATGCAGTTGAAACTTGATTATTTTCATAATTTAGATTTGTTGTGAAAAAGAAAAGAGTAGAATCATGTTTAAGTTTCAAATGAGATATATCGGCTTTTCCTTGAAAAGATTACTAGTGAGAAATCTTTTTCCTCAAAAAGAAACGACACTCTCTGAACCCTCTCGTTATATACAGGTATGCGTTGTTTCACATGTAGAAACAGTCTGAATGATTTGGTAGATTTTTTTATGTATCTCTTTGTGTCTATTCAGGGGAAATTTCATGTGATACACTTGGGTACTACCAAAGTAGGTTGTTAGCTATTAAATGAAATGCAGACATTATCGAATTTACTCGAATGGCACGTAACCACCCCACTTAGGTACTATCCAAGAGGGCAGCTCTCACGAGCCTTAAAATTGTTACTTTTATGGGTTTTCGAAACATCCTTGCACTATTTTGCCACATTGAAGGGCTTAAATTTTCTTGGACATGTTCTTGTAGGTCAATATATAAGCGTTAAAAATAGCATGGTAAATGGATTTCTAAAAGCTCATGCTGTAAATCATTCTCGGCTTGTCGCAGAATAAGGATACAGGATGAACTCTCAAGGATTAACAAGAGAAGAACTCATGAACCGGGATATTGAGTCTTTGAGTGTGTCAAAACGTCTTGTAAGAAGTGTGAGCCAGAAATTAAAAAGAAAAAACCATAGAAATGAAGAGTCTGAAGAGGACGAGATTACTGGAGTTTCTTTGGGATGTATCACCTTTTATGGCAGAGGTGGAGGTTGCAAAGTAAATGCTGAAACAAGTGATGAGTTTGGTGATCCAAACAGTAGAAGGAGGTCTAGTGCAAGTGACGAAGGGAAAAGTTATAACACGAAATGTCGAAAAAATGAAACAACTATTGATTGCTTTTCTCATGGGATGAAGGAGAAATTCTTTAGAAGGAACAATAGAAAATTTTTAACAACTCATGTTGAGAAACAAGGCAATAGTACTATTAACGCACGCCTTCCCGATGACATAGTTGAAATGTGCTTAGTGAGGCTCCCATTAACAAGTCTCATGAATGCTCGTCTTGTATGCAAGAAATGGAGAAATTTGACTACAACTCCTCGGTTCATGCAGATTAGGCGCGAAGGGTTATTCCAAACTTCATGGTTATTTCTCTTTGGTGTCGTTAAGGATGGATATTGCTCTGGGGAAATACATGCATTGGATGTTTCATTAAAAAAATGGCACAAAATAGACTCTCCGGTTCTTAAAGGAAGATTTTCGTTTTCCGTTGCTAGCATACATGATCATGTTTATGTAGTTGGGGGTTGTTCTAGCTTGAGTAACTTTGGTAGGGTGGATCGAAGCTCATTCAAGACACACAAAGGAGTTCTAGTTTTTAACCCCTTAACGAAATCATGGCGTAAAGCTGCAGCTATGAAGTACGCAAGGTCATCACCCGTTTTAGGAGTTTCTGAGGTCAATCAAGATTGTTTTATCTTTAAAAACCAACAAAACCGATCAGAAAGACGTTTTTACAGGCCACGAACTAATGGTGTATCAGATGTTTATGAGGATCCTCACAGACTTTCGGTTAGACGCCAATCCAGGCAGTCTAGCGATGAAAATGATCTCTCTTTATTCCCCACTATCAATCCACACAAGTTTGTAAAGCAAAAAAGTGGAACTTCGTTTAGCAAAGACGGTAAAAAGTTTGTGATGATTGCTGTAGGAGGTCTTGGTTCGTGGGACGAACCATTGGATTCTGGTGAAATTTACGATCCCGTATCAAATAAATGGACCGAGATCCAAAGGGTACCTCTAGATTTCGGTGTGGCTTGTTCTGGTGTTGTATGTTTCGGGATTTTCTATGTTTACTCAGAAAGCGATAAGCTTATCGCATATGACGTAGAAAAGGGATATTGGATTAGAATCCAAACGAGTCCTAGCCCAGCCCGGGTCCATGAATACTATCCAAAGCTTGTATCTTGTAAGGGTCGGGTTTTTATGGTTAGTGTGTCGTGGTGTGAGGGAGATGGTCAAATTGGTAGGAGAAATAAGGCGGTGAGGAAGCTTTGGGAGCTTGATTTAGTGTACTTTAGTTGGAGACAAGTGTCGACTCATCCTGATGCACCGATGGACTGGAATGCCGCGTTTGTTTGTGACGAAGAATTTATTTTTGGGGTCGAAATGTTTAAAATTTTTGGGCAGGTTTTGGATTTCGTGACGATGTTTAGTGTGTCCGATGTGGGAAGAGGGTGGAATCATATTTCGAAGAATCACGTCGCGCATAATTTGGATGCTTCTTCATGCGTTACTAAATCTATGGCGGTGCTGCGCTTGTAAATAAGATACACCTGCAAACTTTTATATCTATTTAGTCTCACAATGTTCTTATGAAAATGCATTATGGTATGATGTGATTCATGATGTCCTTCCCTTTTCGATTTTTTTTTTTTTTTTTTGGGTTGTGGTCAGTTGAAGGATGTTATGAACATGAACATGAACATGGTTTCTTTTCTATTTATTCTTGGATGATGCTTGTTTTGGTCCTGATGTAATTTATATCCATAGTCCGTGCATCATAGATGCTCATTTACATCAATGTTTTGCTGGATTTTTGGGACTTAAAATACCATATTCAGCAGTATTTCCCTTGTATCTTGCAGTTTCCTTTAGAAACTTAGGATTGAGTTGGCACATAAGTTGCCAACAAGTTGAACTGTAGCTGAGTTGTGTAACACTTTTAAAGCTCAATCTCATTGAGCTTAATAGAAAAAATAAGTTGGAGATCGAGTTGAGCTTTTGGATATTTTCGAGTCACTGAACTAGTAAAATTAAGTTCAAGGTTTATTTGAGACTCGTTTGAGCTGGTTGGCTCACTAGGCTCGCAAGTCAGCTCAACTCATCTCAAAAGTTGTGGTGGTGTTGTATGTTAGGGTTGCTAATGAGTTGAACACGAATCCAGCTTTTGAATATTTTTTTAACTCGAACTCAACCGAGCTTATGAAATCAAACTAACAAACTTGGTATATATATATGTATGTATAGAAATTGTTGAATCTTAAATTCCATACATGATAAGACCAAATTGACAAAAACTTGCTTGCGTAGTAAAATCTTCAAATAATTCATTTCCAATTTGGAATATGAAGGGATAAAGAAGCCGGTTGAAGATAATGCATTGCACAAGGAACATCAACTAATACTTCTTTAGGAATAACAATCCACAATCTCACATTAACCTCAAAACCAAGTATAAGAACTCACTCTTGGAAAAGCATAATCTCACCAACAAAAGACAAATGAGAAAAACCAAAACAAACAACATATAATTATATACCTGCACCTAGTATATCTTCACATCTATTTTACATTTAATGCCATCTCAATACATCAGAACAGAAAAGATTCAAAGAAAAATAAAACAGTGGGAATCTAGCAACCCTATCAAAAGGACTTCTGATTATCCCATGTTTGGAAAGATACCTGAGAAGTTTGGGATCTTGTCGATATGCTTTAATGCCCGCTCAGCAATCTGTTTCGTTCGATAATCTCCATTCTGAAAAGCATCAACTAGTGCTGTGCTTGTATTAGGATCACCTGAAACTTCATAAGCTATCTCCTCACTTCTCAACAATCTTTCAACAGTCCAAACACCCCTCCTTCTTAAACTCTCGGATCGTTTTTCGAGTAACACGTCGAGTATAGGCTTGACCCCTTCTGCATCGATTAAAACTTGAACCCCTTGTTCAATATCAACCCCATCGTCTAACAAAGTGGACAAAGCCGCAAGCGAAGCTTCCACCACCTTGTCGTTTGTGTGGTCCAAAAGAGCCACAAGCTTATCAATTGCTTGTCCTTCCAAAAGACAAAATGTTTCTTTTAGCGAACATTGCCCACAATGAACCCGGCAAAGCCCCGTTATGGTGGGTGGTTTGCTTAAACAAGGAAAGATGGTGGCACAAAATCCGGGAGAAGGGAATTGGGGCAATTGTGTTAAGTTTTTCGATTCTTGCGATAAATTCTCTAAAGCCATAGCCGATACCATCTGTACATTATCGAGTCCATTAGCTTGTAGAAGGTCTATGAAAAGGGCCGCTAGGTTGTTATCACGACAAAGAGCACAGGCCGAACCCGACTCCTCGGATAAGACGAATGTAATTCTTGATAAAATTTTCACGAGCCCATCTAGATATGGTGTCATGAAACGGTTCCCTCTTGTTTCCCCTTGTCGGACTCTAATTATTCTTGAAATGAACAATTGAAACGCCCCTTCGTCTAGCATTTGTCTAGTTAGACCTAAATCTCGTTCTGGAAGGTCCGATAAAAGCCTGGCAGCAGCAGCTTGTTCCTCGGTTATACCCACATTTTCAGTTATAACTCTGACAAGGCTTCCTAGCTGACCAGATGTACCACGCAAACAACCAGCTAGTTCTTGGCCCATGTGTGGAGACAGGTTTTGAAGTAGTTTTATTGAAGCTAAACGTAAATCCATCTGTGGTGCTTCGATAAACTGAACGAGACTAATAATGGCACCACAACTCTTAATAGCTGAAACGACACTCGATACAGTTGTAGGAGAACTGGTAAGCCCAACAAGGACTTGAAGAAGTTTGCATTCTATTGAAGGGCCCGTGTTGTTAATAAGGTGTAAAAAGTTGTGAATTATTTTCTCCGAGACCAATGTTTGGTGATCAGGGCCGACAGGGATTGAATCGAAATCATGGCCTGAATTGACGACATTGGCAAGAATTGTAGCTGAAATTTCTTTCAGTCTCATGGGCAGCTGATTAGATCCAACGGTGAACAGATCCTTGACAAGAGGGGGAAGGATACCCGCCTCTATCAAGACATTAGCACTTGATTCGTCTGATGAGATTTGGTTCAAAGCTTTGAGGGCAGCTTCTCTCGATTGAATATTATTATGTTTCATAAGATTGATTAGCGAAAAACCAGCAGTCCTAGCCACATAGACTTTCACGTCATTGTTTAGAGCAAGTTCGCCAAGGTATGCTGCCATGGATAATTTAGTTTCTGGAGATCCTGCAAATAATAATGTTAAAACTCTAGCACTATTCCCATATTACTCTCCTCCAAATAGATGATGTCCTGTTTCATTTTTTGTAGGAAATAAAGTCAATTTACTTTTTCAAATTTACCCAATATTATTTTTACGGATAAAAAAGTGCTTTGCAGAATGTATTGCATAACATGAGCTTGGTTTATACCCTAACGTATATCTATATATAAAACTTCCTTCAGTGAACTGATTGTATTATGGCAAGAATGATTTAACGAAGTGAAGGAAGTTTTATATATAGATAGATGTAAGGGGTATAAATCATTCTTGCCATAATACAATCAGTTCACTGAAGGAACTGATTGTATTATGGCAAGTAATTATAGAACATCATTTTGTGTGGGGCGGAGGGAGTAGTATTTTTTCTATTTTCCACAAGACTGCAGCCAAAAAGTAAATTATGATGAAAACCCGACAAGATTGTTTTCCACAAGCATCACTCCTAAAACCAAAAGACTAATGAACATAAAACGAACTGCAAAACAAGTAGAGGAGATAAAGTTGGTGAGTTGAACCTTCAAGCAGCAGTGTCAGTAGAGGCTGCAATCTGCCACTTTCAGCCATTTGTCTCACGTTGTTCTCACATTGCGACAAATTGTCGAGCGTTCTACCAGCCTTTTCGACAGTTAAAGCATTTTCCACGTTGCTGCTAGACATTCCTACTAAAATGAGAATAGCTCCACCAACCGAACCAATCTTTTCACATAGTTTTTCTGATTTAGAGAGCTCGTAAAGCAACGAAACAGCTTCTTCTCTCTCTTTAGATTGTTCATGAGACAAGAATTTGAGTATTGTCCTCACTGTGTCCCCTTCAGCCATTATTTCCTGCAAAACTAGAAACATGTAAGTGACAGATGTAAATGGAAACTAATGAAAATATTTTCTCACTTTATTTTGAAACCTTTTCATTTTCTGTTTCCTTTTGGTAGCTAAAATCCTTGATCCAAACATAGATGCACTGATACAGAAAGGAAACGAAAGGAAAATGCAAAAAAATAATAATTGGCCTTTAACAACCTTATTGTCAGAGTCATCCTCCACCACAATTCTAAGTGTTTCAAGAGCTGTACACCGAACCCGACGACTAGTGCTCTTCAGCACATCAACAATCAGCGGCATTAACTCTGCATTACGAACCACATGCTTATTCGGTCCATTTTTTAGACAAAGGTGCTGAACAAATTTCAAGGCCTGCATAATATCTTTCTCTGGGCTGCTCGAGGATAGTGATCTTCGAGCCATGTCAATCTTAGCTGCTTCATTCCTAGCATTCCATTCTTCAATAGTGTTCCTTAGAGCAATACTTGGATTTAGTTCAGTGCTTCTTAGTTCTCTCAACGTCATGGGGCAGACGGCCCTTCTTCCATTCTCCCTGCACTCTTTTAGCCATTTCTCAATAGCCTCTCTCTCAAATGTTTGCCCATTTTCCAAGGACACCGGATCTCGCATCACTTGTTTTGTCAAAGGGCATAAAAATGAATCATAAATTGGTTCTATACGTAGCCTCTCGAAATGATGACTATCATCTGATTGATCCCAGCTTCCAGCCATCAAATAGAAGTAACTATTAAAAAGAGCAACATTCATTACTTAGTTCAGTTCTCAGAACTACGATTGAAATGAGGGGAATGTCAGAAGAAAGATATATAACAAGGCAACATATCGATACATGACCATTTCATAGAGCAGCCCCCATCATTGAAGATACCCTACAGAGATGGCCTAAGAAAGTGACAAATATGGTGGCACTAATGGCCCTCTACAAAATTCCCGATTTTTTTACCTCTCTTTTTGCACATTGAAGTAAAAAAACAACCTCGAAGCCCCTTATGGAAGCTAGCTACACCTAAATGAAGCTATGATATATATATAATGATAACAAATCCTCAAACACCAACATGTGTAGTATTTGATTGTACTATGGAGATGGAAACAAAAGAAAGCTTTTTCTCATTTTCATGTTATGACTACTTGATTGTTTACGTGTGGCACATCCGTTTGTGTTTAACAGAAGATTTCAATTGGAAGAAATGTCCCTCCCCATTAATTTACTTCCAAATTTCAGATTTGCCCATAGATTGCAGTTTTGATTTTCCTTCTAAAGCAAAACTCATTGCCAGGAAAAAAAAATTTAGCTCCACTCTAGATGTTGCCTCACACTAATTTCAAACACATGAAGAACTTATTAAGTTCAAACCCTTTATTCCGACCTAAAACGTAGTAATTTTTCAAGCTGAAATTTCTTAGAATTATCTCTGATCATTACTCATCGTCTACTATAATTTCAACCTCAAATTAAACCAAAATGACATAGATTTTCTAATTCATTCCAAAAATACAAAGATTTCAACAGAATTCCCAATCAAACATGGTAAAAATCAAGAAGTAAGTCCAATCCAAATCAGAATCGAACAATTGACCAACATTAAGTGAGCAATTCATTTACTTCAGAAAAAATTAAAAGCCAAAAGAAAAAAACGAAACCATTACCTCGAGAAAATCAGTGGAAATCGCCAATAATTAACTATATACAAAATTACATACAAAATTACACCAAGAAATGGAATAAATCACAAAAGATTGATAATTTTGGCTTCAGAATCCACCATGAATCTCGAATCACGAGCTCAACAAGAGGAAACTGAAGAATTTTGGTTTTGGTTTTGTTTAAAGTTGACTGACAAACTCATGGTCAACACCATTGTTATACATAAAATATATATATTGTACTAATAAGATAAATTAGACATGTTTGTGTATTTCAGATATACTCTTTTTTTTTTTTAAATATTGTTTTATGTGCATTTATAGTTCATTTATCAAGATTTTAAGATATTCTTTTTGCTAATTATGATGGTAATAAAGTTAATTGAGTTTATTGGATTTGGATTAAACATAATAGGTATGTCTGGTTCTGGTTTTTAAAATGATTCGAGTCCAAAATATTAGATTAAGTAACAATCTCGTGATTAATAATATATAAAATAATTAAATTAGGTTAATATTATTTTTAATTTGAGTAAAATATAATTTAATAGATAAAATTGTATTAGTTACATATACTATAAGTGAGAGTTACAAAATAAATTTTAAAATGTGTATAAAAAATTATAACTAAATTTCGAATAATTTACATACATCTTTTTTACCAAATGCCCTTACAAGTTTGCATATTACCACTACACCTTAAACATCGGGTAAAATTATAATAAAATTTATTGACATGACCTAAAATTATAATTTATTTTAACCGCAAGAAAAATTGTAATGATTTTTTATATTTTGATGCATTTTTTTTTATAAAATAGCATCGCACTAATATCTGGTTTCTATATCATTTACCTCAATATATAATAAAATGATAGTCTATATATATATATATTTTATATATCATAGAATCTAAGTATGAAATTGTAACAATAATTTTATTTGTTCCCACCAAAATAAAGATCTTCTCAAAAAGATGCAGAGCTCTGAGAATACAAATGAATCAACTGATGAACATGTATTGGATTTCTTGGACTCCATGGATAATTATCTAATCCTCATGGATTCATTATCTTCAGCTCTTCGCCAGGTAAAAATATTTTTTTACTTTTTTGATCGTGTTTTTGTAATTAGGTTATGCTATACTAATTTTCAGTGCGAAAAAGATTGAATCTTTTGATTAATTGCATTGTCTATTTGCTCCATGGATCTTGTTGTTGAGACAAAATTGAATCTCGATGCTTGTGATTTCTGAATTAGTCGCTCAAAAGCTTTTATTTGTGGCTGAAAATAGAATATTTTATATAGTTATTTTTCTTTTGTATGAAACAAATCTGAAATGTCTTTGTTTAGCACTGTAAGCTTTTCATTATGGTGTTCGTTTGATATATTTCTAAACATATTTATCATAGAAAACTCTTCTTCGTGACTGTTCTTAATTGCTTTTATAACCAATTAATAATTGCTTGCTTAGAGAGAGTGAAAACTTATTATGTCTAAATTTTATGTTATGCAGGGATGGCTGGAATTAGCGAGTGCTCGGCATTCAATGGGTTCATCTCGTGTCAATAGTGCCTTATTCGACCTCAAATCTCACAATGCTTCGACAACCTTACAAGTAGAAAATGGTATTTTAATTGTTTATAATTGCCTTTCCGTGAAAAATTATTATCTCAGTCGAATGCCGTAAGTGGAACTGGTGGAGTTTGATGTAACGAACTTACAAAGTGTCGTATGCTTATTAATTGTACTACTCAAAGGGGAATTGTGTACGTAAATTTTCACTTTATCCAAATTAATGAGATAAAACTATTAGAAGTTTAGAATACAAAAAGGGAACTTGCCTTATAAAGTGATTACAATTGTCCTATAGAGAAACATGCATTACTATTTAACTTGCCTTATAAAGGGATTTTTGTATTTTATTTTCCAGATGTCATGGATATAGAGTCACCGCGCTTGAGATTGTCCAAATGGGCATCATTAGATGGTTCTGAAAAGGGAGCCAAATTTGAGGAGGATGAATTGTTGCAAAACAAGGGTGATAACACACGACATAAGCATCACGGTACATCTCAAAATCCCAATATCCATTTCCTTTCCACTTATAGATTGATTGTTGCTTAAGAAAATCCTTAATTTTCTCGAGTAACAAAACTTGTTTGGTTCAAGAATTTAACAAGAAAATGCTAGAGGTTTGTTTTGTCCTAGGAAGATGATGGTTCTGTTGAACCTGGAGATATGAATATGTATAATCCTTTCCCTCGTGTTTTTCTGTAGTTTCTTCATACTTTTCTGCTGAAAGTAAGTTTTCCCAATTAAATGATGTTTTTCCCTAAAAACTTTTATTTTCCATATTATTCTCCCTCTATACCAAACTACCCCGAATTGTTCTCACTTTTCTCTATCCGGTCTGCCCCACACCCCACAAAACAAAAATCTTGTAACCAGTGTGGTATATGTTACAGGGTAAAGTTTTACTCTTTTTTGAAGCAGTTTAATGGGTCTGAAATTGTATCAAGCTTTACTTCCCAAAACAGATAGTATTGGGTAGGTCCAAAACAAGTGTTTGTGGGATAAAAACGACAGGACTTTACTCTTGTGTTTCAGTTTCCTTCATTTGACTCTCAACACTCGTAACACTTATATATTTATGTTTTGTATGTTTACATGTAAAGAACTTCAGGACAGAAGGGCTGAAGGTGGTGGATCGCCTGTTACCCCTGCTAATCAAGTAAGTTAAGCAATCCAATGCGTGTTCTTGAAACTCATGTTTATAGTGTAGCTTTGATGTTTGTATAGAACTATGTATCTCGTTTTATCATTTAATTAGATTTTGTAACTATATTGGCAGGCTGGAAAAGAAAGATTTAAATCCCTCTCTATGTTTGGAATGTTAGTCTCTCCTAAGCTTCGTGCAACCCAACTATCATTCGAGACTGGTAATAATGTGTCTTTGTTCCACTTTGACTACTACTTGTTGGAGACGTCGAGTTACATCCTGGTCATACATATTTGTACTATGATCTGCTAGAGCTCACTCGGTTTTTGAATTTTTTGAATTTTGTGGCCTAGTTATATTTTTTGTCGACTAGTTATATAATTTTTGTCGACTAATTTATCATAAAAACAATTCTATCTCATGCCTCGTGTGTCACGTGCCAAAATAGGAATGTGAATTGTTTAATTACATAGGATGTTGTCAATGTTTTACTTAGATGAAAGGACTTGACTGAATAGATGAGGAATATCTGGATCTACAGCTAATAGTTCTACAGCTAATGTCTATTCAATATCATCAATATTGTTATCCGACTTATAATTGATGTTTTTTAGTACCCCAAGTGCATAAAATGTCATTCCCGAGTGTATGTTATGTCTACACACGCATACATACACATATTATGATGTGCTAGAGCGAACATATTGAATTTCAAGCTTGTTTGAGTATTTATAAGTTTGAAAAGATTGTGCTAAAAATGGTTTGATTAATCAAATTGAGCTAGAAACAAGCTTTACTCAATTTGAGGTCCATCTTTCAATATATATTCAGTTACTTTTTAACTGATTGAATCAAGCTCAGTTGAGCATCATATCATATTGAACGTGAATATTTTTTCGAATTTGCGGTTGTTATATTTAGAGGAACATTTCAAATTAGCTTTTATAAATTGATCTAAAATCAAGTCTCGAGTAGTTTCATTTGCTTTTCAGATTTCTTTATCAAATACTAATGTTATAACAAGCACTTTTTTTCATTCGCTAACATGTGATATGTTTAACAGCTCTGGAAACACTGGTAGAGATATCAAATGTTCGAGCTTCATTGCTTCTTGCTTATGATCAAGTGCAGAAGGATCTCAACACCACCAAGTAGTTATCACTGGTTTCTCTTTGTCTAACCCGACTTCAATTATTCGTCTTTTATTTGCCCTCCATTTTATCCCGTTTGAAATAACTGATCACTTACACGTGTAAGAAGATTTTGTCTGTGGGCACTAAATGAGTACAAACATTTACATGACCCTGTATTAGGCATATCTGCAGGCCACTAGTAATCCCTTTGCTTCTGCACTTCAGCAATAAGAAGAGCCTGAATGACAACATTTTTCATTTTTTTCTTAGTTCGTTTTATAGAATATGTTTTTGGCACGCGCGAATAGACAGCCCAGAAAGAACTACAGATCGTTTTTCTTTTTTTGTTCTTTTTTGTGCGATCGTATATGCCTGGGTTTTGAATGTTTTTATAGGGGTTATTGGCTGGACTTATATGTAGGTGATATATATTTTCTCTCTGAATTTTGATCTTGTATTGTACTGGGAAAGATTGAAGGAAAGTAGTATTTATATACATTTGAGTCATGAGACATACTTCATTTTCTTCTGCGTATTTATTTGTCATTTTCTCTCTGATAATATTTGACTAATAGTTATTAAAGCCATTTAAATGAAGGGTTGTTTTGTTAGAAAATAATATTTTCTTCACCTAGCATACAAACCATTGCTTATATAAAGGTTCTATTCTTCACAAACATTTCTTTGAGTTTCTATCTATATCTCCCATTGCATTTTCAGTTCAATTTGTTGTGTGGTTAAAGTTGGAAATAAATCAATTTATTTGATTGTGATGAAAGTTATCGTTGAGAAATGTTTAAACGAGGATTGTTCGATGGGAGAGTTGAATGATTTAATCTAGGCCGTTAAAACTCAAGTGGAAGAGTAAAATGGAGATTTCGCAATTGGGCAGATCGTTGCAATCAGAAAAACCGCTCGTGGATCCGAGGGGGCAGATGCTGAATTCTCATTGGTTCCTTAATACAGGGAGTGGCATTACGCAGTGTAGCTGAATTCTGTTAGGAATGTTTTTCTTCATTTTCAATCAATAGATTATATAGGAGGATGGATTCATTGTACTGAATTTTAATGAATGAATTGATATCTAGTTCCTTCCTAAATTTCTCTGAATTCTCTTTATCTTCATCTTTTTCTTCTTAATTTCTGGGTTACAATCGATAATTTAAGCAAGAACATTACATTTGGTATCGAGAGCCAAGTTCCTCGGCAATATGGCAGAAGGAACTAGGGCGAAAGATGCATTGGAAGCATGCAAACGAATTGACATATTGCTCACTCAGGAGAGAGCGATGAGGGAAGAAACTGAATGAAGTCACCAAGCACGAATGGAGGAAATAGCTCAAACTCAAGTGGGTCTGCAAGCTACTATGGTAGCGATGCAGCAGCAATTGTAGAATATTGCTAGTCAAATGCGATAATGAATCGGGGAAAATCAGTGTTAGGGGAACCACCGGGAGGAAGTCACATGGAAAGAGGCTTGAATTCTAACCAAGGAAATTCGAGGTTGAATCTGGGAAGTATGGAGCAGACAGGGTCAGTCATAGGGGCTAATCCGCTACACAAACTGGAATTTTCAAGATTTGCTGGAGAAAACCCGAGAGCTTGGGTAAGGAAGTGTAACAGGTACTTTCAACTATTATCTAATATAGCTGAAGAGTACAAGGCACCCTTGGCTTCTATTCATTTAGAAGGAAAGGCTGAGATGTGGTATCATGGGTACATGGAAGGGAGAGACAATTCGGAATGACAAGAGTTCTTTCATGCAGTAATGACAAGGTTTGAAAGTATATCTCCTGAAATGGTGATAGAAGAATTTAATAAACTGCATCAGCAGGGTCTATATCTCAGTATACAGAGAAGTTTGAGGAATTAAAATCACACATGATCCTATTCGATAGGGATTTTCCAGAAGAGTATTTCATTGCCAGTTATGTTCATGGACCTGGCTTTTTTATATGCGTCAGGTTAGCAGTCGCTATTGGTTCATTGCCTATTACAGAAAGTCAAGTATCAAGTTAGCGAGACGAAAGGGGTCAACCAAGCGTAGACCCTTTTGATCCAGCAAAAGTGAATAGGACTAAAGAATAGCAGCAAATCTCGAAGCTGGAACTCCTTCAACATAGAAAGTTTGAAGCCATTTGCCGCTGTTAAAATCATTCCTCACGCTGTCAGGACTCTGACCTGAGAACGAACCTAAGACCTAATCCTCCTTCGCGAAAAGGAAAACCTTAAAGATAAGCCAAAGTTGCTTTGGTGTGGTCCCTCTTTTTTTTATATGCCTTATGGTACTTATGGACTTGGCGAAAGAAGAGCATCTTTGATCCCATTGCACTAAGAACTCCTGCTTCAATGGATGGAAGGGATGATATGAAAACTCCAACAATAGGTTCTGGCTCTAAGCTTGATCCCACTCGAAAAGTGGGTTGAGAGATGATATTAAGGGAGAAGTGCTCTCTCTTAAGCCAGGAACATTTCAGCAGACAGTCATAATGGCAAGGCAGCAGAAAAATGTTGTGGAAGCTATTGTAAAAAGGGCCAACACTATGAACAAGTCATACCCACCACCTAAACCACCATTCTCTTCAAATACAACTCACCGCTCTAATACCAGAAGTAACCTTAACAGTCAGAACCAGCAAAGACCTCCAAGGAGTCTATTAACAGCTGCTGAAATAAAAGCTAGAAGGGCTAAAAACTTGTGTTATAATTGTGATGAAATATTTGTCCAAGGGCATAGGTGCTTAATAAGCAGAGGCACCTATACATGATCATGACTGAAGAGGAAGAATTGGCCTATCAGGAGGATTTGGAAGGGAATGAGGGATCACTGGAGGGGATCATAGCTGAGAACATGACAGTCTCCCTTAATGCTATATTAGGGAGTTCTGATTTGCATGCCCTACGGATCAGAGGTATAGTTTATGGGCAAGAGATACAAATCTTGGTTGATAGCAGGAGCACCAACTACTTTATAGATGAAATGACTATGAAGAGGCTGGGATGTCACACTGAATTCACTACTCCTATGATGGTGAGTGTCGCAGATGGGAATAAGATGGTGAGCAGGAGGATCTGTCTAAAGCTAGGTTGGCAAATTCAAAGAAATCAGTTTGAATATCCGGTTACGGTAATCAGGTTGGGAGGTTGTGATATGGTTTTGGGAGTAGATTGGTTGAGGTTATATAGCCCAATTGAATTTGATTATGATCACATGAGAATCACAATCACTGTTCGGGGGAAGAAGGTGTATTTAAAAACTATTTGTGACCAAGGGACTTACAATTAACCTCAGCTAAGTTTGTGTAAAAAATCATGCGGAGAGGTGGATTTGGGCTGTGTGGAAGTTTGTTCTCTAGTAGCAACTTGGAGAACAGGGGAGAGGCTCAAAATCAGGAACTAGAGTAGAGACATTACTGCAAGAATACAAGGACCTGTTTGAAGAACCACAGGGGTTGCCCCCACCCAGGAACATTGAGCGCCATATTATACTCAAACCAGGTGCAATTCCCAAGAAGCAAATGCCATATAGGTACCGTATGTGCAAAAAAATGAGATTGAGAGGATTGTGAATGAGATGCTCGCTTCTAGAATTATAAGGGCCAGCCGAAGTCCTTTTGCATCACCCATTTTGTTAGTTAAGAAAAAAGATGGGGCTTGGCGGATGTGCATAGACTATCGGTACTTGAATCAGCTTACAATTAAACACAACTTCCCTATCCTTGTCATCGACGAGCTGTTGGATGAGTTATATGGGGCAAAATATTTCTCAAAGATTGATCTCAAATGTGGGTATTTTCAGATAAGGATGAATGAGAAAGACATTCACAAAACCAGTTTTGTTACACACCAGGGCCATTATGAGTTTATGGTGATGCCATTGGATTGTGTAACGCTCCGGCCACGTTCCAGTCACTAATGAACAATGTATTTGGTCCTTATCTAAGGAAATTTGTGCTAGTTTTCTTTGATGATATACTTATATACAGTTCAGATTGGGCATCACATCTGTTACATTTGAGGGTGGTGTTGACTGTGCTAAGGGATAACCATCTGTATGCTAAGAGAAGCAAGTGCAGCTTTGGTGAGTAAGAGGTGGAATATTTGGGTCACATTATCTCATGCTATGGTGTAGCTACTGATCCTCAAAAGATAGCTTCAATGCTTGATTGGCTAACTCCTACCAATGTCAAGTCGTTAAGAGGATTTCTTGTCTTAACAAGGTACTATAGGAAGTTTATTCAAGGCTATGGCTTAATCAGTAGGCCATTAACTTCCTTGCTGAAGAAAAATGGATTTAAGTGGACAGAGGAGGCTGCATCAGCTTTTCTAAACCTTAAGCAATCTATGACTACAACCTATGTTTTGGCTTTACCTGATTTTTCTAAGCCTTTTGTGGTGGAGACTGATGCATCCAATAAGAGGATTGGTGTGGTGTTAATGCAGGAGGGTAGGCCATTGGCATACCTTAGTAAGGCTTTGGGTATTAAGAATCAAGTCATGTCTGTGTATGAGAGGGAATTCCTTGCAGTCTTACTTGTTGTCACTAAGTGGAAACATTATTTGCAAGGAAATCATTTCATTATTAGAACTGATTAGAAGAGTCTCAAACACATTTTGGATCAGAGGTTGGACTCCATTTTGCAACAGAAATGGGTGGCCAAGCTGCTGGGATTGGACTATGAAGTTCAATATAAGAAGGGCAGTGAGAATAAGGGTGCATATGCCTTGTCTAGAAGGGAGCATACTGGAGGAGAGTGTCATGTTATTACTACTGCAACTCCTACATGGATGCAGGAGATCCAAGACAGCTATTCCACAGATGAGGAATTACAGCAGGTAATTCAAGCTAAAATGGTGGATAACAGTGCTTACAGTGACTATGTATACAATGCTAGAATTTTGAGGTACAAAGGGAGAATATGTGTGTGGGATAGAATTATAAAGACTGTACATGACACAGCAGTGGGAGGACATTTAGGTATTTCAGGGACTTTACACAGGGCTAAGCTGCTTTTCTTATGGCCTAAAATGTAGGAGGATGTGACTAGATGGGTGAAGGGTTGTGATGTGTGTCAAAGGCGTAAGCATGAGCATGTCCCTCATCCAGGACTGTTGCAACGCTTGGACATACCTAAGCAGGCTTGGTCTAATATATCTATGGATTTTGTTGAGGGACTACTTATGTTAGAAACAACATCTGGGTAGTGGTGGATAGGCTAACTAAATATGGTCATTTCATTCCTGTTACTCATCCTTATACGGCTGAACACATTGCCAGGTTATTCTTGGATAACATCCACAAGTTACATGGGCTACCATCAAGCATAGTCGCTGACAGAGATAGTTTTTACCAGCAACTTTTGAAAGGAATTGCTGAAATTGTTGGGTATTTCACAAGACATGTTCACGACTTATCACACTCAAACTGATGGCCAAAGGGAGAGAGTGAACCAATGTGTGGAAAATACCTAAGATGTATGACTCACCAGGTGCCTAAGAAGTGGTGTAGGTGGCTTTCCCTCGCTAAATTCTGGTATAATACCAATTACCACCATAGCATGAAGCTTACTCCTTTTCAGGCCTTATTGGTTATGCTCCACCTCATTTTGGAGTTAAATGTCAGAATTTCCCAGTATATTCTAAGGCTAGGGAGGAGATAGACAGTAGGGTGAGGATGTTAGAGTTGCTTCGGGATAATTTAATTCAAGCCCAACACAGAATGAAGCATTATGCTGTTTAGCATAGAACTGAAAGAATGTTTGAAAAAGGGGACCAGGTCTATCTCAAGTTACAGCCCTACCGGCAAAATTCACTATGCTTAAGGAGAAACCTCAAATTGGCTGTGAAGTACTACGGGCCATATGAAGTTCTGGAGCGCATAGGGACAGTGGCTTACAGATTCAAATTATTTAAGGGGTGCGAGATTCATCTGGTGTTTCACGTTTCACTACTTAAGAAGAAAATTGGACAAAAACATATTGCGCACAACACATTACCAACTATCGATGGGGAGCAAGTATTTCACACTTACCCAATTGTTGTACTTCAGCAGCAAATGCTGAAAAGAAACAATACAGACATACCTCAATTGCTGGTGCAGTGGGTACACTCTGATCGATCACAAGCCACTTGGGAGGATCTAATTTACATTCAATCCCAGTTCCCAAATTTTGATCCTTGCGGACAAGGATCTGAAACACTCCGGAGTAATGTGATGAAAATTACCGTTGAGAAAGGTTTAAATGGGGACCGTTTGATGGGAGAGTTGAATGATTTAATTTTAGCCGTTAAAACTCAAGTGGAAGGGTAAAATGGAGATTTCGCAATTGGGCAGATCGTTGCAATTAGAAAAACTGCTTGTGGGTCCGACGGGGCAGATGCTGAATTCTGATTGGTTCTTGAATTGAGGGAGTGGCATTACGCAGTGTAGCTGAATTCTCTTAGGAATGTTTTTCTTCGTTTTCAATCAATAGATTATATAAGAGGATAGATTCATTGTACTGAATTTTAATGAATGAATTGATATTTAGTTCCTTCCTAAATTTCTCTGAATTCTGTTTATCTTCATCTTTTTCTTTTTAATTTCTGGGTTACAATCAGTAATTTAAGCAAGAACATTACATTGATATTTGGATTAGAGATCAATATTTCAAGATTCATTTGTTTGATTTATTTGACATAAGAAATAACTTTGACAATAATCTTTATTTGATAAGATTTGAAGCTATGTTTAACAAAAATAATAAAATAAGTGTAAAAAATTCAAGCTACCAATTTTAATCATGTTAGATTGAGTTGGATTAAGGAAATAGTCAAATCAAATTCAAACACGATTTTCAAAGTTTGATAAAAGTTCGTTTGAATTTCAACTCAATAAATCTACTTACACCCCTGTATCTTGTTGAATATTGCCTGAAGTGAGTTTATGTGCTTCATTTCTTGTAAACAAAGGTATCATGAAATAAAACAATAAATTGCATGCGCACCCGCGTAGTGCTAACTGCATAAACGCTTCACGACTTTTGATAAATTACAATTGAACCTCCTCATATAAATTACAATCTAACCTCCTCATTACCATGGGGTCTATTTATAGAATTTACAGTGAATGAAATAATAAAGGAAATTAAATACATATGGCATGTGATTATTAAAATATCTCCACATGATTGAGACTGTGTAATTTCAATTGAATGCAGGGCAATGTTTTGAAACCCAACCCGGTCATCGAACCGGAAAATTGACCGGGTCACGGGTCACTGGTTCAACCGTTGAGTCAATACCGGTCGAACCAGTGATGTCATAATTACGCAATAAATATTAAATAAAATACTAATATTTATTATAAAATTTTAAAACATAAAATTTTGATATTTCCTATTTTTAAAATCATTTTTAGTTCATATATTTATATCAAAATCATGAAAAAAATTGAGAATTTTTTAAATAAATAAGCAAAATTATGTTCAAGTGATATAATTTTCGAATTCATGGAACAAAAATCAAATGTACATCAGAAATGACATAATTGCTACATCATTGTATAATAAACCAACAATTTTGAAGAAAAAAACTTAAAAGCTTTAATAATTTACAAACCAATAAAAACTAAAACGAAAAAGACTAGAGTTTTAAAAATAATATATTTTGATTTGATTTGATTCATTCGAATGAAAGATTTTCTTGAGAAATTTTCTTTGAATCATGTTGGATGAGCAAAATAATAGAAGGTTGGTGATTTTTTGCGAAAAAATTAAGTTTTAAGCTTGAATTTTGGTATTTATAAAAACCGAACGGTTCGATTGACCCGGGACTGATTTTACCGGGTCACCGGTTCGACCGGTGGGTCGAACAGTTTTTGACCAAATTGACCGGTTTTGAGCCAAAAACGATTTTGTGAGTCTGACTGGTTCGTTTTAAGGACCGGTTCCAGGTCAAACCGGTTGAACCGGGCGGGCCGGGTTGGGTTTTAAAACATTGATGCAGGGGTAATTTAAATTGGAAGTGAGGGGTCTTTTGGTAAATTTCTCTAAAATAAAATTTGACAGTATCATGTGAAAAGGTATTAACCAAATGAACAGAATTTACTTTTAAAGTAGGTGAGACGTAAAAACTTGTAAAGCAAAATCAAATACAGCAATATGCTAATGAGAACTGAATTGGTCATACTTAGAAATCACAACTTATATCCACACACCATGACACCAATACAATACAACAAATATAGCAATGCAATTCAAAGTTTGCTGTCAACTACATCACATCAAAGAATAGTTTCTACACACCCCCCAAAATCCAGAAAGAGAAATAAAAATAAGAAGAATAAAACACTCTTTGGCCAAAACTAAATCAAAGATCCTCAATCCAAATTTTCAAGATACATAATACTTTCTCGTGTCCATGATTAGTCTTCAATAAGCCAACATGAAAACTATTTATCGCTCTTCGACCGATGTTCGGATTATAGTGCAAGATTGTTTTTTCTTTTTTATTTTTAAAGTGTAATGTTTCTCATGTAAAGAGTAATAAGTTCCCCAGCTAGAATGAGCTCCAGTCGGAACCTTTCTTTGGAGTTTCTGATGAGACCTTAAATGGACCAGTGGAACCAAATGGATCAGAGTCGTCGAATGAATATCTGCTGCTCTGATCGAAGCCCTGAGTGCTGTTTATGGAGTCAAACCTAGTGAGATTGGACGAGCCTCCTCGATCATTTGCTGTGAAAGAATCAAACCTCGAAAAACTGTCAGCAAAGGGATCTTTCAACTCCGTGCTATATCTTGGAGAATTTCCAGCAACAGAATCCTCATAGAATGGGCTATTCTTCTGAAATGCCTGAGGGGAATAGCTTCTTTCTGGGCTTCCACCAAACTCACTAGACCCGAAGAAGTTCTTGTCTTCGTGCTTCCCATGATCAGATTCCTGCCATAAAAAATGGTAGGATATTGGTAATACAAAAAACAAAGACCAGAGATGGGTTTTACATAGAAACAATTCAACTCAATGGGGTGCTAAATACCATTGGCATAACTAAAAGTAAATGAAGCAATAGTTCACCAAAAATATGTCACTGTAGGTCAAATAAATAATGCATGAGACGAGATGGATATATTGGCTCATACGCAGGGTAATTTTCAAACTACAGCAAATTTTTTGAATTCACTTGGTTTGAATATAAAGACATGAGATTTCAGTTAACGGAGGGTGGGCCCAGCCATGTCCACTCCCCCTACTCGCTCCATATCTGCTTGTCTTTTCTTTTTCATTGTCGTAGTGGTGGGTTGGAAGCATGTAGTTACAGATTTCGCGGCGGAAATGAGGTCAAATAACAATTGTCAGTGCGGCATGCAAGTGTATAATAATTTAATCTGACGTTTGCTTTAAACAAAAGATCCATTTCTAGCAATTTTAAATGACACAGAGCATCAACACAATGAATTTCACCTGGTTCAATCATAAGTAATCATAAATGAGAATGACGAGAACTTCCATCTTCAATCAGTATTAAATAGAACATCTATAAAAAATTTAGTCCAATAAACATAATACAAACAAGCATGCAAGAGGACTACTTGCCTTGGCATTGAAGCCCCAGACTGAGTCAATATCATCATTGTTATCGAAATTGCCCCAAGCAGGTTCTTCAAAGTTTCTGTTGAGCCAGGAAAAGCCAAAAGGATGAGGAAAGAGTTAACACCCAAAATTTCACACTACAGCTCAATGATAGAGAGGGAGTAGAGAGAATTTTAAAGGACGAAGCAAATAAACCTGGGCGTTTCAGCATCTGCATCGAAGCTTTTGAACACATCTCCATCAGAGCTTTTCCTGAAATGGTTATCTGAATATTCTCGAGGTGGACTTTCATAGGTGGTTTGCCTCCCTGGACTTCCTCGTGGGCTCTTAGACTCATCTGCGCTGTACACGGATTCTGTCTCGAAGGCACTACCCATTTCACTAAAGGGAGTTTTAGATGTGGCATCAGCATTTATCACTGAGTCAGGCGAAACGCTACGAGTTGGGGAAGAACTTTCCTTCTCTACAGATGCCGACTTGGCATTTGCAGGAACAGCAACATCAAATGAAAACCCTAGTCAACCAATTAAGCAATTCATCACATGTATAGAGTTAGCGTTTTTTATTCGATCTCTGTAGATCAGCAGCAAAACTGGCAGGTTTATAAAAGGGTGGAAAAAAGGTAGGAAGAATTTATCAGTTAAAAAGCAAGAGATGTCAAACCTTCATCTTCAAACTTGTCCCAATCCTCATCCCATATAGCTGCTGCCTCTGGGATCCCAGGTGTCCAACCTTAAAATATGACCAAGATTACATCATTAATGTGAATGAACAGCCAAGCACAATATATATACTATTGATTATCTTGTCCAAGGTGAAGACTAGTTGGAGCATTTCCCCAAACATGTCAGTTAGCAAAAGATTGATGATCAGAAGAATTCAAAATATTCTCAGCAAAAGGTATCTGCAACAGTTAGGAATTGTCATTCCCTTATTTCTTTAGTCAATTTTTCTACACTGTTCCATTCCTGAGAAGATGAACGTCTAACATGAAGCTAAAATTTCAGAATGAACAGTCGCCATATAATAAACATTATTGGCTCCAAAAAAGAGGAACGAGAAAATTACAAGAGGAATGTGGTGATGAGAATATCAAATCACATCTAAAAGTAGACAAAAGTGATGAGATTACCTGGGGGAAGCTCAATCATTGCAGATGATTTCATCTGTAACGCATGTTTTTTGCAACGCTCAGTCAGTGCTTTCAACAGTTCTTCAAGATCTGATTGTATTCGATCAGCACGGACCTAGACAAACCAGGACGCATTTGAAGTCCGACATAAGTGAATTTAAAGGTCTTGTAAAACACCAATAGGTGCCATTATAGCTGTAAAACTCACCTGAAGAATACCATCTGCACTTCCACCTTGTTCCATTTTAGTTAAAGCTTGATGCAGCTCCATCTTCCTCTCCTACAAATGCAATAGAGCACTCTGAATGAGTTAATGGTTTGAATGACTTTACGTGGAAATGGGACACACTTACGAGCGGAATGAATATAAAAATACAGAGAAACCAATGCATAATATTAGATGCTTGGCATGATCAACTCAAAAATTGTAAAGTTACCATCCCAAAATTTGATCTCTTTGTCTATGTTACCAAGCAATTTGGAACTTACCCATGGAATGAAGGGAAAATGATCAAGCGTACACTCATCCAGAAAGTTATAAGAATCAATTTGTGTTATTCAACAAACAAATTAAATCGAATATGCATATTATAGGTTAGGGAAATACTAACATGAATCTTAATTCACCAAAAATAAATTCAAGAAGGCAAAATGTTGTGTTTCTATGAAATGTAATAGAAATACCAATCATCACCCAAACTGACAAGCTACTTAAGGTGTTGGGTAGCTTGTCTTTTATACCTGGTCTAGTAATAGGAACTCAGGGGGTAGATAAGGGAAGAGGGAAAAAAAGTGGAACTGGTTAAGGATGGGAAACGAGTGGCATCTATCTTCAGGTGAGACCTGGTAGATGTAGGTAGTAGTGATGCTAGGGGTGACAGAATTCAGAGAGCAAGGGAGAAAAAGTTGACAAAAAAGGCTAAGTAACCGCATGAAGGAATGGGGTTGAGGAAAGGAGGATTTGGATGGTGATTGGGAATTGGGACCAAGATAGCAAATGATTTTGGTATAAGAATGGTGTAGGCGATTGTATCTAGAAAGGCATCTAATACAGAGAAATGAAGGAGCAGGCGGAAGGGAGGGATAAATGAGTGGTTAGTTGCAATGATGGAATGGGTATCTGATTGTGGCAGGACCTTGGATTGGTGACCAAGGTAGTCTGTTTGCTGGTGACGGGCAATGGAAAAAGACAAGCATCTAAAAAAAATCGAAATCATTGAGGAATGTGTTTGTACTTAAAAATCATAGCTCATTCTTAGGAGCTTGAGCAGGAGAAGAACAAGGGATTACCAAAAATGGCTAACACCATAATTTTGGCATCCCAAAAGAATTTTTCTCCAGAAACTAATTATGCCTAATACAATTTTGGAAATAATAATACTCAATTGAGTTCCTCAAGCATACAAAAATCAACTCAGCCCAGTGGACAATATCCAAAATTCAGAAGGACTAAAGAGAAGGATGTTGTGAATTTTACCTGAATTTCACGAAACGAAGCCTCTTCAATAGTTAATTTAGAATGAATTTCTGAAACCTTCTTGTATTTCTCTTGATATTTCTTGTCCAATAACTCAGCCTGTAAATTAAGTGATAGTTTTCTTCAAAATAGTGAAATTTTCTGTCACACAAAGGGAAAGAAAAGAAAAGGCGCAAATTTAATACAGAAGCATTTTTCTTTGATCTTAAAGCATACCTCAGCCTTGTCTGCTCTAGCCCTTTCTGTAATTTCATTTAGTCGATTATCACATCTACTTTTGTACAACACCTGAAATAGTTTTTGATAAACAAAGGAAGAAAGGTTTAGAAAGAAACTATGGAACGCTATCCTGGTTACCATATTCTCCTTTCACCACAAAAAAGGAAATTGATAGACCATAGTGAACTTGTAACAGTTGTAGAAGATGTGTGACTCTACATGATATGGAAGATAAGTGGTCATAGTAAAGTAACTCACAAGGTCTTGCATTTTTGTTCGATAGAACTCAAGCTTTTCTTTGGAATCCAAAAGCATGTTCTCATTGTTTTCAACCTAGCATTGATCAAAGAACATGGTCAATGTTATAAAAAATGTCATGAAGTAAACATCCACAGTCAAAAAACACCATTCAGAAAAACAATATCCTCAAACATTCAATGGTTGGGTCCGATTTCTCAGGTAAATTACTTTCTGGGATAGGTGATGACCACAATAGTGTTAAATTGAAAAAATATCAAATAACTGCCCAACACTTCTAGTCAATGTAAAGCACTTGTTCATGTAACTGGGACTCTGCAGGATTCTTGAACGAAAACTTCCCATGACAAACTTCTTTGAGAAATGATTTTTGATAAAGAAAAAGGAAAAAAGAGGAAAGATAATTCACGTTCTAGTGATAAATTACCTTTTCATTGGTTTCTGCTGCCTCTTGACCCTTTGTACTCAAAGGATTATCTTGCCCATTGCTGAGTTGATTAGTATGAGAAATATCTATTGTAGGGCCTCTTGCATTTTCCTGATTGTATTGCGATGAAGCATCAGGTTGAGAAAATGCTGGCTGCATCGGAGGCCTTGAACCAGCAGGTGTTATGGGCTGGCCCCCAGGCAATCCTTGCTGTGGTGGTCTGATCCCTAGATTTCAATAGGAGGATAAACATTATAAAAATGAAAGTCAGATGGAATTAAAATACTTCATCAGCAAGTTCAATCAGTACCACCAGTGGGGGCCCACCCCATGCTTCCATAAGCAGTGGGTGGACCAGCCAAAGACAATAAAGTTTCATCGAGCATGACACTATTGGGAAGTGAAGATGGAAGTGTCTGTCCTTCCCTGTATCGCTCCATTAAATAGAGTGCAATACAGAACTCCCTTAGAGATAGCATGCTATCACCATCTTGATCCGATAAATCCCAAACCTGCTTTAGTACCTCTGGAAAAGATCAAAAATATATTGTTAAGCATGATGTTATAAAAAATTGCACAGGATTTGATGAACTGAAAACAACATAACAGTGATGATAATAATGCAGATCATTGTGCGATTCCAGATCCTCTTCAAGTGAATAACTAAGAATACATTTATATGGACACCAATAAATTCTGTGAGGGCAGTCCTTAAGGGAAAAATGTCTAATCCAAGATTATTATCTCAGTGAACTCAAAATGTTAACATTAATTATACAGGTTCCCACAGGAACAATATTCAAGCAGTGAGTGCACATGTACTACTAAAGAATCAGCAACTAATACAAATCTGTGATAAGTAGAATTAAGACGCTTAATTCAAAACTATGTTCAGAAAGCAGAACAAGGATGATAATTTATCATAATATTACGACAATTCGGTCGCTGTATGACCAGAATCACTAACAAATTTCCATATTGTATTTTCAAACTGGATACACCCATACCAAAATGCATTTCCATAAGTTTGACAAAAGTTATTTCTTTATTGATATTTTGAGGGTTAACAGGTTTTTTCAGAAGGGGAAAACAAGTCAGTTCTAAATGCACTCAAGCTTGAAAGGAAGGGATTAGTTCAATATAACATATATTCATTCTTAAAACATAAAGCGTACATGGTTCAAAATCTATATCCATGACGCTCTAAAAAGGATCTACATAAACAACTAAAAGTGAAACGTTGCTAAAATGGCAAACATTACTTGTAATAAAATGCAGAAGCAAGAAGCAAAAAATACAACATTTTGTACCTCGCGGAAGTCTCCAACTCAGGAATAGGTTCCGTGCCTCCATACCAGTGATTTTCCCATCTCTATCACTGTCTACTTCCATAAAAACTTTTGCATACTTTTGGATGCTAGCACGTGTCATTTTCGGCCACGAAATCTGAGCTTGCTCCGGTATAGAACTCCCAGGACTCCCTTGGACTCCAGATGACAATATTGAAGAAGTAACTTGAGTTGGAACCTGTTGATTAGATTTTGGAAGAGACGGTGCTTGCGGAGCCTGAAATCCGATAGATGGTTTGGCGAGAGTGCTCTGAAAAGCTTCAAATGGATCAGGTTTAGCTGAAGGCTGGGGACTGGAAGTTACAGGAACAATAGCTGAAGAAGTAGGCAAACTACTCAGCGGGTTTTGTGGAGCAGATGAAACCAGTTGTAATGAAGATTGGTTGCCAGATAATATATCCCCTCCAACTAAGCCTTTTTGACCCTTAGCGGCTGTTGAGGAAAATGCTGCAAGCTGGTCTAGGGGATTTGAAGATCCTTTGTTTAGAACGTTTGTCACTGGTCCAGTGGAAACTGCACTAGTCTTTCCAGCAAGCCACTCAGTGTTTGAGTTTGGCAGACCGGGACCCACCATACCTGCCCTGGGACTATTTAAACTACCAGCAGCCTGAGGTGGACGTGAAGCAGCACCAGTAGGAATAGATAGAGGTGGCCTCAACGACTGGTTAACTTGAGAGGGGATAAATTGCTGGTTCATATTTGCATTTGTGGGTGCCTGTCCATACTGCCAGTTCATACTGGTGCTTGAAGATGGGACCTGCCCGAACTGCTGGTTCATACCAGTAACTGAAGGTTGGACCTGCCCAAACTGCTGGTTCATACCAGTAACTGAAGGTTGGACCTGCCCAAACTGCTGGTTCATGCCTGTCACTGAAGGTCGGACCTGACCAAACTGCTGGTTCATGCCTGTAATTGAAGGTTGAACCTGATTAAACTGCTGGTTGATGCCTGTAGTTGAAGGTGCTGGTCTAAACTGTTGGTTGATGCCCATATTTGAAGGAGCTTGCCCTCTGAAGCCAAAATTTTGAGAAGCCGCCTGTGGTGAAGGTGAAGGGGTTCCCGAGTTTGGTTGTGGTGTAGATAAGGCTGCAAGATTTATCTGTGGGGCTGGGATTTTGGCTGAAGCAGGACCATATAGTGCTGCCTTCACAATATCAGGCGTTAATTCTCGCTTGCTTTGAGCCACTGTTACAAGCTTAAGAGCATTATAAAACTCAGGACGGCTGAGGTAACCGGTGTGATTCTGGTCCGCATGTGTCCATATCTGCAATAAGATGAAATAATTTGATGAATGTTCATGCAATATTTTCGTTAAAAATCTCATTCTGCAGTTAAGAGACTTATGGGACACTATAAGTAAGAAAGAAGAATGAATTCGAAGGGATGGCCAACGACTAAATTAGACAAGGCTTTCATTTAACTGATGATTGAAAGAAAAGAAGATTCTGACAAAGAATGAATAAACTGCTATTAATGGATCCTCTATACAATAATCAAGATATGTACTATATGTACTACTACCATAATCAGTGAAGACATGTTTAAACATATATAAAGTTGACCATACCCTCAAGAAAATCCATCAGAAATGGACATGGGGGCTTCAATTCTAGACATTACAAAGAATAACAAAAGATCATGGCAAATCTATGACCAACCCCTCCAAGGAAATCATACTTTTATAACTGTTGTTCACATAAAGTTTCATCCAGAAGATGGAAAGAAATTGCATCTAAAACTAATAAGATGCAGATATTTCAACAACTATAGTTTCTTTATCATTACTAGTCTCAAGGAATAGTCAAACGTGTTGTTTTCCTTCCTTCCTTTTGACATAAAAATCCAGTCAAGAGTAGGTGATGCAATATAAACTCTCGTGTCCATGTCTAGATTAAATCCAACATCACCACTAGTTGAAAGTGTGCATCATAGAAAAACTAAATATATACTATAATCAAGGCAAAAAAAACAAAATGTCTACTTTATACACCCATTAACAATTCAAATAATCACTAAAACAATCAAACTTGTAGTTCGATACTGAACAACTATATCTTAAAAAGCATTCCAATCCTTCAAAAAATCTAAACAGCTCATATTTCAACCCGGCAGAGTTAAAGCCAACTTTAACTAGTATGACATAACGAGTCGAGTTAACAAGTTGTTTTAGCTTGTTTGAATTATTATCGAGTTTCACAATGTGTGGTTGAGCTAGTACTGTCGAGCTTAAACGAGCTTTAATCGTGCTAGTGTAGCTTGATCTTTTTGCACATATTTTATCCTTTTTCCACTAATCAAGTCAAGCTCCAGCATCATTTCAAACGTATTATACACACAAAAGGTTGTTTCAGTTTGGTTTGAATGTTAACAGATTGAACTTAATCGAGCTTTCAGCAAACAATCTCATCGACTCGATTATCAAGTAACTTGGTTCTTTTTTTCAACCCCAACTAACCCATTACACCTCCACATGAAACTACTATCACCCCAAAGAGAAAAAAATGAAAATACAATATCAAATCAAAACTTACTAACATATCAAAACAATAAAATAAAAATCGACCTGAGCAAGGACTTGTTTGGGCAAGTTGGATCCCTGTAAGAAACCAACAGCTTCAGCTCCACTGATCCTGCCATCCCGATCCAAATCCGCTCTCTGGAAATACGCCTCGAATTGTTCCATATTAACCGCCATTTATTCCCTATTTTCAAAATATCAGATCACATTACTTCATCCAGTCACGAAAATGTATTTAAACTATATAATTCGGCAAGATCTAGATAACCACAACTGAAATTCGAATGAAAATGAATCGATTTGTGGGAGATTCGGAGAATTGTAATTACGAAATCGAGAAAAGTGGGGTTTGGATTTAGATTTTTAACGATGGTTTTTTTCCCCAATCGGAAGAAGAATGTAGACTGCAATGTTCTTTACAGAAATACAGCGAACAAAATTATATTTATTCCAATTCGGTACCTTTTTGTATCAAATTATGAAATGGCCCCTCTAACACATCATATTGGAATTAAAGTATAAGATGAGAGCGGGGTTTACTCAGTGCGCACCTAACGGTAGCGGCTGCGGGTTCCCTTGTCATAAAAAAAAATAAAGTATAGGATGAGATCCTATTTCACATATTTAGTTTTGACGCCTATAATTTGCAAATACAATTAGTTATTAATGAATATTTAATATATGTAAATATTTTAATATATGACAAATATTTAATATATGAAATAAAAGATGAAACATCATTTAATCTTATCCCAAAAAATTTAGGGGAAATATAATTTGGTAACATATTTTTAGGGGGTCTACATTGTAAAAGCCCTATATCAAAATTTAATTTGGGATTCAATATCCATCTTAGAAACTTCACTATGTTATCCTACTTATAATAAATAAAATTTTGTCTGAAATCCATACTCATTAAAAAGACGATCTTGCCCTCTTCATTTTCAATATGTTTATATATTCTAAAGAATCTAAACACCTTAAGGTGATGAGCATCATTTCCTTACTTTTGTACCTCCTCAATTGAGTTGTGCCTCTTTCCATTGTGACACCGTCTTTGTGCCACTTAGTGGTATAAATCGACTCGAGTCTGCTCGCGAATTGTCCAAAAAAAATTGCAAACAGTTTGAAAAAAAAAGAAAAATCTTTCTTTTTTATTTTAGTCATATTATCTAATTCATGGAATACGTGATGGTCCAATGGTTCTTACTCAGGGAATCCTTGGCTTAGCTTATGATTTTTTATTGAATCATCGACTCGATCATCTCTTTCTTCAATGTGGGTTTGTGCATTTGTCTTTCGAATCGGTCAAGGGTTCAGACAGGAGATGTGAGCTACTAGTCAAACTCAAGTAGGAGCAATTTCACTCTGTAAAAAAACTTGTAAACCATCGCAAGTTTTTCGATTTTTAATATATTATGTTTTATTATTATATTAATATATATATATTAAATAATTTAATTAAAAAATTAGGTTTGCAAACCGGGCTCAGTGGGCTCAACTCGAGCCTCAACTCTCAAAACTAAACTCGACGAGCTCGAGTCTGAAAAATCATCAAGCTCGGCTCAAACTCGATTTGTTTACATCCCTAGTGCCACCTCGTGCATCGAGCCACTATTCCAACTCCGATATCATCCCCCACACCCCTCACCAATGGCGTACCAATAAATGAAAAAGTTCTGCGATACGTTCATTTATTTCTATTAGAAAGTTGTATTAAAGTTCATTATACTGTACATCTACATAGTATTGAAAGATACTATATGATAATAACTATCATTATGCATTAATACTTCATTGATTTCTTTTAACACACAGTATGAGAACGTAGGTACAACTGTACAAGTACTGATATGATTGAAAATGCCATACGGAATGCAAAAAGTATCATCAAACTCATTAAGCGTAACACTGAGTTATATATTAATTGTTATACTTGAATCATAAGGTTCTCTTTTATGAACTTTTCCAATTTCAATATGGCTTCTATTAATAAATAGGCGTGTTTTTATTATTAATAGAGTTGTTAGTACTAGTGGAAAGCGTGTTTTACCACTTATCCCTTATGTTAGTTTTAGTCTATGAATTGGGGATGTTCATATCGATCATAACCTAACTTTCTTCTGTAATTTTCTTCTTCTTGATGGAATGAGATGTTCTCCCTCTTTTACAATGGTGATTCAATTCTTAACATGGCACCAGAGCATGGTTCCGATATCACGCTCTTCCGATGACTATTTCCGGTCATCTCCGACTGCGCACGATTGATCTTCAATACGGTTATTCTCGCTTTCCCTTAATTCCTTTGTTTCCTTCTTTCGAAATCTTTTGATTCGAAATTGATTCTGTGGAAGATTAGGTTTTCCCCTTCTTCATCATTAGGGACGTTTTTCCCCAAATTAATCTTTCTTATCGTTTATCTGTTCGTTTCTCCCACAATGACAACCAAGAATACTATAGACGCAAATTCCCCTCTTTATATACATCCCTCTGATTCCCCCAATATTGATCTGGTGAGTGATGTTTTGAGAGGAACTGAAAATTATAAGGTCTGGAGTCGCGAAATGACGGTAGCTTTAGAAGCCAAGAACAAGATAGGATTTGTCGATGGTTCTTGCAAAATACCTGTTGATGATGTTTTTCAGATCACACAATGGAAGCGCTGTAACGCGTTAGTTAAGTCTTGGATCCACAGATCCATATCAAGGGAGTTAATACATGGTGTAGTGTATTGTGACTCAGCCTTCTTAGTTTGGAAAGACCTGAAAGAAAGATTTGATAAAATCAAGGGGCGAGGATGTATGCATTATACAGAGAAATTAACACCATTACCCAGGGGACCAACACAGTTACCAACTATTACTCAAAACTGAAACAACTCTGGGATGAATATGAATCTCTTGTGCCATCCCCATCTGATACAGTGACAAAAGAATATCCAGACTTCTGCAGCCAACTCAAGGTTATGCAATTTTTGATGGGACTCAATGAGTGCTACAGTGGGACAAGATCCAACATCCTCATGATGTCTCCTTTACCAAACCACACACAAGTATTCTCCATTGTTAATAATGAAGAAACTCAAAGAGGGATCAATTCCTCAGTCCCTGAACAGCCAGCAGCCTTCTTCATACCTTCACATAATTCTCAAAATGTACAGAAGAAGGAGAATATGCATTGTGACCACTGTCAGGGAGTTGGACATACAAAGGCTACTTGTTTTAAAATCCATGGATATCCACCTAATTGGAGAGGTGGAAGAGGAGGAAGAAATGGTAGAGGAGGCAAAGGTAGAAGTGGCAGTAGAGGTCCTAATACATATCAAGCTAATCACACAGACTCTCAAAATGATACAATAGCTGGAGTGAACAGTGATCAAGAGCATGCAGTGGACAGACATCCTATGACCTTTAGTCCACAACAATACCAACAGATCCTAAACTTGATCAATCAAGGTCCTAACACTGCAGCTAAAGAAGCACCTATGGCCAACATGGCAGGTATGGCTGATATTCATTGTGATATTACACACACCACTGATCACACCATAACACATGATTGGATCCTTGACAGCGGGGCTAACCAACACATGGTAGCCACCTGTGATTTATTTCATAAATATCACACTGTCTCACATACTGATGTCAACTTGCCTAATGGAGGAAAAAGCATGGTTACTCATATAGGATCTGTGGACTTGGATAATCAATTTTCTGTAGATAATGTCTTATATGTCCCTGACTTTAAGTACAACTTGTTATCTATATCTAAGTTCACTAGTGAGAATAGTTGTTTTATTAGCTTCTATCCTACTTTTTGTTTAATACAGGACCTAAAGACTGGCAAGACAAAGGGGATTGGTAAGCATAGGAATGGGCTGTATTATCTTGAGATACCTAGTAAAGGAAAACAGATCATAATTCTGCCCCTCTTTGTCACAATGCAGGAATGCCTAGCACTGGTCCTATAAATGACAAAGCTACTCTTTGGCACTTCAGATTTGGTCACATGTCATATAATATATTTTCTTTCCTACCTGATTTAGGAATTAAAGTTGATCATAATAATGTTCATTGTCCTATTTGCCCCCTAGCTAAGCATAGTAGGATTGTTTTTCCCTCTAGAACTAGTAGAACTCATTGTACTTTTGAACTTTTACACATGGATATATGGGGACCATATAAAGAATTGACTTACAACAATGAAAGATATTTCCTTACTGTTGTGGATGATTTCTCTAGAACTACTTGGGTGTTCCTTATGAAATGCAAATCTGATGTGCTACCTATCATACAGAAATTCTTTGCTTTTGTTCAGAATCAATATAATGCAAAAATCAAACAAATAAGGACTGACAATGCTTGGGATTTCTTTAAACATGAATGTAGGCAATATTTTGATTCCTTAGGCATTCTACACCAAAGTAGTTGTACTTATACACCCCAACAGAATGGTATAGTTGAAAGGAAGCATAGGCATATTTTGAATGTTGCTAGAGCCTTAAAATTCCAATCTTGTGTGCCTATTAAATTTTGGGGTGAATGTGTGTTAACTGCAGCCTATATCATTAACAGAACACCTACCCCATTGTTACAAGGAAAGACTCCATTCACAGTCCTCAATGGACAACCACCTAAAATTTTACATATGAGAGTGTTTGGGTGTCTGACTTATGCCAAAGTTTTACAACAACAGGATAAATTTCAACCAAGATCAAAAATGTGTGTTTTTATGGGGTATGTAGCAGGGCAGAAGGGATATAAACTATTAGATATGGAAACTAATTCTTTCATTGTTTCCAGGGATGTTATCTTTTATGAAAACTTATTTCCCTTTAAATCCCAAACTTCTAATCCTAATCAATTTTCTACTCTTGATCCTAATCAATATATTGAGGATTTCATTACACCTTATGGTCTTGTCCCTACTGAACCTGATGATTCTGACTTTCAAATAGAACAGGGTGATATGACTAATAGAAACAGTGATATTACTGTTAATGATTTACAAACTGAAAATGAAAATATATCTCTTGTGCCTCCTCACACTGAAGTAAGAAGATCTGTCAGAACCATTAACCCTCCTGTTTGGAGTAAGGATTATGTTTCTTCACATGTGTGCTCCACTGAATATCCCATTGCTAAATATATGTCTTATGAAAGATGCAGCAAGACTTATCAATCTTTCCTTGCTAATGTGAATAATATTTCCATACCTAAGACCTTTTATGAAGCTGTTAATGATGATAGATGGGTTAAGGCCATGGACACTGAAATTCAGGCCTTATTATTGAACAAAACTTGGGAATTGACTGCCCTACCTCCAGGAAAATTTCCCATCCACTACAGTGTGAAATATAAGTCTGATGGTCAAATTGAAAGGTATAAAGCTAGGTTGGTAGCCAAGGGTTACAATCAACAAGAGGGTTTGGATTATAATGACACTTTCTCCCCTGTGGCAAAGCATGTAACTGTGAGAACAGTTATATCCTTGGCTGCTCATAAGGATTGGCCATTGTACCAAATGGATGTCACTAACGCTTTTTTGCAGGGTGATTTAGATGAAGAAGTGTATATGGAGGTACCTTTGGGGATTGAGAAGCAGGGTAAGAAAGGTAAAGTTTGTAGATTGCTTAAGTCTCTATATGGACTTAAGCAAGCTAGCAGACAATGGAACATGAAATTTACTCAAGCTATGCATAATGCTGGATTTTCTCAATCAAAAAATGATTACTCCTTATTTACTAAAATTCAAGGGACTGATATTGTCATTCTTTTAGTGTATGTGGATGACATTGTTATTACAGGTTCTAGCATTAGCCTTATGGATGAGCTGAAGACTCACTTGCAGAATACCTTTTATATGAAGGACCTTGGTCAGTTGAAGTACTTTTTGGGCATAGAGGTGGCAAGGTCTTCAGAGGGCATCTATTTAAATCAAAGAAAGTACACATTGGAGCTTCTTACAGAGGCTGGAATGTTAGGATGCAAGCCTTTGAATATACCAATGGAGCAAAATTTGAAGATGACATCTGCTGATTATGATAAGGCTGTTAGTGCACATGAAGATGATCCAGTGATTGATAATGTTACTTATTACCAGAAGATGGTAGGGAAATTGATTTACCTCTGTATGACACGACCGGATATCAGTTATTAAGTCCAAGTTTTGAGCCAGTTTATGCATCAACCGAAAAAATCCCATTTTGATGCTATGATTAAGGTTTTGAGATATTTGAAAGGAAGGCCAGGATTGGGTTTGTTGCTGGCTTCAGGGGGAGAATTTACAATGAGGGGTTATTGTGATTCGGATTGGGCCTCTTATCCCATGACAAAAAGGTCCTTAACTGGTTTTTCTATACACATTGGAGGATCTATTATTTCATGGAAGATAAGGAAGCAAAAGGTGGTCTCTAGATCCTCAGCCGAAGCGGAATACCGAGCAATGTCAACTGCTGTTAGCGAGATTGTATGGTTGAGGGCTTTACTTAAGGATTTGGGCATTGAACTTACTGCTCCAGTGAAATTATATAGTGACAGTAAGTCAGCGTTGCAAATCGCTGCAAATCCGGTCTATCATGAGCGTACAAAACACATCGAGGTAGACTGTCACTTTATACGGGAAAAGATACAGGATGGAACCATATCAACACACTATATTCCGAGCAACGAACAACCAGCTGATGTGCTTACGAAAGCATTGGGAAAGCAACAATTTGATTATCTTCTTTGCAAGCTTGGTGTCCTAGATTTGTATAGGAACCAACCTTGAGGGGGAGTATTAATAAATAGGCGTGTTTTTATTATTAATAGAGTTGTTAGTACTAGTGGAAAGCGTGTTTTAGCACTTATCCCTTATGTTAGTTTTAGTCTATGTATTGGGGATGTTCATATCGATCATAACCTAACTTTCTTCTGTAATTTTCTTCTTCTTGATGGAATGAGATGTTCTCCCTCTTTTACAATGGTGATTCAATTCTTAACAGCTTCACAGAATATCTTCCACATTCTAAAAATCATACCAATTAAAGATTCATGTCATAAATTAAATTTCTCTGAAAAATATCACGAGTAGGTAGTACAACAATAATAACATTTCAACAATTTCAATCCGAAACCCTTACAAAAAAAAAAGAAGAAAAATTCTCCGAATTAAGATAAAGCAAAATAAAAATCCAAGTTCATTACAATCATAATTTATAAGTTTATTGACACCATGATAAATTAAATTACAATTTCTGAATATGGTAATTGAAGGTATGCTCCATCCAAACATCATCCTCATCAAGATAAATCTCATAAAAGCTGGCTTCTCCATTAGCTTTCACAGTCAATGCAGCAGTGCTTCTAGTGCCATACATTCCCTGCAGGTTCATAACCCAAATAAGCTTATTGATAATCAATTGTATCTATATAAATATATATATATATTATATTATGATTACCAGTGGGGTTTGAACTTGAACAAAAATGGAGCTTAAATTAAGTTCCCAATCAAGAGAACAAATATGTGGCAGCTTGCTTTCATCAGCTTTAACAGTGTCCCTCATTAGCTTTTCCACCATTTCTTTCACTGGGATTTCACCTTCACCATATTTATCAACTTGCAGCTTAAACTTCAGTTCTAATCTCTCAGCCTGAGAAATATTTTAAAATTTTTTATTTATATATGAAACATTAAATCAAACATTAATATTATGGAAAATGTTGTCACCTTTGGCCATGGTGAGTTGAGAGTAGCATTGGAAAGCACATGAATCCCTGGAAGAACATGTTGAATACAAACAGGGGTTCCTTTAGGCCTGTTAGTCAAATAAACCATTGATTTTGATGCAATATCAGCTACTATTAGGTTGAAACCATTGTATTCATTTGCTTCTTTCACCAACTCTTCTCCAAATGTCACCGGACTCTTCTTACTCTGCTCCAAATCCAATAACCACAAATTCAATAAATCTTCGTTATAAATTTTCATTAATTACATGCACAACCTCCTCTCGTCAAGTTTTGCAAATTACCAAGACATAATCCTAACAACTCGAATAATAAAGTAAAATATTGATATGTTTTTATCAATAACGCGTGATTTTATAATATGATTTTTTTGATAGTCGGGTGTGCTTTTCGTAATTAGGATCTCACGAAAACGCTAGTTGCATGCAGTTCAATTTGACCCGAAATCTCGAATTTAAATATTTCAATTTCATGTTAGTTATTATACTAGCTAATTAAATTGGAGATCTAGGATAATCGAGACCAAAAGTGTGAAAGTATAGTAATTGCATTCGAAGAAAAGTTAGCAATCTAGTCCCAAGTGAATTGTAACAAAACCTGCGGAATGACAAGTGTCCATTAAAAAATAAACGATTAATTAGAATTGACCAAATTTCCATAAACGAACCTCTAGAAAACGGATGGCGAGATCGCCTCTACTTTTAGCCTCGGGGAGCGTATGAAGCTCAAGCACGTTCGTTAGAAACGCCACTCTACCTTGTTTCGAGCATGCAAGCCATGTTCCGCCTGCCACCTCATCTTTTCCGGCTATTATTTCACCGCCATCCCACCAACCAACCGGCTTCGTAGGCCTAAAACACATCATAATAATAATAATAATAATAATAATAATAATTAATAATAATAATAATAATAATCAATTAATTTAACCACATTTTTGTATGTGTTTGTGTGTGGAGTTGGAACTTGCCTGTTGTGGTATTCATCTCTGTTGAGCAAGAGAAGAAATGGGTAGAGAGGGTGAGCTTGCCACATAAACACAGCAATACACATCTTTTGTTGATCTAGTTAGCAGATAATGAGAAATTTATTAGGAAAAAGGAGAAGAAATAAGAGAAAAAGAATATATTTTTCTTCTAGTTTTTTGGCCTGTTTATGGAGACATAATGCTTGAAGCTATAGCTGGTTTTGTGGTGACTTATATATATGCAAGATGACTGTGACAGGTTTAATCTCATTTATTACATTAATTTTTTTATATTTATTCCCGTAGTTTTCATAATATCTCACATTTAATCTCATAGTCTAAAATGTAACGGTCAACTCTACACTTTGATCGATTATGTTTAGAAGAATTCTGTGTGAATACAATCGCGCACCACACGATATTTTTACTCAGTATCACGTGTCTCTTATGCACAAAATAAGTCTGATTAAAAATGTTAACTTGATCATTTGATTTTGGCAGTGAAGCTAAATATGAGACATTTTGAAAATTATAAAATTAAATATAACAAACTCATAATAAATGAGCCAAAAATTAAACTTGAGCGAAATTACAGAAGAGTGAGTGCAATTTTCTCTGTAGGCTTACGTAGACTTGTACTTTAGTTGATAAATAGTTAGATGTGAGTTTGTTGGGAAAGACGCTATTTATTAATTTTGTTCTTGTCATAGGTGGGGGTTGGAGTTAAGACATGAACAATTTATTAGTTCAGAGTAAATGTGATTTATTATAGTTTTTGTACGTATATGAGGAAGATTCACTTTGGAAATTGCATCTTCTTCTTATCCTATGTTCATTCAAATCTTTTTCAACATAATTTTATAATATTTTCTACTACATATTTTTTTTAATATGTGTCACGGTTACACATCACCTTCTAAAGTAGTACAAGAATTATAATTTTACATAATTTCTTTGTATCCACGTAATCATGCTTATAAAATTTGAATAGAGTCGAATCTTGTATCTCGCAGTGGTAGTACCACAAAGTATCACATGCTTTTGGAATTGATAAATGTCTATTTTAGAAATTAATTATTGCAATAATTCAATAAATAGGCATTCATCAATCCTACAATAATATAACAACATTGTTATAATTGTTATGTGATAGAAAATCCTTTCCGACTAATGGTGATGTCATGATCATTGATAAAAAAAATGATTAAAAACAATTGATACCAAAGCGAATCATGGGTTGAAGCTTCACAGGTGGTGGTGGGTGGGGTGAATGTGAATTTTGTTTGTCAAGGTTGCGATCAGAAGCAGAGCCGAAAATTGAAAAAACTAAAGATGGGTGGCAAAATATGACGCAGTTATAAAAATGTATATTGATTAAATAAAAAAATTAATAGTACATATATTAATTTTTTAAATTTTACCGCCACTGACAATATCACTTTATGATCTTGAACATTGTGATTGTGTAAGGTTTAGTGCCAACCATGGCAGTTACCAGTCAACCACATTATAATCATCTCGTTCGTGCTTTGGATTGTCCAATATATAAAGAAATAAAGTTACGTATATGATATCGATATAACTTTTAGTCCATGCTAAACACTTGATTTATGGTCTTCATATTTAAAGGTGGAATAAATGAAAGAATGAATAAAAATATATTCACAAAGAAAGCTTGTGGGTGAGTAGAATCGATGAAAATCACAAGAAATTTGAAATGGACAAGTTACTAAATTGAATATTAGGACTTCGATTTTCAAACCATGCAATAATGTTCTCTTTTTTTTTTTTTTTTTTTTTTTTGATAACCCAGGAACCCACAGCCGCCACTGGCGGAGCCCGACCACTCTTAGAGCGGAGCCCGACCACAAGTGCGCACATGGTAAACCTGGGGGTTGGCACAAGACCCGCAACCACACCAACCAGGTAAATCTCCCCAAAGGGGAGGCGGATGTCTCCAGTGGGGTTTGAACCCTTGTGGAAGCAAACCTGGAAATTCCAGGCCATGCCCTTAACCACTCGGCCACACACCTTTTGACATGCAATAATGTTCTTCTTAGCATATATAGGTAACAATCAATACTTTTACCACTTTTAAATCTATCAAAAAACTTATATACTTAGCATGCATATATAATAAATGAAAACGATCATTTAAAACAGAAAATTCTCACCCCATCTAAGATAGGTCTACAATTCAATGCGAATGCAACTGTACTTTGACACTTACTTGGCTACATCTAGACTAGCTAGCTCTACAATTTTAGAGGGTTTTTTAACTAGTTCTTAATATTAATTATCTAAGTTCTAAAGTTTACGAGATGTTGATATTATGAATCGTTAAATATTTAAATCAAATTAATTGTTAAAATGTAAAAGAGTATTAAGTCTTTTTTGATAGATCAATTTAACATCCATATATATTTGAGGGGTTTATAAGACATCTTGATGAAATATTTAAAGTGACTAGGAATCTCATTAATTTGATTAAAATTATTGTAACAATAATTCAATACATTAAGTGCTTTGCGCCGACTGAATTAGCAAAATTATAGGTCCACAATGTGGTGGAAGCTATGATGAATTAGTGGGAAAGTGTTAATTACTTAGGTAAAATAGATTTTCAGAGTTCATTTTCCCATGTGATGATGCACATTAATCTTATCTCATTTTCACCAAAAATTTGCAGCTACTAATTAGTGATTGGACTATATATGCTACATTGCTTATTTAATGAAATTATTACCCCTTTAGATGAAACAATTAAATTGTGGGTTAGTTTTTGTGAGATAGGTGATTTTAATCACTTATAAAATGTTGCACTTTTTTTATAGGGACGGAAGCCTGGAATTATGCCCCGAAAGAAGGAATGGAAAAATGGAGAGGAAATTTTTTAATATTTTTTTACTTTAACGAGGATTTATATAAAAATATTAGTAGAATAAGTAATTTTTTCTGAAATAATTTAAAGAAGAAAGGCTTAGAGTAATCGATTAAATTCATCAATATGTAAAATCTGTAAAATACACATGCATTAATCATTTGAATAAAAATATAGGTGGTCAAATAGTCATGTTTTAAGTCTGAATTCCACTTTATAGAAAACTCCCGTATATTTTACAAAGTGAATATTCAAATTTCAAACACAAAATGAGTGTAATTCAATTTTTTGTACAATTCTACATAAATGTCACTTATTATCAAATGAGTATATATCAAAGTACATTTAAACTGAGCTAAATACAAAGTAGAGTTTGATTCAATTAGTTAAAAATTATAAATATGCCTCAAAGTATCAAATGTCCAAATCTAAATTATATTCAATATCAATTCAATTGACAATCAAACTAATTTCAATTTTTCTAATAATACATAAAAAGTCAAATAAACTCCAACAATACTTTCTTTGACTCAACTTAATTCGTTCACAATTTGAGATGATTATTGATCTCAAATATTACCACCAATCTTTTCACGTTGTCTGATAAACATTTCCAATAGTCATAAGAATATAAATATTTTCCCCTACAACTCAGTTATCAAAGTTTTAAATGTTACATTAAAAATTCTTTAGCTTTACCTAAAAAATTAGATACAATAACAATCTGTACAAACTGTCCCCTAAACTCCTCTAATCAACCCTCAGCTCCAATCTCAACCCTACATCATCATGCCACAGCAACAATCTGGGCCCTTAAAACATCGAATTCTCATAGCTGTAAAGCCAAATCTGGCTGCTGAGGTGAACCAATCTGTAAGCTAGACGAACTAGGCGAACTCGTTCCAACTCTAACATTCAAATCAGGAGGGACCGAAAAGGCATTATTATGCCTTTGTTGCATTAACCCTTTGCCAAAATTCCACATTTGCCCCTCTCCATGTGTCATTTTGCTTTCCTCTGTGGATACATTATTATGCGCGAACGTTCCATTGAAACCATTTCGGTGCACGGGATTTTGGTGCACCGATAATTTTGTTCCTTCAGAAGGCGCATAAGCAATAGCAGAATTTAAATCAGAAGTCAAAGGTGTGACAAGTTTGCTTGAACTGCAATCACCGGCATTAGTGCTATTTGAAGATTTCTGTTTATCAGATGAAAAAGAGAATGGGTTTGAGGGTCCAGGTTGATTTTCACTCCCCACCCAGCCGGGACCGTATTGTACACCATCGGGTAATAAAGATTCGATCTTTTTTGACGCCATTTTCCAAGCAACGGGGCCGAGATTTGCAGCATACCTTGCCAAGCTTCTTGCATAAGCAAGGGGCTCTTGAAGACCCACCTGTAAGATGATAAGGGTGGGTGGTCATGAAATATCATGCAGTTTGTAAAATACTTCGCCAAAATTATGTGTCACAGTTTATCGCTCAATTTGTCCAATGTTCAAAGCCCGATGATAAATAATGGTTATTTTTCAAAATTCTGATTGAATGGTATTGAATAATCAACCATACAGTCTGCTGTTCACTGTTTCACTTCATCTGTCCCAAAATGTTTGGCATTTGCTATAAAAGTAAGCATTTATTGTCTAATCTAACTATATTACCCTTCAATAAAACTAGATAACGGCATATTTTAGAAGGTAACATTATTTTTTGTTTTACGAAAAAAGGTATTTTGGGAAACAATGGGACAAGGTATCTTCTATACAGAGCAAATGACTTCATTTATGGCAAATTTTGTTGAATCAAATCCACTACGCGGTCAAAAGAGTTACCTCAGGTCACATAAAAAGAAGCTAAATTTCCCAATACCCTCTTGCGGATAAGATGCAAGGGACGCACCAAACAACATTATAAATTTAGCACTTTCTGAAAATACATACCGGCACTAATCGCTTCATATCTCCAATAGAATTAAACAGAGCAGGTGAATTGTTGCTGGAAGACAGAGAAAGAGATTGCTTATAGGTATCACGCCTGTTTTCATCCACCGTAAAATTAAAATGTTTTTTTCCATATTTCATGTCAGCCCTTAAAATGGACGCTGCCAATGAAATAAACAACGGGGGTTAACAATTTTACAAGAAAAATGTGATTTCAAATACTTCAATCAGCAAATATATAAATAAAAACCTGGAAATTCATCGTTCCAATCAGCCACCCATTCGGAGTAGTTATCACCATTTCTCAAGCGATGTGACTGAGATGACACAAATTGGTCTGTTGGACGAAACCTATATACCGTGGATGGTTTTCTAAGATTGTAAGAGTTAGATCCATTTGCTTTATCTTCTCCACTAGCAGGAGTTTCACCTGAAGAAAGCTCATTAACAACACGATCTACATGTGATGTTTCTAAAGGCTTCTTCTGATTCTTGCTATTCGGGGGCCTGCCTCTCCTCACAACCTTCGGTTGTGGTTCTCCATCTTCACCTTCATGCCTCAGATTTTCAAAGTCCCTCTTTGCAATATCTTGAATGGATCGTGCCTGTTTTGCCCATTATTATGAATACAAGAAAGGGAAAATGGAAAAACTGCAGCATTGTTCCTATAGTCCAATTGTTTACAAACTTGCAAATTTAGTATTTTTAGTCTCAACCGTAAACAAATTGATGGAAACCATTAGTTTGGTCACGTGTCTTGCACACAATGAGTAATAAATATAACGGCATGTGCATTACACATGCATAATTCCGTCCAATTTCCAACAGACTGAACCAAAATTGCAAAAGAAATGCATCCTAAGGAGCTAACGACACAAATTTGTAAGCAATGAGACTAAGATCGCAACAGGGACTGTTTTCCGGACTATTATTGCAATTGTTCATACAAGAAAAGAGGGGATAAAAGCTATTTGTACCTGCCGATGGTAGACAGTATCTGGAGCATTATACTGCATGGCATTTGAACATATCAAAAACACATCGGCCTGAAATCACAATGAAAGGAAAAGTCAGTATTCATTTCTAAGATTTCCTTCAACTTCACGAAACTCATGAAATCCAGTGAACTTGATTGAGCAAAATCACACAAATAATTGTTCGGTATCAAGCTCCTCGAGTACAAGAAACATCTATGGCAATAGAAAAATGATCTAAAACCTATACCATAGATTATTATCTAAATCATAATTAAACCAACAAATGACGAAAGCAAGCACAAATGCAACTAATACAAAATGCCTGACTAGCACATGGAAGTGGATATTGCTCTTGGTGAATGCATTCACTTCCCTGGACCCAATTGTATTGATGTGTTCTATTTCGACAAAAAAGTTCCAAGAGATAATTAATAGGTCCAGCAAGTTCCAGGCTACAACCCTGAGGGAAGTGCAAGTAACTCTCAGTCATCCTTCTCAATGGAGATTTCCGCTCATTTTACTCTTTATCATTCATTGCGTAGCTTAAGAGTTGAATATAAAACTTAATTATATGGTCATCAGCAGAAATTTTCTGTAAACTCAAGATCGATAAGTCAAATGCAGAAGAATTATGCAAGATCAAATGCTCAAGATGTCAAAAAAATAAGTCTCAAGCTTCTTCATAAAATATTTTAAGAATTCTTTTGGTTGTCATGTTTGAGGAGTCAATCATGTTTGAAGAGTCAAGAAAGTCCGCAGGTAACATCTTAAATCAACAGAAAAATGATACAGAAAGTAACCAGATAAGCAATAAAGTTGGGCAGAGTACGATAGATGCCAGAGAGAGTATTAGGGCTATCCATACAACCCACCATCATGCAATATCCATGAAGAGGTTAATTTCCCAAAAGAATGGAGTAAAGATCTTGATAAAGTATAATACTACTTTTGAAGGGATATAAAACAGTATTCAATGTCATGGAAGACAGGCATAGTTGTAACAAAGTTATTTTAAACCAACAAAAGAGTATTCATGATGATCAAAGGTTGATCATTTATAAGTTCAAAAAATGATCATATCAGGTTGCTAAAACCAACCTCCAATTCTTCCAAGTTTTTATAAGCTCCACCGTCGAGTTTTTTCCTTAGAGTCCCAAAGTCCATAGGTTGCTCTATTATCTCAAAATAATCAGGTAGCTGCAAGAAAAGTAACTCCATATATATCAGCTGCAAAAGTATATTGAATACAATATATCTATGAAAATGTAATCACCTCACTGGGATCCACAGGCTCAGAAAATACACCATAAGTGTCCTTCCTGCATTAACATACACATCCAATAAATTAACAAAGAATAAAATGATCATGGAAAAACCAAAACTGAACAGTAGAAGATATCAAAATAATTAAATATCAATGAAAGTTAAAAGAAGTTATAGAAGAAAACACACATACTTTTGAAGCCTGTCAAGAATGAAAACCAACAACTTTTTCTCTGGCAAAGGAGTTGTGGGGCCAGACTCCAATGGTGACCCTGTCCACAAAAATTAAATGATATCAAATGCAAATTTTCCACATAAATTCCCAACTAAAAGAGGGTTCTTTTTCTTTTCTTATGTACAAAATCAAGAAGGGTTGCGATTAAAACCATGTGGAGGCGTGTTAATCGCTTTCTCAGCCTTCACTTCCTGCAAAAATCAATGTTTACAGTCCTTAATTAATTCACTCAAACTGAACAAATTGCATTAAAATTATCCTAAAAGTCACAGTTAAGAGGATTGCAAGAAGCAATTCATGAAAGAACTGCATCAGAAAGTAAAGTGAGAAAATAACATCCCACCCTGCAATCTAAATAGTATTTAATCAACTCCCAGTAAAGACAAAGCTCCACCTTTTTCAACACAAAATGCTTTAGTAAAATACATATATATACACAAATACATATAATATAATAATATATATTCACTTGAAGAAAGGATGTTCTACATAAATAAAGTTCCACTTAATTAACCACAAATTTAATTAGCAACAGTGATATATAAAGAAAGAAAATCATGCACGTACATACATATATAAATAAGAGAAACTGCAGAAGTGCAAAATAAATTCTGATTCAAAATTACATGAAAAAAAATTAGTAAATACTCGAATTTGATGACTAGGTCAAAACAAAGCACCTAATACTTCAGATCTTCAAATCCCACAAAAAATTAAAGTAACAATAAAAGAAACGTTAATATATTTTAGCGCGAAATCCAAAAAGCCCTTTCAAATCACATCCACAAATTTCAAAACCTCAAAAAGAATTCCGCCATGCCGTTACGCCCAAAATAGAAAATAGTCAAAATATACTTCCAAAAAAAATTAGCACAATTTTACAAAATTCATGCCAAAATACGCCACCCCCATAGATAGAATCCCAGAAGAGCCTACACACAGTCCCCCACTCAATTTCCCAAAAAATTGATAAATTCAGCTCGAATTTCTAAAACCTAAAAAATTAGATAAAATGAAGCTCGAAATTTTCAAAAAACAAAACCTGATCCACAACGGCGGGAGTAGATCCGCCATTGATCTTGCGTTTCTTGGCATAAGAAGCCCGATCCTCGGACTCCGGATCAGAATCCGACCCGGAACCCGACTCGGACCCGGAATCATAATCTTGAGAATGCTGCGTTTGATTAGGCTTAGCAATTTTGTTATCACCAGATTCCGGCAATCGAACGACGAGCTTGACCTTCTTCTCCTTGCGCTCGTCGTCGTCATCGAAATTGAAATGATTAGGGTTACGGCGCGTAGATCGGCGATTAGAATTGGGTTTAGGAGGAGGGCTTAGAACAGGGTTGTTGTTCTTAGAAGGGGGCCGACCTTTCTTCTTCTTTGTTGTCTTCATCTCTGTTGCTGCTGCTGCTATTGTCGATACCTCCTCCTTACCCATTGTTTTGGGCTTTGTTTTTCTTTTTCTTTCTATTTCTATTATTTTAGTGTTTCTTTTTTATTTATTTATTTGAAATGGGGTTTGAGTGAGTGAGAGTTACGTGTGAGTTTTGTTCACACGGGTGTGATAATTGGGATGTTATTGAGGTTAGCTTGGGTGTATATAAACTCGCATAATTCATTCGAATCGTTTTAATTTAATTAATTTATTCAAAATTTGTCGATTTAATTTTTAATAAAATAACGATGTTTTAAGATAGATTTAATAATTACAATCTGTTTAATTCATAATCGTACCGTTAATTATATGTGTTACGTGTATATATATATATTCACATGTCTTGATCAAAAAAAAATATACACATGTATATTTTCTCTAACCAATAGTGGTTTTGTTCACATTCATAAAATAAAAATACTTTTTATTTGGGCAACTAAATTAGCTATACCATATTTGAACATTTTTTTCTTCGAACAAAGTTTCGATTTCCTAACTAAGAAAATATCTCTTATAGATATTAACATTTAATTTATATAATAATTTATTATTAGTATTATTAAAAAATTCTATGATTATATATTATTTATCTAACATAATTTTTTTGTCACACAAATTAATGAAAGAGCTATAATTACAATTTAAAAAATCCACAAAGCCACCAATCCAATAGCTGCTATTGATCCTGATCGATCAAAACTGTCTATGTTTGTTTATGTTTTTAAAAACAAGTTGAAAGTTGTAAATATGTCAAATCAATATTAATATATTGATTGACGATGTGTAAAATAATTGTTATAGTTGTATATATAATGATTATGTGAATTAAAAATAATAAAATATATATTAAAAAATTTTAAATATGAACGAACAAGAGAAATAATTATTATAATAAATGGTTTTATTGTTGAATGTGTGAAATGGTATATATATGATTAATATGTAGTTTATATAGAGGATTGAAAAGTTATAGTCGAGAAAATGTAAATTTGAATGAGAATTTGGTGCGTTAAGTTTACTTTTAAATTTTTGGATTTAAAATTTTTAAAATGGAATTTAAAAACATAAACAAACAAGCCTTAGAGTTTGAAAAGATACCAAGGTGTTTTGATTTAATACTTTGTCAATTTGTAACGGCGGGTGGAAAATATTTTTTCCCTATAAAATCAGTCGGCTCCAACCGCATACAAGCGCACGTACATGCTTATTAGCCACTCAGCCTGAGTGAAAAAATTTTGATTTGCGAAAAATGCAAAAATAGTATAAGATATATTATTGTATTTCTAGTGACATTATTAATAAATTTGTCTCACATATTGCATTTATTGTACTTTTCATCTCAGCCCATAAAAAACGCACTAAACCGATTAATCTAATTACATGTCTTGTACATGAATAGTAATAAAAATAACATCGTATAGATTACATATACAAAAATTTCATTTAATTTTTAACAATTAAAATCAAAATTGTATCAAATGTGTTATACCAGACTAATTTGCAAATTTCTAAATAAAGTCACAAACACTACACGAGAATGTATTAACAACAACTTGTGTTCAATTTTAACTGAAATTATTTTTGGGAGAGGGCTAAGACCACATAATTACGCATGATAAGTACTTTAAGACATTGACCATAAACTTTTGGACTTGAAGATGCATCGCAGACCAAGATGATATTTATGTAATTGTATTATTATAAATAAAATACATATATATATTGATCTAGTCAAATATTCGTGCAGATGTTTGTTAAGACTGAACCTGTATTACAAGCTACCTACGTACCATTTAAAGGGATCAAGTCTGACGTAGTTCAAAGAAATGGGTTGATTCGTATAATAGAATAGCTCGTAGGTGGTTCACCTTTTTTTTCGTCCCCACTATGCCCTTTTGTTGTTGTATTTATAGGTTTTTAAACCACTGTTCATGAGCTGACATATGAGCCAGCAATGGGCTGCCACTTGTCACATATTTAATGGTCCATTAAATATTTGTGCTAAAACATACCAGTTTGGGCCCTCACTTATGGGCCTGAAGAACAGCATTGGGCTCGTATTCAACAGTATCTTTACCTCGTATGGTATCATTAACTCGTATATCTCATATGGGGTTACTTAAATTCTCTCTAGTATTGACGTGATAGGCCCAATTGGCAAAACACATCGTATACGAGTATAATCCTTATCAATAAGTCCCCCAGATCATAATCTTAATTGCATTGGCATGGACTCGTTTATTATTATGATCTTGAATACATTTCCTCGTATAGTCCTCTGGCGCGTCATGTGTGTATGACCACGCGCGTCTGTAAACACGCGTCTTTGTTAGCGCTTTATTTGCCCGCATTAACTTCGAGGAATATGCAGAGACGTTCATCCGTGCCGTTGATTTTGATTCTTGATTCTTCATCATTACCGTCCATTTTTCCGCCCATTGCGTGTATATATATATCTCCCTAACCCTAATTTCCACCATTTGATTTGTGCGTCCTTTAGAGAGAGAATTTTATCATTACGAGCTTGTCGCTTCCGAAGTCTCTCAAGTCATCCTTGTTTATCCATCTTCGATCCTCTTCAATTAGGTATCTCTCTTGTCCCTAATTTTTTCTTCTTCTTTTCCTTCGAGTCGACCTCATTAGTCAGTTTATTTCGTCACTATGTCCGAAAATTCTATATCGGGTTCAGGTCTAGGTCTGCCAAACCTAGAGGGCTTAGAAATCCCGGATCTTAACGAGTGTTCTACCTCGTTAGGGCCCCTCGGTCCGATGATAAACGAATTTACCGAATCTTCTCCTAACCAACACCGGCCCCCCACTAACCTATCAAACCATCCAATGTAAAGACGGTTTTCGGTGCTGGTTATCCAGTTACAGAAGCGACCCCATAGGCTTTCGCTTTCGCGTCTCTCTAAAATTGCAGTCATGGTAAAATCTTGGTTTATTTAATCATCAGGGACTCCCAAGCACACGAAATTTCTATACTATAAATAGAAAATGGAAGGCTTGTTATTCAACAGTATAACATGACTTATATGTTCGTGTCAACCAATGCCACTAACTATCTATTCGCTATTCGATTTTTTTGTAAATAAATGAAGTGGATTATAAAAAGAAAATATATAGTTCTATACATCTGATTTCGATATGACAGTGGGTTGCCCGGGATTCGAACCCGGAACTAGTCGGATGGAGTAGATAATTTCTTTGTTATGTTAGTTAAATAAAGAAAAACCCCTCCCCAAGCCGTGCTTGCATTTTTCATTGCACACGGCTTTCCCTATGTATACATCGTTTACTTTCTTAGAAAAACTTTTAAAAGTTGAATACTCAGTCGATTTAACCCTAAATTACATACTACATCAACATTTCAGAATAGTGGGACTACGACCTCAACATGTCACATCTGATTCAGGACATCGGTCAGGTCGTCTCCGAAGGAGACAATCCAAAGCGCAATGTTCTTCCTGCCGATGTCGATTCCTGGGTTAATCGTCCTTCGACGATCACCGAAGGTATGTTAGATTCCCTTAAGCGTCAGTATTACATTCCTGACGAGTTCTTCCTTCTATCCCCCCACGAGGAAGAGCGTATGCATAGGCCACCTTGTGGGTATAGTACCTTTTTTGCAGCCCATCTTGCTTGTGGAGTACGTTTCCCTTTGCATCCCGTAATTCGCATGATACTCCATCGTCTAGGGTTGTGCCCAACCCAGTTACTTCCCAACTCGTATCGTCACCTGAATAGCTTTATTATTCTTATGCGAGCTTGGAGAGTAGACCCTAATTTTGAAAACTTTTATCATATGTTCCGAGTCTGTAAGTCAGGTTTAGGGGATAGGGGTTTCTTTTACATATCCCCTCGTAATAAGAGGATGCGTGTCCTAAATTATTCTCCTTCTTCGCACGGAGTGTGGAAGGATAAGTATTTTTTTGTCGGTCAACCCAATCTGGCCAGTTGGAACCTTCCTCGTATATGGAAGTTAGATCTTCCTCGTCTTGAGGATGTTGGCGGTCCAACATGGGGTCCCCATTTTATCGACCAGCACTTCAAATGGCTATACGATCCGAAGATCCTTTTTAGGGAAGCTGTACTAGTCCGATGTGGGATTAGTCAGGCCCCTATCCCGTACGAGAAAGTTGGTAAGCTCTTTCTCGTATTGTCTTCTCGTATCTCCTCGTCTTCATTGTCGTTTTGTTAGTTCGTTTATTTGCTTTATTAATAATAATTGTTAACATCGTATATTACTTGAGTTCGTGTGGAATCTGACTACAATTCCCTTCTATTAGGAATGGCCGAAGAACAAGCTCGTTTAGCGAAACTCTTATCAAAGAAGACGAGAAGAAATGCTTCATCACGTGGAGCTACTGTGACTGGGACATCTTCTTGTACAGCTCGTCCTTCTCAAGGACGAAGGGGTCCCGTTGCCCCCGCATCAGTCCCTATTTCTCAGGCTGGGCTGTCATCTTCTGCCAGGGCGGTTCCTAACCCTGCCCCTCTGCAACAGTTTGATCGTAGCTTGGAAGGGTCTAGGCCACAAGATGTTTCTACTGTCCATCTCTCTGAAGAGTCAGGGAAACAAGAGGGTGCATTGCGTCAACGTCGTAAGAGACACAGGCATGGTCTGACTAATCGTGGGGATGTGCAAACCCGTGATGGGGAGTCATCTCATTCTCCCATTGCCAGCCTCGATATCGTGCATCAGTACGAGGCATATTCCTTGCGGGATCGAATGCAACAGCAAGGGGAAGACTGGCGCCCAGAACTCCAACCTGATCAGCCTGCTCTTGTACCTGACTGGCGGATCTACCCCTCGAGCTCTATACTTGGTACGAGCAGGGTAAAGGTAGCCGCTGAGATGGCTCGGAGCGTCATGCTTCCTGGTGACAAGGCTCAATTCGTCACGATGCCGCACACCCAGGTTGAAGATTCGATCCACAAGTGTTTGGCCGAGGTGAATCTTTAACTTATCCCCAAGTAAATCATGAATTCTATCACATCGCTGTGTTTCTTAATATTTATTTGCTTTTGCAGGCCTCGTTATTGGATAACTCTCTTTCCCTCAACCACTCCTTTACGAGGCACGAAAATTCTGAAATGAAGAGATCCTACGAGGAGTATCGTAGTCGTCTTGACGGTGCCTCGGCTGAGATTGAAGGCGCTCGCAAACTACGGGCCGAGGCAGAGAGTGTGATTCAAGAGATGTCTAACTTAAAGTTAGCTTATAACGATTTGAAGCTGAACTCCCAGGAGAAGGGTAAAGAGATCGAGTCTATGAAGGAGAAACTCACAGCCTCGAAGAGAGCTCTCGAGGGTACCAAGGAAGAGCTAGAGAGGGTCAAGGCTGAGGCTGCTAAAAATTACGAAACTGGCCTAGCGGATGGCCGAGATGTCTTTGTTAACTCGTTGGAGTACAAGAAGACTATGGACGAGGTCAGGTTAAATGGAGCTCGTGATTTCAGGCATTCAACTGCTTTTCGAATGCTTAGCCTGGAGCCTGCTGCGGATTATTTATTCGACGGCTTCTGCAAAGCCGTCGACTATATGGTAAAAGAAGGCCTCGTTGTCCATGACTTCGATCCAGTTGACTTCGAGAAATTTGCTTCTGAACCCTTGCTTCGTCTATCGAGTGCCACCTCGTCGATTGAGTATCAGAACTTCCCCGAGTTTCAGCCTTTGGGGCCTATTGACTCCGACGAGGAAGAAGAAGAATCTGCTTCTGCTGCAGGCAACGATGTGTCTGCCTCTGCTCCCAGAACTGCCGAGAATTAGTTCATATTTTCTTTTTGTTGTTTTGTTGTTGTTTTTGTTTGTTTTTTTTATTTAGATGCTCGTTTTGTATCCGGAGACATGGTTTATTCGATTGTTGGATTTGTCCCAAGTAATATGAAGTGTTTATCTGCGTAATTTATTTGACTTGTATGTTGTTATGTTTCATTATGAATATGAGCCAAAACATTTAACACTTATACGAAATCACTTCCAAAAGTCTCTGCCCACCATATTAACAAGCATATTTACACGAAGTATTGGGAAATACCCAACAACTTTCTAACTTTTAACAAAATACTTGTATAGATATATTTTTAATATATCTACGTATAATATTTACGAAGGTTTTGTATGTTCCAAGGACGAGGCAAGTCTTTGCCTTTTAAATCTTGTAATCTGTAAGTTCCTGCTCTGTTCACTTCTACGACCTTATAAGGTCCTTCCCACAGACGGCGCCAAAATGATCTAGTCAAATATTCGTGCAGATGTTTGTTAAGACTGAACCTGTATTACAAACTGCCTACGTACCACTTAAAGGGATCAAGTCTGACGTAGTTCAAAGAAATGGGTTGATTCGTATAATAGAATAGCTCGTAGGTGGTTCACCTTTTTTTCGTCCCCACTATGCCCTTTTGTTGTTGTATTTATAGGTTTTTAAACCACTGTTCATGAGCTGACATATGAGCCAGCAATGGGCTGCCACTTGTCACATATTTAATGGTCCATTAAATATCTATGCTAAAACATACCAGTTTGGGCCCTCACTTATGGGCCTGAAGAACAGCATTGGGCTCGTATTCAACAGTATCTTTACCTCGTATGGTATCATTAACTCGTATATCTCATATGGGGTTACTTAAATTCTCTCTAGTATTGACGTGATAGGCCCAATTGGCAAAACACATCGTATACGAGTATAATCCTTATCATATATATATAGTTCACACTTCAGAATAGTGTATTAACAAGTGTTAGCAAACACTGTTTAGTGTTTATTGTGTTACACAAACTTCGAACGAATCACGCAAACTGCTACAAAGAGATTTAGAAACAGGAATATCCGAGGTGAGTAGAACTCTCTCCTTAACACGAAATTGCCCCGCTTCTGGTGGTACGGGTGATGCAAACGTGTCCCAAGATACAACGGAACAACTCTTTCATAGGATCACTCCAAACCAAAGAGCAACTTCGAACTTTACTTGCTACCTTAAGCTCTCAAGAGATGAAGAGAAGATGTGTTTTGTTGTGTGTCTTTCCATTCTGCAGGATACCCCTTTATATAGGTACATAAATTAGACAATTGATTTAATACAATTAACAATTGTCATGAATTCCTTCTGTAACAACAAGGAGTTACCTGTAACAGCTGAGAGTTACAAGTTGTTATAGAAAAGTTCAAAGACTAGGTTTAAAGAGAGAAAAAAAACGTGGCCTTTGTTTTTTTTCTTTCTGTGATGTATTTCATCCATCTCATATTTCTGCTGCTGGAATGTATATGGGCTCAAAATCAATTGACCCAACTAAAGAAAAAATTAAACAAACTAAATGGGTAGTCATTTGCCCAAATTTAATTAATTAAATTTGGCCCAAAAAGATAATATTTTGACCACAAACCCACAAGCCACAAACCACAAGCCCCAAGCCCACTCCCACGACCCACGGACCCGGACTCGGTCCGGGCGGGCGGGCGGGCGGCGCGTGTGTGTGTGTGCGTGCGAGACGAGCACCACGGACCGTAGCTACGTCTTCCTTCCGGTCAAAATTATTGTAGACCCAAGGGCCCAAACCCATATGCCAACTCTAGGCTATATACATACACTTAGTTTGTTTTATTTCTCCTATGTGGGATAAGCCAAGATTCAAACCCCTCACTTCAACAATTAATTTCTCATTCGTTATAACTCCGAATCGAGAAATTCAAAAGGCTAAACTCATCTACCCCCGGAGTAGAATAAGGATATGTCAAAATATTCCATATCCTGGATACGAATATGGTTCGGATTTATTTAGCAAAATGACACCACATTTTGCCCCCACATTAACCAAACTGTCCAACAATCCCCCACACGAATGGAAATTATGCAACGTATGAACATTGAGAGCTCAATAGAAAAATTATTACATCAGATAAGGTAGTTTTTGGCCTTGAACCTTTCTTAGTGTAATGTCATCGGACTCACTAGGCTCCCCAGTGAACATGTTGTCTTGAACTAGTCAGCCGTTCGTGCAAGCCCAGACAATGACATACACATAATAATTTTCAGTTCTCACTGTTGGATCCATTTTGGCCCTGGCATCCCTTCTTGGATTCATAAGTGTTTACTCATGCCAGAGTTGAGGCGGCCTACACGTCACACTTACATAGGTGACTTCCTATTAAGAGTAGTCTGCTCCACCCCACTTCATATAGACAGTATAGGAAACATTAAAAGCGTAGCTTAACCTTTGCTACAACTTTATAGAACACACTTCTTTATCCTAGGCAATGGGTTACAGTTCAAACTCTTAAGTGCTTCCCAGAACTTGCACAACTAAGTTGTCCCTTTGAACCATGATCTTGGGATCTCCAGTCAACATGTAGGGTTCCCGCTGTGTTCGTTCTTTACTTGTAGACTTTTAACCCCATTCCTCTAGATAGACAGTCTATTTGATCTCTAGGTAATCCTTTCATCAAAGGATCCGCTATATTCTCCTTTGATTTTATATAATCAATGGAAATAATCCCGTTAGAGATCAACTGCTTAATGGTATTATGTCTACGACGGATATATCTAGACTTACCATTATACATGCTATTTAGCGCCCTAGCAATTGCCGACTGACAGTCACAATGAATTAAGATAGGACCTACTGGCTTTTCCCAACATAGAACATCTTCTAAGAAATGTCTTAGCCATTCAGACTGTTCACCAGCTTTTCCTAAAGCTATGAATTTAGACTCCATAGTTGATCTGGCTATACACGTTTGTTTAGAGGATTTCCAGGACACTGCTTCTCCACCAATGGTAAATATATACCCGCTTGTGGATTTGGAGTCATTGGTGTCTGAGATCCAGTTAGCATCGCTGTATTCTTCAATCACAGCCGGATATTTTGAGTAGGGTAATCCAAAGTCTTTCGTGTACTTTAGGTACTTAAGAACCCTGGTTAAAGCTTTCCAGTGTTCTTCACTAGGATTACTGGTGAATCTACTCAACTTGTTCACCGAATATGCGATGTCCGGATGGGTACAGTTTGTTATATACATCAAACTCCCAATGACCCTCGCATATTCTATTTGTAATACGGGTACACCAGTGTGATTGCGCAGATGAACTGACAAATCCACAGGTGTTTTTACTAGTGCACTTCCTTAGGAAGAAATCTTTCCAAGACAGCCTCCCGTAATGTGATTGTGATAATACAAGTCCATCAGACTTTCTAGAAATTTTAATCCCCAATATCACATTAGCTAAACCCATATCCTTCATGTCGAAATTTGTTTTCAACATTCTTTTAGTATTCATGATCACCTCATGATTACTACCAGTGATGAGCAAGTCATCGACGTATAGACATACTACGACGTATGAGTTTTGTGTCTGTTTGATATAAACACACTTGTCACACTCGTTAATCTTGAAACCATTTGACAACATCGTGCTGTCAAATTTTTCATGCCACTGTTTTGGCGCTTGTTTAAGCCCATACAGTGACTTCACTAGTTTGCACACTTTGTTCTCATGTCCAGAAGCAACATACCCTTCGGGTTGTTCCATATAGATTTCTTCATCTAATTCTCCGTTCAGGAACGCAGTCTTAACGTCCATTTGATGTATCTCAAGGTTATGCAAAGCTGCAATTGCGATGAATACTCTTATGGATGTTATTCTCGTTACCGGAGAATAAGTATCAAAGAAATCAAGGCCCTTCGTCTGTCGGTATCCTTTGACTACCAGACGGGCCTTATATTTATCAATAGATCCATTAGTTTTATACTTTTTCTTTAGTATCCATTTGCAGCCTAAAGACTTACTTCCAACAGGAAGATCAACCAACTCCCAGGTATGGTTGTGCATTATTGACTGAATTTCACTATTGATAGCCTCTTTCCAGTATTGAGCGTCTGGACTCGCTAAAGCTTCTTTAATTGTTCTTGGTTCATCTTCTAATGTATAAGATACAAAATCAGGACCGAACATTTTAGGAACTTTTATTCTTGTGCTGCGTCTTAGTGTTTCGTCTCCGGGATTGGAACCACTTGTAGACGCTTCATGCATATTTTTAAGAGGATTTTTATCACTTTCCCCTTTCTTGGGAAATATGTCCTCAAAAAATGAAGCATTCCTAGATTCCATGATCGTACCCTCATGGATATCAGAGATTTCTGACTTATGTACCAGAAACCGATAGGAGCTACTGTTAAGTGCATATCCGATGAAAATACAATCAACAGTTTTAGGCCCTACTTTATTTGTTTGGGTTTGGGTACTTCTACCTTAGCCAAACGCCCCCACACTTTCAAGTGTTTGTATGAAGGCGCATACCCTTTCCATAATTCATACGGAGTCTCACTCCTACGTTTATGTGGAATCTTGTTAAGAATATAACAAGATGTGAGTATAGTCTCCCCCCCACAAATTCTGAGATAAACCAGAATTTAGCAACATCGCATTCATCATCTCTTTTAAAGTGCGATTCTTGCGTTCTGCAATGCCGTTAGACTTAGGTGAGTATGGTGTCGTAGTTTGATGAATAATTCCAGAGTTTGTACAAAATTCATCAAAAGGTGCGCCATATTCTCCACCTCTATCACTTCGGATAACCTTTACCCGCTTACCAAGTTGATTTTCAACTTCGGTTTTGTAATGTGTAAAAGCCTCAAGTGCTTCGTCTTTACTTCTTAGTAAATACACTTAACAATATCTTGTGCAATTATCAATAAAAGTAATAAAATACTTTTTCCACCTCTAGTTTGCACAAACTTCAAATCACATATATCATGTGAATAAGTTCTAGAGGTGCGGTACACCTTTCCACTGAAGGAAACGGTGGTTTGACTAGCTTCGCTTCTTCACAAATCTCACATTTGTGTTTATTCTCATCTTTAAAAGTTGGCAATAGGTTTAATGAACTAATCTTCTAATGGTATCATAAATTAGAATACTCAATCAAGTAAGCAGAAGACTTAGTTTTATTCATAACATTTTCAGTTACAGAGCGTAGTACATTCATTACATTAATCTTGAAAAGGCCATTCTCTATATAGCCTTTTCCTACATAACTCACGATTTGTAAGAGAAAATCTGTTAGCCTCAAAGACTAACTTAAACCCATGCTTCACTAGAGCCGATCCCGAGATCAAGTTCTTGCGTATGTCTGGAACATGCAAAACTTCTGTCAGAGTGAGCTCTTTTCCCGATGCCATCTTTAGAACCACTTTTCCTTTTCCTTGAACAAGAGAAGTAGTTGGGTTGCCCATAAAGAGCTTCCGTCCTTCAACAGGAGTGTAAGATGAGAACGCCTCCCTATCAGAACAGTTTTGACGAGTAGCCCCTGTATCGATAAAAAATTCCGTTGGGTTATCCACCAGATTTGCCTCGAACACAACCGCTGTCAGGTCAAGTTCAGACAAGTCAAATGGAACCATCTTGTCAGACAGGTCATCGATCATTTGGTTGATACCCTGCATGTCATCAACCGCCAAGTGGGCTTGATTCTGTGGCTGTTTCCCTCGATTTTGGCCAAAACCTTGCCTTTGAGAGTTATTTTTCTTGGGCTCTATAGCCCAATATGCGATCATTTGGTTGATACCCTGTACGCCCACAGTTATGGCATTTGTCATTGGGCTTTACCAGCCCATTCCCAGCTTGCTTTTTTTGGGAAGTGTTCCGGTTGGCCTTAAACTTCCTTTTCCGGCCATCCGGAGCCTCAGCCACATGTGTCATGGCTTTCATAGGAGCCTTCTTGTCTGTAGCCCTGTTATCTTCCTCAATCCTTAGTCGGACAATCAAGTCTTCGAGACTCACCTTCTTTCGTTTGTGTCTAAGATAGTTCTTAAAGTCGGACCATGATGGAGGTAACTTCTCAATCATGGCCGTTGTTTGGAACTTGTCACTCAAGATCATGCCCTCTGCATGAACCTCGTGAATGATGATCTGAAACTCTTGAGCCTGGCTCATCACCGATTTGGAGTCCACCATCTTGTACTCTAAAAACTTTGCGACGACGAACTTTTTCAGTCTAGCGTCCTCAGTTCTATATTTTTTCTCTAAAGCCTCCCAGAGACTTTTAGCCGTATTCTGCGCCAAATACACACTATACAGTGAGTCGTCTAACCCACTGAGCAAGTAGTTTCGGCACAGAAAGTCACAATGATGCCAAGCATCATATTCTCTCCTCCTGTTGGTATCCACCACATCTTCTTCCGAGGTGGACGAAGGATTCTACCGCAAAAATCTCGCCAGATTCAGTGTGGTGAGATAAAAAAGCATTTTCTGACTTCACCTCTTATAATTAGCCTCGCTGAATTTAGGTGGCTTGTCTACCGGAGCTGGAACGGGAACTACTGGAGCATACGATGTATTTGTACCGGCGACAGGACCCGAACCTAGTCCGGACCCCGACCAGTTATGAAACACCCACCGTTTCCTCCAAACCCAGAACCGAACCCGAAACCAAAACTGAAGCCAACTCCGGCACCAAGTCCTAGACTTGGTCCAGACGTTCCTCCAAAACCAGAACCTGAAGCTCCAGCAAAACCACTTATACCGAGTCCTAGACCCGGACCAATATTTCCACTAGAGCCAGAACCGAGTCCTAGACCCGATCCGGAACCAAAGTTAAAACTGAAGCTACCACCGGGACCAAGATCGAAGTCAAGAGTAGCAGCAGCATTGCGAGCAGCATCATCACCGGAGTTCGCTATAATTCTGAATCAAAGGTTGGAAACGAAGAAAGACTTTCGTGTTACGTTTGTTACACAAACTTCGAACGAATCACGCAAACTGCTACAAAGAGATTTAGAAACAGGAATATCCGAGGCGAGTCGAACTCTCTCCTTAACACGAAATTGCCCCGCTTGTGGTGGTATGGGTAATGCAAACGTGTCCCAAGATACAACGGAACAGCTCTTTCGTAGGACCACTCCAAACCAAAGAGCAACTTCGAACTTTACTTGTTGCCTTAAGCTCTCAAGAGATGAAGAGAAGATGTGTTTTGTTGTGTGTCTTTCCATTCTGCAGGAGACACTTTTATATAGGTGCAGAAATCAGACAATTGATTTAATACAATTAACCATTGTCATGAATTCCTTCTATAACAGCAAGGAGTTACCTGTAACAGCTGAGAGTTACAAGCTGTTACATAAAAGTTCAAAGACCAGGTTTAAAGAGAGTAAAAAACGTGGCCTTTGTTTTTTTTCTTCTTTCTGTTATGTATTTCATCCATCTCATATTTCTGCTGCTGGAATCTATATGGGTTCAAAACCAATTGACCCAACTAAAAAAAAAATTAAACAAACTAAATGGGTAGTCATTTGCCCAAATTTAATTAAATAAATTTGGCCCAAAAAGATAATATTTTAACCACAAACCCACAAGCTACAAACCACAAGCCCCACGGATCCGGACCCGGACCAAGACCCAGACCCGGTCCGGGCGGGCGGCGCGCGTGTGTATGTGTGCGCGAGACGAGCCAAACGGATCATAGCTACGTCTTCCCTCCGGTCAAAATTATTCTAGACCCAAGGGCCCAAACCCATATGCCAACTCTAGGCTATGTACATACACTTAGTTTGTTTTATTTCTTCTATGTGGGATAAGCCAAATTCAAACCCCTCACTTCAACCATTAATTTCTCATTCGTTATAACTTCGAATCGAGAAATTCGAAAGGCTAAACTCATCTACTCCCGGAGTAGAATAAGGATATGTCAAAATATTTCGTATCCCAGATACGAATATGGTTCGAATTTATTTAGCAAAATAACACCACATTTTGCCCCCACATTAAACAAACTGTCCAACATATTGTATGGTTTCTATTCCGAGTTTAACAAACTAAAACTATTTTTAACTACAAAAATATTATAATCAGTTTTTACAAACTCATTTACCAACTTAAAGATTAGCGAAATTACTCACAAGCCCCCCAACTTATGTGTCCCCTTCCTTCACTTATTGAAAATTATTAATATACCCTTTCAAGGGTTAAGCTGTAAGTTTACTGGGGATAAAATCAAAAGAATGTTAAATATATTGGGGTATAATTATAAGATATCCTTAATATGAGGGGATATATTGATAAGATTTTGATAATTACACAATAACACAAGTGTTGTCTGTAGTTATTTTACCCCTAAAGATTATAGATTATTATCACCTAATTTACGAGAACTAAAATCATAATTAGGTTTCATACACTTCCAAGTAAATTATTTCAGTCCATAAGTTGATAATCGCATGTGATGTGATGCACATGATACATGATACGACATAATACAAATATGTGACGGATTTTTAAAATTATTAAGACAAGACTGCAACACCACTCTCAAACACACACACATATTAATTTAAAATAAAATATGTAAATTTGACCTTTTCTTTCAATTTCATTATATTCTATCACCGAATAAATAATGAGAATAGTTATTAATTATAAAATTTATATTTTATTTACAAAGTTCTACATGTCTAAAAAAGATAAATTTATAATCAACAATAAATCAATAACAGATATAAGATAGAACATAATCATAAACAAAATGTAAGACATATTATTAATTGAATACATAATGAAATTAATAAAACAAATACTTCATCATTTGAAACCATTAAAATAAGTGAAAAAATAACCAAATTTATATAAATTACATATAAGTATTATTTTCTTTAGCTAAGAATTATACCAAGAATTGTAATATTTTTATTAATTAGTTTGAATCCATATTTCTTAATTTCTCATAAAAATCGCCCGCATACAAACATGTATTCTAGGAGCATTCTGACACAGTGCCCAAATTTTATATTATATTTTATTTAAGATCACATATTTTTTATGCCGGACACAGTGTTAGCTTGAAGAGTATCATGATATGGCGTATCACGTATGGTATGGCGTATATCATACATGGTATATAATGATTTTTCTTTAAATTGAAATTTCATATTTAATAGATAATCAATTATTTGAAGGGTTTGGAACTTGGAACACCAAAAGTCACTTTACAATAATTAGCCCGCCAGTGTGAAATTTTCAGCCCCAATTGGTTGGCAAGTCTTTCTCAAAAAAATTGTTTCAGAATAAAAAATCTCATAAAAGAACTTCTCTTAAAAAAACTTTCAAAATTAAAGATTATTTCGAAAAAAAATTTATAGAAAAAGAGAAAAAATAAATTTTACTATTCATGATTTAACAGTTACCATTACAAATAAAAATAAAGTTTTTTGGCTATATTTTTTTACTCTAAAAATTAAATTAATTACATATTCTAATGCAAAATGACGAGACATTTAAAATAAGATCCATTGTGAATATTTTTTTGTGTCTAAATTGGTGAGTTTTACTAAACATTGTTAATAAAAATTATATATAAATATCAATTCAAACTAATTTCTCACAACGAAAAACATATCACATCAACCATAATCATTATATATTTTCTTCAAAAACCTCATCCAAACTCTCTTCTCAAACCACATTTCTTATCCTTAAAATTATTATTCTCTTTTTTATTATGAAAAAAATTCTTTGAGATGGATATACCATCCAATTGGACCCTTCCTTTTCCATTTTCATAAATAAACTAATCCTAGCAAATGGCATCAGCTTTGATTAGAGACCTAAAAGGTATGTGATATCAAAGTATGTAAAAAGGTATCAAGCTTCAACTTTCCAACTTCAGTCAAAACTCATTCATATAGTGGATCCATGGAAATATTGCATTTTTGATACATGAATGTGGCCTGCACGTTTATTTAGTACACTAATATGGGGGGTGGCAATTTGAGTACATTAATGCGGGGTAGGTCCGGCAATTTGAGTACAAATTTCGCCGGAATATTCGATTTCAGCCGGAAAATGACATGTGCCGGTCACGTGCGTTCAAATTTGGGGATTTTGATCAATTTTGACCAAAATGTTGACGTGGCCTATTATTGGAGGGAAATTGATTTTGATTCTTTACAATTTTGACTATTATAAATATAGTATTTGATTTTACCAAATTGCCCTAAGCCCTATTTTAATTGATTTCATCTTCTTCAACCTTATCTCCATAACCATTGCCAACACCATAGCTGTAATTTCTTAAAAAAATACATTTACTTAATTAAAAAAATCATTTGATGTAATAAAAGAAGATACATTTGCTGTAATTACATTTGAAGAAATCAAATGAAAATTTATTCAAAACCCTAAATTACATAGCTGTAATTACATTTCCTAAACCCTAAATTTTATTCAAAACTATCTGTTTACTGTTCGTGGAGGTGGTGTTTAAGGTGTGACGGCGACGGGGATGGTGGTAACGGCGACGAGGTGGTGGCAGTGGTGTTGGTGGTGTGACGGCGACGATGGTGGTGGAGGTGGTGTCTGTGGTGTGACGGCGACGGGGTGGTGGTGATGGCGACGGGGATGGTGGTGACGGCTGCGGGTAACAGAGTGGTGATAGCAGCGGCGGGCTGATCTTGGACGCAAGGGGGAGAAGAGTTCGATGGTGATGGCAGTTGGAGTAGACGTCGCCGGTGGTGGGCTGTTGGTTGGTGAAGGGGCCGGTGATAGGTGGTGGTGGTGATGGAGAATTGGAGCTTGGGGAAGAAGACAACCAAAAATAAAAATCCCCAAATTAAAGGGCAAATTTCCCAAAATTAAAAGTCAAAATCCCCAAATTAATTGGATAATTTCGGTCAAAATCAATAAAAATTCAATTTCAATCAAAATTACAAAAATGTAGTCGAAATCCCCAAATTAAAGGTCAAAATCCCCAATTTTAGTCAAAATTAATCAATTTTCCGGTAAAAATCGAATATTCCGACGAAAATCGAATATTCCGGTGAAATTTGTACTCAAATTGCCAGACCTACCCCGCATTAGTGTACTCAAATTGCCACCCCCCATATTAGTGTATTAAATAAACGTGCAGGCCACATTGATGTACCAAAAATGCAATATTCCCGTGGATCCATTTAGGGGTGGGCATTCGGTTCGGGTTGCCGGGTTCGTGTAGTTCGGGTTCGAGTAGTGAGTTTCACTACCCGAACCCGAACCAATTGGTTCGGGTTTTAATCGGGTCAGGTTCGGGTTTTTGACAGTTTTTTTCTTCTTTTTTTTTTGGAAATTGCACCAATTTTCACATATATTGCTTCCTGAAATATTAATTAAAGTCAATTGAAAAACAAGAGTAGAGGTTGTTGTAACGAACCTGAAATACGTAAAGTGAGTAAGTAAAAATGTTCCAAAAATTTCAACAAGAGACTAGTTCTCTTCCAATCATAATCAATCGGGGCACCATAAAATGGTTTCTTTGCAAGATCCGTTGCATAAGCAACATCCGCATCCTCGTAGTCATCGAATGCTCTCCGAAGGCATAAAGCAGAGTCCAACATCAAGTAGGTGGAATTCCACCTAGTAGATACATCAAGAGATAACAACTTTTTTGTGTTCACTTGTGCAATTTCAGTACATTCTTTAAATTTCTTGTACCTAGCCGGAGAATTTTTAATGTACCTAATGGCCCCCCTAACAGGTGAGATGGCCTCATGTTCATCTTTTCCCTTTAACGCATCTTGAACTATAAGATTAATAATATGTGCAACACACCTCATGTGCACTTATTTTCCATCAAAAATATTGTAGCCCCAATTTTCAAATTTCTTTTTTAAATACACAATCGCCCCATCATTTGCAAATGCATTATCAACAGTGACAGTAAAAACCTTCTCAATACCCTAATCAAGTAAATATTTTTTGACACCTCTACCTATATCTTCACTCTTGTGACCGGTAATTGGACAAAAATTCAAGATTCTTTTATGTAAGATCCAACTATCATCAATAAAATGTACCGTGAGACACATATAGTTCACTTGTTGAATCGATGTCCATGTGTCTGTGGTTATGCAAACCCTTTGAGTATTCCCTTTAATAAGAGCTTTGAGATTTTCATTTTCCTTTGCATAGATATTATAAATATCTCTAGTCACTGTTCTACGTGAAGGAATCACAAAATTAGGACAAACCGTAGCCATTAAACGCTTAAAACTGAGGCACTCAACTGTGCTAAAACGAAGCTCATCTAGAATCAACATCTCTGACATTGACTGAGCAACTATTTGTTGATTAAATAACCATGTAAGAAGTGTGCTTGTTTTATCACCTTTGTTGCAAAAGCTAATTGACTTTGATTTTTATCAATTTCAGAATTACGAGGCCTCTCTTTACAACAGGTATAGTGATTTTGTGGCGGCGTAGTACCTTGGGCTTTCGGATCGGCTTTAAGTTCCCTTTTACAATATTTGCACCTAGTTTTTTGAATCTTATCAATCTTACAATAATATATGTGACAGTGATCCCAAACTTTCGACCTCGGCTGTATTATTCATATTTTAGAAGACGGTGCAATATTTTCTTCAACATCCTCTCCCTCACCTTCCATATTGTTCTCATCCGCATTCATATTTAAATTGTGACTACTAACCTCTGGATGTGCGCCCATGTTTTGGCGTTCAGCAGAACGAGAAGGTTGACCTCCAAAATCACAATGATATTGCGATTGTAAATCCGACATCTACAAAAGATAGAAAGAAAAGATTACTACACTAGAAAAAATAGAAGAACTTTTCTTAATCATGTTTTTAGTATCATATTAACAAATAATAAAGGACAAACTACATCTAATTACATTGGTAGAACTCAGAAGAACCTCTGCTGCCTAAAATTTGGAATCAGCAACTATTAGGTAAACAAACTCAATGCCTTTATATATATGTATTTAAACATAATGGGTTTCTACTTATTCGATCAAAATCTAATCTTAACAAGTGTATTAAGGCAACAATCCCAACATTAATATTTTGAAATGTGCATTATCCTTTCTCACCAAGAGGAAAGCATGTCTAAAATTTTATACCCATCAATCATCATCATAAAAGCCGCTAAGATTATATTTTGATTGACAACTCCAACTTCCAAATAAAGAAAAAATGAAAGGTGAGACTGAAAAATCAGAAAAAGAAAAGCGAAAGCAAAAGAGGAGAAAGTCGAACCTGAATCGGAAAAATCGAACCTGAATTGGAGAGAATCGAACCAAAAGAGGAGAAAATCGAACAAAATAGGAGAAAGGGTTAGGGTTGCCTTGTAAATTGTAAGGAACAGACGGGGGAAAAAGGATTTTGTTTTGTTTTCTCATATTTAAGTCATTAGGTTAGATGTATTTTGGGTGTTCGGGTATTACGGGTACCCGAACTACCCAAACACCCAAAAATAATTACCCGAACTTAAACCCGAATACTTGTATTCGGGTTCGAGTTATTCCGAATCCGATGTATAATCCGACTAATCCAACCCGAACGACCCAAACCCAATCGGGTCGGGTCGGTACCCGAACTACCCAAACCGAATGCCCACTCCTAGATCCATTTAAGATCCATCATATACACGACTAATGATGATTATTCTGAAACCTCAAATTCTGAAATGCTTGATCCAAGATTAAGTTGTAAAGTCCTCACATTAACTTAATATTTAGGAAAGATGAAAGAAACAAAGTCAACTTCAATGTTCAAATCAATATTTTAAAATGAAGAATCAGAGGATCAGAAATAGAGATTCGTACTCCTTTTTATTTAATTAAATATAAACTGTCACCATTTTTTGTGTTTTAATTTTAAAATTACAAATTTATTGTGTACAATGACCATCACTAATGCACCGGATCATACCAGCACTAATGCACCGGATCCCATCAGAACTCCGAAGTTAAGCGTGCTTGGGCGAGAGTAGTACTAGGATGGGTGACCCCCTGGGAAGTCCTCGAAAAAGGCCGGCAACGGTATCTGCTGATCCACGCTCTTCAAAGAAAGGAGGCTCTACTTCTCGCTCAGAGGCTTCATCCTCTGCTGGACCGTATTTCATAGCTCCTCCCCCCGGATTCTACGACACCTCTAATGAACGAAGTGTGACTGAAGCACTTGGACTGTTAGAAGCCCGCTCCTTACATGACTTTGAGGAACTTAAAATAGCCGAGCGCGGTCCAGCCGATTCTGACAAGAGGAAGGTCAGGATGAGTCCTCGTATTTACGAGGACAGCAGTGTCTTGTTGGATAAAACGGAAGATACCGCTATGGAGCTATACATTCATAACATGCTCCCACGCGATAGGGCTATCTTGCTGAAACATGCCCATCCTTGGGTTGAGAAACACGGGGCTTGGTTGAATAATCAGGTGAGTTCCCTATTTTACCCGTGGTTAATAAGAGTTAAACTTTATTATACTTACTTCTGTTACTGTGTCGTAGGTCAATCTATGCATGCACCAATTGTCACTGACCTGCTCCCATTACAAACACGAAGGAGAGGCGTTGGCTAAAAAGTTTGAAGATTATCGGAGCAGCGTAGCCACGAAGTTGGCTGCTGCAGAAGAGGTTCAGAAAAAACTTGAGTTGGACCAAAATAAGTACGAGGCCATGCTGGAAGAAGTGAGAAGAGGGAAGGAAAGGGAGAAGGAAATGAAAGGAAAGATGGCCAAGCTGGAGAGTATGGTGGAGCAGGCTCGTACCAGACACGAGGCTGAAAAAAAAAAGGTGTTTGAGGAGGGAGTGAATGAGGGGATCAAACAATATACTACTTCCCCGCAACTAATGGCTCGTCTGACCAATGTAGCTGTTGAGGCTCGTCGCACTGCCATCAAGGAGTTTCTAAAGTCCGATCAAATGGATAATCTCCTGATCTCAAAGGCGGTGAATGATCAATATGATGGTTTTTATAAAGCCGTAGACTATTTAAAGCAAATTGATGGGTTTAAGTCTACGATTGTGGTTGACGAGTTTGTGGACGAGTATCTGTCCAAGGGTTTGCTTCGCCCCTCCCTCACCGAAGACGATGGAACCGAGCTTATAGATGTTCCGGAATTCCAAACACTGATCGAAGAAGTTGAAAAGGAGCGTAAATCGCAGGCTAGTGCGGGATTTATGCTTCAGTTGGAGGATGTGACTGACAGGAGTGATCGTAACGAGGTTCCTATTACGAACTAGGTATTTGTTACTCTCTTCCTATTTTTTTTTTTTTTGTTATACATAATGTGTGTATTCTATAAAGCGGTGATCAGCATTCACAAATTGAACTATAAATTCGAATCGTAGATAACGATGGAGTCGGTGGAAAGAGATGCCAACCTGATGCCACCCCTACAGAAAAATGAGATTACGACAAGTGAGCTGGATGCTCTTATTGGAGGCGGTAATCCCATCGTCCATGTATCTCCTTCCGTCGTGCATGTGGAAGATGGAAACGAGGGTCAAGACATTGGTCAGGTGGCTGCGCAGGAAGACGCTTAATATTCAAGTAACTGAATTTGATGTGATTTTTATGTTTAGACATTTGTTGAAGTTGGAAGCAGTTGTATTTATTTTGTTGACTTCCTTTTCGTACTCTAAGAATGTACTTTTTGTGCCGATGTTATATCAAAGCATTATTTATAACACTTGTATGGTTTCATTGTTGGTAACATCAAAATCGAACTTGATAGCGAATTCTAAGTCATCCTTTTGCGGGGAGTGAAACCAAATACCTGCCCCACCTCGTTTTGCCATGGAGGATCCATCCACATGCAATAACCAAGGGTCTTGAACCTCTGCTACTATTGCGTTTATGTCAGAGCTCGTATTCTCCACCAAAAAATCTGCCATTATCTGAGCCTTCACTGCTGCCCTTGGTTTATATTCGATACTAAATTCGCCCAATTCAATAGCCCATTTTATCATTCTGCCCGAGGCATCGGGTTTGCCCAAAGTCTGTCTGAGTGGTTGATCAGTTAGTACAACAATATGATGCGAGTGAAAGTATGGTCGTAGTTTACGAGCCGCAGTCACCATAGCTAGACCCCATTTTTCAATCCCCACATAGTTCTGTTCAGCCCCTTGCATGAGTTTACTGACGTAATACACTGGCTTGTGTTCACCTTGCAGGTAGCGCTGATGGCCACCGCTGAAACTGCTAAGTATAGGTATAATGGTTCGTCCGGGACGGGTTTGGTGAGCAACGGAGGTGACATCAAGTAATTTTTGAGGTCCCGAAATGCTTGTTCGCATTCATCAGTCCATTCAAAATTTTTCAAGTGACGCAAAACTTTGAAGAAATGAAGTCCTTTATCTGCGGACTTTGATATGAATCGATTGAGGCTTGACATACGACCTGTTAACTTCTGAACATCTTTAATTGATTGTGGAGATTGCATTTTTAAAATAGCATCGATTTTATCTGGGTTTGCCTCAATACCCCTCTCTGATATTAAATAACCTAAAAATTTTCCACCTCGAACGCCGAAAGTGCATTTGCTGGGATTGAGCTTCATACCATATGCATTCATAATTTTAAATGATCGTTTAAGGTGATCTAAATGGTCTATCTCTTTTTTGCTTTTTACTAGCATGTCATCGATATAAACTTCCATGGTTTGTCCTATTTCATTTTTAAACATCATATTTACGAGCCTTTGGTAGGTTGCCCCGGAATTACGAAGCCCAAATGGCATTACGTTGTAACAATATACCCCCTTAGAGGTAATAAAAGATGTTTTTTCTCGATCTTCTTTAGCCATCATTATTTGATTGAAACCTTGATAGGCATCCATCATACTTAATAGTGCACTTTCAGCAGTGGAATCTACGAGTAAATCAATACGAGGCAAGGGATAAGGGTCACGAGGACAAACTTTGTTTAAATCGGTAAAATCAGTACACATTCTCCATTTGCCATCAGTTTTTGGCACTATGACTACATTGGCTAACCAATCGGTAAAATGAATTTCATTGATATAGCCTACATCTAATAATTTTTTCACTTCTGCATCGATGATTGCATTCTTTTCTATCCCAAAATTACGACGCTTTTGACGAACAGGTTTAGCCTTTGGATCAACATTCAGACGATGCTCAATGATCGAGGGGTCAATTCCTTTGAAATCTGCAGCAGTCTAAGCGAATATATCCCTATTATCTCGCAAGAATTTGACCAGTTTTTCTTCCATTGCCGGGGTCAACTCTGCACCGATCTTCGTAACTTTTGCCGGGTCGTCTTCAAATAGCTCAATAGTTTTACTCTGCATCGGTTTAACAGAAGTGTCAGGTGCCTCCGGCTTGTATTTCCCACGATCTTTCTTCTTCTTCTTTTCCTTCATAGCTTCCCATTCCTCAACAGTGATTTTCCCGATTAAATCTGCAGCCGCTATGTGAACCAAATTTATTTCAGGGATCTCCCTCTTTCGTTTCCTCTCCTCACGCTTAGGCTGCTCCAACGATGTAACATAGAATTGCCTAGCTTCTAACTGATTTCCACGCACCTCGCCAACGCCAGCCTTGGTTCTGAATTTCATTTTCAGGTGTATTGTTGACACTATTGCCTCGAATTTGTTCAACATAGGTCTGCCTACGATCATGTTATATGCAAATGGTGAGTCAACGACAAGGAAAGTGATTCTCATCATTTTTCTTCGAGGATACTGTCCTAAGGAATGGATCCCTTGGGCATTATCTGAGACCCCGTAAATATCATCAACGGGGTATGCACCGGCCGTAAATCTGTCAATTCAAGTTCCATCTTCTGTAGCACCCCCCAAAAAATTATATCAGCTGAACTTCCCGTATCTACCAGTACCTTGTGTACTGCAAAGTTCGCCACATCCATGGTGATTACCATTGGGTCGTTATGTGGAACTAACATCCCCTCCAGATCTTTATCGGTGAAAGTAATGGGTTCTTCTTTCGTTCCCAGGGTTAGAACTAATTCCGACCGTCCCCTACGCGATTCTGAAGATAACTCCCTCAAGTGTTTTTTCCGCGCGCTCGAGGTGTCACCCAACGAGGGACCACCAGAAATTACATATATGTTTCCTCTGTTAGGCAAGTTTGTTCTGTCCATTTCTGCTGAACTTCTGCCTCTGTCGTCTCTATTTCCTTCATTCCTGTCGTTATGACGGTAACGGCTCGGATTGTACGGGTTACCCTGGAGTGGATGTGACCGTCTGTCGGGTGAGCGGCTCCTGGGACGATGGCCGTCTGCTGACCTGTCAACAAAATGACGCAAGTATCCCTCCCTTATCAGACGCTCGATTTCGTCTTTCAACTGATAACAATCGTTTGTGTCATAACCTCGTTCTTGGTGATATTCGCAGTATTTGTGCTGAGTATATCTGTTAAATGTTTTTAGCGGCTTTGGTGGTATTATATTCTCAGCATATCTGGACTGTTGGATGGCCAAGAAAGCTTCTTTTATAGAAGTATTCAACGGCGCGTAATTTTCATATTTCTGAAATCGACGGGGTCGTTCGTGGTCTCTTTTGGGCCCCGACCCCGGTTGTCAGATATCTGTTTCTCCCCTACGACCCCTATATGGGTCGTTTCCTGGGGGCTTCTCATTTTTACTGTTGTGTTTATCCTCCCGATTCCTGTACGAATCGTTAGGGGAATGTACATGTTAAGTCGTATTTTGTGCATATTTTACATGTCCATATTTGGGTTGATTGTTACGATTACTCTCCTTATTTTGTGACTTTAGGTTGATAATTGGATTTATGAAGATTAGAAGGAGAAAGAATCAAAAGATACGAAAATAGGAGAAAAATGAGCAGAAATTGAGTTAGCATAAAAAGAGCAACAGCAGAAGACTTTCCTGAATTAAGCGTGCCCACGCTTAAGTCCCAGAACGCTTCTACCGAGAAACGCGTTTTCTGAAGATTCCTGAAGATCTTTTCGATAAAATTCGGATTTTATGAGATTTCTGTTGCCCGAATTTATGGGATTTATTCCCCTTTTATTTAGGATTTTATTTCCTTATTTCTAGATTTTGCAAGATTTTATTTTGTTAAGTTTGTTAGAGCCCTAATTAGTTTCCTTTTTGGATAAGGACTCTTTTATTATAAGTATGTGGAATTTTATTCCACAAGACACTTTTAATTCTGTTTTTAATTCAAAGCATCGTTTTTTCCCTTTTTTTCTGGAGTGCTCGATTTTTATTTTTTCTGCATACGTTTGATTATGAGCGGCTAAGCTCATACTTCTAGTCGAGGATTCTTCAAGGTTTGATTCTTTAAATTCGTGAGATCGAATTGTGCCGTAATTTCTCTGTTATTAGGTATTTACTTTTTCCCTGAGCCTTGTTGATGATATGTTTCAATAGGTTAGATAACCTGATCAATTATTTAATCTTTGAATTCGTATTTAGCTATTTAGGACTAAATCCGTGACTGGTGAACCCTAATTTTGTAGCAGTTAGCGACGTTGATTATTTAATCGTTTTCGATTAGTCGTTATGGGAATTAGTGATCTGGTCTAAATAAACCGAGCTTATGTGTTTGTTGGCTAGAATTGGTGTCTTTCTAATACGGGAATGCTATCGATAGGCTAAATCCTAAGAGCTTGTTTAGGGTTGTCGAATTGGTAAGAGGAATAATCAAAGAGCTTGTTTTGATTATCGACGACTTAAGGAAAGACTAGGTTATTAGAGCTTGTTAATAACTATAGCCAATTTATCTATAAAACATTGAATTATCATTGCATCAGTGATCGAATTAATTGAATCAATACCGAGATAATCCGAAGACTAGAATTTTTCATCATATACAAAATCCGAATTTCACTTTATTTGCGTTCTTTTAAATCTGCGTTTTTTGAATCTTGCGTTTTCAATTTACGTCCTTTTATTTTAATTAGTTAAAAATCTCAAAACCCCCCTTTTATCGATATTAGTAATATAGGAATTGAATTTTACACCATTCCCTGTGGATCGACCCTACTTATCACTGATTACAAATCTTTTTAAAGTAGGTTTTTATTTTTGTTGGATTCGACACCCACCAAATTTTGGCGCCGTTGCCGGGGAACGGTGATATATATTTATTTCCGTTGTTGCTAATATTTTCGTTTTAGTTTTGTTTTGTTAGTTTTGTATGCCTAGGACCTTTCGTGGAAGTGAATTCGAATACGATCCTGAGATCGAAAAACGAGCCCGCCGACTACGAAAAGAGACAAGGCAACGTCACTTCACTACTCCACAAGTTTCATCGTCCAGAACCGAACCTGCGTTTTCTTCTAGCGACTCTGAAAAGGAAAACGAATCAATGGACAACGCTGCTAATGCTGCACCTGCTAATGGTGCCAATGCCAACGCCAATGGCAATGCTAATCCCAACGTCGTCAAAAGAACGCTGAAAGACATGGCCATGCCAAATCCGAATCAACAACCTCTCTGCATTCCTTACCCTAATCTTGAGGTAGATTTTGAATTAAAATCTGAAACTATTCACTTACTACCTATTTTTCATGGTTCTGCAGGAGAGGATCCACACAAGCATTTGAAGGGATTCGATTTAATTTGCTCAACAATGAAGCCTAAAGACATAACCGAGGATCAAATGAAACTGAGGACTTTCCCTTTTTCCCTAGCAGATAAAGCCAGAGATTGGCTATATTTCCTACCTTCCGGTTCGATTGAGACATGGAACGAGATGGAAAGACAATTCTTAGAGAGATTTTTCCCAGCATCTCGAGTTGCAAACGTAAGGAAAGAGATTTGTGGAATTTGCCAATTTACGGGTGAGACATTATACGAGTATTGGGAACGTTTTAATCAGTTGGTTGCTAGTTGCCCACAACATCAAATTCCAGACCAACTCCTCATACAGTACTTCTACGAGGGATTAATGGTCATGGATAGGAATCTGATAGACGCTGCGAGTGGGGGAGCATTGCTTTATAAAACTTACACCGAAGCGAGGAATTTAATTTCAAAAATGGCATCTAACTCCCAACAGTTTAGTACCCGACAAGAACACCCAACGAAGGAAACGAATGAAACAACTATAGCATTACTCAATCAACGCATGAACGATATGACTGCCCTCGTACAAAAGATGGCTTTGGGAAACACTCAACAAGCTAATGTGTGTGGTATTTGCTCTGGAATCGGACATATGGCCGAAATATGCCCCACTGCTCGAAATCAGACAATTCAGCAAGCTAACGCAGCCGGTTTTCCGGGATCCATTCAAAGAAAATATGATCCGTTTTCAAACACATATAACCCTGGATGGAGAGACCACCCCAACCTAAGCTATGCTCCAAAACCACCATATCAAAGACCTCAAGGACCTTCGTTCCCTCAACAGACTCAATCCTTAGGAATGTCTATAGAAGATATGTTTAAAGCTTTGGTCACCAATACTCAACAAATCCAACAGGAAAACCAAAGTGCTATCAAGAATTTGGAAAAACAAATCGGTCAAATGGCAACCACAATAAATGAATTAATAGCACTAAATTCGAGCAAACTACCGTCCCAGGTCATTATGAACCCGAGGGAGAATGTAAGTGCTGTTACGTTACGAAGTGATAAAAAATTGAAAGAAGCAGAACCGTTCGAAGAGTTAAGCGTGCCCACGCCTAATTCCCCAAACGCTTCTGTCGAGAACGCTTCAAAACGCGAAGTTGAAAAAGAACTTGAAAAAGAAAAAGAGGCTGTTGTCGAGCAGAAACCAATGAAATTTGTGATTCAACCTCCCTTCCCGGGTCGATTTGCCAAGTCAAAGAAAGAGGAGCAAGAAAAAGAGATACTTGAAACATTCCGAAAGGTTGAGGTAAACATTCCACTTCTCGATGCCATTAAGCAAGTACCTCGTTATGCTAAGTTCCTTAAGGAATTGTGCACAACAAAGAGAAAGCTTAAAGGCAACGAGAAGATTTACGTAGGAGAAAATGTATCTGCTGTGCTTCAAAAGAAATTACCCCCTAAGTGTAAAGATCCAGGTATGTTTACAATTCCATGTAAAATTGGGAATATTCAAATTGAGAAAGCTATGCTAGACTTAGGCGCCGCGATTAATGTTATGCCACGATCGATATATGAATCACTTAATGTCGGAAAATTGAAAGAAACCAGTGTAGTTATTCAACTAGCCGATAGGTCTAACGCTTATCCCGATGGTGTTTTAGAAGACATTTTGGTACAAGTTGACAACTTAATATTTCCTGCTGATTTTTACGTGGTCGATATGGGTCATAATGATTTTGGTAATTCCGCACCTATTTTACTTGGAAGACCATTTTTGAAAACATCTAGAACAAAAATTAACGTCGAAGATGGTACACTTACTATGGAATTCGATGGTGATGTTATAAAGTTTAATATTTATGATTCCATGAAAGACCCTCCGGATGTTCATTCTGTTTTTGGTATAGTCGTTGATGATTGTCTAGCGCAGGTTATGTTCGAGTTAGAGAACGAAGATCCCATGCAGGTCGTGTTAACAACCGCTGATTTCGAAGAGAAGGGACTGAAATTCGAGCTGAACGAAGAATTAGAAGATGCCAAATCAGCCATCGATTCCCCTCCTTCTTTACCTTTAAATGTTTCTCATATTTCTTTACATTCATCAAGTTCTAAAACACTTCCATCTATTGTGCAGGCACCGAAGTTGACAATCCAAGAGTTAGAGGAAACTCATAACGAAAAAAACGAGAACTCGAAGATTTACAAAGATAAAATGGAACCTTTTCGTGATAAGACGACCTCAAGAAAGAACTTAGTCATAGGACAAAAAGTTCTTCTTCCCCATTCTCGCTTCAAGCTATTTCCGGGTAAGACACGTTCCCGTTGGATTGGACCATTTGTTGTCATTGATATTTTTTCCTATGGTGCAGTTTATATTCAAAATTCAACTACACGAAAGATTCTCAAGGTGAATAGACATCGTTTGAAACCTTTTTATGAAGGATTTCAATCTCACGATGTCAAAAACATGAAGTTGGAACCATCAAACCATGCTACATAACTTTGTAGCATCGTCTAGCCAACGACGTTAAAGAATGGCGCTGCATGGGAGGCAACCCATGAGTTTTTATTTCCCTTATTTATTTATGTTTATTTTCAGTTTTTTTTTAACAGAAGCGTTTCAAAAGTTAAGCGTGCTCACGCCTAACTTACGAATCTCTTCTGTTTTGCACTTTCAATTTTAACAGAAGACTTTGAAAAATTAAGCGTGCCCACGCCTAAAACTTCAAAACCTTCTGTTTTGCACCTTCAATTTTCCAGTTCAAAAAAAAAAAAAAAAAAAATTACGGCCACGGCTCGTTCCACCCCTGCTACTGCTGCCCGTGACTGTATTGCCCTTTCAATCGCTGCCAACTCGATACAACTGACGCTGAACTCGACACAATTATTACCCATCACAAGCTGCTCATTGATCACTTCGGTATCATGACCGAGTGATGCCGTAGGGAAGTCCCCCTCCTTGTTCTTTTATTATGATGTTTTATTATGATGCATTACTTGTTATTTTATTGTTTTTACATTGAGGACAATGCATGTTTTAAGTGTGGGGGGGTGGTTTCTCGTGCTATTGTACTTCTTGGTGTTTTTGCTTAGTTGTGACTATGTGAAACAAATTTTTTTTCAAGTTTTCGGCATTCTTAGACTACTTTAGTGTGTGTTTCTTTTGAACGGTTAGACTTTGATAAATGAGCATGCTTTGATTGAATTTTTGTGCCATATGAAGTTTGTGTTATGTTCAACGATTAAAAGCGAGCATAGGAACGCATGTTTTAGTCGATTACCCTACCTTGTGAGGACTTGTGCCATTTGATCGATAATTCACGATATGATCTCTTTCTTCTTGTGTGACTCACGTGTTTTTGAAATTCTAGAACTTGTTTTGAACCTTGTCAAAATTACACGAGTATGTGCATGATTGAATATGATAAAGGCATTTAGGATTTAGCCCACTTTTGCCAAAATAACCGTACCTTTGCATTATCCCCTAGTTAGCCCACTTTGAGCCTTTTTATCCTATTTTCTTGGATTACCCCGCATTTGAGCCCTTACCGTTTTTATGCCTCCTCTTTTTACCCGTCTAGAAAACATATCAAGCATGGAGGTTGTATATTATTTGGGGACGAAAAGTAAAGAAGATGATGTTGTTGAATAAGTGTGGGGGAAACTCGTGAAAAATACAAAGAGTACCCAAAAAAAAATTCGAAAAAAAAAAAAATAGAAAAAAAAAATCAAAAAAAAAAAAAAAAAACTCGAAACAAATTCGGAAAAAAAAAAAAAGGGAGAGTAAAAAAGAAGTTCGAAAAATTGATGAGGTACCGAGCCCTCGAAAAAGATAGAAAATGTGTGGTATTTGGGTCCTTAATGTCAAATATACCAAATGCGATCTCGATGCTCGATAAAATTTCCAGACTTAGCCACTTTTTCGACCTCTCTTTTCATTCCTACCCCGAGCCTTAGCCCCGTTACAACCCTTAATAAAGACCTTTTGATTCGATTGTGCACACTCTCAACCGTAGTGGCGACATTGGTGTATAACCAAGCCTATGGAATAACACTAACACGTTGAGATTCGAGCGATACACTTATAACCATACACGAGAGTTGAGAGTATTTGAGTGAAAATCGACTGAAATTTTGTTTTCCTTGTTCAATAGAAGTCATTGTTCTAGCATAAGATTATTATGGTATCGAGAATTTCGATTGATTACGTGTTTCGTGCTTTCGAGTTTGATTTTGTTCTTTTGATCACACTACTGAATGGTTTAATTTGCCGCATGATACTGTTTTGAGTAGTTTTTACATAGTCTACTTTTGAGCATTGCCCGAGGACGTGCAATGGCATAAGTGTGGGGGTATTTGTTAAGTCGTATTTTGTGCATATTTTACATGTCCATATTTGGGTTGATTGTTACGATTACTCTCCTTATTTTGTGACTTTAGGTTGATAATTGGATTTATGAAGATTAGGAGAAAGAATCAAAAGATACGAAAATAGGAGAAAAATGAGCAGAAATTGAGTTAGCATAAAAAGAGCAACAGCAGAAGACTTTCCTGAATTAAGCGTGCCCACGCTTAAGTCCCAGAACGCTTCTGCCGAGAAACGCGTTTTCAAACGCGTTTTCTGAAGATTCTTGAAGATCTTTTCGATAAAATTCGGATTTTATGAGATTTCTGTTGCCCGAATTTATGGGATTTATTCCCCTTTTATTTAGGATTTTATTTCCTTATTTCTAGATTTTGCAAGATTTTATTTTGTTAAGTTTGTTAGAGCCCTAATTAGTTTCCTTTTTGGATAAGGACTCTTTTATTATAAGTATGTGCAATTTTATTCCACAAGACACCTTTAATTCTGTTTTTAATTCAAAGCATCGTTTTTTCCCTTTTTTTCTGGAGTGCTCGATTTTTATTTTTTCTGCATACGTTTGATTATGAGCGGCTAAGCTCATACTTCTAGTCGAGGATTCTTCAAGGTTTGATTCTTTAAATTCGTGAGATCGAATTGTGCCGTAATTTCTCTGTTATTAGGTATTTACTTTTTCCCTGAGCCTTGTTGATGATATGTTTCAATAGGTTAGATAACCTGATCAATTATTTAATCTTTGAATTCTCATTTAGCTATTTAGGACTAAATCCGTGACTGGTGAACCCTAATTTTGTAGCAGTTAGCGACGTTGACTATTTAATCGTTTTCGATTAGTCGTTATGGAAATTAGTGATCTGGTCTAAATAAACCGAGCTTATGTGTTTGTTGGCTAGAATTTGTGTCTTTCTAATACGGGAATGCTATCGATAGGCTAAATCCTAAGAGCTTGTTTAGGGTTGTCGAATTAGTAAGAGGAATAATCAAAGAGCTTGTTTTGATTATCGACGACTTAAGGAAAGACTAGGTTATTAGAGCTTGTTAATAACTATAGCCAATTTATCTATAAAACATTGAATTATCATTGCATCAGTGATCGAATTAATTGAATCAATACCGAGATAATCCGAAGACTAGAATTTTTCATCATATACAAAATCCGAATTTCACTTTATTTGCGTTCTTTTAAATCTGCGTTTTTTGAATCTTGCGTTTTTAATTTACGTCCTTTTATTTTAATTAGTTAAAAATCTCAAAACCCCCCTTTTATCGATATTAGTAATATAGAAATTGAATTTTACACCATTCCCTGTGGATCGACCCTACTTATATCACTGATTACAAATCTTTTTAAAGTAGGTTTTTATTTTTGTTGGATTCGACACCCACCAGTACACTTTCAGCATTTTTCATCACATTCATCTCCTCTTCATTGATGTACTGTCCGGCGAGATCCATCATCTCCTCATGTGACTGAGGTGGTTTTCTGGCAATAGCATTCATGAACGATCCGGTTTTTAAACCTCGTACTAAAATTCCTACCATCAGTTCGTTAGTTACATCTGGAAAATCAAGCATTTCTTGATTAAAACGGTGCATAAAGTCTCTCAATGATTCGTTCATGTTCTGTTTTATCCCCATTAACATCGATACAGATTTTTTTGTTCGCTTATTAATAGCGAAGTGATTTTCAAACTTCTTAATTAACTGAGCATACGAGACTATGCTCCCACTGGGTTGGCTCGTGAACCATTCTTGTGCCTTTCCTGTCAAGGTAGAGATAAATATTCTGGCATTTACTGCCTCAGATTGATCCTGGAAGGACATTAACAACTCAAATGATGTAACATGTGGTGTAGGATCCCCTGTTCCGTCAAATTTAGGTAGGGTCGGAATAACAAAGTTCTTATCTGGGAGCTCCATCATGATATTGTCAGAAAATGGAGCGTTCCGACCCATCAGCGTCGTCATATGCCTAGCTCTCCGAGGGTTCTCCTTGGCATCCGTGGCATCTCATCTCGTTCTTTAGGTTTAGCCGATCCATCATCCATGTCCTCTATCTCTTCAAATAGCCTTCTTGGGAGTACCGTTGCTTTTTCTGCTCTAGCTCTCATCATCTCTTCTACTTGAGCTTGGACTCTACGATCCAGCTCCTCCTGGGTCATCGTTATCAACGCGCTTGAACTAGCTCCCAAGTTCCTGGCTAAGGGTGTCTCTTCCATATTTGCCTCTTGATTCTCCATAGAAGTGTTGCGTAAATTTCATCGAATGACTAGTAGTTTCCCACAGACGGCGCCACCTGATCTAGGTCGAAATAAACGAACCAAATCAGGCCGAACCACTGAGTACAAAGTTCCCAATGTAGGCTCGGTAGTAGAGTGGGTAAGTACTAATCAATCTTACGTAATCCTCCCGTTTCCCAATGAACAGTACCACTATTTATAGGAAATCCACATTGTACGGACAGTACAGGTGTACGAGTACAGATCGTACACGTGTCCTTGATGCACGGACCGAATTTGTCGGGTCATTATTGTACTTGACCCGTGTAACGAAAACACGCGGATCTTGTAGTGTCTTGCAAATAAGATTAAGTTAGGTATTATAGATGCAATATTGATCCACGTCAGCCTTACTCTCTTCAACCTAGCCACTATGGTTCGTAGATATGGCTCTTATTATTTTATAGGTCGTATACAGGTTGACCTAAGAACGTACGACCCATTCTGTATATACTAGTGTACAATGACCATCAATGTAAATTCCAGTCCATTGACCCCTAAATCACTATGAAGTGCATCTCACTCTTACTTTTAAGATGCCTTCTTCGTTGGGCCGAAATTAGCAGGCTGCGGTGTAAGATGGTGGTTGAAGAACGAACAAGTAGCATCATCTCAAACGAACTCAAATACATAGCAATTAAGCACATATATAGTGATATACAATGACCATCAATATAAAATAATTTTAGCGATTAAGCACAGATATATAAAATCATGGCTTCATCCTTTGTCTAGTTGGATTTGATTATCTTTAAAACATATATATAAAAGAAAATATTTTTGAGATAGACAATCTAAGAGGAGATGAAATATGAGACACATAACATAATTGCGTAAATAAATTGTAAGGTGAACTATAGTCTATATGCACACCCTAACGTTGGTGTTAATTACATAAAAATCCTTGAGTTTTAGTAAATAACAATGAAGACCCCCTCAAAGAGTCTATTTGTAAAATTTCCAAGGGTGTAATTGTATAAAATTTTACATATGTAAGGAGTGTCGTTGTAAGAATTCCTTGAAATTAGGGGGTATATATATAATTTCAGAAAGATCACAAGGTTTTCGATAATTAGCTATGAATTCTGTGGGGAAGGTCTATGGTAATAATCTCCAAATTATATATGGGTAAGAACTAAGAATACACCAATTCTAGCAATTATCTAAATTATTTCAGCAAAAATTATAGCATATTCAGCAATTTTAGTCCTTATTTAGTAATTTTAGCATTTATTTAATCAGTGTCTTGTTTTTCAGCAAAATTCAGTAAATTTTCTTCTCACCAATTTCAGCAATAAATTAAGTAATTTCAAAACTCATAAATAACTTTTTAATGATATTTTAAGAAAAATAAGAAGAAAACCCTTCACAATCATTGGCAATGCTGAAAAGGACATGAAAACAGAAAGTAGAGACGCTGATAACAACAGTCCATTAAAACGCGGATTTGAAAAATTGCTAACAAAAAGTGCAGAGATTAAAGTCATGTTGATTTTATGTGTTGGATCATTTAAAGTTTTTTTTGTCAAAACAATTAAAATATAAAACTCTAGGCTTATATTTAATTAATCTTTTTGTCAAAGTAGTTTAATTTTTTTGGGGTCGAAATATCCTATTTTGAGTATGTAATAAATTGTTTGGTTGTCTTTCGCTTTTGAGTTGTGAGGTTTGTGGCAATTTTTTTTAAACAAAATTGTCAAAAAAATTAATGTTTTTGGGGTAATACTTTTTTTTTTTTTCTTTCTATAATGTAATACCTATTTTTAGCATGTAAATTGTTTGGTTGTCTTTTACTTTTAAGGTTTGTGGTAATATTCATTTTTTGCATAGATTTGTGTACAATTTGGTGGAGAGTTTTGTAAGAATTTGATATTTTTTTTAACTATCTGGAATTAGATCTTTCAGGCATTCTGAAAGGAGAGGGAATATGTACTTGTTCTCTCTCCAACATTATAATTCTAGGATTTTTATTATTATTATTATTATTATTATTATTATTATTATTATTATTATTATTATCTGAGATTAGTTTGGCAGTATCTATTCATTTATTTAATTTATTTCTTTTGATATTTTTGATGGGTCTCTAAGGTTGATTATTAATGGAAGTTTTTCTGGGATAATTGATTTATAATTCTCATTTGGAGAATTAATCTTTTTTTTAAGAGGGAGAAAAATATTTTATGATAGAAAAAAGAGGGTGCAAGAAATGAATTGTTTTTCTTGCATGAACTCTAGGCGTAAGGATGTAATGGATTATGATGAAGATATGTCTACAAATTCCTCTCAATCTTCAGGTTTTCCTATTTTCCTTATTTGTTGAAAATTTAAATCCATTTATAGATTATTATTTTCTTGTATAAATGCCTTTGATTTTGACGAAAATAATTATGAATGTAGAGAACAAAAATTTAAATTTAAATTTATGAATAACTATTTGTGCAGGATATTGATCTTATTTCATATATTTTGTGTGTTTCGAATTATTTAGATAGTGTGAAGAATGGAAACTCACCGGGAAATGTGGCGCATAGCTTTACATTCAAGGAACTTGCAATGGCGACGCAGAATTTTAGGGAAGCTAATTTGATTGGTGAAGGCGGTTTTGGATGCGTTTATAAGGGGCGTTTACCGTCTGGCTTAGTATGCATTCCGTTTTTCTCTGAAATTTATACTTGGATTTTTCGGAATATTTGTTGCTATTATGAAGAAAATATTATATTGGATAACTGGAAACGGTTGAAAATTACGACAATTACCTTTATGAAAACGAAAAAATGCTACCTATGTCCTACGTAAAGTATAAGAAAGATTCGTAATTTTAAGATATCGTCTGCTTTGCTTTGTTAAATACAGCTTTTTTCGCCTATTATTGAGATTGATATGATTTATTATATTCTAACATTTTTTGGTGAAAAAATTGACATTTTAAAAGAAAAAAATCTGAGATTGATGTAAGTTATACTTTTTCATGATCAGATTGTTGCTGTAAAGCAACTTAACCTTGAAGGGTTTCAAGGGAATCAAGAATTCATTGTTGAAGTTCTTCTGTTAAGTCTGCTGCACCATCCCAACCTCGTGAACTTGATCGGTTACTGTACCCACGGTGACCAGAGGCTCTTGGTTTACGAGTTCATGCCTATGGGTAGCCTCGAGAATCATCTTTTCGGTATATACATATATATATATAATAACCGTTTATATTACTCGTAATTATTCATAAGTTTTTTGTGTACCCGAAAACTAGATTCATAAAGGGTTCCATTTTTTTCGGTTCAGATTTAGACCCGGGTCAGAAGCCATTGAATTGGCGCACGAGGCTCAAGATTGCGTACGGTGCAGCTCGTGGGCTCGAATATCTTCATTGCCACGCAAATCCACCCGTCATATACCGTGATTTGAAATCTTCGAATATACTTTTGGACAACGACTTTAATGTTAAGTTGTCTGATTTTGGTCTTGCTAAACTAGGACCAGTTGGCGACAACACTCATGTCTCGACACGAGTGATGGGAACTTACGGATATTGTGCCCCGGAATATGCCATGAGTGGCAAATTGACTCTAAAATCAGACATTTATAGCTTCGGTGTCGTTCTTTTGGAGCTCATCACGGGTCGCAAGGCTATTGATGGCACGAAGAAACCCGGAGAACAGAATCTCGTCGTGTGGGTAAGTTTATATTTGTACACTTTCTAGTTTAAAGTACTCGAAAATTCTATGGACATATTTGGATACATTATAATTTATATAAGGAATGGGAAAATAAAGCACAAAGTACTATTATTTGCGATTAGCTGTGATGCACAAATACTTCAAAAAATCACGTGTCGTGTCGGACACCTGATCGAACACGACACTCTCCAACACCGTGTCCAATATAAAAATAAATTTGTCTGCTTAAATAAAATAAAAATAAAATAAAATATGAATATCGTACTGAATGCAGTTAGAGGGTATATCTACTATGTATGCATTATTTATGACAATAGTCATTCTTGTAGTTTATTTCTCTAACCAGTCATTTTTAAATTAGAATGAAAATACTAATTTATATATTTTAACGTAAATTAATGAACATATATATATATATATATATGATATGTAAATACACATTTATTAGCAGTTTTGAGTCGTGTCCTAATATTTTTAAAATGCCGTATTTCATGTCCATGTCGTATTGTGCACTGTGTCCCCTATCCGTTCATCATAGGCGATTAGTAAAATATATTTAGTAATTATGATATTATCATTGCAGTCTCGTCCTTTCCTTAAGGACCGAACGAAGTATGTCCAAATGGTGGACCCTTTGCTAGAAGGGCGGTTCTCGGGCAAGAGTCTTCACCACGCTCTCGCGATTACTTCAATGTGTCTTCAAGAACAAGCAAATTTTCGCCCCGCTATAAGCGACGTTGTTATGGCACTCGAGTACATCGTTTCTATAGCGGGAGGATCTCGTAGTCGAAAATCGACCTCATTTTCGCCGTCCCGCCTCGAGGTCAAAGTTGACACTACAAGAGAAGATCTTGAAAAGTCTCTAGGTTTAACAGAGGAAAGCACTACTTAAAACTGTAATACTATGGGCTTTATTGTTTTTATGCACATTTTCTTTCCCTCATCAAAACCCAAGATAAAAAGTTAGGAAACTTTGCTTGAAGGATTGGTTATAAGGTGCTTTTATGTGTTCATTTTATCTTACTTTTGTTGCATAATACATTGTCATCTTTGTAGCAATACCACTGTAAATATTTCTTTATTTTTTTGAATTTTTCTCCTTCATCTCAGAAAGAGTAAATATGGCTTCGATTGGTTGGAAACTCCAATCTACAAAAAAGTGTTTGAGGTAAAAATTGAAAAAAAAATGTCAATTATTAGGTATGTTATAAAAAGAATCTTCAAAAAATTATCTATGGTTTCGAAGAAATTATTGCAATAAAAATAGAGAAAATATAATTTTTATTATTTATGATTTGACAGTTAATATCATCGATTTAAAAAATTTCTGGCTATCTTTCAACACCAAAATTCAAATTAATCATATATTCTAATGCAAAATAATGAAATATTTAAAATAAAATCTGTTATGATTATTTTTGACGTATAAATCGATTAGTTTGACTAAAATTATTTAATACAAATTATATTGAAATCCAGACAAATTTCTCACAAATTTCAATCCAAATAAATTTCTCACGGCAAAAAACATATCACATCAACCATAATCATTACGTATTTAAAAAAAAAAAAAACTTAGATACAATCTCACGCCACATTTAGTAACCCAAAAAATGTCTTTACTTTTATCATAAAAACAAAATTATGTAATAGATACATCATCCAATTAAGGTCAATTTAGACTATATTTTTTCCTATACATTTGATGCATTTCAGTAGAATGTTTTAGTTGTGACACGAATACTTGAAAAATAAAATATCACCAAGACCCGGTCCTTAAAACCGAGTAATTCATAAAGCAAGTAAGATGTGATAATCCCCATTTAATAATACATTTATTACGTATTTGGTATCCCAATTAATTTATTATTCAACCCATATATATATATATATATATATATATATATATATCTTCAGGCTGTGCACCAATTGACTTATTCTTGCTTCAATTTTTTTCTTCCTTTGAGTAACAACTACTTTTGTTATTTATTAGTCCGCAGACAAGACACTGACATTAAGGGCAAGACATTAATTTAAGTCTCCCCACCCTAATTTTAAATGTACCATATTCTTATATATTTTTACAAAAAAATTCTATTTTGATTCCTGATTCATTTTTTATTCGTAAATATTGATACGTGTTAAAATATTTCATACTTTAAATATTTCTTAATAAAAATATTTGAAATAAAAAATCTTATTCTTGTTTAGATAGGGATTTTTCGTATTTCCTTCCCAATAACTATGACCAAATTAAAAGTATGTAAAAAAAATAAAAATACAAATAATTTCACCAGTTTCATAATGGCAAATCATTCCATGTATGCCCAATATATTTTTGAAAAGCTACAACATCATCTTTTTATTTAGACGAGTGGGTAGCAGGCTATGAAAATGTAATTATTTAAAAAAAAAAAAGAAAAGTTCATTCGAGTCCACAACAAAATCTGAGATTATAACCACTGCAAAAGAGTCAAAATATTCATCATCATAATTAATTAATGCCTATATATATGCACGCACATTATTTCAATTAATCAATAAATGTATCTTCAAATTGTCATAAATTTAGATTTAAATATATTAAAAGAGTTGAATAAATGTCATAAGTGCAATGAATTAGCTTCCCTTCTTTACGGATAGTGATTTTAAACATTATTTACGATAATAACACATTTTTTTTTAATGATTATTTACTCTAGACATCTGAAAGAGTCAAAAGGAACTTAAAATCAAATTATATATGTAAGTTGAAAATAATACCTAATTAATGAACAAGTCAAAGTAAATATACCAATCTCACTTAAATTCCCATGCCCAAGAATTTGACAAATGACACTAATAAGTTTTCATCCATTGTCAACAACTGCATATGCATATAATCAAAAGATCACTTTTTGCATTGAATAAAATTAAGATCAAATTTACCCGGTCAATTTCGATTTTAGTTGAACATTTACACAATTAAAAATCCAATTCAGCAAGGCAAAATGATTAGCATTTTTAGGATAGTGAAAAATGTTAAATTCTATTTACTAGGTATTAGAGCTTTATTTTGGTGTGATATATTTTTTTTAGATAATTAGTTTTAGACAAAGACTTAAAATATAGATATAATATAGCTAATATTGACACACAAAATGCTGATAGTCATCACATTTTGCATAAATACTATTGAAAAGATGTTGCTTCTAGGTGAGAAATACCCCCAACTCCCCAAGAATGTGGATCATCAACCAATAATTAACAATTAATTTTATTAATAACTATATATATGTAATTAATAATAAGAAAAACAATTATTATGGAATTAGAAAAACATTTATTCAATAGTTGTGAACCCAAAACTCCCGAAATATTCACTCAATCTTACCACTTGGTGAGACCTAATTAGCAATATTGCAAAAGACAACGAAATAAAATGAGACAATCAAGAGAAAAATTACACAAAATTTCATTGTAAATATATTTAATGTTTTCAAAAGAATGATCACAACTACTGCAACTTGTCATCTCCAAGATACAAATTCTTGTTCTTATTTATTTATGCTAAAGGGTTGCATGTTTAAGTTCGAGTTTTACTCAAACATAAATTAAATAAAAAATTAAATGTTAGTGCTACAAGAATTCTTCTCAAAATATATATTTCTTTAGAAGTCCATTAGTTAAAGCTTATTCATACACCACTTGGTTATATAATAACAAGTCCCAAAAGAAGAATAAATTTCACATTTTTTCTTGTATTTTTTCTTGTACATGATAAGATTATATGACCACACTTTAAGTTATTCTAATTTTTAGACTCAATGCTCTAAAATAATTGAAAAGTTAGTCCTAGGATTAAGCAAAGTTAGTCTTTATTTTTCTAAATGTTGGAAACTAACTAAATAATAGGTTTTTCTATGTTAATTAGGTCGTTTTAATGAAGTCATCATAGTTTTTTATTATTGAATGACCTATTATAAATATATTTTACCAAAGCATACTCAATCTAATGGTAAAATCAGATTGATTTAATTGAAGCCAGCATTGCATGTATTAAATTTGTAAGTTGCAATGCCCCTTAGTCAAAGCTTGTTCTAACACACCCCACTAAATAATTTTTTTTTATTATCATTTGTTCTCTAAATTAGTGTAAAATATACTTATCCCTTTTATAGTATTTGTTAACTTCAATTTCCTTCTAATTGTGTGCTAATTTGGATAGAAATTGGGGTGAGTGAAAAAAAAAACAAATTGTGAGAAATTAAAAATGATGAAAAATAAAATCCAAGGATATTAGTGACAATTTTCAAGGTAAGGATCATAGTAAGCTTATTATTTCAATTTCGTTAAAATATTGAACTATAATCAAAAGGTCATGGCATGTAAGTCGTAACAAAAGTAAAATGGTGGGGGCAATTCAGTAGAGTTGGTCGGACAGATTAATCTTGTGGCCTGTGTCACGAGTTAGATTCGATTCTCCTTGAACGAATTTTTGTTCAGCCTCCTCTGTTGTGAGTTATAAGAGATTGGTTTAACTCTCTAATGTGATTTTGAGACTATTAAATAATGACGAGATTTACTTAATGCACACCCTAAAATAACGACAGATTTTGCTCATAAAAATATAAAAGTAAAATAATAATGCCATAGACGAAAAATGCAGTTTCATCCCAGTAGAATATATTAATATGAAAAACATTATTATAGAAAACTATATAGGATAAATAAAATAATATATATTATATGTTTATATATATTTATTATTGGTTGCCAATTTCGTCAATATAGAAAATCTATGTCATACATCGGATCCAACATGGTAAATGTATTATACCATAAAATTATTTAATTTTAAAATATATAAAATGTATAACACAATAATTTTATCGGATTAATATAAATTTTCCTGTATATATATGGACGACAACCAATTAGTAAATAAGAGAGCGAGCAATGGGCCCGCGTTCGTTATTGTTACGTAGCCATTGACTTTGATGTCACGTGTTTCTCCATGACTACTTCCAATTCACATTCTATTTCCAATTTTTTGATTTTTACGGTACATTTATATTATTATATATATTATGTAATCGGCATTTGATGAGATAAATTAATTGCATTTGAGTTTCACCAATTTTGTAGTCACATTATATTATATTTTATTTTTATGACAGTTGAATCTTGTTGTTTTAGTCACGGGTTTGATTATTTTTGAAGAAATGTTTATTGGCCTCATATGTTGTGAGTCTATCAGCTATAGATAACTTGGACAGATTAAACTCTATTATGTGGTTCACATGTTATTACATAAGAATGTGGTTTACTCATTTCGCATTTTAAGAATAACGACTGTAATTTTTTTCGTCATCAAAAAAATATATCAGACCTTATATTTATAAGTTAATAAAAGATAAATTTTATTTAACAATGACGATGTTATTTTGCAAAAACAATTCTTAAGGGTTGAAGTTGATCCAAGTCACAATAGACCATATTTATATTGCATTGAAAAGATTATAGTAATTATTTATCGATTTACGTAGGGGAGCTCTATCGATAATGATCCACATTTTATGTATAGCTTATAATCTCGAAAATACCTAGCGATTTTCTCATTCAATTGTGAATAAACTTATATTTCACTGTCAACTACTAATTGATAGCATTGGTTATTTTACCTTTCATTTTCGCATCAAATGATTATAAATAACTCTATTTTCTATTCAAGTATAACATAGAATTTCTCTTTTTCTATTATAGAAATTCATAGTTCTAGTTTTATCTAAAGGAGGTAAATTGAAAGAAAATAGTGTAACAAAATTTCATTTCCTCAATACAATTAGTGATATTACTTTGATGCTTAATAGAGTCGAACACAAATCGAACTTGAGAAGTTTGATTTTTTTTTTCCACATATTTTATCATATTACTACTATTCTAGTTGAGTCGAGTTTCAAAATCGTCGAACACACAAAAAGTTATTCAAACTCTCCATCTAATACGTTAACGAATCGAGTTTAAACGAGCTTTTTCCAAATAATTTAAAATCGATTACATTGGTTCGTCTTCCGGTCCTATTAGTGATTAAGAAAATAATTCACAATGACCGTCAATAACTTTAAACTTCATTACAATTTAAAATCTTAAAAAAAACTCAAACTAATTTGTTAATAAATTTAAAATTTATGATCTTCAAAACTCTTTCAATCAATCCAATCACATCCAATATTTTTTTAATTTTTTAAACACTAAAATTCAAAATTCACTTTAAAAGTGATTGTGATTTGTGAAGGAAAATAAATGAAGTGATTGGATCTCATGAACACGTTAAGGGGAAGCGAGAGTTTGGAGGGGCCGATGTTGGAAAAAGTCCACCCCATAAAAAAGTTTACTTGCTCAACATACATATTATTATATATTTTGGATAAATAAATATATAAATATATATATGTGTGTGTACATGTGAATTCGCCCATTGTAACAAAGAAAAAAATAAATGCATGTATGTGAACAAAGAGAGTATTAATTATTATCATTTCATTGTGATTAAAAAACACTACTTTTCTCCATTGCTTCTCATCTCCTTCCACGAAGAAACAAACCCTACACTTTCTTTCTACAAATATTTAAACCTATTTTTCAAATATTACCCATAAAATAAAACCTTAGAGAGAGTCACAAAAGCTTCAAGAGTGATAAACAAATTAAATGGGGAGTTGCTGGCCTAAGCCTGTTGATGATCTTTCTAATAGTAACACCAAACCCTCAAGCCCAGGTATTCATTATACTATCTGTATCTATCTATCTATATATATATAGATCAGTTCTTGCGTATTGGATTTTAATCCCATCTGTTTTTGATGTTGTGAATTATTACAAGTTGTATGATGATATATGATTTGAGTTATTGAATGAATGAGACGTGTTTTTTGATTTCGTTTTCAGCCAATGATATTAATCACGAAGCAAAGAAGGCCGTTGATCATGTGGCGTCGAGTGGTCAGATCATAACTCCAAACCTGAAAATGTTTAGTTTGTCGGAATTGAGAAATGCAACAAGAAATTTCAGACCAGATACAATGTTGGGAGAAGGAGGATTTGGAAGGGTTTTTAAAGGATGGATAGATGAAAAAACATATGCAGCATCAAAGGTTGGTGTTGGAATTCCTGTTGCTGTTAAGAAGTCTAATCCAGATAGTGAACAAGGCCTTAAAGAATGGCAGGTAATTAATTATTTATCACTTTTTATTGGAAAATTTCAATTTTTTGATCCCTTAGAATTGGTCTTTGAGTCCAATTTATTTACAAATTTGTAGCATTAGTTTCAAAAGATGAAATATAATTGGTAATATTCGACCAAATTATCTGTTACACCCTAACAAATCATATACTAAATCTGCAAATTTTCTAACTTTACTATAATTTTTCATATAGTTTTATGTTTGAAACCACTTTTTTATTTTTATGATCGCATAAAATGGCTTTTTATATTTTGGAATAAAATAATTAGAGTATGATATTTAAGTGCATCAAACTTTACATTCATTTAGGTTTCTAAGGTCGGTAATTGAATATATAGTATTATTACTATTTTATTTAGTTATATTATTATTTATATACACACCAAGGTCCAAGGAGTAATATTTTGATTTTACTACTAGTAAGGTATTATTGGCTACATTTATTGATTTTAAGGGAAAATAGTTGTGGCCATCCATTGAGATACTCTTCTTCGATAATTTTAATCATATATACAAACGAATAACAAAATATTATCTTAAATATGAATTATGAACATTAATTTAATACATATATTATACAAAATAATAAATTATAAACGACCACATAAATATACTCTACCAGTTATTATTTTATTGCTAGATTAAACCCACATTTGGAGGTGTCTTTGGATTCCAACTTTTGTTTGTATATCAATTGAGTGTGTGCACGGTATTTTTATATAATATTTATTTTTATACATGATAATAATAATAATGGATGCGTAGCCAAGTAAAACTTGTATTTTTTTTTTGAAAAGTCAACTTCTTATTTAATTTCTTTAAATTAATTATCAAGTCTCTTAGCTGGACTTGACAATTTTGATTGAACAAGATTTTTACTAATAATAATATTTCTTTCCTACCATATATATCTATTTCTTCTTAATCAATTACTAAAAGACCGAAATTTCTGAATTTTTTTTTCTTTTTGCCCAAAACTTTAATAAGTATACCACGACTCACGAAAAAACTTAGAATATGGAATTAGATAATGTGTATATATATATGACATTTACAAAATTACCCTTCTCACAAAAATGTAAATATAATATTTTTTTTTTTTTACTTTTTTTGGTGCAGGCAGAGGTAAAATTTTTGGGAAAATTTAGTCACCCGAATTTGGTTAAATTATTGGGTTATTGTTGGGAAGAAAAACAATTTCTTCTCATCTACGAATATATGCAAAAGGGAAGCTTAGAAACTCACCTTTTCAGAAGTAAGTCACAAACTCTTTATTGATCAATACTTATTTTTAATTAAGTTATTAATATTTTTTTTGCTCCAAAAATGTTTGTTTTTTAAATTAAAAGTTTACCTTTTTTTTTAGTAATTTATGGTTTATATATCATTTTCAGAGAGTGTGGCGGAACCAATTCCATGGGATATACGGATTAAAATCGCAATAGGTGCAGCTCGTGGGCTCGTTTTTCTACACAACACGGAAAAACAAGTTATTTACAGAGATTTTAAAGCCTCAAATATTTTACTTGACGGGGTAAGTTGCAATCCTTAACTACTGCACAAAAATTATGACCACGGTGTTAAGAATATCCTACTATCCATTTTATATATAGTAAGATGTTCTTTTCGCATTCGGAATAGATTTTCTATCCAACAATGATTTATGAAAATTGAGTCACATCATTGTGGGATTGATAAATATATATATATATATTTAAAAGTAATTTATGAAAATAATTTAAATAAATATACAATTGTCAATTTCACTATGATGTGACACGATTATGATACAACGTTGTAAGACAAAAGATCAGCTCTATTTCTCAATAAGAATTGATTGTGTTCTAAACTTTCTATAACTCATATCTACATTATTTAGTTTTAACCAATGGTTTCTTTTCAGAATAGTGTATTTGATATTCTAGGTAACATGACTCTCGAAATTAAAATGATAATTTTAATACAAATAAATTAAAGCTACATATGTTTTAAGTTGTAAATTAACAAAAAAATAGATTAGTAAAGTATTTTTTATTTGTAGGACTTCAATGCAAAACTTTCGGATTTTGGACTTGCTAAGTTGGGCCCACAGGATGGCAATTCACATGTAACAACAAAGGTTGTTGGGACTTATGGCTATGCAGCTCCTGAATACATGGCTACAGGTAATTATTATTAATTAATTAATTATCATCATCATACTTAGATATAATAACTTTGTGTCATCAATAAATTGCATGATATTAATTTTCTTCACATTATAAAGTTTGTGTTTTTGAAATTACTTATAGGTCATTTGTACGTGAAAAGTGATGTATACGGTTTCGGAGTGGTACTGTTAGAGATAATAACAGGCTTACGAGTCCTCGATCTGAATCGACCCGGTGGGCAAACGAATTTGGTGGATTGGGCTAAACCTTCTCTTCCCGATAAAAAGAAGTTGAGAAAATTAATCGATCCACGGCTTATGGGCGAGTACCCATCGAAAGGCGTCTACAAAACCGCGGAGCTCATACTGAATTGTCTTGAACCCGACCCGAAATGTCGACCCGATATGGGTGTCGTTTTGGAGACTTTGGAACTAATTAGTACCATTCGAATGCGGCCCGAGAAACTCAAAGCCAAGTCGAAGCATCATAGCCACCACGACCACCGGTCTCCCCGCCAAAACCACCATGGAAGTGGCGGGGCTCGAGGCGGCACCGCCACCGGACATTATAAACATAATTATTTAGGCGAGGCCCGAAGTTATTGATGGGCTTGGAGTTGGGCTTAATTGGTTAATACTTTGGATTTTCTATGGGTTGTGGACTCATGAGATTGGGCTTTCATACTAATTTGGAGCCCAATATGAGTAATTGATCTTGTGTGTTCAAGTTGGATGTAGTTCACATTCTTAATGTGCTCTTAGCAACATGCATAGAGATTCTTTTTTTAGGGGTTGGGGTTAATTAGTACAGAAGAAATGCATTTGAATTATTTCTAATAAAGAATCACTTATCACCAATCACATTTAATAAGTAACGTGAATTGATTTAGAGCTCCAAAAATTATTATTAGAAATTCATTATTTTTTTAAAGAATTTGTGTTGAAAAATACAGTACCAATAATATATTTGGAATGTTAGTTTAATTTTTCACAATGAATCGATTATTTTATGTTATATACGTTAGTTTTAGTGAATATATATAATAATGAGTTTTAGCAATATTGAATAACTTTAATTGTAATAATTATCCATCTTTTTATTTATAAATATTTTGTATGTAGTATATTAATAGTGAATCTCGTTAAGTCGTATAACTAAAATATGTTGCATAAAATAGGAATTAAATAATGATTTGAAAGTTAGGTAATAATAAAAATTCTTAGGAACTTCATTGAAATACAGTACCACAATTTGAATACATATCATCATTTAAAAACCACATAAAATTTTAGATGATTGATTTTTTGTTAGTTGATATTTGAAAGGGACTCCACGGAGAAGCTCATATATTTTCATCAAGTGATATTTCCCAAGAATCAAAACTGGTAGGTGAAAAAGTGCTAGAGTCCAAGCTATGATGCACGGACACGGGACACGGGATACGGCGCACGACACGACACGAACACGGGACACGACATTTTTTAAAATGTTAGGACACGACACGGCCTCGAAACTACTAATAAAATGTATATATAAATTAATATATATATATATTCATTAATTTACGTTAAATATATAAATTAGTTTTTTCATTCTAATTTAAATGACTGATTAGAGAAATAAACTATAAGAATGACTATTATACGTTATAAATTTGTATTTGATTTGTAAAGTTATATATTTGAAAGAAAAACAAATACTTCAGTTTTCAAAATCACAAAAAATAAGTGAAATAACATCAAGTGTCACAAATAATACATACATACTAGACATACCCTCAAACTATATTCATTACAATGTACATATTTTATTTTTTTCATTTTATTTAAACAGACAAATTTATTTTTATATTGGACACGGTATTGGGTGTGTCGGACACGGTGTCGGGGAGTGTCGGACGAGTGTCGTGTCCGATCAGGTGTCCGACACGACACGTTGTGATTTTTTGAAGTGTCCGTGCATTAGAGAGTCCAAGTTTATTGACTAGAAGATTGATGAATTTTTTTTTCAGTTTTGATACAAGAAAGTCAATTGTTACATAGGAATGCACGCCAAATTCTATTAACAAAGCTCATGATAAATGTGGATCCATTTTTAAATATAAAATATAAAATAAAATAAATACTATTTTAGATTTTGACAAATTTCTGTAAAATTTTGGATTTCAATTAAAATCTTGGTCAACAATGACATTTCATTTTGAAACCCTCGAAAATCCAAAATTTCAATCAAATTTTCCCTATATCCGTGAAAATTTGAGGCCATGAATTTTCAATTACATTGAACAAATAATTAAAATTGACACTTGTTTTTGTTCTAGAAAAAAAATGATGCTATTTAACATCAAATTGGTTCTTTTATTAAATCTATGAAATTAATATTAACTCAAACCACCAATGTTAACAAACTAGAAGTCGCAACTTCGCACTATCACGCTTTTTAAAGGAATGAGTAACATAATTAAAACTAACAAAACACGCTTATTTGTCGAGATCAAGATCAAACCAAATTTAGGACTTATGAACAAGCTTCTCCATAATCAAATAGCGCAAAATTGACTCGATTCGCAACATAAGTAAAATTGATTGATGTTTGGGGGTAAAATGGTCCTCCATTGTTAACGAGACAATGTGAGTCGTCTAATTTAGATATGATCGACGGATCAGGTTTAACTAAAGGCTCAAATTTAGGGCACAATAATTTCAAGTCCAAAATTGTGCAGTCGTATGTGTTGGTTATGTTCACTTTCCACTCTGGTTTCATTTTTATCTTCATTCCTGTTTTGATTTGATTGATTTGTATCACACTTGGATCAATTTTCTTACTATCTCCTTCAGTTGAACCTGTTCAAATAAAAAAATATTATCAATGTATTTGAATAAATAGTTATAATTATTTTGGGACTCAAAGTATCAGCAAATCACAAAACAAAGAATTTAATGACTCGTATATTGCTACTTTCAAGGTGACAAAAAATACGATAATTATAAGGAAGTTTAAAGATTTCAAATTTCAAAATAATTACGATGAATAACATCTAAGGAAAAATAATAAGATAAATACCTTTAGTCACAAGGCCAAGAAGCACAAAGAAGCAAAGAAATTTGGTGATGCCTTCCATGGAGTAAATATTTGGATATGTAATTTTTATCTTTGTAGTCACTATTTATAGAGAAATTTTTTAAATCCATATTTAGGTTTTGGTAATTCAATGCAACATAATCTTGCCAAATACATGAAATCTCTAAATCTGGTTACAAAAATAAAATTCTCAAAAAGTTCAAATCATCATTAATGGTCTATTGAATATTGCTATATTATATTTATGAAGCTCTGAAATAAATTTAGTCCGATTTTTTCTAATAGAATGTAAAATAGAAGATTATTGCACAGGCATTTTACAAACCATAACTTATCCTAAGAAAAAAATTAATATAAATATCAATCATTCCCAACTACCATTAAGATATCATTAAAAAATAAAAAAAATAACAGTAAATTGCATGCAAACCCACTCACTTAGTTCTAATTACATAAACACCTCCTAACTTTTGGTAAACTATAATGATACCCCTTTTGAGGTCTAAAACTATATGTAAGGTTTACATGATGCAAAATAATTTAATGATGTAAGCATAAATAGAATGAGGACTAGAATGGCAATTTATAAAAGTAAGGAGGGTAAGATTGTAATTGGAGGTGTACGTTTTGGCGGGTAACCGAACTCTGTATAAATAGCGGGGAAAGTGAAATAAAACGCAGACTGAATTCTTGGCTATCTTTTCTATCTTGCTTTCTTGCTTTGATCATATTGTTGGTGATTTTCTCCGGAGTCAATTATTGCATTGATTCCCAAGAATTGCTAGTCGAATCTTCCCATCCTTTGTGGACTCTATCAAGTGGTATCACAAGATCAGTTTCGATCCTCGGTGTGTAGCTGGATAGCCGACGATGGTGGAAACAACGAGGAGTGCGGGGGAACTCAGGAAGGAGGTAGACGCATTGAAAGAATCTATGGAGGAATTGAAATCGATGATGACGACGATGTTGGCGCAACAAAATACTACGATGCTTGCAGTTGCCGGTGAGACCAGTAGTGATGCGAACCGCGTAAAGGAGAATTGGAGTACTGGATATACGTTCCCAACGAAGATGTCTAGGGTTGAATTTCATCGATTTCATGGGAATGATGTGCATGGGTGGTTATATCGGAGTGAGCAGTTTTTTGAAGTCTATGAGACTCCTCCGAGTGCGAAGGTGAAATTGGTGGCGGTGCATCTTGAAGGAAGAGCACTCCAATGGCACCAGATGTATATGAAAGGCATACTGACACGCGAGATTCCGTCGTGGGAGGAATATGTTCGTGCATTGAGAGATCGTTTTGGTGCAATGAGTTTTGATGATCCAATGTCAGAACTAGTCAATTTGAAGCAGATCAGGAGTGTGCAGCAATATCTTGACAATTTTGATGAAATTGTCAATTGCTTAGATCACTCGGAACAGTATGCTCTCAACTGTTTCTTAGGTGGTTTGAGGAGTGAGATATCGATTCAGGTTCGAATGTTTAGACCTAAATCGCTCTAAGAAGCAGTTAGTTAGGCTAAGTTGCAAGAGCATGCATGAAACCTAGCCAACAAGAAACCTCAAAACACTTATCAGAGGTTCTCTGGCCAAAGTCCGAAGTTCAGCGGCCAACAACCTATACCTAAAAACACTGCCATATTTCCGAAGCCTAATAGTGCACCTATACTACCTGCTTCGGGACAAAGTAGGTTCTCTACAACAACTAAACCCTGAACTAGCCAATCGAGGAGATTGAGTCCTCAAGAGATGGATGAAAAACGTAATAAGGGGTGTGCTATTGGTGTGACGAAAAGTTCAATAGGGAACACATTTGTAAAAATCGACGATACATATATCTGATGAAGGTTCCTCAAGATGACGAAGTCGTTGAAGAGGAGGCCGATAGTGATGAGGAGACTCAAGATATGGTACATGTTGAGGAGGACACGTGAGGATCTCATATTTCTATGCACGCGATAACAGGTGTTCATGATTTCAAAACTATGCGTGTTACGGGAGTAAGTAAAGGCAAACCTATCCATATTTTGATAGATACGGTCAACACCCACAATTTCATAGATTTGGAGGCTGCTAAACATTTGAGTTGTAAATTGGATCCGATGCCACCTTCTGTCGTATCTGTAGCCGATGGAAATAAGGTATATAGTTCATTCACTTGTAAGAATTTATGTTGGAAGATGCACGGAATGAAGTTCACAACTAATTTGATGACTATACCATTGGGGATGTGATATGGTCCTCGAAATTCAGTGATTGGTAAAGCTAAGGGGACATAAACTGGAATTTCAGCCAGTTGAAGATGGAGTTTCTTAATGAGAACCACAAGGTCATATTGAGAGGGATGCAGCCCTCATTTGTCAAACTGATGAACCGAAATCGAATAACTAAAGTGATAAAGAAACCTTCTCAGATTGCTATGTTGCATGTTGGCAATTTCAGATCACATGAAGAAGAATATTTTCAATTGTTTAAACTCAATGGAGAAGGCTCTTGTAGTGATAAACAGTTGGAATTATTATTGGAGGAGTATGATGATTTTTTCCCGGAACCTACTTCATTACCTCCACATAGGGAGCAAGATCATCGAATTATACTCAAGGAGGGAACTAACCCAATCAGTTTGCGGCCCTCAGTGTTTTAAAAAGAGAAAGATTGGGGGCAGGGCGTTCAGTATCCCTCGGGGCGGGGCGTAAGCCCCGAGGCCTGGGGCGTATGCCCCACAAATTTTTTAGTTTTAATTAAAAATAAAATAAAATATTATTAAAAATAATAAGGTAAAATATAAACAAAGATAAAAAAAATGAAATTAACAAATTTTTAGATGTAAACTCCGAAAACTTAAATATTTGACCATACAAGCTAAAAGTTCAAGTTCAACATTTGGCAAAAACAATATTAAATGATAGGCAAATAATCATTTCCAATTAACCACTATGCAAAATAAAGATCGAAAATTGCAGTCCTTGTCAACTACTATCAAAAGTCTCATCATCAAGCTCATTATCTTCATTATCGGCTCTCAGTTCCGAACCTTCCACTTCATTATCGTTACTCCTTTCTAAATCCTCAAAATGATTGGCATGTTGCCCTCTTGTATCATTGTACTCTTCAACATCTTCGTCATCTGTGTCTTCATCTACAAGGAAGCATGCTTTTTTGCCTTTACCTTGTTAAATAATCATATTTAAGTGTTAAAGTTTATTCAAAAAATTATAATTAAATTAATTAACAAACTCAAAAAGAAAAAGAAATGACAAATTTTGGAAAATGATTTAACATGAATCAGTCCTTCTTTTCTTTCTTTGTGAACTTGAAGTAGGATTAGGACCTAGAGAAATCGCAGACTGTGAACAAACTTCCCTTTGTGGACTTGGAATAGTATGAACAGGGGGTCGAGAACAACTTTCTCTCTCATATGTGGCAATAGGTACGCGCCTAATTGCATCAGTTACAAATAAATTCTCATCATTAATCCAGAAGGCAGCATTAGGGAAAACAGGATCTTCTTTTTCAGCAATCCATTCATCATCTGAATCAACCTCGTCAATTGTAATTGGATCAATATTCTTTGTCTTTCTTATAATACTCCTTTCACGTATTTTTTTGTTATCCTTTCAAAAGTGCTCCAATTTGTTTCGCAGCCAGAAGAACTACAAGTGAGACTTAGCACACGAATTGCGAAATTTGTCAATTCAGGTGTCTTACTTCCAAATCGTATCCACCAATCAGCTATAAAAATATTATCATAAATAAAAACTTAAAAGTCAGAACTTAGAAGTTAGAAGTAATATATTCTCCTTCAATCAAAGTACTAAAAATAATCAATCAAATAAATAATATATAATTATATCAAGAATTATACCTAGGGAGCGCAACTTTCTAGAATCTATAGCAATTCGAGATCCAAAATCCCCTTTAACATTGTCGTAGAAGTCTAATTGGACGTCGGCTTTAAGGCGATCCCCATAATTTAACATCATTTTTATGCACTGGTATAATCCATCTTTAATCTCTTCATGAGATGAGAATCATTCATCAAATCGAAGTTGGGGATTTAGATAATATCCCGCATCATGTAATGGTTTATGGTAATATGTCAACAATTGAAAGCGATTATTTCCTTAGCTGCATTCATTAACTCGTACATAAATGCCATCGCCAATCTTTCCTCTTAATCAACTTCTCTCAAAACACTTACAAGAGGAACAACACTTTGAATGCAATACTTGACATGTCCCCAAAAAAATCGATCAAACAAAACCGTCCCTTGTGCTTTCATTCCTTCAGGGTTTTTTACCCAATCACATGTTTGTCATTCTTGTGATGAAAACATGCCTTAAAGAGCTTGTTTTTGTTTATAGATACTTTGTAGAGTTAGGTATGCAGTTGCAAAGCGTGTTATTGCTAGTCGAAGAAGTTCAGTATATTTTGTAAATTTTCTTATCAAGTCTAACACCCAAGTGTGACCATAAATAAATTTCACAACTTTCTTAGCTTTCACAAATAATGTTTGGTGAATTTTCATCTTACCAATATCCTCCAACATAAGATCTATACAATGTGCTGCACATGGAGTACAATGTAATCTCTTTCTTGTTTCCATCAGTCGTTTTCCAGCATTCACATAATTTGAACCATTGTCGGTGATTAATTGCACAACATTCTCCTCACCAACTTCATCTCTCAATTGGTTGAGATAATTAGACAAGAGTTCACCATTTTTAATTGTATCATATGCATCAACCGACCTCAAAAATCAGGTATCAGTCGAGCTATTAACAAGAAAATTTATTAGGCATCTATTCTTTTCATCAGTCCATCCATCAGACATTATAGAACATCCATATTGTTTCCATGCATTTTTTTTTTGCTCTTCCATCACCTTATTAATATCCTCAATCTCGACTTTTAATATCCAAGTTCTCATCTCATGCATTGAAGGAGGGACAAAACCATCACCAAAACTAGCAACTGCTTTAAACATAGGCACGTAGTAGGGATCATTGCAAGCATTAAATGGAAGACCAGCCGAAAAGCAAAACCTACCAATTTTTCGACAAAGATCTTTTCTTTAATCTTTTTTCCACTTATAGTTCGACATACTTTGTCGAGCTGTAGAGGTAGCAAAGCTCTCCATTGGACCTTTTACCACTGGTTGTGCACTCTCAACTCCAAGTTCATCCATTGATTGAGATGCATCGTCTCTTATGTCATTCAACACATCATTACGTTTGTTTTTTAACCCAACAGCTTCTTTTAGTGCTTTTTTACTTTGCTCTACAACCTCTTTTGGGGCACGTGAGAAAGATTTCATTCATTTGTGCATACTGGCTAAATAATTTTTAAATTTAAAAATGGTTCAGCTACACTGTTGATTGCAAAATTTACATCTAAAATACTTTTCCCTTTCATTCTTAATAGTATACACCCAAGCAAAATCTTTCTTATTGCTTCCTTTATCAACCTCACCCTCACGGCCCTCAGCATCCATGACTAGACGAAAAATAACAAAAAGATTAGTAAGAAAATCATAAATTAAAACGTTTTGCCAAACCAATAATCTGGTCAATTAAACAATTATACCTAATAGGCTAATACTAGTTCAAAAAGGAAAAAAAATCCCAATTATATTCATGTATGTGAAGTCTTGAAGTACTCTGCTAGGTTGTCTAGAAACAAATCCCAATTATAATCTGAATTTTATACTTTGCCCATTAATTTAGAAGGATGATTGGGAAGTGGAAACTTAAGAACATAATATTATGCACGTTAGTGGGGCTAGGTTAACTAATAGTCTAATATTATAATATTGTTTGCTAACTTTGCCCCATCAGATAATTAATAAATATTTTTATCCTATTTAATTAAGCATGCTATTCCAAAAAGAAACATTAAAATGCAGAAGGGTCATGTTACGAAGTTTAATGTAACTTCTTATTATTCTGCCTCCAACATTCAACTTCTATCAATGATGGACTTTATTCATAATTTCATGTGATAATTGATATGCATGTTCACAAAGACATAAACGATTGAGAGAAAATAGTTAAATTAATTTACTATGGAAGAAAGAATACAAACCTTTAGAAGAATCTTGAATGTTTCTCTTGTTGAGGTTGTATGAAGTATGAAGTATAAACTATGAAGAAAGCTTAAAAGTATAAAAAATCTGATTTTTTTAGGGTTTTATTTATATATGACTTGAGGATCAAAGTTATTTTTAATTATTTGACTTCAATTAAAAGGTTTTGAGCTTAAAAATATTAACTACAGTAAAACCTCTATATATTAATAATGTTGGGACCGGAGAATTTTATTAATTTATAGAGATATTATTATATCGATAAATTAATAATTTATTAATTTAAAGAGGTTTTAACGTATATGCACAGTTGACCTTCAAAGTTCCAAATTCTTTGAATAACTTTAAGTATACATGCATAGTTATTGATGAAAATTAAGTTAAAATACAAATGTACTAGTAGAATTCCATGAACACAAACTCACGTGGAAGTTGAAATGGCTTGTTTAAATTAATTGGCTTTGGAAAATACAAAAATATGGTTCATTGGACTACCATTTGTGCATTGAATCATGGATAGAAGTCAGCACTATATATTTATCCATTGGAATCTTGGTAAATCACACACAAAAATGGCCACTCATCTAAAAGGAATTCAAAAATCAACCATGACCAACCAACAACGAAAGATGTTATGTGAGTATAAGAGAGATCAACCTGGATGCACTCAGAATGATTTGGTGAAATGGGTTGAAAAATCTTTCAATTTGAAAGTTAGCCAAGCAACAATTTCGAACACTCTTAAGAGATCTGCAGAATTCCTATCATCTGACTTTGAGAAAGGTGGGTCGTCTAAGCGTCAGAAATCAGCCAAGTATCCGGACCTTGAGAAGGTTGTTTATGAGTGGTTTCTCCAACATCAAGAGCATGTGAATATAACTGGGGAGCTAATCTTAGAGAAGGCGAATGAGGCACTTAAGCTTTTACATCCAGAGGATCCCGCAAATCATCGCCTTTCACAAAGTTGGCTTGAGAAATTCAAATCAAGGCATGGTATCAAATCATATCGCCGTTTCGGAGAGAGTGGATCAGTCGACATGCATGATATGGAGAATAAATTGGAGTCCATTAGGAAAAAAATTGATCAATTTCCAAAGAAAGATGTTTTTAATATGGATGAAACTGGTTTGTTTTACAGGTTACAGGCTGATCATTCACTTGCAACAAAGCAACTTGAAGGTAGAAAACAAGATAAGGAGAGGTTGACAATTGTTATTTGTTGCAATGAAGATGGCTCTGAAAAAATTCCTCTATGGATTATTGGTAAGTATGCAAAGCCCCGTTGTTTTAAGAATGTCAATATGAATAGCTTGAACTGTCAATACCGTGCCAACAAGAGAGCTTGGATGACTGGAGTGCTTTTCGAAGAATATGTTCGTTGGCTGGATGAACAAATGCATGGAAGAAAAATTCTTTTGGTAGTCGATAACTGTCCAGCTCATTCAAACAATATTCAAGGTTTACGAAACATCTGAGTTATTTTTCCTACCCCCAAACATGACCTCAAAAATTCAACCATGTGATGCTGGCATAATAAGAGCCTTCAAAATGTATTACCGCAAAAGATTTTACCGTAAGATTTTGGAAGGCTATGAGTAAGACATACCATCTCCAGAAAAGATCAATGTTTTAGATGCTATCAATATGGCAGTGTCAGCTTGGACCGAAAATGTTCATCAAGAAGCAATAGCAAATTGCTTTCGACACTGCAAAATTCGCTCGGAAAGTCAAAGCGACTCAAGTGCAAATGATGCAACTCCTGGAGAAGACATTCGTGAGCTTGAGAATTTGATCACTGGTATGCAATATCACCACAAAATGGATGTGAATCAGTTGCTCGACTTTCCGGGTGAAAATAATCAATGTCACGAAGTTCAGAGTCTAGAAGAGATAGTGGCCGATGTCATTCATAATCCGGAAGATGATGAAGCAAAGGATGATTCAATAGCTTTGCAACCGGTCACTCTAAAAGAAGCATTGCAAGCATCAACAACTCTTCATAACTTTTTGTTGCAGTACGAGAAGACAACACCACAACTATTGGGTGCAGTAAGGAGATTTAAAGATGAGATCAACATAGATTTGAAGTTCAAGAAAAAGCAAGTTACAGTAGATTCTTATTTTACTAAGTTGTCTTAAGAATATTCAAGTGCATCATATATATATATGGATTATTTTTAATAATTATTAATTTATAGTTTTGTCGGGACCAATATATATACACTGGGATCTCAAAAAACTTATTATCTTATAATTTTATTGATTGGGTCCCAAATTTGTACTGGTCCCAACTTGGGACCGGACAAATTATTAGTTTTAGCGAGGTTATTAATTTATCGAGTATTAATTTAACGAGGTTTTACTGTATGTTGAAGTGGGCCTAAAAAAATAAAGATTACTTTCAAATAACCATGGGGCACAGCTCATGGCATGGGGCGCACCCGGCCTCTTCGGGCGTACGCCCATTGGATTTTTGCCCCCTTGGTTGCCCCGGGCATTTTGGGGAACGCCCAGCCCTAGGGCACGCCCCGACAGCGTCTTTAAAAATACTGCCGCCCTACAGATATCCAACAAGACAAAAGAACGAAATTGAGGGAATGGTAAAAGCATTATTGGATAGTGGTGTGATTCGGCCAAGTACTAGTCATTTTTCTAGTCCCATTGTGATGGTAAAGAAAAAGGATGGCTCGTGGAGGATGTGCGTCGATTATAGGGCCCTCAATAAGGCTACGGTTAAAGATAAATTTCCAATACCGGTGATTGATGAGCTATTGGATGAATTAAATGGTGCTACGCTATTCACAAAATTGGATTTGAGGTCCGGATACCACCAAATCCGAATGGAGGAAAGGGATATTGATAAGACGACATTTTGAACTCATCATGGTCATTTCGAGTTGTTGGTTATGCCATTTGGTTTAACCAATGCACCTTCCACGTTCCAAAGATGAATAAGGTGTTTGCGTAATACCTTAGAAAATTCATCCTTGTCTTTTTTAATGACATATTAATATATAGTCGGAATTGGATGGATCACTCAAGACATTTGAGGAATACATTTCAAATTTTGCGGACAAACCAGCTGTTTGTCAAGAAGTCCAAGTGAGAATTTGCTAACAGGAGGGTCGAGTATTTGGGGCATGTTGTATCGGCAGCAGGAGTTTATGCCGATCCCAACAAGATTCATGCAATGACTTCATGGCCCACACCTACAAATTTGAAAGGATTGCAAGGTTTTTTTGGGTATTACGGGGTATTATCGGAAGTTTATCCGGGATATGGAAGTATTGCCAAACCTTTAACTGATCTTTTAAAGAATGATGCCTTTATGTGGAGTGGTGCGGCTGAGGATGCTTTCCAGCAATTAAAACAAGCAATGACCCAAGCACCTATATTAGCTATGCCCAATTTTAATGAGGAGTTTGTCATCGAAGCAGACGCTTGTGGCCAACGTATATGGGTTGTTTTGCTTCAGAAGGGTAAGCCCATTGCATTTATGAGTAAAGCATTATCCGGGAGGAATGTGGCTATGTCTGTTTATGACAAAGAAATGTTGGCAATCATAGTGGCAGTATAAAGATGGAGGTCATATTTTGTGGGAAGACATTTTATTATAAAGACCGATCACAAAAGCCTCAAGTATTTACTTGAACAAAGAATCACCACCCCTAACCAAGAGAAATGGTTAGTGAAATTGCTCGGGTATGATTTCACGATTCAGTACAAGAGTGGGCAAGATAATGTCGTAGCTAATGCCCTCTCTCGACAGTCACATGATGCTAGCGGATCAATAAGTAATTTGTCAGGTACAACCGAACCTTATGCAAAGGATTAAGGATAGTTGGGCCACCGATCAGAAACGCCAGCAGATTATTACGGAGGTGACTCGGGACCCTAGCAAAAGACCTCATTATCAGTGGAATTAAGAGGTTTTGACCAGACGAGGCAAACTGGTTGTTGGCGATGATCAAGTGTTGAGGGGACAAATAATTTGTATCTATCACCAAGGTACTTTGGGGGGCTATTCTGGAATGCAAGTGACTTTGCATCGAATTAAGCAAATGTTTTACTGGAGAAAGATGAAAGTCGATGTTTGCAAGGCCGTGAGGGAATGCGATGTGTGCCAGCATTGTAAGGGTGAAAATGTGGCTACATTAGGGCTGTTGCAACCTTTACCTATCCCAAATCAGGTGTGGCATGATATTTCGATGGATTTTATTGAGGGTTTGCCCGAATCGAGAGGGAGCAATAGTATTTTGGTAGTGGTGGATAGACTTAGTAAATATGCCAACTTCCTAGCATTAAAACATCCATATTCAGTTGGATATAGCTCAAATATTCATGGAAAACATCTTCCAGCTACATGGTTACCAAAAATGATTGTGATTGATAGGGATGCTATCTTCATGAGCAAGTTTTGGCAAGAGTTTTTCAAACTACAATGGGTTCAATTACATATTTTAACGGCTTATCACCCTCAATCCGACGGACAAACGGAAGTAGTGAACCAATGTTTGGAAGCCTACTTGCATTGCATGTGTGGTGAACGACCACAAGAATGAAGGAAATGGTTAGCTCTAGCGGAGTGGTGGTACAATACATCTTATCACTCAGCTATTAAGAGCACCCCTTATGAAGTTTTGTATGGGCAACCTGCACCTATACACCATCCTTACATTCAATATGACGCGGTTGGATTCTGGATTCTGTGGACAGAAGTTTGACAAAAGAGAAAGTACACTCAAACTTTTGGAACAACAATTATCAAGGGCACAATCTAGGATGAAGCAGCAGGCTGACAAACGGAGAAGTGAATGCAATTTCGAGGTGGGTGATTGGGTATATGTGAAGTTACAAGCTTATCGACATGTTTTAGTACGGGGACACACCTACAACAAGCTGTCAGCTAAATACTTTGGCCCTTTCAAGATCATTCAAAAGTTGGGAATTGTGGCTTACAAGGTGCAATTACCTCCGGATGCTAAGATACATCCCACATTTCATGTATCTCAGCTCAAACAGAAGATTGGGGCAGCAGCCTCTTGCAACCCAAATTTACCAGTGGTTATGACGGAGCATGGTCGAATATTGTTGGAACCGGAAGCAGTCATAGAGAGGCAGATCATCAAGAAGAATAATCGACCGGCGGCGCAGTGGCTGATCAAATGGTTTAATTCCCCACCAAAAGATAGCACGTGGGAGCTCGCGTATGAAATACAGAAACGATTCCCTCGTTTTAATCCTTGAGGTCAAGGATTGTTTCGAGAGGGAAGATTTGATGTAAGCATAAATAGAATGAGGACTAGAATGGTAATTTATAAAAGTAAGGAGGGTAAAATTGTAATTGGAGGTGTAAGTTTTGGTTGGAAAAACGGTTAGTAACCGAACTCTGTATAAATAGCGGGGAAAGGGAAATAAAACGCAGACCGAATTCTTGGCTATCTTTTCTATCTTGCTTTCTTGCTTTGATCAAATTGTTGGTGATTTTCTCCGGAGTTAATTATTGCATTGATTCCAAGAATTACTAGTCGAATCTTCCCATCCTTTGTGGACTCTATCATTTAAATACACATGAATGTGAATGTAAGACGACATTAACATGAGGAGGACTTTATGTAATTTTAAAAGAATCGGGGAGCTTTCAGTAGTTTAGCACTAAAGTGAGGGGTCTTTTGGTAATTTTCTAAAAAAATAACTACGAAAACAAAAGACCTCATAATCCCATATATCTCAGTTTTACCACTTGAAGCATTAACTGCAGCAAATTAGGCACAAAAACTATCACATTTCAAAATGTGGAATCAAATTTAGCACTGTCAAATACAAAATCACTTATACTCTCTCAAACTGAAAGCTGCAATATACATACAACAATAGAATGTCTAAAGATAGCATACTTCTTAAGAACAACAAATGTTGTTCTAATACCTTATCTACAATGTTAAGGGAGCAATATGCTCCACGTTACGAGCCAACGACCCGAAAAGTTTACAACTCTTTCATCCATAAAACCAAGAAATTGCAAAGCTTGTAGATATCTATAATCACAAGGAACGTCTAATAATACCAAAAGACGTACCAAATTGTGTTTGAGAATCACGAAGAAAAGTGAGCTTAATTGTATGGCTCCGTGTCGAACGACACACGTCGATACACTCCTCGAGATCAGCATCACACGTTAATAGAACCCATTCAGCATCATCGTCCAAGTACTTGAGATGAAACCCACTGGCATCATCCACGCCAAATCGCCTAGAAATTTCTCGCAACAAATCTTTGTACCCCCAATGATTTTGCATGCGGAATCTAATCGCATCTTCCCCGTAAGTGACTTTTATTCTCGGAGAATCTTTTTCCGGGGATTTTTGGCCAGATTCCGGTGCAGGTGGGATATTCTCGTAAAAAGATACATGGCTATGTGACCTTGGAAGAGCTTTCGGCCCATCGTTTGAAAAATGCAAATTCGCATCACTTCTAGCTCTTTTCAACATGCCATTACCAAAGGGTTCTTCTTTAATGACGATTTGATCATCATGATGACATGGAAAACTAAATGTATACGAGTTCGGGTGGGTCCCACTTGAATAACATTGGCTCGAGCTCGAGTTTTGACTGTAGGAAGAGGAGGGTGAAAGAGCATTAGCAGGGGGCCTTAAAGCGTTGTTATCGGGCTGTTCATCTAAGGGATTCAAATTATCCATCGGTTTGGAGTTTGAAAATTGTGTGGTTCTTGATGCATTTGGAGATGCAAGTTCGGGGAAGTTAGAGTAGAAAGACTCGATCTGTAAAGCGCCAGATGTGCCCTGGACAGAGTCGATGACACGTTGGATCTTTTGTAAGGAGTGACCGACTTTTTTGATCTTTCGAGAAGGCCAGCGCTGTATACCATGTTGTCTGCATATCCTCTTCAAGGTGGTGGGGCAAACTGAAATTCATTATTGCGTAAATACAAGTAGTTAGAAGGATTGAAACACGATTGTGAAATAGTTTTGCAGAAAAATAACGAATGGAAAGAATACTAAAGTCGAATTTAAACTAATCTAATCAAATAGGCTCAATCAAAAATAAGCATAAAGAAGTTGAGCTTGAAGTCGTAACCGTTAAAAGTTTCAAAAGTTCGTCTCAAACTTGTTTCATTTGCGATCCATCGTAAAGGGGCATGATAATTTAGGAAAATAAAGCCTTGTTTGTTTATGTTTTCAAAACCCATTTTCAACTTTTTAAATCACAAAATTCAAAATAACTTAACACACCAAATTCTCATCCAAATTCTACGTTTTTTCAACTTTACTTTCCAATCTCCTATATAACTAATATGAATCATATATACAACTTTTCACACATTTATCAATCAAATCAATCATTATTTCACTTTCTCTTTCATACTTTACACTTTTTTAATCTATATTTCTTTATTTTTTATTTTCATAATCATTATATACACCACTAACACAATTATTATACACATCATCCATCAACTTATCACTATTGATTTGACATGTCTTACAACTTTTAATTATTTCTAAAAACATAAACAAATACCTACCACTTTCACACGAATTTCCACATAACACAATTTCCGAGAAAATTTCAAATTTTTATCACAAAAACATAAACAAACAAAGCCTAAATTTTTGAAAATATAATCTATAATATGAAAGCCATTTCATCCTATACGATAACGGGAAAAAAAAAATTATTACTCACCGCCAAGATTTTTAGCGGCATCTTTAAGGCTTCCAGCAAAGTGTTGCCGAAGAACTTGCAATGTAATAGTTTTCTCTGCTTTGATGCGTCTTTTCTCCCCCGATTTATTCGCGTAACCCGGGCTTCCATCGCCAGACGTACAAGCATTCATGATTAACGTGACGTCATCTCTTGAATACGAGTTATCGCCCTGGCCTAACTTATCTTCACTGGCCTCAACTAATATATCTCTCGAGTTTCCACTCTCATTATGGCTCGTTAATTGCATACGATCCATTTTCAAAGCTTTATCGGGCAAAGAAGATTCTTCTCGCAACTCATCCTCGGTGACAACGCGTAAAGTACGACACACGTTTTGTATAATCGTCGACAAAGAAGTGAGCATTTGCCTTTGTTCTTCGGGATCTTCACAATCCATCGGCAAGAAAAACTCCAATACAAAATCGGCCGAGCCCGTATAAATACTCCTCAGACGTATAGCAACGCCCGATTTTAGCCCAAACATTCTCGCGTAGTGAGAAAGAGGGTATTCGGTCTTGCTACAAGCGGTCACGTCCGGTGAGAAACAAGGTTGATTAGTTCTAAATGCTCGTCCAACAATACCTTGGCCTTTAAGTAAGTGGTACTCGGAGCAAGCTTCTTGAAACCCGAGAACACGGGGATCGCCTACGTGGCAAGCGGACTCAACGGGGGAAACACAGTTTTGTAAGTTGTCGTCTGAATGGCGACAGCCTCCGTTACCTTGTACAGTGCATGGGACCCACGTCTGAGCTAGTGGTAATCCGTGAGTTTCGCATGCGGATTTTAGAACTTGCGAAATTTCGGGTAATGCAGCTTGGTAAGACAAATCCCGCGTCTGAAAACAAGCCAAAATATTGTTATTATTACAAATAAGTGTCTGAGGGTGTGTTTGGATCGAGTGATTTGGATTTAGGGAGGGGATTTGGAGGAAGGATTTGAAATGACACTTAAAATGGAGTCATTTGAAATCCACCGTAGTTATGGAGAAAATAGCTAAAAGTGAATGTCGAGTGATTTTGAAATTCATTACAACTTGGATACATCCAAACAAACTTCATGATTTGTTGATGAATTTGAAACCCATAGATTTCAAATCCTTCAATCCAAACACACCCTGAAGGTTCTAGTTGTTTGGACAGATGGCATAGAGCCTAGTTTATAGTTGTTACCTTAATGTTTGGAGCTGTTGAAACTTCAGAACTCGTGAGATCTACGGCCTATAAACAAGCAAGTCATTTCGTGTTAGAGATTCAAATACAACATACTTTTTCATTACATTAAGGTATCTGATATAGTTTCACTCAAAAGCCAGATGTAAAACATACTGAAACACTCAAGGGCCCTAGTGAAACGAAGTTAAGAATTTCATGTCCTGATAATGATTAAACGATAAAACAAAAGCATTAAACTTCCTTACTAGTCTACGTAAGGAAATCTATTTAAAGTGTTCTGCCCCAATTATTACTTATAGAACATAGAATATCAAACAACGTGAACAACAAAGATGTTTCATCTCACCGATCTGAGAAAATTGGGCCTCGGAGGTTCTTTTTACATTCACTTTTTTTAACCATGGAAAAATACATGCAGATTTTACAGAGTAACTATATGAATTTTGTCCATTTGGCACTAAGAAGGTATTTGACTGAGTTTATAAGCTCCTTAAAACTGGTTATAAGCTGTTTCAGAGATTATAGGCTCGTACAAAGTTTTGGGTAATTTTTTTTTTTGTGAAACGGGTTATAAGCTCTCAAAATAACATCTTATAAGTGACCCCCATCAAGGTGAAAAACAACTTATTATCACAGTATTCATTTGGCCACCGAGGAGGTAAAATCTTCACCAAAAATTATAAGCAGTTGCTAATACTAATGTAATCGAAGCTAGAACAAAAAAGGCAAACTGACGAAGTAGACAAATATATCAAACGGTTATATTAAAAAGAGTTCCAAACCTCAAGAGCTTTGCAGACACTTTCAAGTTCTGGACGATACTTAATCTTCTGAGTGGTTAAGACAACCTCGATAACACCTAAACAACTTCGACTACCTTGTTCAAGAACAGGAACAGCAAGTGTACCTCTTACATCATACCGTTGTGCATGTCCAACTCTCGGGTACTCGTCCCTTGTGAAAAACCGAACATCCGGGGTCCACTCCGGAACTTTACTCCTAAACACCCGTCCCGGCAATCCCACCTCCTCTTTCGAATCTTCCTCAGCGGAGAATTGATAATTTACGGATATTTCTCTGTAATGAGCGAGGCTCGGGCAACAGTTAAGGTCGAGCGAGAACGGTTGGTGATTGGTTGTTAGAACGCGTGTCCCCCCTCGGTTAACCGGGACCCACACTTGAATAAGTATATCTTTATCCCTCGAGAAATCCTTCATGTAGTTAAGTGCTTGAATCAAACGGTCAACAACGGGGGTTGAAGCCCTCGGCCCAATCCACCATCTCTTGGAAGGTTCGAGCGAATAATTTTCTGATTGACTGATATTCTCGAGATGGGATTGAGATTGACTAATGGATAGATTTTCGAGAAACGATGATTTTTGCCTCTCTTCTTGATTGTTCTTAGAAGGGTTCGAGACGGGTTCAATGTCATTGTTGTTAGATTCAAGAGTAGGCCAAAAAAACGAAGGTTCGAAAGGGGAAATGGGAGTGGAAGAATCGAAACGCGAAAGTTCAGATCCATTAGCCTCTAACCAACATCCTTCTAACAATAATTCGTCGATGTAATCCAAATCCATAAATGTATCGGATGGAGAGCTGTGAATTGTACTTAGAGGAAGAATACTTTCCTCCATAGCCAAATATTTCTTTCAGACAGAAAATGTTCAACACCTACTTAATATTAGATCCAAATTTTGACAATCTAATCAACTTATTTTCAGCTTGTGAATGCCAACCTGGAGAAAAGTAAACATATTCATTTGCAATTTGTCATCAAATTCAGAGGATAAAACCAAATTCTACTAAGAACAACAGAATCCATAAAGGGAACTCCAGTTGATAAAATGTTGACAAAGTATCAAAGAACAAATTTTTATTGTATTCCATCAAGTTGGATGAGCTAATTACAAACTGAATCTGGTCATCTAATAAATCACAAATTAATATTTGGAAAAAAATAGAGGATGTCCATGGTCAAACATCATCAGAACAGAAGATGAAAACCAACTTTTAGAAGATTCTTTCAGAAAGACGAAAAGACACAACTCAAATCAACAAGATTCCTGGTTTTTTACAATGAGAGAAATAAAGGGTTGTTGAGAAAATCAACAAAAAAACAGAAAAATGAATGAACTTTGAGCACAGACAGGGCTGGAAAAAGATTTTATGAACCCAAGTACAATAGCAACCACAGAAACAAAAGAGAAAAATCTGAGTTGAAAAGACCATAGAGCAACCAACTGTGTGTAAAGATTCTTGGATATTCCAACAAGGGTTGTAAATTTCCAATCTTTACAATTAATTGCGTAATAAATATACATATATATATAATATTATATTCATAATACACCAGAAGTTCTTGTGGTTACCTTAGATGCAGGAATATCAGCAACACAAGTTTTCTCTGTAGGGTCTCAAGTACAAATTTTTCTTGTACAATTTTTTCTTATTTTTTGTGAAATGAAAATTCCATTCACAAAGATAAAAAGTACAAAGCAAAGCAAACCCTCTCTCTCTCTCTCTCTCTCTCTGTTAGTTGTGATTATCTGTCATAAGCAAAAACCCCATATTATGATTCTATACAAATCCTCTTGTGGTTTGTTGATAGAGAAGTGAAGATTCTTATTACCAAGCATGTGGGCCCTACAAAATACCTCACCTCACCCCACACCCCCTCCTACTCCCCCCTTGGGATTCCCAATATTGTCAACGGTTATGAACTATTAACACTCCTATATGAGATATATTACTCTTTGTATGAGTTATAATCAATTTGGTTGAAATTATACGTGTTTGTTTTTAAATACGTGTTTATCCTATAATATGTGTTGTTAGTTGTACAGTATAGTATTAACATAATATGTCATGAACTTGTCTTCTCACACATGAAATGTTTTGCGCAAAATATTATTTGTTTTGCTTATAGTAATACGAGTTTAATCTTATAAGATGACTATGACTCTTTAGGGGAGAGGTGAGTTTAGGGCTTAAGCCTTTTAAGCCTCTTCCATTCGTTTGACACGGAATGATAATTATGATTACTGGTTAATATGATAAAAATATCATAAAAGTAAATTGAAAATCATAATTAGTTGATCTTATCAACAAGGGTTTTCAAGATCAAATTGAAACAAACAAAAACTAACTGAAAAACCCATGAAAATAGTGGGAAATCCAAAGATGTTAATTTCATGCAAATTGTATTGTGTGTTTGGTGGGGTGGATTTGTTTATAATATGACTTTAGTGTTTGCCACTTAACTATTATTAAGATGCTTTTTACTGCATTTTCTCATGGACCACCAACTTGCGAATCTATTATTATTATTATTTTAATTATAGTAATTATCGAGTTAATGACGTTCAAGTAACCCTCTTCCAACCCACTAATTATTTATGCGTTTGGTGCTGTAATCCATTGTTTTTCGGGAATCGATATTTTATCTCATAATTGTATACAATTATATTATTAAAGGATTAATAAATGCTTTTAAAATAAATTATAAATAATAATTCATAATAAATTGGTATTTGTTAATTTTTCAATAATATGACGTTATTATAATACACAATTATAAAATTGAAGATCAGCTAATGATTTTGCAAAGTAAATAAAAGCCTAAAAGAGGAGAGATTTGATGGCCACGATTATGTGAAATGCGTGAGGATGATGAACAAGAATCCATTACATTAATCTTTATTTTTTATTCTTAAATTGTCATATTGTGTGATGGGGAACAACACCTTTTAATTAATTATGTAATTAGCACAACTTTTTTTGTCTTAAAGTTGGATCTACCATACTTAGCAACTTGCTAATTTTTTATTCCAATTGGTCAATTCTTTATTTTCTTCCCCAGAATGTCATGTTTTGTATATTCCCTTTCTTTTAAATAATTGCGGAAATTGTTGGTTTATTCTTTTTTTAGTTCTATTTAATTTATTTGACTTAATTGCTTTTAAATTATAGAAGTAATAAGAAAATGTTAAATTCTGAAATAACCTGATGTTTTTAGTAATAGTTTATTCCATTTTTCTATTGAAGGAATGCTTTTGAAAAATGCTTTTGGACTGGGACCGATTTTGATGAAGTCAGATGCAATTTAATTTTGTAAATCAGATGTAACGTACTATTTGTTTATTGTTGTGTATATTATATTTCATTAAATTTATTTTAAACTTTACATTTTTCATATCACATTTTCTTTAATATTTCTTCTTCTCTTTTGTCTCGACTTATTTAAACATAATTAAGTTTAATTCAAATATTACCTTGTTAAATTATATTTTTTATACAAACATTTAGTATGCGATACCGAATATTTATATATATAATTAACCCATTATTTATCTATATTTGAATTTTGAATCTATGACAAAAGTTTTATTTAGTTAATTGAAAATCATATTTTATCTTTTATTTTTAGTCTCAATATTCGTGGCATATTATATAATATTCCAAATCTGATTTTTTGTAATTTTGTTCAAGTTGGCTAGAAGAATGTGAATTCTATAATTCATTCATTTGCTCGAAAGTTACTAATGACAAGTGGTATCTACGAGGTCCTTACTTATTATATTCCATTTTATCTTAAATGTTTTAGTTTGTTAAGGGATAAGTATCAAAGTTGTCTTGTACTACCCAAAATATAGTTAAATAAATATGTGAACATTTAATTACTTTGTCAATGCAATTTTTGGAGTAAATAAGCAAATTTAACTAAGACAATTAGTCGAAAACTCTAAATACCAAAAATAATACTTCAAAGTATAAAATTTTAAAATATATCAATTGTTTGATATGTCATTAAAAGAAATTTAAAAAATCTCTTAGACAATTTTGTAGAAATTCTTGCAAAAACAGTGAAAAATTATTTTTACTATTCATAATTTGACAGTTCATACCACGATTTAAAATATTTTTCCGTCTATCTTTCAACGCTAAAATTAAATTAACATCTCACCACCAAAAACATATCACATCAATCATAATTATTATATATTTTCTCTAAAAAAAGTATCCAAACACACATTTCTTATTTCTAAAAATATTTTTTCCTCATTTTTATCATAATTTTTTTCTTAATGAACATCAGAGACCTTGCTTCAACAAATTGCTTTATCATTTTTCTTTTCTCTTTTAAAGGTAGTGTCTTTTTTCGAATGCCAAAAAGTATAAAATAATTACTAAGGTACAAAAACTATTTTTGGATGTGACCTTACGATTTGTCACATATTAAATATCCAGCACGCAAATTATGACTATATTCATTGTTTGTTCACATTTTTAGTGATACTGATAAGTATAAGCCATAACTCTCCTAAATACGAATTCATTTTATAGTAGACATTTTCATTATAAAAATCTATGGATATTAGTTTTCAAAATATGGGTGAATATGATGTTTAAATTGTACTCGTATAATAAATTATTTACGTATCATAATTAAGATTAAGTCTATCGTAGTTTTATTAGATGGTTTGCGTTATAACTTGTCATAGGTAACTCATATTCTAGAGTTTAACATCAGTCATAATTAAAGAATTGAATGAGATATTTACAGATTATTTATTCCACTAACCCTAATTGGATATTTGGTCCGATATTTTGTTGCCATTTGTCCTAAACCTGATGGTCCACATCATCAGTGTTGTCGGGCCGGTTATAGAGGGATTCATACCCGTGACCCAACGACCCATTATCAAATATCTTATATATAGTCGTATCGTATAACAATATATGAGGTTCGATATGCTTTTTCGTAATAAGCTCACCTCATAGACAACTTTATATTTTATCAGCCCGTAGACGATTTTACTCCGTATCGATCACATATGAATATATGATCTATTAAAGCTTTCTATAGTTGATTATGTATCATTAATGTGTATTATAAATTTATAATTGACCCTCACTATATAAGCGTTGTATATATGAATATATGATCTAACGGCTAGCAATTTTTGGTTATTTACGCAACTATGTGAGGACAAATTTATGCTAGACTTATCTAAATGGTGTGGGTACAATTTTAAGATTGATGATTTTTATCACCCACTATTTGTGTAAATAATTATTCACCTCAATATAAATATATAGTATTAAGAACACCAGAACAATTGTAATTAATCTAGCATAAAATAGCCATGTGTGTATTATAAGTGACCCAGACCCAGATTGTATGTCTAAATGGGTCTGGTATATACCCATCTGTGATGCATGGACACTTCAAAAAAATAACGTGTCGTGTCGGACACCTGATTGGATACGACACTATCCGACACCGTGTCCAATATAAAAATAAATTTATCTGTTTAAATAAAATAAAAAATAAATAAACTACGAACATCGTAATGGACGCAGTTAGAGAGTATGTCTATTATGTATGCATTATTTGTGACACTTGATGTTATTTCACTTATTTTTTGTGATTTTGAAAACAAAAGTATTTATTTTTCTTTCAAACATATATTAACTTTATAAATTAAATATAAATTTCTAATGTACAATAGTCATTCTTATAATTTATTTATATAACCACTCATTTAAATTAGAATGAAAAGACTAATTTATATGTTTTAACGTAAATTAATGAACATAAATATAAATATATATTAAGTTATATATACACATTTTATTAACAGTTTCGAGACCGTGTCGTGTCGTGTCCTAATATTTATAAAATGTCGTATTCATATCCCTTGGTGTCGTGCGTCGTATCCCATGTTCGTGCATCATAGATAACCGTCTATTAAATGTAGATATGTGCATGAAGAAAGCATTTGGGTAGGGAATGGGTATATTAATAAATTAAATACTCGAATTATATGAGATGTTAAACTTAAACTAAATATTTCTCAAAATGTAGGAATAGTCGTTACAACCGATTGCATTTTCCACTTTAGCTCAAACTTTAATACAATGAGGCTCAACAACCATCTTCACTCATTCATATTTTTTTGTTTAACTCAATACAAATTCGACTACCAAATATTTTAAGAGTTTCGACCTATTTTGTGCTTAGTTCACACTATAATCAATTTCTTATAAAAAAATAAAACTATAAAAAACCAAATGATTACAAAGTACTATTATTAGTATATCACAATAGATAAAAAAAATCACCAGTCCCAAATTTCCACCTATTGGTATCTACAATACAAAATCTTTTTATATATTCAAAAAATCATTATTCAATATCTAAATCTATTAAAATAAGAAGAAGAATAATAGAGATTCATGCATTATTTTATTTTATTTTCATTTTTGTTCATTAGAAGATCTAATACGTTTCTCAGTGTGAGTGGAGCGTGGACACCACGTTGTACTCGAACGCGTGGGTCAAAAGATCACATTAACAGGCGGGGGCACCACTAATGGTCCATAATTAAGAAAGATTAAACAAAGATTAATAGTTTAATTATACTTAGATCTAGAACTTTATTGAATTAAAATATAATAAAAGACATAACAAGTTAAATATGTTCAGTGTTATATATGACGCAATAAGCATAGAAATTTAATAATATTTTCAACATAATTACACTGACGAAATATTTTTAATACATTTTTGTCCTGTTTAAAAAAATAGAGTAAGATGGTTTTATTCAAGATTCTGTCACTGAAACTTAAAATAATCATTGCCTTTCCCTAGAGAATTTAAAATTGGTTTATTTGTCTTTGTTTCTGAGCTTTCTAAGAAAATAATATTACAAAATAAATGGACTTGGTGACGTACTCAGCATTATTAGATATCTAGATGAGGTTTTTTTAAATAAGTTTTTCTAAGAAACTAGATTTGAAGAATAGTTTTAGGGGTGTACGTAAACTCGCTCGAATCATTCAAATCAAATTAATTCACTTGTAAATTGCCAGTTTTAAATCTTTAAATAATAGTGGCGGGTTGATATTCTTGCCACCCACCACTTTCAGGTCGGGTGGTGGGTTTAAAATTTGTAACCCGCCTAAACTGCAATCCGACCGCTAATTATATAAAATATACACAAATGTATATTATAGAAATTACAAATAAACTTTAAAATAATATATAGATATATACTCTCTAACAATAATGATTTTATTCATATTTATATAACACACTTTACTTTTATTTTGGGGAAACTTAAAACTTTGTTTGAACACTTATTTATTTTATTTGAACAAAGTTTTATTTTCACAAGTAACGAAATATGTTCCGCATATTTATGATTTAAGTTTTATGATATTTTATTTTTAATAATATTTGACCCATTATAAATTGTGATCATATGATTTTTATTTGTAACACCACTTGATTTTTTACATCCTACCAACTCAATTTTTTTAATTAAATGTACAAAAAGGAACATTTTATTAGTGCATTACTAACTAGTTAACAACGACAAAAAAAAAAAAAATTAAACCGCCGACCCACCCGCTAAATTTATAAACCCTACCGAACCGAGCCACGCAGTTTGGAAAAATAAATATGTAATTTTTGGTTGCTATTTTGTCTACCAACTCATGTCGGGTCGGCTTGATTTTTTCTTTTAAAACCACCCGAATTTGACCGCGTACACCCTTAATTAGTATGACAAAACATGTAATTTTTATTTTTAATTTGAAAATTAATTTTAAAAGATTAAACATATAATAAAGGTTGTGTATTTTTGATGATTTTTTATTTATAAAATAGTTTAATGATTATATGTGATATGATATACATACTTTTTGTTTTGTTGGTTTTTTTTTTTTTGAAAATTTAATGGATGAATTTCTTATTTTATAAGAAAATTTATGTCAAACTAATCAATTCGGAGTCAATTTTATTTTCATAGCTTTTGATAACTAAATTAAGATTTAAGATATTAGCGGATGAAGATTTCTTATTTTTTTAATCAACTATCTAATAATGACTAGTGATATGGAGAAATAAACCTCGTATATCTCATAAGCTGAAGTTCATAAACAACCACTATTGCATAAAGTCCCGTGTGAGATACTAATATTTGCAAAACACTACTAAACTCGCGCGTTACTAACTGGGTCAAATACTAATATGATTTCGAGGTGACTATTAATAACTTTTTTAAAAAAAAAAAATCTCAAACAAGGATGTGTTGCATGACCAAACAAATAGACATTAATCGCCACATGGTTGAGTGTTCGATAAAAAAATTCATTTGACAATTAATTCTAAGCAAAGTGCTATGCATGCAAATATTCTAGGAACACAATATTCTTTTCTTTGAATTTGAGGGATTTAGTGCTAAAATATAGAAAGAACTAAGAGGGGTGTGAAGTGCATTTAGAAAATAGAGAATGAATAATTAATTGATATTCTTTGAGACAAAAACAAAAGTAACAATCATCTTTCTGAAATATCTTGTATGCATTTATAATAGTCCTCATAATAGAGAAACCCTAGAAGAATACGAATAAATTCCATTTTACTCTTTGAACTACAATAAAAAACCAAGTTGCCCACTCTTTTCTTTTTATTACATAATTATTTTCGTTAAATTCAAATGTTCCACTTTCCGAAATTCCTCAAAATAGCACTTATTCTACCAAATTTGTGCTCAAATACCAAAGAAAAGAAGGAAAAATACTCATTTTCTTTTATTTTTATGGTTGCGTGCACAAGTCTATCTCATATTCCCGTAATCTATTTTTGTTCATAAACTAACTAAAATTATTGAATTTTTTATATAATAAATCGAAAAATTAGTGGATGCTTATCTATATATTTGTTGAAAGACGTGTCTTGCATTACTTCTTCAACTCTTGCTACATGGAATTAAGTTTGCCAGTTTTTTATTAAATTTTAATTTGACATGATGTAACTTATAAAACCCAATTAAAATTAGCACTCAAAATAATTTATTTTCGTAATAATTAATTGTGTAATTACTAAAAGAATTTATTAACAATTATATAATAAAAAGTCAGGATCGACCTACATATATGTTTTACTAAATCTCGAAAATACAATTATTCTACAATGATTTTTTATTTTCTTTAATTCCTACTTTGGTTAAATACTTAAAACACATGATATTCGATAGCAAATCATAAGGATTATTTAACCCTAATAAACTATTTCAGGTCAAAACTTATAAAATAAAATAATGAAGTATGGAATAATCTAGATTTTCTTTTTCTCGTGGGTCTAAAAACAATATAATTTCATTCGCTTATGTCATCTCCATAATTTGAGACTATAAGGCAATATTTGGTGAAGGTACATATTGGAAAGGTAAATTAAAGAATTATGGATTCTCGTGGAAGAATATTTGACAAGATTTGATATTTCTAGAAAATTTTGTAAATGAAAGATATTATAATCTATAAAGAATCAAGCTTTAATCCTTCAACATGCATGTGAATATTCTTATATTCAATAAAGGCACTAAACAAAACATTAATAATCAATTGATCAGTAGGGTAGAGGTGCCCAAACAAGAACCGAAACCGTGGAACCGAACCGGTTCGAACCGTGGTCAACGGTTCCGAAACCGTTGACCACGGTTCCGGTTCCGGTTCCAGGAACCGTAACCGTGGGTTACGGTTCGGTTCCGGTTCCTCGAAATGAGGAACCGAGAACCGGCGGTTCTAACCGCCGGTTCCATATTATTATCATTTTTTTTAATAAATTTTCAAAAATGGGTCTTGGCTAAGTTGGTTCTACTACCCAAATACTCTACAAAAGACTAGGGTTCAAATCCTACTTGTCTACTTTTGTATTATATTTCCATTTTCATTATCTTTAATTAATTTTCTCTAGTTTTATTTTAGAAAAATTAAATATCAACTAATTTAATATTTTTTCAACATCTATTTTACTTATTAGGATTAAAAATTAATTAGTACTCAATAAAATATTTTATTGCCATTCATCACTTATTGGGGATGAAGCATTTTGTTGTCATATTATACGATTTTAGGAACAAAAAATAATATTCGTCCAATTATCATTTTAAGCAAATGACAATAACTACAAAACTCATTTTTTGTTGTCAAAACATCACAATTCACAAATAGCAACGAAATTAATTTTGTTGCTTATTTAATCGTTGCGGATTTTATCTTTTCTTGTAGTGTGTGATTGTATATTATTACTTACCGAATTCGATTTTGTATTGTTTAAATTTGTTACTAATATAAAAATGGTTTGTCTATTGTTCAATATTTTTAATATTTGTCTTTATTTCATCCGATTTATTTTTTAAATATTGCCGAAATAAATTTATACATAATATATTATTAAAAAAAATTTAAAAAAAATTAATTTTTTTTTTAAAAAAACCGGTTAGAACCGGAACCGGAACCGGGAACCGCCCCGGAACCGTGGAACCGGGAACCGGAACCGGGAGGAACCGGAACCGGTTCTAACCGGTTCGAATACGGTTCCGGCACCCCCGGAACCGGGAACCGGCGGTTCCGGAACCGGAACCGGGAACCGGAACCGTATGAACACCTCTACAGTAGGGCTAAATACCTAACACATTTCGCATTCTCCAATAGAAATTGTAGTTTCAAATTGTGTCATACACTTTAAGTACACAAGTAATAAATAGTTGTATACAAAAATGTCAAAACGAACTTAACGTGTCGATTTTTAAGGGGCCAGGCCAATCGGTTAGGCCTAAAGGGTGACAAGCCCGACCCTTTTTTATTTATTTAAATTTTTTTTGTTGGGTTTAATTTGAAGGAAAAAAAAAAATCAAATGTAGGTAAGGGAATTCAAACATTTTACCTCAATATTTTGATTTTTTTTTTTCAATTATACCACACTTTATTTTGAAATAAATTGAACCAAATCGGCCCACGAGCTGAAATGGATCGCCCAAATACGGCCACCAGCATTAAGAGACCGGTCTCTTAAACTTGATGAGCCAACCATTAGACTCATTGTCAGACTCTTATATATGTATATAGCACAATGTATAATAAAAAATACAAAATAAAATATTATGTTATGAAAGAATGATTTTCCTTCCTTTCTCATTATCAAAACGTCAGTATATATACACAAAATTATAGCATAAACCTAGGCTACATAACAGGAGACTAATGATATATAGTGACAGATTTTAGGCTAACTAGAAGGCTAATTATATGGCTAATAATATACACTGAATCTATAAAATATTTACTACATTTAACACTCCCCCGTAGTTGAAACGGGAGGTTTACGAACGCTGAGACTGTCCCAAAAATCTTCAAATAACACCTGTGGCAAACTCTTAGTGAAAATATCGGCTATTTGATAACGGGAGGGGACATGGAGAATGCGGACTTGTCCACGTGCAACCTTCTCACGAACAAAATGGATGTCCATTTCTATATGCTTTGTACGTTGATGTTGAACTGGATTACCCGACAAATATATTGCACTGACATTGTCACAATACACCAAAGTAGCTTGCTTAATCGGACAATGCAACTCTAAGATAAGGTTGCGAAGCCAACATAATTCAGAAACCACATTCGCCACCCCACGATACTCGGCCTCGGCACTAGATCGAGATAATGTGGGTTGACGCTTAGATGACTAAGAGATCAAGTTGTCCCCTAAAAATACACAATAACCAGATGTAGATCTCCTCGTATCAGGGCACCCACCCCAATCTGCGTCAGTGTAAGAAACCAGAGAGGAATAAGACGATGGATACAAATGTAGGCCATGATCTAATGTACCCTGAATATATCGAATAATCCGTTTGAGAGCAGACATATGGTCCATCCTTGGATCATGCATATGGAGACAAATCTGTTGGACGGCATACGAGATATCATTGTGAAGGTAAGGTATTGTAGAGCCCCTGCAAGACTCCGATACAAAGTAGGATCATCAAAGGGAGCACTAGATGTAGCACTAACCTTTGATTTGGTGTCAACCGGAGTAGCTGATTTACAAGATGTCATTCCGGCACGTTCGATTATTTCTTCGGCATATTTGCGTTGAGATAGGAACATACCACCCTTATGTCGAGTCACCGCAATACCCAAAAAATAATTCAATGGACCAAGGTCCTTCATAGCGAATTCAGAACTAAGAATATCCATAATTGAGCATCGGAGGGCATGAGATGAAGCCGCAAGAATAATGTCATCAACATATAATAAAATATACGCCATTTTGGACCCTTTGCTGTAAATGAACAATGAGTTGTCACACCGACTATTAGTGAACCCGATAGACATAACAAAATCAGCAAAGCGCTTATACCAAGCTCAGGGAGCTTGCTTAAGCCCATACAACGACTTTCTCAGGAGGCAAACATAATCTGGATGGGTGCGATCCCTATACCCCACGGGTTGATGCATATACACTGTTTCTTGAAGCTCACCATGAAGGAAGGCATTCTTGACATCCAATTGATGAATTGGCCATGCCTTAGAAAGATAAATACTAAGAACAGTGCGAATAGCAGCCAGTTTGACAACCGGACTAAAAGTTTCCCCACAATCAATGCCAACTTGTTGAGTTTTCCCATCACCTACAAGACGGGCTTTATGCCTCTCAAAAACACCATTAGATTTAAATTTATGAGTATAAATCCACATAGACCGAATAACATTAATGCCCGGAGGTCGGGGCACCAAATCCCACGTCTTATTTTTCATAAGAGCATGATATTCATCATCCATGGCCATTTTCCAATTTGGATCACGAAGTGCCGCTATTGGGTTTCGAGGCAAAGGGGACTTCGAAACCGTGGTGTGTAATGCTTGGTATTTTGGGTTGGGTTTGTGAATACCAAGCTGACTTCTAGTCACCATAGTAGGTGTAGGACGAGGAGTATTGGAAGGAGGAGCCATGACTGGGCCTGGTGAAGGTGGGGCCGTGCGTGAGGCAGAAAGGGGAGTAGGATGAGGATTCGTTTGGGGAGGATTGTGGTTATGTGCTGGAGATGTGGGAAGAGGAGGAGCAGATTGTTGAAGGTGATCTAATACATAGGAAGAGAGACCACTGTCCAAAAACTCATATGTATGTGACGAAGGGAAATTCAGTGATGCAAAGGGAAAAACATTCTCATCAAAAATGACATGGCGACTAATGATAATTTGACGGGATGACAAATCATAACATTTATAACCACGATGATTAGGTGGAAAACCCAAAAAGACACACGGAGTAGATCGAGCCTGTAATTTATGGATTTTAGTGGATGGAATAAGAGGATAACATAGACACCCAAAAACCCGAAGATGAGAATATGAGGGAACCCTTTGATATAAAATTTGAAGAGGAGACTTATTATCCAACAGTTTGCTCGGAAGAATATTAAGAAGATATATTGCCATTTGTAATGCATGGTGCCAAAAGGAAGGGGGAAGGGATGCATGAGAGAGAAGAGTACGAGTGATATTATTGATAGACCGAATTTTCCGTTCGGCCTTCCCATTTTGAGGAGAGGTGTGAGGACAAGAGAGACGGAATGAAATACCGTTTTTTTCTTACAGAAATCCCAAAACAGTCCATTGTCAAATTCCCGCCCATTATCACATTGCAGGGTTTTAATATTACGTTCAAATTGGCGAACAATATGAGCCCGAAAAGTCATAAACTTCTCATATACCTCTGATTTTTGACCCAAAGGAAATGTCCACAAAAAATTAGAAAAATCATTCAACAATAACACGTAATATCTATGCCCTGCAGAACTCAGAATAGGTGAAGTCCAAATATCACTATGAACAATATCAAAGGGTAAAGAAGTACTCGAAGTAGAAGAAGCAAACGGCAACTTAATATGTTTTCCGAACACACAAGAACGACAAATACTAGAAGTAGAGTTTCGATCACAATTTATGTTTTTATTGACCCTAAGAGCATCTAACACAGGAGCACCCGGATGACCCAGTCGATCATGCCAAAGAGAGGAAGAGATGGCTGCAAAGGTTGATGGAGTAGTTTGATTGTGGATAGATTTGAGAGGATATAGGTCACCCTGACTATCACACCTCAGTAGAGGCATCCCCGTCTGAAAATCCTTCACAGAAAAACCGAATGGATCAAATTCAACCGAAACAGAATTATCAGTAGTGAATTTCCTAACAGAAATCAGATTTTTGACTATTTTGGGAGCATGCAGAACACTTTTTAATGACAATGGAGGATTAGGAGAGGGCAAACATGTATCACCATAGCCACTAATAGGAATTGAATGACCATTTCCGACAATAATACCAGAATTATGATTGCTCAAATTAAAATAAGACGAGAGATTACCATTGGACGAGGTTATATGTGATGTTGCGCCTGTGTCCATATACCACGTAGAATCGGGTGGGTTTAGAGTCATGGTGTGCATAGCCGAGGCAATGTCTGTAGGCACATACGGACTAGTCTGTCCATTGAAAGAAGGAGCCATAGGAGCAGTGGAAGCCTGATATGCTTGCTGCTGGGGACATGGGACCAACACCCCAGGCCCAAAGGTGGCAGGCGATGGGCGAGCCCATCCTTGGGTAGGCATAGGGCAGGGGAGAGGAGCCCACTGAGACCACCCCCAGTTAGGAAACGGACCCCATCCCCATAATGGACTCTGTCGCTGTGGCCGTCCTTGCGGGCCAGCCTTGCCGAAATGATCACCATTGCCGCCTTTGTTCTGCTTGCCGTTGTTGCGGCTGCCTGAATTTTTTCGGCCATTATGTTGCTGTTTTCGGCCATATTGTTGCGGCACCCGCCCCTATCCCGAATGAGGAGGAACAAAGGAGGAGTCGTCGTCCTCATTCGGAGCAACGAGCATGGCAGAATCGGATGCCATTGCCGCCTCCTTAGCTAAGCTCGATTCCTCAAGAGTAAGCATGGACCTAGCTTGATAAAACGGAGGGAGTGGATCACTTTGTCGGATCATTGTACCCACACCACGGTACGGGGTAGTGAGACCAGAGACAAGTTGAAGTACCAATCGGCTCTCAGACACCGGAGCCCCGACGTTCTTCAATTGATCGGCCAAGGACTTTAGCCGTTGACAGTATGCCGATACATTGGGGTAATTTTTCATCTTGGTGGTTGAAAACTGTTGCTCAAGAGTGACTGCACGGGAATGCTTATTGTCTTGGAAAATGTCACGCAAACGGTTCCAAGCCTCCATTGCCGTAGCATCGGGTTCGAGGATGGTGTGTAGAAGGTCATTAGATATCGTGGCATAAATCCACGATAAGACCGTGGCATCAAGAGTAGCCCACATGTCTGCATCCTCCTCCTCGTCCGTGGCCTTCGCTTTGTCTTCCGGAGGAGGTATGATGTGATGGAGAACCTTGTTCGAACGTGCATGAACCTTGAACAACTCCGCCCATGTTGGGTACTACACGTTTTCCATCTCGAGAATGATAGGAACATGGTTCCTAATGTTGGATACAACAAGAGCTGGGTGAAAAGTTCTAGATTGAGACATCGTTGCCGGAGAAAGACAAACGACAGGGAAGAAATAAAAGAAGAAGAATAGGGGCAGAAATCACAGCTAGGGCGCAGCAGAAATAGATCGATATAAACCCTATACTGCTGATACCATGAAAGAATGATTTTCCTTCCTTTCTCATTATCAAAACGTCAGTATATATACACAAAATTATAGCATAAACCTAGGCTACATAACAGGAGACTAATGATATATAGTGACAGATTTTAGGCTAACTAGAAGGCTAATTATATGGCTAATAATATACACTGAATCTACAAAATATTTACTATATTTAACATGTTAAAATAAATTAACTAAAATAAATGGATCTGTGTGGTTGTGTTTCACAAAAATTATTTTTTGTTGGTATGATTCTCTGGAATTCCAAGGAAAATTCACAAATCTTCTTTGAATGCCTTAAATCTTTGAGTTTACTTGTTAAAAATAATCTTTGACTATTTTTATTAAGTTTGGTCATAATTCTTTGGTGTCTGTTAATTGACTTAATATTAACATTTAATCTTTGTGTTAAGTTAAATATGGGACAACAAAATTACTAATCTAGTAAGTGACTGTGTGAGTATAATAATATGAATGAAAAAAATACTATTCAGACATATGAGTTACTTTATATAATTTTGAAACCTATAGAGTTGTACTAACTTTTAATTTATAAAATTAGAATTCTATATTGAGTAAATAGTAGACTTAATGTAAAACTCAAAGAGTTGTACTAGCTAAAGAAAATAACATTCTTTTAGAAAGGACATTACACTGCAATCCTACACAGAAGTTTAGCCCATCAGAAAGATAGCAAATAGAATTCTATATTGAGTAAATAGTTGGAAATAATTAATATCTTTATAAATGATTAACATAAGCTAGTTTTGTCATTATATAGTAGTCAATTACTTTTTATAAAAAAATTATTATAACTTTCAAGTTTTTTGGATAGTATAAATAATTATTTTTAGAAGCAAATGGATTGAGTAGCTCTTTATGTAGTCAAAAGAAGAAAGAAAAAGAAAAGAAAAAACAAATATGATTCAACTTATAATTTTTTTCCCTTTTGTTTTATTTAATTGTTTAATGTAAAACTCAAAGAGTTGTACTAGCTAAAGAAAATAACATCAGAAAGATGGCAAACAAGAAACAAAATTCTTAAAAAAAGGGGAAAAATGGAAGAGTTTCTTCATCTTAGAATACAAACACTAGCTATAGTCTACTACCTGCTTATTTCATGAAATACAGCATATAATTAATGATATTAATTTCCCCAAGATAGTCAAGAAAGTATACATCACGAGACCGAACTAGTCGTAATATGGAAGCCAATCATCTCCTGTAGGAACCCCTTTATCACGATGAAAAAGATTACCGTTTATTTGATTGCAATGACGGGGTAGAATGTGATGCATTGTTCACCGGAGAAGATTTAGCCAAAATATTAAGCGCTTTCATTCGCTTCATTTCATGGCCTGCAATAAATCAAAACTTATATATCGGTATTTATTTTCTTGCTAAATGAACATTTGTGGCCCCTAATAAGTTTCATTTTCAAAGTTATTTCTCATGTTCAAATCTTAAATTTAGAATCTCTAATGTTCAAGTTTAGTTTCAGTTAGTCCTTTTTGGACAAGTGGGCGTCTACTCATCTAAGGGTAGTAAGAATGTCCAAAAAGGACTTAAGAGCATCTCCAATGTGATCTCTAAAATAGCGATTTTTTTTCTCTATTTTAGTGACTGCTACAGTAATTCTACTCCAATGTATATCTCTATATCTCACTCTAAAAGTATATTCCACAGAATATTCCTTTTTAATCCCATTTACTATTATTTCTTATATTTTACAAATAACACCCTACATTTAATTCTTTATTACATATTCATCCAAGTTAATATTTTTTTTATATTTTATAAACTTATAGTGCGCTTCGCAGAGTTAGTCGGGGGTCTCGCTGTAATATATCCATGTTTCAATTAATATTTTTATATATTTTAATTTATATTTAATATTATATAATCAAATATAAAAATAACATATATAATAAAAATAACATATATCTAATCGTAACATTTATAAAATTTAGGGGCTTAATTGTAAATGGACCAAATTGTACTAAATCATAAATATATATACTAAATTAAAACAAAAAAAAATAAAAAAAAAATAAAATAAAATTGAAAAACCCACGGCAAATTTGCCGTGGGGGCCCCACTGGTTTGCCGTTCCATTGGAGCGGCATTTTGGCCCACCAACGCCAAAATGCCGCTCCATTGGAGATGGCCTAAGTGAAAAGAAAGTTTGTAAGGGACCTTTTTTGATTTGGAATAGTAATTTGCAAACTTTATCAACTTAAAATATTTTCGTAATTCAAATTCAGTTCGAATATGTTCCACATGTAATTCAAAATCTTAAATGCTCTCTTTAGACAGTGAGACATTGGAGCAAAGGCAAGAATAAGATGGTATTCAACATCCACCCTCCAATTCAACAATATAGTCAGCTAAAGATTACAAGGTTGTATTATTTAGTGTCAGACTATATAAATTCCTGATATTTTATTCAGCCACAAATCTCACATCAAAGCAGATCAATTTGCTTCTTACTACTATAACTTCAAAGTGTTTTCACATTCTCACTTCACAAGTAAAGCAAGCATTAAGAAGATGTTTGGCTACGCTTATAAGCTTCTAAACTGTCTATCTATAAGTTACCTATCTTATAAGCTCTTAAAAAATAGTCGGGGTTTTCGTATAAGCTTAAAAGCATTTATTTTGAGTGCTTATACGCTGTTTTACCACAAACTTTAACAAACACGAAGCTCAGCCAAACATCCTCCTAACTATATCCTCAGCATCAAATGCCAGAAATATATGCAAAGAAAATTCTTAGATTAATTTTTTTTCAAATGATTTACTTGATAAATATAAACCAAATGTTTGAAGCTCAAGTCCCATGACTCCCATCTAAGAACTACACATCTCCAATTCAGCCTACTTGGCATGCCTATACGTCGTAAAAAGTTTCAAACAATTTATAGAGACCCATGCCAAACAAGATTTACTAATTAGCACATGCATAAAGAAAAAAAATTCCAAAATCTCCATACCTTCATCTATTGTCAACTGGATTGCTCTCTTCTCCAAGGCATAAGCATGATTATTAAGCTCATCAGGGTGTGAACGCAAAAGCACTGATACAAATCACACCAAACAAACAGTATTGATTATGAATGTCGAAATATACCACAAGATATAACATCAAACAAAAACAAATGGAACACAAGGACTCACTCTGAATGTAATCTCTCTGGTTTGCATCATCACACTGCTTCAGAAACTTCTGAAGGCGAATGAAGCGTTCTGTTCTTAACTGATCATTTGTAACCTTAGTAGCTGGAGTGCTATTATTGTGCTTAGCAAAAGAACTTGGAATTGATGGACCGCTACTCGAAAAGGACATAACTGGTGTTATATTACTTGATGTAGTTACAGGAACGTGATGCCAATAACTATCCCTCGTTGGAGTTATCTTTTGGCCCTTATTTTTAGATTCTGACAAATCTGAATATTTCTCAACACTGCTTTGAAGTCTTCCCCTCCCGAGTTCTAACTCAAATCTCCTACGTGCGTTCATAACATTCTCATTTGTACCATTAGAGGCTAACGAAGGTACACCCTGAGAACTCAAAGGGCGCTCAGGTGTAAGTCTTTTTGTCCCACAAACCTTAATCGTGTCACTATTTGAACCTACATTCTCGTTCTGCACATCTCTCAATGCAGTCTTCTTTAAAGGGCCAGTCCCACCACTGACCAATGCATTACCGTTGTGTTCCATATTGATCATTTGGTCAGTCAATAGAAGTAAATACACTTGAAAGTAGTTCCACCACTGCTCAAATCCTATATTAGTTTACAATGCTCCTTAAAAAAATAAACATTTCTCATACGCAATGGATGGAAGTACATAAATTTCTATTTTGCCCAAAACCCATGAATTTCTCAAAAAATACAAGGCTATTGTTTTAATTACTAAGCATTAACACAACATATGAGATTTATATCAGTGAAAGAAATGTAGACTCAAACATATAACTTCATAACATCCCCCCACCCCCAAATTCAAGTTAGCCGAATTTCGAATATCCCATCATTTAAATAAAGACAGTTATGCAAGAAAAGGAACAAGAAGCTGATTACTAATTATATTTCCTTTTCATAACATACACTTAAAAGTTTAGGATTTAATTCAACAACCTATTCCAGAAAAGGAAAAAAGGAAGAAGCCAACGAACAATTTTCTAGCTTAAGCTTCCTATATCCTAACAATTAATTCCAGAAAATTTACCCAGACAAGCTTAAGCAAGAATTACACAAACAATTAATACGAAAAGTACAAAATATAAAATTGAGTACTCAACACTCTACGAAAATCTAAACTTAATTACTCGAAAAAGATTCAAAATTCAAAAAACCCCACATGAATTTAAAAGTTAAATTAGAAGCGTATAATAAATAAATAGATAAATAAAGTAATCACTAATCAAGAATCGATTCAATTTCTACGGAGTACGAATTTTCACAACTGAAACTCAAAGCAGAGAGAGTTATGGATAGAATTGTAGTTGTAATTGTAAGGAAGTGGAGGGAGACTAACCGTAGGGGAGATAGAGACGGCGCGAGAGAGGAGAAGGTTTTCAAATAAGAGTGCGCTCCCCTGCCTTTTTATATCAACTCTTAAATTTATTTCTTTTTCCTATTATATACATTATTTATTTATTTTCAAGGACTTCTGGATATTCGAAACTTCAAAATCATTTATGTTATTTTAAGAAAAAAGTATAATACACTGTACCTCGATCTCACATATTTAATCATTTTTTCCATTTTACATATCCAGTATAACTTTTATAATTCCAATAGAGACAGTTTTTGTTCGAAACTAGGAGTGGTAATGGTGGGTTAGGTTGGGATTGGGTTGGTTCAAATAGTTTGGTTCTTAAATGAGTTTGTTTTAAATGATTTTAAGGTGGAACAAAGTCAACTCAAAAGAAATCAAAATCAAATCAACTCAACAACTTGCTTTTTGTTCAAGCGATTTTGGTCTAACTTGAAATTAGTTGGACCCAACTTGAAATCAATTAGGAACCAAATAAAATTCCTTAAGAACCAACCCAATCTTGCCACCCATATTCGAAACTAGGGGTGGCAATTTGGACCCGAACCTAATTAAGTTTTCAATGGGTTGGGTTCTAATATTTTAAAATTATAGTTCCAATTTGGTTCGCCTTTTAATAATATTTAGATCCAATTGGGTTTAATTAATTGAGCCCAATCTGGGTCCTAATAATTTAAAACTATAGTTCCATCTGAACCCATTGAACTTAGAAGTTCGAACCCTAATTTTCTAAACTTATTTAAATATTTTATATCCTAAATTTGGATCCTTGTTGGGTTCACCGTTCATGATTGGGTCCATATTGGATTCATGATTGGGTCTTTGTTGAGTCTAGCAATAAAGCATGTGTTTTGTCATTGGACCCAATTAAACCCAACCGACTTTGAACCCAACCCAAATAGACCCAAACCAAGCCCGACCCAATTTAACCCAATTGCCACCCCTGTTCGAAACCAATATAATTCTTTCTAAATAGACATAGTAAACTCTATTCAATAAGATACCATTTTTAAAATCTACTACCACTGTAATTCGGGATTGGTTTCTCTATTTCAGATCCTTATTTCATCTCTTATTCCACATATCTAGTTGATTGGTACGTGTAATTCACAAATATATTTATTAAGGGATGTTTGACATGTGTAAATTTTTTAATACATGTCAAACATTCAACACATTGAATAGGAAATGAAACACAGATTTGAAATAGAAAATTTGCTTCCCTTTCATCCTACTAATGAATTTTTTGAGTTACGTAAACCGATCATTTTCAAGAGACATATCAATATGATGGATGAATCCCAATCCCAACCCAATCTTCCACCAATTACACTATCAAACAATTATGAACACAAACTACAAACTTCCATATAAAATCACAACCCAAACATACATACACACATATTTACACTTGATACACATTGTCAATCTTTTCTTTACATTCATGGGATTTGTTCAGCCCTACTCATGACCCTAAGCATCGCCTCGGCTTTCCTCCGGCCTCTCTCCGTCCCGTTTCTCGAAACCTCGACCAAATGCTCGTAAACGCCGTATTGCAACGCAGCAAGGATCAAATTACTATTATTCGACCCCAACTCAAGAAGAACAGCAATAGCACATTCCTTGTTCTTTGGCGTACCGTCTCTTATAAACCTCACGAGATGTTCGATAAACGTAAGCTGCCCCAATTCTTGCCGACCCTCTGCACTACACGCGAGCAATAACAACAACGACAAAGTCTCGTTAACCATTTCCAATTTCTCATCATCCAAAACTCTCAACAATGGTGTCACAATCCCAGCCTCAATGGCTTTAGACTTATTTGCATGGTTAAGGCATAGGTTGAAAAGTGCCGTTACAGCGTCTTTTTTGCCTCTTATCGTCCCCGTTGTTAGCAAATCGACCAACGGTGGAATCCCGTTTAAAGATCCGATTTTTACTTTGTTTTCGTTGAGCATTGATAAAGAGAACAAAGCTGCAGCTGAGTTCTCTTTAGCACCAACTGTGCCCTTTTGTAGAATCTCGATTATAGGAGGAATAGCTTCTTCTTTTGATATGAGTTTCTTGTTGGCCTCATCGATTGAAAGATTCAAAAGGGCCGTTACAGCATCTTCTTGGATTCTTGAATCTGGATATGATAAGGGTTGAACAAGCAAAGGTATGCCTCCACAATTTGCTATCAAAGTTCGACTTTCGGGGCTCTCTTTTGAGATCATACGAATCTTCTTAACGGCTTCTCTTTGTTCGTCTAGTTTGCTTGAGGATAGGCTTTTAACCAAGGATTTTATGTCTTCAGTATCTGTTGTTGAGGGGCTTTCTAGTAGTTGCTTCTTTGGGAGTGGGAAGTTGTTTTGATCAATCCAAAGTTGAATTAGGTTCTTGAGAGCATAGTTTGGGGCTAGACATAAGTGTGTAAGAATTTGACCCGTTTTTGGACACGTTCGATTGCCCGAATCTAACCATTCTTGTATGCTTTCCTTTTCGTATGTCTACAATGTTCAATGAGTCAACGAAAAGGTTAGTAAAACGATCAAACGAGTGAAATGTAATACCATAATCATCTTTACACTATAACAAATAGGTCTCCGGGAGGTGTATGGATATTGCACCGGGAAGTTTGAGAAATTACCAAAACTTCCCATGTCGACTCTCACAGGAAAAACATAGTGCAATTTTACCTTGTCCGTAAAAAGTAAGTTACAATTTTATACCCATTTCTTGGGTTGTTATAATCTAACACAGAAAATCCTAGTAATTTAAAAAGCGTCAGACTCATTATAATAAAGTTATTCTCATACTTTATTATTGTTATTATAAATTGTATTCTGCCCCTTCAACTAAACAAGATATCTTAAAGAATCCATTAAACAAATATTATTTGTCTCTTACCCCTCTAAAAAATAATTTAAAAATCCAAAATAAGAAGATATAGATATAACGGGACGTTCATAACATGGCTCAATCATCATCTTCCTCAATTATTTTATATTTTCTTCTCATTTTTTATGGATTAAGTGACAGCAATATTTGTTTAAAAGGATATTTGATACATATATAGTTTGTTTTATATATTTGTTTAAAAGTGACAACAATATTTGTTTTATATAGTTTAAGGGAAAAATGCAATTTGAAATAATTAACAATAAAGTATACGACTAACTTTAATTAAAAAGGACTAATGCAACAACCTTGCCAAATCATTGGGACTGTTTTTAAAATTTCATAAACTGTGATACTAAAATTAGAATCGTGATATCATGTGGAATTAAAATTTACCTGTCCTGTTGCAACAATAACAGGATCAATCATCATTTCCAACGTAATCGGGCAAAGAAACTCGTTAGGAATCGCGACGGACGTGCACTCCGCACGTGATGTAGGCGCCTCGGGATCCTCCATTATACCGTTCTCCGCAACGCCAGCAAAACTTTTGAACTTGTTTAATAGATCTATGATTTGTTGTGTGAGCTCCGGATTTAGGCTTCTTTTTTCTTTGACTAGTTTTCGTATGTCTAGTGTTTCTTGTTTAAGTTCATCAACGGTGCGTAAAGATAGCTTGTTGGCTAGTCTCTCTATGCTAGCGCTATCTGCGTTTCTATCGTTGTTTGTCGACAATGCCACCATCATATCCATTGTCAATTCCATGTCTTGTGTATCCGTTCGTTTCTTGGCTCTTCGTAGTTGCACTCTTAGTAACTCAACCTGTCATTAAGGTGCTCGATTTTAGATAGATAGCTAACAACTCATATGTTTAGATATAACAAACAAAACTCGAGGATTTTGCTTTAATATTAGATAAGATTTGAAGCTCGAATTTAATTCAAAGTAGATTAGCTAAAAAAGAATTAAAATATGTATGAAAATGTCAAGTTGCACGAGTTTGTTTTGAACGATTGCGCTTGTGAAAACTCGAGTCCTAACTAAACCAAATACAGTTTCAAACTGACCTACTCGATACTTGACTCATGATAAATCAAGAACTCTGTATAACAAATAATACCCGAACACCCTTTTCCTGTTCGATTAAGATTTGTAGCTTGATTCAAAATTCAAACTTGATGTTATAAAATGATAAAAGTATTTAATTAGTGAATCAAGTTATTCGAGCTCTCCTTGTATTATGCTCAAAATCACTCAAAAACTCAATAAGAAAATAAATCAATCTTGTACGATACATTATCAGCTCGACCAGTTTACAACCCTAGTAACAAGAAAACGGTACCCCTAAAGAAGGGTGATATTGTTTCAGAAAATGAGATAGTAAAAAAAAATAAACCTGTTCTTTCTCTTCTTCAGAGATTCCAAGCTCCTCATATGGCATTCCTTCCACAGCTTGACTTATCTTCTCATATACAGCATGAAATCTCACCTTCATTGCCTCACTTTCTAATGCCTGACATTTCAACACCCTCTTTAGCTTTTCTAAAAACAGATAAATTAAAATGGCTTTAAAACTAATAATCGTTAAAAAATTTATATCTTTTCATCCTTAAAGTAACCAAATGTTACGCTATCATTTCTAAAGTTTGATATCATTTTTTGATGACTATTAATGACAATTTAACCAACCAAAAAAAAAAAAAAAACTTCAAAATCCAAAATAGCAGACCAGGTAAATTTTGCTGCCGGCATGACACAATTTCAAGAATTTCTTGGCAGATTGAAAGGCTCTCTTCAATTTCTTCAAGCAAATCATGGCATCTTCGGGTATATTAGTCCTCTCGAGATCACTAATCTCTTCCAATAATGGCAAAAAAAGCTTCAATCTTCTAACAAGATTAAGGCACTCTTTTCTCTGTGTTTTTCGAAACTCTCCAATGGCTCTCACAGATTCAATAATGGCGATAATCTCTTGAACGATATTGTTGTTGTTATCGTCTGATCGGGAATGTGGGCTCGAAGGGTTCGACAATGGCTCCTCTTCGGCCTCCATGACTGCCCGATCCTGATCTTGTTCTACCATCTCATCAAAATCTCATTTACGTAAACAAATTTGCATGCAAAATGGTGATATTTCAGTCTTTTTCAGATTTTAGTTACGATGATAATTGAAAAAATGAATGGATTAGGATCTGGGTTTGGAAATGGGAGGAGAATAAGAAACCCTAAATCTACGCCATGAATTTTGCTAATGTAATTTCCTTCTGCTACGTGTTTGCATGGTTTTCGGTTTTGAACGTGTTTTTCGTGGTCTGTGTAAAGCAGTATTAAAAATTTTGGTGCACTTGTCGTTGGTGCACTTGTCGCGCTAACTTGTCTCGTGGTTAAGATTGGGGTTCGATGACTATGAAAATATAAGTTTTAAGTTTGACTTATTTCTCTATTTATATTATAATACGTCTTTAGATAGTATATAATCATTATTTGATTGTTGATTGTTGTCGATTTATTATTATTTTCTTATATTTTAATATAATGATGTAATTAGTGTTAGGCGGTACGCGCTGCGGAAGCGTTGGAATATGACGTTATTTGAGTTGAGACAATAAATATAGAAAATAAGGGACACGAAATTTAACGTGGTTCACCCAATTTAGGCTACGTCCACGGGACAAGGCTATGATAATATCAATTTGAAAGGAATTACAAACGTCTTCACTAATCACAAGAACGAAATAATTTTATCCGTCTCGAACTAGTAAGAACACTCTCACACTCTCTTTTATAACAAACAAAAGAAGAAGAGAGTTGTATAGGGAGAAAGATGAAAATGTTTCGGGATGAATTTTGATCACTCGGGCAAGCTCTATTTATAGGAGAGTTTTGCCCGAAAATATGTCATGCATGACATCATTTCAACCTACATTTTTGACAAAAATATCATGCTTGCTCAAATTTCAAGCATGATATTTGAATTATGCTTGTTCAAGCATGACATTTTAATAATGGGTGCTCAAAAATGGCTGCTCAAAGTATGCTCAAAAATGGCTGCTCAAAATGTGGCTGCTCAACTTTGACATTCTCCCACTTGAAGACTAATGACAAATTAGTTCTTCACACATCCTTTCGCCTTGTCCGTCTGTGTTGCCTATGTTTCTGTAAGGCCAATCGAGGATCTACTCCAAACAAACTTGTCGGTACTGATTGGCTTTGTCAATACATCTGCTAGGTTTTCCCGAGTGTGAATGTTTTGCATGTCAACACTCCCATTTTCCACCGCTTCACGAACAAAGTGGTAGTGAACCCCAATGTGTTTTGTCCTGGAATGAAAGACTGGATTCCTTGCAATGTGCAAGGCACTCTGACTGTCACAAAACAAAGTAACGCTTTCTTGTTTGTGCCCGAGCTCCTCAACCAACCTTTGTATCCAAACTGCTTCTTTACAGGCAAATGTAGCTGCCATGTATTCTGCTTCTGTAGTGGACAGAGCTACAACACTCTGTAACTTTGAAGCCCAGCTTATAGCTCCGCCTGCAAGAGTAAACACATATCCTGTGGTGGATCTCCTTTTATCAAGGTCACCCGCATAATCTGAATCTACATAGCCTTTAACAGTAAAATCTGAGCCTCTGAAACATAATGCAACATCCGAGGAACCTCTGATGTACCTCAGAATCCTCTTTATCGCTCCCCAATGCTCTTTTCCAGGATTCGCCATGAACCAACTTACCGCTCCCACTGCCTGTGCAATGTCTGGTCTAGTACATATCATAGCGAACATCAAACTTCCCATTGCTGATGCATACGGTACACGAGACATCTCCATCCTCTCTGCTTCACTGCTAGGACACATACTTGAGGATAACTTGAAGTTAACAGGGAGAGGGGTTGAGATTGGCTTACTATCTTGCATGTTGAAGCGGCGCAAGATCTTTTTCAAATAATTCTTCTGTGACAGCCAAATCGCCCTGCTACTTCTGTCTCTGTGAATTTGCATCCCTAGAATCTTGTTTGCTGGTCCCAAGTCCTTCATTTCAAACTCCCTAGCCAACTGTGCCTTTAACTCTTGGATCCGACCAATGTTGGGCCCTACGACCAACATGTCATCCACATACAATAACAAGATAACGAACGAGTTATCCGTACCAAACCTTTTGCAATACGTGCAATAGTCTGCGTTAAGTCTATTGTATCCAAGGCTTATAATGAAGGAATCAAATCTCTTATAACAACACCTCGGCGCCTGTTTGAGACCGTATAGAGATTTGTTTAACCTGCAAACCAAGTTCTCTTTGCCTACATCGGCAAAACCTTCTGGTTGGAGCATATAGATTTCTTCTTCAAGATTTCCATGAAGAAATGCAGTTTTCACATCCAACTGCTCCAGGTGTAAGTCGAATGCAGCACACATCGCCAGGACCACTCTGACTGTTGTAAGTCGAACCACCGGGGAAAATATCTCGTTGAAGTCAATACCCTCTTTCTGAGCATATCCTTTCACCACCAGTCTAGCTCTGATACCACTGTTAGGCGGTACGCGCTGCGGAAGCGTTAGAATATGACGTTATTTGAGTTGAGACAATAAATATAGAAAATAAGGGACACGAAATTTAACGTGGTTCACCCAATTTAGGCTACGTCCACGGGACAAGGCTATGATAATATCAATCTGAAAGGAATTACAAACGTCTTCACTAATCACAAGAACGAAATAATTTTATCCGTCTCGAACTAGTAAGAACACTCTCACACTCTCTTTTATAACAAACAAAAGAAGAAGAGAGTTGTATAGGGAGAAAGATGAAAATGTTTCGGGATGAATTTTGATCACTCGGGCAAGCTCTATTTATAGGAGAGTTTTGCCCGGAAATATGTCATGCATGACATCATTTCAACCTACATTTTTGACAAAAATATCATGCTTGCTCAAATTTCAAGCATGATATTTGAATTATGCTTGTTCAAGCATGACATTTGAATAATGGGTGCTCAAAAATGGGTGCTCAAAGTATGCTAAAAAATGGCTGCTCAAAATGTGGCTGCTCAACTTTGACAATTAGTTCGCTGAAAAAATGAAAAAAAAAGCCGGAAAAAAAGTGCACTTGTTACAAAATATATAACACTTCAAAACCAATGGTTAATGATGTGTTTTCCATGTACATCTCTCATGGAGTTTGGATTGTAGCATTAAGTTCTATCATTATTTGGTCAAAAATATCAATAAAACATCAGTAAAAAGTGAAAATATTTGTATTCTTATACTGTTCCAAAAGGTTGAATCCCCAGCCCCAAAGGCCCCTATGCCCCGGCCCGACAGAGCTTATGGGAGGATGTAAATCATGGTAACTCAGCTAATCACAGAGGCTAGACCACTGCACACTGCACACAAGGAGCCCCTCACTTTGAGAGGTTGCTCCCACACTGCCGCTGACGGGACTCGATCCTTGGTCACTTGTTCCAGATTTCACCTTGCTCATGCGGGCTTGTATTCTTATACTTGAATATAATCGAAGCAGTTTGTAATGAGACAGTGTCTTATACTTGAATATAATCGAAGAAAGTACAAAATGCTCTCAAAATTATTTGTTCGCAATGAAAATAAAATGTAACAAAAATAACAGTGAAAATAAAATGCATTTAGTTTCATTTGAAAAAGACAAAAGCTACAATCAAAGTATAACACCGTTATCATTGTCTCATCTCCCTGTGGTTCAACAGTCCATAAATTTAGTTGAATACTAAAAAATTATTAGAGATGAGGCAACAAGATTGACGAGAATGATATATGGGCTCGTTATCTTAATTGCACGAGAAAACTACGAGCTTGGTGTTATTGTTAAACGTAGTTTGTATTAGAATAAAATATATTAGTTTAGATTGTCATATCTTTCCGTATCTTTCAGTTATTTAAATTTGTTTTATTTTCTTGATTCTAGGTAGATTATGATTTCATTTGATTTTTTTGTAATATCTATAAATAGTCCGTTATTAATAATATAATATTTACGGGGATTCATATTATTCAATATGGTATCAGAGCCATGGCTTTTAGCCTTGGTTTCTCGATCTTTTGCTTCCGCTATTTGCAAGTCGTCGTACCCGTCCGGTGCATCTAATTTTTTCTAATGTATATTATTTGGCCACTCCTCTCTTGGCCTTTACCACTGTAGTCGACCACCCTCTGCCACTGCAAACTATTTTTGGCATTATCAATACTGTTGAAATTTCGCTTCTTACTATTTTTGGCATTCTTCTCCTCTATGTCGATGTCGCCCCCTCTATCTTGGTCTCTGTTGGCAACATCTTCTCCTAAATTCCTCTCATTAAAAAAAAAAGGTATATGTCGCCGCGTCGTCGCAGTGCGTCGGCACCGCCTCTCACGACATCTCTCTCTGGCGACATTATCGTCGCAGCCACCACAAGTGCCGACCACCCAAGCCGCCGTTGCACCACCTCCATACGCTGCCCTCTCTCTCTTTTCCTTCCTCTTTTCTTTGTCAGATTTTCTAAAAGAATTTATCGTCTACATCAAGGGAATCTGTTCCGGCTCTTCATGATCTTACAATTCATTCTCAACTTGTTCAAGAATCTCCTGTTTCGACTGCGGAGGAGTATTAGAATAAAATATATTTAATTTAGATTGTCATATCTTTCCGTATCTTTCAGTTATTTAAATTTGTTTTATTTTCTTGATTCTAGGTAGATTATGATTTCATTTGATTTTCTTGTAATCTCTAAAAATAGTTCGTTATCAATAATATAATATTTACGGGGATTCATATTATTTAACAGTTTATTTGTGACAAGGTCATCTCTTGTGAACTTTTTTTATAATCAATGTATTTATTTTATATGAAATTGATCTTTCAAAACCAAAAAAAAAAATGCATTTACTAGAAACTTTTTGATGGTCTTTAAAACTTAGGGTCTAGACTCTAAAAACAAGAAAATTTTATTAGGGATTGTGTTAACGTGTATTTTGTACACGTTTCTTATGTAGTATGCTTCATTAATTGTTGCTTTTTTGTCCATATCTCATAGTTTTATGCTTCTCTTACTATATCAAGGTGTTTGGAGGAGAATGAATTGAAAATATGATGAAAAGCGCTGAAAATGACGAAGATTGGACCAAAGCAGTTTGGCAGAGGCCGAAAGCTCACAAGAATTAAGCGTGACTATCTGGTCACGCTTAAAAGCAGCAAGTTTTCGCACTTTTGGACAAGGCAGATTCGAGACTTGGACCTTTTTGCTGAAATCCAACTTATGATGCACGTTTTTACTTCCCAGCATGTTAGGGAATTATTTTATTCTATGTTTAGGATTTTATTTCCATGCTTTGAACAATCCTAGTTAGATTAGGATTCTTAAAATCCTATATCTTTTATTTCCTTGTTAGTTAGGATTCTCCTAGGTTATAAATAAGTGGAATTTTATTCCACAAAGACACCTTAGATTTTATTCCAGTTTTCACGTACGTTTGCTTTTATCTGGGGAATTCGAATTCTTCAACTTTTGTAAGACGTTTTTGATTATGTGTTGCTAAACACATAATTCTAGTCGAAGGATTTTAAGGTTTGATTTTTTTTAATTTCGTGAGATTGCTTGTGCTTTTACCTTCATTGTTCTTTGAGTTTTCGCTCTTTCCCCGTGATTTGTTGACAATATATCATAATCGATTGATTAATCTGGCCAATTAGTTAATCATTAGGATTATATTCTACTAATTAGGACCCAAATCCGTAATTGTTTGGTAAACCCTAATATTCGTAGCAGTTAGCGACGTTGATTATGGACAAGTTTTCAATTAGTCGTTATGGGAATTAGTAATCCGGTTTAAATAATCCGAGCTTGTGTGTTTTTTGATCGGAATTAGTGTTTTTCTAGTGCTTGAATGCTATCGATAGATTAAATCCTAAGAGCTTGTTTAGGGTTGTCTGATTGATAAGAGCAGTAATCAAAGAGCTTGTTTTGATTATCGAAGACATAAGGAAAAACGAGGTCGTCAGAGCTTGTTGACGACTATAGCTAATTTACTAAAGAATATTGAACTATTTTATTTGCAATCAATGATCGAATTATAGAATCAATACGGAAATATCCGAAGGCTTGAATCTCATCTCTCATTGAATTCGAAATTTACTTTTTTGCTTACGTTTTTAATTGCGTTTTAAATTGTTTTAGTTAACTAAATCCAAAATCCCTCCTTTCAATCGATATTAGTAATTTAGGAATTGAATCTACACTATTCCCTGAGGATCGACCCTACTTATCGCTAATTACAAATTATTTTGAGTAGCTTATTTATTTTTGTTGGATTCGACACCCACCAAATTTTGGCGCCGTTGCCGGGGAACGGTGTTATAGATTTATTTCTTTTGTTACTAATATTTTTGTTTAGTTTTTTTTTGTATTATTAGATCTCTTCATATAGGTGAATCTCAATTTGAGAAAGGAGCTCAACGTCTACAAAAAGAGATCTTGCAACGTTCTTAGATGCCATGGCTACAGTCGAGAGGACTTTAAAGGAGTTGTGGGCTATGCCAAACATTAACGAGCAATCTTCTTACATTCAATATCCTACTTTTGAAGTTGATTTTGAATTAACATCTGAATTTATTCGCTCACTTCCTATTTTTCATGGTTTTGTAGGAGATGATCCTCATAAGCATCAAAATGAGCTCTATGCGGTATGTTTAGTAATGAAACGAAGGAATGTCACTGAAGATCAAATCAAGTTCCGAGCCTTTCTTTTATCTTTAGCAGATAATGCTAGGAATTGGTACTACGATTTATCTTTTGGTTCAATCAAGACATGGACTCAATTGGAAGCAAAATTCATAGAGAAATTCTCCTCTGCCTTCCATATTCAAGAGGAGTCATATAGACAAGCTTATGATGGATTCTGGGGTGTTCCGAAGAGTAATCACAATCCCTATTCCAACACTTACAATCCAAGATGGAGTTATCACTCCGATCTGAGCTACGTTCCACGACCTCCTAGCTATTACGAACAACAAGGATCTTAGTTTCCTCAACAAACCCAATTCTCAGGGACATCTTTGGAAGATATGATTAAAACATTGGTTGCTAATACTCAACAGATTCAACAAGAGAACCAAAACGCTATCAAGAATATGGAGAAGCAAATAGGTCAAATGGCTACCACTATGAACGAGTGGTGTCACAAAACTCGAGTAAACTGCCGTCCCAGGTCATTATAAATCCAAAGGAGAATGCTAATGCAGTTACCTTACAAAGTGGGAATGAATTGAAAGAAGCAGAACCGTTTCAAGAATTAAGCGTGCCCACGCCTAAAACTCGAAACCCTTCTGCTGAAAATACTTCGAAACACGTGGATGAGAAAGAGCTGCAAAAAGAAGAGGAGCCTGTTACGAAGAAGAAATCGATGACATTTGTGATACCTCCTCCATTTCCTGGTCGTTTTGCCAACTGTAAACAAGTGGTGGATATAGAAGATGAATCTCCAACATATGAGAAGGAAGTTGGAAAATATAAGATTCTTAGAGAATATGAGATCTTTGGGGAAGATGAGCTTCTTAGAGAATATGAGATGTTTGAGGAAGATGAGATCAGTGACGATGAAGAGGTGGAAGGTGAGACGAGAGAGAAAAATGTGGACCATCAACTCACAAAACCAACGGAAACACTTACCGAGCAATCTAAGGTTATTGAAATCACTTCTCCAAAATATGAGAATGAAGTCACGGAATATGAAATTTTTGGGGAAGATGAGATCAGTGACGATGAAGAGGAGGATATAGAAGATGAATCTCCAACACTCGAAAAGGAATTAATTCCAAAATGCAAGGACCCCGGTAAGTATACTATCTCTTGTAAGATAGGTGATGTGCAATTCGAGAACACTATGTTAGACCTTGAATATTCTGTAAATATCATGTCCCGTTCTATTTATGAGTTTTTGAATGTGAAAAAATTGAGAAAAATGGACATGATTATACAATTAATAGATGGGTCTAATGCATCTTCTAATGGCATTCTTAAGAACGTATTAGTCCATGTTAATGACTTAGTTTTTCCTACTGATTTTTATGTTGTTGATATGGATGAAGATCAATATAGTAAGTTAGCCCCTCTCATTCTTGGAAAACCATTTCTGAAAACATCTAGGGCTAAATTTAATGTGCATGATGGAACTCTTACTATGGAATTTGAAGATGAATTTGTGATGTTTAATTTATATGATTCCATGAAGTGTTCTACCAATGATTGTTATATGCTTGGTTTAGATGCTACTAACCTTGTGATGCAGCGAATTTTTGAATTTAATGATGATGATCCACTAAAGGTAGCTTGGCATAGTGATGGCTTTGAACCTCCGACTTAAGCCACTTGAGGCATAACTACGTCTAGCCAATGACGTTAAATAACGACGCTTCTTGGAGGCAACCCATGCTCGTTTTTAATTTTTCGCATTTTGATTTTAAGTTGTTTTTCATAAAAGCAGAAAGATCACCAACATTAAGCGTGACCACTCTGGTCACGCCTATAATTGGTGAGTTTTCTGCTTCGTCCCCAGTTTTTCCTTTTGTTTTTCTTTCAAAAACCAAAAAAAAAAAAAATCATAAAAATCCAAAAAAAAAAAAAAAATTGAAAATAAACAAAATAAGGAAATAAATATATTTTATATATATATTTCTTTAAAACAAAAAGTTTTTTTTAACTTTATTTTATTTTTCAAAATCTTTTCTTAATAACAAAAAGATTTTCCTCGACCAATCTTATCCCTAAAGAATCCTTTTAATTTTAAAACCCTAAAATTACCCCCAAATCACTTTTCACTAAACCTAATCTCACGCAGCCCCTCTAATCCATCTTCTCCATTCTTCTATATTGCAGAACCACCTCGCGCCGCCCTTCACCACCGTATACATCATCTTCTCCGCCATCAACACCATCGTCTCCGATACCATGGATCGCACAAACAGAGCTAAGCCACGACCTCCACCGCGCGAACCCACGACACCGACAATCGAACCCCCGGTCGAAGATGGATCAAATCATTCCACCCGATCAGGAATCATCAGAGCTGTCCGCAAACAATAATTCTTCATCGTCATCATGACCACCTACGACCACCACTGTCGAAACCCATCTCGATGAAATTAAAGCCACACTTGATCAATTACTACGGCACCTCGGCATCACGACCGAGTGATGCCCCCAGGGAAGTCATCCTTCCACCGTTTGTTTTTCACTCTTATGTATTGTCGGTTTTTACGTATTTTACATTGAGGACAATGTCTACTTTAAGTGTGGGGGGATGATTTTCAATTGCTTTGCATGTTCTCTGGTTTTGTTTAATTTTAGGCACATGTTCTTTGGTTTTTGTTTACTTTTGGCGTGATAAAATTTTTTAAAATTTCTTTCGCTTTGTGACTGTAAAGTATGATTTTCGTTAATTGGTTGACAGAGTCTAGTTTGTATGATTTGACCATGTGCATGTTGATGGATTATCGTGTCGTATGAATTTCAATTGCTAGCATGACTTTGAATGAGAACGATAGAATTGCACGTTTTAGTTCGACCAACCCCACCATGTGAGCTTTTTGAAGCCTTGATTTGATTACATATCCATGTAAATTTTTTCTTTTCTTGTGTGAATCTTGCATGATTAGTGCGTGTTCTAGAACTTGCTTTGAACCATTTCAAGATTACATGATTGTGTGCATATTCGAAAATGAAAAAGGCATTAGGATTTAACCACTTAGCCATATGAGCCTACCTTTTTATTTTCCCCTAGTGAGCCCACTTGAGCCTATTAGCCTATTTGTTGTTTTGAAAACCCGAACTTTGAGCATTCACCATTTTTTGTATACCTCTTTGTTTTACCCGTTCACAAAATGAGTCGAACATCGAGAACATTATATTTGGGAATTAAGGACGACATTGTGTTTTGATTAAGTGTGGGGGACCTTGGAAGAAAATAAAAAAGAGAGTTTATCGAAAGAAAAAAAGAAAAAAAAACTGAAAGAAAAAAAAAATTCGAACAAGTTCGAAAAAGTTCGAAGAAAAAAATTAGAAAACAAAAGAAAAGAAAAGAAAAAAAAAATTTGAGGAAAAGGAAAATGATGAAGCAAGTCGCGAGAGAGGATGAAAATAAAGGTATTTGGGTCCTTATTACTAGAATTACCCAATAGCGTCTTGATGTTCTTCGAATTTATGGACTTAGTCATTACCTTTTTTCTCCTACCCCGAGCCCTAAGCCCCATTACAACCTTGAATAAAAGACCTTTTGATTCGTTTGTGCATACTTTCGATAGTAGTGGCGATTTTGGTGTATAAGCAAGTTTATGGGACTGTATTAACGTGTTAAGAATTGAGCGATACACGAAATACCCTATACACGAGTGATTGGAGAGGATTGTGAGAATGGTCGTCTAATTTCGTGCATTTTTATTTTTCGAAGTGAGATTGTTGTATTGGTTTTTGGTTCATTGTGGCATTGATTTCCTTGATATTTGCATGTGTCGACTTAACATTCTCGATTTTGTTGATCAAGTGTTTTAAGTTTGTTGATTTTGCGTTGCCTATATGTCAAACATTGCCCGAGACGTGCAATAGCTTAAGTGTGGGGGTGTTTGTTAACGTGTATTTTGTACACGTTTCTTATGTAGTATGCTTCATTAATTGTTGCCTTTTTGTCCATATCTCATAGTTTTATGCTTCTCTTACTATATCTAGGTGTTTGGAGGAGAATGGATTGAAAAGATGATGAAAACCGCTGAAAATGACGAAGATTGGACCAAAGCAGTTTGGCAGAGGCCGAAAGCTCACAAGAATTAAGCGTGACTATCTGGTCACGCTTAAAAGCAGCAAGTTTTCTCACTTTTGGACAAGGCAGATTCGAGACTTGGACCTTTTTGCTAAAATTCGACTTATGATGCACGTTTTTACTTCCCAGCATGTTAGGGAATTATTTTATTCTATGTTTAGGATTTTATTTTCATGTTTTGAAAAATCCTAGTTAGATTAGGATTCTTAAAATCCTATATCTTTTATATTTCCTAGTTAGATTAGGATTCTTAAAATCCTATATCTTTTATTTCCTTGTTAGTTAGGATTCTCCTAGGTTATAAATAAGTGGAATTTTATTCCACAAAGACACCTTAGATTTTATTCCAGTTTTCACGTACGTTTGCTTTTATCTGGGAAATTCGAATTCTTCAACTTTTGTAAGACGTTTTTTATTATGTGTTGCTAAACACATAATTCTAGTCGAAGGATTTTAAGGTTTGATTTCTTTTAATTTCGTGAGATTGCTTGTGCTTTTACCTTCATTGTTCTTTGAGTATTCGCTCTTTCCCCGTGATTTGTTGACAATATATCATAATCGATTGATTAATCTGGCCAATTAGTTAATCATTAGAATTATATTATGCTAATTAGGACCCAAATCCGTAATTGTTTGGTAAACCCTAATATTCGTAGCAGTTAGCGACGTTGATTATGGACAAGTTTTCGATTAGTCGTTATCGGAATTAGTGATCCAGTTTAAATAATCCGAGCTTGTGTGTTTATTGATCGAAATTAGTGTTTTTCTAGTGCTTGAATGCTATCGATAGATTAAATCCTAAGAGCTTGTTTAGGGTTGTCTGATTGATAAGAGCAGTAATCAAAGAGCTTGTTTTGATTATCGAAGACATAAGAAAAAACGAGGTCGTCAGAGCTTGTTGACGACTATAACTAATTTACTAAAGAATATTGAACTATTTTATTTGCAATCAATGATCGAATTATAGAATCAATACCGAAATATCCGAAGATTAGAATCCCATCTCTCATTGAATTCGAAATTTACTTTTTTTGCTTACGTTTTTAATTGCGTTTTAAATTGTTTTAGTTAACTAAATCCAAAATCCCCCCTTTCAATCGATATTAGTAATTTAGGAATTGAATCTACACTGTTCCCTGAGGATCGACCCTACTTATCGCTAATTACAAATTATTTTGAGTAGGTTATTTATTTTTGTTGGATTCGACACCCACCAGATTGATAATTGCACACCTAATTTTGATAATGGTACTCCAATCTACTAGTGATTGACCAAAACCTTGTAATTTTAGAACACAATTTGTATTACTTGTAAGGAAAACAAACCCTCCACATACGTACTACTCTTCCTTACCAAAAGAAAAAAAAGAATATACATATGAAATAATCAAAGTTACATCTACTATATTATTTTTTTTTTTTTTGATGACAAGGGAACCCGCAGCCGCTACCGCTAGGTGCGCACTGGGTAAACCCCGCTCTTGTGCAATAGCCTGCAAACCACACAAGAGAGGTAAACCAGCCTAGGTTGCCCATAGCTGACAGGCTCACAGTAGAGAAGGCAAATAGACATTCCCTCATCAGGATTCGAACCCGTGACCAAGGCCACAACATTCAATGCCCTTACCAACTCTACAAGGTTACGGTTACATTTTACACTAAATAGAATTTTCTTAGAATTTTGAGATTTTTAATTATAAAGAAAATATTTCATTGGTTCCTTCAAATTCTCAACTTCCCACTATTTCTTTTCTCAACTTCCCATTATTCCACATCATTACGTGTTATCTTTCAATTCTTACTCCCTATAATTAATTTTCGGTTATTTGTTCTTAATTCTAATTTTACTTATTAAAGGGTTTCGATTACTTTTCCCCCAAATACTAATTTCTCAGAATTTTGAATTTTTTTTAATTAATAATTCATAATTATCCTTTCATATCCAACTCCTCCACTATCTCAACTTCCATAAAAATTATTAATTTTCACCTTTTAAAACTCAATGTTTTATAATTTTTTTTAATTTCTCATCCTTATATCACGTCATTCAACTTCTCAACTTCTCTCATCCTTATCTCATATTTGTAACTTCCCACTAAATCAAATTTTCTTACTTTTATAAATAAGTTCATTCACCATATCAACTTCCCCTCCTCTCATTGTGTTGCTGTAACTCAACGTGTTGGATCTGGATCACCGGTTTATCTCTCTGTCGTTCTCGAGTACCTTGCTGCCGAGGTAAACACAGAACATTTTAATTATTTGTATTGCCATTTGATTTGCATTTGTGGTGTTTAAAATGTGACGTTCTGTTTTCTGGATTTTTAGGTTTTGGCAATATATTTCAATTTGATTTTCAATTCGTGTGTCAAATTTGATGTGATGCTCTTTTTTTCTGGATTATAATTAGGGTTTGGCTATATAGTGCAATTCTGGCGTTAAATATGATTTGATGTTTTGTTTGTTGATTATTAGGTTCTGTCTCTGTATTGCAATTTGATCTTGCAGTTCTGATGTTATTTATAATGAATTATTAGGTTTTGGAACTTGCTGGAAATGCGGCGAGGGACAACAAGTTAGGGTTTGGCTATATAGTGCAATTCTGGCGTTAAATATGATTTGATGTTTTGTTTGTTGATTATTAGGTTCTATCTCTGTATTGCAATTTGATCTTGCAGTTCTGATGTTATTTATAATGGATTATTAGGTTTTGGAACTTGCTGGAAATGCGGCGAGGGACAACAAGAAGAATCCTATCATTCCAAGGCATATTCAGTTGGCGGTGAGGAATGACGAGGAGTTGAGTAAGCTTCTTGGATCTGTAACTATTGCCAATGGAGGTGTATTCCCGAATATTAATCAGACTTTGTTGCCGAAGAAAGCCAGTTCTGGGAAAGGGAAAGGGAAAGGGGAAATTGGATCAGCTTCTCAAAAAATTTAGTGCTTCTGAATTCTGATTAATATTAGGGTATATCAAAAATGTTAGGGTAAGAACAGACAAAAGTCAAGTTAATGAAGTTTTGAATTCTGTTTAGTATTTAATTAGCTCATATCCTCCATTGATGAGTTTCTCACATTTTCTTGGTAAAAGATGAAACTTTTATACAAAAAGGACTTACTCTGAAGGTGAAATGTTGAGTTTTATTCTTCAACAACAACAATTGACCTAAGAAGCACATGGGATATTGTTGTTCTCTCATGATAGGTAGAGATGTCAGCATATGAAAATGTTGTCAATGGGAAGCTGAGGTTGAAGGGCAGAGCTTTGGATGTGAGGGATGGTATATCAGTTTTGTTGAACATTGATCAATTCACAGGTTTGAAGCCCTTACTGATTAAATGATCATTTTGGTTGTGTTGGTTGATAATGATCAATTCATTTTTGCAGAGTGAAAGTTGTTTCTTTGTTAAGTTTCTTAATCAAGTTTTATTTCAGGTGGAAACAATGAACCAGTAACCAATCCTATTTGTTCGGATGCAAACGGTACCGATCAAGATGAGCGGCTAACCCCAGCAGAAAGGCGGTACCTTGAACAGTGGCAGAAAATTGAGCTCCTACTTTCAAAGATTCCTAAAGTTGGGCGTGGCTAATAAACTTTTTTGGATAATTAGACTATTAAACATTTCATTCTTGGAACATTTTGTTCTCAGTAGATTTGTTGTGCATTTTATTTTGATTGTCGATTGATCTGAATAATGTTTTCATTTGTCAAACAGAACTACGTTATCTACATACAAAACTATAGTTTTTTGGTTTTTGAACTATATTATAATATAAGTTGCTTAGTTTAGATATTTATGATTTTTCCATATAATTTTTATAAATAATAATAATAATGTGATTTTGTTGGTTTAATGTGTCTATGGCTATTTTGGTGTATAATATCACCAATAATGTTGTATTTCATTCTTTTGGATTTACAATTTATACATCTCGATATTGTAATATAAGAATACAATCTCATCATATTTTTTAAAATCCATATTAATTTTTTAATTTATTTTTAATTAAAATTAGGTCATGCGTAGCACGGGTTACACACTAGTTATAAGTTTATAACACAAGTTGATAATTAGATGTGATATCTTGAAAGAAACTAAACTATATATAAAAAATGAATATGAAGCAAAAGACTAATACTTATTTGTCCTTGCAAATTATTTTAGGGGTAGACACTGATTTGAACCTACTCGATTATAGTTCCAGGTTTTTTACGGGCCAAGTTTGAGCCTAAATATACATATACTCACGCGTTTGCGAACCACTAAATAAATAAATAATAAAGACATAGTTATTTATTATATATTCAATAAACAAAATAATTTATTATTCTTATTTATATATAAGTTTGCGAGTCTATGAGCAAAGTATATTTAGGCTCGAAATCGAATCATAAAAAACTCAAGTTCTAATTGAACCGGTTTGGCTAGGTGTCAATTCCTAAAATAATGTGATTGTCAATTTATGTCAACATATATATATATATATATATTTTACTTTCAATTGGTTTATTTTAATAATCTTATTAAAAAAATATTTATATATGAAGTAACCAAATCTACATTATAACATGGGTTAGCAATCATGAAATAGGGAGCAAAAGATTAGTGTTTATTTATCGTTTCAAATTATTTTAGGGGTGTGCACTGAATCGAACTAGTTTAATTAGACTTTCAAGTTTTTAATAAACCGAGTTCGAGCCGAAATGTCCTAGCTAGCACAACTGCAAGTAAGTAAATAAATAATAACAAAATAACTTTTATTATTTGTTAAATAAATAAATAAAATATGATTATCAACTTATGTGATCAATATCATATATTTATATATATTAACATACTTTATTGTTTTATTTTAATAATCTATCGTATATTGGTTTATTATTCATTATATATTATAAAAATATAATAATCTCAATCCTTAGATTGATCATGATAGTTAACTTATGTTATGTAACTTTGGTGATATTGTTTTATTTTTCATTATATATTATATAAATGTATCAATATCAATCCTTACATTGATCATGATAGTTAGCTTATGTTATAATGTAACTTTCGTGACTACATATGGGTAATTACCTATATGTGCACTATATATATATATTAAGAAAAGTAGGCCTTTTGAATCCTTTTACTTAAAAAAAAATATAAATAAAAAAAGTTAAAGGAGGCTGTTGAATTTAATTCACATCTCATTATTCCATATTAGATTATACTCAAGATTTCAAAAAAGATTCCATGGAGCCAAGGTGTGATATTGATGGGTGCTTTTTGCAAATATATTAATTTATAGAGTCCAAAAAGAGTAAGTTAATAATAAATGTGGACCAGTACTAATTTATAATACTAAGTCAGGGTGTGGAATTATACTGTCAGCCCTCCATTGCCATTAATCAATAAAAACAGATAGGAAGTAATATAAAAGCATCAAAATTACAAAATAAAAAAAAAAAAAAAAAAAAAGAGGGTTTATATATATATTAAAAAAAAAAAAGGAAATCATCGGTAACTTTGATACAAAAACTTTCATGTGCACCTCTTTATAGTGCAAATTAGCCACTAAGGATTATTTGCACAATTTTAACCATTATTCGTAAAAAAAAATTATTGATGAAGACCATTACAGTTAGGTCGTTAATTGTTATTATGTATCTTAGTCAAAGAGTATATTGAATATGTATGTTACGATATGCAAAATAAATAAAAATTGAACCCTTCACTAAAATTATACTTAAACCAATTGCGTTACAGATTAGCATAATTTCATAACTAAAAAGGTCTTGAAGTTGGCCACAAGAGGAAGATTGTGAAATTAATAATTAGACATCCTTTTACAAACAAATCAATTTGGAAATACATCATGAATGTTGGGAAATATGTTATATTATGATAATAATTACATCTTTACAAGGAAATATCATAAGTTTTGGCTTGCTTTAAGAGACCAAATATCAGATTATAGCAATTTTCTCCCCATTCCAAAAATGTTCATAGTCAAATACCTTTATCCAAATCGACTTTCTAAAACTTAATTTTATAAAGAAAAATGAACATAATCATGTGCAAATACACTACTTAAATAAAATTCTCGACTTATATTAGTATGTATACTCAACAAAATTCCCTCAAGTTAAGTTTTTGATACAATTATCACTGTAACGTACAAAAAAACAAGTAAAATAAAGTTCGTTATTATTATCGTAACTAAAATTAATTCTGTTTGAAAAAAGAAAGTAGTAATTAATATTATTTAGGTGGAGAAAAATACAAAAAATAACAGAGCAAGACTTCCAAAAAAGGCATGCAAAGTAAATTAATGATGAATTTCTTTTCAAAGATGAAAATAACCGTTAGGCGGCTAATAAACATGGAACATCACAACCTTTCATCGTACGACACCGTTTTGTTACTAGCCGTTCTTTTCAAATATATGAGAGAGAGAGAGAGAGAGAGAGATAGGAAAAGTAATAATGGGCATGTAATACGTGCCCAGACAGCATATACATAAATCCCTTCTTTACATTCTCTTCAAATTTAATCTTTTGCTTTGATTAATAAACCCTTCTTCATATAAGTTGATATTTTTTTCTGGGATTTTCTTGATTTGGAGGTTATTATAATTTTTTCCCTTTGATTTTGTGATATGGGGTTATGTTATTTACAGTCTGAATCTTGATTTTTTGAATTTTGTTCATTTCTTATAGCTCTGAAACTGATTAGTTTTTGTACTTCATTAATGGGGGTTTATGATTAAATCTTTTTTATTTTATTTTAATTTCAGGAGCTGTGTTTTGAAAGGCAGAAAATGGGTGGATCAAATGAGAATTTCCTTGGTGTGAATGCGATCAGGCATTCAAATATTCAAGGTTTTGGTTTTTTTCTTCTTTTTAATTTTATTAATCAGTTCAATTTTCATTAATGCCATAATAAATTCATGATTATAAAAATGGACATTTAATTTGTTGAAATTAATTCTTCTCATTAATTTTCTTGGAATTTTGTTTCAGGGGTTGGAAATAATAATAATGCTAGGAGGCCTTTGAGTACAATCAATAGTAACATCATAAGAACAGAGTATGAATATTTCATAAACCTCGTCATTTTCTTTTAATAATATCTCTTTCTAAGTTGCTAATTGATTTTCCAAATTTTAATCTTGTTTAGGAAGAATGGTGCTTGTATTAAGAATCCCGTTATTCCAGTTCATCGTCCGATCACTAGGTTTGTAGAAAAACCCTTCTTGATTTCTTGTATTTTTCTGCATAATCATTTTCATGTCCTTGATGCTATTAAAATGTTATACTAATTTATAATATAATTTTTCATGTTTTTTAAAGAAAATTTGCTGCACAATTGGCTGGCAAAGAGCAGCAGCAGCCTACCCTTGAGGTTAACTTTTCATTTTAGAAATTACATTATTTTTTGTTGGCTTTCATTTTTATTCTTGTGTCTAAGATTATTAAACTAATTATTATTGTAGAAAATTAAGCAACCAGAGGACAACATTATTGTTGATGAAGAAGATGTGCCTATCTATGTGCAGTACACTGAAGCTATGCTTGAAGAAATTGATCGAATGGTATTCGTTTATATAAGCTCGATATTAATGGCTATCTTTTAAATGCAATATTTTTTTAATGTTGTAAATTGATTTAGGATGTTGAAGTCGAAATGGAAGATATCGATTTGGACGAGCCGATAGTGGATATTGATAGCTGTGATAACAATAACCCACTTGCAGTTACTGAATATGTTGATGATATATATGCATACTACAGGAAAACAGAGGTGAAATGGAAATATCCCACTTTTATTTTTGACATCGATAGTTTTTTGAATCTATCAACGCCTAAGTCTCTTAATTTTGTAAATTATCGTGTACCCTTTTACAAATTAGCTATTGTATTTCCTCATTAAGATCCTAAAACGACACATATTAGTGCGTGTTATACGTTGTTTGGGGTTTAGGGTCAAGAATTTCAGTGGAAAAATGAGAAGAAAAAGTAAGAAGGTTGAAAATATAAAGCAAAATCGTACATGATTTGAATCGATAAGATTTATTATTACACAGAGACGAATGAATTAACCCCTGTGTATGTATATTTTGTTTCGTTTATTCGATTGTGTAATTATGATACACAGAAAATGAGCTGCGTCCCGCCAAACTATATGACACAACAATTTGACATCAACGAAAGAATGAGAGCAATTCTTATTGACTGGCTGATTGAGGTAAACTTGAATATTCACTAAATCATCTTTCATATAAAATTTTAAACTATGCAAAATTGCAGCCCATTAACATAATATATTATATCTATAGGTGCATTACAAGTTCGAACTTATGGACGAGACGTTATATTTAACTGTGAATCTGATAGATAGATTTTTATCAGTTAAACCGATAGTGAGAAAGAAATTACAGCTTGTTGGAGTAACTGCTATGCTCCTGGCTTGCAAATACGAAGAAGTTTCCGTTCCTGTAATTGAGGACCTTATATTGATCTCAGATAAAGCTTATTGCAGAAAAGAAATTCTCGATATGGAGAAATTGATGATCAATACTTTACAGTTCAATATGTCATTCCCAAATCCATACGTTTTTATGAGACGTTTTCTCAAAGCTGCTCAATCCGACAAAAGGGTAGGTGTTGTAATTTAGTGCTATGTGAATAAATGCGTGAAATTTGATTGTTAAATTCGTAAAAAGCGCTCTTTTTTTGCAGTTGGAGATGGTATCGTTCTTCATAATCGAACTATGCCTCGTTGAATATGTTATGCTTAGGTTTCGACCTTCGTTGTTAGCAGCTGCTGCAATCTTTACTGCTGAATGTGCGATTACGGGTCGTAAGCGTTGGAGTAAGACGAGCGAGAGATATACAAATTACACTCAAGATGAGCTTTTGTAAGCGTTTTACTACCTATTTTTTCCATTGAAAATTGCAGTTCCGATTGTTTAAATGTTTAGTTGATATGAATGTGCGTATAGTTATGTATAACTAGTGTATACGTGTCCCACATTGTTGATACATAGAGAAGGTCTCATTCGTTCAATCTGAGAAACATTAAGTTTGAATTTGTTCAAAATTTCGAGTTTCATTACAAACTATTTGTCGGGATTATTTCATACACACACACATAACATTCACCTTAAGATGAATGACCAAATTGAAAATGAAGAATTGGAGGTAATTTGATTGTGGTTTTGAGGTGGATTTGTAGGGAATGTGCAAGACTTATGGTGAGTTTTCATCGGAGCTCGGGAACCGGGAAGCTCAAAGGCGTGTATAATAAGTATAGTACTTTGAAATATGGGTATGCTGCTAAAGCTGAGCCTGCTGTTTTTCTCAAAGATGATGCTTAATGGAGCAACTTAAGTTGCCCTTCTGAGGAGGAGTTGAATGTAAGGATGTTTTGTAATTTCATCATACTCTTTTTGATGCTTTTGTTAACTAAAATTTCAGATTGAAGTATTTTGGTTTTGTTTGATTTATTTATTCCATGCATGATATTGTATCTAGTGCTGTCTTTTTCTTCCTTTTTTCATGACATTTTATAGGAAATGAGCCAGAGATTTTAATTGCAGGATGCAGAATAAAAAGAGTGAAAGGTTAAAAAGAAATATTTCCGTTGCCGGGACTTGAACCCGGGTCTCTCGGGTGAGAGCCGAGTATCCTAACCAACTAGACTACAACGGAATAAAATATTTCACCTAATCCGAACTCACCACCATTTCATAGTTTATGACCATGAACTTAAAAATTGTTAAAAATAAGTTTGTGGTTTCGAATTTTAACCCAAGGGATGTCACAAAGATTAACCTTTTCACTTGATTAACTACTCTAACAAAAATCATCTAAACTAATACTAATATCCCTTATAAAAGAAAATAATAAAACTCGTACAATATACAATTATCCAATATAAATCACCAAACGAATCATAGAATAGATCATTTTTAAGTGATTTTTCTTATTTTGTGGGGGTGACTCATAAAACACTCAGAATTTCAAATGATTTGATTATTAGTGGACTAAATTAATTGCAAAGTATATATATAGTCCAAAATGGAAGACTTAGAGGATTGAGATATGAGACAGAACACTTCAATCTGATGTGGCGGATAGGGACATCCAAAGATATCATTACTATACAACAAAACTTTCTATTCCATTTTGCTTTGTATTTTATTAGCCGATCACAATCTCTCAAAAGCCTCATGCAAGATTTTTATCTTCTCCAATAATGATTGAAATCATTATTGTGAATTATTCTTAATGATCTTGAGATATGTTAATTGGGTTGTGAATTATTGAATTTATTAATAATATCACCAAAATAATATAATGGTACCAAACGATCATTAATCTCAGTGGTGTAAAAGTTTAAAGGGAGTGAAGTGAATATACCCATGTCGTTTTTCCTTTCATTTCAAATATTTTGAATTACTTTCCAAATGAACTTTTAGAAATGTGAGTGAATTTGCAAAAATATTATTTGTTTGTTATTAAAATTTAATAAATTTTTAAAAAGCCGAATCTTAAAAACTTGATTTAAAAGAAGTCTATAGCAATGATTTTTGGATTTTATCTCCATACTAGTTAGTGGTAAGTCCAAGGGTCTTGTAGCTTCAAAATCATAAGTTTGGTCTCATCAAATGTATGAATTATTTATCTATTTAAATAATCGTTCACTATGTGTAATTTATAGTAAAAACTTACTGATGGATCATATAATTGTTGTAATAATCTAATTGATAAAGAAAAAATATATAGTGGATCCAAACACTTCATTTGTCATTTTAATTACTTTTTTCTACCCACTATTTAACGTCCCGTAATTGTAATTGTAGGGAATGACAATTTTGGTTCTATAATTTCAATAATTACACATTTTAGTCTTTAACATTGAAACATCCATTTTCAATATAAAATTTCCAATCAAACTAATGGTTAAAACTTAGCAAATACACAAACTGTTGTACCGAGTATGTGAAATAATAGAACTAATTGCGCCAAAATGATTAATCGTGTGAAAAAATAACAAATTAAAAGAGAAGTGTTTTCAATTTTAAACTACATGCATAATTATTAAATTTAAATGACCCAGATTATTATTAATAAAATATAAATTTAGCAATTAATTATCTACAGTAATTCCCCCAAAAAGAAAAGAAGAAAACAAAATGTAGAGCCAATCGCCATTGACAAAACATTGCATGCCACGAGCTTGACAAAATTCCAGGACTAAATGCCACGTGGCTATATGAACAACCTCCAAAAATATCGAAAACCCATGTTGTCTGGACGCTCTGCCAGCCTCAACCTTCTACTTAATCAAGCAATAAATTCATCAAATCCCCACACACACAAACCAAGATTTTTCCCATCTGGTTGTATCTATTTGATAAAGATGGTATCTTGAGATTATGATCCAAACAAGGTACCTGCAACTTTTTTTCATTTTAATAATATCCATGAATTCTGAGGTGTTTATCTCTACAGAATCTTGTTTTTTGGTGGTTTTTTATTATTACCCTTTTGCTGGTTTGTTGTTTTTAATACATGGGATTTTTATATATTTTTTCTTGATTGGAATTTCCCCCCCTGTTTTGGTAGATATCTTTGGTACTGGGATTAGAATGTGGTGTAGGAATTTTGCAACTTGTGTATGAATGGGTATTTTCATTAATTTTGTGGGGCTTACAACTTTTATTTTATTTCAATCTGACGGATGGGTTCTGGCGATTTCCAGATTGTGACAATTTTTGGTAATGGTTGATGATTTTTATGCCCCATTTTTTCTTCAGGTGATAGTGAAATCTCAGTAGTGGTTGTGTTATCTGATATTTTTAGCTGCTGTCAACTCCTATAAATTCTAGTTCCCTCATAGGCTCTTCTAAGTCCAGAATTCAATTTGTCTAAAAATATTTGAAAATTAAATTTCAATCCGAATAAAACACCCCTGTGTGATCTTTCTTTTCACGAGTTCATAGTTCGGTATGTTGATTGCTTATATGCACTATATAATTTCATTAGGACATGTTCAGTGTAATCAAGCCTCACATTCTATACTAACCATAGCACTCATGAATTTTAAGGTGTTTCATCTGTGTCTAAGACTGGATTTCTTTCTTTGTTTTAATCCGTGCTTATGTTAAGTTATTTCTGTACATGAATACTTTTTCGCTCTTTGATAAGAATGCACTGCATGATTATTACAAGTTGCATAAACTGATATACTATTGAATTCATGGGGCTTAAGGCTTTGTAATTAGATGGATGATATTCAATAGTTTATGGAGTTATGTTAGATTGTGATTATTCATGTAAAACATTTAAAAGTTCTTTTCTTTGTTGTAGTCGACAACCTAATTTCAGTTCCAGCATCTGATAATAGAAAAATATAGCCAACGCCTTCACTCTCTTGTTAGTTCAAACCATTTCTTGCTATATTTGATTCTCAACCCGTAAAATTATATACTCTTTGTATATCTTATTCAATTTAAACAACAACTTATTGACTAAAACTGGTTTTATTGATGTATATTTCAAATTCGGTTGCTTTTTCAGTGAAAGCGACAATTGAGCAAAGTAAATTTTTACTAAGTCCAAGTAAAATGGAGATGAAGCAAAAGAAATTCCTCACAGTGGCACCTTTTGAGTGTGCTTGGCACGATGATCTGAGGTTCAGAGAAGCGGGACGAGGCTGTGTAGCTTTCGACGCCTTTGCACACAATGATGTCACCATTGTCTTCCGTGAAAACGCAGGCAGCCAATATTACCATTACAAAAGAGATAATAGCCCACATTACACTGTAATCATAGGTAGTCACAGAAACAAGAGGCTAAATATCGAAGTCAACGGGAAAACAGTAGTGGACGTTACTGGGGTCGATCTTTACTGTTCTTCGACTTTTCAGAGTTATTGGATTAGTATATACGACGGGCTTATAAGCATTGGCAAAGGGAGATACCCTTTTCAAAATCTCGTCTTTCAGTGGCTCGACTCGAACCCGAATCGTAGTGTTCAGTACGTTGGACTTAGCAGCTGGGATAGGCATGTTGGATATAGGAACATTAACGTTTTGCCTTTGACGCAAAACCATATATCCTTGTGGAAGCACGTTGATTGCGGTGAAAATAATGGCTCGGATGGTGATGAGGATTTGGATGAGGATAGTGGAGATTATGAGAATTGGGGACTTGAAAATTTTCTCGAGAGTTGGGAATTGTCGGATGTGTTTTTCGTCGTTAGTGGAGAGGAAAGGACCGTCCCGGCTCATAAGGTCATATTGGCTGCATCGGGGAATTTCGGTTTGAGTTCTTCGGGGAAGGATTTTATTCATCTCCAAGATGTTTCATATCCTATACTTCATGCACTACTCGAATATATCTATATGGGCAAAACTAAGGTCAGTTGTATTTTATATGTTTTAAGTATCTACTTTTGATACACGGCGTTTCTTTTGAGTATCTACTTCCACTTGAGTTTATATATGAATAATTCTCGTAAAGAAGATAGAAAATACTAACCAAAAGTGAGTTTTATGACAATTTTTAGATCATAAATTTTAAATGTAATTTTTTCGATTTTCTGATACATTTTCTTATGTACTATTAATGTAGGTTCCAGAGTCATATCTCAGTTCTCTAAAGGCTCTGAGCTTACAACTTGAAGTAAGTACATTGGCGAAGCAGTGCGATGAAATAATGGAGCGCTTTAAACTGAATAAGAAACTCTTTGACTCGGGCAAAAGTGTAGAGATTTCATATCCCATTTCCCGAATGCATTGCTGTACAATGTTTCTGAACAAATTACCGATTGATGTTAAGAGACTTAATAGTTTTCGATTGACTGGTGAGTTTAGTGATGTAGACATTTATATTGAAGGCCACGGTCAAATTGCTCAGTCACATAGAATCATCCTGGCCTTATGGAGTTACCCTTTCACAAAGGTACGTCAAGTTTTGGATCATCGAAGTTAAATGTATTATTTGACAGCATATCTTGCTGTTTTTGTTGTTATTTTTTCCTAATTAAAAGAGCTGTTTAAAGGGTATATTCCATAGAAATTAAATCAGATATTTGAGAGTATTTTCTTCTTGTTACTACTTTTTCCTAATTAAAAAGTTGCTGAAGAAACTGTATAATGGGCAGGAAAAAACAACTTTTTTTCGATGAGGTAGCAATGATATTCATACGGGTGACAAAATAGATTAAGGGTGTATTTGGATTGAGTGATTGGGGATTTGGAGGAAGGATTTGAAATGACACCTAAAATGGAGTCATTTGATATCCACCGTAGTTTTGGAAAAAATAGCTCAAAGTGAATGTCGAGTGATTTGAAATCCATTATAACTTGGATACATCCAAACGAACTTCATGGCTTCAATCCAAACACACCATAAATGATTTCATATCTTTATAGTGATGTAACTTTATTTTGACATAAACTTAGGGGCTAATTACATGCTCTAGTTACTTACTTTACCACTCTCCCTTGTGAAATTATAAATATTTTACGACTTTACGCCATTAGAAATCCCAAACAGAAGTAATTAAGTTACCAAATTACCCTCGATATGTGTGCAAAGAAGAATATTAATGTGGGGTGAAAAATGCACATGCAGATGTTCACAAATGGAATGACGGAAAGTGTTTCCTCAAAGATTTGCTTGAAAGATGTATGCTATGAAGCATTCACGATTATGCTCGATTTCATGTATAGTGGAGAAGTTAGCAAGGAATACACCATGGATATCGACACCGTGCTACTTCAGCTTCTCTTATTGGCCGATCAATTTGGCGTTTCTCCACTTCATCAAGAATGTTGCAAAAGACTTTTAGAGCATCTTTCTGAGGTAATTGTGGTAAAAAATTTCTCGTTATGTTCTATATATAGCCTTTATGTATCATTGAACTAAAACCCTTTATTCAGGACTAGTAGAATATAAAGAAATGGAGAAAAGGGTCCGGTTTGGGCTTGATAGCACAAAAAAGAGACATTTTATGACAAAAAATTTTAAAAAAATTAATACATCTTATCTATATATGATATGCAGGCATGGAGTTCTAATGGCAGAAGAGGGAGCAGACAATTTTTGGCACTGTGTTTAGGTTCTTGTTCGAGTGGCTAACTTTTGGAATTTGTTGCAGGACTCAGTGTGCCACATTTTGCAAGTGATTTCATCCATCCCTTCGTGTAAACTTATCGAAGAAACATGTGAGAGGAAATTCGCTATGCATTTTGATTATTGTACAACGGCCAGCATAGACTTTGTCGTGTTAGAGGAAGCAACTTTCCGCAACATTCTTCAGGTGATTTTTTGTTAATTTTTTCGATTTTTCGATTGTTTATGAAATGATGGTTTTGAGTATAATAGTTTTAAATCCATAATAACAAATCTATTGAGCTTGTTTGGATAGTTTTACGTTACCAACCATTTTGATTGTGATGAATTTGAAATCCACTCAATATTGAAGTAATTTGAAAATCTTTGTTCGATATTTGTCGCTTAAGTTCAAACCTTTCGGTCCTCAGCAACCTAACTGCAATTATGAGTAGTATACTGCAACATCATTTTTCAATTCAATGTAGCATTTCCTTTCAACTCTCCCTTTCTCCAAATATAGGAGAGTTTATTTTAACATATTAGAATACATTCTTAAACCAGCCCCAATGAAGTTTGAACTCATCAGTATGTATATATATCTATATCTATATGTATTGAAATGCCACTTAGATGTGTTATAGTGGCAACAGCATATAATTTCAAAATTTTGGTTTGCAGCATCCAGATCTGACAGTGACTTCTGAAGAACGAGTTCTCAATGCAATCTTACTTTGGTGCTTCGAATCTGAGGAATTATTTGGATGGGAAAGATTTGACGAAATAATGCAAAATTCGACACCTGAGCTTGTTTTCGGTGAAAGGCTTAGCTCACTTGAACAATTTTTAACTTTTGTGAGATTCCCTTTGCTTCCTTATTCGGTGCTTCAAAAGGTATATAATAATAATCTGTAGTTTTTAGTGAAAATTTTATTGGACTACATTTAAATGTCAAATTGTTCATATGTTGCAGCTAGAGATAAGCAACCTTAGCAGGCACATTCATAACTTCAATCAATTGGTATGTGAAGATATTTTATCTCGGCCGAAAAAACCCTTCGAAAAATGAGTTATAAATGTGATTTATTTTCAACAGGTGAAAGAGGCCATTGCTTTTCTGGAAATTGGATTTTCTGGACCCGAGAAAGATTTGAAGTAAGTGCTTAATATATCTAGATTTTTGGTCATATTTTATCTCTGATATCTGCATGCAATGTTTGGTTTAGAACAAATTAAAGCTATTTGTGAAATCAAGTAAAATTTTTGTGGGTGAAAGATAGGAAATTTATGGCCTGCTGTTAAATCACGTCGCATTATTGTCAAAAGTTTATTTAAAGGGACTTGATATCTTTTGAAATTCGAACTAAAGATCCTATTTTCCGATGCTTGTTACCAGATCATATTGATTAATAGGAAGTTTCTTCAACCAAATTTTGGTTTTTGGCGCCTTTTATGAGAATCTTAATATTCATGTAGAAAACTCCTCATATCCATGAACTTTTGTTGATTAACTTTCATTATTTCCAGTAAATTCCAGCATAGGAAATCTAGTTTTAAAGAACTCCAGTATATTTGCGATGGAGATAGCAATGGAGTAATGTACTTTGCGGGAACATCCTACGGGGAACATCAGTGGGTAAATCCCGTTTTGTCCAAGGTAAACTTTTAATCGCCCTCTTGTATTTTCTGACTTTGCATTTGTGGTTGGATAAAAAATATTCATTTTTTGGTGCCGTTAAATCATTTGTTTCAGAAAGTAACTATATCCGCGAGTAGTCCACTTTCCAGATTCACGGATCCTAAGGTTTTGGTCTCCAGGACTTACCAGGTATGTAAAATGTAATTTATCTACAGATAATAAGAATTTACGCCTTTCGCAATATTTTATTGGTGAAATATAAGCTAAATAAATGTGTTGCATATTAGGGCACATCTTTTGCAGGGCCTCGAATGGAAAACGGGAGAGACACTGCGTGGTGGATGGTCGATATTGGCCACGGTCATCAGGTTCGATTCTTTCTGTTACAATATGTTTGAACCAAAGGATTTGAAAGCTATAGATTTCAAATCCAATGTGTTGTTCTTTGTTTGGATCGAGTGATTTTGGATTTGTGGAAGGGATTTGGCTGAAGGATTTCAAACGACTCTAAAATTGGAGTAATGTGAAATCCACCATAGTTGTGGAGAAAATAGCTCATAATGAATGCCAAGGATTTGAAATCCATCAAAACAAATTTAAACGGATTTGTCGATGAATTTGAAATCCACAGTTTTCAAATCCTTCAATCCAAACACACCATCAATGAATTTCAAATCTGTTGGGATTCACTTCGACCTATTTTTCAAGCATTATTGAGGTCGTTTCGAGTCATTCGAATTTTTCCTCCAAATCCATCACTCCAAACACAACCTTAAATGATCTCAACATGGATTATTTGTTTCATTGACAGTTAATGTGCAATTATTACACGCTAAGGCAAGACGGATCAAGGGCTTTCATCCGAAGTTGGAATTTCCAGGTATACGCAATCATAGGCAAAAAAAACTTATACTTACGATTTTTAAACTTAATACACGAATTCTCAAAGGGTTATGATCCACATTACAGGGATCCATGGATGGAAATAATTGGACAAACTTGAGGGTACACGAGAACGACGAAACAATATGCAAGCCCGGTCAATTTGCATCGTGGCCCATAGTGGGTCCCAACGCTCTTCTTCCCTTCAGATTCTTTCGAGTCCTTCTAACAGCTCCTACTACTGATACCACTAACCCTTGGAGCTTATGCATTTGCTTTCTCGAGTTTTATGGGTTTTTTCGCTAAATGAGTTTCGTGTAAGTTTTATTATCAAAGTGTGTTGCTTTTAAAGAATGTGTTAGAACCTGTGATCATGTCAAAAAGCTCATGGTATGAGGATGCAATTTGTGGGCTGGTTGTTTTTCGAGTTGATAGGAACCGAGTTTTAATGTTTTTTTACTGTCGATAAAACCATAAAGCATGCCAAATCCGACATAAAGGTTTGGTTGGAATTTTGTTTTTACGGGTTATTTAAATGTATGCGGCCTCCTGATGAAATTTATCCTTGTTAAAAAATATCTAAGAACCCCTTTGGAAAAGATAAAAAAAAAAAAAAAAGACAATTTAACTGTGTGTATGTGACTAGTGTGTTATACAATTTGGGTGTGAGATAATCTAACTCAATTGGATCAAGGTGGTAAAATATGAGTGCTAAGTTTGGATCAAAGTGGCGAATATATAAGTGCTAAGTTTAATGAGATCTTAAAACTTAAAAGAATAAGATTTATATTTGAAATTGTCCACATGTGGCAAAGTTGCTTGGCTCATTTGAAAAGCTCGACTTGATAGGTTCGGCTCGAGCTTAAATCGAGCTATTTTTGAGCTGGCTCACTGAGCTTGTGAGTCGACTCGACTCGTGATCATCTCTAATCCAAACTACATTTATACTAATTTTTAAATTGATAGATTCAATCCACTAAATCAATACCCTTAATATTAATATTGGTCAAACACTATAACGATATTTTCCTATCAAACAAACATGTAAAAATAGTACCTAGAGTACACTCAAGTTGAGTGATTCAACTCCACACCGTATAAAATACAGTGATACATAAATACATACGTACGTTTATATACACATCCCACATGCAGCCACGTTTATACAGCTTTCATTATCAACTCAACTAGTGTGAGAAGAGAAGGATCTGAAGGAGACTACAAATCACGCCTAAAGTCCCCTTCGATCCGTTACAGTCTTCACAAAAGGCACGCTTTTTATGCGACATTTTAGCCGATCAATCAATTGTTTTTGTTATTTTGAATTATGAGTTTGAATTGCTTTGATCTTCAGTTGCATTAATGATTTTGTGCGGTTAGATCTGTAATTCGGTGAGTAAATAATGAGGATTTTGTGTTATTAGAGTGCGATCTGGGCAAATTAGGGGTTTCGAGATTTTAGATCTGATAGCGGTTGAGTGTTTTCATTGAGTTTGGAATTTGGGAAATCTTATGATCTATTATTCTTTTAGTCAATTATTTTCCGGATTTGTTGATTTATTTGGTAGCTATTTCTTTAGTCCATTATCAATGTGCTATTAATTTGGTGGATTTAGTTTGTCGGATTGATGTTCTTTGTGAGATTGCAGTACTTTTGGGGTTTTAGAATCTTATGCTAATTTGCAATGTGATCAAGTGACACTGTTTAAATTGGCATACATACTTTCCTGCTGCAGAGGAATAATATTTATCTATTTCCTAAAACTGAATATCTTATCTAAATAACAATGTACTATACCAGAAATGCTTTTGCGGGAAGCTTTATGTTGTTTTAGTGTAGTACACGGAGAATATTGCTCATCTGATTAGTTGTTCTAATTCAAATTTGGTTCGGCAGGATATTGAAAAAATCTTGAATCGGATGTGAAGTTAAGTTGTGGCTTTATGCTCCTAGCTGGGTAATATTTTTTCACCCTTTGGAGAGTTATAACTAGAATAGGAAGAAAGCAAAATGGCGCCTGCAAGCAAAGCTGACAAGAAGGCTGCATTGGATGCGGGTGCATGGATGTTCAATGTAGTTACTTCAGTTGGGATAATCATTGTCAATAAAGCCTTAATGGCCACGTACGGGTTCAGCTTTGGTAAGTTTTGTACTTATCTGAACAGAATTTCCACTGAGTTTATCTTATTTGGACAATGAATAGATTATTTTTTATCCTAGTATAACGTATTTGGTTTGGTTTGGAATATTTATACTACGAAAACTTCGTTGATAAACTTGTATAGAAATGTTAATGTTCTTTGGAATAAAAACATTTTGCGCTAAATTAGACCCGGTGTATTAGCCTATATAAGATAAGATGTTAATTGAAATGTTTTGCTTGTTTTCATGGCTGAGAAATTTTGTGTTATATGTGGTAATCCTTTTAATAGCCAAATGGAATCCGAAACCTCTTCCTATTTGTAAAAAAAAAAAAAAAGAATTGTAACTGTCGCAATTGATTGCACCCATCAGAACATATATTATATTGATGTTGTTTCACACAACAAATGAGGGTTTAGACTGAATGACCTACTAGTGAATTGCAAAAGGTCACATGTTTGATCTACATATATAGCAGCTGAATATCTTGGAGATTGGAATATTGTGCAATGGGAACCCAAATAAACAATGATGATCTTCTTATAAGTGGTCAATAGTACCAGAATGGATCTTCTATCCCACAATGGTGTCACATTATTGTGGGATTGACAAGTGTCCATTTAAAAATAAATTATATATAATAATTCAAATAATTGGACACTTGTTAATCCCAAAATGATGTGACACCATTATGGTCGACCATTGTGGGAGCTTCTCAATAATACACCTTATGTTGTAGTTTGTATTTTCCGCTCTTCTGTTTTCAAATATCCTGTAACTCAGTGTCTTTTATCTCTTTGATTGTCACGACTTCTTGCAGCTACAACATTAACCGGTTTGCATTTTGCTACAACCACCTTGATGACTGCTGTTCTTAGATGGATGGGGTACATCCAATCTTCGCATCTACCTTTTTCGGAGCTTCTTAAATTTGTTTTGTTTGCAAATTTCTCTATTGTCGGGATGAATGTCAGTTTAATGTGGAACTCAGTGGGATTTTACCAGGTAAGCAATGACGCATTCTTGGATGAATTGTCTTCTTTCAATTTTATCACTACAATTCTGTAGATAATCTTATGCCTTGTACGATTATCAGATTGCGAAGCTGAGTATGATACCAGTATCCTGCTTGCTTGAAGTAGTGTTTGACAAGATCCGATATTCAAGAGATACAAAACTTAGTATCTTAGTTGTTCTCCTCGGTGTTGCTGTGTGCACAGTTACTGATGTTAGTGTTAATACCAAAGGGTTTGTTGCTGCATCTATAGCAGTCTGGAGTACGTCCCTGCAACAGTATGTAAGTTCTTGATTTTTTAACCCAACTTTAATTTGTTATTTCTGTGTATATTTTACATGAGCTCGAGTTATGGAGAATTGGCTAGTGCGGTGTTTTTCTTTAAATGTATTTTTTTTACAAAGAGAGTGAAATATTCCAGGTCGAATATTTTTAAATGTTTTGTGGATTTCCGGGTTTGCAATGTTTAAAGCGACTAAATATTTTTGGATATGCATTTGCAGTATGTTCATTTTCTTCAGAGGAAGTACTCTCTTAGTTCCTTCAACCTACTGGGCCACACTGCACCTGCTCAGGCCGCATCACTATTGTTGCTAGGTCCCTTTCTGGATTACTGGTTGACAAACAAAAGAATTGATGCCTATGCCTTTAGCACACCATCTCTGGTAAGTGTATGCACATATTACTCTCATATGTCTAGTTCAGGCCTCTATTCCTGGCATGTACTCATAATTACATCGCTATAGTATATTTCCATAGTTTCCTTATCTGTTTACGTTGCATATTGAGTCCGAGAAGATCTGACATAAAAGAATGAAACTATAGAATGTCAGCAATTTTATACAATGACCATTAAATTCTTCCCTAAAAAAGAAGCGGTTGACTGTGAAAGACTTGCTATCCATTCATCACAGTTTAGTCATATGACTTTAAGTTAATTGGACATTAATAATCTTTTAAATTGACATATAAGTACATAAGTTGCAAAAATTACACCACCTTACTCGACATATATAACCCTAAAAGATCTCCAGTAGTTATTCATTAATACGGTTTTGTACTTTTAGACTACATTAAACTTTGGCAAATATCAGAACATAATTGAAGTGTGGCATCGCTATTGCGTATATTTTGTTTGCCACTTCAATGTTTACATTAAATGTTGTTATGAATTTGAATTTCAAAAAATTCTTAATTGGTCCGGTTTAGCCACATTTAAGTAATTACATGGCGACTGGTATAACATTTGCCTTGTGATTAATTGATCTATTTGGAGTTTATTCCAATTACATGACATGTCATACACTTTCCATATGCTTTGCTTTAGTTTAACCAAAATTTGCCCAGACTGGAATTTCTTACCTCGTAATCAAGTCGTAAGAATCTCCAAGCTATTCATGACAAACCCTTATCTTTGATTCTGCAGGTGTTCACGATACTCTCATGTACTATTGCAGTGGGGACAAATCTAAGTCAGTTCATCTGCATAGGCAGATTCACTGCTGTTTCTTTCCAAGTCCTTGGCCACATGAAAACTATCCTTGTACTCATACTAGGATTCATATTTTTCGGCAGAGAGGGTCTTAATCTACATGTTGTTATTGGCATGATTATTGCTGTTTTTGGAATGATGTGGTATGGCAATGCCTCGTCAAAACCCGGGGGGAAAGAACGACGCAGCTCTAGAAGCAGTCAGCAAAAGAATGGAGGATCGGAATCTTCTGAAGTCGACGAAAAGGTTTAAGCATTTGTCAGAACTAACTAAAGCTTACCATACAAACAGATAGCTCATACCGGCATTTTTTTTTAGTTGTTCAACTCTCTCCAGATAGTGCAGTTCCAAAGTTCATTATTGTTGGAGTTCTATGAATTTTGTAATTCTTATATAGTCTTTTTGCGGTTCGATTTGGATAAATACCTAGGAAAAGAGGGTTTAAATCATTCGGATTTCGCCCCTTAATCGTAATTTATAGTGACAATTTGTGTTTTTTTGCTGGCTTTTAATTATTTTTTTTATAAATTATTCCTTTTTTCCCTTCAGATGAATTTCTTAATCTTTACTCTCATATTGTCCTATGATAGAGAATGGACAAGTTGAGTGTTTTCCCCCATTTGATAGTTTTAGTTTTTATTGGGCTAACCTAAAGAGCATCTAGGTAACTATCCCAACATAACAGCCATGTATTTTGCTAACACTCTTAGGGGGTGTTTGGCTAAGCTTATAAGCTCTTTTAAACATCTTATAAGATGTTTGGGAGCTTATAAGCTCTATGAAAGTGTTTGGATAATTTTCTTTAAAAAATGCTTATAAGACCAAAAAATAAGATGTTTTGGTCTTATAAGCAAATAAAAAATAAGTTGGCAAAACCCAACTTATTTCAAAATCTTAAATTTGGGATATTGTTTATATTTTTTCAAAGACATAAAATAAACCTAGTTAAGTTTATTCTTTCCAACAATACCTTTCTCCGAAAAAATATTTATTTTTATATTGCACAATTCTCTCGTATAACATTTGAAAACATCTTATAAGTCCAATAGACTTATTTTATCCAAACACTTAAGAGCTTATTTTTTAAATAAGACGAAACATCTTATAAGCTCTTAAAACATCTTATAAGATGTAAGAACTTATAAGATAGTTTTAAATAAGCTTAGCCAAACACCCTCTTAGTTTAATATTTGATATTGTGGTTTCCTAGGCAAAACTCTTTCTTCTGTTGCAGAAGGCAAGATACAACGGAATCATGTGTTGTCAATTTTGGCAAGTTTTGAGGGATAAATTTTTTTATTTCAAATTAAGTTACATCTTCTATTCCATATATTATGTATTAGATGTTTGACACATTTTATTCCATATATTATATATTAGATGTTTGACACATGTTAAAATTTATATATATGTTAAACATCCCTTAATAATAAGTACATTTGTGTCAAACATCCAAGCTTTTGCTATTTTTTTCAAGAAAGCTTGTTCCTTTTTGTAGGTCCTTCAAGACTCTATAGGAATATATTAAACATACTCTTCTCTTGTAGTATGCATCTTTTTCATTTATAATGAATATTCTCTCCTCTCCATCTGTGCCGCCATGGACATAGTCAATTGCCGAACCACAGAAAATATTTATGTCGATTATTATTTATGCTTCTATTATCGCTACCATAACCATATAATAACTGCATTGCCACAAAAGAACAAGAACAAACAATATTAGTAATTTGAGTAGAAAGTAAACAATACTAAATATGAGTTCCAACTCAAAACTGAAGACAGAAATATGAATGTGCCTGAAAAACTGCTGCAGTTGAAATAGGGTCATATAATGCAGCCCTTTATTCAAATGATTATTCTGAATATCAGAATCATAAACCTTTGCCAATGTAGGCAAAAATGGAATGCAAATTAGAAGTGAATGACCCTGTCTTCTTTCCAATAATCCCTTCATCTCCCATCTTTTGGTCGAGATCTCGTAAACGTACACTATTTGTTCGTCCACCAATTGGAATAAAAGTTTTTCTCCATCAAAATTCAAAGGTGTACAACCATTCTTTAAACTTGCAATCCTATGTCGAATTTGCCACTTATCATTCGTATTATCATATGAAAGAATAATAGTTTCTTCCCTTGAAGCATAAATGAACGAAAGCCAACCTTGAGCTAATCCGAACCACACGTTTGGCCTGTTGAATAATCTGTGATCACCTGATGAATAAAACCATCAGCCTCGTGCTAATACTTTCCTTAAAGGCCCATTCATGAGTTTGGCCTTTTCGTTTTCCACGTCAAATGCAAGGATTTCATTTAGGCCTACCCCAAGCCAATATAGAACACCGTTCAAATAAACAGGTCGACCTTTTTGGTCCATCGACCAAGTACAAACGAAATCAACTCTGGATTTGAGGGTGGTGGAATTTCCCGAGGGCACAATTACTTCAAATCTCAACCCGTCATTGGTTTTTTTAGTCATCACTAGTTTAAAGGGATGATTATAATTATTTCCCAAATTGGCTGCTAGTCCAGGAGGGCCTGATATATCTGCATCCCTCACGAGGTCAACGAATAGGACATGCCCGGTGATGGGGTTGAAAACACAACAAGGATTATACAATGCAGTAAAATTTCTGATGGAGAGCAAAAGAAGGCCGTTGCACGACGCTAAAACCAAAACGTTAAGAGGTAGGCGAATAGTACGTTGGGGAGTATATTTTGTGAAAGTACTGTGATCGTTAATAGTTGAGTAGACGTGGATAATCTCATCAGTTGAAGATAAAAGGGAATGTTTGTGATTGAAGGTTTGATGAGAAATATAATGATAGAGATTATTGTTTAGGGTTTTGCATTGAATTGCATGTCTCAGAGGTAATCTCAAAACAATCAAATAAACAACATCATCGCACAAGTTTTGAGTAGATTCTTCTTCGTTTTGGTTCAATTCTTTCTTCTTCTTCTTGTTGACAACACCCAAACATCGTCGGAAAATATCCATGACAGATTGCCGGCTCCTAATCTACTATGAAATATATCACTATATATATTTAGTTATATAATTGGGATAATTGCAATTACTTAGAGGTCTTATTTGACTAGGATATCTTTCAAATATTTTCTTGATTTATTTTGTTGATCATAGTATATCCTTTTGTATACATAGAATTAATTATAAATATAAACTTGTTCCAACTTCAAATAGAAAACCAAAAATTTTAACTAAGAAATAATTACAATTATTTCTATAAAAAATTAATGTAACATCTCATTTTAATAAACTAGAAACTAACACGTTCATTAGTACAATCTTATTAAAGTAATTTATATACATCATTGTTGTTTAACTTGAAATATTATTAATCCAAAACTTATATACTAATTTAATTAAACTTGAAAGAGTTAATTAAATTTTGAAAGAACTATACTAATTAAAAATTGAACCATAAATAAAAATGTAATTAAATAAATTTTTATGTAAATTTGTATTCATTTATATTTATATTTTGTTTAATATTGAGAAATCAAACGTTCCACTTCTTTTTCTCAATAAATTGTTCTCTATATTTTATTATTTTTATAGTGGCTGAAAAAGCTGGACACTTGCATAGTCTTTTCGTTTTTTTATTTCACTATTATTATTTTTTCTCTATTAGAATTTAAATAATATTTTACTTAAGTCAATTATTTAAAGAATAAATATTGAGTGTCGTGAAAGATTGAATTAATATTTATAATATGTCGTAGAACAAAGAAGGTGTTTGACTATGTAATTTTAAAAATATTTACAATTTGTTTTAGAAGATAGAAGGTGTTTGGCTAAGATAGTTGAGAATTAAATATTTTTATATGCTTTTGATATTAAAGAGTTACTTAATAAAGAAAAAAGTTTTTCCATGTTTTAATTTATTAATTTTTTATTTTTAGAAAAGAAATTAATATAGCCTAATATTGTAATAAATATGTGTAATTTTCATGTTTAAACTAAGTATTTTTAATTAAAAGTTAGTATTTATATGTAACTTTATCTTAGAGTTTTAATGTCATACATTTACATCTTTTTATTTTAAATGTAAATAGCTTATTTTATTATTTAGTTCATTTAGTTTGAATGAATTACATCTCGTAGAGGTTTACTGTAATCTATTCATATATATATATACTAGCGACTCTGCACGCGGTACTCGCGTGCATGACTATTCTTAAATATAATTAAAAAATATACATAATATTAATTTTATAGAAATATTATAATTTTTTGAAGAGAGAAATGGGGATTTTAAAAAATATATATAATATTAATTTTATAGAAATATTATAATTTTTTGGAGAGAGAAATGGGGATTTTGGGATAGTGGGATGGTGGTGAAGTACGTGAGTTTTAAATTTCATATGCAAATGACAAATTTAACCCTATTTCTAACCACTTGTGTATATTAGTCTCAAGGGTATATTTGGACAAACGAAAAATGGTATGACAACTACCTAATTTATGATGAAATCTCTATTTTACCCTCAAAATTATAGTTACATTTTCAATCTACAAACAAATCAAAAGGACAAATGCGTAAAAATGACAAAAATAACTTCCATTTGTGAGACAAAAAAGCCTTTCTTTTTATCTATTAATCTATTAATCTATTAATATATATATAGGAGGGCTGTCGGTTATTTTGTTGACCCTCCAAAACATTCTAAAAATTAAATTCTAATTTTTAGATGATTTTAGATTTATTTAATTGTCAAAAAAATTATCCACAATTCAACCGCCTACCATTATCCAAAATTGTAGATATATTTACCACTCTTTATCCATAATTAAAGAGGGAATGTTCAAAAATTTAAATTTAAAATTTTCAATACATTATTACTTGCAACCACCGTATTCTTTATGTCCAACACCCATTATCCATGATGGTTGTTTCCAAACTTTTGCAGGTGGCAGGCTACATTTCTTAATGAAAATTCCATTAGATGCGATGATCCACAACCCTACAGGTAATCTATAATAATTAATTACTAATCTATTTTTTACTGCTTCACAGTTTGATAAATTAATTAGTGGGTTTTGTAGTTATTATTTTCTAGATTAATGAGTGGGTTTTGTGATTTTTATTTTCTACTCACATCTACTTATCTGTTTTTATCATCAGAAGTAAATGCACAACACATTTGCTTTTTTTTTCGTTACTTACACAAAATGCTCATTTGCCACAATTACTGTGTAAAAGCACATTTGATTATACCTTTAGTTGTAAATTTTCCCTTAAAAAAAACACGACTTATATCTGCAAGACAAAACAAAAACGAGTTGGTAAATACTAAATAATTTTAAAAGGAAACGATTTCAATGTAGTCGGTTAGGTGCATCAATCATTTTTATTAGAACGCATTTTGTAAAAACCGGCTAATAACATAACAAATGATATATACATAATAATCATGTAACTAATGTAAATCATTTGCCGGTGTAATTATATCGGGTTTTATCGGAAGGTAAATATGCAGTTATACTTATATATAAGAAGCAAGGGCAAAAATCTAATAATTGTCATTGTTGTTGACAGTCTGTGACTTTGGATAAAAGATTATTGATGAATGATTAAGTTTGTGTCCAACAATTAGGAGTTGATTATTGATTTAATTTGTAATTGTTACAAAGTCCTTATGGTGAATTGTGGTTTTAATTAGATTTTGATATCTAATTAGTTACTTAAGTGAGTATTTAAAAAGAATTAGTTTTCTATTTAGGTGATTACAATTCTCAATAAATATATAAACAAGTATTACAATTATACTCATATTTCTCATTATATTTCCTTCTAGCTTATTATCAAATGTAGTTTTTTTAATATAAATTAAAAAGTTAAGAAATTAGTTATTAAATCAATTTATATCATTGTAGTTACATTCTAGCTATAAAATGACGTCATCTCTGTTTTAATTATACTATAACCAATTCTTTGTGTTGTAAGTGTACTTCAATCTCAACCAAAGTTTAAACTATTGAATTTGATTATCCTTTTTATTGGTTGGGATATCAAATCAAAATATTACTGCATACTAATTCACACTATTAAATTTTGAGATCTCAATCAATTCGAACAAGGAATAGTAAACATAATTGTCAATGATAATGTGGTTTTGTTAGTTTAATGTATCTATGATTATTTCTGATGCATATTATTACTTGATAATACTGTATTTCATTTTTGGGCATTTACAACATATCCACTTTTTGTTATAAAAGAATAGAATCAATTTAAATCTTTTATAATTCATATCTTTTTATAATGTATTTTTAATTTATTTTTGATCGTGCGTAGCACGGGTTATACACTAGTAATAGTATAGATGAGGGTTGTCGGTTATTTTTGTTGACCTTCCAAAACATTCTAAAAATTAAATTTTAATTTTTAGATGATTTAGAATATATTTATTAATAAGAAAAAAAAATTATTAGTTAGTTTTCCCCACCATCTCAACCCACTTTGGCACTACATAAGCAATTACCATTCTCTATCCATAACTAAGTAGTGATGGTTTTAAAATTTGAATAAAAACTATGCTTATCCAAATCCCAAAATCATAGTTAAAGGAAAAGATTCAAGGCAGTTGGGTTTACGGGTTTACTTACTTGCAACAAATGTGACTTGAAAATTTCATGAATATTAAAAGGGATCTGCAGTATCTAAGGTGGGATTCATGCGACAACATTTTGTGATTGTGGATTGTAAGGCTTTTAGTTGCTGTAAAGTTAAAAATGGATGAAATTGACGTGAAGAAATAAATAGGATTCGCAGATATGGATGCCATTGACAATTTTCATAAATAAGACTCGAGAGTAAAATGAGTTGAAAAACGTAAAGGGCTAGGTGCAATGTATTCTTTCTGTGTTTATCTTCTTCTTTTCACTCTAATTATCATAATCCACTTGCCAGTTGCCACTGCTCTTCAATTTTTTTTATCTTTCTTATGAAATTATTTTTTGGTCGTCATTTTTGTGTTTGTATGTTGTGTTTTAGTTGACAAAAGAAGTAGGCTACAATGGCGAAAATCTTCTTAAAAGAGCACGATTGATGAAATTTTGAGTGCAGGATCATTAACTTCACATTCAAAATTAATCAGGTTCGTTAATTTTGGTTAATCTTCTCAAACTTCATTTCTTTATTTTATTATTTTCTTCAATTTGATAATAGAATTTTATTGTTTGAAATTGATCTTTTGATTGTAACTTAAAGATATAAACATCGTGTGACTCATATTCCATTAAGTTGCATCAATTTCTTCAGAATATTTTTTCCTTTTTGAGTAAATTATAGACATGTCTATATGAGAGTGAGACACAATTATGAAAAACACTTAAAGAAGACTTTAGGGATTGCACATGATAGCATAATTAAAGAAAGAAGATGCTAATATAATTTATATCAAGAGACTTATCTATATCAATTAACTTATCTTCCTAAATGTTTTATCTTATACCAAAATATTGCCATGGAGTAACTTTTACATTTCCCATACTTCATGTTAATATGTATATTATCCCCAATTTACGTAATTTCTGTGTTTGCAAATGAAGATGTTCATTTAGTGTTTTTTCTTTTATGTAACACCATTATAGGAGCTTTAATCTACTATATCAACATTCAACATCTATATGATTATTAGTATATGTGCAAAATGATACATCTCTTATTTTTTAATAATAGTTTCAAAATATATGATTTGGATCATCACACATTATAAAACTTTTTTTTATTATTAAGAAAAAAAATTATTGGTTAGTTTTCACCCATCTCTATCCACTTGGGCACTACGTAATCGGTCACCATTCTCTATCCATAATTAAGGATGGGCGGTTTTAAAATTTGAATAGAACGTATGCAAATCCAAAAATCATAAACCCAAATATTGGTGAAGAATGTGAATGACAAATAAAGTGGTGCTATTTCAGGTTGGATACGAAGAATGTTTTTCGGAAAGGATTCGACGTAGTTGGCATTATTGGCTTGCAACAATGGTGAGTTGAAGATTAAAAAGGGCGGAGTCTCCTGTATGTAAGGGAGGGAAGGATTCCACCTTTCTCTTTTGGTTTTCATTTATGTGTTGCATTTTTCATTTTCTTTCTCATGTAATTTTTATTTTTCAATATTTACAGGTATAAAGACATGAATATATATTTATTTTATTAGACGAACCGAGATGATTAAAATCATGAAGAGAGTTGATGAACAACATCGGCTATTATGCCTTTTTTTTGGATGACGGGGGAAACCCGCAGCCGCTACCCTTTCGAGTGCGCACTGGGTAAACCTCGCTCTTGTGTAATAGCCTGCAAACTACACAAGAGAGTTAAACCAGCCTCGGCTATTATGCCTTTATGATAATTGAATGGTGTTTAAGAGAGATAGAGTGACACATATGTTTGTGGCTTAGATTGTACAAAGTTGGCTATACCTGCGAAAATCTTCAAAAAAGAGTTTGAGTGGTGAAATTGAGAGATTAGGATCATTAACATCAAGTCCGTTAATTTGGTGAATCTTCTCAAACTTTATTTCTTTATTTGATTTATTTTATTATTGTTTTCACTTTCTTACTAAATTTTATTGTATGAAAATAATCTTTTATAGCTCACACATGTTGTAGCTTTAAGGTATAGACGTTTTGGTGACTCATATTCCATCAAGTTGTATTCATTTCTTTAGAATATATTCTTTTATGAGTAAAACATATCGACATGCTTATATGAGAAGTAGACATAATTATGAAAAGCATTTCATGAAGACTGGACGGGATTACACATGAGAGGGGAATTAAAGAATGAAAAGATTGGTGATATAATTCATATCAACATACATTTCTAAATTAATTAAATTATCTTCCTAAGTTTTTTATCCACCAAAATATTGCCATGGAGTAATTTATACATATTTAATGCTTTTTTCTATTTATTTTTCCATACATATTTGTTTGTTGTGGCTTTGAAAGTAATTTTCCATAGCCTCAATATGTTTTCTAATATTTTTTTATTTGTTTAACTGAACTGGGTTTATTACTGTGCGGAAGATTCTAAACTATTGTGGTTTTCCAGGGAATATTGCATTTTTGGTACACTAATGTGGCATGCACGTTTATTTGATACATTAATGTGGTGTATGTCTGGCAATTTAAGTTCAAATCTCACCGAAAAATTCGATTTTTGCCGGAATATTCGATTTTTTGCCGGAAAATTGATTAATTTTGACTGAAATTGGGGATTTTGACCGAAATTGGGGATTTTGACTAAAATTGTAATTTTTTGTCTGATTTTGACTAATTTTGATCAAGTTTATTCAATTTTACATTAAAAAAAAGAAATTAATTTTTCAGATTTTGACTAGGTTTGAATGATTTTATCTATTTTTACAAAACTAAAAAACAAAATTAATCGCTGCTGCCATCCGCCGTCGTCGTCGCCGCCACCCCGTCGTCGTCGCCGCCACCCCGTCGTCGTCGCCGCCACCCCGTCGTCGTCGCCGCCACCACAACCCTGTTGTTTACACTCAGCCAACATCCAACTTACATCTAAAAAAGATTCAGTAAACAAATAATACACAACAAAAGGAAAAGTACATAGCTGATATAATTCTGCCATTGTTGAACTGATGAAGCTTAAGCAGTTAACATATTGCTCACATATCCACATATCTATTCAAAGTTATTTTATTTTCAACACACAAAAAGGATTCTGTATTTTGATTTATTTAGATACTATTAAGAACATTAAATTCACATATTCATTTTCTTGAAATAAGAAGACCTAATTTTTTTATGCAAATAATTTATGGAAGTTGAGTTTTCAAAGAATAGAAAATGATGAAGATGGCAAGTTTATATCAAATTTGGTTTAATTATAATGGCTGAAAATGTGTTAATCTTGAAGATTGTGATTTTAAGGTGGCGGAGGCGGCGGCGGCGGCGGCGGTGGCGGCGGCGGAGGCGGTGGTGAAACAATGGAGAAGAAGAAGCAAGGTGGTGAAACAATGGAGAAGAAGAAGCAAGACAAGGGGATGGGAAAAATTAAAGAAAAAATGAAAGTGAAAAAAAATTGATAAATTTGAAAATTGGGGGAATTGGATAAAATGGGTCAATTGTGGTCAAAATTAGACAAAAAATCACAATTTCGGTCAAAATGCCCAATTTGAGTCAAAATTCTCAATTTTAGTCAAAATCAATTAATTTTCCGGCCAAAAATCAAATTTTTCGGCCAATTTGTATTTAAATTGCCAGACTTACCCCATATTAGTATACTCAAATTGTCACCCCCATATTAGTGTATCAAATAAACGTGCAGGCCACATTAGTGTACCAAAAATGCAATATTCCCTGGTTTTCCATTAAAGTTCACCTTTATCCTTTGTTCACCCATATCATATTATAGATCTCAGTTTAATACATATAATTGAAGCGTGGCAGTTCTAATAAGAAAATAGAGTTAATTCAACGTATAGATCTCAGTTTAGGTTCAATGTACTAATTGTCTATTATATTTAATGGTTAAATTTTTAATATAGTGTATTGCCTTCATTCCGATTTTTTGATCATATTATCATAACATATGTTATACTTTTTATAGGTTAGCTTTTTTATAAAAAAATTTTATAATGATATGCCGTGCGTTAGCACGAGGTACACGCTAGTATCTATTATCTATTATCTATTAATATATATAGGATGGTTGTCGGTTACTTTTATTGACCCTCCAAAACATTCTAAAAATTAAATTCTAAATTTTAAATACTTTAGAATTGATTTAATTATAAAAAAAATAGTTAGTTTCCTTCACAATTTCAACCGCCTACCATTATCCTAAATTTTAGATAAATAATAAATTTATTACTCTTTATCCATAATTAAGGAGGGTTGTTTTTAAATTTAAAATTTTCAATTAGTTAACCGTATTCATTTCTTTATTTCAAACATCATTTTCACTCACACTCACTCGCCGTCTGTCAGTTTGTTGTTCTCTCTCCCACAGTCTCTCTCAGACTTTGCAAGAAGCCGAATAAATCAAAGGTTAAACTCTCTCAATTTCTCTTTTTTGTTTGTAGATTTTATGCATGTCTTCTTCTTCTTATTCTGAAATCAAAGGTTAAATCTCTCAATTTCTCTTTTTTGTTTGTTGATTTTTTGACTTTATTCTTCTTTCGAAATCAAAGGTTAAATCTCTCTCTTCTCTTTTTTGTTTGTTGATTTCTTGCCTTTACTCTTCTTTTTCTGAAATCAAAGGCTAAATCTCTTTTTTGTTTGTTGATTTCTTGCCTTTCTTCTTCTTTGTTTGTTGATTTATTGATTTTTTCTGTTTTGTTGGGTACTGCTTAAAACTCTTACATGTGTGTTTCTGTCAGAAATTAGAAGTGAATATTTGTGTTGTAGTATGTAGAAAGTGATTTAGTGTAGTGAGTAGATGAAGATTGTTAGTATATTGTAGTGTAGTGTGTAGAATATAGAGTATAATATGAGAGTGGATTACGTATCTCCAAAATAGTGTAGATTGTATTAGATTGGATTGTTGTGCTTGTTGTGCTTGTTGTACAAATGGTTACAAGAGAGTCCTATTTATAGGTGGTGAGTGATCTTTCTAGATCACTCATTTATCTAGAGCTCTCTACCAAAATATCTAGTAATAAGAAGTTACATAGGAAGCTTCCTAAAATATCTTAGTCTAGATTTTACATATGAAGCTTTTAGCTAATATCTCTAGAATACTCTTGTACTAATGTAACACTATATATTTCTAGATTAGATATTTCTAGATAAATGCATCACTTTTCAATACTCCTCCTTGATGCATTTATCGGTGACTCCAAGCATTTTTCGTAGAACTTGGAATCTATCTCTTGGTAATGCCTTAGTGAAGATATCTGCAATTTGTTCTTCTATAGGACAATACTTCATCTCAATATGTCCTTTTTCTTGGAAATCTCTCAAGAAGTGATACTTAATATCAAAGTGTTTAGTACGATTATGTTGTACTGGATTTCTAGCCATTGCGATAGCTGATTTGTTATCACAGTAGATCTCTATCGCTGAGTCTTGTAGTTCACCCATGTATTCAAATATTCGTTTAAGCCATATACCTTGACATGCTGCTCCGGCAGCTGCAACGTATTCAGCTTCTGCAGATGATAGTGTAACTGAGTTCTGCTTCTTCAATCCCTATGAGAAAATGCATGAACCGAGCTTGAAGATATAGCCTGAGGTGCTTTCCATATCATCTTGAGATCCAGCCCAATCACTGTCAGTATATCCGATGATCCTTGAGTTTGAGCTCGATTTGTACCAAATACCGTAGTTAAGTGTTCATTGCAGATACCTTAGGAGTCTTTTTGCTGCACCATAGTGTGACTCAGTTGGATCTTCCATAAATCTGGATAGCAGACTCGTGGCGTACATAATGTCTGGCCTTGTTGCTGTTAAGTAGAGTAGACTCCCGATCAAACTTCGATAATTTGTAGCATTTGCGGGTTTTGTCCCATCTTCTTTCTTTAGCTTCTCATTTGGAATTAGAGGAGTAACGACCGGCTTGCAATCTTGCATCTTGAATTTTCTTAGCATATCTTCGGTATACTTTTTCTGTGATAGGAAGATTCCTTCTTTTTCTTGACTTATCTCTATACTGAGGAAATAGTATAATAATCCCATGTCACTCATCTCAAAGGTGTTCTTCATGTTTCTCTTGAACTCTTCAATTAATTTTTCATTATTTCCTGTGACTATTAAGTCATCAACGTAGAGAGAAACAATCATAATATCATTGTTACCTTGGGATTTTATATAGAGTGTGGCCTCGTTTTTGCTCCTCCTGAATCCTTGATGAGTGAAGTACCCATCAATTTTGCTATACCAGGCCCATGGTGCTTGCTTGAGCCCGTAAAGTGCTTTCTTTAGTCGAAGAACTTTGCTTTTTTCTTTCATGAATCCTTCAGGTTGCTCCACGTAAACTTCTTCTTTTAAATCTCCATTAAGAAAGGATGACTTGACATCTAGTTGATAGATATTCCATTTCTTTTGAGCTGCAAGAGCAATGAGTACTCTAATTGTGTCCATCCGACCAACTGGAGAGAATGTTTCTGTATAGTCGATGCCTGCTATTTGAGCATATCCTTTTGCGACAAGTCTTGCCTTATACTTCTGTATCGAACCATCGGGATTCAACTTTGTTTTGTATACCCATTTGACTCCAATAACTTCCTTGTTACTTGGAGGATCCACCAACTCCCAAGTATTATTCTTTTATATCATTTTTATCTCCTCCTCCATTGCTTTAATCGACACCTTTTCTTTGGATGCTTCAGCATAGTTGTGTGGCTGCAAAGAACAGAAGTTGCATGTTTCATAAATATTAGTAGATTCATATAATCTGCTAGAGTTCTTACTCTTAGAGGTAGAGATTCTGGTGAGGAGTTGTATTCATTTGAACTTGTGTTCTGCGGGGAGGACCTTGGCGTGGATGCAGGACTTTGTTCCTCTCGTTCTGGGATTACTTCTAGCCGCGTAGTTGCTTTTCTCTTTTCTACACTTTCAGTCTCCCAGTTCCATGAAACTTCTCCGTCAAACTCCACATCTCGACTTGTTACCAGCTTCTTCGTCTGAAGATTGTAGATTCTATATCATTTTGATTTAGAGCTGTAGCCGAGGAAGATGCCTTCTCCGTCTTATTTTCTAATTTATGCCTTTTGACTGAGGGAACGTGTATATAGCAAATACTTCCAAATACCCTCAAGTGTTTGGCTGAAGGTTTTTGTCCCGACCAAGCCTCAATCGGTGTCTTGTCTAGGACCGCTTTGGCTGGACACCGGTTCAATAGATAGACTGACGTACAGACTGCCTCCGCCCAAAATATTTTTGGCAAGTCCTTTTCAGCTAGCATTGATCTTGCCATTTCCATAACAGTCCTATTCTTTCTTTCTGACACTCTATTTTGTTGTGGAGTGTAGGCCACTGTTAGGTGGCTCTCGACGCCTTCATCTTCACAGAATTTATCAAACTCTTTTGAGTTATATTCTGTGCCTCGGTCACTTCTCAACTTTTTAATTTTGTGACCAATTTGAGTTTCCACATAGTTCTTGAATCTCTTGAAGATTCCAAAAACTTCTGATTTTTCTGGAAAGAAATATACCCAAGTCATTCTACTATAGTCATCAATAAAGAGTATGAAGTACCTGTTTTTACTTAGTGAAGGCGTGCGCATTGGTCCATAGATATATGTATGGACAAGTTCCAATATCTCCTTTGCTCGCCATGTTTTCTCCATTGGAAATGGTTGTCTGTGTTGCTTTCCGGTCATGCATCCTTCGCATACACGTTCTTTTTTATTTAGAAGAGGCAAATCTCTCAACATATTTTTCTGATGAAGTAGCCTCAAGGCATTTAGATTATAATGCCCAAATCTTCGATGCCATAAACTTGTATCGTCGAGTTGAGCCGCCATTGCCTTCTGTGGATATTTCCATTGAATGGAAAAATTTCTATTATTTTCCATTTTTATTTCGGCAATTTCTTGATTAATTTTCATATCAAAAATTCGACAAGAGTCTTTTTCAAAATGTAGGGCATATCCATTCTCCATCATTTGGCCAACACTTAACAAATTATTTGCAAGTTGTGGTACAAGGAGAATATCTTTAATAAATTGCGTACCTTTCTTTGTTTCTATGGCGATGGTACCTTTCACTTTTGTCTCCACGAGTTCTCCGTTGCCCATCTTGACCTTTGTTTTTATTGAAGCATCTAGCTCCCGGAAGGTATTCTCATTGGATGTCATATGGTTGCTACATCCGCTGTCGATATACCATTCTTCTTCTTTTGCTTCCGTAGCCGAGTGACATGCATAGAATAGACAATGGCTTTTTCCCACTAAAGAATTGTTGTTAGGTCCATTTCTGGACTACTGGTTGACAAACAAAAGAATTGATGGCTATGCCTTTAATATAGGGGTGTTCACGAGTCGAGTTCGAGTTGAGCTGGACCAAAAATTCGAGCTCGAGTTCGAGCCACAATTTTCAAGCTCGAGCTCGAGCTCTTCGAACTTGAGCTCGAGCCAGACTCGAGCCGAGTCGAGCTTGAGCTTAAAAAAATAATTTTTTTATAAAAGAATAATAAATTTTTTATAAAAAAATAATAATTTTTTTATAAAAAATATTTTTTTTTTGTAAAAATATATTATTAATTTTATATCTATTCATATATAATTAATATAATTATAATTAATGTTAAAAATATTATTATGTATATATATATTATTATATATCATATTATATAAAAATATGTGAATAAATATTTTTTTTTTATATATATTAATTAAAAATAATTTTTTTCCCAACTCGCGAGCTGGCGAACAAGCATTTTTAGGCTCGACTCGAGCTCGAATTTTTTCGAGCTCGAGTTGAGCTATTTTCGAGTCGGCTCGCCAAGCTCGTGAGCCGGCTCGACTTGTGAACACCCCTACTTTAGCACACCATCTCTGGTAAGTGTATGCACATATTACTCTCATATGTCTAGTTCAGGCCTCTATTCCTGGCATGTACTCATAATTACATCGCTATAGTATATTTCCATAGTTTCCTTATCTGCTTACATTGCATATTGAGTCCGAGAAGATCCGACATAAAAGAATGAAACTATAGAATGTCAGCAGTTTTATACAATGACCATTAAATTTTACCCTAAAAAAGAAGCGGTTGACTGTGAAAGGCTTTATCCATTCATCACAGTTTAGTCATATGACTTTAAGTTAATTGGAAATTAATAATCTTTTAACTGTAGAATTAACGTATAGGTACATAAGTTGCAAAAGATACACCACCTTACTCGATATATATATATATCCCCTAAATTATCTCCATAAGTTATTCATTCATATGGTTTTGTGCTTTTAGACTACACTAGCATAAGATACGTGCGTTGCACGTATATACCCAATTCCTTTCATACACTTAGGAAAGTTAATGTTTACATAAAATGAGCAACTCTTTTGAACGATAAAATTAATTTGAGGAAAACATGACATTATAATTAACTACTTAAATCATATAAAACTGTTAAAAAAAACCTAAACCATATAATGATAACATTGTTGGCGTAAGGAATTTATATCACAATTTCAATATTAAAAGATCCAAAACTTATTTTTTATTTAATATTTCTGATTTTTTAAATTGGATCAATGTTTGTCATATATCTTAAATACTTTTTAAAAATCTTTTATAACAATTCCAACATTTAATAATTAGTATATAATTTTTGATATTCTTTTGCATTATTATAATAATTTTATCATTTTACTTTATGCTTTCTATATTTTAAGATAGTTGTTAGAACTTATAAATAACTTTAGCATTTCTTGTTATTCCTTTTTTTTAAAAAAAAAATCAGATACTTTTTCATATTCTCTTAATAATTTAAATTTTTTGATCATGTTTTTTTATATTTTTTGTGTTCTATAACAATTTTAACACCTACTATTTGTTTCTATTTTATAAATAATTTATTGATGTTTTTAAAATAATTTTAAATTTTAAATTATGTATTCATACATTTTACGATACATTAATTTAATATTGCCAATTATTTTTCAGAATTTAAATACTAATAACAAAACCAATAAAAATAATTAAATAATATTTTAATCAGATTATAATTTTTTTAGACGAAAATTTAATGGGCCCTAATGACAAAACCTAACTTGTCGATGGATATAAAATTCAAGGATAATTTCCAAAGCACAAAGGTATAGATCCAAAATTTAATTTTATGCAACCGTCATATAATTTTTTTTGTTAAAATTGTCATATATCTTAAATACTTTTTAAAAATCTTTTATAACAATTCCAACATTTAATAATTAGTATATATTTTTTGATATTCTTTAGTATTATAATAATTTTAGAATTTTACTTTATGTTTTCTATATTTTGAAATACTTGTTAGAACTTATAAATAACTTTAGCATTTCTTGTTATTCCTTTTTCAAAAAAAAATTAAGATACTTTTTCATATTCTCTTAATAATTTAAATTTTTTGGTCAAGTTTTTTTATATTTTTTGTGTTCTACAACCACTTTAACACCTACTCTTTGTTTCTATTTTATAGATAATTTATTGATGTTCTTAAAATAGTTTTCAATTTTAAATTATGTATTCATACATTTTACGATACTTTAATTTAATATTGCCTATTATTTTTCATAATTTAAATACTAATTATAATAAAACCAATAAAAATAATTAAATAATAATTTAATCAGATTATAATTTTTTTAGACAAAAATTTAATGGGCACTAATGACAAAACCTACTTGTCGATGGATATAAGATTCAAGCAACCGTCATATAATTTTTTTTTGTTAAAATTGTCATATATCTTAAATACTTTTTAAAAATCTTTTATAACAATTCCAACATTTAATAGTTAGTATATACTTTTTGATATTCTTTAGTATTATTATAATAATTTTAGAATTTTACTTTATGTTTTCTATATTTTGAGATACTTGTTAGAACTTATAAATAACTTTAGCATTTCTTGTTATTCCTTTTTCAAAGAAAATTAAGATACTTTTTCATATTCTCTTAATAATTTAAATTTTTTGGTCAAGTTTTTTTATATTTTTTGTGTTCTATAACAACTTTAACACCTACTCATTGTTTCTATTTTATAGATAATTTATTGATGTTCTTAAAATAGTTTTCAATTTTAAATTATGTATTCATACATTTTACGATACTTTAATTTAATATTGCCTATTATTTTTCATAATTTAAATACTAATAATAAAACCAATAAAAATAATTAAATAATAATTTAATCAGATTATAATTTTTTTAGACAAAAATTTAATGGGCACTAATGACAAAACCTACTTGTCGATGGATATAAAATTCAAGGATACTGTAATTTCCAAAGCACAAAGGTATAGATCCAAAATTTAATTTTATGCAACCGTCAAGGGTGTAGATGTAGTTTATCCTATGTTCTTTGATGTCTCTTTATGTACTTACAGAACTTATATTATCATGATAGAGAAGATCTTTTTGGAATTGTTGAATCATGAGCAAGTTGATTATTATATATAAATGTTTACATGACCAGAATAACATATTAGTTTGTAAAGGAGAATTAGATCAATGATTAAAGAGGAAATGCTTAATTTTTAAGGCTGAATTTAAGATTTAAATGAAAAATACTAAGTGATGATTAAATTAAGTTGCCAGAACTTCTTAGGGATGGAAAGTTAAAACCAAACGTATGCCTAAAATATATATGCAGTTTAAATAAAGTATAAAGATTAAAGAGGACATTGATTTATCATGTGATTATTGAAGAAAGTCAATTCAATATTTAGTAATGACTGAAAAGAGGAAACGAAGCTGGCATCAATAATAATGATGATAATCAATATTAGCATTAAACAATAAAATTGATTGCCAATTTTGCTCACTACAAATATTAGGGACACACTATGGGATTAGCTTTCATTTTTTTAATTGTATAAAAAGTCATGATTACTTATTAAGTATATAAAAATTAAGTTGAGGAGTCATGTAAACGTTTCAAACTACTATTTTAAGTTATGCAAAATAAGTTCATGGTAGACTAAGAATTTTTTAGTAATTGTGGTTACTTGTTGAATAGTTATGATGCACTTATTCTTCAATAAATACACAATATTAAAATAGAGGTTACACTTTCATTTGTCAAATCACCATGCAATAACAGTGTAATACTTTTGGATGTGCTTGAGTAATCTTAATAGGCAACATGCATATTTTATAGCCAATCAAACGATTGATTTTCTTCTTTGTCTTTAGTACTCTTTAATTTTTAATTCTTAGGGTCTGCCTTCTGTTCTTTCTAATTCCTCCTGAATAAGGTCTGAATTAGATTTATTTTTTAGGTCTCCTCATTATTGGAATAATAACTCATTATTAAAATAATAACCCCTTCTTAATAGAAATGACTTTAGAATGTATTAGCATGCAATCAATTAATATATTCAATTCATTCGACCCTAATTACAATTCAACATTCATTGATTTTGAACAAATCCAAAGTACTCAAGGCTTTTTTAGTCTAATGGTGTCAGTTTTCACTTTAAAATCATGGGTTTGATTTCAAACTATCATAAATTGTGACCCTTCTCTTCTTATCCGAAGTCTTCTAAGTTCTGTGTGTATGTGATACATGTTTAAAGACTATCGCTCCGAGTTTATCAGGTTAGTATCCCTCTCATCTAGAATCTTTAAAACAACTTTAAATACTAAAATAAAGATTTATTATATAGAAATGAAATGGACATATTTGTTCTTATTTAGCTCTCTAACTTCTTAGTAATATTACCTTCTTATTTCTTATGTTGTTTTCAATAGAAAAACAAAATCATGTTTTGAACACTTTGTATAATATGATTAATTGAAGGAAAAATATAATGAATGTATTTATTTTTTAAATTATAAAAGACACTGTAAGCTTTAACTAATTAAGAAATAATTTAGTGCACATTCATTATAAAACTAACTAAAAGAACTGAAACTAACTCTTGTGTTTCTAAGGACCACCAAATAATAGCGAAACTTGCATTTATCCTAAGATATTATATGGTCCTTAGCTATTACATCCCCATACATTTGACATCCTATAAAAAGTTAAAAAAAATACACATTAGTGGCAAAAAGTAGTAAGTAGGCTAAAACTTTTGTCTAATATATATCTTTGATGCGTTTCAAAGAAAAAAGAATACATTACAAGATGTAGTGCTTTGGGAAAAATCAAAATACATAGAGTTCCGGCAGAAAGTAGGTAATAATTAAATCATTGAATCTCTACATTAGTTGATTTCACAACAGCAGCAAGAGATCTTTCAGGGAAGATCATCATCCGTCGAAGCAAGTATAGAGAAAATATCTTCGGTGGATGTGTGGAGGATCCTCTTTATTTCATTAGCTCTGTAGGTCCTTCAGTAACGAAAAACTAAAGAAGATAACTGGTAAGATCATCTCCACCAATTAGTACCCAGAAAGTCCTTCAACTATCTGCAAACAAACCCACATAAGAAAACAAAAAGATTAGAATAATTTAACACAATATACTTATTCGTGGGGTACTGAATAAACCAACATATCGTAGCATATGTATGCAACATCTGAACATTTAATTGAAATATGTAACATTCCTTCAATGTCTTACACATATATGATTTATAAATTTTAGTCAAACTTTCCAAATACATGTATAAATCATTCCATGATTAAAAACATATATCTTTCCAAATACAAGAAGCATCATCTATAAGAAAATCAACAATTAAAATACAAGACTATCCTACCACACACACACAAAAAGTACAAAAACTACATCATGCAATAGAATATTGTTAACATTAACATTGAAAGTTCATACAAGTAAAGCGTACACACGTCTATTTTTGTAGAGGAAAAAAAGTTGGAAAGTTGTCACCATAATTAAATATTTGAAGATGAAAAGTTGGACAAAAGACATTGATGATGGATAATATTGATTAGTAAATGAATACAACAATTTCTTAACTTATTAATATGTAATATACATTTAACCATAATATTGATTGAATTGAATAGGGACTACAAAGTAATTTCACAATGGGGAGAAACACCTAAATTATCTATACTTTTATAGGAGTATAGATATAGATTAAACTTTGGCAAATATCAGAACATAATTGAAGTATGGCATCGCTAATGCGTATATTTTGTTTGCCACCTCAGTGTTTACATTAAATATTGTTATGAATGAATTTCAAAAAATTCTTATTTGGTCCAATTACACGACATGTGTCCTACACTTTCCATATGCTTTGCTTTAGTCAATGTTTTTAAACCCGGACCGGACAGGCCGGTTGAACCGGTCGGACCGGTGACCGGATGTAAAACCGGTCCGGGTTGAATTCAAAATCGTTTTTGGTCAAAAATCGTTCATTTTGGTCAAAACTCGTTCAAATCGGCGTTCCGACCGGCGAACCGCTCGAACCGGTGGTGGGTCGATAGAACCGCCATTGTTTTGATTTTTCTTCTCTTACTATTTTTGAAATCTCTTGAATAGTTTCTCTGCAAATCAAAATTGTAGTTGGAATGTTGCTCCTTGATAGCATAAGAAGAAAAAGATTGAAAATAAATGGAAGATTAGATAATATAAAAGAATAAGGAAATTAAAGGATCAGAAAATGAGAAAGAAGAAGAAAGTTGAAGGAGAAGCCGAGAAGGACCTGTGACCTGTGAGCGGCGCAATGAGCAACTGAGCACTAGGGTTTTGGCCCTTTTGGATAAAAGGGCTTTTTTTTGTCTATATATATATATATATATATATATATATATATTATATATTAGTTTTTAAATATATTTATATTTATTTTATATGATTGAGCAGAGGTCCAAGACAGTCCCAACTCCCGTGGACCATGCTCTGTCTTTTATTTTTGCTAATATATATATTTATATTTGATATATATAATTTAAAATATAAGATATATACATAATAATTATTAATTTATTATATTAAATATATATGTTGATATATATAATTTAAAATATAATATATTATATATATTAATTACTAATTTATTGTATTTTAATATAATATATTATTTATTATATAATTATGACGTCACTGGTTCAACCCGAGTTGACCCAACGGTTGAACCAGTAACCCGTGACCCGGTCACTTTTTCGGTTCATTGAACGGGCTGAGTTTAAAAACATTGGCTTTAGTTTAACCAAAATCGACCCAGACTGGAATCTCTTACCCCGTAATCAAGTCGTAAGAATCTCCAAAACTAGCTATTCATGACCGGTTCTTATCTTTGATTCTGCAGGTGTTCACGATACTCTCATGTACTATTGCAGTGGGGACAAATCTAAGTCAGTTTATCTGCATAGGCAGATTCACTGCCGTTTCTTTCCAAGTCCTTGGCCACATGAAAACTATCCTTGTACTCATACTAGGATTCATATTTTTCGGCAGAGAGGGTCTTAATCTACGTGTTATTGGCATGATTATTGGTAAGGCAATGGCTCATCAAAACCCGGAGGGAAAGAACGACGCAGCTCTAGAAGCAGTCAGCAAAAGAATGGAGGATCGGAATCTTCTGAAGTCGATGAAAAGGTTTAAGCATTTGTCAGAAACTAATTAAAGCTTACTATACCGGCATATTTTTTTTAGTGGTTCAACTCTCTCCAGATAGTGCAGTTTCTAAATTCATTATTGTTGGAGTTCTATGAATTTTGTAATTCTTATATAGTCTTTTTGCGGTTCGATTTGGATAAATACCTAGGAAAAGAGGGTTTAAATCATTCGGATTTCGCCCCTTAATCGTAATTTATAGTGACAATTTGTGTTTTTTTGCTGGCTTTTAATTATTTTTTTATAAATTATTCCTTTTTTCCCTTCAGATGAATTTCTTAATCTTTACTCTCATATTGTCCTATGATAGAATGGACAAGTCCATGTTTGTTTATGTTTTCAAAATCCATTTTCATGATTTTAAATCACAAAATTCAAAATAAACTTAACCCATTAAATTTTCATCTTAATTCCCCTTTTTTCAACTCTACTTTTTCAATCTCCTATATAACTAATTATCACTCACATACACATCACTTCACACATTTACCAATCAAACCATTTATTATAAATCATTTTTTCACTTTCTCTTTCATACTTTACAATTTTTTATCCATATTTTTTTTATTTTTAATTTACATAATCATTATATACACCACTAACATAATTATTCTACACATCATTCATCAACTTATCACTATTGATTTGACATCTCTTACAACTTTCAACCTAATTTTAAAAACATAAACAAACACCTACCATTTTCACACAAATTTCTATAGTACATCATTCCCGAGAAAAATTTAAAATTTCATCCCAAAAACATAAACAAACATAGTGCCCTCATTTGATAGTTTTAGTTTTAATTGGACTAACCTAAAGAGCATCTAGGTAACTATCCCAACATAACAGCCATGTATTTTGATAACACTCTTAGTTTAATATTTGATATTGTGGTATCCTAGGCAAAACTCTTTCTTCTGTTGCAAGAGTCAAGATACACCGGAATCATGTGTTGTCAATTTTGGCAAGTTTTGAGGAATAAATTTTTTTATTTCAAATTAAGTTACATCTTCTATTTCATATATTATAATATTAGATGTTTCACACATGTTAAAATTTGTATATATATATTAAACATTCCTTAATAATAAGTATATTTGTGTCAAACATCCAAGCTTTTGCGACTTTTTTCAAGAATGCTTGTTCCTTTTTGTAGGTCCTTCAAGACTCAACACGAATATATATATTAAACATACCCTTATCTTGTAATATGCATCTTTTTCATTTATAATGAATATTCGCTCCTCTCCATATGTGCAGCCATGGACACAGTCACACAGTCAATTGCCGAACCACATAAATATTTATGTCGATTATTATTTATGCTTCTATTATCGCTACCATACCATATAATGATTGCATTGCCTATGATACATGGACATGGGACACGGCGCATAACACGACAAGGATACAAAATACGATATTTTAAAAATATTAGGAAACGACACGGCCACGATACTGCTAATAAAATGTGTATATGTATCATATATATATATTTATTAATTTACATTAAAATATATGCATTAGTCTTTTCATTATAATTAAATATGACTGGTTAGATAAATAAACTATAAGGATGACTATTGTACATTATAAATTTGTATTTAATTTGTAAAGTTATATATGTTTGAAAGAAAAATAAATATTTCAGTTTTCAAAATAATAAAAAATAGTGAAATAACATCAAATGTCACAAATAATACATACATAGTAGACATACCATCTAACTGCGACCATTACAGTGTTCATATTTTATTTAAGCATATAAATTTATTTTCATATTGGACACGGTGTTAGAAAGTGTTGGTTGAGTGTCGTGTCCGTGCATCACAATTCGCCTCAAAAGAACAAGAACAAACATTAATACTAGTAATTGAGTAGAAAGTAAAACAATACTAAATATGAGTTCCAACTCAAAACTGAAAACAGAAATCTGAATGTATCAATGGTGCCTGAAAAACTGCTGCAGTTGAAATAGGGTTTTATAATGCAGCCCTTTATTCAAATGACTATTCTCAATATCAGAATCATAAACCTTTACCAATGTAGGCAAAAATGGAATGCAATGTAGAAGTGAATGACCCTTTCTTCCTTCCACAAATCCCTTCATCTCCCATCTTTTGGTCGAGATCTCGTAAACGTACACTATTTGTTCGTCCACCAATTGGAATAAAAGTTTTTCTCCATCAAAATACAAAGGTATACAATCATTCGTTAAACTTGCAATCCTATGTCGAATTTGCCACTTATCATTCGTATTATCATGTGAAAGAATAATAGTTTCTTCCCTTGAAGCATAAATGAATGAAAGCCAACCTTGAACTAATCCGAACCACACGTTAGGCTTGTTGAATAATCTGCCACCTGATGAATAAAACCATCGGCCTCGTGCTAAAACTTTCCTGAATGGCCCATTGATGAGTTTGGCCTTTTCGTTTTCCACGTCAAACACAAGGATTTCATTTAGGTCTACCCCAAGCCAATATAGAACGCCGTTCAAATAAACAGGTTGAGTTTTTTGGTCCATCAACCAAGTACAAACGAAATCAACACTGGATTTGAGGGTCGTGGAATTTCCCGAGGGCACAATTACTTCAAATCTCAACCCGTCATTGGTTTTTTTAGTCATCACTAGTCTAAAGGGATGATTATAATTATTTCCCAAGTCGACTGCTAGACCAGGAGGGCCTGAGATATCTGCATCCCTAACGAGGTCAACGAATAGGGCTTGCCCGGTGATGGGGTTGAAAACACAACAAGGATTATACAATTCACTGAAATATCCGATGGAGAGCAAAAGAAGGCCGTTGCAATAGGCTAAAACCGAAACGTTAAGAGGTAGGCGGATAGTACTTTGGGGAGTAAATTTTGTCAAAGTACTGGGATCGTAAATAGTTGAGTAGACGTGGATAATCTCATCAGTTGAAGATAAAAGGGCGTGTTTGTGATTGAAGGTTTGATGAGAAATATAATGATAGAGATTCTTGTTTAGGGTTTTGCATTGAATTGCATGTCTCAGAGGTAATCTCAAAACAATCAAATAAACCACATCATTGCACAAGTTTTGAGTTGATTCTTTCTTGTTGAGAACAGCCAAACATCGTCGGAAAATATCCATGACAGATTTCCGGCTCTTAATCTACTATGAAATATATCAGTATGTATATATGGAGAGAGAGAGAGAGAGAGAGAGATATATTATTGGCAATTACTTAGAGGTCTAATTTGACTAGGATGGATATTGAGAATATCTTTCAAATATTTTCTTGATTTATTATATTATATCCTTTTGTATACATAGAATTAATTATAAATATAAACTTGTTCCAACTTCAAATAGAAAACCAAAAATTTAACTAAGAAATAATTACAATTATTTCTATAAAAAATTAATGTAATAACATCTCATTTTAATAAACTAGAAACTAACACGTTCATTAGTACAATCTTATTAAAGTAATTTATATACGTCATTGTTGTTTAACTTGAAAATATTATTAATTCAAAACTTATATACTAATTTAATTAAATAGAATATTACTTAATAAATTAATTATTTAAAAAATAAAATATTTACTGACATGAAAGAGTTAATGAAATTTTGAAAGAACTATACTAATTAAAAAGTGAACCATAAATAAAAATATAATCAAATAAACTTTTATGTAAATTTGTTTTCATCTATATTTATATTTTGTTTAACATTGAGAAATCAAACGTTCCACTTCTTTTTCTCAATAAATTGTTCTCTATATTTTATTATTTTTATGGTGACTTAAAAGCTGGACACTTGCATAGTCTTTCCGTTTTTTATTTCACTATTATTATTTTTTCTCTATTAGAATTTAAATAATATTTTACTTACGTCAATTATTTAAAGAATAAATATTGAGTGGCGTGAAAGATTGAATTAATATTTATAATATGTCGTAGAACAGCGAAGGTGTTTGACTATGTAATTTAAAAAATGTTTACAATATGTTTTAGAAAATAGAAGGTGTTTGGTAAGATAATTCAGAATTAAATATTTTCATATGCTTTTGATATTAAAGAGTGACTTAATAAAAAATAATTCATGTTCTACTTTATTAATTTTTTATTTTTAGAAAAGAAATTAATATAGCCTAATATTGTAATAAATATGTGTAATTTTCATGTTTAAACCAATATTTTGAAACTCAATCCGGCCATCGAACCAGAAAATTGACCGGGTCACAGGTCATTGGTTTAACCGCCAGGTCAACACCGGTCCAATCAGTGATGTCATAATTACAAAATAAATATTAAATAAATACTAATATTTATTATAAAATTTTAGAAAATAAAAAATAGGTATTTTCCTATAGTCAAAATCATTTTTAGTACATATATTTATGTAAAATGATGGAAAAACTGAGATTTTTTTAATAAACAAGCAAAATCATGTTCAAGTGATATAATTTTCTAATTCATGGAACAAAAATCAAATATACATCACAAATGACATAACTGTTACATCATTGTATAATAAACTATCAATTTTAAAAAACAAAACCTTAAAAGCGCTTTAATAATTTACAAACCAACAAAAAACTAAAATTAAAAAAAAAACTAAAATTTTACAAATAGTATGTTTTGATTTGATTAGTTCGAAAGAATAGGTTTTTGGAGAACCTTTCTTTGAATTATGTTGGATGACCAAAATAATAAGGTCAAAATACAAATAACCCCCACATGAAATATCTTATTGTCTCCTATGAAACAAATATAGCCTAAAAACCCCTATGAAAATTTTAAATTGCATAAAACCCTATGTGAAAAAAATATACCCTAAAAACCTCTATAAAATTTTTAAATTGCATGAAACCCCCTGTGAATAAAATATAATCTAAATTAATTGTTGAAACATTGAAAAAAATTTACCACTATAAAATATAACTACATTGAAAATGAATTGTTGGATAAAGTTTAATTAATATCATAAAACTTAATTATAGTACTATTAATTAATTTGTAAATTTGAAAATTTTACAAAGGGTTTTTAGGCTATATTTTTTTCACAGGGGGTTTCATGCAATTTGAAAATTTCACAGGGGGTTTTTAGGTTATATTTTTTTTAAAGGGGTTTTTAGGCTATATTTTTTTTAAAGGGGGTTTTCAGCAAATAAAATATTTCACGTGGGGGTTATATATATTTTGCCCAAATAATAAAAAAGAGATTTGAGAGGATTGGTAATTTTTTGGGAAAAAATTAAGTTTTAAATTTGAATTTTGGTATTTACAAACACCGAACAGTTCAATTGATCCAGGACCAGTTTTACTGGGTCACCGGTTCAACCGGTGGGTAGAACGGGTTTGGGCAAAATTGATCGGGTTTGAGCCGAAAATGGTTTTGTGGGTCTGACCGGCTCGTTTTAAGGACTGGATCCGGGTCAAACCAGTTGAACCGGCCGAGCCGAGTTGAGTTTCAAAACATTGGTTTAAACTAAGTATTTTTAATTAAAAGTTAGTATTTATATGTAACTTTATTTTAGAGTGTTAATGTAATACATTTACATCTTTTTATTTTAAATGTAAATAGCTTATTTTATTATTTAGTTTGAATAATTACATCTCTTAGAGTTTTAGTGTAATCTATTAATATATATATATTAGGGCTGTGTTTGACCAAGTTTGATCACCTATAATCATCTAAAAGCTAAATTCTTTGTTTTGGTAATTTTGAATTATTTTATAAATCAATAAACTTATTGGGGTACTATTGGTTTCTTAGTAGTATTTCCATGGTTCTAATTTTCCTTCTTTTTCATCGAAAAGTTTCTACTTTTCAACTAAGCGAAAAGAAATTATGAAATAGTTTCAAAATTACAATGTTTCCAAAGAAACTCGTAATGTTTCCATTGTTTCTATCGAAACATTCAGTGTTTCCATAGTTTTCACCAAACACTGAAAGTTTCTTAATTCTTTTCGGGATAGAGTATAATAGTGAATAAAATTAAAAAGATAAAAAAGAGAAAAACAGAAGAGTTATGAATCTAACAATTTACTAAATTAAGTCCAAAATATAATCAAATAAATTCTAAATAATTAATTAATTAAATTATAAATAATTTTATTTATATTCAAATACGGATGTAAGAAAATACAAAAAGTTAAGATATTACAATTTTTCTTATAACGATGTATGTGTTATTAAATGATTATTTTAACAAACAACATAATACATACTTATATGAGCAATTTTTTTTATAATTTAAAAATATATACCGTAACACTTCTTCAATTTTGTACTTTATAGGTTAAGTTGCTTGAACTTTATTGATTATATGTTGTAAGAGCGCTAAATTTGAATCCAAGATTATCACTTAGTTCATTATTGAAATTTATATCAACTATTGATATACTTGTATAAATTTTAAAACAAAATATTATTTTTTAAAAATAAATAAAGATGTTTAGAAAATTTTCAAAAGATATTTAGAATAGTCTTTGTAAATATCTAGATAGAAATGTTCTAGATAATTAATTACAATTGTTAAATCAAGTTGATCACCATCGTACATTGAGCAATGGGAGTTGAATATATAGAAGATAAAAATTCATTTGTTGTAAAAGCGCCAAATTTGAATCTAATATTATCACTTAGTTTGTGAAATTTTTATCAACTATTAGTATACTTGTATAAATTTTGAAACAAAATGTTGATTTTTAAAAATGAATAAAGATAGTTGTTTAGTTTCTTTCACATTCATTTTGTCTTTTCCTCGTTTTTGCAAGTTTTTTCCTACTTTTCCAAAATATTTCCATAACGTTTCTAATATTTATAAACAACCCAAAACTTATGTTAGAAACGAAACTTTGAACTTTGTGTACAACACACGTGAAAGGAAATTAAATATTTGCATATTGTAACACCATAAAATTAGGATAAAGACGACAGTTGATTTTGAAAAATGTGAAGTAGTGGTGATATTGAACATTTGATATTGTTGTTGGATGTTAAAATTTTAAATTTAAAATTACAACTTTCTCCTTGGTGGTTAAATAGTGGGGAATAAGTAATAACTACTAAGAAACCAATATTACCCAAATAAGTTTTTTAATTTATAAAATAATTTGAAATTATCAAAATAAAGAATTTAGCTTTTAGATGATTATATGTGGTCAAACTTGGTCAAACACAGCCCTTTTATATATATATATATATCAATAGATTACAGTAAAACTCTACGAGATGTAATTTATTCAAACTAAATGAATTAAATAATAAAATAAGTTATTTACATTTAAAATAAAAAGATCTAAATGTATTACATTAAAACTCTAAGATAAAGTTACATACAAATACTAACTTTTAATTAAAAATACTTAGTTTAAACATGAAAATTACACATTTTTATTACAATATTAGGCTATATTAATTTCATTTCTAAAAATAAAAAATTAATAAATTAGAACATGAAAAAAAAAATTCTTTATTAAGTCACTTTTTAATATCGAAAGCATATTAATTCAATCTTTCACGTCACTAAACAGATAAGTATTCTGATAATTACCATCAATGCAGTTCTGTTCAAAATCAAATCATTTACATCTTTAGTTTAATAGTTGATCCAGAGGAAAACTCTATGTTCTCTTAGATACCAGAGGAAAATGTCAAATGTCATGCTTGACATTTTGATCAAGCATGACAATTTTTATCTTAATTGTCAAGCATGACATTTTTGAAACAAAAATGTCATGCATGACATTTTTAATCAAAAATGTCAGGCGAAGCTCTCCTATAAATTGAGCTTCGTCCAGTGTTTGAATTCATCTCAAAACAAATCCTCTTTCTCCCTATAAACTTTCTTCTCCTTTTGTTTGTTATAAAAGAGAGTGTGAGAGTGTTCTTACTAGTTCGAGACGGATAAAATTATTCCGTTCTTGTGATTAGTGAAGACGTTTGTAATTCCTTTCAGATTGATATTATCATAGCCTTGTCCTGTGGACGTAGCCTAAATTGGGTGAACCACGTTAAATTTCGTGTCCATTATTTTCTGTACTTTGTTGTTGTCTCAACTCAAATAATATCATATTCCAACGCTTCCGCAGCGCGTACCGCCTAACAGTGGTATCAGAGCTACTAGGTTGGAGTACCGTTCACAAGAAAGTTTCTGTTGGTGTATATATAATTTTAGTAGTATAAATTAAATACTATCGGGAAGTTTTGACTAGTGAGCTTACTCGGGGAAAGTATTATTTATACGGTACTATATTTTGTATACTACGGTTCGAGGTGAAACAGTTGTTTTAAAATGACGGTGAAATTTGATATTGAGAAATTCAATGGAAATAGTTTTTCATTGTGGAAGATGAAAATAAAGGTGGTGTTACGAAAGGACAATTGTCTTGTGGCAATTGAGGGTAGGCCGACGGATATCACTGATAATAAGAAGTGGGAGGAGATTGATGGTAATGATATGGCCAATTTACATTTGGTGTTGGCAGATGGAGTTCTGTCCAGCATTGCGGAAAAGAAGTCAGCTAAAAAAATTTGGGATACGCTGACGAAATTCTACGAAGCCAAATCGTTACACACAAAAATATTTTTGAAGCGGAGACTTTATACTTTACGATTGGCGGAAACCTCAGTGACTGAACACATCAACGTTCTAAATACACTATTTTCACAACTCACTTCAATGGGTCATAAAATAGATGTAAGTGAACGTGGAGAGCTTTTACTCCAAAGCTTACCTGATTCATATGATCAACTTATCATCAACCTGGTGGGAAATTCTACCACGGATTGTCCAGTCTTCGATGATCTTGCGGCCGCGATCCTGGAAGAGGAAAATAGGCGCAAGAACAAGGAAGACAAATTGGCGAATATTCTGCAGGCAGAAGCTTTGTCGATGACAAGAGGAAGATCTATGGAGCATGGGTCGAGTGGGAGCCATAGTCGTGGCAAGTCCCAGACACGGAGTAAGAAGCACATTAAATGTTACAATTGTGGTGTAAAGGAGCACTACAAAAGTAAGTGTCCAAATCCCAAGAAGAAAGAAATTTCCAAAGGAAAGAGCCTTGAGTCATCTAATGCTTAGACAAATGTAGCAGAAATTTGAGTGATGGCAATATTCTATGTAGCGAGACATCAATATCTGCATATGACAGAGCAAAGTTTGATGATGTGTGGCTGATCGATTCCGGTGCAACATGGCACATGACGTCCCGTAGAGAATGGTTTCAAAATTATGAACCGGTTCGTGGGGGACAGTTGTATATGGGAAACAATCATGCTTTGGAGATCGCTGGCATTGGTACTATCAAAATGAAGATGTTCGATGGTACAATTCGCACTATTCAAAGAGTTCGGCATGTAGAGGGTTTAAAAAAGAACTTGTTGTCTGTTGGACAACTTGATGATCTTGGGTGTGTGACTCACATTGAAAAGGGAGTCATGAAGATTATCAAAGGCGCGCTTGTTGTTTTGAGGGCAGAAAAGATCGCATCGAATTTATACATGCTTAAAGGTGACACAGAGCAGGGAGCTAAGGCGTCGATTGCATCAGCCAATTCGACAGAAGAGATCACGATGTTGTGGCACAAGAAACTAGGTCATATGTCGGAGAAAGGTCTCAAGGTTCTCTCTGATCAAAAGTTACTCTCAAGGCTTACAAAGGTAATTTTACCACTTTGTGAGCATTGTGCTACAAGTAAGCAGCATAGGGTTTCGTTTGGATGATCTATCAATAGGAGCAGTTGCATCTTAGATCTGATTCATTCAGATGTTTGGTAATCACCAGTTTTGTCTGTTGGAAGAGCAAAGTATTTTATCTCTTTCATTGACGATTTCTCGATGAGATGTTGGGTGTATCCAATCAAGAAGAAAGCAGAAGTGTTTGAGTTCTTCAATGTTTTCAAAGCGCGGGTGGAACTTGAATCTGGGAAAAAGATCAAGTGCCAAAGGACAGATAATGGAGGAGAATATACGAGTCATGAGTTTGAAAAGTTCTCAACAAGAAGGTATCAAACGACAGTTAACCACGGCATACACTCCACAATAGAATGGAGTGGCAGAGCGGATGAATAGGACGATGTTGCAAAGGACGAGAGCGATGTTAAGGACTGCGGGCCTAGATAAATCATTTTGGGCGGAAGCGGTCAGATCTGTCTGTTATGTGATCAATCGATCCCCGTCAACGTCGATTGATCTGAAGACACCGATGGAGATGTGGACGGGGAAGCCAGTTGATTATTCTCGGTTACATATATTTGGAAGTCCTATGTACGTGATGTACAATTCACAAGAAGTCACAAAGTTGGATCAAAAATCCAGAGAGTGTGTATTCTTGGGTTATGCTGATGGGGTAAAAGGGTATTGCTTGAGGGATCCCACAAACCACAAGGTTGTCATCAGCAGAGATGTAATATTTGCAGAAGATAAACTGCAATTGGTAAGGAATGATAGCACTATGAAAGAAAGTTCAGAGACTACAACAGTAATAATGGAAAATAGTCCAGAAGATCATGATACAGATTTCTCAGAAGCAGAATCAGAGCACGAAGAAGATCCAGTCGGAGGTGAGGTTACGAAAGTCCGTCGCTCAACTCGAAAAAGATGAGCACCGGGCTGGCTCTCTGAATACATTACTAAGAGCAATGTAGCATACTGTCTTTTAACGGAGGATGGAGAGCCAACAACTTTCTAGGAGGCTTCCATAAGCCAAGACGCGGCTCTATGGAGGACAGCAATGCAAGAAGAGATTGAAGCCTTACATAAAAACCGAACATGGAAGCTTGTTCAGTTACCACGAGGAAGGAAAGTCATTGGAAATAAATGGGTCTATAAGATCAAGCGTGATGGCAATGACCAAGTGGAACGGTATCGTGCTAGACTGGTGGTGAAAGGATATGCTCAGAGAGAGGGTATTAACTTCAACGAGATATTTTCCCCGATGGTTCGACTTACAATAGTCAGGGTGGTCCTGGCGATGTGTGCTGTATTCGACTTACATCTGGAGCAGTTGGATGTGAAAACTGCATTTCTTCATGGAAATCTTGAAGAAGAAATCTATATGCTCCAACCAAAAGGTTTTGCCGATGTAGGCAAATAGAACTTGGTTTACAGGTTAAACAAATCTCTATACGGTCTCAAACAGGCGCCGAGGTGTTGGTGTAAGAGATTTGATTCCTTCATTATAAGATTTGGATACAATAGACTTAACGCAGACTATTGCACGTATTGCAAAAGGTTTGGTACAGATAACTTGTTCGTTATCTTGTTATTGTATGTAGACGACATGTTGGTCGTAGGGCCCAACATTGGTAGGATCAAAGAGTTAAAGGCACAGTTGGCTAGGGAGTTTGAAATGAAGGACTTGGGACCAGCAAACAAGATTCTAGGGATGCAAATTCACAGAGACAGAAGTAGCAGGGTGATTTGGCTGTCACAGAAGAATTAACTGAGAAAGATCTTGCGCCGCTTCAACATGCAAGATAGCAACCCCTCTCCATGTTAACTTCAAGTTATCCTCTAGTATGTGTCCTAGCAGTGAAGCAGAGAGGATGAAGATGTCTCGAGTATTGTATGCATCAGCAGTGGGAAGTTTGATGTTCGCTATGATATGTACTAGACCAGACATTGCACAAGCCGTGGGAGCGGTTAGTCGATTCATGGCGAATTCTGAAAAAGAGCATTGGAGAGCGATAAAGAGGATTCTGAGGTACATCAGAGGTTCCTCGGATGTTGCATTATGTTTCAGAGGATCAGATTTTACTGTTAAAGGCTATGTGGATTCGGATTGTGCGGGTGACCTTGATAAAAAGAGATCCACCACAGGATATGTGTTTACTCTTGCAGACGGAGCTATAAGCTGGGCTTCAAAGTTACAAAGTGTTGTAGCTCTGTCCACTACAGAAGCAGAATACATGGCAGCTACAATTGCCTGTCAAGAAGCTGTTTTGATACAAAGGTTGGTTGAGGAGCTCAAGCACAAACAAGAAAGCATTACTTTGTTTTGTGACAGTCAGAGCGCCTTGCACATTGCAAAGAATCCGATCTTTCATTCCAGGACGAAGCACATTGGTGTCACTACCACTTTGTTCGTGAAGCGGTGGAGAATGGGAGTGTTGACATGCAAAAGATTCACACTCGGGAAAACCTAGCAGATGTAGTGACAAAGGCAATCAGTACCGACAAGTTTGTTTGGAGTAGATCCCCGATTGGCCTTACAGAAACATAGGCAACACGGACGGACAAGGCGAAAGGATGTGTGAAGAACTAATTTGTCATTAGTCTTCAAGTGGTAGAATGTCAAATGTCATGCTTGATATTTTGATCAAGCATGACAATTTTGATCTTAATTGTCAAGCATGAAATTTTTGAAACAAAAATGTCATGCATAACATTTTTAATCAAAAATGTCAGGTGAAGCTCTCCTATAAATTGAGCTTCGTCCAGTGTTTGAATTCATCCCAAAACAAATCCTCTTTCTCCCTATAAACTTTCTTCTCCTTTTGTTTGTTATAAAAGAGAGTGTGATCATAGCCTTGTCCCGTGGACGTAGCCTAAATTGGGTGAACCACGTTAAATTTCGTGTCTATTATTTTCTGTACTTTGTTAGTATCATATTTCAACGCTTCCGCAGCGCGTACCGCCTAACAGAAAACTCTATGTTCTGTTAGATACCGCAGAATCATGAGTTGTCAATTTGGGACTCTTTTCAACTTACTTTATTTCTAAGTCTTCCATGAATATATAAACATATTCTAATAGGTATCTCTTTCATTTAGGCAATTGTCGAACCATAGAAGTATTTATGTCGATTATTGTTCATGCTTCTATATATTATTTGTTTGCTCTATTAACCATATAACAACCGCATTGCGACAAATGAACAAGAACAAACAATACGAGTAGAAAGTAAACAAGTAAATATGAGTTCCAACTCAAAACTGAAGACAGAAATCTGAATGTATTAATGGTGCCTGAAAAACTGCTGCAGTTGAAATAGGGTTTCATAAAGCATCCCTTTATTCTTATTATTCTCATGAATATCGGAATCATAAACCTTTGCCAATGTAGGCAAATATGGAATGCAAAGTAGAAGGGAATCACCCTTTCTTCCTCCAACAAATCCCTTCATCTCCCAGCTTTTGGTCGAGATCTTGTAAACGTACATTTTTTGTTCACCCCCCACTTGGAATAAAAGCTTTTCTCCATCAAAATACAAAGGTATGCAATCATTGGTTAAAGTTGCAATTCTATATCGAATTTGCCACTTATCATTCGTATTATCATGTGAAAGAATAGTGGTTTCTTCCGTAGAAGTATAAATGAATGAAACCCAACCTTGAGCTAATCCCAACCACACGTCAGGCTTGTTGAATAATCTGTGATGATCACCTGATGAATAATACCATCGGCCTCTACTTAATACTTTCCTTAAAGGCCCATTGATGAGTTTGGCCTTTTCGTTTTCCACGTCAAACACAAGGATCTTATCTAGGTCTCCCCCAAGCCAATATAGAACGCCGTTTAAATAAACAGCTCGAGTTTTTTGGTCCATCAACCAAGTACAAACGAAATCAACTCTGGATTTGAGGGTTGTGGAATTTCCCGAGGGGACGATTACTTCAAATCTCAACCCGTCATTGATTTTTGTAGTCATCACTAGTTTAAAATTATTAGTTTCCTTGTTTCCCAAGTCAACTGCTAGACCAGGATGGCCTGAGATATCTGCACCCACCATGAGGTCAACGAATAGGGCTTGCCCCGCGATGGGGTTGAAAACATAACAAGGATTATACAATCCAGTAAAATATCCAATGGAGAGCAAAAGAAGGCCATTGCACGAGGCAAAAACCGAAACGTTAAGAGGTAGGCGAATAGTAATACTTTGGGGAGTAAATTTTGTCAGAGTACTGTGATCGTGAATAGTTGAGTAGACGTGGATAATCTCATCAGTTGAAGATAAATGGGCGTGTTTGTGATTGAAGGTTGGATCATGAGAAATATAAGCATAGAGATTCTTGTTTAGGGTTTTGCATTGAATTGCATGTCTCAGAGGTAATCTCAAAACAATCAAATAAACAACATCATCGCACAAGTTTTGAGTAGATTGATCTTCTTCGTTTTGGTTCAATTCTTTCTTCTTCTTCTTCTTCTTGTTGAGAACAGCCAAACATCGCCGGAAAATATCCATGACAGATTGCCGGCTCTTAATCTAGTATGAAATATATCAGTATATATATATAGAGAGAGAGAGTGAGAGAGAGTTATATTATTGGCAATTACTTAGAGGGGATAAGATTTAACTAGGATATTGAGAATATCTTTCAAATATTTTCTTGATTTATTTTTGTTGATCATAGTATATCCTTTTGTATACATAGAATTAATTATAAATATAAACTTGTTCCAAATTCAAATAGAAAACCAAAAATTTAAATAAGAAATATTTACAATTATGTCTATAAAAAAATTAATGTAATAACATCTCATTTTAAAAAATTAGAAACTAACACGTTCATTAGTACAATCTTATTAAAGTAATTTATATACGTTATTTTGCTTAACTTGAAAATATTATTAATTCAAACTTATATACTAATTTAATTAAATAGAATATTACTTAATAAATTAATTATTTAAAAAATAAAATATTTACTGACGTGAAAGAGTTAATTAAATTTTGAAAGAACTATACTAATTAAAAAGTGAACCATAAATAAAAATATAATTAAATAAATATTTATGTAAATTTGTGTTCATTTCTATTTATATTTTGTTTAATATTGATAAATCAAATGTTCGACTTCTTTTTCTCAAAAAATTGTTCTCTATATTCTATTATTCTTATAGTTGCTGAAAAGCTGGACACTTGCATAGTCTTTTCGTTTTTTATTTCACTATTATTATTTTTTCTCTGTTAGAATTTAAATAATATTTTACTTAAGTCAAATCATTTAAAGAATAAATATTAAGTGACGTGAAAGATAGAATTAATATTTATAATATGTCATAGAACAAAGAAAGTGTTTGACTATGTAATTTAAAAAATATTTACAATATGTTTTAGAAGATAGAAGGTGTTTGGCTAAGATAATTGAAGATTAAGTATTTTCATATGCTTTTGATATTAAAGAGTGACTTAATAAATAAAAAAGTTTTTTCATGTTCTAATTTATTAATTTTTTATTTTTAGAAAAGAAATTAATATAGCCTAATATTGTAATAAAAATGTGTAATTTTCATGTTTAAACTAAGTATTTTTAATTAAAAGTTAGTATTTATATGTAACTAATTTATCTTAGAGTTTTAATGTAATACATTTACATCTTTTATTTTAATGTGCCAAAAAGGCTAGACAAAATCGCATGACTGAGAAGGAAGGCTCTATGACAAAGCATACTTGTGGTTCTATCACTCGGGAGGCACATCAACAAAAATTGGTATATGTTTTAATTGGAAAATTTTGATCTTTTAAGTGCAATACTATTGAATATTGATTTATATTTTTTTTGATAATTGTAGGAGAGCAAATTGAAGCGCTCAGTTGATGATTTTGAGCTATTTGAGCACACTCATAAAAGTAAAAGTATGGGAAACTTTATCGACTGCAAATAAAAAAAAATAAGCGTGAGTAGCTTACTAACATTCAATTAGAATTTTCATTTTCATATTGTTTGAGTGATATTGTTAGTAGCTATTGAATTTTTATCATTATTACGATATATTTTGTAGGAAGAATACAGGGAGAAACAAAATTGCATTGACTCCTCTACACGGGGTTTGATATTGATGTATGGTCTCAATTAGTTGGAGGTGCGTCCAAGGGACGTATATATGGAGTTGGACGTAGCTAAATTTCTGGGGATCACAGTGTAGCCTCCGTATGCACACCATTTATGGGGGAGCCTGCTCAAGTAGTAGATGAGGCGAAGATGGACGAATATTGCAAGAAGGATGAAGAGAGAGATAGACAGTTGGAAGAATATCGTAAGAAGTACGAAGAGACAGACAAGGAGTTGGAAAAATATCGGAAGAAGAACGAAGAGAGAGACAAACAGTTGGAAGCAATGAGGGAGGAAGCTCGAAAGAGAGACGAAGAGTCCCAAAAAAAAATTGAAGAAATTCAAAGAAATATGCAAAAACTTGTTCAGAAAATGATTCAAGAAGCGGGGCTTTCAAATCACAAGTATTCCGGTGGATCTGGGCATGAGAAGTAAATTTGTTTGAATATTGATTTGTTATCTATTACTTTTACTTTTGGTTGAAGGTTAGATTTGGAATATGATATTGTGCTAATTATTTTCGGTGATGTGAATGACTTGTTTTATTATGTAGAAGTGATTATGATGTGTTAATTATTTCTGGTTGATTTCATTGGATTAATTGTAATGTATAGGCTTTACCTTGGATTAGAAAATTAAACGTATTATTTATAATCAATATGTGTTGCTCTCTAATGCACGGACACTTCAAAAAATTACAACGTATCGTGTCGGACACCTGATCGGACACGACACTCGTCCGACACTCCCCGACACCGTGTCCGACACTCCCGTCACCGTGTCCAACTTTTCGACACCGTGTCCAATATAAAAATAAAATTGTATGCTTAAATAAAATGAAAAGGATAAAATATGAACACTGTAATGGATGCAATTAGAGGGTATGTTTACTATGTATGCATTATTTGTGACACATGATGTTATTTCACATATTTTTTGTGATTTTGAAAAGTGAAATATTTATTTTTCTTTCAAACATATATAATTTTACAAAGTAAATACAAATTTATAACGTATAATAGTCATTCTTATAGTTTATTTGTTTAATCAGTCATTTAAATTAGAATTAAAAAATTAATTTATATATTTAACGTAGATTAATGAACATATATTTGTATATTAATTTATATATACACATTTTATAGCAGTTTCGAGGCCGTGTCGTGTTCTAACATTTGTTTTAAATGTCGTGTCCCGTGTTCGTGTCGTATCGTGTGCCGTATCCCGTGTTACGTATCCGTGCATCATAGGTGTTGCTTTAGAGACGGATTAGTGACGAATTTAGAGACGGAATGGCATATAAATTATAGAGACGGGTTTAGAGACAGGTTTATAAAAAATTCAGTGATGAATTTAGAGACGGATTTAGAGACTGAGTTATAGAAAAAATTAGAGATGGGTTTAGAGACGGATTGGAGACTAAGCCTAGACACTGAATTTGAGACGAATATTGAGTCGGTATAGCCACAAAATATTTGTGACGGAATTAGAGACAGAAATAGGTTGATATGTAGTGAGTTATTATTTAGTGATGGAATTGATGTCGGATTATAGACGGAATTTAGAGACGGATTATGTGTAGAAATAGTGTCACACATTAGCGACGGAAATAGCATTAAAAATCTTTTGTTAATTTCTAGACATATATCTTTTCACATAAAAGATTTTTAAACCTCGAGACACGAATAATAATATTAAAAATTGGACAATGTTAACAATTTTGCATGTATATAAATTATAATATGTATATATTCTGCCAATCAGATGATATTAACAAATAAAAAATCTTCAGGACATCTCATTTTGACTAGCATTGAATTATTCTAGCTCGATATTATTACCAATCAATTTAGGTTGCTTACCTTTTCAAGTTCTTGATCATATCTGTCAGTATTTATTATTTTCTTTTTTTCTTTTTATTTGTGGCTTATCTAGAGAACTTGAAAATAATATAATTCAATTAGTAAATATAAACAATATTGTTTTGCACACTTAATCTTAATTTTATACCTTCATCCTCAACTATCCATTAAAAATAAAAGTAATATAATTCCTTTAGGAAATATAAAATTCACTATTTCCTTCCTAAACTAATGAATCATAAAAAGGGAACACACATAATTACATCAAATTAATATCCAAAAAGTGAGAGTTAAAATTTATCTAATTTATAATTTTCAATAGAAGTACAAAAGTTCAATATATAACTTGTAATCATTATATGAATTGTAAGAGTTGTATAGTACTCTTATATAAGCTTGGATTGAAGAATGTATATTACACCATTTTAGTGTTGAAGGCTTCAACAGTGGTGAAGATGAAAGTACATATAAATTCATCGATTGCAATAATAACCATAGTATCCCTTATTTTTTGTCCCTAGGTATTAAGTATTAAACTTGGTGAGTGTGCAATTGTTTATATATATGCCTATTGAATTAAGTAAATATAGCGATTTGCTCAAATAATTTGTTACTTCAATTTTTTTTTCCAAATTTATAAGTCATTTCAACTTTAAAGAAATAGTGAATGACAATGACTTTATTTTATAATTGACATGTTAATGGAATGAAAATTGACATAATTTTTCAGGCTTTTTTGTTGAAAACAATTATTTAATAAACAAAAAAAATCCATTATTTACATTTCTCAATTCCTCATCATTACGAACTTCATTAATTTGATCCTAATTTTTCAACTTCTTCTCATCCTTATTATTATTATTATTATTATTATTATTATTATTATTATTATTATTATTATTATTATTATTATTATTATTATTATTATTATTATTATTATTATTATTATCATCTTTATTATTATTAACTCTGAAATTTAACTTTTAAAGCAGTTAAGTCTAATCCTATATTTTAAAAAGGTACTAATAAGAAAATAATATTTTAGAAGAATAATAATTCTCGTTGATTGCTACAATATTTTATTAAATTGTCTTTAATATATTATTAGAATTTATATTATATGTTATTCATATGAGAAAACTATTGTTTTAAAAGAATGATAATCTATCTCAAATTATTTAATTAAAAAATGGCTTCTCGACGATTGCTACATTATTTTTAGAAAGTATTAAATTTTGTTCAGTGTATATATTTAAATATTTATACTACATATTATTCATATGAGAAAATTATTAACGGTCATTTGTTTCAATTTTTCTAACTTCTAATAAAATGTTAGGAAATTATTTATATTACATATTATTCATATGAAAAACTATTATTTTGAAATAACGATAATATATCTCAAATTATTTAATTAAATAATGGCTTCTCGATGGTTGCTACATTCTTTTTAGAAAGTATTAAATTATGTTCAGTATATATTTTATACATGAAAATTACTAATGTATATATAATATTTTTTTTATTATACTTTTAATAATTATTATTTTTATATGAAATTTGTAACAATTGAAACTTTTCCTATCCGGCCCCAATTCTTTCTCAGTGTCCATTCTCATATTTTTGAAAATTACTTTAAGACCTCATGTCCTTTTTCCTTTATCAAACAACATTCAAAATACATAAGATTAACAATTAAAATTCGTATTATAAGATTTACCAAATTGGAAACTTTAAAACATTATGGTTTCTATTCGATCTAAATCAAATTAATTTAGTCCAAAAAAGTATTAATTTGAACTTTTGTTTTAAGTAAAAGATTATAAAATGACCTTTTGAGATCGAAAAAGATACTTTCATTGGTTTTTGAGTATAAAATATATTTTAGGGAAATTTTAGTAATTTTTTAAAATTAATTTTAAGAAAATTGGTAATTTAAAATTTTAATTAGTTATAAACTCCTAAATTTGGTTAATCGAGAAGGGCTTCAGGTAAAGCTTTTATATAGAGAACTAACTTTTACAAACCATTTAAGTTAATATCGACTAAATATGTGAGATTAATTGAACTTAAAATTAAATTTGTACATGATGTTAACTATGTTATTTACCAAATAAATAAATAAAATGTCAATATTTGAATATGTGAATTGTTTATAAATTTTATATTATTTAAAAATTACACTAAAATATTTTTAATAATTTCACTGTATAATATAAGTTTTCACGTGCGGATGCACGTGTATTTTACTAGTTTTAGGAAATAAATGGATTTAAGTACATAACATATGGAGTGAATCAAGATTACTTATGAAAGCAACAAATATTGATTCATATATCTCTGATACTGCTCAATTATTGATTTCCTCAACATTGACTAAATAACCAACATGCATGGCTTTATTAGATATTAGTGAATGAATTATTTTTTGTGGAAACTTTAACAGCCACGCGTGTATATTTATCCTAGGAGAAGTATTTGCATTGATTGTATTACTAATTAATTTACATAAGCCTTCTAAAGAGATTAGTATTTTTTATTGCATATCTTATTATAATAAATAGTTATGGGGGACAACATGCCATGATAAATTGAGCCATAAAGATGCAACAGTTAAGGGTTTGGAAGGCAACTACAACGGGTTTGGTATCTTTAGCGATGAAGATAAGGTGAATCTGGAATGCCTAACAGAGGCGATAAACCAGGTCGATGATGACTAACAGGGACATAGCGGGATATGGACATGGGACGTACTGCTAAGGACACGACGGAGATGGCAAAGGCAGTGCGAGATGGCAAATCACAAAATGGACGGTGTTTGGGATGCTGCTAAGAAGAATCCAAGACGTTTATTTATAATGACATTGATGGTGAAAGCTAAACATATCCAAAAGGGATAAAAAAATTAACCAAGTGTGTCATTGCATTTGCGAGAAGGAAACATGTTATGTATGGATATTTTTTTGTAATTAACTTCTAGAGTACATTGTGACTCTCATTTTGAATGATTGAGAATACTATTTTATAATTTCTTTTTATTTATTTCCCTTAGAGAGAGGGGGGCTTACAATCAAGTTAATAATTTATAGTCATGTTTTAATTAACAATGGTAGATATTAGAAAAGAAAATTAAATGTAACCAAACAAATATTAGAATGGGATTAGCTTTTGTAAGGATTAATAAGATTAGTAACTTGAAAAATCATAATTATTTCATTTCCTTATATGTATAACAGATAATTAAGCTACAAAGCCTTATAGCAAAATTACTTGTAGAAAATACCATGCATGTTTGTCCAAATTACGAACACATTATATTATAGTTATTTCTTATGCCAAGAAAATAAGTACAACATCAGCCAATCATGAGAAATTACTTGTAGAAGTACCATGTTGAGTTTCTTAATAAAAGTACGTTTCATATGAGATGATTAATATTTTTTTAAGTATATTTAGACTAAACTAATTTAGTAATAACTAATTAATATTTTCCTCTAATAGAAATAATAGTTATTACTGTACTAAAAAAAGAGAAATACTTATGTTAATATTTTTGATTGGGTTTAAAAGTTTCATATATTACGTGGCATTGATTTTATTTCTTTCTTTTTGTGTTAGATCAATAAGATTCGATTAAGTTTTTGTTCTCATAAGAAGTTTCAAAATAAGATCAATTATTTTTCAATCATGATAAAACTTAATGTAGTGGATGATCAAAATGTTATATTCATGGTATAACCAATGGAAGAAGGGTGACAATATACATGGAAGAGGGTCAACTAACTAAGGCACTGGCAATGGAATGGTGGAGAGTAGGAGAAGATTGGGGGTCGTGGCACAATGGATGCAATCAACATAATTATAATTAGGGGTGTTAGAAGAAGAAGAAATAAGAAGGTACAAAAAGGAGAAAGAGAAAAAAAATATTATAATATGTACGCCATTGAACTTGTTATTTAATTTTTAATTAAAAATTTATTGTTAGTTTTTAGTTGATCAATTACTAAGAACAACCACATATAATTCTCTCGTGGTTTTAGAAAATATTTTACTCATTCTTAATTTAAATAAATTACTTTAACAAGTTAAATAATTATTAAATACAAGGGATATATAATATAAAATTATTTATGAAAATAATTACTCGTTATTAATTAAAATAAATACATAAAATTAAGTATATATGTAAGTGGTTATATTAATTTATTGAAGGTGTAAAACATAATTATTATTTTATTCATTTATCCAATGATTCATTATTAGCAAATATTAATTTTATTTTATTTAAATTTAATAAAAATTGAAAACAAAGAATTATAAAATCTCATATATTATCATATTATATTGGCATGTCCTCGTGTATTCAGCAATAACATATATTCCAATCATATTTTCATCAATTACCAAGGGTAAAATAGAGTTATTAAATGTTATATAGTGACATCAATATTTTTTTTTCATCTGACCAACTTGACGGATGGCGACCGTTTATTATGATTTAGCAAAATACGTTAACTTTATCAATTTATAGAATATACCAATCAACGTGCAACTTTATTCTTAATCTACATTGCTTCAATTAATGAGGTGGACAAATAAAGACTCTGTGTCATCTCATAACACTTGATAGAAAAGCATAAATGAAATAAAAAAGCATTTTGTTTAGCAACACAATACAATCATATGAAATAGTACATCGATAAAATGCATAGAAAAATAAAGAAAAAAAATTATGTAAAATGCATGTGATACTCTTCAATAAGACAATTTAAAAATAGACACACTACAAAATTTGAGAAAGATAATTGAAACAAAATAAAGTAATTTACTACGAAGAATAAGAAGACAACAATATTATAATTTCAAGTGATCATGTAGAGACCTTCAAGGCATAAATATAAGAAGGAATTTGTGAGATCAGCTATAAAAAAAGGTTGCAACATTTATCAAGATCAAACAAAAAAATGACCAATGAGATTGTCAAATAAAATCAAACATATATTATTTTTCATCTCAATTGTAATTGTTATAGTATCATTTTAATTTATTTGTAAAGTGTTATTAAAAAAAATTAGTTTATTTGTTCAAACATTTAGATTATGCAATCATATAATAAATTCCTACGAGTCACGTGCAACGCACGTGTCTTTTTTACTAGTAGTTGATATTGCAGTATCTAGAGAAAACTCTCTGTTCTGTTACAGGAGGCAAAATACCGAAGAATCATCACAAATCTTCCATGAATATATACATATTCTTCTCGTGTAATATGCATCTCTTTCATTTATAATAAAATATCTTCTCCTTTCCCACATATCCCATAGACATATATAGGCAATTGTCGATCCATATAAATATTTATGTCGATTATTATTTGTAGTTCTCGTGTTTGCTCTACCATAACCATATAACACCCACATTGCGACAAATGAAAGTAAATAACTAAATATAAGTTCCAACTCAAAACTGAATGTATTAATGGTGCCTGAAAAACTGCTGCAGTTGAAATAGGGATTCATAAAACAGCCCTTTATTCAAATGACTATTCTGAATATCAGAATCATAAACCTTTGCCAATGTAGGCAAAAATGGAATGCAAAGTAGAAGTGAATAATCTCCCTTTCTTCCTCCACAAATCCCTTCTTCTTCCAGCTTTTGGTCGACATCTTGTAAACGTACACTATTTGTTCATCCACTAATTGGAATAAAAGTTTTTCTCCATCAAAATACAAAGGTATACAATCATTCGTTATACTTGCAATCCTATGTCGAATTTGCCACTTATCATTCGTATTATCATGTGAAAGAATAATAGTTTCTTCCCTTGAAGTATAAATGAAGGAAAGCCAACCTAGAGCTAATCCAAACCACAAGTTAGGCTTTTTGAATAATCTGTGGTCACCTGATAAATAAAACCATCGGCCTCGTGCTAATACTTTCCTTAATGGCCCATTGATGATTTTGGCCTTTTCGTTTTCCACGTCAAACACAAGCATTTTGCTTAGGTCTTCCCCAAGCCAATATAGAGCCCCGTTCAAATAAACGGGTCGAGTTTTTTGGTCCATCAACCAAGTAAATCTTTGACAAACGAAATCAACTCTAGATTTGAGGGTCATGGAATTTCCCGAGGGGACGATTATTTCAAATCTCAACCCATCATTGGTTTTTTTAGTCATCACTAGTTTAAAGGGATGATGATGATTAAAATTATTTCCCAAGTCGACTGCTAGACCAGGAGGGCCTGAGATATCTGCATCCATCATGAGGTCAACGACTATGGCTTGACCGGTGATGGGGTTGAAAACACAACAAAGATTATACAATTCACTGAAATATCCGATGGAGAGCAAAAGAAGGCCGTTGCACGAGGCTAAAACCGAAACGTTAAGAGGTAGGCGGATTGTAGTTTCGGGAGTAAATTTTGTGAAAATCATGCAGGGAGCATAAATAGTTGAGTAGACGTGGATTGTTCTGTTAAGCTCAGATAAAATGGCGTGTTTGTGATTGAAGGTTGGATCAGAAATATAAGCATACAGATTCTTGTCTAGGGTTTTGCATTGAATTGCATATCTCAGAGGTAATCTCAAAACAATCAAATGAACAACATCATCGCACAACTTTTGGTTCAATTCTTTCTTTTTCTTCTTCTTCTTGTTGTTGGGAACAGCCAAACATCGTCGGCAAGTATCCATGGCAGATTTCTCTCTCTCTCTCTCTCTCTCTCTCTCTATCTGTCTATCTATCTATATATAATATATATATACTGATATATTTCATAGTAGTGAGTTATATTATTGGCAATTACTTAGAGGGGATAAGATTTGACTAGGATATTGAGAAGATCTTCAAATATTTTCTTGATTTATTTTGTTGATCATATTATATCCTTTTGTATACATAGAAGTAATTATAAATATAAACTTGTTCCAACTTCAAATTGAAAACCAAAAACTTAACTAAGAAAATAATTACAATTATTTCTATAAATAAATTAATGTAATAATATCTCATTTTAATAAACTAGAAAATACAATGTTCGTTGAACTGTACAATCTTATTAAAGTAATTCATATCATGTTCAACTTAAAAATGTTATTAATTCAAAATTTATGTAATAATTTAATACATAGAATATTACTTAATAAATTGTTAAAAAAAATAAAATATTGACTTATGTGAAATAATTAATTAAATTTTGAAAGAACAATACTAATTAAAAAGTGAACTATAAATAAAAATATAACTAAATAAACTTTTATGTAAATTCATGTTCATTTTGTTAACGTGTATTTTGTACACGTTTCTCTTATGATATATTGCGTTAATTGATATGCTTTTAGTTCATATCTCATAGTTTTATGCTTCTATTGCTATATCTAGGTGTTTGGATGAGAATGGATTGAAAAGATGACAAAAAGGGACGAAAATGAATAAGATTGACTTTGCAAATGGATGGAAGCAGAAAGGCTACCAGAATTAAGCGTGACCAGAAGTCACGCCCAAAACATGCGAGCTTTCTGTCCTGGGACAAAGAAAAATTCAAGATTTCGACTTTTCAGCTGGATTTGACTTTGGATGCACGTTTTTAGTTCCCTAATATATTGGGATTTATTTTCTTTTATGTTAGGAATTTTATTTCCTTGTTTTGAATAATCCTAGTTGGAATAGGATTCTTAAAATCCTATCTTTTATTTGTTTCCTTGTTTAGTTAAGATTCCCCTAGGTTTAAATAAGTGGAATATTATTCCACAAAGACCCTTATCTTTTATTTTTCTACTATTCACGTTTTTCTTTCTCTGGGGGGAATTTCGAATTCATCTTTTGTAAGACGATTTTTGATTATGTGTTGCTAAACACATAATTCTAGTCGAAGGATTTTAAGGTTTGATTTCTTTTAATTTCGTGAGATTGCTTGTGCTTTTATCTTCATTGTTCTTTGAGTATTTACTTTTTCTCCGAGCCTTGTTGATAATATGTTTCAATAGGTTAGATAACCTGATCAATTATTTAATCTTTGAAATCGTATTTAGCTAATTAGGACCCAAATCCGTAATTGTTTGGTAAACCCTAATATTCGTAGCAGTTAGCGACGTTGATTATGGATAAGTTTTCAATTAGTCGTTATGGGAATTAGTGATCCGGTTTAAATAATCCGAGCTTGTGTGTTTATTGATCGGAATTAGTGTTTTTCTAGTGCTTGAATGCTATCGGTAGATTAAATCCTAAGAGCTTGTTTAGGGTTGTCTTATTGATAAGAGCAGTAATCAAAGAGCTTGTTTTGATTATCGAACACGTAAGGAAAAACGAGGTCGTCAGAGCTTGTTGACGACTATAGCTAATTTATTTAAGAACATTGAACTATTTTATTTGCAATCGATGATCGAATTATAGAATCAATACCGAAATATCCGAAGACTAGAATCTCATTTCTCATTGAATTCGAAATTTACCTTTTTGCTTGCTATTTAATTTGCGTCTTTTGAATTGTTTTAGTTAATTAAATCCAAAACCCCCTTTTTTATCGATATTAGTAATATAGGAATTGAATCTACACCTTTCCCTGAGGATCGACCCTACTTATCGCTAATTACAAATTATTTTGAGTAGGTTATTTATTTTTGGTGGATTCGACACCCACCAAATTTTGGCGCCGTTGCCGGGGAACGGTGTTATAGATTTATTTCCTGTGCTACTAATATTTTTTTGTTTAGTTTTTTTTTGTATTATTAGATCTCTTCAGATAGGTGAATCTCAAATTGAGAAAAGAGCTCAACGTCTACAGAAAGAGATCTTGCAACGTTCTTAGATGCCATGGCTACAGTCGAGAGGACTTTAAAGGAGTTGTGGGCTATGCCAAACATTAATGAGCAATCTTCTTACTTTCAATGCCCTACTTTTGAAGTTGATTTTGATTTAACAGATAAATTTATTCGCTCACTTCCTATTTTTCATGGTTTTGTAGGAGATGACCCTCATAAACATCTAAATGAGTTCCATGTGGTATGTTCAGTAATGAAACTAAGGGATGTCACTGACGATCAAATCAAGTTTCGAGTCTTTCTTTTATCTTTAGCAGACAATGCCAGAGATTGGTACTATGATTTGTCTTTTAGTTCAATCAAGACATGGGTTCAACTGGAAGCAAAATTCATAGAGAAATTTTTCTCTGCCTTCCGTGTTCAAGAGGAGTCGTACAGACAAGCTTATGATGGATTATGGGGTGTTCCACAGAGTAATTACAATCCATATTCCAACACTTACAATCCGGGATGGAATTATCACTCCAATCTGAGCTACGCCCCACGACCACCTAGCTATTACGAGCAACAATGCCCATCGTTTCCTCAACAAAACCAACCGTCTGGTAATTCTCTAGAAGATATGATTAAAACATTGGTCGCTAATACACTACAATTTCAGCAGAGTAACGAGCAATTCCAACAACGCATGCAACAATTTCGAAACGAGAGCCAAAATGCTATAAAAAACTTCGAAAATCAGATGAGTCAAGTTGATAATACCGTGAACGAGTTGGTATCCCAAAATTCAAGTAAACTGCCATCCCAAGTCATTATAAATCTAAAAGAGAATGCCGATGCAGTTACCTTACAGAGTGGGAAGGAATTGAAAGAGCCCGAGAGAATCTCCAAGAATGATGAAGAAAAAGAATTGGAGAAAGAAGAAGAACCTATAGCCAAGAAGAAACCGATGACATTTGTGATACCTCCTCCATTTCCTGGTCGTTTTGCCAACTCTAAACAAGTGGTGGACATAGAAGATGAATCTCCAACATATGAGAAGGAAGTTGGAAAACATAAGATTCTCACAGAATATGAGATTTTTGGGGAATATGAGCTTCTTAGAGAATATGAGATGTTTGAGGAAGATGAGATCAGTGACGATGAAGAGGTGGAAGGTGAGTCGAGAGAGGAAAATGTGGACCATCAACTCACAAAACCAATGGAAACACTTACCGAGCAATCTAAGGTTATTGAGATCACTCCTCCAAAATATGAGAATGAAGTCACAGAATATGAGATTTTTGGGGAAGATGAGATCAGTGATGATGAAGAGGTGGATATGGAAGATGAATCTCCAACACTTGAAAAGGAGGTAAATTCAAAATGCAAAGACCCTGGTAAGTTTATTATCTCTTGTACGATAGGTGATGTGCAACTTGAGAATACTATGTTAGACCTTGAATCTTCTGTAAATGTCATGTCTCGTTCTATTTATGAATCTTTGAATGTGAAAAAGTTGAGAAAAACGGACATGATTATTCAATTAACTGATGGGTCTACTACATCTTCTAATGCCATTCTTGAGAACGTATTAGTCCATGTTAATGACTTAGTTTTTCATACTGATTTTTATGTTGTTGATATGGATGAAAATCAATCTAGTAAGTTAGCCCCTCTCATTCTTGGAAAATCATTTCTGAAAACATCTAGGGCTAAAATTAATGTGCATGATGGAACTCTTACTATGGAATTTGAAGATGAATTTGTGATGTTTAATTTATATGATTCCATGAAGTATCCTACTAATGATTGCTCTATGTTTGGTTTAGATGCTACTAACTTTGTGATGCAGCGAATTTTTGAATTTAATGATGATGATCCACTAAAAGTAGCTTGGCATAGTGATGGCTTTGAACCTCCGACTTAAGCCACTTGAGGCATAGCTGCGTCTAGCCAAAGACGTTAAAGAACGGCGCTTCTTGGGAGGCAACCCATGCTCGTTTTTATTTTTTTCGCATTTTTTGTTTAAGTATTTTCTTCCCAAAGCAGAAAGATCACCAAAATTAAGCGTGACCATTCTGGTCACGCCTAAAATGGGTGAGCTTTCTGCTCCTTTAATCGTTTTTGCCTTAGTTTTGTTTCTTTTCTTTTATCAAAAAAAAAAATCGAAAAATCAATACAAATAAGGAGATAAATATATTTATATTTTTATTTCCTTAAAACAAAATCTTTTTCCAATTAAGGAAACAAATATATATTTACCCTAAATATATATTTATTTCCTTAAAACCCATTTCGTGCCCTAATTACTTATGCTTTGATAAAAACCCAAATCATCCACTAAACCTAATCACCACCAGCCGCCACTGATCATCTTCTCCATTCTTCTATATTGCAGAACCACCTCGCGCCGCCCCTCACCACCGTATACATCATCTTCTCCGCCATCAACACCATCCTCTCCGATACCATGGGTCGCACAAACAGAGCTAAGCCACGACCTCCACCGCGCGAACCCACGGCACCCCCGAACCCTTACCCGAAATCGAACCCGCGATCGAAGAAGAGTCGAACCAATCATCCTACCAAGAGCAATCCGAGCCCTCCGCTGAAACAGGGAAGTCCTCCTTCCACTTCTTGTTTTTCACTCTTATGCCTTGTCGATTTTTATATGCTTTACATTGAGGACAATGTCTACATTAAGTGTGGGGGGATGATTTCCATTTGCATTGCATGTTCTCTGGTTTTGTTTAATTTTGGGCATATGTTCTTTGGTTGTTGTTTACTTTTGGCACAATAAAATTTTTCAAAATTTCTTTCGCTTTGTGATGGTAGAGTATAATTTTCGTTAATTGGTTGACCGAGTCTAGTTTGTTTGATTTGACCGTGTGCTTGTTGATGGAATATCGTGTCGTATGAATTTTAATTGCTAGCATGACTTTGAATGAGAACGATAGAATTGCACGTTTTAGTTCGACCAACCCCACCATGTGAGCTTTTGAAGCCTTGATTTGATTGCATATCCATGTGAATTTTTCTTTCTTGTGTGAATCTTGCATGATTAGTACGTGTTCTAGAACTTGCTTTGAACTATTTCGAGGTTACATGATTGTGTGCACATTTGAAAGTGATAAAGGCATTAGGATTTAACCACTTAGCCATATGAGCCCACCTTTTTATTTTCCCCTAGTGAGCCCACTTGAGCCTATTAGCCTATTTGTTGTTTTGAAAACCCGAACTTTGAGCATTCACCAATTTTTTTGTATACCTCTTTGTTTTACCCGTCCACAAAATGAGTCGAACATCGAGAACATTATACTTGTTTGGGATTTAAGGACGACATTGTGTTTTGATTAAGTGTGGGGGACCTCGAAAGAAAAGAAAAAAGGAGGGTTTATCGAAAAGAAAAGAAAAAAAAAACAGAAAAAGAAAAAATTATATTTCGAACAAGTTCGAAAAAGTTCGAAGAAAAAAAATAGAAAACAAAAGAAAAGAAAAGAAAAAAGGTTTGAGGAAAAGGAAAATGATAAAGCGAGTCGCGAGAGAGTATGAAAATAAAGATATTTGGGTCCTTATTGCTAGAATTACCCAATAGCGTCTTGATGTTCTTCGAATTTATGGACTTAGCTTTTCATTACCTTTTTTTATCCTACCCCGAGCCTTAAGCCCCATTACAACCGTGAATAAAAGACATTTTGATTCGTTTGTGCATACTTTCGACAGTAGTTGAGATTTCGGTGTATAAGCAAGCCTATGAGATCGTATTAACATGTTAAGAATTGAGCGATACACGAAATACCCTATACACGAGTGATTGGAAAGGATTGTGAGAATGGTCGTCTAATTTCGTGCATTTTTTCATTTTTCGAAGTGAGATTGTTGTGTTGGTTTTTGGTTCATTGTGGCATTGATTTCCTTGATATTCGCATGAGTCAACTTAACATTCTCGATTTTGTCCTTTGGTTCATATAACTCTACTTGATCAAGTGTTTGAAGTTTGTTGATTTTGCGTTGCCCAAATGTCAAACATTGCCCGAGACGTGCAATAGCTTAAGTGTGGGGGTGTTTGTTAACGTGTATTTTGTACACGTTTCTCTTATGATATATTGCGTTAATTGATATGCTTTTAGTCCATATCTCATAGTTTTATGCTTCTATTGCTATATCTAGGTGTTTGGATGAGAATGGATTGAAAAGATGACAAAAAGGGACGAAAATGAATAAGATTGACTTTGCAAATGGATGGAAGCAGAAAGGCTACCAGAATTAAGCGTGACCAGAAGTCACGCCCAAAACATGCGAGCTTTCTGTCCTGGGACAAAGAAAAATTCAAGATTTCGACTTTTCAGCTGGATTTGACTTTGGATGCACGTTTTTAGTTCCCTAATATATTGGGATTTATTTTCTTTTATGTTAGGAATTTTATTTCCTTGTTTTGAATAATCCTAGTTGGAATAGGATTCTTAAAATCCTATCTTTTATTTGTTTCCTTGTTTAGTTAGGATTCCCCTAGGTTTAAATAAGTGGAATATTATTCCACAAAGACCCTTATCTTTTATTTTTCTACTATTCACGTTTTTCTTTCTCTGGGGGGAATTTCGAATTCATCTTTTGTAAGACGATTTTTGATTATGTGTTGCTAAACACATAATTCTAGTCGAAGGATTTTAAGGTTTGATTTCTTTTAATTTCGTGAGATTGCTTGTGCTTTTATCTTCATTGTTCTTTGAGTATTTACTTTTTCTCCGAGCCTTGTTGATAATATGTTTCAATAGGTTAGATAACCTGATCAATTATTTAATCTTTGAAATCGTATTTAGCTAATTAGGACCCAAATCCGTAATTGTTTGGTAAACCCTAATATTCGTAGCAGTTAGCGACGTTGATTATGGACAAGTTTTCGATTAGTCGTTATGGGAATTAGTGATCCGGTTTAAATAATTCGAGCTTGTGTGCTTATTGATCGGAATTAGTGTTTTTCTAGTGCTTGAATGCTATCGGTAGATTAAATCCTAAGAGCTTGTTTAGGATTGTCTTATTGATAAGAGCAGTAATCAAAGAGCTTGTTTTGATTATCGAACACGTAAGGAAAAACGAGGTCGTCAGAGCTTGTTGACGACTATAGCTAATTTATTTAAGAACATTGAACTATTTTATTTGCAATCGATGATCGAATTATAGAATCAATACCGAAATATCCGAAGACTAGAATCTCATTTCTCATTGAATTCGAAATTTACCTTTTTGCTTGCTATTTAATTTGCGTCTTTTGAATTGTTTTAGTTAATTAAATCCAAAAACCCCTTTTTTATCGATCTTAGTAATATAGGAATTGAATCTACACCTTTTCCTGAGGATCGACCCTACTTATCGCTAATTACAAATTATTTTGAGTAGGTTATTTATTTTTGTTGGATTCGACACCCACCACATTTATATCAAAATCTTGTTAATATTGAGAAATCAAACGTTGCACTTCTTTTTTTTTTTTCAATGAATTTTTCTTTATATTCTATTATTTTTATAGTAATTGAAAAGTTGAACACTTATATAGTCTTTTCGTTTTTTATTTCACTATTTTTATTTTTCTCTATTAGAATTTAAATAATATTTTAATTAAGTCATTTAAATAAATATTGATTGACGTGAAAGATTGAATTAATATTTATAATATCTTGTAGAACAATGAATATGTTTGACTATGTAATTTAAAAAATATTTACAATATGTTTTAGAAGATAGTTGGCTAGGATAATTGAGAATTAAATAATTTCATATGCTTTTGATATTAAAGAGTGACTTAATAAAGAAAAAAGTTTTTTCATGTTCTAATTTATTAATTTTTTATTTTTAGAACAAAAGAAATTATAGTATACTATTGTAATAAAAATGTGTAATTTGCATGTTTAAACTAAGTATTTTTAATTAGAAGTTAGTATTTATATGTAACTTTATCTTAGAGTTTTAATGTAATACATTTAGATTTTTTTATTTTAAATGTATAAATTTATTTTATTATTTAGTTCATTTAGTTTGAAAAAGATGATTACATCTCGTAGAGTTTACTGTAATTATACATCTTATTTGCAGATATGTATGACTTACTTTAATTATTTATTCTTCGACTCGTTTATCATTCAAAAGCAAATCATAAGGACTATTTAACTATTGTACTATTCAAAAATAAAATATATAAGAACATATTAAATAAATTAAGAATCTAAAAAGAACACTCTTCTTTTTATATTTAAATAGATAGTTAAAAATAAAATAGATAGATAGATGGATTCGTATTTTCTTAAAGACCAACACAAACATGAACAAAAGTCCTTATTTTATATCAATGGATCATTATTATAACTAATTATTATTACTTATTAGAGATCTAATATAACGACACTTTTTATTGTCGTATATACTTCAAATCTGTCTTTACTCTTTTGTCATTAAATATTTGAATTATATAGAGATATTTTAGATATATCAAAAATTCAAAAAAAAACACTTATATTTTTATAATAGAAAATTGATAGATTCGAAATAGGAATTCATAACCCAACAAAGAATAGTTATTTCTGCATATTTTTATTGTTTTTTAATAATCCACTCGAGTTGAACTTTAAAATTTATTAAACACATTAATGAATCGAGCCCGAATGAACTTTTCAAATAAGCTTAAAATTATGACCGTTTGGACCAAAACATGAAATAGTTTAAAAGAAACATATTCAATATGAAAATTGCATGAAAAATGAGATAAATATATGGAAATATTTTGTAGTGGGATATTGGTCATCTGACCTAATTAGCATTCTCATGACTACAACTATGAACTAAATTGGACTCTTGGGGGATTTTAATAGGAACCAATATCTTGTACTTATTATTAAGGGATGTTTAAGATTTGTATATATGTTAAACATCTCTTTTCAGAAGATTCCATGTATTTGATGTTTAAAATTTGTATATATGTTAAATAAGTACATTTGTGTCAAATATTCAAGCTTTTGTGACTTTTTTTTCAAGAAAGCTTGTTCCTTTTTATAGGTCCTTCAAGACTCTATAGGAATATATTAAACATACTCTTCTCTTGTAATATACATTTTTTTCATTTATAATGAATATTCTCTCCTCTCCATATCTACCGCCATGGACATAGTCAATTGCCAAACCAATGTCGATTATTATTTATGCTTCTATTATCGCTACCATAATCATATAATAATTGCATTGCCTATGATGCGCGAACACGGGACACGGCGCACGACACGGACACGAAATACGATAATTCAAAAATATTAGAATACAACACGGCCTCGATATTACAATAAAATGTGTATATATATATACATTCATTAATTTACGTTAAAATATATAGCTTAGTCTTTTCATTCTAATTTAAATATGACTGGTTAGAGAAATAAACTATAAAAATGACTATTGTACATTATAAATTTGTAAAGCTATATATGATTGAAAGAAAAATAAATATATCAGTTTTCAAAATAATAAAAAATAGTAAAATAACATCAAGTGTCACAAATAATGCATACATGGCAAACATATCCTCTAACTGCGATCATTAGAGGTGTTCATATTTTATTTTTTTATTTTATTAAGCAAATAAATTTATTTTCATATTGGACACGGTGTCGGAGAGTGTCCGATACACGAATTTTTTGAAGTGTCCGTGCATCACAATTTGCCACAAAAGAACAAGAACAAACAATAGTAGTAATCCAGTACAAAGTAAACAAACTAAATATGAGTTCCAACTCAAAACTGAATGTATTAATGGTGCCTGAAGAAGTGCTGCAGTTGCAATAGTGATTCATAACACATCCCTTTATTCTTGTTATGCAGATGATTCTGATCAATATCAGAATCATAAACCTTTGCGAATGTAGGCAAATATGGAATGCAAAGTAGAAGGAAACCACCCTTAACAACTCCCTTCTTCTCCCATCTTTTGGTCGACATCTTGTAAACGTACACTTCTCGTTTGCCCGCCACTTGGAATAAAAGGTTTTCTCCATCAAAACACAAAGGTCTAAATGTGAATAGGTTCCCTGAATTGCTTACAATTGCAATCCTATGTCGAATTTGCCACTTATCATTCGTATTATCATGTGAAAGAATAGTGCAGGTTTCTTCGTTGGAAGTATAAATGAACGAAAGCCAACCTTGAGCTAATCCGAACCACACGTTAGGCTTGCATTGGCCTCTAGTTAATCCTAAAGGCCCATTGATAAGTTTGGCCTTTTCGTTTTCCACATCGAACACAAGGGTTTTGCTTAGGTCTCTCTCAAGCCAATATAGAGCCCTGTTCAAATAAACCGGTTGAGTTTTTTGGTCTATCAACCAAGTAAATCTTCGACAAACGAAATCAACTATAGATTTGAGGGTGGTGGAATTTCCCGAGGGGACGATTACTTCAAATCTCAACCCATCATCGGTTTTTCTAGGCATCACTAGTTTAAAGGGATAGTGATTAAAATTAGTTTCATTGTTTCTCAAGTCGACTGCTAGGCCGGGAGGGGCGCCTGGGCAAACGATATCCACAACCCTCATGAGGTCAATGAATAGGGCTTGCCCGGTGATGGGGTTGAAAACACAACAAGGATTGAACAGTTCATGCCTGTAATATCCGATGGAGAGCAAAAGAAGGCCGTTGCACGAGGCTAAAACCGAAACGTAATGAGGTAGGCGGATACTACTTTGGGGAGTGAATTTTGTGAAAATCCTGCAGGGATCATAAATAGTTGAGTAGACGTGGATTCTTCTGTTAATCTCATCAGTTGAAGACAAAATGGCGTGTTTTTGATTGAAGGTTGGATCAGAAATATAAGCATAGAGATTCTTGTCTAGGGTTTTGCATTGAATTGCATATCTCAGAGGTAATCTCAAAACAATCAAATGAACAACATCATCGCACAACCTTTGGTTCAATTCTTTCTTCTTCTTGTTGTTGACAACAGCCAAACATCGTCGGAAAACATCCATGACAGATTGCCGGCGCTTAATCTACTATGAAATATATCACTATATATATAATTGGGATAATTGCAATTACTTAGAGGTCTAGTTTGACTAGGATATTGAGAATATCTTCATATATTTTCTTGATTTATTTTGTTGATCATATTATACCCTTTTGTATACATAGAATTAATTATAAATATAAGCTTGTTCCAACTTCAAATAGAAAACAAAAAATTTAACTAAGAAATAATTACAATTATTCTATAAAAAAATTAATGTAATAACATCTCATTTTAATATACTAAAAAATAACACTTTAGTTGAAGGTGAACCGTACGATCTTATTAAAGTAATTCAAAAACTTGAAAAATGTTATTAATTCAGAACTTATATACTAATTTAATTAAATAGATTATTACTTAATAAATTAATTATTTAAAAAATAAAATATTTACTGACATGAAAGAGTTAATTAAATTTTGAAAAAATTGTACTAATTAAAAAGTGAACCATAAATAAAAATGTAATTAAATAAATTTTTATGTAAATTCGTGTTTATATTTATATCTTGTTTAATATTTAGAAATCAAATGTTACACTTTCTTTTTTTCAATTAATTCTTCTCTATATTTTATTATTTTTATAGTAGAGTTGGACACTTGTATAGTCTTTTCGTTTTTTATTTCACTATTATTATTTTTTTTCTATAGAATTTAAATAATATTTTAATTAAGTCCTTTAAATAAATATTGATTGATGTGAAAGATTATTAATGTTTTATAATATGTTGCAGAACGAAGAAGGTGTTTGACTATGTAATTAAAAAATATTTACAATATGTTTTGAAAGATAGAAGGTGTTTGGATAGGACAATTGAGAATTAAATATTTATATATCCTTTTGATATTAAAGAGTGACTTATTAAAGAAAAAGTTATTTCATGTTCTAATTAATTAATTTTTTATTTTTAGAGCAAAAGAAATTATAGTCTGATATTGTAATAAAAATGTGTAATTTGCATGTTTTAACTAAGTATTTTTAATTAAAAGTTAGTATCTATATGCATCTTTATCTTAGAGTTTTAATGTAATATATTTACATCTTTTTATTTTAAATGTATATAATTTATTTTATTATTTAGTTCTTTTAGTTTGAAAAAGATGAATTACATTTCGTAGAGTTTTACTGTAATTATACATTTTATTTGTATATATGCACAACTTATTTTAATCATTTATTATTCTCCTTTTTTCTCATTCAAAAGTAAAATCATAAGGACGTGATATTTATTATTTGACTATTGTACTATTCGAAAACAATATATATATATATGAGGACATATTATTAAATAAATTAAAAATCTGAAAAAACTCTTATTTTTATAATAAAATAGATGGATAGATAGATGGATTCGTATTTTCTTAAAGACCAACACAAACATGACTGAAAGCCTTTCTTATTTTATATCAACGATCATTGTTATAACTAATGATTATTACTTATTATTATGTAAGAAAAATATTAAGTAAGTGCTTCATGGAAAGTAATTATAAGTCGTGAGCCCAGTAATGGCTAGGGCATGCTTGTGATTGAAGGTTGGATCATGAGAAAAATAAGATATCCACAGGGATTATTGTTTACAGAAAGAAAGGTATGGGTGTAAATGACTCTATGCAAACCGAATACATAATTGTTCTATAATCGTGTTTCAAAAATTATGTTTGAGGTTAGTTTGATGTTATTCGAGTCGAATTCAAATGAGTCATAATCAAGCCGAAGGCGAGTCGAGCTATATATTTTTATTATTTTTTAATAATCAACTCGACCGAACTTCAAAACTTATTGTCTTATTGAATACATTAATGAACCGAACTCGAACGAGCTTTTTGAATAAACATAAAATTATGAAAAGAAATTGACCGCGAAATTTGGATTGGACCAAAATATGAAATAGTTTAAAAGAAACATATTCAACATGAAAATTGCATGAAAAATGAGATCAAAATTGAAAATACTTAAATATATGGGATCAAATGCGATTTTCTTGTTAGGCTCAAATCCGAGAATATATGGAAATATTTTGTACTGGGATATTGGTCATCTAACCTAATTAGCATTCTCATGCTACAACTAACTTGGATTCTTGGGGGATATAATATTAAGAGAGCTAAATTTAAATCTTCTCTTCTACTATATTATAGCACAGTTTTCCCTTAATCCTAATTTTCTAGAATTTTGAATTTTTTTAATAAAATGAAAAAATTTTATTGGTTGGTTAAATTTTTTAGATTGATTACTATTCTTAAATTAGATAATCAAATTAAATTACTTTCCTATTACATTCACTTGCAACCAAAATGGGAAGAATTACAATGTTTTGATTGTGATTTGTGATCATTAATGCAAATGGAAAGACCAAAATTTATTACCATGTATAATTCTTAGCATATCTAAATAAAGAATTGTCTAAATTAAGTACGTTCACATTAGGCTTAAATTTAAATTTTAAACTTTATTTTTAAAATTGACTACCAAATCGAAATTCTTAATTAGGAGGAATATTTAATTTACATTAGCTAAATTTTACGTATTAATTCATTCCACAATTGATGGAATTATGCAGTTAATAAGGAAACTGATACATCTATAAATTATTTTCATTTAATCTACAAACTTATAAATTATGTCATACTTTTTCTGCTTCACAAATCAATTTTACATTTCTCCATGTTCACTAATTTTTTCATCTACAAAAGTGAATTTGATTTGATGTGAGGTAATTTATTTTATTACTTCTTTATTTTTCATCTTTCAATAGTTTTGAATTTTATGCTTTCAATTTTGTTCGATTTTCTTCATTTAATTTAGTCTTAAACATTAATGACATTATGAGAATTTCTTAGTCGATTGAAATTTTTAGTCCATATTTTATTTGGCGATGAGTGGTTATGAATGGAGCAATGGAATACTTATACATATATGCTTGAGGTAATCATTTCACTCCATTAATTTTTATTTTTTGTAATTAATACCATTGTGTACTATTTTTCTGTTTATAGTATTATTTTTGTTGTTAAATTTATTGTATATTAACAATTGTTTTTAATATATATGTGCAAAAGAGTGTACTAATAATCTTTTTTTTAATGCATATATATATATATATATATATATTTAATAAAATTGGGGAAAACTTTAGATTATGAATGTAGCAAATAAAAGCGTTCAATATTGAATTTTGATGGTTGAAGACAAATCTCTTATTTCTATTTTCTATTCTCTTCTTCCTTTTCTTATTAGATTAAATTTTGAATTTAAATTTAATTTCTTTATGAGAACTAGAAAGAAAATTTAATTTAATAATATAATTATAATTTTTGTTATTGGAAATAATTTTTCATTTTTTACAAGTTATAAATAAAAAACAACTTAATTGATTTATCGTTTTAATATTATAGAAATTATCTTCTGGTTGAATTTATATTTTAATATTCCAAAATTATGAAAATTTAGCGCCTCAAGTCTATATGTGAACCTGTATAGATAGGCTTCACGTACTAAATTTCACTATATTACTTATTAATGTTATTTTTTATTGATTAAAATAATTGAGAACTAATATCATTATCATTATATATATTATAGCAAAGCGGTGTGGGACCCACTTTGCTCTCTATCTTTTTTTTCGGTAATTTTAATTTTTTTTATTGTTGAGAAAATTTTTATTAATTGATTTGATTGAGTTTGTAATTTGAAAGTTTGGATTTAAACATATTAATTAGGAATATAAAAGCACTTATTTGGTAAATAACACAATACTTGGATAATGTATTTTGCATTCATGATTGATAGTGGTTATAACAAGTTTTATGATAAGTTCCTGTTAGTAAGCCTACAATTAAATGAGATTATAATATGTTGACTAAAGTTTAATTTTTTAAGATTTGTTAGATGTAAATAGACTTATTGTATTAATTAAGAAATGAAATTCCACAATAAAAAGTTATAGTTAATAGTATTTGAACAATATTTGGGATAATCGTATTTATTTGTTCCTTACATCTTAACTTCTAAAAATAGTAAAGAAAAGATTTTACAGGCAATTAGGGCAAACAATAAGCTTCCATAATTGATGCTAATTGAATGAGTAATTGACTCTTTTGGAATGACGAAATGAGTAATTGATTTTTTAAATGAGTAATTCACTATTATTATAAATATTGATTTCCATTAATTGATGTTAATTAAATGAGTAATTGACTATAGTTATAATTTTTAATGTCCACAATTTAAGCTTATAAAATGAGCAATTAATTCTTTTAAAAATTAAATGGCTACTTTTCTCAATTCTTTTTAAATTGGCATTTCATTGTAATATCATAATTGTGCATGTTCATAGTCTAACATCACATTTACAAGATCATAAAGTTTTGATTTCTTTCTTATTTTTATGTTATTACTCTCAATTTTTTATTCATTTTTTTATTTTAATTTTCTATTAGTGTTAATCTATGGCAGACATAAATCAAATGACTTTCATGGACACAAAGCTGGCAAATGTGGAAGCAGACTACTATGTTTTATTTATTTATTTATTTATTTATTTATCTTTATTTGGTTTCAGTGGATATTAAGTGTAATTAGTAAATTTTTTTAATAATTTTTCCCATTAATATTCTTTTTATAATATATTGGTTTAATTAGTTGTGTGCAAATGAAATAGTCAATATTCATGTAAAAAAATATTTTTATATAGCTCTACATATTTTCTTATGTTTATAATTTATTATGACATTCAGTTTTCTTCAATGGAAATGAATAATAAATATTATGATTATATTGAGGACTTTTTTATTTGATAAAGACTAATGAGTCAGCCCAAATAAGCTTGAAGTTTGTAAAAGTCTGAGAATAAGAGAATTTGTAAGTTACAATAAGCTTGAGTAGAGTTAGAATAAGAGAATTTGTAAGTTGGCCTTAAACTTATTGTATTCCAACTCAATGAGTTTGAGTCACTTCATTCTTAGCTCATAATATTTGATTTACAAGCCTAACTTTTTTATGATAAATGAAACATATTACAATTGAGTATAATCATATTCTATTTATAAGTGACATTTGTTTATTATTTTATTATTATTATATAATTTAGTCCCTTAATATATTTACTTTGATAGATAGATATCCATGACTTTACATAATTAGTCATTATATTGATGTGATTGGTCATATTTAATATTTTTTTTATCTACGAAGTTATATGGATTTCACCAAATCTTTTTTATAAGTTTGTTTCATCTACTACATTAAAGTTAAAGAAAAAAATTGTTCGATTAAAATTCAAATATATCACCTAAAAATCGCTTAGAATTAAATTATTATATTAAAAAATTTAAAAATATATATTTAATTGGACAATTTATTTAGAAAATAATATGTTCAAAAACAAATTACATTTCAATTTTAGTTTAGTAAACCACTTTAATATTCTTCAAAATAATAGTAGGATTATAATAGTCTTTAAAGAAAAATAAATTGAAAAAAAAAATAGAAGGAATGAGCTCTATTGTTTTGTGGTACTCTTTTTGACAACAAATTGTTTATATATTTATTTTCTTAAAGAATGTTCTCAACTTCTTCCACCAAACAAATTTGTTGAAAAGTATTGTTGGGTTAAATAAATAATTTGTTGTTTATTTGGCACAAGGATTTTTTTACTATTAAGTGACACTATTTTATATTTCTCATGAACAATAAAGTGTCATAATATTATGATTTTTTAACATTACTAAAATTTGATCTATTTCTTCAATGTTCTATTGAATGATTTTTTGTATTGAGTTAATGGATATAAATATGATAATTATGGGTTTTCAAAAGAGATATTTTAAATTATAATCCGTGCATAGCACGGGGTACACGCTAGTTCAATATTATCACTTAGTTCGTTATTGAAATTTTTATCAATTATTGGTGTACATGTATAAATTTCTCGTTTTTATAAGTTTTTTCCTACTTTTTCGACCCGAAACTTAGATCAGTTTCGAAACTTTGAACCTTGGGGATATTTAATAGGAACCAATATAAATTATGTTCATTGAATCCAGAGTCTCGAATATGGTCATATTCGCATTCAACTTTATAAAATACGAGTTTTTATTGTCAAAATTTAAATGCGGTGCGAGCTTTTTCGTTAAAACTCGAGATCGACTTGAAAATGGTACGAGTTTGAGTCGAGCCCTAACCGGCTCGATCCTATTCTTTTTAAATGCTGCAAGTAATAAAGAGAATCTATTATACAAATTAAAAAGTTAACAATTTTAAAAACATCAAAAAATCAACATAAAAAATCTCATATGATTTTTTCCTAATCTAATTTCATCCAATGTATTTTTCAATTCTCATCTATTCCCGCAGTATGTAAATTAAAATTAATAGTTATTAAATAAATCGTGTTTAACTTACTAGTTATCACACAAATATATTTTTAAGATTAAAAGAAATCACAACTAAGTACATAAATACAAAATATTTGACGGACTTACAACAATATTTCTTGTAAATTACAAAAAAGAATTATAGAGAATATAACTTCTTCGAGAGAAAAGTTAGCATCTCTCCAATGTCAACATGTGTGAATTGGTCATATGTTAATATGAGATAATTTTATTTTTGCTTTATTAATTATTTAATTTATTGAGTATAATGTTTTAAATTAGAATTAAATGATAATTAAATTATGTTCAGTATATATGTACTTATTGAGAGAAATGGGGAAGGTAGTTCACCTAGGAGAGAGAGAGGGGGGCAAAAATGGAAAGTGAGAAAATAAAGGAGAGAGAAAGTGGATCTTTTAGATATAAACTCCGTTTGTTTTCTATTCCAATTATATACACGTGTCCTCATTTTATTTGTGGAACAGGGAGTGGAATACCAAATTGGAACAGAAAAACTCAACCCGTCGATTCACCTAAAGTGGCAAGATATAGTAATGACAATAAACGCCTATCCCTCCCGTGGCAGTTTGTACGACTATATGGCGGTGGTGGTTCGGGTGGTGGAAGTGGTTGTTCCGGCTGTTTAATTAAACCATTAAGTTGAATGTTCGTCATTCGATCATCAATATTCCCTTCCTTAAAAAACTGCTTAGGCATGCCATCAGGAACCATAATAGCTAAAGCGATATGGATTGACTCCAACGAGCAACAAGTGGATAACTCCAATTCAGCAGTCAGGTTTTCACAATCACCCACCTGCTGCTCGATGAATTTGGTGGTCAAAAACCTTTAAAGTCATGAACGAGTTTCTATGGGAACCATAGGCAGTACTTTTTTCGCAATAGACATGAAATGACATGTGTGAATTGGTCATATGTTAATATGAGATAATCTTATTTTTGCTTTTTTAATTATTTAATTTATTGAGTATAATGTTTTAAATTAGAATTAAATGATAATTAATTTTAAGGGTTCGTTTCTTTAATTTAAAATCTTGACATTTTCCATACAATTTATAGTTATATGCAATACCAATATTAATTATATCTTTGTATGTGATCTATATATATTTATTTTTATGAGTCGGCCCAATTCAAGCGAAGTCTAATCTTGTTCACATTCGGTTTAAACTTAAATTCAAGCCTTAACTTTCAGCCCAACCTTGCTTGGGTCGACATTTATAAAACTAAACTTGAAAATTATCAGAACTTATAAATTTATAGCTGGTTTAGATTCATCGACTGTCCTAAGCCTGGAAAGCCAAGATAAGAGACAAACAGCAGTTGGAATCACGTTAGTAGAGGCCCAACTACATTGGCCTATAAAACTTGGAAGTTAATAGAAAAAATTTATTTTATTTCTTTTTCTTACAGATATATTTCTTAATCTTCAGTTTTATAAATGGTCATATACTAGAATGCTTGTAAATTGATACAACAAATTCTAGACTAAATGGATATCCAGGCCCGACAAACTTAAATGGATCACTTTTTTAAACGTAAAACCACACAAACCTAAAGATTCCAAACAAAGAATAATTTGTAACAACCTAATTTGAACACAAAACTTTCCATATTTTCATAAAAACTAAAATCACTAGACTAACATGCCTTGAACAAAAGAACCTGTGGCTTGATTGTTCTTGTTTGTATTGGACTAACTAAAGAAAATTTAAGTAATTATCCAAACAAAAAAAAGGTCTTTAGCGTTCCATTATTGATCAGTTCTAATTAGATTTAAATCGACATAAAATACACTCAAAATACATATTCTAGCAAAAAAAGCAAGAAGCAGACCAAAATTATGGTACAAAAAGAAAACTATTATTACACAAAAAGGGCAATACAACAATCTCTGTTTGGAACTCACTCACTGTTAGAGGTCAACTAATTCAAAATCATTGTACAACTATCTATATGTTATTGAGTTTAAATTGTTTTTAGCACAAAGAAACATATATGCTTACTTCACAGCACCGGGAGTCGGACTTAAAAGATCAACCCAATTGGTCGTTTTCGACTACTTGTATTGTATAACACTTTGTAGTTTCAAATGGATATAGTACAGCCTAATTCCTTAGCAGTGGTATCAACAAATTGGATAGGCAGACCAGATGCAATTCTTCTATGAGCTTCCCATGTCAAACACTTCTCTACATTGGCTTGCCAATCGGTAATCCCCAAATTCAAGTACGGATAATGCGGACCATTTACTTCCTCTTGTTTACAGCTTGATTTTACAGAACCAGCATTTATGACAGCACGAAGAACTGAAGTGCTGAGGGCACGGACATGAGCACTCGGGTGAGAAACACAACGCACTGTAGCAGGGAGACGGCACTGCATATTCGATATTTGTCATTTACATCAGTCTTAGGTTTTTCGGGTTGAAATAGATGAAGCTACTCGTTATTCGACTCAAGATTGGTCGTTGAAAAAATCAGATTTGAACTTGGTGTTAAGCATATAAATCAAGCTTTGCCAAAGTTTCTTGTTCTATAAGATTTAAAATCGTCTAAGACTGGACTCCATTATTTATAGTGCAATCCCTGACTTATTGAGTAATTATCATGAGGTTTTGCTAATTACCAAGAGACACACCCTTCATGACAACTCGAAAAACAAGTGAAATTGTAATATGCTTTTTACTTATGGGGGGTGGTGGGGGGATTGTAAATTATTGGGTATCTATGTATTTTACCCCAATTTGTATGCAATAAAATCTGAAACTCAAACTCTGCCTGCATGATTAAAACTCATATATGCTCGAGTCTTTTAACAATGAAATCAAGCTCAAACTTGTAAAATTACCGTTCCCCAAAACTCTATTCTTTTACATCCCTAAAGGAGGCTATACAGTAGTAATGGCACCTTCTAATGGGAAAAGAAGACTATAATACAGTACGCCTGTGTATTATATAGATGTAAATATAAAAACTTAAATCATGAGGGATTGATCAGCTTCCATTAGCATTTGATGAATAAATAATATGTAACATGCATTAAGAGCTTTTGTACCTTCAACAGGCTGGAAAGGCCATCTGCTACTGCCAATCCTGACTCTCCCCATTCAAGTACTGGTTGAACTGCTCTGGCTGTTACTTCCAACAACTGTCCAATATTTTGAATTTATGTCATAAAGCAATTTAACAAGGATTTTTTCTAGTAAAAGCAGTAGCCTCTCAAAGAATGAAAATTCTCAAGTTTACAATATCTTGAGATTGTACAGTTAAGTCTTAAACTTTCAAGTGTATAGTTTTATCCTCAGAATTGTAAAATGGTTCTAACTAGTATGATTATGTTCCTTCAAATTTATACTAAGTGGAAGAAAGAAAAGAAACAGGTGAGTAATACGCAAAATTGATGTATGATATATGTTCTAATTTTTTTCTTTGAGAAGTGACTGGATAGGATAAAAAGTTGTGTAGAATTCATTTTATGTGGTTCAGTGTCGAACTTTAAGATAAACAAGCATAGGTCTTGACTGTTTTATTGATGAACAACAATAAAATGAATAATCATGCATATAAAGTACCAAAAAGGAAAATACCTTAAATGATATATGACGTTATTTAACAAAAGATTTGTCGAATATTGTACTTTTATTTCAAAAAATAATAATTATGCTCCTCCACTTCCATATAATGTTTATTAATTCAGAAGTACATGTAATTCTTTTTTTTTTTTTTTTTGGTAATTAAGTGCATGCAAATTGTAATTCTGTCAAAATTCATTAATTAACGTTGAAATAGAAAAATTACTAGCAAAGATCAGAATAAGTTACCTCCAGCTGAGGTAAAGTGCACGCTTCACCATCAACAAGCATTCCATCAGTAGCACGAAGTAGGAGGTCTGACGCGCTAGCTAGAACTACCAATGATTCTGAAGCCTCGTGGTTTCTCATTAACTCGACTATCACTTTCACAATTCTCTGGTTAATTCTCCACTTCTTTTGACCAAGATCGTCGTCTTTAGTAAACCACGGATTCAATTCCTTTTCCGCCTGACGAGCAAACACACCCAAGATAATGATGAGACAACTGATAGCAAATTAGACAACAATAAAGCAAAATTCAAATATGGGGGTTAAGATTAAGATGGTGTTTATGGGTGAACTTATAAGTTCCTATGCTGTATGATATCGCAGAATGTCTATTTGAAAAAAGATATAATATTCTCCTTAAAAACAAGTAACGGGATACTACAAAACCATTCAGTTTGACTATCTTATTATGAAACTGATATTAATGACAGCTTGTAATTCCATGATCTTATCTCATCCAGATACTTTAAGAGTTCATTGTTGAAATAAGAACCACATATTAAATTGCAAAGACATAGCTTATAAAACACTAATAAATTTAGCCAAACACTAAGATAAATTAATCAGAAGAAACTCTTAATTCTTCATAGAAAACAAAATATGGAATGGTTTTTTCAGTGCCTCACAAACATACCATTAGATACAGGTATAGGGATTTGGTGTTTAGCTAAAGTAAGATACAAGAGTTGTTTCAATGTGTAAATTGTAATGTAAGACAAACAAGATCAAGACCTGAAGAACAACAGCTGTTGCAGCTTTTGCTGGTGACGCGGAGACTACATTGCAGAGTGCATCAACCACCTGAATTTTTTAAACATAAGGGTCAGAGATCTGTTAATATGTTGGAGAAGGTAAAGCATAGGCTCATCAATGAATTTGACAATATCATGGAAAGCATGATGTAATGACATGCACATAAATCAGAGCAGGCATACCATGTCCGAAGACTCACAACTATGAGTCAAGAGAAATATAAAAGCACAGAAGATAATGTTACTGCCCGCATATTAAAAGATGAAAAGGAAAGATATCTTATTTAATATTCAATAAAGCAAGTGATGTAAGATACTCAAGATATCATACTTCATGCACTCTACACGTGAAAAACATGTGGAAATTAATCTAAATAAATTACAGTTGGATAGGTAGATATACCCGCCATCATCCTTTTTCCCAATTATAGTTGAGTTAGATTGAAAAATTATATAGAGTCTCCCTTATGACTAAATTTCCCCCTCCCCGTAGTAAGTGATTCCAAGAGGAGTTTACAATACTATTCCTGCTAAAAGCAGAAACCAGGACTTGCTAAAATTTCCTTAGTTATCTTCAGAAAAAGCCCCAAGTCTAGTTGCATAGTGTTTCTTTTGAGAGGTGACATCAAAATCCAAAATTAAAGTGCTCATTAACCTCTAGCATGTTTCACAAGCAGCGTCAATTTCACCATTAAATCCATGATGACACTAAAATTAAATATTAATCATATAAGCCAACGCAAACTTGATCCTGATCATAAACAATCTCATTCTGTCTTATAGCCTTCACGCACTTCCGTAAATTGCAAAAACCAAAAACAAGACGAGCTTTTTCACAAGATTTTACAAGAAGAGTGGCAATTTTAAGTGTATATAATGAATATTTATAAAGTGTCACTAACAACAATGACATCTCATATTACCTGTCTCCATCCTTGCTGGGCAGACGTGCTTTCAGCACTAGGTTGTGTTTCAGGTGATACGATCAGTTTGTGCCATAAAAATGAAACAACAGAGAAACACAATTCTTGTTTGGCAGCAAGGACAGACCCGAGAAGAACTTGTGTGCTGCAACTAAAGCCTATATGCTTGTCCATTGTCAAAAAGTTGGCTAAATCTGAAGCATCTGTTGGGAAACTAGTAATTCCTTTGCCCATTCTACTCCGTTCCGGTTCACCAGAATCAGCCTTCTCACAATTGATCAAAGATTCTGAACCAGGCAAGTTTCCACATGGCAATGATCGACAGCTGGTACCTGTATGAGGTATTTTCCCACCAAAACAAGATGTCTCCTTTGAAGATGGCACATGCAGTAGGTGGGCTTCTAGCGGCTCGGCTTTGTTTACTATGGATGCAACAACCTTGCTATGAATATCAATTAGATTGAAAAGGGAAGATGCCCTTGAGTGAATTTCATTTTCCCACTTGCATCTCATCAAGATGGAAAGAGCCCGCGTGCAAGCCTTTGAACGTTTAAACAGATCAGAAACATGAGCTGCAACCATTGCAGCAGCCACTATTTCATTCGAGCTGTAGCTCCATGATGTGCCAACTGAAGATGGCTTCAATGAAAAAAGTGCCTCTAGAATTGTTAATATTCTACAAGTATGATACACGGCTGAATTAATCCCATTCTTAAAATCACTTGATCCATCATTTACTTTTCCGGGCTTAGCTACATCGCTGAAATTTTGTCCTTTTGAGATGAAGGGGAATAGCTGCAATTCATATGATAGAGCACAAACAGCAGCAATAACATAAGAATCAAATGCTGCGACAGGACCCTGTCTCTTCCCCTGTCTACTCCCTGAACGCTTTCCATTGGTTCCTCGCGATTCTTCACTTACTTCTTCAGTACAAGAATCTTCACCTTTAGGTCGCTTGCTACCATTGAGCTGTGCTTCATGACTTACACAGACGGTTAAAATTACAAAAAGAAGGCGAGAGGCGAGCTCTACGGAGGCACACGACTCTAAGAATAATGAGTGGACCATCGTTCGGAGCTCAGCCACAGCAATATTCTTGGCTGCAGACCCAAAAGCATATCTTGTTTTTCTAATTTGTTCTCTAGAAGACTCTGGTGGAAATGTCCTTTGAAGTATTGCTTCGACAGTAGCAACAAATATCTTCATTAGACAGGTTTCAGATGGACTTCCACGAGGAAGATACTCAAGTACTTTAAGAAGAGGAATGTATAAGTTCCATGATAATATAGGGGGCTGCAAAGGAGTTGCAACTACGATTTCAGGAAGATCGACCACAGATGAACTTAAAGGAACCAATCCATAAGCAGCTTCCCATATCGTACATATTCTCCATTCGACCTCTGGGCCGTGTGCACAAAGCATTGATGCGATCCCTTCAGCAGTAGCTTCTATTGTAGCTTCTGCTGCAGGCACTTCTCTTAGCTGAAATAATTTGTAGGTGGAAGGTAAAAACATTAATCTATATATAATACAACACAACCCATGTGGCTATCCAAGTAAGCGCATATGTGGATAGCCTAATTGAACTCAATTGTGCCTGATAAGTTAACAATTATATATTTCTTCTTGGATAAAAGTAGTTACCAATTATTATCTAAAATAATCGAATTTCAAAATTCAAAAGAAAATAGTTACTAACATAATTTAAATTCAGGTAAAATTTATTTTCTCTACTTATTTGTCTTATTGATGGTAGTTGTAATCACTCTTTTTAAATATTTATTTTACCAAGTTCAGCAATCAAGTGTTATATTTTTAAAGTTAAATTATATGATTTTAGTACTCATAAAAAATGATTATAATAATCAAAATTGAATTAAATCTTCTAATTTTGAATATTATAATTAAATAAATTATGAATATATACCATTTATATATATATCATTAATCTTTACATGATTAGTATCCTGTGCCAAGGCACGGGGTCACAATTAGTTATCTGAGAAAAGAAAAATTTTAGAGGAAAGCTTTCAAGACAATGGCAGATGAGGTACCTGCTTCGCTGGGGATGATAGGTAACTATTCACGGGTTCATGTAGGACTTCTATATCATCAAATTGTCTCGGTGGAGGGAAAAGTAAAGCTGGTTGAGAAAGTATTCGGAAAAGCAAAGCAGCTGCAGCATCTGCAGCGATTCCAGCTCTCATTGACATTGCAATCCCTATTGCACGCAAGAAATGCAAGTGCATCCAGTTTCTTGGGAGCTTCACCAATTATTGCAACAATCAGCATTCAATATGGTTAATCATAAACATTTTAGCAAATACTCCAAAAAATGCCTAGCAATTTACTCCATGGAATGAACATATACTTGAGGTAAAATATGTTCTGTTATTGCATTACAAATAAATCACAGATACGAAATGAAAAGGTTACTTATGCAAGAGGGAAATGCATATCAGACTAAGAATCAGAATGCAGACATGAATTTCTATAAGGAAAATGCAGCAACCATCATTATCACAAATAATAGGATTGCCAGTAATTTTCCAATACACTGTGGTGAAGAACAGAATATAGATATTAATCTTCCTAAGATTATACTAGAACATTATCAAGAGATAAGGGTAAAACATAACAGTAGCATGACCCATACACGATGTTTCTCGGTTGTGAGGAAAAAAATTGAAATCAAGTAAGAAAATAGTGAGAACGACTTCATTTTCAAATTCGTACTTAAACTCGAATTTCTGTGTTGGATGCATTAAAAGGAGTTTCAATTAAAGTCCTTCAGTTAACTCATTCCTCTTCCGCAACCTCTCAAAACTATCAAACCAGAGATGAATTCTGCATTTTCATGATCCAAATCCTTCTAATATTGATTAATCACCGAGCATTTCCTCATCTCAGTTCCACATTAGGAACTAGTAAATGATTCAAAATAAACAATGATATTGATAAATTCAAGTCCTAATTCTTTTGCGACTGAATTTCAATGTGGTCTTTTAATTGTCATAGAATGAATTATCCATATACTTTACCACATAATTATACTGAAACGGATAAAAGCACTGTGCAAATTGGATTTAAAAAACAAAAATTACACGTTAAAATGCTTTTCACGAGCACACAAGTAGTTTTCTGCAAGATACAACACTGTAAAAGGTACAACGCTTTTTAAGTTACCACGTTGTCATAAAATAACTTGCTATACTTTTGCTGGACATTTCTTTTATTGGTTTTATAGAAATGGATAAAAATGAAAACAAGGATCCAACTCACCCTCATGCCTGAGGCATAGTCTTCTCCTGCCCGAAGAAGCTCTACTAGTTGCACAGCAGCATCAAGTGCATCTGGGGCCCAGGATGGTGGAGCTTCTAGCAATCCAAGAAGCAGCCTCTGTGTGGCACTTGGACTTGCTATTGCATAATATCTAAACCAGAACAGAAAATCAGCTATGTGATGAAAGTTCGGAACTACTAGGAATCAAGATTAGATTGATTGACATAATTGAAGATCACAACAATATCTCTCTGATTTACTGTCGTGATGTTCTTGATTTTATGTATTGATTTCCTCCATTTATTATTTCTTCATATGTGTAATTCACCTGTACATTGTAATGGCATACAAGAGAATGAATAAGATGTAACCCTGTGGGTGCAGTTGTTTCATGATGTAGCCCAAGTGACCGAATCACGTAAATCTGTGTTCTTTTCTTCTCTCTTCACTACTCTTAACAAAATATGATATTCAGCAGGAACCTACTTTAGCTTCTGAGAATATTTTGGGGAATCTTACCGATGAAACAGTCGTGCATATGGTTCAAGAGCTGGTAGACCAGCAACTAGATGCTCATCCATAGGCGTCGTTGGGGGAGGAAGCAAAAGTGCAGGAACAGCTGCTGCTGTCAGGGTAGCGGTCTCATACCGAGCTACTTCCTCATCACATACGCTTAGTATGACTCCAGCACCATTAGCAACAGCCCACCTTGGGGTTGATGGAATAAGCTGAGGATGCTTTCCGGATCCACGAGAAGAAGCTGATACAATTTTTCAATTAACGACTTTATCTCAAAAGTAGGCATTCTTCATATATTTGGTACAACCTCAAATATTGGAAAGCATACATCAAAACTTAGTGTTATACACACTAGCAGTCAATAACCAATTGGGTTCCATTTTTATGAGGGCAAAATACAAATAACCCCCACGTGAAATATTTTATAGGCTGAAAACCCCCTATGAAAAAAATACAGTCTGTGAAATTTTCAAATTGCATAAAACCCCCTGTGAAAAAAATATAGCCTAAAAACCCCTCTAAAATTTTCAAATTGCATGAAACCCCCTGTAAAAGGGCCAAAAGAGATTCTGCCAGCTTTTATATTGGCAAGTAACATTATCTTTGGAAAAACAGCTATTTCCAGAAACCAGAAATATCAAATACAGAATCCACATTTCCCGGTTCTGAAATAATTGAAGGATATTTAGATATGGATTTAGCAACACAGCTCTACAATATTTCATACATACAATATAACATAAAAAGCAGCAATGTAGAGGATGTGTGCCCGCCCGAGAAGATTGGCCAAAAACAATACATAAGAAATGTTTCAAATAATGACACAAATGTAGCACACATTTGATCTGCCAGTATTTTAGAGTAGAAACTCCACTAACCAGTTGAAGGTGGTTTCAGGTCTCCAGCTGCATATTTTCCCATGACACCTCCGCACCTATAATGCATTTAATATTGTATAAGACCAGTCAACATGAATCCTTGATCCAACAGATTAAGTTTCAGTAAAAGATACAGATATACAATATTCACGTCACATCGGTACCAGCTAGGGTATTAGTTATAAATTCTAATGTAATAATCTGTAACTATTGAAAGCATCATATTAGCAAAGATTATTACCACAAATGCACCCAGACTTTTCAAATAGGATTTGAAAGGTCACGAAATCTTATTGTTGCCCAAAATCGTGAATTTTAATTAGAAAAATGAATGAACCGATCATTGACACTGGCAATGAATTTGTGGCATAGATTAATTTGGTTGGCAGATGGGTGGGTTGCCCTGGGTGGATAGGAAATGGACCAGATTAAACTCACTATCTCAAATGAACTTGCAGATGCAAAAGACGAAGGGTTGAAAACACATCAGCGAACGAAAGGCGCTATACAACTTTTTGCAGAGTGACTGAGCAACGGGAAAGACACAAGAAAAATCTTTATGGTTGTTAATATTTACATAGTTATAAAATGAGTGTGTTTATGTTGATTTAAAAATTTAGGGGAATACTATTCATAATGAAATAGGCTCTAGTATAATCCTGTCCTACATGTGTATTTCAGTCTTTAAGCATGAAGCTTTATATATAACACAAGTTCAACATGCGATAATGGTTTCACCGTCTTACCAGCGAAAATAATCACTTCTAATACCAAGGGGTGCTGCAAGCAATATATCAGTAATCCAGGGAGACAATGGCCTCATCGGTTTCCTCTCCAGCTGTGTGGGAGGCAAAGATGGTGCTCCATCTGTTGACTTACTAGATGAAGCATGGGTCCCACTGCTGCTTCTATCTACTTCATCTTCCTGACGCTCTATCTTGTAAATTGGTCTGTTGTAGTGAGTCAAAATTCTTAACACCTCCCCACATGCAAGGGCCCACTGCTCGGAGTACTCATTCTGTAATTAAAGATGAAATCACAAGATTGTAACCAAGCAATTTGAGAATTCCAAAGACACAAATTCTTTTGACAAAACAAAATAAATGAAAGGTATGTGAAAAACAAATGTGGCAAACACATTAACCTATTGCATGGTGCGGAAAGAAAATTACAGTATGAATACAAACGAATTGATAGTGTCTTAATTACCTCACTATTGGGACAAACCAGTGAAATGAAAGAAGCAAACGGTGGACCACTCCTATTATAATCCAGTGTACCATCAATTATACATGAAATAATGGGTAGAAGAACATCATGACCATGCTCTGGATGGTGAAGTACAAATCTCGCTGGAAAGTGAGGCAAACACAGAAGTCAATTTACAGCACAAACTAGTGTAGAAACATCACACTAACAAACTAGAATATTAATATTAGTAATGACCAATTCGATTATGATTTAACAAGTACCCAAAACATCATCAAAAAGTCTGTTCTCCTTTGATGGATATCTGGTTCTGATCAGCTGCAAAACATTGATAACTAGAAGTCAGAACATTTATTATCACATATTTAAAAGTTTAACAAGCAACGAGGCATACAAATTCAAGGTTCAAGAGACAGCAAGTTTCATTAAACGATTGATTCTATTAAAAACGGGCAGTTCGGAGATAACAGGACAAAGAAAATACCTCTGCTATATCTTCAGGAAATTGTTCAGAGGTGAACTGACCGAAATACTCAACATAAGCAGTAATTTGCGCCTAAAATAGAGAACATACATATCATTAAGATATACTGAGAATCAGGAAAAGTAAGGTAAAAGGTTTAAGACACTGAAAATATATATGTGTGTTGAGCGCTCACGTACATACAGAGTTTCAGTCAGTAAACATCGAGGAACAGGATAATATATACTACTTAAAGCCCAAGAAAAAAGGAATGATATTGTTTCAATCCTCAACTAATTAGCATGTGCAGCATATAATAATTTCTATTTATTTACCAGAATTCAGTGATATATATCATGATGTCTAGCTTTATTCTTCAAATCAGATATCTAAGCTGGTTGATGAATTCTTATATTCTACTGGAGTATTATATTTCGGCAGTAGCTAAGTTTTAGTTGGAGAATGGGTCAAAATTTTCAAAACATTAGAAGAGTTTAAAGAAAGATACAGAAATAATAAATGTTATTTCCTGTGTCAATCAAGAAGATGGTCAACAGAAGAAACCAACGTTGCATCAATGTGGACATTACGACATAAATAGAATACAGTAAGCAAATGCTATATGATGAATAGGATACTACATAAGGATGCATCACTAAGATATAAATAAACAAAAAACTATCACAAATCTATTTATTCTCATTTTTGGTTATGTGTACTTAGTGTGTGTATGTGTGTGCAAGACTAATCAAATTAATTTACCATTCCTTAGAGAAAGTTTGATGAATCATTTAAAACGTTGATAATATTTTACTTTGAAATTGATCCTATGAGAATCGGCTTTCAGAAAATCACTCGGGAGTTCATGTTTTAACAGAATAATCCAAAGCTCACTTTTACGCAAAATAAGCTTGCTAAAATAATATTTGTGGGATTGAGCAATCGAAATCCTAGTGAGATTAAGGCTACCAAACACCTTCAGTAGCGTTTGACATAAAAACATGATTTTCAAATAGCATTTGACATCAATACATGATTCATAGATTCTTAAACACTTCGCCAAGTCTTTGAAAATATTTTAATATGTATAAGATCAAGCCACCTTACAAAGCCCACATATTTTTCAGTAGCGCGGTCAAGGTGTGGTGTTCCAAATACTTGGTGGAAGTGATATCTATTCACTCTATTTCCTTAGGAACCATGTCTTAGTTTATTTTTATTTTAAATTTTATATCCACCCTGTGCCAGGGCCATGTCCCATAGATATCAGTACCAAATGCATGTCAAAATCGTAAGACTGCGGAGCAATTTTCAGAGTGTCATTAAGAAACAAAATCAACAATCCAAAGGTCAAAAAATAATTTCTGTAGATAATTAAAAGTTATAACACATAAATATGTTTTCAGTATATCATTTAAGATCATTTGAGTTTGGTCATTGTCGGACAATCAAACTCGGCTAGTATAAATACCAAAACTATCATACACTTATTTTCACGTCTGCTACGCTTTTAAATTTTTTGCACAATGTCAAACACATACCCGAGGTATCAGTCAGTAAAACAAGTGTTCAAGTGTTGAACATAGGTACAACTCGATAGTAAAATTGTCTGTGTATTATACATGTGCATATTAGACCCTTTGTATAACTATAAGACACATAAGAGGAAACTTAGTCAATTTTCTTCATATCAAAACCCCAAACCTAAAGTCTTATGTACACTGATAGAGAAAGAGTTAAATTCTTTAGCATGAGCAGAGTAAGACATGAATATCACGTGCTGTTGGTAGGCAACCACTTTATTTAAACAGAAAATCACCACCAAATTAATAGTAAACCAACTTTCTAATATATTAAAAAGAAAACCACACCTTTCGTTGTTCTGCAACTTGTGGAGGCGGCCAAAACAATGAGGAAAATTGCAGACTGTCGATCCACCTTTTACTTGAAGTTGCCATAAAACTTTCTTTATCTGAACAATTATGGAGCAACAGGAAAAGCTATCAAACTCCATATCAGTTTCTAACAATCCAGGGTCAGAAGACTGAAATTCAATTTGAGACCCAAGCAGAAAATAGGTCTAGGTTTTGATCAGTCGATGCAACAAGCTTAAAGCTTACAATCATATATCTAAATACAAATTTTAGTTCATGCAAAATCCCCAGACAAGATAACAGATCGATTATATACTCCTCGTACAACCCTGCAAAACCATTTAAAAAAATTACCAGAGTCTCGCAATAATGCTCTGTATAGTTAGTCAAATTACAATGAATAATTTGAATATTGGAATAAACTTAATAGATTAAAATGGCACTACAATACAGTATCATGATTAAAAAAATATACATATGACTTCGAGTAAAATAATTGAAATATTATTGAAAAATAACAGAAAATTAAACTAAATTCAAATAATTAGACACATATTCTGCTTAAGCAGAGGCTCAATTATTTTCTCAATTACAAAAAAAAATTAGTAATTTCAGCATCCTTATAATGAGTACATTTTTCCTCATCTAGTATCGCCACAGAAAATTAACCAAATAATAAACCGCTCAACTTGAAAAAACAAGATTCAAAAACACATAATGAAAAATTGAAGCAAGAACGATGAACAACCTACCTGATTTCAGTATTCCAGGACGAATAAAAGTGAAGAAGAACTTGTTCAATCCGAGATTCAGCAGGAATTAATTGATTGAGAAGACAAAATGTAAAAATGTTTGGGGATCAGATTTTGGGTGGAGAGAGATTAGAGAGAGAAAGCTGAAAAACAGAGAGAGAATGAAGTGAGAGAGAGAAGAGAGAGGATGAGATCTTTAACTGGTCTCTCTCTTATGCATACGTGGCCATGATATTTTCCTCATGCCGCAATAGGCCATGTGGCAATCATAATCATCATGGCATGGCATGCCTTATGCCTATAGTCATCCATATTTCTACCCTAATTCCATATTTCTTTTTCTTTTACATTCTAATGAATGGATATTCAGATAAATTTGATCTTATAAAATTGTAAATAAAGATTGAAAAATCATAACTTAATTATCATAATACTAATTAAATTAGATTATAGTGACTAAAAATATTACAAAAATCATTTATTTATGCATATCTAATACTAATTTCAATAGTGTCATGTTACATATTATCATAAGCGAAACTAAAGGTGGTAAGTAGGGGCGGTCAAACCCGCCCCCCTCGTTTTAAAAAAAAATATTTTTTATCCTACAATTTTTGGTTTTTTACATCATGCCCCTCCGAAAACTAAAATATCATGTTTTCTCCTTATTTTTTTTATTCCCCCTCCATCCCTTGATAGAATTCTAGCTTCCTTCTATATATCACCACTAATATTAATTTTAATATAAAAAAAATTACTTTAATTCCATATTTGAGTATATACAATTGTTTAGTTTTTGTATTCATGATTCGTTTATATAATTCTACGCGTATACATTATTTATATGTTATATTAAACTTGAACATTAAATATCAAAATGCAATTGGTGGATTCAATAAATTAAGAGATGAATACTCAAAATATTGAATATTGCGAATACAATTAACTCAAATTACCATAAAAGTCAAACTAGCCAACTTATAAATTATTTCATTGTCTTCCACAATTAATGTGGAATATCACATTTGAACCTAATTCGAATTGGATGAGAGAAATAATATAAAACATTGACTACAACATTATTTTAAGATATTTCACTAAGTAGTGATCAATCGTTGACTTAAGAACCACTAACGCACTTAAAATAACCAAAAGAATTGGAATTTTAGTCAATTCCCACTATGACTTTTGGTGGATGGTGGATCTTACTTGGTGCAATTACACTTCATCTCATGATAACTTATTAAAGTTTATATTACTTACATGGGAAATTATGACTCCCCAAGTTGTAAATATAATACTATTATCACGTGTCATATTGTTTTTGAGCAAAATGCTCGATGAAAACAACACAAAGTTGGACAATTTTATTTACAATTTTTGCTATATTTGAAATTTCAATAATCAGTAATTGGATAATTTTATAACAGATCGAGTTCAATACAATCGATCTGTTGTTGTACCTCATTTAAATATGATAATATGAAAATGTTTTACGAAAAAGCACGTATCAAATGTTTCATAATCGGTCGATTATATTACATCAACCTATTATAAAAAAATTTGTGGTGCATCCTTTTATTAAGAACGACTCACCCTTATCCCCTCCTTCCCTCATCTATCTTATATGTTCACATGTGCAAACTCACTACTCCTCCAGTTTTTACTTCATTTTCTGCGATTCGCTATCTTTATCATATTATCCATTATTTCATTTTCGAAAGTTTAGGAGCAACAAGATATTCGCACCAACCTCCAATTTTTACACGACATGCAATAATTATAAGCTTGAAATGAAATTGATAGAGGAAAAAAATATAATGAAAAAAGAACTTTAATTGGATTTTTTTACTAACAATCAACTGATCAAAAAATTAAGCTAATTCATATTTACGGAGATCAACCAAAATTGAATATGAGAACAGTAGTATAAGCTAATCTTGACATGCAGCGAAAGCAGTAACATCCATAAAAATTATTATTAATTAATATAAAATGATGCTTATTTTAATTTATAATAAAAGTAAATTATCCTCTACCATATTCATAGCTTTAAATGTTAATAAACATTAACTCACTTATCGTAATAAATAAGCAACTTTTTAAATTTAATCCCAGAAGATATCAGGATTCTAATTTTAGTCTCAAACTTTACAACTTAAAACCGTCCAAATATTAACTTCATGAAATCCTAAAACAATATGATAAGGTTGAAATGATAATCCTTTATATAATTAATGCATAGTCCTTTTACCCCTTAAATTATAAAAATTGTATAAAACACCCACTTAAATAAATGTCATTATCACTAAAAAAATAAACGTTGGTTGAGTAATATGATGATAGGCAATGTTATGAATGCTCAAGTTAAACCTATATGCTCTTATTTTTTATTTTTAAATTATTTTTCAAGGGGGTGTGAGCAAAAAAAAGTATTTATTTAAGGAGTATTTAATACATTTATTTAGTTAAAATGGCAGAATAAATTTTTTAATAATAAAAATAAATTATGATACTAACATTATTTTTTAAAAATGGCTTATATTACAAATAGTGAAAAATATTAAAATATATTTTTTATATCTTATAAATTGTGAGACTAAGATTTAAATCACAATATCTTATAAAACTAGAATTAAAATTTTGCCAAATAAATGCTATTATTCATAATAGTAAATGATTAAAAAGTAGAACAACTATATACATTGATGAAATCATCCACTTGACATTTGAAAAATCTCTAAAATATTACCATTTTCCCTTCTCTTCCTTTTCCTTTCTATTTCCAACAAATATATATATTACAAGTGGGAGGCTCAATGCTAAAAAAAGATCGGGCAGCAGCTGCCCGGATGGCAACTCCATCCGAACAAGTATATAAATCGGTGGCCAAGAATGAATGGGCAGGGTTAACGGGCAGAAAGGCATAAATATCTCATAGATATTTTATTCCCATAGGTGTACCCAATAGTTTCAAAGCATTTGATATACCAAAATAATATTCCTTTTAATCTCCATCAAAATAAACACACATACGTGGCTTAACCAGATTCAAGCTTTATATCTCCTCCATTGATCTGATTCATTTCCGCTGGCATGTGGGCCCCCTTTTATGGTAACTCATGTCCATTTGATTCTTTCTCCTACATACATGCATGCATGTCATGCCATATCTACATATTCATGTTCATAAAAGAAAGCATGTACTTGGATGTATTAATTGAAATATAATTACATAAAAAATATGTCAATGAATTTATAAAATTATATTCTTAAATAAAAATAAGTGATTTTCATATTCAAGAGCATCTCTCACAAGTCCAACTCGACAATTGTTTTAAACTCAAACTCGAGCTGGAGTTTAACTTTTTGTTATGTGGTCGAGCTGAGAATGTTAAGCTTAGTTCTCAAACTTGAACTCGAGTCAATTCAAATTATATATATATATATATATATATATATATGCATATATAATATCTAAACAAGGGCTAGCCAACTCACGAAGACATACGAATGAGCTCGAATTTAGTTCGATACCAAGGCATGTGCTTGAAAAACCTCAAGTTCAAATTGAACTTTTTTTTAATTGACTCGACTCATTAAACATCCCTATTTTTATTGAATTGAAGTACAATATCAACAAAGTACATTTTTTTTGTTAATGAACCATGCAAAAATAGCACTATTTCAATATGATGTTTCAAATTCTATCTCATGACACATACTCAAGCAAGTGTCATAAATAAATCTAACAAAGCCACACACATATATATATGTATACATATAAAGCCATTGGAACAATCTAGAATCAATAATGGAACATTGAGGAAAGAAGATAGTTACATTATTGTTGTTATTATTATAAATATGTAAAGGAAATGTCTCAATCACTTTAATGAATAATAAAATAAGAAAAAGGAAAGAAGAAAGAAATGAATTATTGAAAAAGTCATCAATGGTCGGCACAAACTAACCTATGGTTGAATAATAGAATATAATATTAGCGACACAAGTCGATGACATTTGATACGTGACAAAGGAAAACAGGAAGGCCGTTGGATATAACACGTGGCTTCATCTTAGCCGTCAACGTCATCTTGGAACCAAAGTTCAATAATGTTGTTTAAAAAATTAACTTAATGACGCGGAACGTACAAATTTTGGACGGTTTAAACGTTACATCCTGCTTGCACTTAGGGCAGCAGTCTTTTACTTCTCGTTTTTTAACTAATATAAATAATAAGAATAATACTCCTTGATTCTTTCATCAACAAGAGTTCATGCGATTTTTAGAAGTATTTGATACTCGTCTATTTTTTTTAAAAATATTAGTAATTACTAACTATTTTTTAGGGACGGAATTAAAATATTATTAAAAATGGTGATATTTGGTAAAAGAATTGTTTGAGTATGAATTGTGTTTAGAACCATTTAGCTTCTCGTTCGGTTGTAATTTTTCTATTAGAATAAGCCCTCACACTGCGTAGAAGATTATGTATGAATTGAAATACTCACGAACGTGTAAGAGGTCAGCTACATAGTTGATTTAAGATATTCCTCGATCCAAGAGTTCAAGACTGCTAAATTTGAGAATAAACGCAAGATATTTAAAAAATTATGAAACTAATTATGGAATATCATGATTAATGGAATCAAAATTAAAACGGACGAAGTTATTGGGGGAAAACGTCATTTATCTAGATTTTTGATGGGCCGTTGCAACAAAAAGGATATCGGTGATACAACAACGTTTAAGGTGTCCATGAAGCCGTAATTGTTACAAGGCCCATCTGATATTAATGGGTCCAGTCTGATTCATGATATTGGGCTCCAGCCTGTTTCAATCTATTGGATTTGGGGTTGATTGTTTTCACAGCTAGGCCCATATTTGAACTCACATCCTTCAAAAACTAATGTTGAAAAATTAGTTCTAACAATCAGTAACGAACTCATGAATTCAAACTAGGAGTTAATTGGGATGTCACATTCATTTCATGTAATTTTTTTTTTTATGATAAAAGTGGAAAATAGTATTTTTCAGAATAAAAATACCGTGTATGATTGGGCTTAGACTTGGGCCTGGGCTGTGGGTCTTGCGCTTGGCCCAACCGAATTTTCTTTTTAGAGAAATACAATTAAATTATATAATTTAAAACTTTAATTATTGTTTCTCGACATTTTGGACCATCAGAGTGTTTATCCTTTCATTGAACTGTTGAGATCATATCAACACCATTATACAATCGTATGTATAATACACCTTAAATAACTCAATACTTTGCTTACTTTTACTAACATAAATTTATGTGATGTAATTTGTATGTATCGGAAACGAATTATTTCATATTGGGACTTAAAATTCTGAAACTTCTTACAAATTCGCAAACTAATTTTTCCAATATGTCTTTTGATATATATATATATATATATATAATATGTCTCAATTTTATCCATTTGCTTTCCTAAAGTTGAGTTACAAATGGATGGAGTCTCAAGTGAGAGATTCTACAGAATTAGTGGGATTTATGTACTCTAATGAGTAGGTTGGGGGCTCAATGAATACAAAATAAAGTAATAATTCAATAACAAAGAAAATTCAATTTTAAAAATAAAGGACAAATACTACACGCCTGAATTTTATTTATTTTGAAGCTTTTAAAAATATTATCTCAGGATCATTAGCTTTTACTTAGGTGGCTATGCTGATTAACTTATTTAAACTAGGCAAGTACAAATTATTTGAGTTTCTTATCTTAAGGATGACTTTCATTAATTTTAGTTTTTAAATGATAAGTTGTGTAGACATATTTTTTTGACTCTCAAATTATAAACTTAATTAATCAATTTTTTAACTTTTATCAATTTATGATTTGATTATATAATATGTTCTGATTAAAGTCTTAAATATATTGATGGGTATAGAGAAAAATTACTTTAAAATATTAGAGGGAACCAACTACAATACTTTATGATTTATTAAAGCAGCAAAATGTATCCAAAATAAGTAGATTTATTCTTATTCAATTGTTGCAAGAAAAATAAAATAAAAGTACATGAGTGAAATTTTTACATTATATCGTTTCTCCATATTCTTATATGTATATTATTATTTTTATTTAAAAGATAAAAAATATAACTATTGAGATTATTTTTTCTTCAAATCCTGCGCATTGGTTAAAACTAAAAAAAAAGCACCAAAAATATAAACTGATTTATTGTGAAATATTACCTGTATACAATAATATCATATACATAATTGCAAATATTAATATATTATTTTTTAATTAATCTACTGATCCACACAATATGCCGCGATACTTCCAATCATGTAGGAGATGTTTAATTATTTACGTATAGCTTAAGAAACGGTTATAATCACTTACAATATCTTCTAAATAAATTGAGTGGCAAATTTTAATTGGAGTTTAATTTGTTATTTATTTGTTGATTGAGTGAAATGGACTCTCCTGTCTATTTATCTCCTTAAATGCTATTAAACTTCAAGATTTGTATGGGAATCACTTATTGTCCATACATCGAATCATAACAATTAAAAAAAATGTGGCAATGATTTTATATTGTAATACACAGTCACAAATTTAAAGTTATCATAAAAAAATTATATTGTAATATTATAATAAAGAATAGTGAGGAGATGATTTTAATAATATATTATTTAAAATAATTAAAGTGAATCGTTAATATTAACTCAAGTATAATAATATTTGTATTGTAGCGTATATGAGTTTTAGTTCGAGTATAAGCTCGAAAGCAAACAAGTCGAGAACTGCATGCATCGATTATGTAACAAGTATTGATAAACAATGAATTTCCTTGACTATGTGCATGCTTTATAAAATTTGGAGCAAAGTGCTTTTTAGGTTTTAATATTTTTTCATTCAACAATAAATTGTTAGATTCCGGATATATATATATAGGTTTTTAAGGTCTTAATATTAATCTACCAACATTTTATTTTCCTCAAATTGGTCTTAAAACCGTGTTTGATACACAAGAACTATATGCCTGATGGGCAACTTGAAAATGACGGAAGCGAAAGATCGAGATATCATGTCTTGAAATTATATTCTAATACCACATTGAATAATATAAAACCTCACTGATACTATTATTAAATGATAAGAAATATATATAAAGTTACAAGATTCAACAATTAATTAAAATAAACCCAACTAAATTTAAAAAAATATATAAAAATAAAAGAACATATAAATTTAATAAAAATATCATTAATATATACTAACAAATATATTATACAAGACTAAAACCCTAGCTTGTAAAAGCCCAAATCGATAATTGTGCCCTAAATAAATAACGAAACAGCCCCTCCCTTTGTTGTTCATGTGAGTATAATAGTACATTTTACTCAGCCCTACTCCCAAAACACACCCACTACTCCTTCCTCGATAACCAAATCAACCCTTATCTTGCTCACTAAATTTTATTCATAATTTCAATTTTTACCTAATTAAAAATTTAATTAAATTTAATTAAATTTTTACCTGTCTCTTGATTTTCTTCCCTGTGAGAAATATATTTGTTACTAATAATAAAAATGTTCTAATAAAATAACAAACACTATTAAGAAAATTGTTATACCACCAAACTTATAGAAAAAATAAAACTAAGAGATTAAAGTTAAAATCATTTAACTTTCAAATGTTGATATGAATATATATTTTTTTAAAATAAAAGGAGAGAAAAAATAATAAAAAATACATGGAATTAATTGATTGATTAAGCCAACTTTCTTTTGGCTTTCACAATCCCCTACGTTGCCTCAATCCTATAATAATCAATATTAACTTTTCCCAATGCATTTTAATTTAATACAATGGGAAAATGTTCCATCCAGTACAAGCTCTGAAAATATTGTATTTACCCAATATAATCACTACATATGTTAAATAACTCAATCACATTTTTTTAATATGGTTATTTCACACAAAGGGTTTTATTTTCATATCTTATCCAAGCTTTTATTTAGGGTGTTAATACTTGGTTTTATGAAAATGTAATTTACATAATATGAAGCTCTCCAAAAATGAGAAAAATAAAATTAATGAAATAAGAAAAATACTTGGAAATAAGGACACATCTATAACATATACTTAATTTTGGATCTTTTATTGAAAAATATTTAGATATTGAGAATTTAGTATTTTAATTTACGGCCAAAAGTGAAACAATATTCATATATAATCCGTGTATAGATGATAGCAATCACTTACTAAGAAATGTGACCAAATCAATGATTTTTGTTAGTTTTTTAATTGTTGAGACAAAAAATGCAAAAAAAAAATATGACCAATACCCTTTACAAATTTGTTTACATAGTGACTAATTTTGTAACTAATTTTGCAAGTTTATATGACTATGTGTTTAATGATGCAGCATGTTATATGTGACTAATATTGCAAACATTACATTTTAAAATTAAAACTAATAGTTAATTTATTTATTTTTAATCAAAAAAACTATAAAGACAAAACATGAGCACTGGAATTATTATATCATAAAAAAACAACACTTTAGGACATTCAACAGTTCACAGAGAACCTATTTTCCTCAAATTAAACAGTATCTAGGAAGCAGGGACCATTAATCATGGCGCCATAATCCTTGTAGATTATTAAATAAACTTAATTAAATTTAATTAAATTAAACCATATTTAAACAAACCATTTCCTCTTAATCTCTTTCACCATCTCAAGAAAATTTTTGAACAGAGAGCAAAAAAAATCTCTTTCACAGCTCTACATTACAATCCCTCCAAAAAGTTGATAAAAAATCATACAAAGTGCAAGAAATGACCTCCATTAATGGAGCTCAATAATCTCCACTCAAGTCTCAATATCTCCACCGCCACCACCACCACCTGCACCGCCGCGTATGGCGGAGCTAAGAGGTGACAAGAAGGAATTTCTTTTATATCTCCGGTAAGAAGCTAAAAAGACCACACCTTTGCATGGTTGTTTCACCATTTGAGTTCATTAAAGATTACATTTTTTTCGCACCTTAACTTTTTGTTGTGTGAATTTGAAGCATAACCCACATGCACATTGTCCCCTTACCTTGACTTGATTTTTGTTTGATCATTGTTAAGAACAAAGGCCATTTCCCATTTCCCATTTCTTGATTTCATTTTTTTAACAGTTTAAGAAGCAAAAAAAAAATAAGCTTCATTTTCATGGCAGAACCCTTTCATTTGTTCATCATCTTCACCCTTTTCTTCACATTTATCAACTCTCTCTCTCCTGATGGTGAAGCCCTTCTCTCTCTACTCTCATCATCTGACCCATACTACAAGAACTCATCCCCTGTTCTCTCTTCTTGGAACCCTTCAAACCCTAACCCCTGTTCATGGCAGGGCATTACATGTTCACCTCAACAAAGAGTAATCTCACTCTCAATCCCTAACACATTTCTAAATCTCTCATCAATCCCTTCACAATTATCTTCACTTTCATCTCTTCAGCTTCTCAATCTCTCATCAACCAACGTTTCAGGCTTAATCCCACCTTCATTTGCCTCATTAACTCAGCTTCGTCTTTTGGACTTATCTTCAAACTCACTCTCAGGGCCTATCCCACAAGAACTAGGCAAACTCACTTCTCTACAGTACCTTTACTTAAACTCAAACGCATTGTCTGGTACAATCCCACAACAGCTTTCAAATCTTTCTTCACTTCAAGTACTCTGCCTCCAGGACAATCTCCTTAACGGGTCGATACCTTCACAGTTAGGCTCATTGATTTCGCTCCAGCAGCTTAGAATCGGTGGTAACCCGTTTTTAACAGGCGAAATCCCGTCACAGTTAGGCCTATTGACTAATCTCACAACTTTTGGAGCTGCTGCAACTGGATTCACTGGTGTTATCCCACCTACATTCGGGAATTTGATCAATCTCGAGACGTTAGCCCTTTACGATACTGATGTGTTCGGTTCTATACCGCCCGAGTTGGGATTTTGTTCGGAGTTAAGAAACCTTTATTTGCACATGAACAAGCTAACGGGCCCCATCCCTCGTGAACTAGGCAAGCTGCAGAAGCTAACTAGCATGCTTCTGTGGGGGAACTCTCTCTCCAGTTCAATTCCTGCTGAACTTTCCAATTGCTCATCTCTTGTTGTTCTTGATGTGTCTGCTAATGATTTGTCTGGCGAAATCCCGAGTGATTTAGGGAAGCTAGATGTTCTTGAACAGCTTCATTTGTCTGATAATGCACTTACAGGCTCTATCCCATCGATGTTAAGCAATTGCACTAGCCTTATGGTTCTTCAGCTCGATAAGAACCAGTTATCGGGTTCAATCCCGGGGCAAATTGGTGAACTGAAGAACTTGCAGAATTTTTTCTTGTGGGGAAATTTGGTCTCTGGAACTATACCTCCTGCATTTGGGAACTGTACGGAACTGTACGCACTTGACCTGTCACGAAACAAGCTCACTGGATCGATCCCAGAAGAGATTTTCAGTTTAAAGAAGCTCAGCAAGCTTTTGTTACTAGGGAATACGTTAACCGGTGAACTGCCACGCGGAGTATCGAAATGCCAGTCTCTTGTGAGGTTAAGGCTCGGTGAGAATCAACTCTCAGGTCAGATTCCGAAAGAGATTGGACAATTGCAAAATCTCGTGTTTCTTGATTTGTATATGAATCGTTTTTCGGGTGTTTTGCCTTATGATATCGGTAATATCTCAGTTCTCGAGTTGTTGGATGTGCATAACAATTACATTTCGGGCGATATACCGATCCACTTGGGGGGCCTTGTCAATTTAGAGCAGCTTGATATTAGTAGAAATAGTTTCACCGGTGAAATTCCTTCGAGCTTTGGAAATTTTACTTACTTGAGTAAACTTATCTTGAACAATAACCTTCTAACCGGTGAAATTCCCAAGTCAATCAAGAATTTGCAAAAAATAACTCTACTTGATTTGAGTTTCAATAGTCTTTCCGGTCAAATCCCACCGGAAATCGGTTATTTAACGAGCTTAACAATCAGTTTAGATTTGAACTCGAATCGATTCATTGGAGATATCCCGGAAACAATTTCGGGTTTGACACAGTTGCAATCACTTGATCTCTCACATAACATGCTTTATGGAAAGATCACAGTTTTAAGTTCTCTTACAAGCCTTACATCCTTAAATGTTTCGTATAACAACTTCTCTGGTCCTATACCTGTCACGCCGTTCTTCAAAACTTTAAAACACAATTCGTTCCTCGAAAATCCTCACCTATGTGAATCCCTCGATGGCTCCACTTGTTCTTCGCATTTTTCGAGAAAAAACGTATTGAAATCCGCCAAAACAATACTTTTAGTTGTTGCAATTCTGATATCCGTTACAATGGTTGTTGTTGCGATATGGATTCTATTCACACGCAATCACAAATACGTCATCGATAAGTCGGGCTTGTCAAATTTGCCCACCGAAGAGGATTTCTCTTACCCGTGGACGTTTATCCCGTTTCAAAAGCTCAACTTTTCGATCGAAAACATCTTAACTTGCTTGAGGGATGAAAATATTATCGGAAAAGGGTTCTCGGGAATTGTTTACAAAGTCGAAATGTCGAACGGAGAGGTGATTGCGGTTAAAAAGCTTTGGAAAACGAAGAAGGACGAAGAACCAATAGACTCTTTTGCGGCTGAAATTCAAATACTTGGACACATTAGGCATAGGAATATAGTGAAATTACTCGGGTATTGTTCGAACAAGAGTGTTAAGCTTCTTCTATATAATTACGTACCAAACGGGAATTTGCATGAGCTTTTGCAGAATAATAGGAACTTGGATTGGGAAACGAGGTATAAGATAGCCGTTGGATCGGCTCAAGGTCTTGCATATCTGCATCATGACTGCTTGCCCGCGATTCTTCATAGAGACGTGAAATGCAATAATATACTACTGGATTTGAAATGTGAGCCTTATTTGGCTGATTTTGGACTTGCAAAGCTAATGAACTCTCCTAATTATCAACAGGCTATGTCGAGAGTGGCGGGTTCGCATGGGTATATTGCACCAGGCAAGTGTTTCTTAATTAACTCTTTAATAACTACTACTTTCTTAGATTTGCATGACTTTTTTCTAACCATTGTGATCTAATAGTCATGCAAAGGACTACTAGATATAACAATGATTAGAAAAAGACGGTCCTTACCGTTTGAACGCTCATTGAGTGCTACGAATGTGCTTGCATGTATGCATTTGAGCATTATAAAGCACCATAAAATTTGTCACTTAAATTTGAATTTTATGCTGTTAGTCCCTTAAATTAGAACATTTTACAATTTTTCTCCCTACATGTGTCCATTGGCTGTTAATGGAGAGTTGACAACAAGAACTGAGTTTTTTCGGAATATTGAAAATTTATGAACTACTTTTGACGACTATTAGATCGAAAGAACTGGAACTGAATTAGTGACAAGTAAGATAGACTAAACATATAATTATCCCTTGATTATTCTAAGTTGCTATAAAAACTCGAAAATATTGAGTTATGGAGCCAAGCAGGGCCACAACTCTCGCCAATCCTTTTGTTATTTGGTTACGTATCTTGTATTATAAATAGCCCCAATTCTCATTGTAACCTTCTTACGGAAAATATATGAATATCCTGGCTTGGCCAGACGTAGTCAAAATTCTTTTGACGAACCGGTATACAATTCTTGTGTTCTTTTATTGCGTTTTCTTTCGTGTGATTATTATTCATTGGCATCATATTCCTAACAAAAAAAAAAAAACTGATTCGCTCCTTGTTCTTACAGAGTATGGATACACATCCAACATAACAGAAAAGAGCGACGTTTACAGCTATGGAGTTGTTCTGCTAGAGATACTAAGTGGGCGAAGCGCTATAGAGCCACAAATAGGCGAAGGGCTACACATAGTGGAGTGGGTAAAGAAGAAAATGGGAAGCTATGAACCGGCTTTGACAGTGCTCGACCCGAAGCTACAAGGTTTGCCGGATCAAATGGTGCAAGAAATGCTGCAAACACTCGGGATCGCAATGTTTTGCGTTAATTCATCACCGAGCGAAAGGCCAACAATGAAGGAAGTGGTAGCGCTTTTAATGGAAGTGAAAAGCCCACCGGAGGAATCGTCGGGAAAAACGTCTCAGCCTTTAATTAAACAGTCGTCGTCGAGTCAAAGGTGATCTAGTTTTTGAATGTCTTTTGGTTTTGAACTTGTTTAGTGGTAGGGGATTAGTAGTTGAGTTTCTTTGAATTGTGGGAATTTCATTGTATAGTTTTAGCAACATTAGGTGTTTGCAATGGGCTTCACTCTTTGGTATTATTCTATTTTTCTTTGTCCAAAAAATGAACTGAGTTATTCGATATTTCACTCGAGTTTGATTGTTAAAAACTTACTTGAGTTCGAAGTTAACATAACTAATCAAACTTGAACACTTTTTGTTTATATATTCGACATGTGTAATTCAGAAATGCATTTTTTAAGGGATGCTTAACATGTGTAAATTTTTTAATAGGTGTTAAACATCTAATACATGAAATAGAAGATGAAACACGGTTTTGAAATAGATAATCTGATTACATATCTTACTACATAAATAATGATAATTATATCTAAATTTAAACTGATCACGATTCTTGGTTACCACTGAACTGTTTATTTTTCCTTTTTGTCCTAAAGTGAAAAGGCAAGGGAATCGATGGTCAACAACATGCAAAATTATATGATTGTGATCTCATCAACATTGAAATATATTCAGATTGAATAGTAACTTAAACCCAAGAGGTGATCTTGTAATTTTAAATTTCAACATTAATCTTAGTAATATGAACTAATTATAATTAGACTTCAAGTCATAACTCGTAGGAATACCTGGAATAAGGTTTAGTTCACCTAATTATGTGCCTGATCGATCGTTAGTCAACGAAACTAGCTTAAACTACGTAAGGTTTGTTAATTCAGTGATATCGACTTTCACTTTCATATGGGCAATCCGGGTTTGTGATTTCAATCTCTTTATTTAGAGTCTGCTTGTGTGTCCATCATTAAAAAACTATCGATTCGAAACTTTGTTAAATAAAATTTTGAAGAAGATTACCTTGCGTAAAATTCACTATCGAAAATTATGAGTAGTAGTTACCCAAAATCTTGCAGTAGTTATTAATTAGCTTAACAAAGTCTTCAAAAAGTGCTACTTAGACTCAAACATAATCAACCTTTATGGTTCAAACCTCTCACTAAATCCACAAACCAAACCAAAACAAGTTAAAAAAGCAGTAATATCACAAGAACCAACTCAAAACTCAAAACCTAATCTCACAACAAATCCTCCAAACTCTAACAACCCCATAATCCAATCCTTGTACCTATAAACACAACACATTTCCCTTCCAAAATATAACCAACACAAAAATAACCCCTCATGGCTAGGCATATCAATATCCCATCAAAAATTCAACAACTTACCATATCCCACATAGGCTTTGGGATCGGGACTTTCATTTTGTGCGCGTTTGCAATCTTCATGTGTGCTAGTCATTCACGAAGAAAATGGCGAAGATGGAAAGCTTGCTATGGCCATGGAAATCAAGAACCAGTCATTCAACTTCACCAAGAAGAGATTTTCGGTTACAAATTCGGGGATGTTGACCCGAGCAGTTATAGCGGTGATCAAGGCCCTGTTTGGAAGAAGAATATACTTATGGGAGGAAAATGTGAGCTCCCGGATTTCTCAGGGGTCATTATATATGATTCTACAGGAAGCGTCGTTACCCCAGCCAAACACCGCCCAAGTCTACCTGCACTTCCATGGAAATGATGAAGATTCCCGCTTCAACTTATAATACTTTGTGCTTTATTTATTTTTATTCAGTGTTCTCTCGTTTTTTTCTTCTCACCAAAATCCAAAAACAAACATAGCCTAAAAGCAAAGGTTTGAGTAACATGCATAGAAAACCATCAATCTTCATAATTGAAGTAAAACACGATCAAATAACATTGTCAAAACCAGTTATCAAGCACCAACGAAAAAATAAATCAAACGATGTTATAAATCTGATAAATAGGGCTGCAACTATACGAATAACCTTTGGTATTCTTGGAGTATTCATCAGAAGTATTATGTACGGAGTTAAACGAACCACCATTGAGACTGATAAATAGTCCATCAATAATCTCCAAGAATGCAATGAATTTCGCGTTCATGGCAATCTAGAATGAATTATGACTTGTATATTTCAGGCTTCAAGACACCAACATATGGCAAGTTCCTGTATATCTCACCAAAGTCCATTCCATAGCCCACCACAAAATAGTCTGGGCACTGCCATTGCATAAAAACATCTTAATCACAATGCACAAGTAAAATTTGATAATTATAAAATCATCAAGTCATGATAATTTCTTCAGAAACAAAGATCTATGCCTACCTTTCGACATGAATATGATACAGGACTTACTACACAATTTTTGCAGCCTAAACATTATGTAGTTGCTGTAGATTTGAATCTTTCGTCTCTACTACAAAGTTTATACATACTAGCTTAGAGCACTCAATTGAGAACACCAAGTAGTTGTGAGGTAACTCAAGTGCGTAATCAAGGGTTCGGTCCAAAAATTGTTTAAGATCATCATTTAGGTAACTAACTCAATTGTTTCACCACTAAGTATAACCTAAAATGAGAGATTTTGCAATTGGGATTGCAATTGGGACCAGAATAATACTAAGAGATGGACTTGTGAAGATCGATACTTACAGATATAACGACAGGCATTATAAACTGAAGTGAATAAAAAAGCCCAGTTGCATTATACACTTGAAATCTATACCGAACAAACCGGACCATTAATTATATCAGTTATCTTATCATAATAGATCCGACGTAACCAAAACTTGGATAAAATGATAAAACAACATCAAGTAAAATTACACTACTCAGCATCAGTTTCTTCTATAACATAAAAACAAATTGTTTGTCAAGTGGCAGTAAATTCCTATACTAACACAAGGAAAGAATACTGTGAACCAAACAAACACGGGTTGGTGAGTTTACATTTTCAAAATTTAGGAGAGAGATAGAGAAAGATCACCTCAAACCCACAGTAATACTTTCCTTCACCAACTAGTTCAAAATGAACCTTCCGCCTTGCTGGTTTATCAAGAAATGTACAAACAGATACAGAAGAAGCGCCTTTAGATTTCATGTAATCAATTAGACAACACAAAGTGCTCCCAGTATCTACAATATCCTCAACCTAAGCAGTAAAACAAAAAGAAACAGAATTAGCTTTCTATTATGCTGCAAGAACTATATCGAATTAAGAATACGAAGACACTAGCTGCAACGAAAACTATCCCGTGGACTAACACATAGAGTCGATTCTAATCATCACCAAGTTCGAAGTATTGGATGAGATTGACATGCAAAAAATTAGCTAAATACAGAGTAATCAAAACAACCGAATTTTTCACATGGCTACGCACAATGTACCCAAGGTTTTGTCTTTGAATAAGGGAATTTATCAACCGGGGAAACAATAATAAACAATAGGTAGGAAGAAATTTGATTAACATTGCTGGTTAGAAAGACAAGTAAACTGGGTCAAAAAATTAGTCGTCAAATATTTCAGGCATAAATATGATGAAAATGGGTGAAAATCACAATTATCCTCAATAATAAAACAACACTCCAACGCCAATCAATAAGCTCAAAAATTGTACCAAACAAAAACAATCCATTACCAGAATGACGTGGGCTCCTCGAATATCGAGTTTCAAGTCGAAAGAAATGGTGGGTTGGCCAGTGGAAACGGTTCCTGAGCCGTACGATTGGACCCGGATGAAATCAACGGTGACGGGCAGATGAATCTTCCTCACAAGGTCCGCAAGAAAGAGAAATGCGCCGGTTGCAACACCCACAATCACCGGAGCAACGGTTTGGGATTTGAAGTCTAGGGTTATTAGAGAGCCCAGTTCAGATACCCTCTGAGATATTTCATCTTCACTCCACAGAATTTTCTCTATGTTATCCTTCAAATCCATTGATGGAAAAAGATTGGAATTTGGAATTTAGTGATGAAGAATTTAGACTACTCTTGAACAGAGGGTTTAAGTAGGGGGTGGCAAATTGGTTCTAAATCCATGGTTCCAACCTAAGTTAATTATTTTTGGGTTGAGTTGGTTCCTAATTTCTTTTTTATTTTGGGTCCACTTGAATATGGTTCCACCCCAAATTATTTTTGGGTTGAGTTGATTTCTATTTTTTTTTATTTTGGGTCCACTTGGATTGGGTGCTATTGCTTTCTAATAAGTTTTGGATCCATAATAGTTTTAAGTTGGGTCCATTTGATTCTAAAGATGGGTCCATTTGGTTCTAAAGATGGATCCACATTAATTTAGATCACATTAATTTAGATTGGACCTAAATTAATACAAATTGGATCATTTTGGTTCAAAAACATATGTTAACCTTTACACTACTATTAATAGGCATAACTATTTCATCCCATGGGGGCAACCCCCGGTAGAGTTGGTAAGGGCATGTGAATGTTGTGGCCTAGGTCACGGGTAGTTGGTAAGGGCATGTGAATGTTGTGGCCTAGGTCACGGGTTCGAATCTTGATGAGGGAATGCTTATTTGCCTTCTCTACTATGAGTCTGTCAGCTATGGGCAACCTAGGCTGGTTTACCTCTCTTGTGTGGTTTGCAGGCAAGAGCGGGGTTTACCCAGTGCGCACCTAACGGTAGCGGCTGCGGGTTCCCTTGTCATAAAAAAAAAAACTATTTCATCCCATAAAATATTTATCATAACAACTCGATCTAACTTTTTAATCCAATAATTTGATTTTTTTTTTAATTTTAATTCTTGAATATTAACAATCTATTGAACTTAATTATTTAAATTTTTGATAATATTAAACTTGACAAAAATTGAATATAGTTTATAAACGGGATATTTAGTAAATTAATTGTCTTTTGTTAAATATTATTAAGAGTTCAATGTATTTTCCATTATTTGTCCAAATCTCAAGTCTTCACTGTTGAATAAACATATTCTTTATATTTTGAATATATTGGACTTTGCTTAAACAATCAATAAATAAAATGAGGGTAACACAATTTTTTAGTATGAAAAGAAAAAGCTCAAAAAGCGAGTCCTTTTTGTTTAATTTTTTTTAAATAATTAATTTACTTTAATATTGAACATTCACTATGGTTAGTTTATTCGAGTATACATTTTGTTGGCAAACAAAATAAACATGCAACAAAATATTTTATTAATATACAACAAACAAACAACTAAGTATGATCTACCCTATGTAGGGATGGCAACGTGGCGTTCCGGGTCCAGAACCGGTGGAACTGGAACCTCTAAATATTTTTGGACCCGGAACCAGTTTCCCTATTGTAAAATCGAAACCGGAACCGCCGGGTCCAACCCGCGGGTACCCGGTTCCGCATGTAAATTTTTTCTCCCTTGTTTTATTTTGTACCTAGCCTATCACTCGTCCACATTGAATTTATATAAGAAAATAATTTTACATAACGTCATTATAAACAATATATGAGCACAAAATATGATAGCAAAATGTAATCAAATTAAACTACATTGATATACCATAGAAAAAAATATTTAAATTAAGAACTTATATATATCTTCATAAATCTATATTAAATTATGTTGTTGATTGCTACTTTTGGGTTATTGTAATTACCAATTGTTTTCTTATTCTGTTTTTCATAGATTTATTTTCCCAATTATTTTATCAGATAACACAAGCTTTTTTTTTTTAAGAAATATTGAATTGTTCATACTATTTATGATTTTTCGACGAACATGATCAGAGAATGATGGGACGCCGGACGTTGCTACTGAGCCCGTGAGCCCGGGTGCCGACACGGTCGCTGCGTTTGCTCGGATGATGGCGGGTGTGACTCGGACGTGCGATGATAGGGCCCCCGCGGCCTCGGGGGGTAGCCATTCTGCTGAGGTCACCCCCGACACCGGTGCCCGCGAGCCTCTTTGCAAACGTCCGCGAGTACCGTCTTCAGGCAGCGGCGGATCACACGGCTTCGGCAAGGGATTGTTCGCATTCGGGGTGAACCGAGACCCACACACCCGATCCTTTTGGGACCCCCTAGACGTCGCTACTCCTTGGGAGGTTATGCAGGTGACCGACATCCCCCATGACCACCAGCGACTCTCCCTTCTCTCGCCACTAACACTGGACGAGCAGCTTAGCGCCCATATGGGGTGGATCAGTGTTCTTATCGCATCTTTTTTCTTGTTTCTGCGAATTTTTCGAATATTGCCTGATGAGACATGTTTTATCCTTTCACAAGGCGCACAAATTGGGACCCAGCTTCGCAGGCGTTGAGAGGAGCTTACCCGTCGAGCCGAGGAGAGTGAGCGGACGGCCAGGGACAGCGAGCGAAAGGTTGAAGAGAGCGCTCGAAGGATCGCGGAGATAGAGCGGAAGTATCAGGGGGCTCTGAAAGACCTCGAGGTAGAGATAAGGTGCGGATGAGGCTTTCTCAGCTCCGATGCGGGCAAAAAGGTCCTCCAGGAGGCCGGTCGATCCGCAGTCGAGAGCTTCAAGCGGGGCACTGAATACGCTCGAGAGATCACCCGGAAGGTGCAGCTAAAGGCCAAGGAGTTCGTAGGGATGACTATCCATGAGTTCCGCAAGGCGGTGCGGGACAGCGGCCGCTACCCTGACGACGACTTTACTTGGGTGTATCCCGAGTTCAGAGACGGCGACGCGGCTGGTCCGAGTGGCGCCGGCGGCATGGAGAGCTAGACATCTTATCAGTTTAGTCCATCATAGCTTAGTTTTGGTTTCGAGTGACTTGGATATTTATTATCGACTTTGTTTAGACTTAGCGGATTTTAGACTGATGTTAGCTTTTTCTGGTTGTTTCTCACATTGTACGAGACTCCTTTGCTTTGTTATGCTATGTGCATTTCGTGTTTTACTTGAAATTGTTCGATCGATAGCATTCATGATACTGTTGTTTTGAACACTTTGGCATGTTAGCTTAGCCACCCCTATCCCCCCCGTGTCGAAGTGAGTAATCCTTGTAGTTAGTTGAGCTTGATGGGTTCGACACTGAAGTGGGCGAAAGCGTAAGGGGGCGTATAGCCACCACCTCTACGGGTGGGGCATATAGCATTTACCTTTTGGTAATAAGCCTTGAGTGGGCATTGAGCCTCGACCTCTTAGCTAAGTGGGGAGGGGGCGTATAGCCTCTACCTCTAAGTATGGGGGGGGCGTATAGCCTCTACCTCTTAGTATTAAGCCTTGGGGGGGCGTTGAGCCTCGACCTCTTAGCTAAGTGGGGGGGGGGGGGCGCGTATAGCCTCTACCTCGATGTGATTTATATGGCCTAAGCCCTTGAGCATGTCGCCCGTAGAGATAAACAACGTAAATACAAGTGTGCTCCGAAGGGCTTTTATTAACGCTTGGCTCGCAGGCCAACTCGAGTTTAAATGAACAAAGGTACTAAGGGAAAATGCTTGGCTCGCAGGCCAACTCGAACTTAAATGAACTAAGGTAAAGCGCTTGGCTCGTGGGCCAACTAGAACTGAAATTAACTAAGGTAAAAACGTTTGGCTCGCAGGCCAGCTCAAACTGAAATTAACTAAGGTAAAAACGCTTGGCTCGCAGGCCAACTCGAATTGAAAGTAACTAAGATAAAAACGGCCGTGAAAGCATCCAACCGAGCGACTACGCGTAAAAGCGCTTGAGATTAGAGATATTCCACGTGCGCGGTACCACTGTGCCTAGTAAAGTTTTCAGCTTGTAAACGCTTTGGTTAATGACCGCTTCTACCTGATATAGACCTTCCCACTTGGCATCTAGCTTCTCCACGGGACCTGATGCCTCCTTCTTTCTCCATACCATATCTCCGACAACTTCGGGGGCGGACCCGAGCGTTGTATGCTCGGGCCATCCTCGAACGATAGTTTTCCATTCTAGCCGATGCCCGATCGTGCACCTCCGCAAGCAAGTCGAGATTGACTCGTAAGCCTGCCTCATCAGTAGCGAACTTGTGTTGGCTCACTCTATAGCTCACCTCTCCAATTTCGACTGGAGTGATCATCTCCGTGCCGTAGACCAAATTGAAAGGTGTCTCCCCCGTGCTCGAGCGGGGGGTCGTTCTGTATGACCATAGCGCGGATGGGAGTTCGTCTGCCCAATTGCAATTGGACTCGTCCAAACGCGTTTTCAAGTGCTGAAGCAATGTACGGTTAGTGACTTCCGTTTGGCCATTTGCTTGTGGGTTGGCCACATAGGTGAAGAACTGCTTAACCTTTAATTCTTCACACCATTCTTTAAGTTTAGCCTCTCGAAACTGAGTTCCGTTATCTGAGACTAGGGCTCTCAGAATTCCAAAACGCGTGAAGATGTTTTTCCATAGGAACTTCATTACCTCCTTTTCGGTGATCCGTGCTAATGGCTCAGCCTCCACCCACTTGGTAAAGTAATCAATCGCTACTAGGAGAAACTTCCTTTGCCAAGGAGCCATGGGGAAGGGGCCGACTATGTCCAATCCCCATTGAGTGAAAGGGCAGGGACTCTCCAAAGGATGAAAGAGTGCCCCGGGCGTGGCTGAGTGCCCCGTGCTCTTGACATTTGCGGCAACGCTTGACAAGATCACACGCGTCGCGGAGCATCGTCGGCCAAAAATACCCTTGCCTTAACACCGTCGGCCAGCACTAATGCACCGGATCCCATCAGAACTCCGAAGTTAAGCGTGCTTGGGCGAGAGTAGTACTAGGATGGGTGACCCCCTGGGAAGTCCTCGTGTATCTCGCGTAGGACATATTCCGCTCGCTGATCGGTTAAGCACTTAAGTAAAGGTTGAGAGAAACCCCTTTTGTAAAGCTCCCCTTCGATAAGCACGAATCGAGGGGCACGAATTCTGACACTCCTAGCTCGACGTTTGTCCTCAGGAAGGACATCGTTATTAAGGTACTCCACAATCTCATCCTTCCACGATGGTTGTGTCGGGTCTCCACATAGTACTTCAAGGAAATCTCCCTCTATCTCCGGTTTGTCGAGGGCTAAGAACGTGATCTTTCTATTCGTTATGGATGTCATGGAGCTTGCCAATTTAGCTAGCTAGTCTGCTACCTCGTTATCTGCTCGGGGTACCTGTTTAACGTGGAACTCTACGAATTCCCTTCTCAATTCATGTATTCGAGCGAGGTAGCGGATCATTCTCTATTCTCTAGCTTCATAGACCCCCTGGACTTGATTAACCACCAGTTGGGAGTCGCTGAAAGCGATCAGCCTTCTCGCCCCCACAGCGAGTGCCAGCTTTGCTCCGGCTATTAGAGCCTCGTATTCGGCCTCGTTGTTTGAGACCCTAAAATCGAACTTGAGGGCATACTCGAACTTGAGCCCTTGGGGGCTCTCGAGTATGACCCCCGCCCCACTACTAGCCTGGGTGGATGACCCATCCACGTATAAGCTCCAAGCCGGGAAGGAGCAGCCCTCGTCGCCCTCTGCCATCTCTACAATGAAATCGGCTAGGACTTGTGCTTTGATTGCTGGCCTCCGACGAAACTCTAGGTCATGCTCACTCATCTCGATCGCCCATTTGGCCAGCCTCCCCGAACTCTCTAAGTGGGAGAGGACTCGCTTTAGGGGATGGCTGGTGAGCACCACGATGGTGTGCGATTGAAAGTATGGCCGTAGCTTTCTAGCAGCAGTGACTAAGGCCAGGGCCAGTTTCTCAATTGGTAGATACCTGGGTTCGGCTCCCCGCAATAGCTTACTAACATAATAGATGGGCTTGTGATCACCACCCTCTTCGCGGGTCAGCACCGCGCTTACTGCCGCCTGGGAGGCGGAGAGGTATGGATAGAGTGTTTCACCCTCGACGGGTTTCGTGAGCAGCGGCGGGGAAACCAAGTATTCCTTTAGTTTCTCGAACGCCCGCTGGCACGACTCGTCCCACTCAAAGCCCTTGGCCTTCCGGATCGTCCTGAAAAAGGGGAGCCCCTTATCAGTTGACTTTGAGATAAAGCGATTCAGAGCGGTCACTCTACCCATCAGCTCTTGCACTTCCTTCTTGCTCTTCGGGGGTGGCAGCTCCAATATCCCCTTTATCTTCTCAGGGTTGGCTTCGATTCCACGTTCGCTTACGACGAAACCCAAGAACTTTCCCCCCCGGACGCCGAAGACACATTTTGCGGGGTTGAGTTTCATGTTATACCGCCTGAGGACTGCGAAGCACTCTTGCAAATCATTAATGTGTTGCTCCTGCTTGAGACTCTTCACAAGCATGTCATCTATGTAAGCCTCCATGTTCCTCCCTAGCTGGTCCTTGAACATAGTGTTGATTAAACGCTGGTAGGTCGCCCCGGCGTTCTTAAGTCCAAAGGGCATGACATTGTAGCAAAAGATGCCTTGATCCGTTACGAAGCTCATTTTCTCTTGATCAGAGGGCTCCAAACGGATCTGGTTGTATCCTTCCCGAGCGTCCAAAAATGAGAGCATCTCACACCCCGCCGTGGAGTCAATCAGATCGTCTATCCTGGGGAGCGGATATGAATCTTTGGGGCACGCCTTGTTTAAATCTGTAAAGTCGATGCACATTCTCCATGCGCCATTCGACTTTCTGACAAGGACCACGTTGGCTATCCACTCGGGGTAGTGCACTGGGCGAATGTGTTTGGCCGCCAACAACTTACTCACTTCCTCTTTGATAGCCATACCCCTATCCCTTCCGACGGTCCTCTTTCTTTGCTTAATCGGTTGGGCGTCGGGGTAAAAGTTCAAACGATGGGTGATGATTCGGGGGTCGACCCCATCGATGTCTTCGACGCTCCATGAGAACACATCAAGGTTTCGTCTCAAGAAGGCTACAAGTTCTCCCTCAAAAGCCCTGTCCAGAGAGCCTCCGACCTTAGAGATTTTGTCGGGTTCCCCTTGCACCAGCTCTATTTTTTTTAGCTCTTCGATGGCCTCGGCGCGGGTCTCCCCGCGGGGGTCATCGTCGGGTACTTTATCCTCACGCTTAGTACCCACCAGAGGTTGAGAGATGGTGCTAATCATCTCATTCTTTCCTTTATTTTTGTGCTTCGCACCCTCCACCTCTGTGGGTTTCCTCAAGGTGTTAGCGTAACACTCCCGTGCAATTCTAACATCGCCGACTGCCTCGCCTACCCCACTTGGAGTAGGAAACTTCATCTTCAGGTGATAGGTGGAGACAATGGCCTTGAACAGGTTTAAGCTTGGCCTCCCCAAAATTACGTTGTATGAGGAGGGGGCTTTCACCACAAGGAACTTGGTCATCTTGGTGATCCTTGCTGGGTATGAGCCCAGTGAGAGATGCAGGGTCACCTTTCCCAAAGCTTCGACTATCTCGCCCGTAAACCCGGTGAGGGGGGTGTTCACCTTTTGGAGTTGCGCGTTGCTAATGCCGAGCTGGGCAAACGCACTATAGAACATAATGTCTGCCGAACTTCCGCTATTGACTAGTATCTTCTTCACCCAGAAGTTCGATATAGTGGCCGAGACCACCAATGCGTCGTTTTGAACTGGGACTTGCGTCTGCAAGTCTTCGTCCCCGAACCAATGGAGGAGGCATTCTGGCTAACTTGGAACACGGGGCCAGTTTGGGACTGGGGGGAGGCGTGCAGTCTCGTGGCGGCTCGAAGCAGGTTCTTTCTCGATTTACTCGAGTCTCCCCCTGCTGGGCCCCCAAAGATCACACCGATAATCCCATTGAGGGAAAGGTTGTCCACGTCTTTGTCTACCGTGGGCGCTTGGTCTACCTTGTCCTTCATGCAATCCTCTCTCGAGGGGCCTCTACCTCGGCGCCCCCGTGGATTTCCAGCCTCGCGCCCCGCCCCCGCAGGCTGCGAGACTACCTCCTGTAGGTGGCCGCGCTGTATTAATTTTTCTATCTCATTCTGGAGGTGACGACACTCCTAGGTCGTATGACCCTTGTCGCGATGGAAGCGACAATACTTGTTCGACTGCAAGCGGCTAGGGTTGTCCTTCAATTTCTTGGGCCAACTTACCAGCCCCTGCTGCTCTGCTATGGCAAGCACCTGTTCACGGGACAAGGTGAGCGGGGTGTACTTAGCGAATCCTTGGGAAGGCATCGACTTGCGCTCCTTAGGTTCGGGAAGTCTGTCGTCTCTCGAGCCTTTCTCTTGTTGGTTCCCATCTCAGCCTTGACGGGGACAACCGCCTCTTCGATCCGGATGTACTTCTCAACACGGGCTAACAGTTCGTCCATGGTAGCTGGGGGCTTCCCAGCGATCGACACCCTGAACCTGCCTGTGCGGAGGTTCTGTTGCATGATGCCAGAAAGAAGCTCGTGGTTGACGTGGGGCACTTCGGCCACCGCAGCTGAGAAGCGTCTACCATACTCTCGGAGTGACTCCCCCTCCCGTTGCTTGATCGTGAACAGGTATGACGCCGTCTTAGGGTACTTCTTATTCATGGAGAAGTGTTGCAAGAATCGCTGTGTCAGTTGCTCGAATTCGGTAATAGTACCGAAGGGCAACTGGTTGAACCACGATAGAGCTATACTCGACAGGGTCGTCTTGAAGATCTTGCAGTAGGCCGCGTCGCTAAGGTCGTACATATCCGCCTTCGCGATGAACTTGTCAAAGTGTTCTTGAGGATCCCCTGGCCATCATACTCACTGAGGTGAATGATCTTCATCCCCTGTGGAATTGCCTCGGCGATGATGGAGGGGCAGAACGGGCTTCGTCTTGGTGGCGCCACTACTAGCGGCACCAGACGCAATTCCTCATATGTCCTCGGTGGAAAGGCCGTCTCTTCCTGCGTGATACGAGGTTGACTATGAGCTAGTCCGGAGCGATTCCTCTCGAGGGTCGGGGGCTTCCGACCTCTGTGAAGGGACCTACTGAACTCCTGCTTGGAATGAGCCTCGTCCGAAAGGTGAGACCTCCGAGTTTGGTGAGGAGGTCTTCGGGGCTCGTGCCTGGAGCGTACCTCGCCACGGGTCGGGGACCTCTGACTTAAGCGAGGAGACCTGCGTGACTCTCGCAGGGATTGGATCCTCTCGGAGGTCGGAGTTCTCCGACCTCGACGAGGGGATTCCTGAGAGGCACGCTCTCTGTCTCGGCCACGTGGGGGACGCTATTGAGGGGAGTCGACACTGGCTTCGGGTTGCTCACGAGACCTCTCCCTGCTTGGAACACCCGAATGCCTAGACGCCACCTCCGCGGGGGTCGGGGACCTCCGACCTCGGCGCGGGGATAGGGGGCCTGGCGTCTTGGGACGCGCTCGTGGTTGTCACGCCCGGGTGTCGCGCGCGAACGCTGGACTTCGCTTCTCCGGGGGGAAGGTCCCCCAGTGATGGCTGCGGGGCGTGTGTCCTGAGGCCTACCCCTAGTGGGGGGTTTGGCCACTACGGGATTAGGCTGAGGGTCTCCCCGAGTGGGGTGCCTCAACGCATACTGCTGGACTGCCTGGGCGGCTGCTCTGACAGAGGCTTCCTCCACTAGAGCCATGAGTGCCTCTTGAGTGATCTCGAATATCCTCTTTGAGGAAGGGACCACCGTCGGGGCTGATGGTGTGGGAAGCGGGTTTGGAGCTTCTCCAGCAGCGGGGTTTAGATGAGTCGACGGGGCAGGGTCCCTGCTCCCAGCGCCTCTAGCAGAAGGGCTGTTGCCCATCCTATCACCATTGGTACGTGCTTGAGACCTAGTCTGCATTCTCAGTGATTGGGTCCTGTTCCCACATACGGCGCCAAAATGATGCGAGATCAAATAGTTACAGTCACGTGAGGGACACGTGGAGATGGGATCCGACCCGTCTCACGACATATCAGATAAGGTGTTTTCGGATTGTGGGCTGCGCTCGAGTAATTCAAGCTGCCTACGTACCTAGCAGATAGGATCAAGCCTCTTCGTAGTTCAAATCGATATGGTTCTCTAATAATTGAGAGCTGAGAATATTCAGAGAGATTAAGATAATTCTCCAAATAGTTAAAACGTCCTTAATGAATTAATTAAGGAGGTATTTATAGGCATCTAGTTGGGCCTTGGGCCCTGTTCCCAGGCCACAGGCCTAGGAAGCACCACCCTAGCCCACAAAGCTTGTTTCCTGTTTTATGGGCTCGGGTGAGTTGGGCTTAGAATATACGCCTTCTTGGGCCGAATAAAAGTAGGGTCCATCATATGCCCCCTAATTCCCGAGAACGCGAATGAGCTGGGGAATCGGGAATTATTGCTTCAAGGGCGATAAGTTTAGCTTTCGAAAGGAAGGGACTCAGTTGGGCCCAAAATCAATGCCCTGACGGGCTTGATTGATAAAGGGGGAAAGTGAGGCACCAAGTCTTCATTTTCTCCTACCCTTCTTCCACCCCGAGGTTGGTGTATCTTGAATTAGCGAGACATTACCTTGAGAGTCCGTACTATTGGAGCTCGCCATCTTCGAAAGGCTTGGGAGAAAAGTTGATATGTTTTTTGCGTAAGAGGGGTAGGAGAAAATGAAGACTTGGTGCCTCACTTCCCCTTTTATCAATCAAGCCCGTCAGGGTTGGCATTGATTTTGGGCCCAATTGAGTCCCTTCCTTTCGAAAGCTAAACTTATCGCCCTCGAAGCAATAATTCCCGATTCCCTAGCTCATTCGCGTTCTCGGGAATTAGGGGGCATATGATGGGCCCTACTTTTATCCGGCCCAAGAAGGCGTATATTCTAAGCCCAACTCACCCGAGCCCATAAAACAGGAAACAAGCTCTGTGGGCTAGGGTGGTGCTTCCTAGGCCCGTGGCTTGGGAACAAGGCCCAAGGCCCAACTAGATGCCTATAAATACCTCTTTAATTAATTCATTTAGGACGTTTTGACTATTTGGAGAATTATCTTAATCTCTTTTAATATTCCCAGCTCTCAATTATTAGAGAACCATATCGATTTGAACTACGAAGAGGCTTGATCCTATTTGCTAGGTACGTAGGCGGCTTGAATTACTCGAGCGCAACCCACAATCCGAAAATACCTTATCTGGTATGTCGTGAGACGGGCCGGATCCCATCTCCACGTGTCCCTCACGTGACTGTAACTATTTGATCCCGCATCAGAGAAAATGATCATTATTTACATGTTTATGAACTTAAAAATCACATTTAACCAAAGAGTTAGAAAAATGCTTGAACCCGATTTGTGAAATATAATAAAATTATTACATTTTTCAATCTCAATGTAGATCAAACTTGAATTGATTAACAATATAATTAATCAGAAATACATCTTTTTAAGTTTAATAAAAAAGCCAAAACATAAACAAATAATATCTTACTTAATTCTACTCGATATTTGCAAATTTTAATGCACATTAACAACTTAATTAGAATAGGTTCTAGCTCAAAACACAAAACTGTAAGCAATAAAATAAGCAATAAAAGAACTATTTATATTTTTCTAATTTTAATAATATAATTAAGAAGAATAATTAAAAACTACATATATTCTAAGAAAATAAAATAGAAAGTACAGTTGGAGTGAAGAAGTCTCATTGGAGGGAAGCACTGATATTGATTTTAATAAAAAGAAATAAAAAAAAACATTAAGGCGGTTCCGGGTCTACCCGGAATTGGAACCGAAACCGCCCAAGAACCGTTTAGTTGGGCTCGGAACCGAATCCGGGACCGTTTAACATTGAAAGAACCGGAACCGACGGGACGATTACGGGGCAGTTCCGGGTAGACCCGGAACCGTTGCCATCCTCATTTTTGTGATATTATGGATCCATGTTAGTCCCATTATGGTTCCATAATGGTTCCTTGTGTAAGAACTAATTGGAACCAATACAACCCAACAAGAACCCGATCTACATTGAAACCGTACTTTTAATTTTATTTTGAACCCAATTTATTTTGCTTTCAAATCCAATTGGACCCAACCCAATCCACCCATTTGTCACCCCTAGGTTGAAGTGTTTAACAACAATCTTGATTTTGTTTTTTATTTTCGCTGTTTTTGTTATTATTTTTATATTTTTTGGATTAAATACAATTTGTAACCCCTATGATATTCAATTTACCGCATTAGATCCCTTAATTATATAAAATGCTCCTTCGATATGGTTTTTTTATGGCTTGACTTAATGGATTATTTTGTTAGGTTTAATAGTTCAAGGACTTAATGTGATAGTTTAGTAGGTAGAAAATGTAGTTTACCCTTCTTTAGGCCAAATTTCACTTGATTTCTCTTAATATTATTATTTTTTAATTATTTCAGTCGCTTAAATTTAAATTGCATCTTGTTCCTTTAATCTTCAGAATAGTCTCATAAAGATCACAATTTTGTTAGAAATTGATAAAACATATCTTAGCAAAGCCTTACATAGCCACATTTGCATTTAAAGTCTTAAATAGTCTCAAGAACACTGATGGGAACGAGTATAAACTTTATACGGATTCTAAAAATAGAGTAAAACACAAACAAGAAAAAGAATTGTAGTTCAATGAATAATATTCAATTTTACGACAACACTAAAAACCTTATTGATATTCTAAGATACAAATTACAAGACAAACACATTATGTATCCAAATTTAGGAACAAAAGACCATAATTCTTGGGTTAAGAGCAGGGAAGTACTATGTTAGGTCCTAGTCTAGTATACACCACACATTTCATGTGGGGTGGGTGATTTTTACCACCCTACATCACCCACTGCCGAATAAAATGTGCTCTTAACACGGACCTAGTATACACCACACTACCACATAAAATTGCGTTAGTAGACAGACCAGATCTGTTGGACCCGATTTGTCTTAGAATTTCCCGTTAAGAGCATGTTGCTAAAGATATACTCTTCTAACAAGCAAAATCATCCATATTGTAGGTAAGACTCAACTGTAACACTTTATTCTAACGAAAGGTTGTGAGGGTCCTAACACCAACATATTGCAGAGTCTTCAACTTCAAACCAACCTAAGAAAAAGTGTATTAAAGTTTTATAGCCCTACTAGCATTGTTTCGTGGACGGCTGGACGCCAAATGGCTGAACCACATAACCAAATTGTTTTCTTCTCTCTTTACTTTTCAACCACGTAGAAATCCAGCATGGTGCCAAACTAGGTTTCAATCCTTCCTCATTTTTGCTTCAGCATAGTACCATGGTCGTTATGCGCATTTCATTCCTTGGTAGCAAAGTAATCATGAGTAATAAATTATTCGATATTATAGTGCACGAGTGCTAATTTATACATATTTTATATCATCAGGAGTCTCTAACACGAGGAAGTTAAAAACAAACAAACCAGAGCTTAAGAAAAATACTAAATCAATTGTCTATAGGTAACATAAAGAATTGATTGAAACAAACTAATAGGAAATGACCTCAAATTTTGTTCATGCATACACTGGCATTTTTACATACAAAAAGTTTAACCAATTTTTCCATTCTGCTCAAGGTGGATCCATACCTAATACAAAGAGGATCATCGACTGGCAAAATTCTTTTAAGTAATATAATACAATGGATCAGACAAAAGGAAGGCTAAGGAAGTATGAGATCAAAGGCTAAATCAATTTGTCAATTGCAAAACAAAATATCTGCAAATACATACATACATACAAGTAAGCTTAGCTTTCTCTCCGGAGGCGTCCTTCTCTCAAGCTTCTACCTCTCCTGTACTCAATTTCTGCGTCAGAATTTGATGAGCCAAAGTGATATTTCCGGCCTATTCTGGAAGACTCCATTTTAGAGAATATGTCGTCATCGTCACTCAGAAAGTGGTTACTCTGATCTGAAAGGTAAGAAAAAGTAATTTTAAACACTAATGTAATCAATAGATTCAATCATGGACAATGGATAGAGCCGAGAATCAGCAAGTTCTATTAATTGGACATGTGGCGACAAAAAGCACAAAAAAAAATACGCTTGTAGAATCAAATTTCTACTTGGTTCACCATTTTAGCATTCATTACGCGAAAAAAATAGACAGCATTTGTTAGGAATTTGGGAGAGATTATTCATTGTATCATGATTGATGGGTGGTACACCATAGGAAGACTTCATACAATTGTCTCACAAAGAATATTTAGATTTCTATTTTCAATTGTCCCAAAATTCTTATCTATTACTATAAATTAATGCATCATACCCTTCATTCAAACATGTTTTATGCCCTCTTATTTCCTTTTTCCAACCCGAGGGACAAGTGAAATGAGCATGCTTTAAATAGATCGAGTGTGCCCATTAATTATAAAAGAAAATTCATCCTATATTAAAGAAATCCAAGTAGGTGGTCTTGAGAATTCATCGTTCACATAATCACATGTGATTTTATCCTAAAAGGAGGGATTTTGATTGTTGAGATTTCCTTAACTTTTATAGAATTTAGCATCTTAACAACTGAAGGACAGTTCTGGTAGAATGCGGCTAAAACTCGATTTATAGCCATTTCCTATACAAAGTCAAGAAACTCGTCCTTTATGCGACAAAGGAAGTTATTTTTTTTAATATCACGAATGACATTGATATTTGAACTTTAAGAATATTATTCAAACCTGTCGATCCAGAGTGAACGCCCTCACCATGATTAAGCCCTGCTTTATGGAGCTGAGGACTAGAAAAATCTTCTCGTCTTTTCTCAGTTTCTTCTCCAGCAGGATTATTTGATGTAAAAGGACTCATGCTAAACGAGTCATCCAACACATCTGAAATCTCAACATAATGAGCTGTATTGATAATTTCATCAGCACTAAACCCAAACGAGGCCCTATAAGCTTCCACCTCCTCAGCATCTCCTTTGCAAGTTGTGATCTGCCTATTCTGATGTCCATTTCCACCGTTCGAGTAAGCATCCGATTCCTTAGAAATACTTAGCCTACCACCAGCATTAGAAAAGGCCGACTGATCGAGGTAGAACTGGGCAAATGTCTCCGGGCAGAAGAAATTGGAATCTCGACGTGCCCCAGCTGCCCCTAAAAACCTGCCCGAATCGGATTTTTTATATCGGGCAGGCTCTTGCGAAGGAATTGAAGAATCCCATTTTTCAGGAAACTCCCTTTCGTTGAAAGATGATGACGATGATGATAAACAATCACGGGCCGTCCCTGCCCCTGCCCCAGCTGCCCCTACAAACCTGCCCGAGTTGGATTTTTTGTATCTAGGCTCTTGTGAAGGAATAGAAGAATCCCATTTTTGAGGAAATGATGATGAGGAAAGAAAATGAGCATAAGGCACATCTGGGGAAGATGGAGTGGTTAAATGTGCTAACTCGGGGGGAGGCGTAAAGGGGGCTGTAGAAGGCTCGGTCGTGAAAGTCGAGTAAACGGGAGGAGATACAAGTTGAGTCTCGTGGGCGTATGGGCCCGTTTCATACATAGTGGGGCCCACGGGTGAATTGGCGGATAAGAAACAGCTTGGTGATTGAACTGTTGATGCGAGTGCGGAATTCGAAAAAGAAGCGGGGGAAGATGGTGGAGCAAAAAGAGATAAAGCAATCCCAGAGGACTGATTAGGCAATTGATGTCCGTTTGGCTGATTAGATAAAGGATTGGCTTCTGAAATTCGGGTTGCGGGGACTATACGCTTTCCACCTTTTTGTTTACGGAAACATGAAAGTCCACCCATACAACCTCCCAATGTCTTGCGCTGCAAATACAAAAGATCATTCGAATAAACCATTGTTCTCAAGTGAAAAAATTTCAAAGATAACTACATAAGCCCTGTTTGCAAAAACTGGAAAAAAGTGCTTTTGAGTTTTGAGATTTTTGCGGAACTTAAGCTACTTTTTGTTGTTTGGTTCTATTGATTATGCGTCTGCTTCTCTACGAAAAAGCACAAACTAAGCTAAAAGTAAAAGCAATTCTATGGCTACTTCTACTTTTCTACTTCTTAGCAAGTTTTGCGAACAAATTCAATTTTAACTTTTCAACTTTTTCTAAAGTTGAACACTTCTATAATAGCACAAGTTTTTGCAAACAGTATTATAGATGCAACCAAAAATCAAGAATGAAACCAAAAGGCAGATGCTTGTGATACAATGTTTTTTTTTTTTTATGGCTGCCGATATAAGTGGTTCTGCTGGGTACAAAAATAGAATTGGTTTGGACTTTGGAGCTATTAATTTTAATATACATCACATATGTTACAAATGATACTAACAATGAATAGACAAAAAATTCGAATGCTGACTAGAGAAAAGCAAGATATGACAAAAAAGCTTGCAACGAAGGGGATAGACATGATGTTTCTTTCATCTAATAAAATGCTTACACTTGCCAACAGAAAATAAAAATAGTTGCCTATTTGGTGCCCGTTTAATCATTGTCACCCCTGCCAAGTATCTTCCTTCAGTTTACGATTTCAAAAAAATATGAAATAAATTTCTAAGATACTGTTGTATAAAATGAGTACAACTTCAAAGTTCAGGCAAGATCCTATTTTCACACAACTCTTTGGTCAGCAGACTTCTAAAAGTAAGCCTTAGCCAAGAATAAGAAGGGTTGGTATGTAACTGAATACTGAACCTTTGCATAATAACCAACAATAACTACAAATTAATTATTTTGCCCATCAGCAAAAAACACTTTTCATTGGATACATAGGATCTCTTCCAGAAAGTCATTGGATATCAATGAATGTCTAATTATATTTTTTGATCTTCTATAAAAATTAGGCTGATTGAGGCATTACCTAAATTAAGGCATGCACATTCACATTGAGATGAGGCTCAAAGTTCCCAGGTTAAGAAAGCAGAAAAATCATTTTGTAGAGAATAGATACCTAATTTACACAAAGTAATATATGCAGTTGAATGACAGATATGCCCAGTAAAATCTGAGTCCTCTAATATGGTCTTTTTGCGTTTCAATTTTACAGAAGCTGGATGAAAGAGATGTATTCAACAATTACGCTAAATCGACGTAGCAAAGAATATGATACTTACGATAAAAATAAACAATAAAATTGTTGTTGACGTCAAAGATGCTACCAGTAGAAGGTCTAGAATAGGCACACCAAGAAATTTCAAATGATAAAGCTGATAAGCAAGATTATTTGTAATAACCAACTGTTCGCAGGAGATAACGCTTCTTACATAATGTATTTCATGAAGTTTAAAAGGTTTCCTCTATGAATATAAGTTGAAAAGATTTTCACTATGAATATACTTAATTTTACCATTTTTTCATGCACTGATATTAAATTAATATTAAGTTCCATCCTCCCTCGCTACCTCTCTCTCTCTAGTGAATAACTCTTAAGAGTATTCTTGAATAATAAAAACTCAACCACTGATGAACTATTCCCAAAAAAGAATAAAAAAAATCGTACGTGAATTGTGTTGACTCTTAAGATTTAATATAGATATGCCCATTAATGCACAAAATTTACACCTAATGGACCATACAAGTACATGTTTCTACACAAACAACTCATAAGTTGGTAAATAAAGACTTAAGTAGATTTATAAATCATATACCCGAGATGCTCGTGGTTGTTGCAGCTGCAGAAATCTATTTTGCTCCGACCCCATAGCAAATAGGTCAATGGAGTAACACAAGCTAATTCTTGTACGCTTTTTTGGAGATAAGTATCAACTCGCATATAGTTCAACCAAGAAAACCTTTTCCAAAACTTCTTCTCCCGTCTGTCCATTTAGAACTTTCATGTGTAAGTACAAATTCAAGCATCCAAAATTAGAATTAAGAGCTCATAAGTCGATAAGCCAAAGGGAAATTCTAAGAAGATAACACATTTCACATGGCCATTGATAGTGTGTTTAGGCCACATTCACTTTCTTTGATGAGAATGAGAGGGTGTTTATTTTTTAGGAATTTTAAGTTACTATGATATTTTGGAGCTTATAAGCTCCTAACAACTTATTTTTAGAGCTTGTAAGCCGTTTTAATGAGCTTATAAGCAGTGGCGGAACCAGAAACGGAAAAAATCAAAAATGGGTGGGGCGTTATAAAAGTATATAATGATTAAATAAAAATTTAATAAAATATATATAAATTAATTTTTTTTAATTTTTTTGGGTGGGCCACCACCCCACCCTGTCTCCGCCTCTGCTTATAAGCTTAGCCAAATATCCTCTAAGTCCCAACTCCCAAATGACTGTATGAAGAACAAGGAAAATTGTGTTGAATATTTAATCCATGGGCAATCATGTTACATAAGAAGGTTTAAGATAACAAATCATAGGGTACGTTCAAACCATGTTTAGCTAAACTTGACTATTAAAGATGATTGTGTAGGATTATTTTTTCCCAAAATGATTGTTGTATTACCACAGTTCTTGAGATGGATTATGATATAGGGAGTAGTGTCGTAGATAGAGCCTCGTACCAATACGACCCTTACGATAAGTATTATGAGGTATTTGCAACGAGGTCCCTAGTCAAAAGTTCACTATTTGCAGAACACTACATAACCCGCGTGTTTATCTTGGAGCGGACCCGGTGTCGCCCTAACCCGGATAATCTGATACATTCATCCCTTTACACGTGTAGGACATCCCATATATCTCGCGATCATCCGTACAGTGTCTACAGTATCTATAAATAGCCCCATTTAATAATATAAAAATAATATAAAAAGGACTTTTGACCAATTGAATAGTACCTCGAGAGTACCTAGTACGATCTGACAGTACGTTCACATATCTCTATAAACCGAGTTAAACCGAGTTAAACCTCGTACATACCATAATTATCATATTGAACTACGTTTAGACTTGATCCTAATATAAAGGTACGTAGGTAGCTCAGTACACCTGAGTGCAATCTATAATCGTTATACGACCCTCCTTGGTCTTATACGAGCCTCGGCTTGATTTGGTCCTTAAGCATTTTACGAGCTATATCAGATTACATATATTACAATTTTGCAATTCTGCACCAATATATAATACATCTTATCAGGGGGCTTCATCACTTCATAAAAACGTCGGATTAGCTACATATAATAGTATGTCTATGTCCACACAAATCATAAATGGATCAAAAATACCAATAAAAGCTGTAATCCGTATTACTTTTATATTCCCATATCTAGAAATTCATACGTAACAATTCTTGCCCATCACGATTATGGCATTTCTATGCTCTCTTTTTCAGTGCTAGCAAAAATAAACACAAGAATTCGATCCTACTAGAATAAAAATGCTGAGTACACTTTTATCTTCATCTAAAAACCATAACTTAAAAACAGGAAAAACCCATAAAGAAAAACAGGAAAATAAAGGCCGTTACATAAATTACCAAAAGAAAAAGAAAAGTCAACAAGAAATCAAGGGGAAATGCAGCACCTGAAACAAGCAACATCTATATTTCCATGAATTCTGCTACTGCAACAAACTAAAAGATGAATAAAATGGGATAAGAGATCTGAAAATGAATATTCGAGTGATAATTAGCTTAGCTAGCGTTGGAGTACGAGAAAGACGGTGTGTAAATGAATTCAAAGTGAAAGAAAGCAAAGGGCAGATCTAATCTGTGCTCTTAATGTTCTTTGATGGGATTAAAATTTCTTCCTTTTTTTCTAATTTAATTTTATTCTCTTACTTTTCTTTTCTTTTCTTTTTCTTTTTCTTTTTCTTTTTCTTTTTCTTTTTTAAGGGGTAGAGAAAGTAAAGCAAAATAAAAGGAATGAGAAGCTCTATTTGTTTTAATTTATATTTAAAAATTGCCGTCAATTTGTTATTTGATGTAATGATATAATTATTTTATATTTAGAAAAACGGAAAAATCCTATGTGTATTTATATAATGAAATTATCATAAAATGACATTTAATATATATATATATATATTTTTCGTATACATAATTAGTGACACAAATTATGTTTGATATGAAATAGACACGTATTAAAAATTTTGTGACAAAGCCAGGTGTTACCATGATCTATGAAGAATCAAAGATAAGGCTCAAGAGTTTGAGTTCAATTAGAAGATGATTTGATTGATATAGAGAAAAGAAAGAAAATTACAAAAGAGTTCAATTGGAAAAAGAGAAAAGAAAGAAAATTACAAAGATTGGTTGTTGTACTTAGGGGTGTTCACTAGTTGAGTCGGCTCGAAATAGCTCGATTCGAGTTCAAGAAAGTTCGAACTCGAGCCGAGCCTAACGAGTCGAGCTTTTCTATCAAGCTGATCTCGAGCCAATAAATACCTGTTCGCCGCTCGCGAGCTGAAATTATAAAAATAATTAATATATATATATAAAAATAAATATTTACTCATATATTTTTATATAATATGATATATTATAATAATATATGTATAAATAATAATGTTTCTGACATTAGTTATGAATATATTTACTAATATATGAATGAACATAAAAATTAACAATATATTTTAAAGAAATATTATTTATAAAAAAAATATTTTTTTGAGCTTGAGCTTGAACTCGACTCGGCTCGAGCTCATTTTCTTGCAACTCGTCGCAGCTCGAGCTCGAGTTTGAAAATTGTGGCTCGAGCTCGAATCAAGATCTTTCTCGACTCAAGCTCGGCTGATGAACACCCCTAGTTGCATTCAATCTTCTCTTTTGCTATGACCTTCACAATTTTTTCGATAGGTTGATGATATATACGCACCAATGACTTGGCTAGTTTGGTTGAATCGCAACATGTTTAAAAGGTTTCATCGAGTCAAACATGAATGAATTTATCTCACAATAATACCAGAATTTGACTAGAGGAGTTAATCGTTATATTTAAAAAAAAAAGAAATTAATTGAATATACATTATTTATGAAACTAAGTATAAAAAAATATGTAAGGAATGGGACCAAAATTAAATTAAGATCAACTTTGGACACAATTTATTATTTCTTCGTTGATCGAAATAAAATATTATTCTACATGAGTCTAACGGTTTCTTCCTTGCACTTCTCCATTTATTTTTAATCACTTATCACTTATCAGACATAATTGCAAGAAAAAGAACTCAACCAATTTCAATTGGTTTCTCAGAGAAACTCAAATAACATTGTAAAGAGCTATCCTATTTATTTAGTATTTAAATCTAGCAACATTCCATTTTAGGAAATAATTATAATGGCTTTGTCCAAAAAGCTGCAAGCAATTTAATAAAAGAACTAAAGCATGCCAACTACATGCCAGAAAAATTTAACATTAATCAAATAGAAATGTGTTGAGAACTAAAATTTGAATGAACAGAAACTGAAAATAGATAATAAAATACTTTCGATTACTCGAAAGTCCTACAAGAATAAATTCTTGCCCTACAAACCAAAGTTTGTCCCAAGCATAAGCTCGATTCTTTGATTCCAAATTGAATGAATGAAAAACATAAACCCTAATACCTATAAATAATGAAAGACTCCTAAAAAGGGAAATAACTAAAATCCTAAACCTACTAGGAAACCTAAACCTAATTAAATAAGGACTCTAAATAAACCTAATTAAATAAGGACTCTAAATAATGAAACGTAAATAACTAAATCTTCCAAAATAAGTCTTCTAAAATTACGCTACATAACAACTCCACCCCCCTTAAAAACAGCCTTGTCCCCAAAGCTGGACTCGAGAAATTTTTGCATGTGCTCAGACTGATTACTGGTAGTTCCCGTTTGATGTCGTTGGAGGGCAACTTCGATTCGTCTCGCCAGTTTCAGGGCTGTGGCTAAATCTGGAGGATCCCAAATACGAACACTAGAGCGAATTGTGGGTTCCAGCCCGTGTAGAAAGTATCCCAATTGCTGAGACGCGGATAGGCCCGGGGTCTGGTTTGCTAGTTGGATGAATTCGTCAAAATAAGCATTGACAGATTCTTTTTGGCAGATGTCCGCAAGCCTTTCATAAGCGTTCCCCTCATGACGTTCGTCGTAACGTAGGATTAGAGCCTCTGAGAATTCCCACCAAGATAAGTGAGGTTGTTCATGTCGCAGCCATCTAAACCAATGTAGCGCAGATCCCTCCATAGCAACCATTGCGAGGTGTAACCTTTGATCTTCGCGAATTTCATGAATGTCGAAGTGTTGGGCTGCTCGAGCGAGCCACCCGAGTGGGTCGGTGCCGTTGAAGATTGGGAGTGGGGCATGGTGATTACCCCGTGTTGGGGTGTCTTGGGAAGGGGTGCCAATCGGTGGATGTGGATGCGAAGCTACAGGGGCGGCTATGTCCGAGGCCGCCGAGTCCGACACAGGTGGTGCAGACTGGCTGGCGGAAAGGGCAGTGATGGCAGCCATCAATTCAGCAAATTTCTGCTGAAGGGTGATTTCGACAGTCGTGAGACGGCTGCTCAATTCTTCCTGTTTTTCTTCCAAAGCCGTAAAGCGAGCCTCATGAGAACGTGTCATGATATCAGGTGGGTATATTTGATCCGGCAGGTCGGACCAATTGTTGAGAACTAAAATTTGAATGAACAGAAAATGAAAATAGATAATAAAATACTTTCGATTACTCGAAAGTCCTACAAGAATAAATTCTTGCCCTACAAACCAAAGTTTGTCCCAAGCATAAGCTCGATTCTTTGATTCCAAATTGAATGAATGAAAAACATAAACCCTAATACCTATAAATAATGAAAGACTCCTAAAAAGGGAAATAACTAAAATCCTAAACCTACTAGGAAACCTAAACCTAATTAAATAAGGACTCTAAATAAACCTAATTAAATAAGGACTCTAAATAATGAAACGTAAATAACTAAATCTTCCAAAATAAGTCTTCTAAAATTACGCTACATAACAAAATGTTTACCTCACATTCACCTCTTCATAACAATAAAATCATATTACATTGAAAAGTATTTCCCTACCAAAATATACAAGTCATAGTGGCATGATTATTTTTCAAGATGATAGGAGTTGAACGGAAAGCATCCACAGAACTCAACAGAACAAAATTTATGGAGACAAAACACTCCAATTGAAGCCAAAATTACAAGGTAATACCATCCAACAAATCCGTAATCTGCCATGTGGATGACCGTGTTATGAAATCAAAAGTGCGTGTAATAATAAAGGTCAAAAAACACGTCACGGTGTTGGAAATATTTCATATCGAATTTGAGTGAAGAGAGTAGAGAATCATCGAAGGTGATATTCTAGAAAACTCTTAGTTCTCTTCCTCATTCGCAAGAAAACAATAAGGACACAAGCTAAAACCCATGAAGGAATACCACCACTCGAGAAGTTAAACTTTTTCGCCCATTGTGGAGTCTGATCTTTCATAAAAAAGATGATCACGTCAAAATTGATGATCTCAACTTTTCATCAATGTACAAGCAGGTAAACAAAGAGAAACTGTTAAATACAATCACGTATATAAGAGCACATGAAGTATTCGGAAATGCCAAGAAAATTCAATACTAACACACATCCGATAACAGGTTAGGAAGTGAGGCCATATAAAACAATAAGCATGTCAGCAGAAATTTATGCTTAAAAAAATATTCTGAAAAGGTTGTATAAGAGCAAAAAACAAGTTCAAATTAGGTTTGTTTGCAAAACCTGCTAAAAGCAGACGAAATAGAAAAGGTTGGTAGAAGTTGCCATAAACATGATTTTACGTTTACCTTATTTTCAGCAAAAGCCCAAAAATAGCTTAAATCAGCAAAACCCGCAAAGCCACTTTTTCCATTTTTGCAAACAGTGCTAATAAGTGCCAATTCAGATGGTGGAATCAATTAGAGTAATGTTCTATAACTGTATCAAAAATTCTTTCTCAATAAAACTAGAGAGCTGATAACCAACAACTCGGTAGCTATAATTTTGCTTTTATACTAATACTATTTAAAAATGTAAGATGGTATCAACAAAAGATGCACTCGGTTTTCTACATATTGAAGATATGTGTTTATGAAAGAGATTTCGTATGTCACATTTTAGGTCATTGCTTTATCTCCTCCAAAAGATAGAGGTAGCTTTCTTGGGATGGTTAATTTAGGCCATTTCTGAATTGTGCAATGATTCAATTTACCCATACAACGTACTATAAATTCCTTATGGATGACCCGATGAAGATCAAAACTATGGTAAAACCATATAATGAAATATGTACATAGTATAAACCTGACCCAGTGGCACCATGATTCTCAAACATATAAAGTCAAACTTGGCCATGAAAACATCAGAAAGAACATTTTGTTGTTTCTATTTCAATGAAGAAAACAGAAGGTTCTGTAACATTGATCATCAACAGAATCACTCAAGCTTACATAAAAGGCGTCAGAGGTATATGTTATGTATGTGTAATATGCCCATGTTTATAGAAATAAATTAAGCAATTGTGACCAGAAATTAATAAATTTATACAAACTGTATTTCAAAGAATTAAAATGCTGCTAGAACAAAGTATGAGCTTAAATTCAATAGCAGCAAAGCAGAACTAGGACAAAATCGCTAAACCATAACCAGCTATTCCAATCATTCACCTATGGATATCAATATCAAGTGTGTATAAAATCCACATTCAAATATAAACCTAAAAATTTACTATACACATATACGTAAACACATAAACAATATTTACCTTAGGCTCCCCGTCGACATGAATAACGGCGCCATCGCTGTACGTGAACAGCGATCGTCCATTCTTAGGGTTGAATCGGATCGGCACGCCCCTACCCGATCCAGGCGTGAATGCATAAACCGATTTGAAACCGTACTTGTCCAGAATCTCACGAACCTCGAGCTGATTCTGATCCCATCCGCCCAAACTCGCTTTGATTACATCGATCGGACCATTGCCTTGCTTGTACACGTTCACCTCTGCTTCAGGCACTTTTGTGCGAACAGATCGCGAGCGCTTTGTAAGAATTTGTTCGGAATTAGGTAACAATGGCGTCGCCTCATGTTCTTCTTCGATTTCGCCGACCCGATTGTCGTTTATCATTTCTGCAATCGGATATTTTTGGCTCGTTTTTTGGAATTGAATGTTTTTCTGGTTATATATCTAAAGGTCATTTTATGCCCGACCCGATACTAATTGGTTCGGGTACATAATTCTATAACTACCTTTATGGGAGCTTGTTTAAAAGAGCTCATAAGCATAGCCGAACACCCTCTTATGATTCTTAATCATAAGAGTCTCTTCTTAAATAATTGACTTCTTTGTCTCTGTGTTTTTGAGTATTTGCACTCTAGTCCTTTTATTTTGTTTATTATTTTTTGGAATCCAAGAAAATTTTTTTTGATTTATTGATGTATTTACACACTGATGTATTTACATACGTGCTTCAAAAACGTGTCACTCAACAAAAAAAGGGTTTGGTATTATATCTCTATAAATATGGGTCACTTTCTCCACACTCGCAAAACTGGAGGGATCCGAATGCTCAAGAGCGCCAAGGTATGGATTTTCTTCTTCAATTTTTGTTCATCTTTTTTCTTTTTTCCTTCGAAATTTGCTACTTTCTTCCAATAATCCTTCGTCTCCATCACTATTCACACACTCAAGAAAAAAAAATCATCAACAGTTGTTGTGTTCTTCAAGAACACAACCACAATTTATAAATTCTCCTCATTATTATTCTGCAATTTTTAATTCCAGTAATCACTTTCCGAAATCATCAATAAGGGTTTCGAGAAATATATGTAACGAATGTAGCCGTTGGGAGAAGTTTGAACAAGAGCCGTGCGATCATGAGAATGGATGAATTAATCTCAGCCGTTCAAACTCGAGGGAACTTTAAAAAACGTAGAGAGAGGGCGCGAAAGAACAAACACGCTTTTGATAAACAAAAAGGAGGGGACCAGGACAGGTGGCGAGCAGTTGTTCAATTACGAGGAAGAAGGAGTGTTTTAGAGGTGAAATGGGGCGAGATTGGTAGTGATGGTTATAGTAAAGTAAGGCCACAAAGAAGTGGTAATGGATTGATTTGAAGATGGTTGTTGGTGGGAAATGGTGGTTTGTGGTGGTGGTTCTATGGTTGTGTGCGGAAGAAGAAGACAATGGTGAAGAAGACAAAAAATGGGAGGAAAAATAATAAAGAAAAAAGAAAATTAAAATTAGAAAAATGAATTATGAAATTGAAAATGGAAATTTCCCTCCAAAATGTAGTCCACATCAGCATTTGGGGTCAAAATTGGTCAAAATCCTCAAATTTTGACGCACGTGCCCAGCACATGACATTTTCCGGCGAATTTTCAATCTTCCGGCGTAATTTGTACCCAAATTGCCATACCTAACCCACAATAATGTATCCAAATTGCCATCCCCCATATTAGTGTATCAAATAAACGTGCAGGCCACATTAGTGTACCATAAAATAGATACATTACTTTCTGTAGTTTTGTTGGAATAGTTGCAGTAAACATGCTGCTCTATTGAATCTGTAATGCTTCTGGTAGAGCAATATTGCTTGTTCTAAGCTATTTTTTGTTCTGCTTCTTTTATTGCACAAGTGCAAGTTTTCATCTATTCTGAGTAATTACTCTTTATCGCTAACTCACCCTTAATTATCATGGTTATTCTCAAAGCCGCCTAGGTAATTCTTCTTAAAGTTATCTCTTTCTGTGTTTTAATCTTTCTCAACCATCCATTTTTTAAACTTTTGATGGTATTTGATGCAGTTTTTTTAATATCACCGTTATTTGAATTGGAGTTTGTTATGTTTCTTTTGTCGTATTCAGATACATATATGCGAATTGGGACATTGTATTGGATTATGAATGAATAGTTGAATCTATTTTCTTCCCTAAATTTCTTCTTCTTCTCCCTTAATCTTATTTCTTTGTGCGAACTGTGTTTTATCATTATTTTTCGATCAAGAACATTACATTTGGTATCTAGAGCCAGCGTTCCTCGGAACTATGGCAGAAGGTACGAGAAATAAGGAACTTTTGGAAGCTTGTAAGCGAACAGAAATGATGTTGGTAGAGGAAAGAGCTATGAGAGGCGCGGGAGAGAGGAGTAATCAAGGCAGGTTTGATGAGATTTCACAATACCAAAATGGATTGCAATCTGCAATCATGGCAATGCAACACCAACTACAAGATATCATGAACCAAATGCAAGCAACAAACAGAGGCAAATCGATACTTGGGGAGCCACCAATAGTAGCAACGGAGAGGGGTTCTCCTTCTTATCAAGGAAGTACGAGAGTGAACAAGGAAAGCTCAGAGAATACTGTTGTGGGAAAAAATCTAATACCCAAACTGGAATTTTCGAAGTTTGATGGGGAAAATCCGAGGGCGTGGGTGCAGAAATTTAATAGATATTTCCAGATACTGTCCACCATTGCTGATGAGTATAAGGTCACACTGGCATCGATTCACTTAGAAGGGAGAGTAGAGATGTGGTATCAAAGGTTATATAGAGGGTAAAAGGCAGATAGAATGGCAAGATTTTGTTGCGGACATTTTGTCCAGATTTGATGATATCTCACCTGATATATTGATAGGAGAGTTTAACAAGCTTAACCAGCAGGGTACAGTAACACAATACACTGAAAAATTTGAGGAGCTCAAGACACACATGATCATGTTTAGCAGGGAGTTTTCAGAGGAGTACTTCATAGCCAGCTATGTGAGTGGCTTAAGGGAAGATACAAGGGGAGTTGTGATGTCATTGAAATCTGGTTCACTACAGCAGATTGTGGCTATAGCCAAACAGCAAGAAACTATTGTGGAAGCTATTATCAAACTGGCTAATACTCTCAACAAACATACCCAGCTCCAAAACCACCATTCAAAATCACCTCCAAGTATACAAATCAACCTAAGAATCACTCTACCATCTAGAAACCACCATATAAACCACCAAATGATACCCAGATACCCCCCAGGAAGTTGTTTACTGCTGCAGAAATGAAAGCTAGAAGGGACATAAATCTATGGTATAACTGTGATGAGGTCTTTGTTCCAGTTCATAGAAGCAAGAACATGCAGCTATGCCTTATTATGACTGAAGAAGAGGAGTGTGCATATGTTGAAAATCTGGAAGGGATGGAGGTGCAGGAAGAGGAGGTATTGGCTGAGGATATGACATTATCTCTTCATGCTATTTTTGGGAATTAGACTTGTAGGCCTTGAAGGTGAGAGGTGTGTCCAGCGGGCAAGAATTCCACATACTCATTGACAGTGGAAGCACCAATTGCTTCATTGATGAAGAGACATTGAGTAAACTAGGGTGTAGTACTGAGTACACTACACCAATGACGATAAGTGTTGCAGATGGCAACAAGATGATTATGTCCCCAGTTAGAGTGGAAAATACAAGGGCATAAGTTTGTATACCCTGTGAGAATCATTAAATTGGGTGGTTGTGACATGGTATTGGAGGTGGATTGGTTGAGAATTCATAGCCCCATTGAATTTGATTATGAGAACATGAAGATTACTATAACCACAGGAGGCAAGAAGCTATGTATGAGGGTTAATTGTGAGCAAGCTGAATTGAAACTGATTTCAGCCAAATCAATGGGAAAGATCATTAGGAAAGGAGACTATGAGCTATGTGGGAGTCTGTTTTCTCTAAGTGTCACAGAGGTGAGCTTGGACAAAACAAGATATGGATCACTTGTTGCAGAAATATGATGACATTTTCAGAGAACCTCAGGGGATACCTCATTCTAGGGGTATTGAGCATCACATAAACTTAAAACCAGAGGCAATCCCTAAGAAGCAAATGCCATATAGGTATCCTTATATTCAGAAAAATAAAATTAAAAGGATTGTGAAGGATATGATATTTTCTGGAATCATTAGGACTAGTCAAAGTCCTTTTTCATCACCTACATTGTTGGTAAAGAAAAAAGATGGTACCTGGAGGATGTGTGTGGACTATAGATACTTAAATCAGCTTACTATCAAGCATAACCTCCCCATACCTGTTATTGATGAGCTGCTGGATGAGCTTAATGGATCACATTACTTCTCAAAGATTGATTTGAGAAGTGGCTATTTTCAGATTAAGATAAGGGGATGAAGATGTGCACAAAACCAGTTTTGTGACTCACCAAGGGCATTATGAGTTCTTGGTGATGCCATTTGGCCTTTGCAATGCACCTGCAACCTTTCAATCACTTCTGAATCAGTTATTTGAGCCTTACCCAAGAAAAATCATTTTAGTATTTTTTGATGATATACTTGTCTATAGTCCTAACTGGTCTGCTTATCTAAGTCACTTGGAAATTGTACTCAAATTGTTGAGGGAGAATCAATTGTATGCTAAGAGGAGTAAATGTACCTTTGGAGAGAGGGGGTGGAATATTTAGGACATATAATTTCCCACCAAGGGGTTGACGCTGATCCTAAGAAGATTGATGCTATGTAGAATGGCCACAACCCAACATTGTGAAATCTTTAAGAGGATTTCTAGGGTTAACTGGTTATTATAGAAAGTTCATGCAAGGCTATAGTGTAATCTGCAAGCCTCTCACGAATTTGCTAAAGAAGAATGGATTTAAATGGTCTCCAGAAGCTAATGAGGCCTTCTTAAATCTCAAGAAGGCAATGCCATCTGCTCCTGTGTTGGCTTTGCCAAATTTTGAGGAGACTTTTGTGGTGGAAACTAATGTAGCTAACAAGGGTATTGGAGCTGTATTAATGCAACATGGCAGACCCTTAGCTTATCTAAGTAAAGCTTTGCGAGTGAAGAACCAGGTGCTACCAGTGTATGAAAAGAAATTTTTGGCCATATTAATGGCTATATCCAAGTGGAATCATTACTTGCAGGGACACCATTTTATTATAGGAACTGATCAAAAGAGCCTCAAGCATATTTTGGATCAAAGGGTGGACTCTATACTGCAGCAGAAATGGGTGGCAAAATTATTGGGTTTAGATTATGAAGTACAATAAGGTAATGAGAATAGGACAGCTGATACCCTCTCAAGGAGAGAACATGATGAAGGGGAGTGTAATGCAATTACAACAGCTACCCCTACTTGGATGCAGGAGATACAAAACAGCTATACAAATGATGAGGACCTATAGGTTATCTTACAGGCAAAAATGGTGGATGTTAATGCATTTTCAAAATATACACTGGATTTAGGAGTACTTAGGTACAAGGGGAGAATATGTGTGGGCAACAATACTGTATTAAGGGAGAAAATTATCAAAAAGTGCATGACACATGTGTAGGGGGTTGTATCACAAGGACAATCCAAAGGGCTAAATCATTGTTTATATGATCAAAAATACAAGATGATGTGAAGAAGTGGGTGAAGGAATGTGATGTTTGTCAAAGGAATAAGCATGAATTGCTTCCCTACCCAGGGTTGCTGCAACCCTTGACAATACCCGAACAAGTTTGGTCCCATATCTCTATGGACTTCATCGATGAGCTACTAAATTACAAATTATGGCTGCAAGGATGAAATTATGAAATATCTGCAAAAATAAATTAATTTGTAGTGTACAATTTTTCAATTTGAAAACATGAGACATAATATTTCGCTAAAAGAATTAATTGATCATTTAACTTAAAATGGAATGATAATTTAATTCAAATAGTTATTAATATCAAGTCTTAGGCTTTCTGCAATAAAATGTAATATTTTTTAATTGAGTATTTGCATATAAAAAATCTTTTCATAATTTGTTTTGGTATAATAATTAATATTAGAGAGGTTTCATAATTTACTGTTGGATATTGTTATTGCTTTCATGGTCAAATTAATATTATTACTGATTTTTTAGTTAGATTAGTATTTTTTTATCTGGTATGTTTTTCACTATTTAGTTTATGATTTTCTTAGGTAATAAGTTTTATAACTTTATAATTATGATTAATTTATTCAATAATACATATCATCCAACATTTTAAAAATATAAGTTGTTTTAAGTAATTAATTTGTATATATATTTATATATACTCCTAAAAGTATTTTTTTAAGTAATTAATTTTTGTGTATATATATATATACTCCTAGGATAACATAATACTCCATAACTAAATAAAGGTACACTGATATAACCCGGCCTCGCTCGCCCCGACCCGGATTAAACCCAATATCTCGGGTGTCTCAACCCTACGCATAAAACAGCTCACAAAACCTTCTCTCTCTCTCTCTCTCTACGCATCTATTACGCCAAGTTTGGAACGATAACATATATATACACACACACATATATATATATATATATCTGCATCTATTTATCTGTAATTTATTGTCTACCGTTTCTCTGCGATCATACCCGTCGCCAGGTGAGTTTAAGCTCCCCAATACGCATCCTGATTTGTGTTTTGTTCATGTGTGATGGCTCATAATCGTATGCGACATGTGATATTGTTTATTTGTTTTGTGTGGAATTGATTGGAGCCAAAGATTAAACATAGAGAAAGTAAAGTGTTTTAATCAGATTCAATTTTTCTTTTTGTAATTGGGGTGGATTGTTATTTGTGTGTGTGTGTGTTTAGTAAAGGACTGGTCTTGAAATTGGGGGGTTTTGCAGGAATTGGCGTAATTTATCAGTTGAAATCACGGGACAAATTATCTGATGGGGAGAAAGAAGCCGACTGCTCGCGATGAGGAGAGTGGCCCGGTCGGTGGAGCTAAATCGAAGAAGAAGGCGTTGGTTATTGACGACGATGAGTACTCTATTGGAACTGAATTATCAGAGGAGGCAGTAATTCAGGAAGAGAAGGTAGCACAAGTGGGTAACAAAAAGAAGGGCAAGAAAGGGAAGAAAGTGGAGGAGAAGGATGAGGATGAAGAATTGGACAATAATAAGGTGGACGAAGAGGATGATGACGATGGTCCAGTTATAAAATTTACTGGTAAAAAGAAGGGCAAGAAAAGCGGAAGTAATAGTGTGTTCAGTGCTTTCGGGGTACTGGGAGAAGATGAAGAAGACGACAATGATGATGATGAAAGGAAGGATAACGATGAGGAGGATGAAGAAGTAGCATTTACTGGGAAAAAGAAGCCTTCGAAGAGTAAGAAGAGTGGTGGCAGTGCTTTTGACTTGCTTAATGAGGAGGAAGAGAGTAAAGACATGGACGACAGTTCCAAAGGGGAAAATGAGGATGTTGGAATTACATTTTCAGGTAAAAAGAAGAAGTCATCAAAGGGTTTAAACAAGGCTTCTGGAAATTCATTTAGCGCGGCTTTGCTCGATGAGGAGAATGATGAGGATGCCTCTGTTTCAAAGGTTCAGGATGATTTGGCCGAAGGTGGTGGTGAAGATCAGGATGATGATGTCCCTGCGATAAAATTTTCAGGTAAAAAGAAGTCATCTAAAAAGAAGAATGTCAGTTTGCAGGAAATTGGGGATGGTGATGCATCTTCTGATGTTGTTGAACCGGATCAACATACTGATGATTCTAAAACTAAAAAGGTATATGCAATTTCACTTATCTCCTCAGTAATTGCTGTGGATTAGTAATGACTTCTTTCCAGAAAATATCTATATGAGATAAAAATTTATCTGAGATATCTTGAAAAGAAATTACTCTGATGAATACGAGGTCGAGGAAATAGACAATAGACTACTATGTCCTACTATTGTAATTTAAATTTTGCTTATACTTAGTACCATCTAAAATCGGGTTATTTGCAGACAAGTGAAGATGTGACAGATACTTCGAAGAACAAAAAGAAGAAAAAGAAGGGGGCGAAAGGTGGTCAAGAAGAAGAAGACCTGGACAAACTTCTAGCTGAACTTGGACAAGCACCTCCTTCAGTTGTACCTACAGCAGTGGAGAAGGTACAGAGCCAGCCTGAGGTAGAAGAGGCTGCTGGTGACAAAGAAGCTGAAGGAGAAGGACCTGTTGAGTCGGCAGCTTCAAAAAAGAAGAAAAAGAAGAAGGAAAAAGAGAAAGAGAAAAAGGCAGCAGCCTCTGCAGTAGAAGAAAAACCCGAAGAAACCAAAAAGGAGACAAAGAGTAAAGTACCAGATAAGAAAGTTCCAAAACATGTCAGAGAGATGCAAGAGAAACTTGCCAAGGCTAGGGAAGCTGAAGAGAGGAAGAAGCGTGAAGAAGAGGAGCGATTTAGGAAAGAAGAGGAGGAAAGGCTTCGGCTGGAAGAATTGGAAAGACAAGCAGAAGAAAAAAAGCGCTTAAAGAAGGAAAGGGAGAAGGAGAAGCTTCTGAAGAAAAAACAGGAAGGGAAGCTTCTAACAGGAAAGCAAAAGGAAGAAGCTCGTAGGTTGGAAGCAATGAGGAAGCAGATACTAGGTAATACGGCAAGCTTGCAGTTACCCACTGGAGAACCTTCTGGAGCACCTGCTAAACGACCTCTCTATAATAAGAAAAAATCAAAACCACAAACAACCACCAATGGTGCAGCCACATCAGACAATGCCGAGAGTACAGATTCAAAGGAAATCCAACATGAAATTGTGTCAGAACTGGATTCTGTTGAAGCTGAGAACATTGAGGAAGTGGAGTCAACTGAGGCTACTGATGTAGTTAAAGAGAATGGAGTTGATGATGAGGAAGAAGAAGATGATGATGATGATGAAGAGTGGGATGCTAAAAGTTGGGATAATGCTGATCTTAAATTGCCTGGTAAAAGTGCTTTTTCTGACGAAGAAGTCGACTCTGAGCCTGAACCTTTGCTGAAGAAGGAGATAAAAAGTGCACATAGTGCATCTCAAGATGTTGTATTGCCTTCTGCAGCAACCAAATCTGTTGGTTTGTCTGAGACTGGGCAAGTTAAAGCGAAAGATTCACAGGTTGAGGGTACTGATAAAAACAATAAGGCTGCTATTAATACAGGCAAGAAAAATAGAAACCTTGGTAAAGAGGAAACACCTAAACCAGATGATATGCCTCTCCAAAGTGGACAAAATCTACGATCCCCCATATGCTGTATTATGGGTCATGTTGATACTGGTAAGACCAAGTTGCTCGACTGTATAAGGGGTACTAATGTTCAAGAAGGTGAGGCAGGTGGTATCACTCAGCAAATTGGAGCAACCTATTTCCCTGCTGAGAACATACGTGAGAGAACTAGAGAGCTGAAAGCTGATGCTAAGCTGAATGTTCCCGGTCTCTTAGTGATTGACACCCCTGGACACGAATCTTTTACTAATTTACGTTCTCGAGGATCAGGATTATGTGACATTGCAATTTTGGTTGTTGATATAATGCATGGGTTGGAACCGCAGACTATTGAATCGCTCAATCTGTTGAAGATGAGAAATACTGAATTCATTGTTGCCTTGAACAAAGTTAGTAATCTTGTATCTATATTTTGTTGCGTTCTTTATGTCCTTTTAAAAAAAAAATTATATTGTTTTGGTTACTCTTTTGTGACCTTACAGGTAGATAGACTTTATGGATGGAAAACCTGCCGCAATGCACCAATAACAAAGGCAATGAAGCTACAATCAAAAGATGTTGTGTTTGAATTTAACTCGAGGCTCACTCATGTAATCTTTATAATTTTTTATTTTACAATAATTTTCAGCACATTTGGTTGGTCTTATCTGATGCAAATGTTCTGCTTCTATAGGTTGTCACTCAGTTTAAAGAGCAAGGGCTTAATACTGAGTTGTATTACAAGAACAAAGAAATGGGCGAGACTTTCAGCATTGTACCCACTAGTGCTATAAGGTTCTTGTTGCTAAGCTATTTTACAGCTATTTCGGTTGTTCTTAGTTTCATTTTTCAAGAACCATACATTTCCTCTATAGCATCTTATAGTTTTTGTGATTCTGGCTAATAGTGGTGAAGGTATCCCTGATTTATTGTTATTACTGGTGCAATGGACTCAGAAGACGATGATTAAAAGACTTACATACAGCAATGAAGTGCAGGTTTGCTTTACTTTAACTCCTCTTTTTTTGATGACGAGGGAAACCGTTGTCGCTACCCTTAGGGTGCGCACTGGGTAAACCTTGCTCTTGTGTAATAGTCTACAAAACCTTTTTAACTCCTCTTGATAGTGAGGAAGATGGTTTAATAAAGAAGTTTTTGATTATTTACCAATGACTCCGTGGCAGTGTACTGTTTTGGAAGTTAAAGTGGTTGAAGGACATGGGACAACCATTGATGTGGTGTTAGTGAATGGTGTGCTTCATGAAGGTGATCAAATAGTTGTTTGTGGCTTGCAGGTAGGTGATCTTGTTTCATTGCTATTTTTTGTTTCCCTTTTTGTAGATGTTCACTCTCTTATGCTGCATATTTGTTTAGGGTCCAATTGTTACCTCAATCAGAGCATTATTAACACCACATCCGATGAAGGAGCTCCGAGTCAAGGTGAACCTTTTCCAGATTAATTGATAATAAAGTTTATTGATTTTTTATTGATCTTGCTATAATGCATTTTCCTTTCTGATCAATTTCTAATTGTAAGTTTAGTCGACGTAGGAGTGTATTTACGTGAATTTATACATTAGTGATAAGGGAAGCACGATTGAATCTGGATACTCAGATAACAGTAATGAGATACCCTACTTCCATAACAACTAACAAGCAGTGCTTACATATAGTTTACAATGATGGCAGGAATTTCAGTTAGTTATACTTGTGGACAACTGAAAGGATACCCATTCCTAATTTGTCACTGAGCAGGCATCAAACAACTAATCGATGGATTCATATGTTTTATCTTTTGCTTGATATATGCAATGATGGTAACAGTTACCTGGCTTCTTTTCAAACTGACTGCAAAATGAGATTGATATCATTGAAAGCCTTAAAACTAACTACTGATCATCTTGCCTTTATATCCATTTGGAAACAAGTTTTAGATTGGAAAATGTTACTTGAACGAGTATTCTAGTTGGATAGCGTGGGTGTGGGATACAATTGCTTTGTGGTTTTTTGCTCTATTCCGTGGAAGAGTTTGTTTGTGTGATTTAAATGCACTCTAGAAAAACACACTTGTTAATACATTCATGCCCTCTAGTCTTGTTCGTGGTGAAACTTTCATTTGCTTGTGGTGAAACTTGAAAGGAAATGCACCCCTGACAAGAAGTTCCAGTGTTGTTTGGTTTCAGTCTGTAGTATTTGAATACGGAGTTTTCTTTTGCCTGAACTGTGAACAATGTAATTTAGCAATATTTATGTTTAATAACGTTTACTGCCTTCTCATTTAGCAAAAAAAAAAGCATTTATTGCACTTTCAATTCCTACACTTCCTTCCAATATAAAGTGGACCCAGTGAAGTAAAAATGAGTCAGTTCTTGTTGATAGGTTGTCTGCATGTTGAAAAGAGTCCTTTGAAAGATTATTGTTTATTGCTAGATGCGGGTATTCTTTTCGTGGAAGTTTCTTCTTCCCTAAATTTTGTTTTTTAACTTCAATTTTCTTCATTACTTTTGTTCCCTGTAAACATACTACTATGTTACTGAATTTCTGGGGCTCGGAGCAATATTCGAGGATCTTCAATATATTTTCTTTGCAAAATCTGTTCTTTTCATGGTGCTCTAATTAAAACATACTTTTCTGAAGCGATTGTTATCATTGAGAAGCTTTCACAAAGTTTTAGATTTTATTATTATCCAAAGTCTCACGGTTTTGTCATTCTTTCATCCAGGGAACTTATTTACACCATAAAGAAATCAAGGCTGCCCAGGGAATCAAGATCACTGCACAGGTAACCAGTCTTGGTTTCATATTTTTTCTCGTTTTCGAGAGCAAAAATGGAAGATTATAAATTTTGAAAGGATAAATAGTCCAGAAGTGTGTTCAATGAATTTCCTAAACCCAGAAACCCATATTCTATAGCTCCGCCTCCATTGAACTTCATCAGTTCCAAATATATAGACTTCAGAAAGATGCCATATAGGACTTTAAATCATCATTGGGTCACTACTATATGGTATTAATTTCTATGTCAAGTCTTCATGCTATTACTCGGTTGCATGAAAAGTATGCATGTGTACTCTATCTAGCATTGTGTATATATAGTGAGTAATCCCCTTTATATGGCATTCCTTCCTCAAATAAACATTAAGACATAGTAATTCATATGAATCCTCGAAGTCCTTTCAACTGTAATTGGACATGATTGATGGTTATGCATATCTGATGATAAGGAAACAACGGAGGGATTCGAATCGACCTAAATGGGAATGACATGAAAAGTCTTTTTCAAAACCTACCATTAAGGGCGTTACGACGATATACGAGAGGAATAGGGAAAAACTCGTGATTGGTGTAGAGGAGAAGATCTGTTTATGATATAGTTCAAGAAAGAGTCGTCTCATTTCCTTACTTCTTTGTTCTTTCTAATTAATTCACTTCAAGACTGGTTCTGACGGCCTATTTTAGATATTAGTCAAAGGCTGGGTTGGGATTCTTTAGTTGCGTAGTCCATTTCTCCCCTTCTTGTCACGTTCTTTTGTTTTGTTTTGAGTTGTCTTAGGGTATCATGAGCTGTTGCGAGACTTGCTGATTCCCTTGCCCTCGTAGAGTAGGTTTTTCATTGTTTCAAGCACTAGACTGCAGTCAAGATTCAATTTTATTAAACTGGAAGTTGAGAAAAGAATCTTGTTGTCGCCACGCGATGCCTTGTTTAATTTTATCATTCTTGTAATTGTAGCTTTGTTTCTGGATTCTTTCAAAATTTAATGATTCTAGGTGCACATGTTATTTACATATGTCACTTTGTATTAAATATCAATCTGAACTATGTATGTAACTTAACCCTCTGCCGATATTATTTCATAGTTAGTTTTTATTAGCTATTGAAGTTATCTAGAGACAAGAACGGACCCCATGTTCTTGTAACCAGTTTCTTATGTGTTGCTGTTAACGTCTCTGATTTGGACTCACAACTGGTTGCTCTTATGCTGGTGTTTAATTTCTAGTTTTTTAGTTGGTTTTGTAAATTTTCCTGATAATTCTTCACCCTCTCGTGCTTTTGTTTGTAGGGTCTTGAGCATGCCATTGCAGGCACTAGTCTCTATGTTGTAGGGCCTAATGATGATCTGGAAGACATCAAAGAATCAACTATGGAAGATATGAAGTCAGTTATGAGTAGGATTGATAAAAGTGGCGAAGGAGTCTATGTTCAAGCATCTACTCTCGGGTCTTTAGAAGCATTGCTTGAGTTCTTGAAGACTCCTGCAGTTAACATACCTGTCAGTGGTATAAGCATAGGACCAGTACACAAAAAGGACGTGATGAAGGCGAGTGTTATGCTTGAGAAGAAAAAAGAATATGGTACAATATTGGCGTTCGATGTTAAAGTAACACAAGAGGCTCGGGAACTTGCCGAGGAACTTGGTGTCAAGATATTCATTGCCGATATTATTTACCACCTATTTGATCAATTTAAGGCCTATATCGATAATCTTAAGGAGGAAAAGAAAAAAGAAGCTTCTGAGGAAGCAGTTTTTCCATGTGTACTCAAGATCATGCCAAACTGTGTGTTCAACAAGAAGGATCCCATTGTTTTGGGGGTTGATGTCCTTGAAGGCATTGTTAAGGTAATTTATTTTATAATTTGCATTTCAATCAATTTCTGGTTATATTTGTGTTTGAGATTTCTGTTTCTAAAATCTCGTGTTGAGCGTGATATGCATATACCCATGGGTGTAAATGTTTGCTCTTTGTGAGTTTAGCCTAGTATAACTAGGGGTGTGCATTCGGTTTCAACCAAACTGAACCGATTTTTGGTTCACCAAAATATGGAACTAAAAACTGTAAAACTGTAAAACCAAACTTCCTTTAAACTAATGAGAATTCAAATGCTTCTATTTGCATTTTGGATATAAAACGCATTCGCCTCAAGTATCACTATGGATATCCGACCATGTCCACCGATTTCAATATTTCATCTCAAGTCTACTTCATTTCAATGTTTCTGCATTGATGTTGGAAAAAGTGGCCAACTTTTGCACAGTCGATCAGCCACTCTCTACAAAATGGTACAAGTGTTACATTGCAAGTTTAGCTTAAACGCTCGATGACGGTTTATAATGTTTTTCTTGTGCATGTCTCAATTACTGTGCCATTTCAAACCTAGCGATTTAATTTAAAAAGGGCGGGAGCTTCTTATATTTGTATATATATTTTATTTTAGAGGTTCATGCTTTTCTTGTAGAAATCTTTCTTTAGTTTGATTTAATTGTATTTATATTGAGTATTGGATTTAATTTATATTTTCCTTTATATGGAAAATACATGGTTTAATATTTCTGATTTAGCTGTAGTCCGGTGTCTGTATATTGTATTGGGGCCCTAGTTGCAGTCTCCTGTCATATTAGATTCACTCATACGTGTATGTCTCGCAGATTGGAACTCCTATATGTGTTCCTCAAAAGGAGTTCATTGAAATTGGCCGGATAGCTTCCATTGAGAATAATCACAAGGCTGTTGATTATGCCAAAAAAGGACAGCAAGTGGCCATTAAGGTACGGAATATCGCAATGCATATAATATTTCATATCATTCTGTAATGTGCAAGTATCTCTTTTTTTCCTTTAAGTTTTTAAGGGAGTAATTTGCTTAGTCTTTTTCTTCAGATAATTGGCAGTAATTCCGATGAGCAACAGAAGATGTTTGGGCGACATTTTGAGATGGAAGATGAGCTTGTGAGCAAAATCTCTAGGCACTCGCTTGACGCTCTCAAAGAACATTACGCGGTTTGCATATTTTCAATTTCACCCAATCTTCCTTTACACTCTGTTTGGTTCATGGAAGTTGCTAAGAAAAGAACACGGAAACTCAAGGAAAATCATTTTCCATTGTTGAAAAGAAAATAAGATGGGAAATCTTATATACTAATTTGAGAAAACTCCTTTTCATCACCAATTGGTGAAGAAAATGGTGGAAAACAAAGTAATCGTCTCACTCTGCACATCCACTTTGGATCTTTCTGAAAGTGAATTATTAGTAACAGTGGTATTTGCTAAACTATTTCTTTTAGGGAACATTCAAGATCAACTATTACTTTAGTCCCGTAATTATTTCTTTCTTTTGTTGTCCATTATCTAGGCGTTCTCCATAGGTCGTCTCTAGACAACCAAACAAACTTTAAAAAATTGGATCTCTTTGATTTTCTTTTCTTATCATTTTCTTTTATCACCAAAATCCTTGAACCAAACAGAGTGTTCAGTTTTCCTGTTTGGTGGTTCCACGGAAATAATATTTTCCTCCTTTTCCATTCAATTGCAGGACGATTTGTCTGTTGAAGAAAAGAGACTACTATTTAAATTGAAAAAACTTTTCAAGATACCCTGAGTTGCTGTGGTCATTTTCCAGAGATAAACTGCCTCGTCGCGTAACAATTATGTATATGATGGTGGTGGTGCTATTTGTTAAAGAAACCTCAAAAAGGGGGAAAAGAGAGTCTACTTTACTTGTCCAGGTGAGAGATATGCAGAGGGAAAGGCAATACATGAAAACTGATTTTTCACTCTTTCTTTCGGTTTAGAGTTTAAAATTCTTTGTTTTTGTATGAAGTGAATCTACCTGAGAAGTCTGTACGAAATTTAGAGTTTTGAGCGAATAATTGAAAAACTTGGAAAATTCGAATTTTGACAAGATGAGTACGTATTTATTAATTTTGTTTTGAGGCGATGACAACTTCATGAGATGTTCTTTTGCTAAATTACAACTTCATGAGATTGTTGTATGATTGTATCGTTTGTTACTCAATTTCATGTCCAGAAGTTTTTTGTTCAAGGCAATTACATTTCATAGCTTATGAGAAGATAAACTAAGTAGTGGGTATTTGATATTAGTGTTGTGCTTGGGTATTTGATTTCCTAATGTGTGTTTTCTGTGAAATTGGGGAATGAATTCCATTGATTGTTGTAAGCTTGTCTTGTTTATTTGATTTCCATATAGTCTGATGTAGATGCACGAGACCATTAACAGTGAGAAAATTGTTATACTAAGAATTGGGCAGTGAATAAATTATGAGATCATGTCTTAACCTAAATTTGTAAAAACATGTTTCCAATTTCCATTCATCATCCGTGACAACGTGACAACCATTCCTGGCCCGGATCATCGGGGTTCAATCAAGCAATGGCAGAGTCCGAAGCTGAAAAAAACTATCAATCAAGCAATGGCAGAGTCAGAAACTTAAAAAAAAAAAACTATCAATTAAGCAATGGTAGAGTCAGAAATTGAAAAAAAAAAAACTATAAATCAAGCAATGGTAGAGTTAGAAATTGAAAAAAAACTATCAATCAAGCAATGGCAGGGTCCGAAACTGAAAAAAAAACTAAAAACTATCAATCAAGCAATGACCGAGTCAGAAACTGAAAAAACTATCAAATCAAGCAATGGCAGAGTCCGAAACTGAAAAAAAAACTATCAATCAAGCAATGGTAGAGTTAGAAACTGAAAAAACTAAAAATCACAATAGTTCTAAAATTTTATATGATTAAATATTAATTTTTAAAAAAATATACATATATTAATTTTTTAAAATTTTATGAATAATACAATTCTAAACAGTAAAATCACAAGAAAATGTTGTTGCAATTGATAAAATGTTATTAATACTCTTAAAGTGGTCATGATGGAATTTCGGCCTCATATTCCATAAAAAAAAGCTAAAATAGAAGATATTATAAAAATTAGTTTAATTCAAAATAAAAAAGTTCTAACAAAAAATGTTTGAATTAAGATGTCTAATTATACGATGAGTTACTGTTTTTATTCCAATTAAAAATTGGCAATGTTTCTCAAGAGTTTCTTTGCCATAAAAAATATATTTTATTGCTAAAAACTTGGTTTTAAATTTTTCTATTTTTTTTTCGGACTTTATCCTTTTTCCTAGACAATTTCATTAATTGTGTTAATATATATAATATTACATACTAGTCAAACGTCGATGCGTATTTCCTTAACCTTTTGCAATTTTGCATGGTTTAACTTTTAGATTTCTTTTCTTTTTGCCTGGTTAGTCAAAAAAGCTATTGTTTTCTTTTTCATTATTTCTTCCATTATGCATGTAATAATATTAAATGTTTATGTTTCTAGGTGTTGTTTGGTGAAGTTTGAGTAGTATCCGCTTTACATGTATAAATATAGATGTTATGAAGGGATCATTTCTGGACTCTAGTTAGGTGCTTAGGCCTTAGAGTCCCAAGTATGTTACTATTCTTACTTTGTAACTATATAGAATTTCATTGAAAATCACATTCATGAATTTATTATTAAATCAACAAATGGTATAACTTATTCAACTTAAACATTACTTTATTCCTCAAACACATCCTATCATTCTCTTATTTTTCCTCTACATTTGTGTTCGGATTTGACCACGAGGAGGAGGTTGAATTGGATCAGGAGATTGCATTGGATTTGGACCACTAGGAACAAGCCTTTTATTTCCAAAAGAGTGCAAATTATTTGGAACTTGTCTCTTTATATTGGTTATCACCACATTTGGAGGGGGAGATGGGGGAGACACGATTGGATCTGGCCCACGAGGAACCCGTCTTTTATTTTGAAAAGAATACAAATTACTTTGAGAAGATCCAAGTTTTGCAGTTTTCACTGGATTCGGACCAGTTGGATTTTGCCTCTTTATATCGGTCATCAACACGATTGGATCTGGACCACGAGGAACAAGCCTTTTATTTGGAACTTGTCCTTTTATATCGGTTTTCACCACATTTGAAGGGGGAGACGGGGGTGACACAATTGGATCTGGTCCACGAGGAACGAGCCTTTTATTTGGAACTTGTCTCTTTATATCAGTTTTAACCACATCTGAAGGGGGAGATGGGGGTGACACAATTGGATCTGGCCCACGAGGAACAAGCCTTTTATTTGGATCTTGTCTCTTTATATCAGTTTTAACCACATCTGAAGGGGGAGACGGGGGTGACACAATTGGATCTGGCCCACGAGGAACAAGCATTTTATTTGGATCTTGTCTCTTTATATCAGTTTTAACCACATCTGAAGGGGGAGACGGGGGTGACACAATTGGATCTGGCCCACGAGGAACAAGCCTTTTATTTGGATCTTGTCTCTTTATATCAGTTTTAACCACATCTGAAGGGGGAGACGGGGGTGACACAATTGGATCTGGACCACGAGGAACAAGCCTTTTATTTGGAACTTGTCTCTTTATATCAGTTTTCACCACATTTGAAGGGGGAGATGGGGGTGACACAATTGGATCTGGTCCACGAGGAACAAGCCTCTTAATTTCAAAAGAAAACAAATTTCTAGGAACTTTGATGAATGTCTCTAAACCATGACTATAACCAAGAATCACACAAAACAGCATAAGAGTAAATGACCAACGGAAACTCGAAATGCATACCATTTTATTTGTTATAAAGCTTTTCAGATGAACAATAAAACTTATATATTTTTTCTCACATATTGCCAATTGTTATATAGCCTTTTGGATTAATTATAAATGGTCAGTTACATTTTGTGTTGTGAGTGTTGATAAAATCTCAGTTTAATTATGAGATTGTTATTACTAATACACTCGATAGTCGATACTATGCTTGAAATATCTCCTTTGATTTGGATATTAACTTTGTTTTGCTGTAATTAAATTTTGTCAACAGGTGTCATTAGTGACTAGGTATTGCATACTATATTTTCATTATCCAGAAAGATTTATACTTTTTTATGGTAGGTTGCTTATATATTATATTAAACATACAAAAAACAACACTAAAAATACAAAATAATAGGCATTCATTAATTTTTAATTAAAGCATTAATAATGTTTTAAGTAAATGATGGGATCTCTTTAAAAAATTTCATAAAATTTAATAGTATGTTTTTTACTACAAATTAAATTTGATTAGGGTACACCTTACGTTTTATTTAAATTAATTCAAAGTCAATTGTTGCGTATATGTTAGCATTAATGGAATATGTTAATGAGGGAAGTGCGAGTTCACAAAATGACATTTTTGTTATAAAATCTATATTTTACTTTTACGCAAACAATATTAAAGTAATGGCATATATTGATAAGCATTAAATTCACATGTAATAATAATCTTAAAGCAATTTTTGTCAAATATCATATGGCAATTTGATTATTCATATTCTCATCAAATTTTGTATTAACTCTGGAATTCTCACATAGTGGAATGTAAAAAATTATCTCCATCTTGGTGGAGATTTAATCAAGTCAAGATGAATGGTGAATATATTACAATCTTTACTTACTTACCAACTGCAATATGTAGTATTCCTTACTTACCAAAAAGATTGTTCATTTTAACTTTTGTAGAAAATAAGAGAATTCGTTTATTAGTTACCTCGTTCCATTATTACCCTTCATTTTAACTATTGAAATAATAATAAAAAAGATCAATATCCTGTGTAACATCCTCATCCCACATGGAAGAGCGTTCAAAATTGAAATGATTTATAAAGATTATTTTTAGAATTCAAGTGTAACAATGAATATTCATTTGAGTTATGCTAAAAAAACATCATTATGCTCGATGGGTTTCAATAGAAATCTTTGGTCCAATGGATTCGGGCCTTGAAGCATTAATTGCAACACATTATCACACGTGCGGAAATGGTTGAAAATTGAAATAAATATAAAATATTAACCCTAAAATTCAAATGTAACAATGATTATTCATTTTGTGCCATTATGCACAAAACATTCTAGACAAGGCGCGACCTGCTATTAATATTAAATACATTATGAGGAAATATGCCAATCCGATCTATGACCTTACCTATCATGCAGCACTCCGCATCATGAATACGAGAACTTGGACAACGGTAAGCCTCTATCTATTCAACCAAACACAACTGTATACACCTCACATTACAAGCAAGCACATTGCTTTCACATTCACATTCAATTGATGCACCAAAATCACATATAGAGTGGCATGTGAAGCGTCTAACACAGAGCTCAAAGAAAGTAACACTAAAAGAAATCATCAAAACAAATATGGATTATTGGAGGTATATTAAGAATAATAATTTTTAGTTAAAATAATTATTTAATAAAAAACACACTCACAGACTATAATTATATTATATGATACATATTATTGTTCCAAAAGAATAGTTGAAAAAGTTGGCAATAGAGCATAAATGTGGTATGATTCATACAAAAGATGCCATGCTTCAATTTTAAAAATTACAAAAAATAAAATTTTTACAAAATACAATAAAGAAGATATAGAAACCACACTAAGATAATCATCTTATTACTATATTTTTTTAATACTTAATAGTTAAATAATTATGTAATTTAGTAATACTTTTCCATTGTTTAAGGACTCAGTTCATTCTAAAGGCCGTACAAGACAAATTTAACGCATGTATTATAAATTTTGAGGATGCAACAATATTATATATTATATACTCCATAAATGAATGCATATCAGTTGAAGATGTAACTTTAAAACAATACAAATTTAATATTTAACTTTCTCTCTCTATCTATAATTTCCCATTAGTTAATTATATTTAAGTATTATGTATATTTCAATTTTTAATTATTCCTCTTTGTAAGGAGCACATAACTCAAAATATTATAGATAGCTAAGCTACAAACATCAAATGATTTTTGATTCCTCATTGCAATCATAAAATGATATAATCAACAACATAATATATTATACAGTTATGAAAGCAATTGAAAAAGTACAAACACAAATTAACAAAAAGAAAAAAAAATGATCGAGAGAAAAATGCAAGGATTTTTTTTTGAAATAGTTATTGAATCAAAGACGAGTCAACATAAACAAACCTCAAATTCTAATCTATCTATAACCAATTATAAAAGTATGAACGGTTTACATGATTTATATTTTCTAAGTTTTATGTCAAACTAAAATAACACTGTAATAATAAATTCATTATCCTCTAATAAAAATAAAAATAATTATTATTAAAAAATGAAAGTACATGAAGTTAAAATTACAACTTCACAAAGTTTGTTAATGTATATAGTTAATGTATTTCAATACTAATTATTGTGATGGTGAAAGATTCAATTCTCCTGAATTATTTATAGCCATCAAGCTGAGATGAATGTAGATTGAGAGTTAGCTTACAGTGATAAACCGTAAAAAAAAAAAAAGAAGAAAAATGAAAACTCGTAGAATTTATCAGTTGGTCAAGAAAAATCCACACGAGTTAGTCATACCACACAAAAGACTGATTAACCCGTAGAAATTGAAGTCAACGAGAATGAAGATTGCGACATTTATCAATACTAAACAAGAGAATTGTTGAACATTTCAAGTAAGAATAAAATTATGTTATTGACATTTTATGAAATTTTGTCTTAAATTTAATTATTTTGGGTCATTTAATTTATTTATGGAGTATTGTATGGAAAATGCAATTTTTTTCATTCAAGTATTTTAATTATGCAATATGCAATGCACATGTCCATTACTAATGTACTTAAAAGTATGGAGGGTATCAAATTCTTTTTATCTCTCACGACAAAACTATTCAAACTAGAATTGCTAAAAGGAAAATATTAATCAAATCAAGATTGAGAATTTTAATTGAAATCATTCTAGAGAATGTTTGACCTATTAATTCAACATATATAATTGATGATTATAGTGACACAAAGTTTGACTTGGACATATATGTTAGCACATTACAAGAAAGGGTAAAAAAATTAATTCACAGTGATTCGAAGTTAGATTTTGGTCATATATTATCAGAATAAAGAAAAAATTGTAAAAATATAATTATTCAAAATTTGACTTTGACCATATATGTGTTAGCACATTAAAAAAATGGATATTTGATTCGTTAATTACCATTTAAGATGAATAAAATAAGTCTATATAAACACTTTTCCACTAGCATTATAATGTACCAAAGAGAAGCTTTAGTGTCCCTTTTGAAAAAGTGTGAGACCTAAATGCAATGGCACCCTTTTCCATCTTCCCTTTGGCAATCACCCTTTTTTTGCTTTGTGTTGTTCTTGGTTGTACCCATGGTTTAGTGGAATATGATGTAAAAAGGATTGTTCCTACTGGCCCGAATCAAGCCGAGAATCCAGGGTATCCACCTCCTCCGAAACAGTTATTTTTTGGAAATAAACGATTACTTCCCTCAGGCCCAAATCAAGCCGAGAATCCAGGGTATCCACCTCCTCCAAAACAGATATTTTTTGGAAATAAACGATTAGTTCCCTCGGGCCCAAATCAAGCCGAGAATCCAGGGTATCCACCTCCTCCGAAACAGTTATTTTTTGGAAATAAACGATTAGTTCCCTCGGGCCCAAATCAAGCCGAGAATCTAGGGTATCCACCTTCTCCGAAACAGTTATTTTTTGGAAATAAACGACTAGTTCCCTCAGGCCCAAATCAAGCCGAGAATCTAGGGTATCCACCTCCTCCGAAACAATTATTTTTTGTAAATAAACGATTAGTTCCCTCAGGCCCAAATCAAGCCGAGAATCCAGGGTATCCACCTCCTCCGAAACAGTTATTTTTTGGAAATAAACGATTAGTTCCCTCGGGCCCAAATCAAGCCGAGAATTCAGGGTATCCACCTCCTCCGAAACAATTATTTTTTGGAAATAAACGATTAGTTCCCTCGGGCCCAAATCAAGCCGAGAATCCAGGGTATCCACCTCCTCCGAAAAAATTATTTTTTGGAAATAAACGAAAAGTTCCCTCGGGCCCAAATCAAGCCGAGAATCCAGGGTATCCACCTCCTCCGAAAAAGTTATTTTTTGGAAATAAAGGATTAGTTCCCTCAGGCCGAAATCAAGCCGAGAATCCAAGGCTTCCACCTACTCCATACAATTTACGTCAACGTGGCAATAAAATAATAGTTCACTCATACTCAAATACACTTCGATCTTCTCCTAATGTCTAGAGCTAATTGTAGGTGAGAGTGTGCATTCTAGTGATCCAATAAATTTGGACATGGAAGTAATTATCAGCTCTCTAATTTATCTACCACATGAATAAATACTTTAAAATAAAATTAATCTGATTTTCAAAAAAAATCTAATTTTTTGAAGAGATATTATGTCAGAAGTGGGATTTGAACCCACGCCCTCGTTAGAGGACCAGAACTTGAGTCTCGCGCCTTAGACCACTCGGCCATCCTGACAATGATTTTTTAATTTATTAATTCCACTCTATTACCATTAATACATACACACACAATATTAATTCAATTCTTACCTATGAACATGTGCTTTATTTTTAAATCGAAAATGAAGAGAAGAATATATATATATATATAATGAATTTCTTACCTATAAACATGTATTATAGGTAATAAGTATCGTGAAACCTTTTTGCACAGAGTCATCTCATCGCCAATTAATTTATTTCGTTCATTGCAAGAATAAGGAGAAAAACTAAACACTATTATCTATTTCGCTAAAAGAAGAACTCTAAATTGAACATTGTCATTTATTAAAAAAAAAAAAACAAATGTTAAGGAAAGGTCATATCAATATTTCACTAAAAAAAACATATATATATAAAGACGAAGCCAGAAATTAAAAAAAATGAAAAATGGGTGGGGCGGAATATGATGACAGTTATAAAATTATATATAATTAAATAAAAAAATAATAAAATATACATGTATTAACTTTTTAAATTTTAATTGGGTGGGGGTGGCCCACCTCCACTCCGCCATTATATATATATAATATATATATATATAAATTTATACTACTAAATCATTTATTTTAAATGTAGAAAGAAAAAAATAATAAGTTCGAATTTTGAAATATAATCTTAAAATATATCAAGGACAAACAAATTATAATAAAGTTAATTTTACATATGATAAGACATTAACATTTTTAGAATCATTCTATTATATTTTAATGTCAAATAAATTTTTAAGAATGTTAAAACACAGATTTATTTTATTTCACGGCCCCTATTTATATTATCCATTGGTTGTATTTAAAATCAAGTGTACTACTTTTCTCTTGATATATATAGAAGGGAGTGGAACCCGAAACATAGGTGACTTTCGTAAAATAAATAAATAAATGCACATATATTATTTTAGGATAATTATTTATACTTTCGGTCATTACATTGTCATCAATTCAATTTCTACCGCTCTAATTGTAACACCCCATTTTGAAAATCATGCATAACATATTTTTGGCATATAAATACATTTTTATTTATAGTTTATTATTGCTAATTCGTTTAATGTTTTAACTGAGCTTTACGTTTAATCGATTATAACGACCTAATGTTTTCTCAAGTTTGAAAAGTCTTGCAGGATAGCTACCCGAAGAGACCGAGTTCGATTGTGATGCACTCGACACGTAAATATTTTTATAAACGAACGAAAAATAGATAAGTCAATATGAAATAATTTCAATAATTAGTACATTGAATTTACATTGAAGTCGTGACGAAATGAATATGACGTCACATTTTAAATAGTCAAATTGATTAGTTATTCATCTAGTTAGTCTAATTCTGATTGAGCATCAATAATCTTAATATAGCATAGTATTGTTATTTACCTAAGTTAACACTAAGTTTTAATAAAGTTTTGTGGTCAAAAAATTATATTACCTAAAAAACTTATGGGAGCAAGTTATAAAATATGAAAGATTAGGAGGATTATGGGTTAATTTCACCTAAAATTAACATGTGTCTTCCACTTAGCAACATTAGACTAATGACACCTCACTCTTGCTCCATATTTTTCCACTTAGCAACATTAGATTAAAGACACCTCAACCTTGCATGCAAAGAAGTGGTACAAAATGTTTTGTGCACAAACCATTCTTCCATTTCCAAATCATATGCAAGACTCATTTTCTCTCAAAGCTATCAAGTGAATAAGCATTTTGTTTCTATATTGATCAACAACTAGAGGTAATTTATGAATTTCTATTTCTACTTTACTTTGTTCAACATAATAGGTTTTAATATATATATATATATATATATATCATTTAAGTGTTGATTATGAAATTCCATGTTTGGTTATCATGTCTAAATTTGTTGCATGTGTGTAATATGATGTTGAGGTGGTTTTTATTGAGGATGCTTGGTTAAAACTTGAAAGTGCATTTTTATTTTAGGAAATATGTGAGTTTGAGCAGTTTGTGAAGAATTCTGAAATTTCAGTCCACTTTGTCGTTTTTATAAATTTTTATACTTGGAATTTTAGAAAACTGTTTTAGTAGATTATTCTATATGATGTTGGGAAATCTATGGTTAAAATTTGGTGATTTTTGGAGTTCTGTATGAATTATGACGAATTTTCAAAAAATGTCCCGCTTGAATTACAGTTTCTACGATAGCTTTTTGGTGTTGTTTAGGTAGTCAAATGGGAGAATTTATTCATGTTAATTTTTTTGGAACCTAAACATCATGTCTAAATGATATATAGAAAATTTTGAAAAGTTTTGAGTTGTGTGTGATTTTCTAAAATTCGTTTAGTACAGACTACCAAGTGAGCTGCCAAGATTTTAATGTTGCGCGGTTTTGTATTTATTTGAAATCGTTTGAGATATTTTCTTATTCTGAAAATTTTACTTCATGCTCAAGTGTATGTTGTTAAGTATTTCGTAAAATTTGAGAATTTTTCGAATAATATAATAATTTATAAAATTACTTTAATTCGGATTGGCTGTCCTAAAAGTATTCATGATACATCGTATGTTTTGTAAGCAAAGCCTAAATTCATAATGTTAATTGGTTTTAGAAATTATATAGAATGTTTTACATAGCTTATGTCTATGTTTCTTTAGGGTTTGAATTAGAAATGTTATAGTTATGAATGTTCATATATTAGGTTTAGCCTTTGAGTTTAAAGAATAATAATAAACTACCTATATATATTTATAATTATGTATATACATGTCTGTGAAATGTGTTTTAAAATCTAAATGTTGATGAACAGTCGAGTGCAATACGAGACGATCGGGCACTTCAGTATCTATTCCCGCATCTAAGTGAAACGTCAAGTGGGTAACGTTTATTTTCAGTTACATTGATTAGAATAGTTCTATGTTGGATGAGATGAAACGACATGATAAAGTACCAGGTTGACGAACCTTGGAGTAAAGTACCACTGGTTGACGAACCTTGGTGTAGACAAGTTAGACCAGGTTGACGAACCTTGGAGTAGACCAGGTCTTCGAACCTTGGAGTTAGGCCAGGTCTTCGGATCTTGGATGATGCTTTCGACGTATTGGTTAATCTCTTCAACGCAAATGCAAGTAACCGTTATCCACTAAGATTTCTCAAATCTTACGTTGCTAAATTTAATCTTTTTCAGGTCAAGCTTACGATGAATCGGATGAGTAGCTTCCCTCTAGAAGCATGTATATATGTTATGTTTTTAACATATGTAAATGAATAAAAATCTAATGATGCTTGATATTTTGGAAACTACTGTTTTTTTTATATTTAAGTAAAGTTTTTCATGTGTTTAAATCAAAGTTTTGATTTGCAAATGTGGGTATAACACGAGTTAGTTTTGCATGAATAGTTTTTAAAGTTAAGAGAAAAAAAAAATACTCGTGTTTTTTATAATGAAGTCTTCCGCTGTAATTATTTACGAAATATCTTATATTTCCTTTCGAAAATATATTTCTCACGCTCAAGGTCACGGTGGTAACTCGACTCCTATTAAGTTGGGGTTGGGGTGCTAAACTAATTCAACTCTTACCGAATTTTGTCCTTCATAATTTCACTTTCACCAAAAATGATCCTGATTGTATAAAACTCCAAGAGGTATAGGTGGTATTGATGTTTAATCATCGACATCTCTCGACTTTGGGCGTTCTTTATTTCTTTTTTTTTTTTTTATTATTGTTTTTGTTCTTAAGTGTGAATATTTATAACTTTTAGTCCCTTAGATACATATACAACTTCGTTCTTAAATAATGAGATTCAAAACTCACATTGAAGCATTCCGAAACAGGACTGGAACTGAAATAACCACGAAAATGAGGGACCAAAAGAAGACTATTATCGTTCTGTGATAAACCTCATTTTTACGCAATTTCCATTCCTTCATTCAACACGTTTATTATAGAATTGCATCATATTTTTCATCCCGCAAATGCGTTTAATGTTACTTTTGAGTGCCGTAGGAAATTTCTATGTTGCAAGAGAAAAATACCAATTATAGGCTGAAATCGAGAACGAGTTGATTGGAAGCTGGAAATACAAGGCGTACAGGCGCCGTTCAAATTGGCGTACGAGCGCCACTTCACAAGGCGTACGTACGCCGTGTTAAATCGCGTACAAACAACGAGGGCAGAGATTTTTGGCCATCTCGCGTACGAGCGCCATTTATAACGGCGTACAAGCGCCGTTTGTAAAGGCGTACAGGCACCGTTTAAATTCGCGTACGTACGCACGCTTACTACGGTATAAACGCGGATTAGCCCATATTCAGCCCAAATTCGGATTTATGTTCTAGATTAGGTATAAATACCCCCTCCAAATATTGTTTTAGGGTTCGAACTTTATTTTCTTGAATTGAGTTGTAAGATTGGAGATCGAGAGACGAGATTCAAGATTTTTGTAGACAATTTTATTCGACAACGGGTTTATCGAAATTATCTTCTTTAATTTCTTTTAATTCTTGTCGTTTTATCATGTTTACATTATTACTTGTTTATTGTGCTTTCGTATCTATGGAGTAATTCATATTATTCTGGAACCGGGAATAGCCCGATAATATGTTATCGATATAGATTATAGAATCGTTGATTTTACATCGCGTATGCTTATGATTTGCTTTCTTGATTATTAATGCTTGTGAATTTGCTGGCCACTTATTTGCATGTTCATAGATATTAGGCGAAAATTCTGAAAGGTGACGTCTATATCAGAACCCTAGAATTCAAACCTAGGATCCTAAATCACGAAAGTAGTTTTAGGTCTTTTGAGGAAACGATACACTATCATAGAGATTAATGAGTCTGAGTCTAGTCTAATCATCACGAAAGTAGTTGGTTAATTAGCTTAGATATGTTATTATGCTTCGACAGAAGATAGTGATTAAAATTGGATAGTGTCCTTCATAAGTAGCGATCGTAATTCAATCGGTAATATAATTGAGTCGATAATATATATCGTGGTAAACCCTAATTCCGGAATTTCCAATCATATACAAATCAAATCAATTTACTTGCTTTCTGTTTAGTTTTCTTTACAACTATCTCGTATTTTTATTAGGCTTAGATTACTGATAATTGATAGGCTAGTGCTTGATTTTTCGGTCCTCGTGGGAACGATATCTTTTGTACTGCACCAAAGCCGTGCGCTTGCGGTTTAGGCACATCAAGTTTTTGGCGCCGTTGCCGGGGACTTGAATAGTCAATATTAGTTCTTATCAGATTTTAGTGAGACTAAGCCATTTTATTTTATTTTTCGTTTTTAATTTTAATTTTTGTTTTAATTTCAGGATTTTGACTTCTCTTGTATGCGAAGTAAGCTCGATTTCGTACCTGATCCAGAAATCGAGAAAACCTTTCGTGCTAGGAGAAGACAACAAAAACTGAAACAGGCTCAGCTTAGACAAGTTACAATGGCTGAAGAGAACGTGAATGCAAATATTAATGCAAACGCTAACGCGAATGCAAACCCGGCTGCAAATGCGAATGCAAACGCAAATGCGAGATGTCTTAAGGATTTTGCAGCGCCGAATGCACAGACACTTCACTCCAGCATTGCCAGGCCTACTGTAGAGGCCAACAATTTCGAGCTCAAGCCATCCCTTCTGCAAATGGTTCAGCAGAATCAGTTTGGGGGTGCACCTACTGAAGAGCCGAACCTCCACTTATCTATGTTTTTAGAGTATTGCGACACTCTGAAGATGAACGGGGTTTCTCAGGATGCTATCAGGCTGAGACTGTTTCCGTTCTCACTGAGAGACAAGGCGAGAGCTTGGCTACATTCCTTACTGACTGGTTCGATTAGAACATGGGATCAATTGATGCAGACATTTTTAGCGAGATACTTTCCACCGAGCAAGACTGCACAACTGAGGAATCAAATCACTACTTTTGCTCAGAGGGATGGTGAATCACTTTATGAAGCCTGGGAACGATTCAAAGACCTTTTACGACTGTGCCCACATCACGGGCTGGAAAAATGGCTCATTGTTCATACGTTCTATAACGGACTGATTTACACTACGAGGATGTCAGTCGATGCAGCAGCTGGAGGAGCGCTGATGAATAAGGGTATCGATGAAGCCTACGACTTAATCGAGGACATGGCATTGAACCACTACCAATGGTCAAGCGAAAGATCAACTCCACAAAAGACGCCAGGTAAGTATGATATTGATGCAATTACTTTACTTTCTGCTCAAGTTGAGGCTATGTCTAAGAAGCTTGATTCGATGAATATGCATGTTAACTCTGTCACTACCCCACCCCCTATGTGTGAAATATGTGGTATGATTGGTCATGTTGCATTAGAGTGTCAATTTGCGAGTATACCAACTGATCCCTCTATAGAGCAAGCCAATTATGTGAATAACTTCAACCAAAAGAACGACCCATTTTCGAACACTTTTAACTCTGGTTGGAGAAATCACCCCAATTTTTCATACAAGCCTCAAAACGTAGCCCAACAATCAAATTTTAGACCACCACCTGGATTTCAACAAAAGTCTTATAACCCTGTTCCACCACAGAAATCGAACCTAGAGTCACTTCTTGAGGGTTTTGTAGTAGCCCAGACTAAACAAAACGAAGTAGTAAATGATGCGATTAAGCAACTAGCAACGAAAGTAGATTCATTAGCAACTCATAACAAAATGCTAGAAACTCAAATTGCACAACAGGCTAATAACCCGATTAGGACTTCTGGTTCGTTTCCCGGTCAACCCGAGACAAATCCAAAGGAACATTGTAAGGCTATTACTTTAAGAAGTGGTACTAATTATGAAGGTCCTAGGATGCCTACAGATGTGAGTCAGACTGAGTCAACTGATGAGTTAGAAAAAGAGAAAACGCCTAGCCCTGACAGCTCAACAGATAAAATGAACGAAGTAACTGAAAAAGAGCCTGTTTATGTACCTCCACCACCATATGAACCACCCGTACCTTTCCCTCAAAGATTAGCTAAGGCAAAATTAGATAAGCAGTTTGGAAAGTTTTTAGATGTTTTGAAAAAGCTATACATTAACATTCCATTTACTGATGCACTTGCACAGATGCCGTCATATGCTAAATTTTTGAAGGAAATTCTGTCTAACAAACGTAAACTTGAGGATTATGAAACTGTGGCTTTAACTGAAGAGTGTAGTGCATTAATTCAAAATAAATTGCCTCCTAAGCTTAAAGACCCCGGTAGTTTTTCGATTCCATGTGTGATAGGTAACGTGAGTTTTGATCATGCTTTGTGTGACCTAGGTGCTAGCGTTAGCCTTATGCCTCTTTCGGTTTCACGTAAGTTAGAGATGGGTGAGTTAAAACCTACTACGATTACTTTGCAATTAGCTGATAGATCTGTGAAGTATCCAGTAGGTATGCTAGAAGATGTACCGATTAGAGTAGGAAATTTTTTTATTCCTGCTGATTTTGTTGTTCTAGAGATGGAGGAAGATTCTCAAATCCCCATCATACTTGGTAGACCATTCTTAGCCACAGCTGGTGCTATTATAGATGTTAAGAACGGTAGACTATCATTGAAAGTCGGGGACGAGAAGGTTGAATTTAATTTGGCTAAAACTGTTACTTACCCTTCTCTTGAGAATTCTTGTTGTAGAGTTGATCAGGTGGACCGGCTAGTTCAAGACAAGCTCGCGAAATATCTATGCAGTGATCCATTGGAAGCTTGCCTAGTGAACAACGGTTCAACAGGAGATGAAGACGAAGCCATTGCTGATATCGCTCGTCTTCTCGAGGGAAATCCACCGGTTCCAGTCAATGCTATTGGAGTAAAAGAGTTGAGCAAAGATCCTAAGGAAAGCAAAGAATCCAACTCAATACCCCAGGTAGAACTAAAACCACTTCCCTCGACACTCAGGTATGAATTTCTCGGCCCTAATTCTATGTATCCTGTGATCGTGAATGCTGATTTGAGTAAGGAAGAAATCGATAAATTGCTTAGAGTCCTTAGATCACATCAAAAAGTCATAGGCTATACCATAGATGATTTGAAAGGGATTAATCCATCGTTTTGCATGCATAAAATTTTGATGGAAGACGATTTTAAACCTTTTAGGGAACATCAACGTAGATTAAATCCTACTATGCAAGATGTAGTTAGAAAAGAAGTTTTAAAATTGTTAGATGCTGGAATTATCTATCCTATTTCTGATAGTAAGTGGGTAAGTCCGGTACAAGTAGTCCCTAAGAAAGGAGGAGTGACTGTAGTGAGAAACGAGAAAAACGAGTTAATTCCTACTAGGACAGTCACCGGGTGGAGAATGTGTATAGATTATAGAAAATTGAACACTGCAACTCGAAAAGATCACTTTCCCCTTCCCTTTATTGATCAAGTACTTGAAAGGTTAGCTAATCATTCGCACTTTTGTTATCTAGATGGGTATTCAGGGTTTTATCAAATTCCTATACACCCTAATGATCAAGAAAAAACCACGTTCACATGTCCCTATGGCACTTATGCTTTTAGGAGAATGCCTTTTGGTTTGTGTAATGCGCCTGCTACTTTTCAACGTTGCATGATGGCTATATTTTCTGATTTAATTGAGAACATTATGGAAGTTTTTATGGATGACTTTTCTGTATATGGCACCACTTTCGATATTTGTCTGTCTAATCTTTCTCGAGTGTTGCAGAGATGTGGAGAAGTCAATTTAGTTTTAAATTGGGAAAAATGCCATTTTATGGTTAGGGAAGGCATTGTGTTAGGACACCTCGTATCTGAACGAGGAATTGAAGTTGATCGAGCAAAGCTGGAAGTAATCGAGAAGTTGCCACCACCTACCTGTGTGAAAGACATTCGAAGTTTTTTGGGCCATGCCGGTTTTTACCGGAGATTCATTAAGGATTTCTCTAAAATTACTAAGCCCTTAACTCATTTACTTGCTAAAGACGTTCCTTTCGACTTTGATAATGATTGTTCTGATGCTTTTCGCAGGTTGAAAGAAGCGTTGATCACCGCACCAATAGTTCAACCGCCGGACTGGAATTTGCCATTCGAGATTATGTGCGACGCAAGCGATTTCGCTATTGGGGCGGTATTGGGCCAAAGAAAGGATAAGAAGATGCATGTCATCTATTATGCTAGTAGGACACTAGATGAGGCTCAGATGAATTATGCTACTACTGAGAAAGAGCTATTAGCTGTAGTGTTCGCCTTTGACAAATTCCGTTCATATTTGGTGGGATACAAAGTCATAGTTTATACAGATCACTCCGCAATCAGATATCTATTGAGTAAAAAAGACGCTAAGCCGAGACTTATCAGATGGATATTGTTGCTGCAAGAATTCGATCTGGAGATCCGAGACAAAAAGGGGATAGAAAACACCGTAGCCGATCATCTATCTAGGCTTAGAGAAGACGAGAATAAAGAGACATTACCGATAGATGACTCGTTCCCCGATGATCACCTTTATGCAGTGGCTAAGATAGATGCACCGTGGTACGCTGACTTCGTTAACTACTTAGCATGTAAGATCCTACCGCCCGATTTTAGTTATCAGCAAAAGAAGAAGTTTTTCACTGATCTTAAACACTATTACTGGGATGAGCCTCTTCTTTTTAAGCACTGTACCGACGGAGTATATAGGAGATGTATACCGGAAGATGAGATGGTAAGTGTCATGACTCACTGTCATAGTTCACCATATGGGGGTCATGCTAGTAAATCCAAGACCGTAGCGAAGATTCTTCAATCTGGATTTTATTGGCCCACTTTGTTCAAAGACGTTCAAGATTTTGTTAGTGCATGCGATAATTGTCAAAGAACGGGAAATATATCGAGGCGTAATGAGATGCCCATGAATACAATTCTGAAAGTTGAGATTTTTGATGTTTGGGGAATTGATTTCATGGGGCCATTCCCGTCGTCGTGTGGTAACAAGTTCATACTTGTAGCGGTGGATTATGTTTCGAAGTGGGTGGAAGCGATTGCCTCGCCAACGAATGATTCGAGAGTGGTAACCCGATTGTTTAAAAAGACTATTTTTCCTAGATTCGGTGTTCCAAGGGTAGTGATCAGTGACGGAGGCACACATTTTACGGAACGGCAATTCGAAGCTTTACTTACCAAGTATGGGGTCACGCACAAAGTCGCTACACCATATCATCCCCAAACTAGTGGTCAAGTAGAAGTTTCGAATAGAGAGATCAAGGTTATTTTAGAAAAGACTGTCTCGAAATCAAGAAAGGATTGGTCTCTCAAGCTAGACGATGCCTTATGGGCATATCGTACCGCTTTCAAAACCCCGATAGGTACGACGCCATTTCGTCTTATTTATGGCAAATCTTGTCATTTACCGGTAGAACTCGAGCATAAGGCATATTGGGCCGTTAAAACTTTAAACTTCGATCTTAAAGATGCCGGCGAGAGAAGAATGTTACAATTAGATGCATATGAGAATGCGCGGATCTACAAAGAGCGAACGAAGAAGTGGCACGACAAACAGATTCACCGACGAGAATTCAAGGAAGGCGATCTCGTTTTATTATTCAATTCACGTCTGAGACTGTTTCCGGGCAAATTACGATCAAGGTGGTCGGGACCATTTGTAGTTAAAACGGCATACCCATTCGGAGCTGTTGATATTTGGAGCGAAGGAACGGGAACTTTTAAAGTCAATGGACAAAGACTTAAGCATTATATCGCGGGCGAACCGATCGAAAAAGCTATCACGTCGAGCCTTCGCAAGGCTCGATCAAACCCAACCAATTAAGCATGGTAACGTCGAGCTAAAGACGTAAAACAAGCGCTTTTTGGGAGGCAACCCAAATGTATCCTTTATGTTTTGTTTGTTTTCTTCCTTTGTCTTTCTTCCTTTTGTTTTCTTTTGTTTCGAGTTTTTATGTTTTATTTTCAAATATTACACTACGTACGTACGCAATCTTATTTGGCGTACAATCAACGGAAGCAGAGATTTTAAAAGCAATCCGCGTACGTACGCGACAATACATGGCGCCTGTACGCCGAAATACACGGCGTACGTACGCCGTGTAAACCGGCGTACAAACAACGGAGGCAATGATTTTTTAGTAATCCGCGTACGTACGCCGACCATAACCGCGCCTGTACGCCAAAATACACGGCGTACGTACGCCGTGTAAATCGGCGTACAATCAATGGGGGCAGAAAATTTTTTAGAGCTCGCGTACGTACGCACATATACAAGGCGTACGTACGCCAAAGTAATACGCGTACGTACGCAGCTCAAAACGGCGCTTGTACGCGTGTCTGAAAAACATGTTTTAAAAAAAAAAAACGGGACATCTCCTTATTTCATCTTTCCAAACACAACACTCTCGCTCATAACCCTCGATTTCACCTCACCACTTTCGATTTCTCTCTTAACAGCTCCGGGCATCAAACAAATCACAATCAACTACAAAGATTCGAGCATCATATCGCCATTGTGGTAAGGATAGCTACAACCATTCTTCGAATTTCGATTTTGGGCGAAAAATTAGGGTTTTAGAAATCTCGAAATTTTGGGCAACAATTGGAAGAATTTTTGTTTGATTGACTTGGTTTTACATTGAATTGGTGATATTGAACTAAGTTTCTAGAGGTTAACAACTACATTGTCGATTTGGAGTTTAGAACAGTTAGGGTTTATGAAAAAGGGGCAGAAATTGGGGATTTTTGAATTGTGATCGTGAAATTGGGGGCTATCGTGTTTTTAGACTGCGATTTTGGATTATGATTGCTAATTTGATCATTGTGTTAGCATTTTCGTTCATTGTTTAGTGTTGGAAAATTGGTTTGGTTTGATTGATTGGAATTAGAAGTAGGGAGTTGTGCTTCGTTGTTAGATTTCAGGTTTTTAAATTGTGCATTAGGTTGGATCGAAATCGGGTTGGATTGAATTGGTATTGCATTTGGCTCGGAGATTTGGTTGATTGAATTTGTCGAAGACTTGAGCATTAAAACTACACCGTCACTCCGCTGAAATTTTTGAAAAATGGTACGAACGAAGAATACATCTAAGGGTAAGGGTAAAGCTCCAGCGAGCTCCTCTAGAAATCAACCAAATCAACCAGAGGAACGGGTACATGATAGTCATACTAGATTCAAAACACCGGAAACCGAGATGACTTGGCGACGTCTGATGTCGCACTCATTTTTAAAGGAACGGGCAATTCTATTCACCAAACCCAAATCAGTACGAACCTTAGCCACCGCCTACGATTGGAAGGGCTTCTCGAATATATTGCCCAAAATCAATGTCACTTGGGTTCAGGAATTTTATGCGAATTGCGTCGAACACGAGAAATTATACGGACCGCGTAGGCACCGTCCCACAGTCGAGGTTCGGGGGGTCGAGGTCCACTTTGATACACATAACATACAACATGTACTCCAATTGCCAAATGTCGAAGGCCCGAGCGAATACTTAGAATTGTTAAGAGACACCACCCCACAATTCAAGTCCGAGATCACAAAAACAGTGGCGACTGAAGAGACACAATGGATTAGGCAGGGATCCACACTTAACCGAACTGAAATAAACCCGGTAGCGTCATTTTGGTACGAGTTCATCCGCTACCGGTTAATGCCCACGACGAACCGTTCTGAAGTAACACGCGCACGGGCTACTCTCATATATGCTATACTTAATAGGAAAGTCATTGACGAGACTAGAATCATACGAGAGAGCCTTTTTGAAGCTATAGAACGTTTAACCGCCGAAATGAGACATGACTCGGGGAGACGAAAGAGTCCCTTGCTTTTCCCGGCACTTATACACTTGCTCTGCGAACACTATGATGTCCCCGAGCGCCCCGACGATATTTTTGAGAATGCCGGCGATGACCTCGGCTATGATGATGTGCTACGAGCCCCTCCGCAGAAACGAGCACGACAATCGACCGAGCCTTCTGATTTACCACAGACAGATGTAGGAACAAGCTCGAGCGCCCCGGCACCCCCTCCGTCAGATCCGTACTATGCCCTGCTTGCCCAAATACAAACCGGCATCGCTGGAATAAACACTCGGATGGGCACCATAGAGTCTGACATCACGGGATTTAGGACCGATATTGCGGGATTTAGGACATCAATGGGTACTATACAGTCCGACATTACAGCTATTCGGGATTGGCAGCGCCAAGAGAACCTTAGACGTAATAACACCCCAACCAACCCCACTGCCACCGACCCGGTCGATGCTTTTCTAGACGGCATGGATTATGATAATGAACAGACAGACAACCCCGACGATGCCGCCTAGAGACCACAACCCGCCTTTCGCCTCGTTTGGTTTTTCTTTCTTTTCCTTTTCCTTTCCTTTTCCTTTTTTATGTTTTTAGTTTCTAGTTTACCTTTCGTTTTTCATGTTTTTACGTTTTTATGTTTTTATGTTTTTCTGATTTTAGACTTTAGGATGGAATGTAATGCCAAAGATGATTAATCCAAAAGTCTTTCTTTTCTCTAGTTCCAGTGTTTTGTTCTTTTACAGTACCTAGAATAATCAGAATGCTCGTCTCGACTCTTGCCAAGGTTATGTCCCTTTTTACTTCTATGCATGCATACATACATACACACGTTTATCACATTAGGGACAATGTGCGATTTAAGTTTGGGGGTTGTTTATGGAAACATAACACTTTTACTATGAATTATAGCTTTATCTTTGTGATCGTCGTACAACGATTGACTAAGTGATATGTAAGCCTGACTTTTTAATAAATATAACGCATGAACTTTTCTGTCGGTGATATCATCTACTTAGTTACATTTTTCTGGCTAGTCACTAATACGTAGTAGTCCAAGGCATAGGAGTTGAGTGGATCACCCGTTTCCGAAACACATAGGTAGTGGCCTCCAAGTCTACCAACTTAGAATCACGTCTTCTGGCACAATACGAAAAAAAAAAAAAAAAAAAAGATGGATTAGTTCGTTCCGTGACCTTTGACACTTGAGTGATTAAGTCCGAAGGAGTCTCTTAAAACTTAACGCCCTATGGCTATCTAGCTTGGGAGTCGTTGACCCAAAGCTCGATAACGGGTGTCATAGAAAGTCTAAGAGAACGAACATTGCACAATCCTGACAAGTTAGAGCTCGTTTGCATAAGTGACCTACGCTAAAAGCTCAATAATGTGAACCAGTTAGACCCTAATATCTGTTAGACTAGTTGGTATGGATGGACGCCGCTCAAATTGTGTCAGAAACGCCATTCGACTATAATGCTTAAAGATGGCTTTATTCAGTGCTTTCTAGAAGCTTGTCTAACTCTGTGGTGTGAGGTAACCAACGATTAGCCGAATGCATGATTTTCTTCTAACAATGTCGGGTCATTAGTTCACGTCGATTTTTGTACGATCGTATCATATTTCGATTTAGCAAAGATTCATTGATTTTGTGATTTTGTGGGTATATCATCTGCAAACCCTCACGAGACTATAACTCGTCCTTTTTGGGTAACAAAAAGGTTTAAAGGCTTGTTGCACGTGCTAAGTGCAATCGTGTACTCTACGAAAATGAGTTTATCTTTAGTTTTTTGTTTTTGTTTCTTTATTTTACCGTTTGTTCGAGGACGAACAAAAGCAAGTTTGGGGGGGTTGATAAACCTCATTTTTACGCAATTTCCATTCCTTCATTCAACACGTTTATTATAGAATTGCATCATATTTTTCATCCCGCAAATGCGTTTAATGTTACTTTTAAGTGCCGTAGGAAATTTCTATGTTGCAAGAGAAAAATACCAATTATAGGCTGAAATCGAGAACGAGTTGATTGGAAGCTGGAAATACAAGGCGTACAGGCGCCGTTCAAATTGGCGTACGAGCGCCACTTCACAAGGCGTACGTACGCCGTGTTAAATCGCGTACAAACAACGAGGGCAGAGATTTTTGGCCATCTCGCGTACGAGCGCCATTTATAACGGCGTACAGGCGCCGTTTGTAAAGGCGTACAGGCGCCGTTTAAATTCGCGTACGTACGCACGCTTACTACGGTATAAACGCGGATTAGCCCATATTCAGCCCAAATTCGGATTTATGTTCTAGATTAGGTATAAATACCCCCTCCAAATATTGTTTTAGGGTTCGAACTTTATTTTCTTGAATTGAGTTGTAAGATTGGAGATCGAGAGACGAGATTCAAGATTTTTGTAGACAATTTTATTCGACAACGGGTTTATCGAAATTATCTTCTTTAATTTCTTTTAATTCTTGTCGTTTTATCATGTTTACATTATTACTTGTTTATTGTGCTTTCGTATCTATGGAGTAATTCATATTATTCTGGAACCGGGAATAGCCCGATAATATGTTATCGATATAGATTATAGAATCGTTGATTTTACATCGCGTATGCTTATGATTTGCTTTCTTGATTATTAATGCTTGTGAATTTGCTGGCCACTTATTTGCATGTTCATAGATATTAGGCGAAAATTCTGAAAGGTGACGTCTATATCAGAACCCTAGAATTCAAACCTAGGATCCTAAATCACGAAAGTAGTTTTAGGTCTTTTGAGGAAACGATACACTATCATAGAGATTAATGAGTTTGAGTCTAGTCTAATCATCACGAAAGTAGTTGGTTAATTAGCTTAGATATGTTATTATGCTTCGACAGAAGATAGTGATTAAAATTGGATAGTGTCCTTCATAAGTAGCGATCGTAATTCAATCGGTAATATAATTGAGTCGATAATATATATCGTGGTAAACCCTAATTCCGGAATTTCCAATCATATACAAATCAAATCAATTTACTTGCTTTCTGTTTAGTTTTCTTTACAACTATCTCGTATTTTTATTAGGCTTAGATTACTGATAATTGATAGGCTAGTGCTTGATTTTTCGGTCCTCGTGGGAACGATATCTTTTGTACTGCACCAAAGCCGTGCGCTTGCGGTTTAGGCACATCATTCTGCAGACGATCAAATCAATTGTGTTACAGAATAAGTACACATTTTAACAAAACTATACCACAATTTCACTGATTTTCTTCTACAATTCATCACCAATAGATTTGTACTATTGAAATGATAAGTAGAAAAGGTATTACAGTAACTTCACTCAGTACATCAAATTTAAAAACTAGAGACACTTCTTTCCCACCCTTAATCTTCAGGGAAACAAAGATGAACAAAAGAATAAACAAAATTACGTACCCTTTTAGCAAGGGTAAAAAGCATTCCCCAACGTATATTGCACCGAGCACTTTATGCATATTCTGAAAAAATTCTCACTTAACCTCACCCCACAATTATTTTTTGCAGCAAAACATTCACTGATTCCGTTTCCAGCGAAAATACCACTAATATTAATGAAAAATTCCTGAAATTTCCACCGAAAACGAAATCAATGAATGTTTTGCAACAAAAATCTAAAATTGGGTTGTCAAGTTCGAAAATTTCAAATTACGGCCAAAACGCACAACGTGTAATACATTGGGAGGCCCGTGTTTTATCCTTTTAGCAAACACCATTCTCCAAATTATCATCCAAGCTAAACGACGCATCCAACCATCCTTCAGCTTTACCCTTTTCGACATAATTCTTGAACTGTTTCTTAGCATCAGGCACATCCAAAGCCAAATCATCAAGAGAATCTTTAACTCTCACGAACCCTTTTGTCATCTGATCCATAGTTATAAGCTGATTATCGAAACACTGTCTAAGTAAACCCCAAAACTTCTCATTCTTCTTCTCTATAAGGGTTATTAACGTCTTTTTCACAACCTCATGATGAAAAAACGGCATGCCTAGTTCCTTTATGCACCTACAAGCTTCCCTCGTATCGCCCCCCGATTCAAACTCCTCCAATAATTTTCCGATTTTGTCCTTCACATCTTCAATAGTCCATCCATTCTTGCTACTTCCTCCGCCACCCCAACATCTCAAAATACGCTCACCCGAAAGACGTGCCTTTAATAAGGACATTGCCATTTGGACAACTTTGTGTCCTACCGAAACTACCCCTGGAAATTTACTCCCAATTTCTTCCATCTCTTGTGGAGTCAAAACTTCATCAACCTCGGCCCTTGCCAAAAACATCGCAAGATCCTCAACCACAACAGGAATGTCCAAAGCAGTGTCTTCTGCAGATTCAATCAACATTACAAAGCCACTAACCACATCGTCTGATGGCAAACACAACGATGATAATAAAACCGAAGCCATTTCCTTCTCCCTATTCTTCCTATCCATTGCTAGAGTAATCAATTTCTTCACAAAAATCGCGTTTAGTTCAGCTAGAGATGAACTGTTCTCAAATTCCAAACAAAGACTCACCTCTGAGACATCTCCCGTTAGAAAGTACTCACGAATTATCGACTCAGATTTTTTCTTGAATGATTTAACAGTATTATCTTCAACTACTTCCTTTCCAGGATGCAATGACAGAGATTTCAAAGACGAGGCACATAGCCACCCTTCTGATGCTGCTTTTGAGATTAATGACTGTAATAACACCTTTGCATTTGGTATATCTAGAGATAAATCGTCGACAGAATCAATAATCCGAGCAAAACCCTTTGAAATTTGACTCGAATTAATTAAACCCTCTTCAGAAGCAATCTTCAGCAAGTCAAGAAGACGGCTTTCCGCTTTCTTTTTCTCCATAGCCATAATGACAGCCCTTTTAACTATCTCGTGGTGGAAGTGAGGAACATATAAATCCTTAATACATCTGCAAGCTTCTTTTACATCAGCACCCACGATATATTCTGTCAAAAAGTCGTTTATCTTAAGTTTGAGATCTTCAACTGTTTTATTTTTGCTACCACCCCAGCAACGCTCAATTGTTTCTGAATGTAAAGGAGCTGATAAATAACCCTTCTCGGCCCTTTCTATGACATGAGCACTTTTCGAATTTTTACTTAAGTAAGCCATTGTCTTTGTCAAAAATGAGGGCGGAAGTATTTCATCAACAACTGCTCGAGCGATGAATAATGCTAACACATCAACTGCATCTGGAATGTCTACAATCAAATCATCTGCAGATTCGACAAGCTTTTGAAAACCTTTGTAAACTTGTTGTGGATCCATAATGTCACCATAAAGTGATGATAAGAGAATCGAAGCCATTTCTTTTTCTTTGTCACGCCTATCCATAGCAATGGAAACTAGTTTCTTGACAAAGTAGAAATGATAGCTTGACATTTCAAGTTCCCTCAATTCATTAGCTGTCGAAACAACATCATCGTTGTCAAAATATTCCTCCACTATCACAGTAGCTTTCTTTTTGAAGTCTTGAAACTTCTCGCATGTCCCAGTGATGACTTTCTTGTCTTCCTGAAACAATGAATATTCATTCCCAGTGGAAATTACATATTAAGAAAAAAGGGATTAGTGGATTTATGCAACAGGTATGTTAATGGGTAACTGAATACTATTTAAGTGAATCACCTTATCACTAATGTAATTTGGATCATTTGGGTCAACTATGTCACCATCTTCCAAATCAAGTAGTCCTCCCCAGGTCCCTTTCCCACCACATCCACCTGCAAAGTGATTTTGAAAATCAAGAGCAAACATGCTGAATTTGGAACCTAAATCATGGAAAGAATCTTGTTTCTAGAAGCATCATTTAATTAATGACTACAAAGTAGCTGAAAACATATCATCGAGAACAAAATTGACTCTTAAGTTGGCATAGTACCCGGGCCCGTGGGTCGGGCCCACAAGAAGGACTCAGCCAGCAACTACTTCGCAATCATACTCGCCAAGCAAAATTGGTTACCCTAAGTTGCTAGATTAGTCACATTATTGACTCTTATAAACCAGTTCTAATTTCCTCCTACAACTAATGTGGGACGTTAAGTTGCATGAAAAAGTAAGCTATGTGATACGATGTAAAAACTGAGACAGGTTCAGGATGGTCAAACCTCAACCGAATTGCTGTAGGAAGCGAGTAAGGGATGGACTGGGTCCGACTTCCAACGCGGCAAACAATATATCGTTCAATTTAAACATGTAACAAGATAAAACCAAGGCCTAACCACTTTCTAAAAGTAAAGACCAAATCTTGGTAATATTGTTAGATAAATATCAATGGAATAAAGTATACCATAAGGAGAAATTCCATATTATATATATACTTGCATTTTGTTATGAAACGGATTTTGAGAAAGAAGGAGCACATTTTCCTAGTTTATTTTATTACTTGTTTATTAAGCTTTCTAGTTTGCTTAGGGTCATGTTCTTTCCTTTCTAGTAGTAGTCTGTAGTTATACATAGATACTAAGGTTGGTTTTTTTATTATTCAAGTTTTGGATCAATAAAGAATCGAGCTTTTGGCTTGGGCAATATTCTTTATTGCTCTATTACTCAAAGTCCTACAAGCTCAATTCTATATTGATCCAAAACTTGATAATAATAACATAATGTTAACACCTATATATAAATAAAGACTCCCACCAGGAAAGACAGAACTTGACCCCTAAGCAAACTAGAAATTTAAACAACAAATAATGAAATAAACAAGGAAACTAAACATTTATTCAAAATAATTTACAAAAATAAATCTGCTTCTTTTCCAAAATCCATTTCATATCACATTTTCAGAGTAAACTAAAGTTTTTACCCTTTTTAGGATGACCGTCTCTCTTAGAACGCGAATGCTTTTGATTCTTGAGTGGACTCCCCTCGCTTGAACTTTGCTTACACTGTTGCTGCCCTTTTGGAGATCTTGGGGACCTCGGAGACTTTGGGGATCTCGGCGAACGTGGTGACTTTGGTGATGTTGAAATCAGCAATGGAGAGGCAGATAACGGATTCACACTTTCTGAAACCGATCGATATTGCTCTTGATGTTCATTTGACAAATACTTAACCGAGAAGTCCATATTCAGTCAATTCTCTAAACTCTAGTATTTCAACTAGTAGAAAGGGACCATTCCAATATCCTAGAAGAAACCACAAAAATTGAAATGCAATGTCAAATACATAAATGGAAAATATTGCAATATTTATACCGCTGAATGTGTCCTGCTGCATGATTTTTGCAATCTTGGTCCCATTAGTTAAGAATTGAATGGAATTTTGCGTAGATAATGCACGCTCCGCTGTATTTAATATTGATCATGCGCAAGGCACGTGAGGAAACAAAAGGTTTTATCCGTTTTCACCGGCTGGACAAAAATTGCCAAAAGAAAAAAAAAAGAGCATCCTACCAGGCTAATTTTGTAGACTTTAAACAATGAGATTAAAACTGCAATAAGCCTATCTTATGGGACTAAGGCTGAAACTTTTCCGATATAAATGTGGGCACAATTATACAAAAACATGTTCCATTACAGCCTATGTAAAAACACCATTATTGAACTGCAACAGAGTACAGAGATCTACTAAAAACAGCACAAATTTAACTTCTCAAGATCAAATGATTCAATCAAAATCGCATTAAGAACAAAAGAAATGGCATACATCTTAATTATTTTATCAAACACCTGGTGGGCTTGTCAAAAACAGTAATTTGTAGTTACGCAAATCAATAAATAACTGAATTGAATTAAAATCAAATCTTCCAAACTCACCAATTAAATGGAGAATGAACCCTTGAGCAAGAAAAAAAAGAAACTGCAGATCGAGTGCAGTGAGAATTCAAGTGAACAAAAAAGAGAGTGACCCCCTTTCCACAAGTGAATTTGTAGTGCATCATATTTGTTGATCCTACAGATGTGTAAAGAAATGGCAGTTATGGAGTGCGATTCCGAGGGAAAGGGGTATTGATCTGACGGTCGGGAAATGCCCTATGAAATGGAGAAAAGCGCGGAAAATCGGTTGGTCATGGTTATAATTTTCCTCTTTTCCTTAGAAAAATTTTCATTTTTCAACTAATTCAACTAAGCCAAAATAGGTTATAATTTTGAAATTAAAATTTTCCAAAATTTTTTTCCAACTTCCATGAAAACATTCAGTGTTTCCATAATTTTCGCATAATACTGAAAGTTTCTTAATTTTTTTTGGATAGAGTTTAATAGTAAAAAAAATTAAAAAAAACAAAAAAAGAGAAAAACATAAAAGAGTTATAAATCTAATAATTTACTAAATTAAGTCCAAATAATTAATCAACAAAATCATAGACAATTTTGTTTATATTCAAATACGCACGTAAGAAAACGCAAAAATTTAAGATATTACAATTTTTCTTATAACGATATATGGGTTATTAAATAATTATTTTAACAAACAACATAATACATATTTATATGAGCAATTTTTTCTTTTAATATTTTAAAAATATACACCGTAACACTTTTATAATTTTGTATTTTATAGGTTAAGAGTTGCTTGAACTTTGTCGATTATATGTTGTAAGAGCACTAAATTTGAATCCAATACTATCACTTAGTTCGTTATTAAATTTTTTATCATACTTGTATAAACTAGCAAGATGAACGTGTGTTGCACGTTAACACTTGATTAATTTTAAATTTAAGGAAAAAATAAAATATGTATCTTTCTTAAAATAATGGAATTTTGGCTTTTATTTTATACACATTTTACTTCTTTTTTTACTCACTAAAACGTTGATCAAATCATAATATTAATGTTTCTAATGAGACATTGAATGGTCATATCTTTTACACTACATTGACTCTGAACGTGTTTACTATACGGTTGAAAAGCTAATCCCGTGGCTTTCAAATACCAAAGACCATGCATGCATTGAAATTTTCTACAAGGAGTTATGACTCGATTAGTAGACACTACCAGATTCATCGAATTTGCGCATCACCAAATGTTTGCATCATTTTGGTGATTTGCATAATGAGTGGATCATATGAACGTTTTCTGGAATTGAGTTCTTCATTCCATCAAGAGGATCAAGTTATTGATTGTTTAGTATAAATGGAATGTTTTAAAGAAAATGAAAACTATGCAAAAGAAAGATAATTCTAACAAAGTTTATATAAAATAACAATTATTAATTTAACTAATGATAACCAAATGTCATCTTGTTTTTATTATATTAAAATTTTGAAATTCTTAGGAGATGAAAAGTTAGAATGCTCTCCATAGACTCCAGTCACTCCACTAACTACCATTGATTTATATTCTTAATTTACTAATAACATGTTAAAAGAATTGTTGTTACAAAGCTTTTGTTATATATCTATTCATTGTCATTAGTTTTTATTCAAGTTTTATTATGATTTATGAGCGAGCAAAATAATTAATTATAAATGAACTAAAATAATCATGGTATTAGTAACAATATTTTATAAATATTAATAAACTTTTTAACTAAAGGTAGTTGTGGTATTTCTATGTTTAAAATAATAATATCATTTATCATAGAATAAATAACTATGATTGTTTTTAATAATTAATATTATTATTATAATTAAAAATTAAGTAAGTAAGGACAACATTGTTATTTCACAATAGAAAAACGACAAAAATTATATTCAAAAGTATAAAGAGTTTTACAATTTAATGAATAATAAGTGAATAGACGCCTTATATATTTCTATATAATAATATCATTTATCATATAATAAATTAATATCCATAATTATTTATAATAATATTATATATATGTACAATATAATATTATCATAAAATAAGTAAATGGTCATTATTTTTTTTAACAATTATTATTATTATAATTAGTAATCATTATTAAAGATTATAATTGTGTCATTAAATAGAAAATTTGAAATGTTATTTGTTTTAATGGATGATTTATTAGGAAAATGATTGTTACAAAATTAAAGAGTTCTACAATTGATGAATAACAAGTGAAAAGACACTTTTTATGTATACATATATGTATAATATCATTTATAATAAGTTTATAGTCATGATTGTTTTTAATAATAATAATTATTATTATTATAATTATATATTAATTAAGTAAGGACAACAATGTCATTTCACAATGGGAAGAAATAACGAAAAATATCCATACTTTTATAGTAGTATAGATTTTAAAACAAAATTTTGATTTTTAAAAATGAATAAAGATGTTTAGAATAGTCTTTCTAAAGATCTAGATAGAAATGTTCTAGATAATTAATTATAATTGTTAAATCAAGTTGATCACCGTCGTACATTGAGGAAGGAGAGTTGAATAAATAGAAGATAAAAATTCATTTGTTGTAAGCACGCTAAATTTGAATCCAATATTATCACTTTGTTCGTGAAATTTTTATCCACTATTGGTATACTTGGATAAATTTTGAAACAAAATATTGATTTTTAAAAATGAATAAAGATAGTTGTTTACTTTCTTTCACATTATTTTTGTCTTTTTCTCGTTTTTACAAGTTTTCTCCTATTTTTTCAAAACGTTTCTAATATTTAACAACCCAAAACTTATGTTAGAAACGAAATTTTGAACCTTGGTCAAAATAACTGTCTTTGTGGGATATTGGGTTTCTACCAAAGGATTGACATGAAATATAAAAATTGTTTTGGTTAATTTATAATCAAAAATTTTATATTATAAAATTAAACATTAGAAAACTCCAAGTAGAAATCTATCTTTTAAATAAATGTTAAGAGGTGTTTGCTCTAGCTTGGAAATTTGACTATGGAAATTTGATGAAATCTAATAGAATATTTTACAAATACTAGTAAAAGACACGTGCTTTGCACGTGACTGTATGAATATATTAAAATAAGTGTAAAAATAATTAAATTTGAATAATAATATTTATAATGAATATGAATAAAAGACTTAGAATCTTATGGAGTACAAATAAAAATATTTTATATAAATAAATTTTAATTATCTCAAAGCCAATTCAATTTGTTGAAGCTTGTATTGGAAGAATATGTACTGACATTATTTGTTGATTTCATAGATAAATTTCTCCATTCTCATTCAAGCTATTAAAAACATAATATAAATATTGTAGCCATGAAAATTCAAAAGCTTGGTGATAGATCATAAAAAAATTAAAGACACGCGATGAAAGAACTGATATCATAAATAATAGGCAAAACATAAATAATAAGGTTTAATATAACAATGTTTGATTAGTGTTTTTCTTGTTTGATTTTGATGGACATTGTAAACTTATTTGTACATTATTTCATGTATTAACTTTTATATTAATCTCTCAATTGCTTAATTTCTCTTGTTGTCACTTGAAATTATATTTTACATGTCTCATTCCTTATTGTTCATTGTCAACTACTTATTCTTGTTTGCATACTTTCTTATGTGTTGTCTTTACATAGTTTCTTATTTGCTCTCTATCACTCGTGTTAGCCAATATTTTTTATCCCTTTTTATTTTCATAACAATTTAGGCCTCAATTGGTTGGAAGGTTCATCCCCGAAAGAAAATATTTTAGAATAAAAAATTCAAAAAATATTAATTGTTGGTTTAATAAAAAATATATTCAAAAAAATCTCTCACAATTCTAGATAATTTTGAAAAATACTTTCAAAGAAAGAGAAAATCGTTCTTATTATTCATGAAACAATTTGCACCACTGATTAATAAAAAAAATCGGCTATTTTGCAATACCAAAAATCAAATTAAAAATATATTTTAATACAAAATAATGTAATGTTTAAAATAAGATTTATTATGATATTTTATTAACATCTAAATTAATGAGTTTGATTAAAAATACTTCATAGAAACTATATATAAATATCAACCAACACAAACTAACTTCTTACAATAAAAAAATATCACATCAACCATAATTATTATATATTTTTCTCTAAAAAAACTCAACCTAACGCATATCTCACACCATATTTCTAATTCTTAAAAATACATATTTTCTCCTTTTGTCATTAAACTTTTTTCTCTCAAATGGATATATTTCATCCAATTGGGCCCTTAGTGTCTCCCCATACAATCAAATTTTTTGTTTTATCCACCTATGTACTCGTCACAACCAATGCTCAAATTGACTTGTTTCATTTTATGTGAATGAGTCTTAAACTTAGGACTCGACTTTTGTCATAGTGAATATATTTGTTCCGTTTGCTATTAATTGATCATCTTCAACCATGACGCCAGATTCCATGTTTGGAATTATTGGCTTGATCACCTTGAAAATTTCGTATTCAGGTTTTTAGCAATTAAGAATTTTATTAATTTAGGGAGATTTTATCGTTGTGTCATTCTTGATAGCGATGCAAGCACAATCATCTACTTTTTAAAAAACATGTTACTATAACTTTTTGTAATTTTGAACTTTTCCTTAGGTTAGTTTTAATGGCTTTAGTACTATGATCTTTTATTAAATAGGTTCATGCTTTTTTTGTGATTTCTAATTCGTGCTTAATCTGAAATGTTTAATATTTTTCAAATTCTACTTTAAAAACTAATTGAACTCTAAAATTAAAGATTTTCAATGTGTCATGGCATGAGATAGATAATACAAATTTAGGTAATCAATTAAATTCCCATCTTATTATTTTTTGCTTCTACACCTTTTTACATGTCAATTAAATTCTTCTTATTCTTCTCGCTATCACCACTCTTTCCTATCGTAAACTAAGAGAACTAATCATCTTAAAAAGTTTCTTTTATATTTTGAAGGACTGAGAAAGAGGACAAGACTGAGAAAAGGTAGATCAACTATCAATGGGTTACATTGCATCAACCTCCCTTAAAATTTTGCTATTTGGAAAGAACTTCCTAATGTTTGAATTCTTGAGAAGAATATCCATTCATTAATGTTTGAATAACCACTTGCTTCAATAAGTTAGCTATTTCAAAATATTTCAATAACCACTTATTTTCACAATCAATTTAGAAAGTGAGGATAAAATACTATATGATGTAATACATTTTTAGAAATTACATAAATGATATTTTTTCGATGAATCTTAATTTATATCTCTTGTAGAAGATAATTATTGATCCCCTTCACGTATACAGAAAGTATGCACATGCATTTTTATTTCAATAAAATATAATAATATGCTAATTTAAATTTTCAGATGTATTTTTAGAGATAAGTGTAAGATGTGATCAACTATTAATAAGTAAATAATATATATATGTATATATAATTAATGATTTGCGCCAAGAAATTAGTTCCATGATTTCAAATGACAGAATTGATGTAATGACAAATAAAAAAATATACTAATTAACTGGAAAATTTCAATATCTGGCAGAATCATTATCAAGATTGCAATTATAGGAGCAACTACGTGTGGAATGTACTAATCCATCATGAAATGCATACTTTTAGATTCAGATTTACATGCAAGATTCATAGAAGAATCATTACTTGGGTAAACATCTTATCTAAAATTTCTGCAACATTGATAAAGAACACATGAATGTACTCTTGAAGTTACCCTCAAATACAACCATTTACCAAAAGTCTCAATATTACAATTTTTGTTCGAAAGAGACAAAATTTACATATATAATATTAATTGTTTAGTATATATAAAATTAAAATAATAATAATATATACATTGAACCCTCTTATTTATTATTAATTTGAAGTTCATGCACCCATTGATTATTTTGGTAACATTATTAAATGATTACTAATATAATATAAGGGTATTTTAGTTTTAACTAAAAAATGTAAATCATGATTTGATAAATCATTCATACTTTTAGAATAAATATATATATATATATATATATATATATATATATATATTATCAAAAGTGCTTTGATATTTGAAGGTATTTGGTGAAATTCCATTTTATTCAACCGAGAGTTTAATAATAAAGATGCTTAATTATTGTTTGGTATGATACCATTTTAAAAGGCTAATAGGCAAATTGCAAACGCTTTCAGAATTATCATTTAATAAAATCCAGAAAGTTCAATGACGGTTAAACTAATAATTCACTATTTTCAAAAAGTTAAGAACTTCTAAATTTTGACAAAGTGAGACATTAAATTATATTTGCATAGTTAAATAAATCTGTTAGATAGTTAACAAGAAACGGGTCAGATAATAGGTTTTATCCTCAATACACGTTTTTTACATATTCGAAGGTATTTTGGATAACTTACAGAGAACCTAATCTGGCCGGAAGCATAGTGGTTTTTGGCTCAATTGAAATTGTTTGGCGTTTATAACGTTCATCTGTCAATTGCGATTGACGTTTAAGCTTGTAATCGATTGGGTTGAATGTCGCTGAATTGAATGGTTGACGTTAGACTTGATTTGGTGATTGAATAAAATGATTTATGAATTGCTATTAGTCATTGTCGTATTGTGTTGGTTATTCTGTTGATTGTGATTGTGGGGAGGGGTTTATTCGATTCAAGGTTATTACGATTTTAGGATCAATAGGTTCGATCCTAAAAAAAATTCTAAATTCTAAAAATTCAAAATGTTATCAAATTTGATCAAAATTAAACAATTGTGGGTCTCACACCCCCTTCAAACATATAATAGTAAGATAGAACGGGCAGTTTAGTTGCCGTAACTAAATCATTTTATAGATTGATTAAACAGACCAAATATCAACTACAAAAACAAAAACTTCATGTATATATTATAAACGATACAGGTACACAAACGATGAACACAAAATCAAACATAAATAAGACGAAACTAAATGAAAAAAAAATTGTGGCTAAATAGTCATGCTGCAACACGAACTTTCTACTTCTTTTTCCCACCTCCCGCATTCAGTTTAGCACGTCGCTCTTCATAAGATGCTGGAAATTTTCAAGATTATGTAAAATATGTTAACTATTCCATAGCATATGAGATGAAGAAATAATGGTAAATTTCCTAAAAGACAATTCTACTTAGAGCAAGTGAAACTCCGAAATGATGCAGAATTTTCATTGTCAACTACATCAAGTCAATGAAAGAAGAGAAATGAAACACTCGACAAAGATCATTCCTACAATATTTTGCACGTAAGAAGAGAAATGTGCAGATTTTTCCATGTTGCTTTCACGGATGTAATACTATGGCGATTGAAATTTATATGACACGGGTGATGTAGCATATTCTGGTAAAAGTTGGTTAATTGCATATTCTGAAAATTGTAAGAGAAATCATTGACTTCTTTAATTCAGCTTTAGATGATATTTTGGTTATAGAAATTAATTTTCACTTTAGTCCGGAGTGTGCCACTGGAAAACATGCATAACACTAACTTCGAAACACAGTAACTTGAATCAAAACAAGGTATGTTTGTGTTACTCAACCATGGGATTTTAACACATCGTATATACAATTTAAATGCAAATTATATTTCAGCAAATATGCAGAACTTACGCTCAGTTGGACGCGACATCAGGGGGATGTGAGCAGATTCCTTCTTTTTAATTCTACTGTTTAGCTGATTGTTTTCTGCAAATCAGAAGTTGTGAGAGACATGTAGAAGAAAATGAAGCAGTAAAATTGCTATTACTTTTACAAGCTTGTTACCATAAGTATCACAAGAAGAACTTAGCAAGGCCTCATGAAAAATTGCTGCTTGAAGTTTATAACCACGGCATTCCTTCTCGAAGTGAGTGCGAAGAGCTTGCCTAGCATCTACAAAGTCATGGCAACGGAAACATTTTTGCGGGCAGAATATCAATGAACGCAAAATTTTAAAACTAAATAAGCAACCCTGACCGGAATAAGCAAAAGAAGGGTGATTATGTTTTGGGTTCTATATTTGCCGTTAGTTATATATGAGTACCTTTAGCTCACTCCTAACAACTTATGCCTAACATTTCAATTTTTCAACAAATCCAGTCGTTATACTCTAGTAAGCTAACAGAGTTGTAAAGGCATAAAGGACCGAAAATGTAACATTGCTCAAGCACTTAGCAAAATGAGCTATTTTATTTGAACTTATTGTAGTTCAAACCACCATAACCATTTTCATGAAAATCACAAAATGAGGGACTAATTTAACAAGGACTAAAACCAGAGTGACTGTAATCAAATTAGTGAATAAAAGGTAGAATTATCCCAGCAAAATAAAATACTAATTTATTCTGATTTTGAGATTTCAGTCTACTGCTGTTGTCAGAGGAGTTAAGTTAAATGACAGATGTGCTAGCCTAATGCTACCAAAGATTAGGTATACAACAATAAGTAGACAGATGCAAAGTAAAAATACAAAGACAATATTTGCACAAATACAGAAGCCAAGATTATGCAGTAAGAGATGTAAGCATCATCTTCCGTGTTGCCATAAATTCTAAGGATATATGGTGAGATAGGGAATGCAAAAGAACGATAATGATTCTCTTGAATATTTAGAATACAATACGCGCATGAAGCAAAAGTTCTGCCTCCAAATGAGGAGGGGACATAAAGAAATAGAATGAATAAGAAGAGCTGCAATCATAAGGAAGTGTCCAACTGTTTAGAATACCTGATGAGCACTTAAATTTGAGACCTTCGAATTCACAAGACTGAAGAACCAGTGGGATCTCAGGAGCCATTGCATATTGAGGTTTCCTTGGTGTTCTTTCAATATCCAGTAACATATCTATCACCTGAAATGGTAAATGAATATCTCCTCTTTAAAATAATATAAAAAAAACTCTCATAAAAGTTAACCATACAACAAAAATAGCTCCAAAGAGCAAGAATCAGCACTCAAACAATATCAATGAGAAAGTAAGATGACAGAAACATAACATCCACACACAATGCCACGATGTATTCACCAGATTAATGTACTTTATTAGCTCTTTCCACTAGTGTAACTGTAGGATTTATTCAGCACAGCCCACACAACTCATTATCTAGGCACTGAAAATCTCACTGGACCATGACTACTAACATATTTTATATGTTTGCAAACACAGAAAGAATTACAAGTTTTAAAACTCATCCAGAAATGATGCCAAACTAATTTGATTCAGGCAAACTCATATATACGATGTTGTCTGCCAAATGGCAAGAGAAGCAACTCACATCATCAACACCAAACTGCCAACCCCGAGAATATTAAATCAAGAGATCTTTATAAACACTTGGTGGAATGAAACTAGCCCATGTCCACGGCAATATATTATGAAAACTACATCTTGCCAATCATTTTACAAGCTGCAGACACGATTCAGGCAAACTTTTGGTTGCATTATCTGGACTCAAATTTAAAAGCCCATGTTCTCATCAATACAGTTGTAAACAAAATAATGGAAATTGGGAAGAGGAATTGACGTCCGCATTTTGCGTAGCGTAAAATAAAATGAGTAGAACTAGAAACCAACATAGAAGAAACACTGTTACGCACATTAGGAGATTCAAGACCTTGGCCAATCAGAAACAGCACAGCAACTATGCATCGGATTTGGTGCCACAGGAAAGCACTACCTTTGATTTTCACTGCCCACAGTTGATCATCTTCAAACCTACAAAATGCAAGAAAGAAGTATAATTAAATATAGTTCATCAGTCATGTGCCAGGTGATTCATATCTGAAAACTCGTTCATCATCTAAACAACCAAAAATAGAAGGGTAGCAAAAAGAAAACTTAATATATATCAAAATGAAGAATAGAAACAATTAGTTTACTGCCCATCCATAGCTGAGAGCAGAGTACAGTAAAGTTAGTGCCTCAACAATTACGTTAAGTGCAGGAACTTTTCAAAATCTCCTCGTTTCTTTTTCTCTTTCTGAATTTCTTTATTTTTATGGAGTGGGGTGGGTGATGCCGTGATGGGGTGAGAAAGAATAATGTTAAGGAGTTGGCACCTCAAAAACTTTGTAATATATAGTAAACTGGATTAGGAAGTAGCTATTAAGTTTCAAGATTCCTTGTGGACCTTTCATCACATGAAAAAATCTCAAATGACGTGATTCGCCGCATGTAGTTGTGGACATTAGCTGCATCCATCTTACAAAAGTTTCTGAAATCATGTTCCCCAATAAATTTCTTTCCAGCACTCTTCATTTCCTGTAAAAATGTTGGAAGAATTTTTATATCCTTAAGAAGTCACGTGTGAAGAGCTCACATGTGCTGAAAACATACACAAAAAGATGCATACCATGATGTTCAAATTTTCTCTCCAAAAGAAGTACTTGTATTCCCTGCCCAGACAACTGAATCTGCCATTAAATAAATTCAGAAGAAAAACATCAGGCCATTAGCTGGAATTTCACACCACTTGAACCGAAGACAGGTTATTTACCAAGTTTATCATTTTAACATGTTTGATTCTCTGTGAATCTTTTTACATATTATATAAAATTCTCATGCAGTCTAATCAACTCTTAAGAAAAATCGGGATTATATTAGAGTTTAAATGGAATATTCCTCATCGTAAAGATCAATTGATAATTGGATGGACATTTATATGTTTCAATATTATTTATGATAAAAATTAAGTAACATTAAGTCATTTATACAATTTGCGCTATCAAATATGACATTAATGGCAAATCTCAAGTATCATTTAAGTTCTAAGATTAAATGCTTCTATGTCAAGGTCCATGGCAGATATCTAACAGAATAAGGTTACCAGATCTTAATATGACAGTTATTACATCATAATTCAATTATACCAAAAACTGAAACCCATATATTACTGTTCAAGTTTAATCATATTTCTTTTTTATGCCCAATAAGTAAGAATGGAGGATCAACAAATGGATAACGAGTCATATTTAGGTCAACACCCTGGTCTCCAGGAACCAGATATCATAACACCACCTTGGAAGCAAAGAGAAAAATAATAGATCAGCCATTCAGGGAAAGACGTAGTCAGAAAGGATACTATGTACAATATAGCTGTTTCTGGATTTACAGGTTGGTACTACAGTTTCACAAAGCTTGTCAAATTTTACTGATCTTATCAGACAATATTTGATCTATGAGATTCTATTTTCTTTATATGTAAAGTTAAGGCAACCTTTTCAAAAACTGAAACAGAAGTTCCTTTAAACTTAACTGTACTAAGAAATTTCATAGTGTTCCCATCAACAAGAGCTGATAACAAGTCAAGAGGCGATAAATACCTTGCACTGAAATCAATAGGAGCAGGAGACCAGCTAATAATTCGAATATCGTTTGGAAGAACCCGGTTTAGTATCTTCACATAATCTAATTCACCACCTGTTAAAAAGAATATATATCATGACGAATATAAACCAGTTAAAATAGAAAGGCCTACATTCTTGTGCTGGAATAAGAAAACTCAATATTTACAGTCACATGCTAGAGATTCTAACCAAAGCAAGTGACAATATAAGATAATCTAAATATCTACTATAGCAAAGAAACAAATTATCATTTGCATGAAGTTTTGAATATATGCTGAGGAAAACCTAATTGCATCTAATTAGTTTCAGTAGCCTCATTCAAGTTTGAGACAAATCACAGATTTGTAGCTCGATCCTCAAGGCTTACAATATCCTAGGCAAACCCTGGTCTTGTGAAATGTATTTACATTAATTCAGGAGTTTCTTCTTTAAAGAACACCCATTTTTTAACTATGGTAGCATGTATTACAACACAAAATTGTTATATATACCACATGACTCCTCCGAAAGAGCTTCTCCAGAATATCCATTGCTCCCTGCTTTTTGCACAATGTTTGACCGCAGAAACAGAGAGATTACCTGCATCCATTAGTTTAATATTCCATCAGCTCCCAACATCCTAGAAGGTAACGCACACAAATAAAAGGAAGAGGCAAGGGGTCACATGAGAGAAAAGGAGGCTATGAGGGTAGAAAAAATTATGACTGTTACTGGAACAGGTTTCCATTAGTAAAGATCAAACTTGGATTTGCAGTTAATTTCCGAGTAGTTTTGGCAGGACCCAGAAAGATGACAGAAGTAACAGCACTAGGAAGGTATAACAGGGGCAAAACTTGGATAAATTTGATGGTGAGTTTGGGTGTGAGTTAACACAAAATGTACTAAAATTATTCAATTACCAAGTTTTAATGTCACAACACAGAACAATAAATTGAATTCATAAAATTCATTGCCAAACACGTCTTGTCATATCTGTAAATGATTCAAAGAGAAACCCAAGTAAAAGTGGGTCAAATAATTTTTAGAAAACCAGTAAATATTAGATTGGAATAGAGACTTTATCAACCATACTGAATCAATCATTATCTGTTACTTTAGTCCAGTTGTTATTTGATTAGAAATAGACAAAACAATGGGCACCAAAATATTCCAGTCATGTTAGGCAATGCACATTCTATAATCTTAACAAGTATAGACTACTAGGTTACATCTAATCTTATGCGAGATACTTCCAGTTTTTCGTTACTCCAAATTCAAGGGGTACTGCTCCTTCTTTCAGATATCTTTGGAATATATGAAAGTTCAACATTACATTAAAAACCTTTTACAGTTATGAGTGCCATCTCCTCGCCATCCCATTACAAGATTTCCAACCGTTGAGATTGCAAAATTGGTGCATAAATCATCAGTTCTTACTTCTTACTCAAGTCACATGGATCATCTTATAATGATAAGTCAGAAGTGTTAAGCAATATTTTATCCTTGTACTATCCCAGGTCTTTCTTATGAAACTAAGATATCCTGAATATATAAACTGCTTTATCAGCAATCAGAAAGAAATGATAAGCCATCATGTACAACCTTATTCACTTACTTGGCCAATGGAGGAAACTCCCTTGTCTGTTCTGCCACATCTCGAGTATTGCAATTTCTTCTTCTCACCAGATATTAACCTTGTCCTTTGGAGGGCCTTAAAGATTTCCGACTGCGATAGATTATAAGAAATAAAAATTTATTTCTTGCCCACACATGACATTTTGATTAGAACTTCAATAGAAATCGTATTATTTTAACTAAACTGACCAAATTTCATTCTGTGCGGTTAGAGAATTGTCCTTATTTTGAAATATCATCCATGCTTTAATTTGATTGTTTAATCAGATCTGTCCTATAACCTTGGTTTGCCTGCAGATAGAACTAATAAGATTTTTGCAAGATATTGTATTCTATATCACTATTTTGCCAAAGTTATACCATCACATTTTTCTGGTAACAAATCAAGATCTGTCCTACAATCTACAATTATTTCACATTTAAGTTAGCAGTTTTCCATAAGCTGTCCATGTTCAACACTCCATATGGAGAAAAATCGCTAAGAGTCATCTATTTCCTGAAGTAAAGTTAAACCATTAGAGACAGGAGGTAGTAAAATAAAGGAAATTATGCAATTATGATACCTAGTGTTATTTTGGGGTCTAAAAGAAGAGGTAGTAAAATAATCAGTGAAGCACCACTCTACGCCATAACATTTTACTAACAACCATCATCGTATTAAAAGCAAGATTCTCATGTAATAGAACCAGAGAAAAGGAGGATTGTGTAACACATGTATGAGACAGAGAGAAAGAGAGTGATGAGCACCTCAATGGTTGGATCCATCTGCCCTTCCGACGCAAAACCATAAAATCTGCATTGCCGAACACAATAAATCACAACAAATAAAGAACAAGAGTGAATAGGTGTAAATCACTAACACAAAGTGCTGACATTAAAAACATGCACATCCTACCAGATTGCTCGACGCTAATAATTAAAGGACCACGGGAGTGTTAGAAGTTAGTGATACCATGATAAATGAATGGCATTGACTTAAGGATTCTGACCCTGTGAAGATATGGACAAAAGCCCAATGCACCATTGCCAAGATAGACGATACCTCACACAAACCAGTACTACAAGTCCATACGTAAGTCTGGCTAATAAAGCCTTAAGATAAAGACCTTAGTTTGTTAGATTATTACTTAGCAGCATGGGACCAGGTTATTCCCGAAATAATAACATCAAATCCTTCAACAGCACATAGCAAAAAGAATAGTTAATACTCGATCGAACACATATTCATTAGCAAGCCTTGTGTCTCATTATTGGTCAAGGTTGAAGTCATCCGGATCAAATAAAAATAATTTACAATAACGGCAAACACACAATAGTTTCTTTTATTTCCTTTTACTGGGTAAAATAAGTTAACGGACAGTAAATGAATGAAATTCACAGTAATTTCCACTGTGTATACCTCTGACCGAAATACATAACTTTTAATGCAATATATCGCCTCGGCAAATGATGCACACTCATTGTACCACTACCTGTATCCAACAGGGTGAAAAAAAATTAAACAAACTCTGTAACTGGATTGAATACAACACAATAAAGTTTCACGATGATTATAATTCTCAGACATTTCAGTATGAGGAAAACCTGGCACTTCCTCCTTTGATATGTTTGTACAATCGTTGCTATCTAATTTTGGACTGTCCATTTCCTCAGTCGAATTACTGCAGTCGAAAATATGAGTTTTATCGATTTCATCAATCTGCACCAGAAACAATTGATGTACTGAAGCAAACATAACCCTTAGGCCAAAACAAAACTCCTTCCTTCCAATTCAATGTACATAAATCAGGAAGATAGAATAAATTACAACTGCTTTTTAACACTTTGTTAAATGTATGATGATCCTGCCTAATTCTTAATTTTGCAAAATAGCAGAGTCTGTTCTGAATCCGTTACCTTATATAAATTAGAGATTCAGTAATAAACACTCTTAGCTTCAGTTAAAAGCAAACCGCAAAAATCAAAAACAAAAAACTTGAGCTTATAAAACACATCAATTTCTGCATTTGAGTATATGAGAGCACCTTCTGGCAGACGCAATTCGAAAGCTGAAAAGAAAGCTTAGCATTCTCAGTCTCTAATTCCTGCGATTTCAACATTGCCAAAGCAGAACAATTAAGGGGAAAAAATTGGAAGCTGTAAAAACTGAAAGGAAAATAATCGTGGCGGAACCAAGCATACATGAATTCGTTGCCGAAGAAACTCCATGGAATCGATGCTGTGATTTTCAGTTTCCATTTTCTTGAGCTCTGCACACCGGGTGTTCGGTAATTGGAATGTGAAAGAGACAAGTTATTTTGAGTTTCCCTCTCGTGGTGGCTTATAGATAATTTTATGAATCTTAAATAAGGCTCTGTTCGGTAATTTTCAAGACTTGGTAAGAATTTAGGGATGAACATGATTTCAACCCAATTAAATTAATTTGGGTAAATTAATTTGAGTTTGGGTTGGTTTCTAAGAAATTTTATTTGGTTCCTAATTGATTCCAAATTCCAACTTTATTTCAAGTTGGATTCAATTAATTTCAACTTAGGCCTAAATCGCTTCCCAATAATCTAAATTGTTCAGAATAAACTGATTCCTTTTCGGGTAACTTTGGTTCCCTTTTGGGTCCACCTTAGAACCATTTAAAAACGCGATACATTTGAGAACCAAACCGTTGGAACCAACCTAAATCCAGCCCGACCTTTGCCACCTCTACGTAATATTATGAGCCATAGAAATTAATTAATTTAATTAAACTGATAATTTTAATTTATATTATTATCTATACTATTAAAAATAAAAACTGAAGACGGGATTGGTTTGTCAAATAATCTTACGGTGCGTTTGGATCTATGAATTTGGATTTGAGAAGTGGATTTGGAGGAAGGATTTCAAATGACACCTAAAATGGTGTCATTTGAAATCCACCGTAGTTGTGGAGAAAACAGCTGAAAATGAATGGCGAGGGATTTAAAATCCATCATCATCCAAACGAACTTAAGTGGATTTGTCGATGGATTTGAAATCCATGGATTTCAAATCCATCGATCCAAACGCACCCTTATAGTGAAGCAAGCGCAATTTTTCCAAGTGTTAATATCTCCTACAATATTTAACAAATAACTTTAAAAATAAACAGACTTAACTTATATAACATTAGTCGATTTTCTCTTTATGATGCTAGTGTGTGGTGTAAGTAAAGAGGTTGCATCTCATAAGACACTATATATAATTGTCTATGAGTATATCCCTAAATAGAAATTTGATATGGGCAGTATATACACTACTCCATACAAAATTTCATTGAGTTTGGATCTATCCTAATCCATTGCTAATCCATTGACCTAATGAAATATTCAACATAAGAGTTTTAAAATATTTACTTTTTACATTTTGACCTAATGAAATATTCAACATAAAAGTTTTAAAATATTTATTTTTTACATTTTTTTTGTTTAAATAAATTTATTTTATCTTGTACTTTTTTGAATTAAATATTTAATACTTAATTTCTTAATAAGTTTTAAATTCAATCATTAATTTTAAATAAATTATTGATACAATAATATTTTTTCAAATACAATATAACTCATTTTTCAAAAATAAATATACTACTAAGTATTAAAAAAGTCATGTGCAATTATATAATATCAAATTTTATTTCTTTAAAGTTTTTAAAGTATCAATTAATGGAAATTGAAATAAAAAGATACAATATAAAGAAAATGAAAATGGGTTTGGATCCACAGACCCAAACCCAAAGTTTTGAGTCTGAATCAAACTAAATTCCACCCACCCACCCAATGTCACCCGGGCGTGCACCAAATCAGGTGCTACGCATGTTTGAGGAGATGGACAAATTTATTCAAGACCAACTGCTCAATACATGTTAATTTGAAGATGTTGGATTATAATGCAATTCTCACGCCAGATAAGAATATTTGCTCCAATGGAGTAACCCCATAACACTGATCATCATTCGGAAAACGAATAGCTGCTGCTAAAGTCGTAAGGTTATCTCAAAAGCGTTAATTTTTCAAATCACATACAAGAGAATAAGGCTCGCCGGATGATACTTAACTAAACAAACCTCACACCTCAAAAGTAACTAACTACCAAGTCCAAAAGATACATATATTGTCTACTCAATAACAACTTCAAATATACATATGCTTTAAAGGGCACTCTAAGCTGTTGTCTCAGGTTCCTTACTACTACTAGCAGGTGCTGCTTCAGGCCCGCCATTCGCAGTCTTGGTTTCTTCCTTAATGTCTTCATCTGTGTCACTTTCATCATCTTCATCACGTTTAAAGAAATATTCGTTAAACTCAATAAGTTCAGAAAAATATAAAAGATACAATTTAATACTTGCGTGAAAAATTACCTTCGTCATTCTCAGCAACATCTTCATCGAAATCTCCAGCCCCTCCCATGTTCAGTTTCTGAAATCAATTGGACAACAATATTAAATCAGAATCACAGTACATATCCATTTGGTTGTATATACAATCACTAATCTCAAGTCCCATTAGTTCTCACCGAGAAATCGAAGTCACCAAATCCATCACCACCCACTGAAAAAAGTGAAACATCACAAGTCATAATTCAAAAGCATCAATGAAAATCCACCGATTTCACCTTATTCTTCATTAGAACAAGTAAATAATGAACTTAGAATGGCAACATTATAGTAACTCACATTTCTCATCTTGTTCATCTTCATCCACCCATTTGTCCCAATCAACTTTCAGAAACACAGGTGGTTTTCCCTCCTGCTTGAGAAGCCGACTCCACCACTTACTCTCTGCTTTCTTCACAAGATAGCATATATGTCTAGGGGTAACACTAGCTTTGCTCTCCTGAAATTCACATAACACATTTTGTTAGTTTCCATTTTTTCCCGATAACATGAAGATATACCATTCGGTTATCAATGAAGATAAATCTGAGTTCAAACACTTACTTCAACATCAACTTTGTCGTAAAGATCAATATCAATCTCATACGGTATGTTATCAGCTCCACTGGTAGCAGAAAAGAAAAACTTTCCTTCCGGGTCGAGATTAAACTTTACATTCTTTGCATCAGGTAGCTCAACAGTGATGAATAGTTTGTCAGACCTCTGAGCCCACTTTACAATTGGATGTCGACTGCAGACAAGATCCCAGTAAGAAGCTAAGGTTTAATTGATGAACAACAAAGTAATCATGGCTAAATGATTTTTCTACCCACAACACATTTGAACAAAGAATGATCATGTAGAGATGCAAATGGAAAATCGACATAAGTTAGGGATACTTGAAGCTAAGACAACACGTAAATACTGCTGTATATATGGTATGAGGCCAGAGATGTCCATACCATAAACTTAATTTGTCTCAGATCCCACTAAACCCTCCATTCTGGACGGCACATATATTATATATAGCATCTCTTCACGAGGAAGCTAAATCTGAAAATGCATATCAACTATCAAGTACAATATAATATATGTGCCGTCCAGAATGGAGGGTTTAGTGGGATCTGAATGATTCAAAAATTATATCAACGTCAGGATTGGAACTTCTCGCCTTTGAACTTCAAATTTAGTCGTTGATATAAATGAATTATTCAAAAAAACATTGATTACCAATACTGATCGATGAGTGGAAAATTACCCAATCTAGTAACTTGGGATTAATTAAATTTTATTTTGTTACCTAAATCTGAAACTCCAAAATTTCCAGCAATTTACAAAACCAAAAGTGTCATCCAGAGCCAACTTCACATTAGTTTACCATAATTCACGCATGGTTACTAGACCATATCCAACTACAAGAATCAAACTGAAATCAAACACAAGTTAACACTTCTACCTCACGATGTAAGCCCACAATCCCCAATCCCAAAACAAAAAAATCTCGATTAAAACTCAACAACAAAAAAAAAAAAAAACACTCAGTCAATAATACTGCAAAAAGTTCAATGATAATCACTATTTTCCATACCTCATTTATGGTTGAAACAATTGAATTCCACCGAAAAATGATGCTTCGAAACTGTTTATCTGAAATACAATACTTCTTTTCCTTGGAAGGTAATGTAAGATTGTGCACGTATCGGCGAAGCTATATAGGAGTAGAAAGGCGGTACTGGAATTGTCTAGACGCTTCTTTAGATGCTTCAAGAAAACAAAGCCCTGTTTGGCTTTGAAAATACACTTTTTTTTTAAAATCAAATTGTTTGGTGACAAAAATTTAGTAAAAGTCGAGAATAAGTTGTATAATGATATTTGGGTGAAGATTTTTTTTAATGAGTTAGTGTTTATGTTTTTAATAGAAAATGGGAATTATTGTGCAAGTCAATTAAGATTTTCTTTAAAAAGACTGTAATAATTGATGATTATTAAAGAATATATTATAATTTAAATTTAAAATAATTGTATAATATACGAATGTGTGTTTATTATGGTTAATGTAATTATATATTTGTATATTAGTTTATCTTTAATAAATATGAAAAATACCAACATTGTTCCATAAATTAGACCACGTCCAATTTCGGTCCCCAATTTTTTTGGGGAATTATAAAGTTCCATTAATTTTTATATTTCTCTAATTAAGTTTAACCTAAGTTTTGCCGAATTGGTCAATTACAAACTAATTTCATTTTCGAGCAACAAACTCACCGGAAAAAAATTATGTATCCACAAAAATAATTTGGAGGAAAATTATCAATAAATGCTTTATTTACATGCAAAAGACCCAAAAATTTCAATCTTCTTATAATTTTCATAAAATTTAATATTCATTTTTTTTTCATATTCCTTGTTATTCATGTGATTAAATTTCCAATCTTCTTATAGTTTTCATAAAATTTAATATTCAATTTTTTTGCATATTCCTTGTTATTCATGTGATTATTTCGCTAAATCTACATGAGGAATCACTCAACACTTTCATAGAAGTAAAAAAAAAGGGAAAATTACAAATACCTCCCCTAATTAATGTCGTAATTCCAGAAAACACCCAAAAATGACCATAATTACAAATACATCCCCTATTTTGTATTCCACCTCCCCTGCCCATTTTTTCGGTCAGTTTTTTGCTGACGTCAGCGATAATTTTTTGTGGTTTTCCTATTTTACCCCTGATGACGTCATCAATTGGTGACGTCATCCAATGTCATATATTTTTTGACGAAAATACCCTCAGGGGGTGTAAATGTAATATTGTTTTCTTGGCCATGACATGACCGTTATAGGGGGTGTAAATGTAACATTTTTTTCTTGACCATGATTTGACCGTTATAGGGGGTGTAAATGTTATATTTTTGTCTTGGCCATGATTTGACCGTTATAGGGGGTGTATATGTTATTGTTTGATTTTTTTGAGGGGTCCAAACGTAACATGTGAAAAAAAATCTGACTGTTGCAATATGACCGTTGGAAATTTTTTACATATATGTGTACCAAATTGTGATAATTTTATGAATCTCAATTGAAAAAATGTCCTCATCTAGTCAATCATCTAGTATTTTGGGTTTCAAGTATAGGAAAGAGATATGTAATAAGTGGCAATGTGGGAGAAAAACTACAATTCATGTTTCAGAGTCTTTAGATAATCCCGGGAGGTTGTATTACAGGTGTGCGGTTCACGGCTTCTCTCATTGGTGCGAGCCATATAACCAATCTGTGGAACATGAAGTCGAGGGCAGCTTCAACCCTCAAAGGATCAATGAAGAAGCTTCCAAATTACATAGAACAAATGAAAATGATTCATATCTTAGGTTAATCTATCTATTGGTTTGTCTAAATTTATGCATATTAGCCATCTACTTATTTTGTCAAGTGCTACTATTGTTCTAGATGTAAAACACTAGAAAGAACCAATATAATGGTAGAACACTACCTATTTTATCTAGTTTACTACCTTATCCATTTACACCAACAAAGTATACAAAACACACTAAACAACTAAGTATACAAAACACAACAAACAACAAAGTATCCAAAACATACCAAACAACAAAAGCATACACAAATTGTTTTCTATGCTGGTTGGTAAACTAACAAAGTTTACAAAAACCCACTACAAAGTTTTGATACCAACATCAGCTAAACAATAACAAAGTTTTGACAATTTCATCCATAAAAATCCACCAAAATCCACCTTAAATACACCACCTTTATACCCCAAAAAATCCTATTAAGTTAAACATCTAAAAGTCAAACAAATTATCCAACAAAGGATCAAGTGCAGTATCAAATTGCATATCCCCAACCCCTGAAGTACCTGCCTCATGTATAATTGGAACATATGGCTCTTCAGCATTCACCCCTGAAGAAGTACCTGCCTCATGATCATTTGCAGCAGCAGCAGTGTTTGGACTTCTATCTGTGTTGGCTCTTCTTTCTGACCTCATCCTGATTAGGATTTCTCCAAGTGTAATGTCATCCATCTCCTCCATCTGATCATTTATAAGGAATTTAGGGTGTAGGGTTACATGAATAATAATTGATAAACAAATATGATGATCAGTGTACATGTGCATTATCACCACCATGCTTTCTCTTTTTTCCCCAACTTGATTGTGTTCCACCTTGTGCTCTCTGACATGTTCTTTTGTTGTGCCCAATTTCTCCACATATTTTACACCTACCTCTGCTTACTCTGTATTGTGTGGGATTTGCAGGACCATCTTCTCCACCTGTATTTGCAGACTCCCAAGCTTCCCTCCTCCTGTTTTTTCTAGGCCTTCCAGGCAGCCTTCTCAGTTCAGGAGGCATCAGAGTTTGTGGCACAACATCCTCAAGTGGTGGCCATAATCTGTGGTCTGGTATTGGATGGATCAATTCAGCATAACTCAGCATGTACTTTTCCTTTGTGTAACTCTTGTCTGTGAACTTTTCAACCTTGTTTCTGTTATGTAAAATGGCACAACATGCATGCCTGCATGGTATCCCAGATACATCCCAAATCCTGCACTCACATGTCTTTTGCTCAAGATTTATAATGTAAGACATGGATTTGTCATCCACTTGATACTCGGCTGAATTTGCAATGCTCAGCTCGCAATGCTTTGCCCAAGCACATTGGTCATTGATTTTCTTCAGAATTTTTGGCATAATTTCATTCGTCCTATTCAACCGTTTCTGTCTTCTGGTATGCATCCTTGTCATAACCTTTTTTCTGATGCCTTCCAACAACATCAATACATTCTTATCCCTAAACTCACCTATCCAGGCATTGAATGACTCTGCAATATTGTTTGTGACATGGTCATTTTTTAGGTCAGTGGAATATTTAGACCTAGACCACATGTGGGGATCACTCTGGATGAGCCATTCATAAGCAGCAGAATTAATTTCCTTCACTTTCTTCATAGCCTTGTCATAACCATAACTATTGTATGACCTTGCTGCCATCCAAAACATTTTCCTGAGCTGCCTCCCAAGAAATTTCAGCCTAAAGTTGGCCAAAATGTGCCTAGCACACCTCCTATTCACAGCATGGGGCACCATGTCACTAATAACCTCTAGTAATCCCTATAAGAACAAGATGGGAGGTGTATGTAAGTTACAACAGTACATAACAACAAAGAGAGGGGATGTGCATGTAATTTCCAAATAATATAGGGGAGGTGGATGTAAGTAAGATATACCTTCTGTCTGTCAGACATAAAAGTCCATGGCCTATCTTCCTTAAACCCTCCCAACATTTCATCTATTCCTTGGAAAAAGAAACACCAGCTATCTTTGCATTCTGATTCGACAACTGCCCAAGCTAGTGGAAATAATCCATTATTGCCATCCAAAGAGATGGCAGCCAACAAAACACCTCCATAAGGACCCTTGAGATGACACCCATCAAAGGCCAAAAATGGACTACAACCTTCCAAAAATCCTTGTTTTAGAGCATGCAAGCCAATGAACATCCTTACAAATCTTGGTACAACAACTGCAGATGATCCCCCTTCTTCATCTCTACTGTCCAGAGATGACTGAATTTTTACAACACTTCCAGGATTGCTTCTTCTGATCATTTCAGCATATTTGGGTAGTAGGCCATATGCCTCTGAATAGAATCCTTCTACCATCCCCAATGCTTGAATCTTGGCCCTATAAATCTTCATATAAGGGACCTTCTCCAGGCCATACTGTTTTAAATGATGCCTAATGCCTTTTGGCTTCATGTTAGGATTTGTCTTTAAAACTTCTATCAACTTGCTTGCAATCCAATTGCTACTAGCCTGCTTCTTTCCACTGACCCTTACACAGGTGTGACTTCTATTAAGTGATTTAATCATGTATGTAACCTTATCTACCAATGGAGATGCATGTATTCTCCATGGACAACCTTCAGCAGCACACCTTACGGTCACTCTTGATTTCTCATTTTTCAACCTTATGAATTCGAATCCCTCCTGAATTGAGTACTCTCTCAAAGCCTCTCTGAATATTTTGACATTTTCAAATACATCACCAACCTTCAAATCATTCCCTCATGAACCTCTACATTATGCTGGTTGATCACACGATCCATAGGGTCTACTAAACCCTCCTCATCAGAAGAATCCAAATCTCCAGGACCACAATAGTCATCCGAGCTATACTCACTCATCATATGATCACTGTCCACATTCCTTTCAGCATCATTGTCACTATCATTGTCACCCTCATTGTCACCCTTATTGTCCTCCTCATTGTCCTCAAAATCTGATGATTCATCATATACACTATAATATGATGATTCATTACTCTCATCATCAGTAGCCCCCTCATTATCAGTCTCACCAGCAGCCACCCTCTCACCAGCAGTCCCCTCAACATCAGCACCCTCCTCAACATCAGTCCCCTCAACATCAGCACCCTCATCAACATCAGCCCCCTCACCAGCAGCCCCCTCACTAGCAGCCCCCTCCCCAACATCAGCACCTCACCAACAGCCCCCTCACCAGCATCAATCTGATCACCAGCAGCCCCCTCACTAGCATCAACACCCTCACCATCAACAGGCACCTCACCAACAACAACCCCCTCACCAACAGTAGCCTCATCATCATCAGCATCATTGTCATCCACGTTTATGACATATGATCCCTGATTTCTTTCCATTGCTAACGGTTCAACAATTCCCAACTCACACCAAATATGCACCTCTTTCGTACTTGTATTCTTGACAAACATATCTTTAATGTCTTCAGTACTTGTTATAGGAAACCTCTGATACACACCGTCGACCTCATATGATAAATCCATTCTTAGAGAAACTGAACTAGGCAGTAATGTAGACCTATTAACATCTTCCAACAAGTTTCTATATGTATAAAACCTTGAATTCACATCTGTTATAACTTCTTGCTCACCTAGTATATGAAGTACAAGATTATACTTCCCACGTAGTGTCATACCTATACAAATACATATAAAACATCTAAGTTAGTAAAATACATGGAAATACCCCAACAGAAAACAGAACTGACTTTTCAAAAAAAACTAGGGTTTCAGAATTTTGGTAAAAAACGAGAACTGCATAATGTTGGCAAAAAAACCCATCACCAAAAACGAGAACTGCATAATGTTGGCAAAAACAACCCGTAAGATGTTTCAAAAAATGGCCATAATCTAGGGTTTCAAAAAAAATCTGATTTTTTTTTTTAAATAACACAAAAACCGCATAATGTTGGCAAAAAAACCATTAGATTTTTAAAAAAACATGGCCATAATGTGGGCAAAAAAAACCAGCCGATCTGTTAGGGTTTTCGAACTTCACCTGTGCGCGAAATTATGCCTTCAGGGGGGACGATCACAACTATAATGTGGACAAAGAAGGACTAGACCCGTCCAAGAGGCACGATCACAGCGATTTTACAGAGAAGAACCGTTCGTCCTTACGGGGGGAGAGAGATGGTGGGGAGAGAGAGATGTTTGAGCGCCAAAATGGTGGACCAAGGTAATGTAAATGGGTAAGTATAATTTGGTCATTTCTTATTTCAACATTTTTAAATTTTTTTTTTCTCAGAAATTGTAGGGGCATTTTGGTATTTTCACCCTTTCGGGCAGGTAAAAAAACGGGCAGGGGAGGTGGAATACAAAATAGGGGAGGTATTTGTAATTATGGTCATTTTTGGGTGTTTTCTGGAATTACGACATTAGTTAGGGGAGGTATTTGTAATTATCCCTTATTATAATCGTTATGTGATAGAAAATCTTTTCCGACTAATGGTGATGTCATGATCATTGATAAAAAAAAAATGATTAAAAACAATTGATACCAAAGCGGATCATGGGTTGAAGCTTCACAGGTGGTGGGGGGTGGGTTGGGGTGAATGTGAATTTTGTTTGTCAAGGTTGCGATCAGAAGCGGAGCCGAAAATTGAAAAAATTGAAGATGGGTGGCAAAATATGACGCAGTTATAAAAATGTATATTGATTAACTAAAAAAATTAATAGTACATATATTAATTTTTTAAATTTTACCGCCACTGGATGTGATTGTGCGTTTATTGACAATATCACTTTATGATCTTGAACATTATGATTGTGTAAGGTTTAGTGCCAACCATGGCAGTTACCAGTCAACCACATTATAATCATCTCGTTCATGCTTTGGATTGTCCAATATATAAAGAAATAAAGTTACGCATATGATATCAATTTAGGGGTGGCAAATTAGACCCAAAACCGTGGGTCCAACTCGATTCAATTAATTTTGGGTTTGAATGGATCTTAAAAAATAGAATTATGGTTCCAACTGTTTTGCATTTATTGGATTTTCAAGACCTTGGTTTCATATGGTTTTTGATTGGGTCCAAATTAGTTCCAATAACGGGCCTATTTTGGTTCCTAATTGGATCCAATTAAAAAAATAGAAATAATTCTCCCTTTTTTCTTTCTTAAACCCAATTGGTTTTCTTTATTTAAACACTTGATTTGTGGTCTTCATATTTAAAGGTTGAATATGAAAGAATGAATAAAAATATATTCACAAAGAAAGCTTGTGGGTGAGTAGAATCGATGAAAAACACAAGAAATTTGAAATGGAAAAGTTACTAAATTGAATATTAGGACTTCGATTTTCAAACCATGCAATAATGTTCTTCTTAGCATATACAGGTAACAATCAATGCTCTTATATACTTAGATCAAATTAATTGTTGATGTATGAAAGAGTATTAAGTCTTTTTTGATAGATCAATTTAACATCCATATATATTTGAGGGGTTTATAAGACATCTTGATGAAATATTTAAAGTGACGAGGAATTTCATTAATTTCATACGACAAATAACACTTCATTCATTTTCCTTTTCAAATGACCAAGTACCTCTTCGATGCAAAATACATGTGCTCTCATGTCGGCCAAATAAATCTCCATACTTCAAATGTCAAAAAGCACATAAAGAAAATCAAAACGTACTTGAATCTTAAATTTCATATCTATGAATATCTCTCAATTTTATGCAAATCTAGAGATTTACATTCTCGAATCATGTTTCAACAAACTTTGTTTTTATCTCTCTTCACCACTACAAACTGGGTAGCATCTAAGATTTGATTTTTTTTTTAGCTTTTGTGTCTTTTGACGCGAATACAAACATTTGTGATGAATGCACCCGGTTACTCAACACTGGGCATCTTATGTCGTCTTTTGACGCAAATGCAAACATTGGTCATGAATGCACCCGGTTACTCAACAACATTGCAAATTATGTCGCCTTTTGACGCGAATACAAACATTGTTGATGAATGTACCCGGTTACTCAACAACATTGCAAATTATGTCGCCTTTTGACGCGAATACAAACATTGATGATGAATGTACCCGGTTACTCAACAACATAATTTGCATTTATGAATCAACCTGATTACTCAAGCCCAAGTTTAGGTTTAGCTCAAGAAGAATTTATCGAAAGAATGTATGACAATCATCAATTATGCTCGTCCGGTGATCCACATAACATTTTGAGAACAAACATTTCAATTTAATTGAAGATTCATGATTGTTTTAATCAACTTTATATAACATTTTGACATTCTTCATTTGGAAATTATGTTGGCACGACAATGAATCAAACAAATATTGTACACCAAAAAAAGTATTGAAGACTGAAAAGAAATGAAAGACAATGTTACTATCTCATCGAAGATTGAAAATACAAAATTTCACCCTCTTGGGCATTCAAAATTCGATCTTCATCATCTTCTTCCGAGTAAGGGTCCTTGATATGCAAGCCAAGTCGCTCAAGAGGGCTTCGAATATTGTGGAAGCCTTTTCCAGTTGGAAAACAACACAACATCTCGAGTTCTTTAAAGATGACTAGATTTTCGTCAATCTCCACACTCCTCTCCATCTACATGATCATAAGCAACGTAACTAACATTACAAAATGCAGATAATACGTTTAATAGACGAATAATGAATGATTATTATTACCTTTTCCAATGCCATTCTGGCAGCTTCTCTTTCTCTCTTTCGCGAGGCAGCTTTAAGTACCCTTTGTTTCGCCCTTTCTCTTGCAGGATCCACCTGACAATCACATCCATATGAGAAACCACCATACCATAATAAGCAGCAAAGTGTCTATAAATTATGCACCAATATATAATAAATTTAAATTTACGCAAGTTGCCTTCTACGTACCTTACGTCTTTTCTTTCCCAACTCCATTAGATCAGGATTGCAAGAATATTGATTAATCAACTCAGGCATACAACTTGTTACTAAAGACATTCGTTTTACTCCTTTGGGAGTTATTATAAACTTCAAACTCTCCGACATCTTTGTCTGTAGATTGTGTTAAATTGTGATTTGAATTAAATACTAAAACACCAAAAAGAACAAATATCAAGAAACACAACCCCAAGCAATGTTTTCAACCCACAAAACAAAACTCCCAAACAATTCAAAAGTGATAAAAAAAAAAAAAAACTATAATAGGAAGATTTTGAGTAGAATCTTGGCCAACTCAGAAAGGGAATTTAATGATTTAGTTTGAGATACTTTTAATGATTTAGTTTGAGATACTCTTTTATAATCCTGCATCTATTATCTATACTCTTTTAAACTACCTTGGTCCGCTTTAAGTGCTGCTAATAAGACAAAATCAATCCCCATACCCATATTAAGTGGATAATGTCGAATTAGTTTTGACGTCCTTTTCTCTCTCATCATTTTCTCGTCTATATTTATTTTTCTTTTCTCATTATATTTTTAAATGATATTTTATGCCAACTTCTCTTCAATATATAAAATTAGATTTATTATACAAATATAATTAAAACATGCAGCATCATTACTAGTCCTACTGAACCCTCGATAGTGGCTGTGCTGAACATCCGGGATACTTGTGCATATTATATTAACAAACTCTAAATTCAATTACATCCAACTCATAGAAGATTAATTAATAGGAATAAGGCATGAGATATATACATGATCATGTTTTGAGGTTTGCCCATATATAGAAGATTCCTCAACTGAAAGGTGCAAAAGTTTCGGTTAAAAACTATAGAATTAAAGCCAATATAGGTGGAGTGGGTCTTAAAAACAATACAACTTCTAGAAGACAGAATTTAAAGAACAATCAATAATGTTATATCCTCCAATATTATGATTTGTGATTAAATAAATTACTCTAATAGCCCCGCTTAGAATATTTTTATTATTTAATTAAGTAAATTATATATTAGTATAAGAAAAAATTGTGATAATTGATTGATTGTTAAAGAATATATCATAATCTATCTATCTATCTATTCTATTATAATCTATTCTTCTATCTATCTATCTATCTATCTATCTATCTATTCTATTATAAAAGTATGGGTGTTTCTTTGAAATTTTGATCTACCTAATATGCCCTTATATAAATCACTATTTAATGGCACAATAGTCAAATAATAAGATATATAATTTGATGCGGACTCAACAAGTGAATTAAATTAATAAGGTATATAATTTGAGTAGGACTCTATAAGTGAATTATAAATAAATATAAAAATATTTAAGTATCTTTTTATTATTATTTATTAAACAAATTTAAAGACATAGGAACAGTCTTGTTGCAAAACTTGTTGCCGACCATGCAGATGATAACACTTATATCATTTTCAATTAATTAATTATTTATTTATATTTAACTAAATCAACAATTAAGTATGTGGCAAATTATTCTTTTACGTAAAATAATACCATATAATTGCTTCTAAATTCTTTATATAAATCACTATTTAATGGCACAATAGTCAAATAATAAGATATATAATTTGATGAGGACTCAACAAGTGAATTAAATTAATAAGGTATATAATTTGAGTAGGACTCTATAAGTGAATTATAAATAAATATAAAAATATTTAAGTATCTTTTTATTATTATTTATTAAATAAATTTAAAGACATAGGAACAGTCTTGTTGCAAAACTTGTTGCCGACCATGCAGATGATAACACTTATGTCATTTTCAATTAATTAATTATTTATTTATATTTAACTAAATCAACAATTAAGTATGTGGCAAATTATTCTTTTACGTAAAATAATACCATATAATTGCTTCTAAATTCTTTATATAAATCACTATTTAATGGCACAATAGTCAAATAATAAGATATATAATTTGATGAGGACTCAACAAGTGAATTAAATTAATAAGGTATATAATTTGAGTAGGACTCTATAAGTGAATTATAAATAAATATAAAAATATTTAAGTATCTTTTTATTATTATTTATTAAACAAATTTAAAGACATAGGAACAGTCTTGTTGCAAAACTTGTTGCCGACCATGTAGATGATAACACTTATGTCATTTTCAATTAATTAATTATTTATTTATATTTAACTAAATCAACAATTAAGTATGTGGCAAATTATTCTTTTACGTAAAATAATACCATATAATTGCTTCTAAATTCTTTATATAAATCACTATTTAATGGCACAATAGTCAAATAATAAGATATATAATTTGATGAGGACTCAACAAGTGAATTAAATTAATAAGGTATATAATTTGAGTAGGACTCTATAAGTGAATTATAAATAAATATAAAAATATTTAAGTATCTTTTTATTATTATTTATTAAACAAATTTAAAGACATAGGAACAGTCTTGTTGCAAAACTTGTTGCCGACCATGTAGATGATAACACTTATGTCATTTTCAATTAATTAATTATTTATTTATATTTAACTAAATCAACAATTAAGTATGTGGCAAATTATTCTTTTACGTAAAATAATACCATATAATTGCTTCTAAATTCTTCAAATAAAATTCGAATTTTCGGAAATTACAATCTTCAATAAATATATTGTTGATTTGGAAATAAAATACGTCTCTCATATTTTGTTAGGAAGGAGATATAAATCAATGAAAAAATATAATATTTATTGAGTGAAAAATCGGGGAGAACCCCATTGTTACTTATTTAATATATTAATTGATTAGTCAGTTATATTCTAAAATATTTTTCATTTGACTATATCACATTATAATTGAAAATAAAATTGATTGTTCAATATAAAAAATTTATAATACATGTATATTAGGAAATAAATTAATTTAACTTTTAATAGTATGACTTATTTTTTATATTTTTTAACTACTTGAAATATCTTTATAAAATTTAATTTTAAAATATATAATTCTATTAGACACTAAAATTGATCGAAAATTGATTAGATATAGAAGTACATTAAAGTACTCTTATTTATTTATTGTTTTAAATATATTCAAATTATTTATAAAAGAGAAGTTAATGGATAGGTCACAATAAGAAAGGATAAATTCCCAAATTATAATTACATGTACTTATGTTAGATATTTGTGGTCAGTTCCTTTTCGAGTGGCTGTAGGAATAATTTGTAAGTGTTTTAATTGGAGGCATAAATGAAATTTTGGTATTATCCGTACCAAAAGTATCGCTTAGGAGTACAATAAAAATTATTAGTACTATTACCATCCAAATAAAAGATTCGTTTCTTGTCATTGTCCTGAAATTTTCATTGAATTTTATTATGTAACTCAAGTTTGGCATAGTGTTATGTAACTCAAGTTGATTAGCATCAACAATGATTTTGTATTTAAAACCTCCATTTCATATAATAAAAATTCACATCATATTCAATTTGAGTTGTTTTTAAGCGAATAGGTGATAATCACAAGATAGACATCACACTTTGATTTGATTGTTTGATTTCTGAGTTCATCAATATTCAAATGCTAGATTAAACCATTTAAATTATTAAAAGATAAGTTATTAGTACCTAGATATTAGCTAAGATTGAGAAACTTGAAATTTTAGTCGGATAATTTGGGAGTTGGTTTAGTATACAATATTAAAAGGTTTCATATAAATAAATTAGCCAAATCAATTTTATATTAATACTTTATATTGAACATTGATAGCAATTATAATTTTAATTGATTTGGCTATGTTAGTTTACAAAATTATTTCGATTCTCATTTAGGTTACCTGGTAAATAATTAACAGAAAAATAATTAAGATATGAAATCAACTTTTATTGAGATAATTAAAATATCAAAGTTATACCGAAATAAATTTCTATTTTTGATTCAGTACAGTACGACAAACGAACTCTAATACTATTTTAATCAACACCAAACCTTTACAAAAATAAAAATAAAAATAAAAATCAAATTTTGATTAATATTAGGGGCAACATCATAATTCGACGCAAATAAATCTAAATTAACAAGTTTCCAAAACATATGACTCCAATTACTAAATTATTAATAAAATAATAAATAAATGTATAAGGTTATAACAAAAAAAGAAGCAAAAATATAATGTGTAAAGTATATAATGAAAAAGTTAAGAGGAAAGTAGATAGTCAAATAGTGAATGTATAATTTTATTATAAGAGGAGGCATCTATTATATATATGCACATGAAATTAAGAGTACGAACTTATAATTAAATTAAATAACCATAGTAGTTAGATTGATTAACTTGTTGAAAATTTTATTTTTTAAAAAGATGGTGATACAAGTGTACACTTTTTGCAATGCTTGACTAACGACCATTAGTTAGAGAGGTCAATGTAACATTTTTAGATATTTTAAAATTAATCAAGATATAGTATTTAAGAGTATACATAGCAGGCAAAGGAATTAGGAATGACACAAATATGATATTGCACTAAGTATTTTTTTAGTATATGTGAAATATAGGTTCAAAATGCAATATAGTTTAAGGTTTTGGGATATGGTACATATAGATATGTCTGATAAAGGTATAATATTTTAAAAATATTATTAAACAGATTCATTGTCATTTGACATTTATGTTTAAGTTTAAGAAAAAGAAAGAAAATATTTCTCCTCTTTGTATTTTAGCCCAAAATTATTGTATAATGATGAAAATAAATATTATCTATGATACCAAGGCATGTTGAAAATAAATTTTTTATCAGATATGGTATCAAAAAAATTCTCCCCTTCTTATATTTTCAGACATTTTAATACTATTCCGGATACTGTATTCAGGATACTCGTAATAAACACATGTATGACACTGATATGATACTATACCAAGTCTTTTTTATGATTATATGTGCCACATGGGTTTTGTGTTTTTATGTACACTCCCAACAGAAAAGGCGTACACTGACGTTATTTGAATTAAAATAATAATAAAAAATAAAATAAGAAACAAAAAGTCTACGTAGGTATCCAAATTTTGAGCCATAATGAAGAGGTTTGTCAATATACAAAGATATAAATGAAAAAATGAAGAATATAAATTTATGATCCACTGATATTGAAAAACACAATTTCGTGAAATGACATAAGGATTTATTTGGTAATATTCGTTTATGTTTTTTATTACGTTGATTTAACATTTCATTCAATTCAAAATTTAATCTTTTAAACAATTATAATTTATTTATGAACAACTCATTTAATTAAGTTATTATAGAAAATATTTTGATAACCAAAAAAATTTATTCAAATAATTTAAACGAGATCATATGATTCACGTGCAACGCACGTGTTATTTACTAGTTTAAATTTAAATTTACACAATTGTATAATATATGAATGTGTATTAATTATGGTTAATATTTATTATATATTTGTGTATTACTTTATCTTTAGTACGCACAAAAATAATACCAAAATTGTTCCATAAATTGGACGATGTCCCATTTTGGTCCCCTTCAATTTTTTATGGGGAATTAATGTTTCATTAATTATTATTATATTTCTCCAATTCAGTAAAATCATATAACATCTTATAAATAGTCTTGTAACTTTTATGGAATTGGTCAATTACGAACCAATTTCATTTTCCAGCAACAAATTCACCAAAACAAAAATTACATAGGAGATATGTGTCCCCAAAAATAATTTGAAGAAAAATTACTAGTAAACGCCTTATTTACACGCAAAAGACCCAGATGTTTTAATCTTTTTACATTTTCCATAAAATTTAGTATTCAAACTTTTTTGAATATTCCTTGTTATACATGCGGTTATTTCGCTAAATCTTTTGAGAAATCACTCAAACACTTCATAGGATAAAGGGTCTTAAGTAAACAATCCTAATTTTGGATAATTGGAAAAAAGGCTTCTTTCTAGCTTAACTAAGCACAACAGACGGCTGGTTTAACCCTTGTTTGTTTATATTTTCAAAATCTATTTTCAACTTTTTAAATCACAAAATTCAAATTAAACTTAACCCACTAAATTCTCATTAAAATTCTACTTTTTTCAACTCTACCTTCCAATATCCTATATAACTAACTATCAATCATATATACAACTTTTCAACCATTTACCAATCAAATCAATCATTATTTCACTTTCTCTTTCATACTTTACATTTTTTTAATTATATTTCTTTATTTTTAATTTTCATAATTATTATATACATCACTAAATAATTATTATACACATCATCCATCAACCTATCACTATTGGTTTGACATGTTTTACAGCTTTTAACATATTTCTAAAAATATAAACAAACACATACCATTTTCACACGAATTTCCATAATACACAATTTCCGAAAAAAATTTAAAATTTTTATCTCAAAAATATAAACAAAATATAAATTTTAGCTATGTTTGTTTATGTTTTTAGGTTGGAATTTTGAAAATTTTGTGTGAATGGCGTACCATTGAAATTCGTGTGAAAATGGTAGATGTTTGTTTATGTTTTTAGAATTAAGTTGAAAATTGTAATGTGTCAAATCAATGATGATTGGTTGATATTTAATGATTGAATTAGTTGTTTTTGTAATGATTATTTAAATAAATAAATATATATGAGTGTGTAAAATAATGTATATATTAATTGTAATTGATGGATGTGTAAAATGATTGATGTGTTGATTGATATGTAGTTAGTATTGGAGATTGAAAAAGTAAGGTTGAAAAAAGGAAATTGAGATGAAAATTTGGTGTGTTAAGTAGATTTAAAATTTTGTAATTTAAAATCTTGAAATTGAATTTCAAAAACATAAACAAACGTCTCGATTTTGAGTTTTCAAAATGCTGAAGTATTAAAAATCTTGAGATGAGAATTTTGTCGTCCATTGTGGTTCTACTACCCGACTCAAAGTGATTGCTCACATGCTACAAGGAAATGCTTTTCTTGGATAAAGATTTCTCAATCACCCCATTTATCTTATAAAACTATTATTGCAATTTTCTCAAATAATTACATAAATAAATTGATACATGATAAATTGTGTGTACAAATATGTAACATATAATAGCATTTGTTGTTACAATCCAAAAAATTGGTCAATGGCCTATGTAGAAACGCTCTTACAAAAATGTACTTCTTTCTCACACATCCAACAGCTCCACGCCCACCTCCTAGTCACCGGTCTTTTCCATTTCTACCCTTCCCGCTCTAAATTCCTCGACTTCTGCGCCACCTCTACAGCCGCCGGCAGCCTCCCCTACGCCGCCGCCGTCTTCCGCCGCATTCCCCTCCCTCTCACGAACGACTGGAACGCCATCATCCGAGGCCACGCCCAGAGCCACCACCCCATCAATGCCGTCGAATGCTTCCTCTCCATGTCACGTGCTGCCACATGCCCACCCGACGCTCTCACCTTCTCGTTCTTCCTCAAGGCCTGCGCGAGGGCGTTGGCTGGAACCGAGGCTTTTCAAATGCACGCCCGCGTTTTGAAATCCGGGTGCGATGCGGATGTTCTGTTGCAGACCACTTTGTTGGATGTTTATGCGAAATGTGGGGGTTTGGATTGTGCGTGCAAGGTGTTTGATGAAATGTCGAGGAGAGATATCGCGACTTGGAATGCGTTGATTTCGGGTTTAGCGCAGGGGAACCGGCCTTATGAAGCTTTGAAGCTGTTTAACAGAATGAGGGACGGCAATGGTGATGATAATGATCGGCGGGTGATGATGCCGAATGAGGTCACTGTTCTTGGCGCACTCTCCGCATGTTCGCAGCTCGGAGCTATCAAAGAGGGCGATAAAGCATATGATTACATCAAAAGGACTCGCTTGGATGAGAATGTGATAGTTTGCAATGCGGTCATTGATATGTACGCAAAATGTGGGCTAGTCGAGAAGGCATATAACGTTTTCGAAGGCATGAGGTGTTCCAAGAGTATAATCACATGGAATACCATGATTATGGGCTTTGCAATGGACGGTGATGGGACGAGAGCTCTTCATCTTTTTAACCGCATGGCGGGAGGTGGGCCCGGCCCCACGCCGGATGACGTCACTTATTTAGCGGCTTTGTGCGCGTGTAACCACGCGGGGATGGTTGATGAAGGGGTTAGGCTTTTCAACTTGATGGAGAAAAACGGTGTGAGCAAAAATGTGAAGCATTATGGGAGCGTAGTGGACTTGTTGGGTCGAGCGGGTAGATTGAACGAGGCATATGAGATTATAGAGTCCATGCCCGTTTTTCCCGATGCCGTGTTATGGCAAACGCTTTTAGGGGCCTCTAAAACATACGGGAACGTGGAAATGGCTGAGAACGCATCGAGAAAGCTTGTGGAGATGGGGTCGAGTACTTGTGGTGATTTTGTGTTGTTGTCGAATGTATATGCCGCAAACGAGAGGTGGAACGATGTGGGAAGAGTGAGGGACGCTATGAAGACTAGGGACGTTAAAAAGGTCCCGGGGTTTAGTTATACAGAGATGAACGGTGTAATATTCAAGTTCTTTAATGGCGATAAGAACCATCCTAATTGGAGGGATATCTATAGAAAGCTAGAGGAGATTAGTTTTAGGATTAGGGAATTGGGGTATGAACCCGAGACTAATTACGTTTTGCATGATATAGGACGCGAAGAGAAAGAGAATGCGTTATCGTATCATAGTGAGAAGTTAGCTATGGCGTTTGGTTTGATTAGTAGTGGTGATAAGAGCCCTATAAACATCAATAAAAACCTTAGGATATGTGGGGATTGTCATGTGGTGATCAAGCTTGTTTCGAAGTTGTATGATAGGGAGATTATCGTTAGGGACCGAACTCGGTTTCATAGATTTAAAGAAGGGTCTTGCTCTTGTGGAGATTATTGGTGATTATTGAAACTCATTTTTTTGGTTATTTGCATTTTGTTTATTTACTTTTGCTATTTTGTTACTAATAACAACTTTTGAATGTTAATTTCTTCCATATGTTCAATTTCTTCCTAAAGTAAGTACATTTTATGTATCAGGAGACACTTCAAAAGGGAAAATACAGGTATATAAATCTGGTCTAGTATACATAAAAAAAAGTGTAACAACTCTGCTTAGGCAAATCAAAAAGGATTCTTTGGGTCTTGTGTGACTCCATGGTGTTGGATTAGAGGTGGCAATCGGGTGGGTCGGGTTGGGTTTGGATTGGTTCCAACAATTCGATTTTTAAATGGGTTGGATTTTTAAATAGTTTTGAGGTGGAACCAACTCAACCTAAAACGTAACCGACAACCCGAAAGGGAACCAAGCCCAACCCGACTCAATACCTTACATTTTGTTCTTTATAATTTAGATTATTGGCAAGTGGTTTAGGCCTAACTTGAAATTAGTTGGACCCAACTTGGAACCAATTAGGAACCAAAAATAATTTCTTAGGGACCAACCTAACCCAAACTAGTTTAATTGAGTTGGAACCACGGTTCCGGAACCATTTTGCCACCCCTATGTTGGATAATCAAGCAACATGGGTCCTACCACACGAATAATTGTCTAAGTGTCTCTCGGACGAACACTACAAACAAACAAGTGAACTCAAGAAAGATCTTGCTCGAAAAATAAAGGATGTCCCATTAGAGTTTATGGAGCAAAAGATCAATGCGATTAAACCTAGGAGGTCTCATATACTCGAATAGCCTTAAACCATCAAATTCGTAAAGACACAAATATAATCATGTCTAGTTAGTGATAAATAATCATGGAAAAGAAACTAGGTACAAATTGGTCATAACTAGGACCAATAACAAATAATCTTAATAGGAGCTAAAGCTTCTACTCCAAATACATAACTTCTACTGAAAAATTCGCCCAACCTCCATAAGAGTGGCACAATTCAAAACGAAATCCTATAGTAACAAATCAAATCGACAACATACTAGGGCCACGTTTGGACTTTTAGATATTCGATAGCAAAACGTCCAAATTGAAACCCCTACATCCAAACATAGCATAAGCGTAACAGCACAACTAATCTTTCTTCAGCCTTGCCTCAAACCCCCCTTCGGCTCGCTTTACAAGTGTATACGGTACATACGTACCAAGCAGTTTATCCCATATGGGAAAAAACGGTTGAGAATAGTTGAACTTTAGACCTTGTAGTTGATGATGAATATCATGATACGCAGTATTATTTTGGAAAAACAGGTGGAAAATATTACCAGGCAGCCATAGCCCGCAATGATCATCGACGGTTTTGATGACAGCAAAACAGAAGAAGAAAACTGCAGTACGAGCTGTCATTCCCGAGACGAGGAAAGATATAGCACCACCAAATGTGTCTAATAATAGGCCTTCCAATGGGTGATTGTAAAGAGCACCAATGGCGTAAGGAACAACTAACCTGTGATGTTGAGAGTGGATATGCCTGTATAGAAACTTGTTTTGGTGCATGTATCTATGCACAAAGTACTGCCATGTGTCCATGACCAGCATGGCCACGATGAATTGGAAAACTTGGATAGGAAGAGAGGGTTGAGCGGTGTTTCTGGACGAACTTACGTTTGAAGTTACCTGCAACAAGAACCGTTATATGTCAAAGTTAGTAAACATATTCCAAAATTTGATGTAATTGTGTTTCAGCAAATTCTATGAACAACTACAGTGATTGCTCAAGGAGAGAAAGTAAAAATAAAAAAAACTAAGGTTTGTAAGGTCAATTTGCATCCCTAAATCTGATATAGGGAAAGTTGCAGCATTAGACCCACATGACTCATTGTTTAAAAACTTGGAAAATTGGGCCACATAAGATGCAGTGATAAAATTAACAGTGCATGCATCGTACGTGCAAAAATCAGTCAATTTTTTAGCAGTTGGACCAAAATTGCAAAATAATGCATCCTATGGAGTTCATTTCGCAAGTTTGTAAACACCGAGACTTAGATCGCAACAAGCCCTATCCTATAAGACTGATATCGCAAATTTCCGTCTAATATATACATATTGCTGCAGCAAACTTGAGTAGAGTTTTGCAGAATTAGACTTTTGGAAGTAAAAAAGATAAGGGAGATAAATAGAGGGATCGAAGAAAGAATGAAACTTTATCTGGTATAAGGGGTGTTCACCAAGACTTGCAACATCAAGTTTATAGATGGAATACTCAAAAGTTCAATCGGATTCCCATCACAAACACTAAAACTTGCAACAGAGAAATGACTTAAAAAAAATAGCAACTTTTCTGTATACAAACTATAGTTCAATCAGATTTCCATCATAAAAATGAGGGAATTATATCACCATCAGTATCTAAAGGATCTCAACATAAGAGCTCAAATTCATATCACTGTCTGCACGCCAAAGAAGCAAGAATTCCATGATTAATGAGTAATAAGTTATACTGAAGGAAGATATATTCCAAGGTCTAACAATGTGATGCCAAAAGAAATTCGAAATAACATATGCATAATGCACTTACCAAGAAGAGCAATTCAGCAACAACGGCCTGAAAAAATTGTTGAAGAAGAACACCCTTGATCACAGTTCCCAACGGCACTTTATTTTTATCATTTTCTTCAGATTTCGTGTGCAGTCTATAGTTATCAAGAGGGGGAAGGAGCTGATAAAACCCTGCATACACCCAGTACACCACTAGTGGGGCAAATGTCCCCATCGATTCATCACTTATATAACCTTCCCAAAAAACCATTTTTCTAAGATCTTTCTTTACTTCTCTTCACCAATTTGACTGATAAATTTATTATGTTACAACGTGCAAATGAATACACTGCACGTTGTATGTACCCTGAGAGAAAAATAAAACAAACAAACAGACATTAGCCAATGGAGTCCAGTAGATCCATTTTGAGTATAAAAATTTGATCACATATATGCATTTAATTTCAAACATATGGGATAAAAGGAAAATCAGCATTTTGTACCCTCCAAATAGACCTATTAGACAATTTGCATCCAAAAATTGAAATAGCACATTGCATCTCCAATAAGCATTTGGTTGACATAGTTCTCCATCTGGCATTTTCTGACTTAAATTTGTCCAGAAAAGGGATTTAGCCAATTGTTTATGGCTGAAATCTTTGCCACAGGGCTTTAATTGTTGAAATGGAGAATATGAACAGAAGATACTGAGTTAACGCCTTAAAAGCAACCAATTTTTTTTGCACAAATTTCGCCAGGAAGTGTTTGAAAAGGCACTGTATGAAGCAAACATTCTTTGTACATTTTAATTATATCAATTTCAGAGTGTCACTGCCACATTATCACAAAATTAACCTAATGCACTTTAGATGGGGTATGAATTACCAGCTTCTATGAAAGAAAAATGAGCTAATTTTACACACATAATCCATACCTAAATACACCATTTAAAAACTATAAGCAACAAAATCCCAGATAGGAAATCATCAATTTAGCCATCTAACATTATATACATAAAAAATGAAGACCAAAATGAAAACTAATTCAAAAACATCACTCTTACCCTCAAAATAAAAGATGCTACATTTACACAAATGTAATTAAGTTACAACCCATTACATTTACAACAAAACCCACAATTGCCAGAAAATTTACAAGAAAATAAAGATCCAGATGCGAGATTATGAGTAACAAAACAATGAAAGCTTTGAAAGCCCAAATCGGACTTACATTGATATGATCGAGTCGAACAGATCAATGGGTAATCGACGAAACCTGCAAACCCTTTTTTTTCTCTTTTTTTCTTTTTTTTTTTTATGGGTTTCAATCTCAAATCGTTTGAGAAATGTATTGATATATATGTAGAATGTAAAAATATGTATGTATGGTGACAGTTGTGAGATTCTTGTGGGAAATATTTTTGGACAACTAATGGTGACCAAGATTAGCTGGAAAATGAAAAGGATAATGACCAATAATAGGAGGGTTGACAAAAAAATATATGATTTTTTTGTCTTTATTTTCTTTTTGATAATTTTGATAAATTTTTTTTGGATTAAATGGTCAAATTTTAAAATACCGTAGATTATAATAGATCGATTTCATTAGATTTGATCTCCCTATGTTAGTGTTGTACGCTAACATGTAAGTAAGCAACATGTAAGTAAGCAGTATGTAATAGTCTTAATTTAAGAACAATTTGGCTTCAAACACATCAACGGTGAGATCGAGATCAAAAAAATCGATTGGAACTCATTTGTTCTCGATCAAATTTGCTTGGATCACTTGCTTATGAGCCTTCTCGATATAGTTGATAATCGTTAATCATTTGATTTAGCTTTCTACGAGTCAATTTTTATTAAACTTCTTCACTTTCCCTTTTTTGTTTTTTTCATTTTTTATATTGTATTGGATATAGAGTTCAACATGAAAATTTTAGTTTGACATATAAAGTTTTCAACCACAAGAAAATTAGTTTATTTTGATGTCAGTATAAAAAGATCTGACCAAAATAAAATACTTCGGTAAATTATTTTTCTAAACTAAAATAATTTTTTCCTTATTTCAAACTTATTTTTCACCACTTTTTATATTATTTTGGGTCTCGAGTTGAACATAAAAAACGTAATTTGATAAACAAACTTTTCAACGCCACAAAATTTGAGTTATTTCGATACCTGGATGAAGAAATATGACCAAAATAAAACACTACATAAAGAAAATAGAGTTTTTCCTTATTTCAATACCGTTATCCCTTTTCTATGCTCTTTTGACCCTCGAGTTCAACATGAAAAATATAGCTTTACAAATAAGGTTTTCTACGACATAAGAATTGATTTATTTCGATATTCGAATAAGAAAATACGATTAATATAAAACAATATAGTATAAAAATATTTTCCGTCCCCTTATTTCTAACTCATTTTTCTCCTTTTTCTAGGTTGTTCTAGGCATCGAGTTCAACACGCAAAATATAGTTCGACATATAAATTTCTCATTCACATAAAAATTGGTCTATTTCGATTCTCGACGAAGACATACGATCAAATGAAACTCAATATGTCAAACTTTATATGCTAAACTAAACTATGTTTTTTTATCGTACTTTTTCACCGGTTATTAAAATAGACCGTTTCTTGTGTGGATGAGAAATTTATATATCAAAATATATTTTTGTGTTGAACTCGACGCCTAGAACGACATAGAAAAATAAGAAGAATGAGTTAGAAAATAAGGCGTAGAAAAATATTTTTCTACTATACTATTTTATATTGATCGTATTCTCTTATCCGAATATCGAAATAAATCAATTCTTATGTCGTTGAATACCTTATCTGTTAAACTATATTTTTCATGTTGAACTCGAGGGTCAATAGAGCTAGAAAAGGGAGAACGGTATTGAAATAAGGAAAAACTCTATTTTCTTTATGTAGTGTTTTATTTTGGTCGTATTTGTTCATCCAGGTATCGAAATAAATCAAATTTTATGGCATTGAAAAGTTTGTTTATCAAACTACGTTTTTTATGTTCAACTCGAGACCCAAAATAATATAAAAAATGGTGAAAAATAAGTTTGAAATAAAGAAAAAGTTGTTTTAGTTTAGAAAAATGATTTACCGAAGTGTTTTATTTTGGTCATATCTTTTTATACTGACATCAAAATATATTAATTTTTGTGTGGTTGAAAATTTTATATGTGAAACTAAATTTTTCATGTTGAACTCTAATTCCAACATAATATAGAAAATGAGAAAAACAAGATCGAATATCACAAATTAATCAAATTTAAACGAAAAAAAACAAAATTAAAATGTAATAATTAATGCGCCTGGATGGAAGGCGCATGCATGCCTCAGCTTTTTGATTATATGCCAACTTTTTGATTTTTGGCCCAATGCGCCTTGGCAGACTCCGCATAGGGCTATTTTTTGATACATCCCAAAATGTGTACCATTTTATAAAACAAATTTCAAAAGTAGATTATTTATTTAAATTAAGCACCTCTATCTTAGGGTCCATCTCATTCTCGAACACAATTAGAGCATCCTGAATCAAGTACCTCATAACATTTAAAATCATGTTAAACAAAATATTTTGTTGTCATCTCTTAATTTCCCCTTGAGTTAGGACATGGGAATAATAGTTGGCACAAAGGCAACAATCACATTGGGTGATGGTCTCATTGAAGTTGACATTCTCACAAACTCACAAAATATGATTTCAAGATTGTTGAAAAATATGCATTTCAAAATTGTGTTTTGAGAATATATAGTCAAGGCAAGAGTTGATGTTTTTGTCATTGAAATAATATTGTCCCCGCTCAGTGCTTATGGAATATGATAATAATTTTTCAAAATATATCAACTAATATTTCAAAGTAGTAGCACAATAAATTTAGAAACTCGGCAAATTAAATTCTTTTAAACTCTCGTTCATAAACTTAAAATGCACTTTTAAATGCAGAAAAAAGAGATTATATAGAATGAGAAAAAATTAGGGTATTAACAATCATATATTTATAGAAAACTAATAGTTGTGGAGTATCGACCCAACTTTTCTACTTGACCCATAAGGATGCCTTTCTGAACAAGCAGACCCCATTCGATCAAACAACCACCTTTTTCGGATAGAACATGTGCCATTTTCAGCCAGAATCGTGTGTGTGAATCAGGTGCAACGCATCATATACGATCATAGACATTAACCACCCGGCAATGATCACAATTCGTGTCCATACGTGTTCGAGTGCCATCCAACCATTAGAATTTGTTTGCGAAGCAATTTAAATCCTAATTAAATTAATTAATTTGACTAAATTAAATTTCCTCAAAAAAATAATATTGGTTGGGCCAAACCCAAGCCCAAAGCCCGAGATCCAAACTCGGGCTTTGGGCCGACGTCCGTGGTCCGCTCCATAGAGTAATTCAACTAGGACCTAAATCCTTCGTCTTCTCTAAATTTATGATGGACCAACGGCCAACCATACTTCACCAATTGAAAATATAAATCAAGTAAATTATGATAATTTATTTTTTGCGGACAATCACCTATTGGCTTTACGCATCTTCTTTAACTAATTTTAAGTGGTTCACTTTGGAACATTAACTTCTAATCCATTCCAATTGAACCTAGGAAAGTATAAGGCTTTGTTTGTTTATGTTTCAAGTTCTATTTTTAAGATTTTAAATTTAAAAATTTAAAATAAACTCAACACACCAAATTTTCATTCAAATTTACCTTTTCTTAACTCTAACTTTTCAATCTTATATATAACTACTACCTATCAAACATATATACATAATTTTACATATTCAACAATCAAATCATTTATTATAATAATTATTTATCTTTCTCTTTCATACTTTATAATTTTTTAATTTATGTTTTATTATTTTTAATTCACATAATCATTATATATACAACTATAACAATCATTCTACACATCATCAATCAACATATCAATATTGATTTGACATATTTACAACTTTCAACCTATTTTTAAAAACATAAACAAACACCTATTATTTCTACAAGAATTTCGGTAGTACGCAATTCTCGAGAAAATTTTAAATTTTTTACTCAAAAACATAAATAAAAATAGTCTAAATATATCAAATTAATTTACTCGTAATATAGATTAAAATTAACCCAAAAAATTTTAATTTTGAGAAAGAAAATTCACTAACCTTGGTAGGGATGGCAATGGGGCCGGGTAATTTAATTACCCGTATTGGACCCGTCCCGATGGGGCCGGGTCCGGGTCCAAAAAAAGGGGATCGGGTCCGGGTCCGGGTATCAAAAATCAAGACCCGGCCGGGTCCGGGGCGGGTCCGGGTCCAACATATACCCGTCCCGGACCCGGACTCGCCCCGTTAACATGAAATTTATATATTTTATACTTTTTTATTATTATAATATAATAAAATTATAAAATCAAATAAAAATTAATAAAATAATATATAATTTTAGATTAAACAATAATAAGATTATTTAAATGATGTTTATTTGGTATTTAATTTGTTTTCAAATTTAAAATTTGGAGAAAACTTGAATTATTTTACCTATTTTGATTTGTCTTATTGTGATTTATGAATGACTTAAGTGTGTTGAATGTTTTTTTTTTATGTATTTTAGTTTATATTGGTTTTGTATTATTTATATTAGTTTTAAATATATTTTTGATAAAAAAATTAAAAAAAATTACATTTTCACCGGGTCCATCGGGTAGGACCCGGACTCGCCGGGTACCCGCCGGGTCCGGGGCGGGACCGGGTATTACCGGGTCCGGGGCGGGTCCGGGTCCTAAAAATTCTGACCGGGGCGGATCTCGGGGCCAGCATTACCCGGCCCCGACCCGTCCCATTGCCATCCCTAAACCTTGGTCAAAGTTGGGTGGGTGAAAAGTACTTTTCTTAGATCCAAGTTTTCAAAAGTTTTGATGGGACTTTTCACGATTCACACGTGCGATCCCATATTCAAGTTACATGACGAATTTTACAATTTAAAGTATAAACATTTGATTATTTTTAGTAAAACTAATAAGATTGTGGATAATGGACTTTTTCCTTCTATCCACGTTGTGTCATTTTGAATGATGAGTAGTCATATACAACTAACATTCTCAATAATTCTTAAATGTTCTTACTTTTTATATATATATATAAAAGTAATTGAGTAATTAGAAGTAGTCGCTAGAACTAATTATTAGAAAAGTCAATATTATTCTCGACTAAACTTGCATATTGATATTAATTATGTATGATGAATTTATAGAACAATTTTTTCAGCATTCAACTTGATATTAATCGTTAGAAGTTAGTTTTAGTCTGTAGTTAATATGATAAACTAAATCTAAATGTTTTTTAATAAACATTTTTGAAGCTTGAATCAAATAGTAAAAACAGATAAAATATGTAACACAATCGACACTTAAACCTTACTCATGTACGAGTTCAATATGTAACACAATTGTATATTTGAGCTTTAGTCTCCAAATTTCTTTTTGCAAGACAAAAATATTCGAGGGAGATTTTGGATATAATTTAAATTATTGGAAGGACATATTTTAATAATTATTTTTAAATGAGTTAATATACATTTACGGAAAATTTTAAGATGGTCCCGGACCCCTTAACACCACATATTTCCTATGTTTTGAGGGTGATTTTCCATTGGTGGGTGGGAAAAATCACCCCCCACCCTCGAAATTTGTGGTTCTAAGTGGTCGGTACCAACAGTCTCGAACCAACTTAGATTCACCCATACATTTACCCTAAAGAAAATTCAAACGTTATTTTTTAATAAATGAGGAAAAAGGTGAAAGAAAATGAAAAGTCAATGAATAGGGTCCCACCAGACGCTCGATGCACTTCACTCAGACAATCAGATCTCTGGTAAATCCGTAACCCAACCTTCGAAGAAATTTCGAAACACTTTTTTAATAAATAACAATTAAAAAATTAAAAATAATAAATAAATAATTTCCATATTTGACCAAAAGGCAGATTTCTTCTCCACCACTCTTCCTTGGTATTTTCTCTCATTTGCTAGGTTTTCACAAACACCACTGATAAACCCATATAATATTTTTTTCTTCTTTTGGACTATTTTTTTGGTCGGTCGAAAAAGATGAAGGTTAATAATACGTCGGATTGTTTTGAGGGTGGAAAGGTGTTTCCACCTGGGTTCAGATTTCACCCCACCGATGAAGAGCTGGTGCTTTACTATCTGAAGAGGAAGATCTGCCGTAGACGACACCGTTTGGATGTTATCGGTGAGACTGATGTGTACAAGTGGGATCCTGAAGAGTTACCTGGTGAGTTTTTTCTCTATGATCCGTTGACTTTTGATGTTGATTTCATCTGAGTTTTTTCTTTTTTCTTGTTTTTTTTGAATTTTTGTGTTATGTTTTGTTATTTGATTGATTGTTTGTATGGGTTTTGGGTTCTGATTGGTGGGGTTTATTTGTTTCAGTTTGTTTTGGATGCTGTGGATATGAATCGATTCTTTCATTTATTCAAGGCAAACATTTTGTTTAATTGGATTTTTGGTAGTAACAAAATAAAACCTTGATTAGCACTGAATAAATGAAAGAATCGATTCATATGCTAATATATAATCTTGTTTGTGTGGCAATACAGTGCTAATTTTTGCCTGTAGTTTCATATCGAATTATGTAGAATCATCTGAATTATTGTTAACTATATTAGTTCTATGCCAACTGCTTGTGAAATCAAACTTTCGTTCTTATGTTTTTCCTTCACTTATGGCATAATTTACTAACTTTACATGAATGAAATGCAGGGATGTCCAGACTGAAAACTGGTGACAGGATATGGTTTTTCTTTAGTCCAAGAGATCGAAAATATCCAAATGGAGCAAGGTCGAATAGGGCAACAAGGCATGGATATTGGAAGGCAACTGGTAAAGATCGGGTCATCTCATGTGGTCCTCGAGCCGTTGGATTAAAAAAGACACTCGTATTCTATAGAGGTCGCGCGCCTAATGGAGAACGCACAGACTGGGTTATGCATGAATACACTATGGATGAAGATGAGCTCAAAAGATGCCAAAATGCTCAAGAGTATTACGCGCTTTACAAAGTGTTCAAAAAGAGTGGGGCCGGTCCCAAAAATGGCGAACAATATGGTGCACCTTTCAGGGAAGAGGATTGGGCTGATGATGAAATTGAAGTTCAATGCTTTATCGAGAAGGAAAAACCGGTTATTGAAATAATGCCTACTGTTAATAATACTAAAACCGTTGATTGTCAAGAGCAGTTCCCATTGGATGATCATGATCTTGAGGAGATTATGAATCAGTTAGCGGACGATCCCATCCCTGTTCAGCCGCTTGATAATGATTTTGGCTATAATTTTGATCTTACAGAGTCGGGCACAACTCAATTACCATTTAGCGAGGTATCTGAGGTCACTTCTGCACCAAAGATCAATGGTCGAGATTTTCCGGTGACCGGAGAGGATTTTCTTCAGGATTTTCTTGAATTGGATGATCTAATTGATCCCCAACAAACCACGCAAAATGTCGATAAGCCGGCAGATAATTTGGAGGATCTGCAGTTCGATGAGTTTTACGGTTTGCATGAGTATGATCTGTACCAAGATGCGCCCACGTTCCTCTCTGAGGTGGGGCCCACCGAGTCGGGCCAGGTTTCGCAAGCATATATGAATAGTTTCGACAATGGAGTTATGGACCCGATCTCAAGCTCATACTTCAACAATATTGAGAATTCAACTATAAATTACCAGATGCAAATGCCACAGTTAAACAATGGAAATGGAATCGACTGTCAGCTGTGGACGGATGATCAAAGCTGCAGCTTTTTAACTTCTACAGAGGCAGATGGGGATTTCATCCCTTTATCAAATTCAGGTACTGAAAATTAGTGGAAACAACAAAATTGATGTCATTTTTGAGCTGATACAATGTATTACAACTTTTTACTCATAATTCCCTTATGTTCTCCGTACTATTTATTCTATTCATCGACTGATCTCATAGAGCTCTTGGTCAGGTGGTGAAAACTCTCATGCCCAAGTGGAAAATGGGGGAGTTTGAGCCAAGCTTCAAGAGCTCTTCTTCTAATAAAGTAGTGAATTGTTTGCTAATATTAGCCCATGTTTTTTGTTTTTTGGTATATTTAGGTATTGTTCATCAAAATCAAAATCAAAATCTTGATTTTGTTAATGATTCTACTGGAGCAAATGACATTAGTAAGCAGGATGGTGATGGTAATACAGACTCATGGTTATCATCTGCTCTTTGGTCCTTTGTGGAGTCTATACCAACAAATCCTGCTTCGGCTTCTGAAACTGCTTTGGTAAATAGGGCTTTGGGACAAATGTCTAGCTTTAGTAGGCTAAGGTTAAATGCCCGAAACATGACTGTTGTTGCTGCAGGCAATGTCTCTGCTGCAACTTCAAGAAGGTCATCAGGCAAATATAAAAGTGGTTTCATATGTTTTTCTTTGCTTGGTATACTTTGTGCTATAGTATGGGTGTTTCTTGGAACCTTTGTGAGGGTTATGGCTTGATAGTGGATATACTACTCTATTTTAGTATGTAAATGGAAGGTTTTGCTCCGGTGTGTTGCCGGAAATTATTATTGGAAAATTGAAAGCAGTTTTGGAAATGTCAGAAGTGCTCTTTTTTACTTGTCTTCTACAGTCATGCATCATATAGAGAATAAGTTCTAAGCTCTAGGCTGTTTAAAGATGCTTATAAGCTCTTACGAAGTGTTTCTTATATTTTTATGCAAAAAACTTACAAGCTTTCTCAAAATAAGTTGTTAGGAGCTTATAAGCTCTTTAAAGAATTAAGTTAGAAAACTCTAAATTGTTTGAGAGCTTATAAAACCTTGAACTCATAAGCTTCAAAAACATCATCAAAAGCGTAATAAGCTCTTTAAAATTTTAAAGCTTTTAGCCAAATACCCTCCTAATAAATTTCAAGAGCAATTTATATTTTGCATTATGTTCTTACCAACTGCATATATGAACAATCGAACTAGTATATGATAATTTTAATTTGATAAAGTGAAATCATAACATCATTATATATCATTCAACAATTGGGTGACATCTAACTTCTCGAAAGAATAGTTCAATAATATCGTAGTTCCCGACTGCGCTTGAAAATGTGCCTTTTTAGCTACCATTTGGTATAATTGGGTTTCGAGGCTTTGCTCGAGACAGATTATTTTTTAAGCCTGAGAGTGTTGCACAAAATTGAAAATTGCCGGGATAAATGCAGTTTTCGTCCCTCAAGTTACATGCAATCGCAAAATCGGTCCCCCATGTTTCGCGCACGTCAATTTAGTACCTCAACTTAACACTTTTTGACTCAATTGGTCCCTACCGTCAATTGACCGTCCAACTCTAACAGTTCGACCGTGTGACGCGCACGTGACAAGCAAAATTGGGGGCAAAATCGCGTATGACCTAATTTTCACCTTCATTTCTCTTCAATTTTGGGAGAAATTCGCTAATGACCTGATTTTATCTTCATTTCTCTTCAATTTTGGGGGAAAATCGATTATTAGGGTTTATATTATACCGCATACTCTCCGGCGACTCAAAGAATTCCGGTGGGTCGACATCTGATATTGGTGGGTTGAAATTTTTTCTGGGTTTCTCACCAGCCATGGATTTTCAGCTTGGAGGTCTCAGCATTAATATACCTCCAAATAATGGTTTATTCGACAATCTTCCATCTTTTGTTTCAATTTTGATGGAAATGCTTCTAATTTAATGGGTTTGGTAAATTTCCTTTGTATTCTGAAAGTAAACAAGCATGGAGTGGAATTGAAAGTTTGTGCATCTCTTGATGTATATATAACATAAAAAAAACTGCAATAACGGTATGCATATTCTGAATAACAGTAATAATTTATATCTTATAAAAAATATTAACGACTTTAAGAATGTTGATACTGTTATTGTAACAATCAAATAACATAGTTCCCACTTATTTAAAGCTTAGAATTATTCAATATATACTTCTGTTGACAAAATCATATATCATGAACCAGCTTTTATGTTCAGTTACTGATGAAAGATATACAGGATGAAAGTCCTGCGAATGTGTCTCGAGTACCAAGCAGACTATATGAACTAAAACCAATACACATTGACTTCAAAAAACATGTTTCACAGAGAGGATGAAAGAACGAAATACCAATAAACAAAAAGTAACATACGCAACTACAAAACTCACCATTCATCAAACAAACAGTGCACTACAAGATTACCGATTGCACTTTCTTACAACCTTGAAAAAGTAAAGGCAAAAACAGCCACGAGAGTGCAATTAGATACCGATAATTGATTGTAAGTCTTCTACCCAGAAGGCATTTTCCAGCTCTAGAGAAATGGACAGCAAAATAAGTGCTTTTCTTGTGTATTCTTGGTAAACCAACGTTTATATATATAGATACAGGAGTGGCCTTCAACCAGTAACTACTGGAGTAGTGGAGTTCAAGCATGGAGTGAACTGAAAAATGAACAGAAATCACAAAGCAATTGAAAACATGTTTGATTTCGGATATGGATTAGGATTAGGATTCTCTTGGAAAAATGAGTGGAATTGCGATATGTATTTTTCCCTAATTGAAGAGAAATGTCCCACTTAAACCCTAATTGAAGAGAAATGAAGATGAAATCATGTCATATGCGATTCCCCCCCCCCCCCAAATTTGCAAAACACGTGTGCCTCACATGCTCGAACCGTTAGAGTTGGACGGCCAATTGACGGCAGGGACCAATTGTGTCAAAATGTGGTAAGTTGAGGTACGAAATTGACGTGCGCGAAACATGGGGGACCGATTTTGCGATTGCATGTAACTTGAGGGACGAAAAATGTATTTATCCCGAAAATTGCCTGTATTTTCTATATAAGTTCTTGCAAGTTGCAAGTTGCAAGTGATCTCTTGACTACTTTGTGCAAAATTATTTTGCATAACAAACTCAGCGGTGGGGGATTGTTACATTGCACAATCACATCAAGCCTGGTTAATGATTCCTTCCTTGTACCTCACTAAATAAAGGGCAACATGAAATTATACATTGAGAAAACTGGTCATTTATCTTTGGCTCATGCTGCACCTTCCATTTTGAATGTTGTATAGACAAAAAGTTCTGATAAATTCCCCTTCAACTCTGGGTGCGCCCACCTAATTGTTTGAGACTTTTCATGCTTTATATTTTAGTTTTGGTTGATTAATGTGGGAAAAACAATTTTCTATTCTATTTGACATGTGGAATTTACTTGTCGATTCATGTTATAACTTATATTATATACAATAAGTTCCATAAACAACTATAATATCACTTATCATGTCATATGTTGATTAAACTAGACAAATCTAGGTATGGACTAGAATCATAATATTATCTACAGATGTGACATCTCCTTTGTCCTGAAGAATGAAACCATAAAAATGCTCACAGTAACTATGAATTAATTGACAGTAACAATATGAATACTTCCATAAAGTTCAATTGCTTTAAACCAGTTAATTGGAAATGCTTATTCAATCGGCCAACTCCATATTTATCATTGTACAGTACATTTCATATCTTTTACGTAAAAGCTATTACCATGTAAAAGTAATTTAAGCCAGTAAATTCTTTAACACACACATATAGATAATATATATACGCATATATATATGCATCATTATAATTTGGACTAGTACGCCAAGTACCTTTGCGTTTTGTATCATAAGAATGCCCGTTTTATTGTTCTGGCAGCAACACGAGAAATTAATTTTCCGGCCAGATCTGCTGGCAATCTTAATAACTGTTGTTGTGAATCTTGTGGGAGCTGAAAAATTTATAACACGAACTTTATCAGTATGGAAAAAATTCAGGAGATAATACAACTTGGATAAACGTATAACTTGAATGATTACGTGATTAAAAAAAGAAAACTATAATAATATAATGATATCAAAATAGGAGAGGTGTCCATATGAAATATCAATTGAGAGCTTGTATTTTTATTTTACATAGATCACCATCAAGTATTTTTATCCAGATCGACAACTCTAGATTATAGATGCTTGATTTTTTACCTCAGCAATGGCAGATAGAAGTGGTACCATTTCTGGACCAGATACCATTCCATAAGGCACCAACAATAATTCATTTGAAGATGGTTTCGGGTTTCCATTTGAGCTAGCACCTTTGACTTCCTACAAGAAGGAAATTAACGATCAGTCGAAAATAATAACTCAGAAACTGAAAAGATACGACCCAATAAACAAGTGCAATGCAATCATGAAAAGTTCCAGAAATTAAGAAAATGATGGCAAGTCATAAATCCAGATGTTGTAGTAAAAACTGCCAATAAGTTCCCAAACAACTTAAGGATTTTCTAACACGTCATAATGCATTACTTTATAATAACAAAATGACTAGCTGTGATTTCCAGACTACAATTTCAAAAAAGTTAGATGTTTCATAACACGATTTTGCCGGAAATGTGATAACTGATAAGTTAACAAAGAATGTCTAAAAAGAACCACCGATTCAAGATTGAAAGCAAATCTAATAAATCCAATTAGTTGAGTAGAGAGTATATTATATTGGTTTTCATCTTGCACACCAGTTTCTTATTTAGTTATTGATTTATGTGTTGATATTAAACCCACATAGTAGTGAACTGTGTGAGATTTGTTACTGATAACTCATGAAGTGGATCAGATGAATAGAGAATAGATTACTGATTACATAAAAGCAAAAAGAAGGAATGAACTTCTGTTTATATGGTAATGATGATTTTACTTGAAAACAAATGGACTTTTCCCATCACGAATATCTTGTTTTTGACTAAGAATACGGAAATACATCCTTAACGAAAAATTTCTTACCTTTACAGAAGTGTCAATCTGTTGAACCCCTGAAAGTAATCGCAAGAGACGTCGCAATGTTTTCAGGTTGGTGATATCTTCATCAGTCATTGTGGAAACAGAAATAGGTCGAAATGGTAGATTTGCAGTCATTGAATTCATGGTTGCTAGTCCAAGTGCATCCAAGCCCTATCATCATCAACAAAAGAAAATAATGAGTATCAACCAGCAATCACAAAGAATAGAGTGCTCCAACATGATTTCAGCAAAAATGATTTTTGTTGACTTTCTAACCGAAACAATTGAAAGTAGAATGCTAAATTACAACTTATATCTCAATGGGCATTTCATTCAATCTAATGGGGAAAGCCTGAATTAGTTGCCTGGATTGATTGCAGTGTCTTGACCATGTGATGAAACGAGTCATGCTAGGTGCCTCGCTAAGTAGAGGGGAGCTTGGGGTTCATAAGCCTCCCAAGACCCTTATCTCCATCCGATGTGGACCAGTAGTTTCATACACATCAATAGGCATGCAAAAGACTTTTAACTACTGTAATTATTAATTAGGCTACTGGCCCTTCTCCAGTGTTTTCATTTTGTTTCTTTTCTAGCTTCAGCAGGCAGAGACCGTGCAAGCAATGGATTCTATATTCTATTTGATTTCACAGAAGCAATTATAGAAGATGTTGCCATATCTTACCTTTGCAAATTCCTGAAGAAGAATTTCTCTCACAAATGCACCCTGCACAAATCAGAATATGTTAGATTACTATTTTACTCTATTTTTGTCCATTCTGCCTAACCAATGTGGAGGTACAAGTTAGAAATACCTTCTCATTCAAAGCAAAGGACAGAATTTGTTTGATAGCCATCTTAGGGTCATCGTCTTCTACCTGCTTTTTAACCAATGCTCTCTCTGTCCTGGCACGTAATGACTGTCTCAAAGGAAATCTAATATAAGAAAAGAGTGTGATAATGGAACTAAAAAAAGTACATAGAAACAGCTGATTCAGAGTTTCAAGACAATCACCTAGGAAGCAAGGCGTTTTTTCACTACCATCAGAACGGTAGAAAAGATAAGTTGCTCAAAACACAGATAACTAATACACAAGGTATTTGGGTAAACATATCTATTATCCATGTTAACCATATGATACTATTATATGGAGCACTTCTTGTTAGGTTTTAGTAAGAACACCCAAGTAGAGTATGAACTAATTAAATGAGACCAAAGCTCGCAGGGGCAAAAACAATTCGATTTTATGAACTATTGATAGAAATGGAGGACAGAGAGAAAAAAATCTGCTGAATATATGTGTATGTACATAATATCTCACCTCTGTTAAGAGAGACTCTAATCGATCAATCCTGAAAACTCCATCCTAATTTAAAATTTTGAGATAAGTATCCTTGATGTTATTATTCACAAAAACCACACAAATAGAGATTAATTTGCAAGTAATAAGTCATGGGAAAAACAAATCTTTCTTTGATGTGGGTGATGTACCTCGTACAGAAGAGCTTCCAAAGACGATTTCAACTTTGGCGAGCTGTCAGTGAGCACTTTCCGGGCAATCCAAGGATATGTACTGCCCAATACTTTATAATCTGGGTTGACACTTATGGCAATTCCCTCTAAAACAGCAAGACTGAATGGACCAGAAAACTTAATCTTTTAAGTGTGAAATATGTACAATCCAGAGTAATTAAAGTGAACATAGTTTAGCATAGAACAGCATTATATCTACATAACAAATGATTATAACAAAGAAACAGAACCACCTTCTAATGACGAGAGAGAAATAAGAAGGAATCCTGAATTTGAATTTATACCTGCAGACATAACAAAGGACAACTTATTCAAATCACAAATTACAATATACTTCTAGAGCAATTATAACAATTATAATTCAAATGTGAAAAATGAGTAAAATAGGTCTGTCTGTTTTGTGCAAAAATTGTTTGGTTACCTATCAATATCAATAAATAATCACAACTCTAAACATTCAGCCATAAGTTGACATGTTTCCTGAGCTTACAAATCTAACTAAAATGAAGAGAACTATAAGGTAATCAATGAAGCCTATCAGGATAGGTCATTATATAAACCGCGTATAAGTATTTTCTGAAATGATATTATTGCTAGACACAGGTGTAGTTAAGGGAAAAAGCTCATGTTGCCCCAAATATCCACCAATCACATGAAAATCTATTCTCGTAGATTTGGTACTTCAAAACTTAAGTTTGGATTATGCTTACTTGATCTCCTGCACATTTACTCAGAGAGCGATTAATTAAGTTCTGGATATGAGACAAAGATCATAAGAGGCCTTTTTGTTCTAATCTTACTATATTATCTCCCACCTATATAATATATAAGTACATATAGGGTACGAAGGGAAGCATTTACCAAAAGAATAGGTACTAGGGCAAGCCAAACTTTATACACTGAACCTTTAGGTTCTTCGAATCTTACTGGTTTTCTACGTGAATAGAAGGTATAGAGCTTGATAATATCCAAAAACAAGGGTTATTCCTATCAGTTCTCCAGACAAGCTCTTGTTAACATGAGTTTGAAAGAATGTTTCAATTCTACATAGCTGAAGCTCAGCTCATATAGAAATTAAAGCTAAGGTAAGCTTTGCCTGAGCTCCATTCAGTTTATATACATGGAAATGCACCTGAAAGTATTAATATAGATATTCCATAGAATACGAAGGTATCAGAAAATTAGTACATGGTGGTTCCCAAATTTCCAAGAAGATCTCCAAAGCTTATGTTGCGAATTCCTCTGGACACAGCATCCCGAAAGACACCTATATTCTATTTCATATTAGAGAAACTGAAATAATGTAAAACGGGAATCGACACATAGGTTTTGAGATCGAGGTTAAGCAATGAATTTCATTGGAGTACAATATGATGCGACTACGATGCATCTTTGAAATAGAGGAGACCTGTTAATGCATTTGTAACAGCGTCTTTGTCAGCTGTTGGTGGAAGAAGCCTGTTGCATGAAGTTTCAGAATCTTCATTATACGTTCAACAAAAAGCTTAGTATCAGCTGAATAAAGAGAAAGATAGTCAAGGTACCCAAGGGTTACAAAGTCTTCTGCCAGTGCATCATAATCACGATTTACAAGATGGAGACAAGCTTCAATAAAGCCATCGCGAAGCTCTTGTTTGAATTCACCCATCATGCCAAAATCTGAGGGTCAAATAGATTCTTCAGAAACTCATGAAAGACAAAGGGCATTCTTCAGAAATATGTAAATTTGATATAAGAATAATCAACTTAATCATCTTTGATAAATGCACAGGAAGTTTCGTTGCTAAATGATAATCTTTTACAAATCCATTTCTAATTAGTCCCCAAATAATCTCTAAGCAGACACTCATGTCTTCAACGAGGAGTTTGGCATGCACCTTAATCAGTTGGGTGGGGATTTTATTTTGGGGGGGGGGGGGGTTGTCGCAATACCAAGTCGCAAGTCATCTTCTTCATATGCCAAATCGAGTAAATATAATTTTGAATAAGTACCTAAGTAGGCTAGTTTCCCATCATATGTGCGAAATAGGTTTCCAGGATGTGGATCAGCATGATAGAACCCAACCTCTAGAAGTTGATTGAATGAACAATAAACTCCCACCTGTTTAACCGTTAATTAAAAAACTTGTTGTACAAACCTGGGCTTAGTTAATTAGCATACTTAAGGTACTTTAAGAATTAACCTCAATCATGTATAGATCATTAACTTCTGACAGCTTCTGACCCTGCAGTCATTCAACATGAGCCACATATATTAGTATTTCATTAATAATACTTCATTAATCAACTATACTAATCGACTTAACAGTATATAGCTCATACGCACATATGGCAACCCTCAACAATACACACAACCACCACAATAAAAACAACCTTGAGGTGTCTTATCCAATAACTCCTATGTGACTTTTAAGAGAATTCTACCCAGAGCTCATCTGGTGTGAGTTATATGCATAAGATATTCTCTTCCGGAACAACCACTAGTCTTACTTCTACAGAAAGTAAATGGTATTTCCGATCACAATTTTTTTCCGCAACTTATGCACTGTACGAACCATGCAATTTGAGGAACACCTGTGAGACTACTTGGAGGTAGAATGACAAACCTCTTTTCGCAAGGTCTAAATAATTTGTAGTCAAGTAAATTTTGGCAATAAGATTTACAATATATGCAATAATCTGATCTACAAACACGCTTGACATCCTACATATGACAAATTCTTTTGTACTTAGTCTCAAGTTGTCCTAGGGAAAATCTTGTTGAAAAACATAAAACCCCGTAAATAATATTATTGATAATGGAACCTATATATAGGATTACAAGAGAATCTACCGATATCGTAACTTACCTAAACTACCCTACAAACAAGGAAATAAAATATTACTAACCTATATATAATATATTACCATATATCTAAATGAGCAACAAGATATGGAAAGATATTAATCTAAAATATTAAATATATTCTCTAACACTCCCCCGCAGTCGAAGCGTGAAAATCTTGAACAACGAGACTGGAACAGAAAACGTTAAACACCCAAATGATACCATATGCCAAACTCAACTGGAGGGCATACAAACGCTGAAAAATGAGCCCAAATCAGCATCACTCTGCTGACAAAACGTAGAAACGAAAGCAAACTCCGAATAAACGAACCCAACAATTCACAAAATTGACTTGGTAGAGACGTAGATCAAAGTCGGTTGACGCTTAATACGAAAATCGAATCGAGCCTCCCTAGGGCGGAGGTGAACGGTCGCGTTACAAAGGTGACGTGAAGTCACAAATCATGAAACCCTAGAAGTTGCGCCGGACGGGGTCGGCGACTTGAACATGACAATATCAAGATACCATGGCTCGAAACCGTGGCTCTGATACCATGTTGAAAAACATAAAACCCCGTAAATAATATTATTGATAATGGAACCTATATATAGGATTACAAGAGAATCTACCGATATCGTAACTTACCTAAACTACCCTACAAACAAGGAAATAAAATATTACTAACCTATATATAATATATTACCATATATCTAAATGAGCAACAAGATATGGAAAGATATTAATCTAAAATATTAAATATATTCTCTAACAAATCTATATTAACATTTTTAGTGAAAGGAACAGAAAGTGCTATAAATCACCTCAATCCATTGCATGACGAGAACCTTGCTAGTTGTTTGCTCAACATACATTTCGGGAACTACAACATCTTTGATACTTCCATATAACTGTCTGATCGAATCAATACAAAGCAATAGTGAGAAATTGAACTAGATGATTGCTTTTTTCATACTAGAAACAGATGGTTAAGAGTATCAAAAGACTCCAGATATATATTTTAAGGATTATAACTGAAATGTTATTATTTCCTTTCAAGGATTTGTTGAGTAAATGAATCTGCAGATATTCATTACAACAGAACTTCTGCTGATAGGAAAAAGAGAGAACTAGTATTCCTCCGGGCAGTACATTGAGGTTACAATAGGAGCTGTACAAGTAAAGAGACTGAAATCCAATTATGAGGCAATGTTCTATATATATTACACTTAAGTTCAAACCCGGTACCAAGAATTCTGAAACAAGTGCCCAATATGAGAAATATTTCCTTCAGGTGCAGAGATACATACTTTCACAGATATGTAATTGCGCCTTCAGTTGCTGGTTGAGTTTCCCAATTTTATAGGTTGGGTTAGGATCTGGTTAGATTTATAATATAGTAAATGTCTGCCCTCTCCAACAACTTAAGTTTTCAGATGGGCGGCCATTCAATATGGTTATTAATGAAATCTAATAGCTTAAGTTTCCCTGTATTCAGATCTCATTGTAAAAAGTTTAATATGGTAAAAAGTTCTGTAAACGGCTTCATCTTTCCTCATAAACGGCCTTTCACAAATAAAATCCAGGTTTTTCCAGGACTACTGGGAGATTGCTTATATTGTGTATTGCACATATTACACTACTGTAAGACACCACCATACACATAAATGTATTTATGGATATATCGATAGAAAAGTGGTCACTCTGTGTGCCTTGCTAATAGTGGAGAAAGTTATGTAACATGATAGGTTGGGTGATCAAGTTAAAGGCAAACTGTCTCCAAATTATGGAGTTGCAGTAAAGTTCAATAAATTAAACTTTACGACTTATCTATACGTACACAGCATAGCATATCCTGAAATTACATGTCCTGCTTATGTAAATAAGAAGGAGATTCAGTTACCAATATGATGTGAAAATAGCCTAAACAAGTGTTTTTTTGGGGTCCAATATGATCATCTATCATCGTTTTCGCAGGATGCAAACAAGCTTCAAAATGAAATTATTGGTTTTGCAGTAATGATTCTTGGCATAGCAGAAAGAATATTCTTATCACATTTGTTAGACTAAATCACCAGTAAATGTTTTATTTGCATAATTCCTAATGAGTTGATGAAAAGTATAACATTTTAACAAACTTCAACCTCAGTGCCTCGTGAGGTAAGAACTATAAATTGCAGAATTAAGTAACCTGGGCTTTGGGAGATTTCTAACTAGCGCGTATCATTAATTTGCATGAACTTTCTCCTGTTCATATTTAAAATCATGATATATTCTATCCTTTCATAAAAATGATAATGGACGTAAAAATGAGCGTGATATACAAACAAGCATTTAAACCAAAGATTTGATAAAAACAACAGATTCAATTAGAGAACTCCAGTATTTAGTTGTTTTTTCCTGTGAAGGATATAATGTTATCCAACAGAAAGACGAGGACAACTTGGACAGACATTTTATTTAACTTTTGTATGATAGAAAAACATCTGAACCTATCCACAGATCTAAACAAACTTCACACAGAAATTATGTTTTTTGCTGTTATGAATTTTAGTATAGCAAAAAGAATTTACTTTTTGCAAAATATAGAGTAAATTCTTGTTCTAAGTTTTATTTGCATAATTATAATGAATTCATAAATAGTATAATATGTGGACAAATTTCAACCTCAGAGCCTCGTGAGACAAAAACAAGAAATTGCAGAATCAAGTGACCTAGGCTTTAGTAGAGTTATATTTAGTAGTCAATTTTGATTTTGACTTCACTAGTCATTAACTTGTATGAAGTTCTTCCCATAAACATTCTTAAAATCATGACGTGCTCTATTTTTCATAAAAATTTACCATCAACATAGAAATAACAGATAGAACTCCAAGTTTCTAAAATTATTTTCTGGAAAGATCACTAAATTTGATCGATCAAAGATGAGGAAAATTTGGACAGACATGTAATTCAACTTTTATGCTAGACAAACTTCTGAACTTCTGTATTTTCATCTCATCACTAATATTTCAATGCAAAAAGAATATCAAGCCACAAACCAATTTTATTTTCCAATATGTTAGAATATCTTAGTTGAAGGCAGATGTATATTAAATATATTTTGTTTAAACATTGGGAAACTGCATGCCCCGAAGAAAATTTAGCTCATTAAAGATTTTCCATATAAAATATTAAGAAGCTCACTAATCTTTGTGATTGGGGATTCATCCACCATCAAGAAGGTTTATAGGTAGGTTAATATGTTTAAATTTTATTTTGTATTTAGCAAAGAAGATCTACAGATGCACCATACGAATATAAACTCACTGGACAAAAGTCTTGTAAGATTCGTAACTTTATGATGAGTTCGTTTTTTTTTTTTTTTTACTTACACACATCACTGAAGCTGACTCAAAAGTCAAAATTCAAAGTATGCTGGAGATGGTGGCAGATTACCTAAATTTTATCCCGTTGTTTGCTTCCTTCTTATAGTCCATCTCCTGCATTCAATTGGATCACCTGTATTCAATATGAAGCACTAAGAAAATACCTCATGCAATGAAAGTTCTGCATATAATCTACCTAAAAGTATCAAATAATAAATTGAATAACAAACATTTCTGGTGCTTGTTTAGGAAACAATCCGAATCAATCAATCAAGTCAAACTTCCAAACAAATGCTTTACTAAGGACATTGCTAAACTAGAACTTCCATTAACTGGTCTTTGCATGGCTAAAGAAAATATATTTTCCCTACAGAGAGAGAATTTTATCAAATGTAGACACATAGTTGATTGATTTAATGGGCTCCAGGGCAACATAAAATGACATGAAATTCTGTCCCCCCCTGCCCCCCTTAACACAACCTGTCAAAGCAAGTATATATTTTGCAATTTTCAAAGTTCATATACACAGGAGGATCAAAATTCTGGAATGAAATTGTTGAAAGAGATAAATACCCGGAAGAGGCTTGATGCCCATTCGTCGACGACAGACTGCAGCAAATTGATGCTCATGAATTAGTCACATTTAATCAGAAAAGATGTATGAACTAATAAAGAGCATGTAATAAAATGTCAAAAACTGTAAACCCATGGCTTTCACCCCCGGGTAGAAGGTAATAAAGTCGACAAAAGAAATTTGGTCCGGAACAAAGCTCAAGTAATGTGTTACATATTGTTCAAACAAGCATTGTATGACTCATCTTTGAAGAAAATCATTTCCGTTATTACCTGAAGGTCAGTGTTAAATTTTCCTGCTCTTCTAATCACCCCTGCCAGGTAACGTAAGATTAGTATGTCCAACGAGATTGCAGCCCTAACTCCTGGTCTCTGCACTTTTATAGCAACAACTTTCCCAGTGGAGCGAAGCCTAGCTTGATAAACCTTTTCCATATATCAAAATAATTTGAGGGGAATATCAGATAACATCAATTATTTTTCTCTTATGTTATTAAAGAATGCTATGATGTAGGCATGTTCCTAACTATATGGCGTGAAAATGCACATACCTGTCCAAGTGATGCTGCTGCCACAGGCTCAGGTGAAATTTCTGAAAAAAGCACATTAATTGGCAATCCAAGTTCTTGCTCTATTGTGTCAAAGGCAACTTCAGTAGAAAATGGCGCAATTCGATCTTGCAAGAGTGAAAGCTCATCCAAATATGAGGGTGGTATTAAGTCCTGTAAGAAACAGACTTTAAGGACAAAATTTACTGACTAGAGTATATTTATTTACAGTATTCATTCTGATATTTAAAGAGCTGTCAACTGCAACCGAATTTTATTCCAGTTCCATTTAGCAGTACAAGAATTTGAATGGAGAAACATATAGCAGTCTTTGAAGATGCTAGATCATAGAATTCTGTATTCCTTCTAACTCAAATGACTTGCTAAATTGACTATGCCAGAATAACCATGACAGGTCAATCCTTAAGACAGTAGCTTCCTTACGCCACACGGAAGGTCATTTGTAAGATCAATTTCTTTCATATTTTCCTCTTAACGTTTCTTTGTGTTTTCTCTCTCACTATACTTTTATATAAGTGTCCTGATGTAAGGCACCCCTCCCAGTGAACAAGGTTTAGCTTAACCTTTCGTTACGTATAGTCAACTACAGCAAACATAAGGAAACAAAAACTTGGTACTATGCTTCAATCATAGTATCATATCCAGCCAGTAGTTTGTTTGTGTATTAATTTTAAAGTTAAACTAAAATTAAAGATATATTCGAATCGAATAAAAGGCGTAACATTCTTAAGCTCTAGTCAGAGTTCATCACAATTTAATAAACATATAAGATAATAAAGAGTATTAAATGCACCTCCTCTTTACTTCAAATATCAGAAATTTAATCATGCACACATCTTCACTTCTGGTACTCACAGTATTCAGTATTGTGCCTTTTTGTGAAGGAAATCAAGGCAAGTTGAAATCATTTATTTGAAAAGCTGTTGCTTGTGTGGATTTTGTCCTAGTATTAAGTACTAGAGGTAGCAAATTAAAAAACAAACTGCACCAGAAAATAGTTTGTCAAGTTGTTCAGTGCGTATCTACAAATTAAATCACTGTACAGGGTTCACATACAATACAAACCACTCAGTCAGCATGCCAGCCAAATTCACAAGCATAAATTCAACTTATTTCCACTATTTCAAAATATCCACAACCTGTACAAACTTAGTGCTAGTAATGCTTTCTTTGAAAGTCTCTACTTTTGCACTAGTTTATAGATAATGGCCCAAGTTTCAGATTAAAGAAATGCAGGGTTCTGATTAAAACGACTGGGAAGAAGATAATTATTAGATATAAAATACATGGATTACAAATGGAATACTAAAGTAATATAAATTACTTAAAGCATGCAGTACTTACAGCTCGAGACGAGATAGCCTGAGCTATCTTAATATATGCCTACAGAAAAGAAAAAAAATCATGTTAATAGATTAGTCAATAGCATTCAAATAAAACATCTAACAATAAAAGTAAAGAATGTTCGATTAACAGTGAAGAGTAACATCAAAGATGTCCATCTCATCATGTTAAAGTCCTCGTCACAGATCATAGAATGAGCTCATGTGGAACAAATAGTGAATAAAAACTGCTTGTTAGTCTATTCCACATATCATTCACTAAAAGGTTGATCCAGAAAAGAGAGAGCTCCCTTTCCGGCTCTCTCAACCATAAACCTGTATCTTAATATATAATTTAAATCACAAACTGTAAAACATTGTGACATCTGCTGTGAAGTGAACTTATCAAATAAACAAGTCCTTCCATGAAGACTACACATTTTTGGAAGCTTGGTCAGTAAGAAATATTCTATTTTTGCCCATAAGAAAGGAAAATTACCCCATCACACAGACAAACAGATAAAAAAATGACATTCTCGAGATCCCATTTTGACCAAGTTATAGTCAGCGACTCATGTCCATCAAACCTAGTCTTTGCTCACCAGAATTTCAAGTATTAGGATGAACAAATCAGCAAAAGAAGTTCATAGCATGAAATTTCAAACCAACTTAAGAACGACCAAGCTGTCAAAAAGGATTACAAGGAAAGATGATTCTGTTGAAGCATAAGTTAAGCAGTAGGGATAATGCTTTATTAACTGTGTTCATCTGCTGCAAGTCATTGAAATTAATTTCTTCAGGATCAAAGATATTTAAGAGCCTTTGTCTTTACAAAACCTCGGATTCATCAAATAAAATATTCAAAGGAATGTTGAAGGAACAAGCCAATGCACTCAATGCTAGAAATTAGTCAAGCATGATTGTCAAGCACAAAAAGGGTATCGTGAAAAGTTCGCAATGCTGAAACGACATCTTGAAGGTTTCAATTATAATAGCATTAGGAAATTTTACTTTGTACTTCAGTATAAAGTTTCAAAATAGATCTCATGTAAACAGAAACACAGTGTTACCGAAAAAAATAAGAAAACAGAAACATAATCAGCCTTTTGGTTCAAGCATTCCAACAAAACAAACAGGTTCTCAAGTGCTTTGCCGAGTTTCTGAAGTGCAACCTATTCATTTCCCAGCCACATCTGATGATGCTTCTTTACTACATCAACTGATGATGCGTCACATGATTGAGAGTTTGAGACACATGATTGATTCTACGGTTGAGGTTATGGGTCATACCAGACCTTATGCGTCATAGACACACGGATCTTATGTTGTATTTGGGTCAGTTTGGTCAAAAAGGTTGATGCTCATAATAGGGCATATCATTCTAGCATCACAAAGATCTCACTGGCAAAAGACATGTGAAAACAGTAGTTCATTGCCAGTAAATAGATTTGTGCCAAAGCTTCCATGAGTCTAAACCCGGCAGATAAGTACACATATCTGTCTTCACATGGTTTTTTGTCAAGATTATGACCATTCTTGTATTTTCATTTCAGTCTTGCCAATTGGCCTACACTCTCTTGTATGTGAAGGCATAGAAATTTATAATTGTCACTCACAGTATAAAAGATTACAAGAGATAAATTATGCCTTCACCAGAAGATGTCTTTTACCTGCAACAAGCATAGAATTCTAGCTTCTCACATTTCTGTCATTATGGCCACTGTGGCCCTTTCTTATAATTATTATTTACTCTTTTAGTTACTGTTAGTTGTATTAGAATAAAGCAAACCCAATTAAAACGGTAAAAATAGGGTGCCAACCTTGCTAGTCATAACAATATTACAAAATCAAGCAGTCATGCGGTCCTTTCGATTCTCAACAATAAAATCATAAATTTGATAGAAATATGTGTAATAGCTGACAACCATACAAGAGCATTTGATACCCTCAAGCATACATGTAAACCTACAGAGAATTATGCAGTTAACTCTTGCCAGAGAGACAAATGCAGCTCACTGCCCTTATTGACATATAAAGATCACCCAGAAAAATGCTTAAAGTTCAGTTGAAGAAGTTACCACATTGATCAATAACTCGCAGTTCAAGTTTCGGTTTTGAGGGCTTATTTGAAACCATATAATTGGATGACATGGACACATATAAATTGGATTCTTTACCGTAGAATTGGTAAGAGATGAGAGAAAGGACAAATGATTCGCCCAACAACCTTGGACATACCCTTGTATCTATGTATCCATATGCGACTTCTAGATATGTCAGATGCTTTGGCATAGGGATTAAGATTGACCTCTATACTACTCAAAATCATATTTGAGAAAGAATTTTAAAATACCAAAAGAGAATGCATGTCTATAAACACAATAACAAAGATGCTTACATAATATCAAAGAAAACCAAACAAATATAGTGTGCAAGAATATAAGGAAAGATATTTGCGAGAAACAACTCATAAAAGAACTACTGAGATATACCGGACCAAGCTGCACTAATATCTTCCTCAACTCAGCAGCTCTAACCTACAATCACAAAGCGAGAAAAACAAAATTGTAAAAACGGTTGAAAAGCCAGTATTAAATCAAAATCAATTATAGCAATGAAGACAAATAATATAAATAGAAAACACGTTCTGTTTTTATCACCAAATGAGTATATTAATAGGCAGAATTGGCATGCCTCAAATTGAAAATCATACTGCAGCAAGACATGTCAACCACTCCTATATTCTGTGACTTTGTAAATTATGCAATACCATTCCTTTCCATAATGGAGAAAAATATGGAAATTTGATTTGAAATAGATTCTGTTAAAATTGATTGATTCTACAATATTGCACTTGATGAAAAGCTAGATTAGTGTCACATGCAGAAATCAGAATGGCTATCATGTTGTCTAAATGCAATGAGAGTTTATTATGTGAATGCTCTACAAATTCTGTAAAGTTCCAAACACCAGTTATCTTCCCACCATTGAACTTCATGCCGCGAAATCCAACTCTATTACTCCCAAAAAACATGAACTCCGCCATCACAATTCACAATCAGTAAAAAAAAACAGTCGATTATACAAAACAACGCGTCTCAATAGCTAACCTCGAACATCAAATCCGTGCGCTCGGTGAGGCGATCGTAGAATCGAAGCGCGAACCACTTGCCGAGCGTCGTCGCGGTTTGGAACAACCGGCGAAGCAAAATCAGAGGCTTCTTCTGATATATAGCAGCAATCTTCGGTACGTTGTACTCAGTCAAGGCTTCGGCTTCCGATGAGCTGAGCTCGAAGAGGTATCCGGAGTACTTAGTGAACGCGTCGACTTCATTAGAGGCAGCCGCGGCCGCCGTGGTTAGGCGGAGGCGCGACGGAATACTCAGCCGCGAGTATCGATTGGGAATGGCTGTGAAAGTGGTTGCGGAGATTAACGGCGGCGATGGTGGCGGGAGGAGGAGCATGTTTGGGAACTGATAAAAACTGAATTTTGTTGCAACGGCTTGTTCGGAAGAATAGGTGGTTTTAATTGGCCTCTCTGTTTTTCAAACGTTTCTATTATCCGAATTATTCAATTTTAATTAGAACAGTTACATTTACGCTCCACGTCCTCATTTCTTGTGTAATTACAACAGCCCCTCTCGTTTTTTGATAAATTACCAACATACCCCTGTCAAGATACGAAAGTGGAATATATCTTTATACTGACACTCTGATAGGGGTGAAATTGTAATATTTATTTATAGATTGGGGAGGTTGTGGTAATTTAAGAAACGTGAGGGAAATTTAGTAATTATACAATAAGTGAGGTAGTATGAGTGTAATATCCATTTTAAGTTGTATTTATTTGTGTTACTTGTATTTCTTGAGGTTGGAAGTGGGGGATGAGTGTACGGTTGGAGTTTATCTATATAGCGTGTGAAAATTAAATTTTAATTTACATATTGTGTATAAACTAGAAACTTAATATGAGAACTGGATAATCCAGGTGGCGATAATTATGATTATATATTGTTACGGCATTATGCATTTCAGGAAAAATTATTGCTTGAAAAAGCTCTTGGATAATCTATCTGTTATATATATTATAGGAGAGCGGTATTTGACCAATTTTGACCACAAACTCAATACAATTTTGTGGTAATTTTGACTTATTTTTATTCCTAAGAATTTTTTTATTGGTTGAGTTGGTTGACTTTGTTATTTCAAAATTTGAATTTGAATTACATTAAAGAAATATAAAATCTTTTAAATGGTAAATCAATTTTTAATTCATTAATGAAAAATCTATTATCTATTATCTATTATCTATTATATATATTATAGGAGAGCGGTATTTGACCAATTTTGACCACAAACTCAATACAATTTTGTGGTAATTTTGACTTATTTTTATTCCTAAGAATTTTTTTATTGGTTGAGTTGGTTGACTTTGTTATTTCAAAATTTGAATTTGAATTACATTAAAGAAATATAAAATCTTTTAAATGGTAAATCAATTTTTAATTCATTAATGAAAAATATTCGGCATTAATTAAGGAATTAATAGGATTCAAATCATAGTATTTACCACGGTATTGTTTTTTCTGTATAATCTGTATAGTGCTTTTTCAGAATTTTCTTCAATAGTTTTCTTCCTATATAACTGATTTTATCTTATTTTGCTTTTCCTTTGTTTTCTAGAGAAAACTCAGACAAGAGATAGTAAGATGGGGCATTCTTCATATGTTTGTAAGCATTTTCTTTTCTTTATTTATATGTGTTTTACAATAATATACATGATGTATTTGTATTTTCTTTGGTTAATACTTAATTGTGGTTTGGTCCTTTATTTTGTTTTTTCTCTATCCAGCCAAGTTAATTTTGTGTCCATTCGAAATTATTTTGATTTGTTTAGTTCATAAAAAATGCCAAAGAAATCAAATAGAAGATATTACATTGGTATGCAGACCCCGAATGCTCATGCTAATTGAAATATATATATTCCCATGTTGAAATTGTTAGATAATTTGTACAAATAATTCCCTTTAATTTATACTTTATTTTTATGATATGTTAAAAATTCTCTATATTTTTTTTTTATGTATAATCAGTATTTTGTGTTATTTTATTTTATGTACTCACATAGTTTGATGAACTCACTTTTTGAGTAATTGAATAAATAAATTTTATTGAGTTGAATTATAAAATTTTGATATCGCAAGATGAGTTTTCTTTTAATATATTATTGAAATGTAGCTAAAATCGTGAGTACTTTTATTGACTTATTCACTATTCTATATTTAAGACTTTTTAAACATATTCTTTATATATTTTAAAATGCATCAATTATTTTTAAGATTTTATATTCGATCTTTCATGCAATAGAAATTCATAATTATTGGTTGAACATCATTTACTAAATGATATCCTATCTCATAATAGTTTTCGATTATAAAATCTTTAATTAATCTTTATTTAGATCATTGAAAAATATTGGGCATTAATTAAGGTATTAATAAAATTCAAATCCCAATTCAGTATGCAAATTTTAAATTACAGTTCTGAAATCAATTAATTTTTTTAAAATCAAAACTTCTCAATATATTTCTTTGTCCATTTTAGAAGATACCTATGAAACGATTAACCTTATGCGATAAAGACTTTTTATGAATTCAGTGACCTAAATCTTGATTATCATTCTCATTCCTCAAATTTAACTAAGCATGTTTTGATCCTATAAAATTAATTTTGAACTCAATGGAGTACTAAAATTTCTCATTTTATAGGTTTTATGAATTTACAATCATACATATGCAAAGCTCATTGGCTTAGTTTTTTTATATATGCGGGAGACACTGAATTATGATCAAATTTATTGGATTTTATCATATAATTCTTGCTTCAATATACTTTTTAAACTTACTATTTTTTTTTTATTTTTTTTTTGTTTTTCATATATAGTTCTTTTTAATAATTTTGAGTTTATTTTATTTTATTTTTTTTGTTGTAAATATTTTTCCTCTTTTCATATTCAAATGAGAATAATTTTACTATTTAAAGCTTATTTGATAAATATATTTTTGTGAATTTTACATCACTTTTATTTGTCATTTTCCACCATTTTTTTACCTTTTTGAATTCATAATTTTATAAGTATTTGTTTAGCTTTAATGTCCTACACATGATTATTCATATGAGAGATGTAATGCTCCTCTCATAAGTATTCACCAGGTATTTTACTCTAAATATGAATTAGATAGTGCAAAATTTGTATATTTAGATTTAACATATTTAGCTCAAATGGTATAATCTAATCATTTTTTTTTTCTCTTTCATTGCTAATTGCTGAGAATATCTTTTATAAAAATTAATTAATATATCTATTACAAAATAATTAATCAAAAACAATTGATAGCCAACTTCTTTGACGATATATAACCAAGAATTGTTATAAGATATATTTTAGGACAAAAAAATCCATAAAAAATTTATATTTTAAATTGTTTCAGTTAAATAATCTTCCTACATAGCACGGGGCACATCGTTGCAATCCCGTGCATAGCACGGGGCACACGCTAGTAATTTATAATAGGATAAAATGTATTTAAATTTTTCTCTTTTCCTTTCTTTTCTTAATTATTTTCCATTTTTTTAATTATGTTTTTAGGGGATTAGTACTAAATTAAGCACCATATTTTGTAACGTTATTATGTGGGCAAGAGTACCATTCGAAATGGTAACGTTATATTTTCTAGATTGGCATTTTCTTTTATTTTATTCAGCTTAGGAATCAACAGAAGCGAATTATATATTCAAATCATTGTGCATCCTAATTGCACATCCTTGGGGCTTCGTAACATTGATAAATAAAATATATATTATCAATTGCCACTAAATAGTGTTAATTTTGTACATCAATAAATAAAAAAATATAATACTATTAAGTTGCGACTTGAGTCATAAAAAAATTCACTTATTATAGTCAAAATCAAATGTACCGCAGTCAAAACTCAAAAGATTGAATCAAATTTGATGATTTTTTTAAACTCGAGCTCGAGTCTTATTACATAAACTTGAGCTTGTCGAGTTTAATTTTCAAAGCTTGGACTTGGCAAGCTCAGATTGAATCTTGAGCTGAATCTTGAGCTGAGGTCAAGCTCGCGAGCTCCAGCCCAACTTGCAAACTTAAAATTATACATAAGAAATTATAAAGTTTAATTTTAAAAGAAAAATTATTAATCGTTTTGAAATAATTTTGAAATTTGATTTTCTGGTTAAAAAATATCAAAATCCCTCTCATTTTGATAATTACCAAAATCCCTTTCATTTTTGATCAATTTTAAACACACATATCCCCTGTCAAGAGATGAAAGTGTAATATATTTTTCTAAATTAGGGAGATTGTGATAATTTATCAAAATGGGGAAATTTCATTACTTACATAATAACTAATAAGTGAGGGCAGGGCGTGAGTGTAATTATCCATGTTTAAGTTGATTTGATTTTGTTGTATTTCTTGAGGTAGGGAGAGGGGGATGAGTGCACGGCCTCAGTCTTTTTATATAGCAAAAATATTAATTTATGTAGCTTATGAAAAGTAAATATTAATTTATGTGGCGTGTAGAAATTAGGAACTAAGGGAGTGTTTGGATCGAGTGATTTGAAATTCATCGACAAATCCATTTAAGTTCATTTGGATGATGATGGATTTCAAATCCCTCGCCATTCATTTTAAACTCTTTTTTCCACAACTACGGTGGATTTCAAATGATACCATTTTAGGTGTCATTTGAAATCCTTCCTCCAAATCCACTCCTCAAATCCAAATCCATCGATCCAAACGCACCGTAAGCGAATTTCTGGGCGATAAATGCATATGCGTTACGCATATTAAGAAATATAATTGCTTGAAAATGCTCTTAGATAATGATTTATATAACAAGGAATATTTTAGACAATCTAATATTATTTTCCCCTTTTAATTTGATAAACCATTAAGTCCATCCAATATAATGTGAATTACTCATAAAAAATAAAATTAGGATTGTGAATTAAGTAGTATATGTGAAGCCTATGATCCACTTATATTTGAGTCGAGCCTAATTAAATATAAATTAAGTGAAATTTGAGCTTACACATTAAGGTCGTTTAATTTCTGAATTGAGCTTCAGCTTTATTTTATTAGACTCAATACAAAATAGCCAAACTCATAATTTTAACATTTGATTTAATACTTTATTTCATATACTTTCAAACTCGTAATTTTTTTGATGAAATATTTTATTAATGAAAAATTCCATCTAAAAAATCCTTGTTAGTTAATGCTACTCGTATGTCTTAAGAAAAAATTTAAATTTTGATAATCATTAATGTATATTCTACGACTCTATTTCTTTTTTTGGAATTATACATAGTCATTAGCACATTTATATAGCCTGTACGATTTTTCTTTGGAAAAGATGTAAGAGCCAAATTAAATTAAGCTCCATAAAATGTGAGCGCCTAAATTTAAGTCGATCCAAAGAAAAAAGTTGTGATCTGAGTTAATTTATAATATTCAACTCTTCTAATTTTGAGCTTTGAGTTAACCTAAGCATAATTAAAGATGTGCCCTAAACAGGGTTGCTTGACCTCGAGCCTAATGGGACGGCCCATTAACATAAGGGGCCTTAAGGGAGTGGTGGGCCAAATTATAGATTTCGTCCTTCAACAAAACTCCAATTGCAAAATCGGTCCTCCATGTTCTGTCCGCGTCAATTTAGTCCCTTATCTTGTCAAAACTGAACGCTTTTAGTCCTACCGTTATCTTTTCCATCCAAATTGATGGAAAACTTCAAAAAAGGTCAAATTATGGGGAAATTTACATCTTTTCATTCTATTTCTTACTGTTAAAGACATTTTTGTCCAATTACCATGAATCAGGGCCAACATGCTTCCGAAAAATAATTAAACATTCATAAATTTATACCTCTGTTTGACCTCCTTACTGTCGGGTATTCCAAGCCTCCGGTTTTACGGACTCGTTCCAACCACTCGACCGCAGAAGGTGGTTCGTAAGTCTTAGCTCCTTCAGCAATACAAAGCACAGCCCTATTTCGTTTCCTACCTTAGGGCGTAGGGGGTATTACAGTATAAATGTCTAGTTAAATTTTTGAAAGCAAGTTGAAACAAAAGCCTCAAATTTTTATTGATGAAATAAAATTAAAATTACATAAACATACTCAACTCCGCTATTGGAGGAGATAACCTTTTAGCCTCTCATATGAGGACTTACAAATTGGGGGAAATCCCCATACACTCGAATTTTGAAATACAGAAAAGAAAAATTACAATAAAGAAAATGATTTTATTTTAAAGACTATGGAAGAAGATATGTTGAGAAGAGTTGGAGAAAATTTTCGATGATCCTCCATCTGCTTCATCCCCTCCTTTTATAGCCTTCAGCTGCGGACTCCAAACGGATTCCAAACTTGTTTTTATTTTTAATACGTCATTGCTTACGTATTTCTTTTTGTTTTTGTCCCCCATTTGTTTGAGTGGGTGGGGGAATCAATAATTCGTCCACTTGCTTAAGTGGCATCTTCAAAACTTGTAAATTGTTTGCCGACACTTTGATCTTCACGTGGTCGGCCCCTCGTTTTTTCTTTGTCTGCCACTCTTTGAAAAAGTTGTGGCTGATTGCTTATCTTTTTTGAAAAGCATGGCTCTTTGTTTTTGTCTTTGGCCCATCCTTATCATGAAGGCGTCATTGCGTTCGCCATCTTACTTGTACTTTTCATAGCTATATATGTATTATTATTATTATTATTATTATTATTATTATTATTTTTCAACTGTTCCACTCCAAAATTACATGTTGTAATTTACCTTGGACCTAAGTTAATTAGGTCCTTCTTCGTTTTTTTACATTTAAAAGTTTATCCGCGGTTTGTAAAAACTCCGCGGATTTCTTGTTCTTTTACCCTTATCTTGTTCACGGTCGGGCTTTTCTTTTGTAACCCTGATTCGTGTGTCGAACAAGGGTTTCTCTTGGAGCTCACAACTTGAGCATATATGATTGAGCCATTGACCCACATGCATCATATTGCATGTTTTCTTCCTTGTGTTTTCCGTTGCCGGTAACTTGTTCATCCAAATTAGCGTCCTTTTTTGTTCAAAAAGATTTTCTGCAAATTCGGTACTTTTTTCTGTCATGGAGTTTAATAGGAATGATCCATTAATCTTGTTTGAAAAGATTTTGAATGGATACTTCACTTTGTCCATCTCGGTTAGACAGACCCAGAATCCCCACGCTCTTCGGGTGGAAATGTCATCTTCATTGATTGAAGCCACCAGAGGAGCCTCTCTTGTCTCGACCTTGACTCTGTTGTAGGCCGTTATATCGGGTCTCTGTAATTTCATAAAGTGAAATGCCGGATGAGATCCCTTTCCTGCAATTTCTGGAGCAATTGATAAAAATTTTATTTCCAGAATATCTCCTCTCTTCAGATGTGGATTATTTTGCCATGAGTCAAACACAGCTTCACTAATCCATTTCGGTAATCTAGAAATTTTCGAAAATCCTGGTGACAGTATGGATCGAGGCGAGTGCCCCAAAATCATACCATTCGCGAACCTCGTTAGGTTTTGACCCTTCTCGCATCCAAACCCTGGGATATTTTCCGGATGTATCGACAATTGTTTTTCTCGGATTTATCCCCTTTCTTGAGATCAATTTTTTCCATGATCTCTGGTAAACCTGCCAGTGCAAATTAACTTCGTTAGTATTAACCTTAGAGGTGCCTGTCTGTGGCCTAAGGTTAATCTCCTCCTCTTTAACCCCAGAGGTGCTGGGTTGACTTGAAACAACCGGAGATTTCTCTTCCTGTTGTTCAATTATTTCCCCTTTATCAGAGTTTGATATGGGACTTGTGCAAGCAGTACTTGAATTTGACGCTACAGGTATAGAGCCATGTACTCTACGCGCAGGGTTAGAGGCCCGCTCTCTTAATTCTCGGGTCATCACCGAAGTAGATGCATTTCGAATTGGTTCTTGTAATGCCTCAAATAAGGACCCTGAGGCATATACTAAACTCCTGATTGAATTCTGGACAGTGTCCAGATCAGCTCGTTGTATTTGTCCAGCTGCCTCAGCATTAACTGATAGCTGAACAAATTGCTTGTCTAGCTCCTCAAGGTTTTCCCTGAGATGCCTATACCTTGTAAAGACAGAATTTGCTTCAGCTGTTTCCATCTCTTGTTAGGAAATCTGCAAGTACATTTTCATGAGATTTCACAATGATAATATCAAAACAATAGTATTGACATTCTGCTTGCCATCTCATAATACGAGCCTTTTCTATTTTTGATTCTAATTTATTTTTCAGAAAAGCCTTAACATTATCAACTTTTAAAATAAACTTCTTTGCTAAGAGAAATAATGGTCAATTTTTGAAAGCCTTCCAAACAGCAAAGAATTCTTTTTCATTTATATGCCAAAGTGCGGCTTGTTGTTCAGTGAACAACCCTCCTGCATATCTACAAGGTTCTTCCCCTGTAGTAGTCCTTTTCATTAGAACCGCTGCCCAATGAAAATCATTAGCGTCTGTATAAACAACTAAATCATCATTATCTTGAGGAATTGCAAGTTTTTGCAAGTTACTGCAAACTTGTTTTAGCTCACGAATTCTTTGAGTGTGAATTTCTTCCCACTTCCACTTTGAACTCTCTGTTTCTTTCAACAGCGGTCGAAAATCCTTTCTGTACTTCGCAAGATTTTTGATAAAGATTCCTGCAAAGTTAACAACTCCTAAAAAACTTTGAAGCTGTTTTTTATCTTTAAGAATATCGGAAAATTGTGGATTTTCTCCACAATGTGTTCCTGAAGTTCAATACCTGCTTCGATAAGAATACCAAGAAACTCAATCCTATTGACCCCAATAATTGCTTTCTTTTCAGAGAGCACTAATCCTTCCTTATGACATGCATTGGAAAAGATCTCTAAATATTTAATATGTTCGTTCATGTTTTTAGATGCAATCAAAATATCATCAATATAAACAAACATAAATTCAAAATAATCTTTAAACAGATTATCCATTTTTCTTTGGTATATCTGCGGTGCATTGGCTAGACCCATAGGTAGCACATTCCAGATATACTGACCTTGTGGTGTAGAAAATGCTGTATATTTTCTAAATTCATTTTCTAACTTAATCTGATAGAAACCAGATTTGCAATCAAATTTTGAAAACACTTTGGCACCTTTGATGCAATCAATTAAGTGTTTCCTGCTTGGGATATAGTAACCATCAAACTCTAGTATCTTATTGATACCTTGATAGTTGATTACTAGTCTAGCTTTTCCCCTTTTTATTTCACCATGATTTCTTACAAGGAAACCAGGACTACTATAAGCCGAGACTCCAGGTTCAATGAGTTTAAGATGATCAATATGCACTTTGATAATCATTTGCATATCTTTCTTATCCATCATATTCATCTGGATAGGCTTGTATCGAACATACTCATACTTACATTGGTCTTTAACCTTTAGAGTAGCTTCGATCTTGTTCTTGTTCCACCAAGCCAAAGGATCCTCATTGTAATTCCTTTGGATTAGTCTTTTAACATGTTCGAGAGAGAACTTACTCTCTTCGTCCATATACCAATCCTGTTTCTTGTCTTGTAAGGCATTTTTGAAGAAATTAATTTCTTCTTCAGTGGCCTCACTGTATCCTTCACCACAGAAACCTTGTTGTTCAGACAACAGTGCTTCACCAAATTTTCTTTTATCATGCATTTTAGGATTAGTCAATTTGGCCTCATTATCACCACGTTTGCTGCGAAAATTTATTGACATAATGCGATTAAATGCCTTTTCTCGCCGCAGAACCTGAATCTCACTTCCACAGTTAGTGGTAAAGATTAATAAATTTCTCTTATTATCTTGCACATATCTTGCAAATGTTTGGATAAAGTTATTACCCAACAAGATATCTGCTCCAGTATCATGAAAGTAAATTGGAGGCATTTTTACCTTAAACCAAGGTGTACCAAATGCTCCTCCCATCATGATTTTGGTTTCTCGTTTACCTTTATTGAGTATAAGAATTTTCCGTGAAAAATCTCTACCTGCAATAATAGGTAAGGTTTCCATAGCATTGCTAGGAAAGACTCCTGGTTTTGCCGTGCAAATACCTAAACCCGAATCAATATACGCAGAGAAATATTCTATTTTATATTAATCATAAATAACACTAATGGAAATGTATATAGAGAATGGGCTAGTCATTCTACTCTGATGAGATGACCATCCAAACTGAATTCCATACCTTTTCCCTTTCGTCCCCAAGGTTTATGATCCTCGAGGAAGCTTAGACCCAAGGTTACCACTCCTGGTTCTCGTCCAGCCAAACCTACTACAAATACTTCTTGGCCTGCCATTTCTAGCATACCTTCATATTTGCCAACCGTTGTTTGCTGCAAGTGATATAAGTCATCACAAGGGAAATAATTTTCCATTTTTGTGATGTCGAAAAGTACCTGCACTTCTTTCCATCCTTCAGGGCATCTAAATTTTACATTATCCACCCTAATGACTTGCGGGGTTGCATCCATGAGCAACTCCTTTCCCTTTAAACCTTGTATCCTTTCTTCCGAGAAGGACATCCAACTATTAAATTCCATCCTAGAACTAAGTGTTCTATTTAGGACAGGATGGTATTTAATGATAATGTCGACTCCTCCAATTCTAGGTATTTGAATTGGATCAGGTGTCATAACTTTAGCAAATTCCTTGAAGATTCGAGGAATTTCAATATACTCTTTCCGTAGGAAAAGATCCGAATGATGTGTGTTGGAAAGTGCATATGCTATTCTATAAGTTATAGAATATGGCCTATTCCATTCCTTCATAAGATCCTTTCTTTTGAAATCTTGATGAAGGGTTAAGACACGACTGAAATCTTGGTCTGCTAGGTTATATGCAATTCTTGGATGTATATCAAACATAAGTTTTCCAGCATATAAATTCCCTACCATTGTACCAAGACAACCATCTCTTAGGTTATTGATTCTCCTATCCATTATTGATAAACGGATTTCTGAATCAATTCCTTCCTTGAAGGTGGCTTTTATGACAACCTCAATGGTTCATATATGGATCCATTTCATGGTTGCTGCTACTTCCTCTCGTAGCCTGCCTAATTCCTTAAGAATCTCTTCTCTAGGAATTAATTGCATATCCATCACATTTCCCGTAAGTTCCATCGGAATCGCAAATTCTCCCGAACTTACCTTGTATATGATGTGATGTTTTCTTTGGTTTAGTCCTATTTGATTTAGAACTCGACTAAAACCTCCAATTCTAAAACCATCATATGGTCCTATATTGGAATTTTGCCTCATAATTCTTTCCAGTGTTCGGTTTGAAACCGACATTCTTGAAAAGAATCCAGAAAGGCTTTCAGAAGTCTGAAGCCTATCTCCTTCATTGTACTCAGTCTGATTCGGTTGAAGATCAATCCGAATTTCCTTCAATTTCTTCCTCATATACGCTCTCGTCCGAGGGAAAATTTTCGAATTGGTAGATAGGTACCAAATCGCCATAAACTACTGCATCCAATATATCAGTCGTAGCTTCAAATTGGTAGACTTCTCGCTTTTGCGGACAATCCGGGGAGATATGTCCCTTTGCTCCGCACGTCCAGCAGTTACAGTCTTTGAAACTTTCATTAACTCTTGTGTGAGCTCTTTTGAAAGTCCGTCGAGTTGGGGTTCGATCACTGGATCTTCTATGAGATTGTCTCGATCTTTGCGAGGAAGCCCTCATAGGTCTTTGCCGTTGGCCCGATTTATAAGATCGGCCCTTGGTTTTAGACCACCATGACCTTCTTCTAAACGAAGGTTTATTTCTGTAACCCCTGTTGTCGGTGTTACCTTCTTTTTTCCTCTTCTTCTTTTGCTCGATTGTTTCCCCAATGATTGTTAGGAAATCGTTGTTTTCACAACAGAGAGGAGTTCTCTTCATCTTTCCTCTCATCTTCTTCATATTTTTCTGGAGTGAGGCTTGAGCACACCAGTCTTTTAACTTGTCTTTGAGGAAAGACATTCTCCTTGCTACCGAATCCAGCTGGCCTTCGGGAACCTTATAACTTTGTATCAGCATTTTTCGCCATGGGCTGCAAATCTTGGCGAAGAACAAAGGTGCTGCTACATCTGTTGGGACTCCACTTTGAAAGAAGTATTTGCGAAACCAATAGATATATTCATCTATTGCACAAATATTTCTTAACTCCATACCAAAGAGAGCTTGCATGTTCTCTCTAGTTTTCTCGGAATTACTTTCATCGAAGTATCCATCTCCGATGAAATGAAGCTTTATAAGCCTTCCGAATCTTTCTGCAACGGTGCTTTTGGATTCACCATCCAGAACTCCTTGTTTGGTTGAGGCAGGTGTTTGGTCCCAACCAACTTTGACTGATCCCTCTAGACTCAATTCTATCAATCTGACAAAGTTTTCTTTATCGAGTTCTAGAGTGGTTGCCGTTATTTTCATGGCAGCTACCCATTCATCGATTATTTTTTCGATATTTCGAAAATCGATGATATTCAGATTTAGAATAGTTCCATAAGGGTGCAAGGGCTGAGACATCGTCCTAGCCCATGGTGTATTTTCTGGTACCCTTTTTGGATTTCTCCCTGGATTATCTTTGAGACGCGGTCCAACGAAAGTTGGCGTCGCATTAGTGTGGAAATCCACACCCTCACGCATCGAGCTATCCTCTGGAGGATTATTAGATGTTGTGCTTCCTTCCGGAGGTGGTAGTGCTGGTGGCACCACAGTTGTCACCTCGTTAGGTTTAACATTGACTAAGTCTACCATCCCTAACTGGGAGAAAGATTCAGCCAATTCTTGTAGATCGGATAGATCTACTCATGAGACTTCCATTAATTAATCCTTTTGAGGATTTCATTAATTTTATCCTCTTGTGTTTTGGGCCGCGGAATTAATCCTTACCTTTCTGGTGCAAAAGGGGTACTGGCCCAAACGCATCACGGATGCGGTCTGTATTGGATGATCCAATACGACCCTTCCGTTTTTTCCCTAGATCTGAAATTTCTTTTTTCAGATCTACTATGGAGGTTTTTAGATCGGGGATGATCTGTAATATCTCCTCCATCTTTTGGTTCAAATGCTCTATTTTCATAGGTAGACAGATCAACCTATGACTATAATCTTGAACCGTTTTTTGAACTTCTCTAAGATCGTGGGTAATCTTAGAGGTATCAGTCTTAGTATCGATTTCTATCAATGTTGGACAAAAATCTCTCTTTTTGTAACTTGTTGAACATATGTTCTTATGTTCCATTCTTGTTTAAATCTCCTCCGTTAGAGAGTAAAGTAATAAAATGCAATAATAATTAATTATTTCATCAATAAAACCTAAGGCTCTGATACCATTTTGCGGAAATATAACAAACATGTCCATAAACAGCAAATTTCAGGCTTAAAAGTGTAATTTTCCCTTAAAAAAGCACATTCCGTTAGTGATTTAACGGCAGTTTAACGGTAGGGACTAAATTTGTCCAAAACTCGTATGTTGAGGGACTAAATTGACGCATCTGTAACAACAGGGACCAATTTTGCGATTGCGTTTAAGTTTGGGGACGAAATCTATAATTCCCCCCGTGGGCCATAACACAAAAATTGAATTCAATCCATTATGGTTCATTTGACATCTTTAATCGTTACTCATAAAACTGTCTAGACTTGATTTAAAAGAGCAAATTTGAAAATCAATAGATATAAATAATAATTGATAAGAGTGTTTAATTTTCTGCTATATAGAGATATTTTGAAAAGAAAAATATTCTCTGTAATTATCACTATTATCAACTATTGATATTTCTAACCAGTAACCACAAACAATGAAAATTGTTATATAAGTTTTATCACTATTAAATATGCAAAACATATTATTGAGACAAAACAAAAAAATTTATCACTAAAAACCTACAAACTACAGTAAAACCTCTATATATTAATAATGTTGGGACCGGAGAATTTTATTAATTTATAGAGATATTATTATATCGATAAATTAATAATTTATTAATTTAAAGAGGTTTTAACGTATATGCACAGTTGACATTCAAAGTTCAAAATTCTTTGGAAGGCTATGAGTTAGACATACCATCTCCAGAAAAGATCAATGTTTTAGATGCTATCAATATGGCAGTGTCAGCTTGGACTGAAAATGTTCATCAAGAAGCAATAGCAAATTGCTTTCGACACTGCAAAATTCGCTCGGCAACTCAAAGCGACTCAAGTGCAAATGATGCAACTCCTGGAAAAGACATTCGTGAGCTTGAGAATTTGATCACTGGTATGCAATATCACCACAAAATGGATGTGAATCAGTTGCTCGACTTTCTGGGTGAAAATAATCAATGTCACGAAGTTCAGAGTCTAGAAGAGATAGTGGCCGATGTCATTCATAATCCGGAAGATGATGAAGCAGAGGATGATTCAATAGCTTTGCAACCGGTCACTCTAAAAGAAGTATTGCAAGCATCAACAACTCTTCATAACTTTTTGTTACAGTACGAGAAGACAACACCACAACTATTGGGTGCAGTAAGGAGATTTAAAGATGAGATCAACATAGATTTGAAGTTCAAGAAAAAGCAAGTTACAGTAGATTCTTATTTTACTAAATTGTCTTAAGAATATTCAAGTGCATCATATATATATATGGATTATTTTTAATAATTATTAATTTATAGTTTCGTCGGGACCAATATATATACACTGGGATCTCAAAAAAATTATTATCTTATAATTTTATTGATTGGGTCCCAAATTTGTACTGGTCCCAACTTGGGACCGGACAAATTATTAGTTTTAGCGAGGTTATTAATTTATCGAGTATTAATTTAACGAGGTTTTACTATAATGACAATATTAACATTGTCACTTAATATTTTACCATTAATTCCTTTTTTTAATGATTATAGAATTACCACCAGCAAACTAAACAAAGTCTTATCCCATTAAAAAAGACCTAATTATTATAACTCTAATTAAGCAACATCTATTTATCTAACGTGAGAGTTATAATAATTAGAGAGAAATAGTTATTATCTAATATGAGATATTTTTTCAAAACAATCTCAGTTCAACGATAAAAAATAAGATTTAAAACCATAGTAACATAAATTTTTTCGCAACGAAGAGTTGCTTTATTCACTAAGTACTACATTGGTGGGATAAAATCTTTTATTACAAAATGGTATTTTATTTCACATTGGAAGCTACGGATAAAAGCCACGCATAAAACTAATATATTTCCTATAACAGAGAATAAATTTCTTATTAAACTCTAAATATGGTAAGAGCAAGATTGCTGAAAATGACATTCGATTAAGGAAATCTTAAAAAAAAAGGAAAAAAAAAAGAAGAAGAGATAAATAGAAAAGAAGTAACACGACACCCACTTGACCAAATGGCTGGCTGTTCAGTAAGTCTTTCCACGAATGATGGGCTTTATGCAAACGATTGACCCCTAGTGAATTCATCGAATGTGAGAACAAATTTGGCCCTTTTCGTATATGTTTAATAGTAATTTATTTTCTATTATTAGAATATATTAATAAGACAATATGAGATGAAATATTATCTTCACATAAAAGATCTCACCGGCACCCTTATTCTATTCTCCACTATAGCCCATGCACTTGAGATAATTTTTTTTATTATAAATGACGTTTCATAACTGACATGTGTTAAATAAATGCATTTGTGAAATATATGTGTCAAACATTTAAACAAATGGAATAAAGATTCGATATAGAAAATCATATCCGCATGCACCTACCCCTCCTGGCGCGATAATATTTTCAATTCCCAACCATATTTCATTTTCTATTCCACATATTTAACATTATAACATTTACATACTTATTAACACTAGAAATAATCACGTGCTACGCACGTGATTCGTGATAATGAAAAAAAATCTAATGAATAGTTACAAATTCATATTCAGAAGTGTATTAGAGATAAGGGTGGATATGTCTTTTCACATAGGACGAAATAATTTTTTGTTCACACATTTATATAAGAGATAGATATGTGGATATAAATAGTATAGTTATGAAAAATTAAAAATCAATCCAAATCAATTTTACTTACTAATTTTTATATAAATTTTCAATTTAAAAACTAAATGAAAATGGCCTGCAATGTTGATCATGTGATAATTGTACTTAAAAATTTATATAAGAGATAGATATGTGGATATAAATAGTATAGTTATGAGAAATTAAAAATCCATCCAAATCGATTTTTCTTATTAAATTTTATATGAATTTTCGATTTAAAAACTAAATGAAAATGGCCTGCAATGTTGATCATGTGATAATTGTACTTAATTTGCATTGCACGTCTATATAAATATATATCAAATATTATATTATATTTTATAATACATGTGTGTATAAATCCATAATAATAAAAAACTTAATAAATTTTATGTAAGAACATCATTCATCATGTTTTCGTAAAGCACACCATAACTCTAATACCCCGCACTATCATAGTTATTATTTTTTGAGATTTTTATACCTAAGTGTATTTTCTTAATATCAACTCATTTCAACTGAGGTTGTCAAAATGAAAAATTAATTTCACAATTGTTTGACAATTTGCATGCTTGATTTTTTGTGGATAATGTACTTAGGTTCCTAACTCCTATTAGCTTTTTTTATTTGGATACTAAAGGATATTTTTTGAATTCAATGATCCACACGGATACTGTTGTTTGAATTTTTAAAATTTATTTAATTTCCTTAGTGTATTAGTTTGGGTAGGTGTTTAGGTCTCTCAAACTATTTAATGTTGCTTCCTAAGAATAGATTTTCATTGCACGTATATAAATAAATATATATATATATATATATATCAAATATTATATTATAGTATATTATATTTTGAAATATATGTGAATAGGTGTTGTAATTGATTAGACTTCTAAAAAGTTTTTACAAATTGAGTTATTATAATTACAGTCCTATTTGGTTTATTTTTTCAGTGTTATTAGAAATAAGGTGGATATCTCTTTTCACATGGGACGAAATAATTTTTTTATTTACACATTTATATAAGAGATAGATATGTGGATATAAATAGTATAGTTATGAAAAATTAAAAATCCGTCCAAATAGATTTTTCAAATTATTTTTATATAAATTTTCGATTTAAAAACAAAATGAAAATGGTCTGCGATGTTGATCATGGGATAATTGTACTTAAAAAATTGCATTGCACGTCTATATAAATATATATCACATATTATATTATATTTTATAATATATGTGTGTATAAATCCATAATAATAAAAACTTAATAAATTTTATGTAAGAACATCATTCATCATATTTTCGTAAAGCACATCATAACTCTAATACCCCGCATATGTCATAGTTATTATTTTTTGAGGTTTTTATACCCAAGTGTATTTTCTTAATATAACCTCATTTCAATTAAGGTTGTCAAAATGAAAAATTAATTTCACAATTGTTTGACAATTTGCATGTTTGATTTTTTGTGGATAATGTATTTAGGTTCCTAAGTCCTATTAGTTCTTTTTATTGGATACTAAAGTATTTTATTGAATTCAATGATCCACACGGTACTATGGTTTGAATTTTTAAAATTTATTTAATTTCCTTAGTGTATTAGTTTGAGTAGGTGTTTAGGTCTCCCAAACGATTTAATGTTGCTTCCTAGGAGTAGATTTACATTGCACGTATATATATATATCAAATGTTATAAATTATATTATATTATATTTTGTAATATATATGAATAGATGTAATTGATTAGACTTCTAAAAGATTTTTACAAATTGAGTTTTATAATTAGAGTCCTATTAAGTTTATTTTTTTCAATGTTATTAGAGATAAAGGTGGATATGTATGTCTTTTCATATAGGACGAAACAATTTTTTTTATTCACACATTTATATAAGAAATAGATATGTGGATATAAATAGTATAGTTATGAAAAATTAAAAATCCATCCAAATTGATTTTTCTTATTAATTTTTATATAAAATTTCGATTTAAAACTCAAATGAAAATGGCCTGCAATGTTGATCATGTGATAATTGTACTTAAAAAATTTGCATTGCACGACTATATAAATATATATCAAATATTATATTATATTTTATAATAAATGTGTGCATAAATCCATAATAATAAAAACTTAATAAATTTTATGTAAGAACATCATTCATCATGTTTTCATAAAGCACATCATAATTCTAATACCCCGCATATATCATAGTTATTATTTTTTGAGGATTTTATACCCAAGTGTATTTTCTTAATATCAACTCATTTCAATTGAGGTTGTCAAAATGAAAAATTAATTTCACAATTGTTTGACAATTTGCATGCTTGATTTTTTGTGGATAATGTACTTAGGTTCCTAACTCCTATTAGTTGTTTTTTTATTTGGATACTAAAGGATATTTTTTGAATTCAATGATCCACACGGATACTATGGTTTGAATTTTTAAAATTTATTTAATTTCCTTAGTGTATTAGTTTGGGTAGGTGTTTAGGTCAACCAAACTATTTAATCTTGCTTCCTAGGAGTAGATTTGCATTGCACGTATATAAATATATATATATATATCAAATATTATAAATTATATTATATTATAGTATATTTTGTAATATATGTGAATATATATATGTTGTAATTGATTAGACTTCTAAAAGGTTTTTACAAATTGAGTTATTATAATTAGAGTTCTAATTGGTTTATTTTTTCAATGTTATTAGAGATAAGGGTGGATATGTCTTTTCACATAGGACGAAACAATTTTTTTATTCACACATTTATATAAGAGATATATATGTGGATATAAATAGTATAGTTATGAAAATTTAAAAATCCATCCAAATCAATTTTTCTTATTAATTTTTATATAAATTTTCAATTTAAAAACTAAATGAAAATGGTCTGCAATGTTGATCATGTGATAATTGTACTTAAAAATTTGCATTGTTAATATATGTGTGTATAAATCCATAATAATAAAAATTTAATAAATTTTATGTTAGAACATCATTCATCATGTTTTCGTAAAGCACATCATGACTCTAATACCCCGCATATATCATAGTTATTATTTTTTGAGGTTTTTATACCCAAGTGTATTTTCTTAATATCAACTCATTTCAATTGAGGTTGTCAAAATGAAAAATTAATTTCACAATTGTTTGACAATTTGCATGCTTGATTTTTTGTGGTTAATGTACTTAGGTTCCTAAGTCCTATTAGTTTTTTTATTGGATACTAAAGAATATTTTTTGAATTCAATGATCCACACGGATACTATGGTTTGAATTTTTAAAATTTATTTAGTTTCCTTATAAGTGTATTAGTTTGGGTAGGTGTTTAGGTCTCCCAAACTATTTAATGTTGCTTCCTAGGAGTAGATTTGCATTGCACGTATATATTATTATATTATATTATATTTTGTAATATATGTGAATAGATGTTGTAATTGATTAGACTTCTAAATGGGTTTTACAAATTGAGTTATTATAATTAGAGTCCTATTTAGTTTATTTTTTCAATGTTATTAGAGATAAGGGTGGATATGTCTTTTCACATAGGACGAAACAAGTTTTTTCTTCACACATTTATATAAGGAATAGATATGTTTAACATATATATAAATATTTCAACACGTATTAAATATATATAAGAAATAAAAAATAGAACATAATTATATAATAAAATAGGATATCTACTCCAAACCCACAAATTTGTCATTATATGAAAAAAAATCACTAAATCATTATCCAACCCCACTGCGATCATTGGTAAATATTTCCTCGTCACAAATCCCCAAACTCCAGATTGAATTATCAAACACCCTACATAATGATGGAAGCTATCCAATAACTCAGTATAGATAGCTGCTTATAGATCGATGTCGCTTGAGATATTTGATATTACAAATGACCTTCTAATTGTCGCTCGCTCTTGCAGATTTTTCAAACCTCTTCGCATTAATAGACTCACTCACATTTCTACTAACGCTTCAAATGTTAAGACTAGCAAAACTAAAAGGACAAACAGAAAAGCACTTAATCTAAAAGTTACAACTCAATAAACATCCTAACGCTTGATATATGATCTTCTATGAAAAACAAAACTTATATTTTCAGGGGTCTAACATTAAGTCCTATCCTGTCATCATCAAAACTTCTAACAAATAAATTCCTAACATTATTATAACAAATAATTTAATTAATTCATTGTCTACATTCAAAAAGTGATTTGTATTATTTATTATTATTGTGTTAGTTCAGTTATTATATATACTTTAATAATAAATGAGTTAATTTGTTCATTATATATTATTATTAATGTACATATATATTATTTATTTATATTGATATTTTATTTATAAAAGTGTGAATCATTTGGGACAATCTACATAATTTACATTTCTTAATCTTTCTATATACCAAAAGACATCCTATATTAATAATCTAATATTATACTAAAACATAAAAAAGAATTTATAATTATATTTGTAAAATAAATGTGCATGAACTTGTGTTTAATAGTAAATAAAATTTAATATAAATCTACACTTAAAGCTTCTATAATGTATGTTATTAATTTGAGGTGGTGCATAGAGAGTATGATTGGGTAATGTTTTAGGCATACAATTTCCTTTACACTTGCTGCAAATTCTATATCATAGTAATGTTCACTAGTGTGTGCCACATGTTACGCACGACATATCATTCTAAAAGTACCATGTCCTTGTTCTGACAAAGATCAGCGAAATCATGTTTGAATTACAAAGAAATCGCACTTTTATAATTGAATAGTATATATGTTGTAATCTATTTGTAAAATAATTTAATGCTATTTTGTACGTCTAAAAAATATAGGTGTAATAGGTCTATATCAATATCAAACCTTCATTAATTGTGAAACTTTATTGAATGAAGTCTAGCATATCACTATAGTAAAGATATAGATATATGGCATAAAGTTTTAGTTAAAATGAAAAGAATGAAATTAAAAGGCTATTTTAATTTATCACTAATAAATTAATATACATGTGAATAGTTTAACCCCATCTTCCCTAATTTATCATACTATAGTACCTTCATTTTAACTCTATAATCTAGCTTTGAGAAACGCAAAGTCATTTCCAATTTTAATAAAAAAGAAATAGACACTTTTTGGTCTTTTTCCAATAAATTGAATCCAAATTGAAAATTAATTAAAATAATATATTTACCTAAGCAAAACCCTTTTCTCCATTGACAATTAGGTATTTCACAACTTCTTTACCATCGAATTCATATTCAAACAAAATCTGAAAAAGCATAAATCAATCTATAAAATGAAAATTTGAAAAGAATTCTTAACAAAACAAAACAAAAAATATATGCATATATTCCACGGACATTAAATTGAGACGACATTAGCAGATTTATGATGGTAATGGATTTGTGGGAGTTATGGATAAATAAGAAGAGTTAGGAAGAGAAAGCAATTCTAAGTGAAATTTGAAATTTAAGTTGGAAGTTAATTCATAAATGTGCGGGAGTAGTTAATCAAATATTTAGTAATTAAAAAAATTCAAAATTCTTTAAAAATATATAGGATTTTTAGTAACTGACTTCCTTCCTGTAATATAATAGAAAGATTTCAATAAATTACATGAAATACTGCAATCACTATTTATGGATATAGGAAGCATTTCAATATATATTTTGATGGTAGGCTAGGCAATAGGCATGGTGTCCATTTTCTCTAAGCTCAGAATGAGAAGTTTTCATGTCCAGACTTTATTCACCCACATAAATAATGATTATGTGTTTTTGATTAACAACAAAATTAATTTAGCCGGGGCACATGATTGGAGTTAAAGGGGAGATTATACTATTTAATTCTCATGCGTTTGATTTAGAGAATCGATTCTCAACTTACATGTACATAATGAATTAACATAGTAATTTGATCATTAAAATTCATAGTTTTTCTGGCCAAAGACTATTCATGGATTCAATTTTAGGTGAAGTATTATTTTATCAATTGAACTATATTGTAATCTTGTAATTTTCATGAATTTAAGATTTTTAATTTTTTTTAATCCATTTGCATTGTGAAATGATTTTGTTTAATGAATAAACTCTTTTTTACATCAAAATTTATATAAGAGTATAGACAAATCAAGTTATTTGGATAACTACGTCCCACTAATAAAAACTAATTTTTGTAATTAAGTTAGTATAGAATTCGTAAAAATGTAATATTAATAATCATATATTAAGTATCTACTATTAATAGTAAATTAAGAAATATTTTTTTTATTTTTTTTATCAAATAAATGTTCATGTGAACTTAAAATTGATTGATTAAAAGCAAAGTTGTTAATGCATATTATTAATAATATGAATGGTTAAAAAATGTGAATGAGTAAGTCACAAATAATTTCATTTTGCTAGGCGTCAAACTTTCATTAGATCATCTTCACGATAAATAGAAAAAAGGTGTCGCAAATACTACCCAAGATAAAAAGGCTAAGACGTACTATTGAAGTTGATATTGCTTGAGAGACAATGTCATCATCAACTAATATGTGAAGTTTATTACAATTTTCATATTTTATTTTCAATCATATATTTTTTAATATTTTTATAAACATTAATCATATGTATACATATCTAAACCACCTTTCATCTTTTGTGGTAGATTAACCATTGATTTAATTTAGTTAATTTATCATATTATATGAAAAACAGTTATATGATCAGTCATTACTTGAACTATACATTTTTAGCATTTAAAAACAATAAAAATACGAATTATTAATAGTTATTTAAGTTATTTAGGATATTGGTAGTCTTCTGATATTCAAAAAAAAAAATTTAATTAGATTATCAGCAAATTACTAATAGTTAAAAGAAAATATTCTATTAATAGTGACCGAAAAATTAATATCAACTATTTGGGCAAAAGAGGAGGACAACATCTGAGATAGGCGAGCAATGTTGGAATGTAATCAAAAGTAAATTTGGGAATGTACAGATGATAGAATGATTCTGTAGGTGGTGAGGTTAAATTTGTGGTCCGACTTGTACAGTTGGTTTTGATGAATTAATACAATACGCTTATTACTCCAAAAAAAAAATTAATATCAGATAATTTTCGGTTCGGTTTTCGGTTCGGTAATTTACCGAACCGAAATTTCGGTTAACCGAAATTTCGGTTCGGTTTCTGACCAAACCGGACCGATGAACACCCCTAGGTATAATTACTAAATTTTTTTTCACTATTTCACGGTATATAGGTGTCCAAATATCATACAAGACAATATGACAATGTGCAATAGGATATTTGAGGATGCAACAACATTATGTGTTGGATGCCATGTAAATAAATATATAACATCTATTGAGTATTATGCACATTTTCTTTAGCTTACATATACATATATATTATTCTTTCATATATATTGTCTCTATAGTGCTATTTTTTAAAATTTTACTTATGTTTCTAATATCTTTTTTTCAGAAATGATAATAATCAATATATTATAGATAATTGACCCTATAAACATAAAATGAATTTCATTTTCTCATCACACTTAATAGAAAAACAGAAATAAATATGAGATTTTTTTTTAGGTTTTATCGGATGCTATTGAAAGAGTACAACCACAAAATAATAACGAAAAAAAAAAACAAGAATAATCAGGAGAAGAATATAAGTAAAAACTAGAAATAGTTTCTGCATCAAATGAATTTCAAAATAAACTCAAGCACTATATTCTAAACAAATGACTCAAACAAGATAATGAATTTGAAGGTAAAATAATGAATGAGACATCAACAACAAATCAAGTGATATGAAGAAAAATGAAAGTTTCAAGATACATCAAGGCCCAAGAGAAAAATGACTAATTGGACTTATAAATAATATTAAACTTATTAATTTATTATATCATGTTATTTACTACTCGGTTGATGAACTATTATAAGATTTTTTATTTTTTGATTTAATTTTGAATTTATGTTCGTGCAAAACTTCAAAATCATAAAAATTCTTGCTTCTTTGCTACAATACAATAAACAGAAACAAACTGGTATGCCCATCACATCCATTATCATGTCAATAAGAAAATATTATTAACCAACATTTGCAAATTTAATAGCAATGAAATCCTATGTAGGACACGTCTCATGTAGATAGTTATAATTAAATAAGATAGCATAACTAGAGAAAATATGACTTTGTACCATCTTTCTCAACCGATTGTTGAACAATCAAACTCTTTTTTAAGATAATTTGTAATATATATGTATAAATTATTTCAGTGTATAGTTTTATAAGAAATAATTATGTATTTGTTTAAATAATCAGAATGAATCACGTGCAACCCACGTCTCATTTACTAGTATAAACAAAACTGTGTTGATTTTGTAATTTGTTACATACAATAACATGAATTTTAAAAGATAGTAATACACCATTAATTATTAACCATTATAATACAGAGTTAATAACTAAAATAGTGTGACCGTACAATTCTATCCTATCAAAACTAAGAGTCGTTCATATTCAGCTGGTTGCAGTAAAATCGGACTAGTTTTTACAATTAAATGATCTAATATAATATTTTTTCCCAAAACAACTTCAATTTACCGATGAAAAATAAGATTCCAAACCATTCTAACATAACATTTCCCGTAAAGAAGAGTTGCTTTACTCACTAATAACTATACTGTTGGCTGAAATCTTTTATTACAAAATGATATTTTATCTTCTGTTACACAGCGAATATGTAAAACTAAATATTTCCTATAAAAAAGAGAGTAAATTTTCTATTAAATACAACATGGTCAGAGCGAAATTATTGAAAATGACACTCAATTAAGGAAAATCTGAAAAAACAAAAGAATAAGTAATAAATAGAAAAGAAGAACACAACACCGCCACTTGACCAATGGCTGGCTGTTCGGTAAGTCCTTCGATGGACGATGGGCTTTATGCACCCCTAGGGAATTCACCAATTGTGATAACAAATCTTGCTTTTATTATATTGAGTTTAATTGTGATTTTATAATTTTTATTATCTGTTATAAAAATATATTAATAAGACAAAATGAGATCCTTTGTTGATTCGAGTGTTCCGGAGACATTATCTTTGAATAAAAAATCTTACCACCACCCAACCCTTATTTTATTTTCCACGACCTTCTCCACTACCCTTATTTTATATAACAAATCATGTCAAATTTCTATTTTATTTATTAAAAAATGTTTAACATATGTATATATTTTAATACGTATCTGAAATTTAAATATATAAATAAAATATGCAACATGATTGGGAATAAAATACTCTATCCACTCCTTCCACATGCAGCCCACAAATTTGTCATTAAATGAAAATAGCACTATCATTTTCTATTTCAAATTCCTATTTCATTTTTTATTAGGATGTGTTTGGATTGAAGGATTTGGATTTGGATTTGGATTTGAGGAGGAGATTTGGAGGAAGGATTTCAAAGTGAATGAGAAAATAGGTCAAAGTGAATGACAAATGATTTGAAATTCATCGTAATATGACTTTATCTAAACGAACTTAAATGAATTTGTCGATGAATTTGAAATTCATAGATTTCAAATTCTTCAATCCAAACACACCTTTAGATATTTTTAAATTTTTTATACTTGTAATTAAAGATGACAATTTGAGTCCATACATATATTTGGACCCCAAACGTAACTAAGTTTTCAATGGGTTGAGTCCTAACATTTTAACATTATGGTTCCAATTGGGTTGACTTTCAATAATATTCGGATCCAATTGGATTTTAAATTTGGCCCAATTTGGGTCTAATTAGGTTCAACATTTTTATCACTTCCAATTAATAATCTACATTTTAACTCCACAACAACTCCTTACATCACTTTAATTCATAATGGTTCTTTATTGAGTCCACTTTGAGTCTAATTATTTGATATTTGACCCAATTAAACTAAACTCATTTTAAACCCAACCAAATAGACCCGACCTAAATCCAATTGCCACCCCTATCTCTAATTCACAAATGAGCTTATTAAAAAGATTTATACATATAAAACACCATTTTTTCTAAAAAAAAATTTTTGCACGAAAATCAACCAAATTTAGACCCCACTCCAATCATTGTTAAATATTTCCTTATCACAAACCCCCAAACTCCACATTGAATTATCAAACACTCCCCCACCGAATCCCCATCTCCACACACACAAACAAACAAACAAAAATGTCAAACCCCACTCCGATCATCAAATTCGGCATCATCGGCTGCGCCGACATAGCTCGAAAGGTCTCTCGCGCCATAACCCTCTCCCCCAACGCCACAATTTACGCCATCGGCAGCCGCACCACCGAAAAGGCCGCCAGATTCGCCAAGGATAACGGCTTCCCTGAATCAGCCAAGGTTTACGGCTCGTACGACGCCGTTCTGGACGACCCGGAAGTTGACGCCGTTTACGTGCCGTTACCGACCAGTTTGCATATCAAGTGGGCCGTGCTTGCTGCACAGAAGAAAAAGCACTTGCTTCTTGAGAAGCCTGTTGCGCTGAACGTGGGGGAATTTGATGTGATTATTGAGGCCTGTGAATCGAATGGGGTGCAGATCATGGACGCTACCATGTGGATGCACAATCCAAGGACTGCTAAGATGAAGGAGTTTATACAGGATCCTTCACTCTTTGGTGAACTCAAATCGGTGAGTTTTTGTTTATGTTTTTTGAGTTTAGCTTTTGAAATTTTTTCGGATGCAGAATATGTTATTGATTATTCGTGTGAGAATAATTGATATTTGATGTATTTTTATGTTTTTGGAATATGATTGCAAATTATTCAGCTTGTGAAATAAAACATGTCTGGCTAGTTAAATTGCAAATTGAAATGTAAAGTGTGAAGTGAAGAGAAAAGTAATTATTAGAATAAATAATTATTGATTGATAATGATATGAAATAATTGATCTAGTGATTAAGAATTAGTTATATAGAAATTAAAAATTGAAATTCTAGGAATGTGTATTCCGGTGAAAATGAATTTTAGCTTGGATTTTTAGGATAACAGTGATACAAAAGAAACAGAAAGAAATATAGAAAATAAGTTTTGATAACAGAAACAAAGATATCATGTTTTCAAAAGTCATTTTGGTATTTGATTATTGTCCAAAAAGGTTGCTGAATTGATGTGTAAACTATTCAAAATGGCTTGATTATTGAACATAGGTAGAATTGTATATATATGGTATGGCCCACCCATTTGACTAATATCAATTTGATACATTTTATAGAGAACATTTTTTTTGTAAATTTTAAATTTTGTTTCATTCAACGTCTATAGAGTAAAATAGAATTGGTGGACCTAACAACTCCGTATATAGTTGGTTAATAGACATTTGGATTTTGGACCAACAACTCCTTATAGTTTCTGTTCCTCATATTTAAGCATTTCACAATGGTAGTTTCTCGCACATGTTGCAACTCCATTAACAACTAATGAAGAATTGATATTGAAAACTGGATTTGTTGAAAATAGAAAGGTTATGGACTAAGTTAATTGTCCATGAATAATAATACTCAGAAGCATTTTATGATCTGTATTAGCTAGCCTATTAGGGGTGACAATTTAGGTTCATACATATATTTGGACCTAAATTTAATTAAGTTTTCAATAGCTTGAGTCCTAACATTTTAGCATTATAGTTCCAATTAGGTTGACTTTTAATAATATTTCGGTCCGATTGGGTTTTAAATTGGGCCTAATTTGGGTCTGGGCCCAACCTATTTGTCACTTTGAGTCAATAATCTACATTTTACACTCTACAACAACCCCTTACATCACTTTGATTCATAATGGGTCCTTACTGGGTACTTATTAGGTCAACTTTGGGTCCTTATTGGTCCACTTTGCGTCCTTACTGGTCCAATTATAATGCATATTTTTTGACATTGGACCCAATTGGTCTCAACCCACTTTAAGCCCAACCTAACCCAACCCAAATGGACCCGACCCAAACCCAACCCATTCAACCCAATTGCCACCCCTGATATGTATAAGCCCACAATGATCGATGACTCTCTTGTTACCATGCAGGTCCATAGTTGCTTTACCTTTGCTGCAAAAAAGGAGTTTTTAGACAACAACATTCGCGTAAAACCAGATCTCGACGCTCTAGGCGCCCTCGGTGATATAGGGTGGTATTGTGTTCGTTCAATCTTGTGGGCCGCTGATTTCGAGCTCCCAAAATCAGTACTCGCGCTACGTGGGACCGTGTTCAACGATTCGGGCGTTATTCTAGCTTGCAGTGCTTCTCTACAATGGGAAGATGGAAAAACAGCCACTTTCCATTGTTCTTTCTTGGTCAACTTGACAATGGAGGTCACTGCAGTTGGAACAAACGGGACTTTACATCTCCGAGACTTTGTTGTCCCGTTTGAGGAGGAAAAAGCTTCGTTTTCCACATCTGTTAAAGGTTGGTTTAATGATCTCGTGACTGCGTGGGACCCAAAACCGAGCGAACACACTGTTATGACGGACCTTCCTCAGGAAGCCCTTATGGTGAGGGAGTTTTCGAGGCTCGTTGGAAGCATTAAATTTGGTGGGGCGAAACCCGAGAAGAAATGGCCGAGTTTTAGTAGGAAAACGCAACTTGTTTTGGATGCAGTGAAGGCGTCGATTGAAAAGGGTTACGAAACTGTTGAGATTACGGGTTAAATTATTTGGATTTGCGTTTATGTGCTTGAATTTGTGTGTATCGTATGAATGTAATTGTTTTATGAACTTTATTGTGATTTACGAGACACGCCTCTATTTGATAACTATGTGTTCGTTCGTGGTTACTGGTTTTCTGTTGTGGAATAAAATGGCGTTCTGTTGTGATGATTATAGACCTGGTGTGACATAGAATTTCTCATATAAATGCTTCCAAGTTCCAATGATATACAATTTGAGAGGGAATATTGCATTTTTAGTACATGAATGTGGCCTGCACGTTTATTTGGTACACTAATATGGGGGGTGGTAATTTGAGTACACTAATGCGGGGTAGGTCTGACAATTTAAGTACAAATTTCGTCGGAAAATTCGATTTCAACCGAAAAATGACATGTGCCGGTCACGTGCGTTAAATTTGGGGATTTTGACCAATTTTGACCAAAATGCTGACGTGGCCTATTATTAGAGGGGAATTGATTTTGACTTGATTGGGGATTCTTTACAATTTTGACCAAAATTAAGTAAACTAATTGATTATTGGGGGATTGACCAATTTTGACTATTATAAATATAATAGTATTTGATTTTACCAAATTGCCCCATTTAAATTAATTTCATCTTCTTCAACCTTATCTCCATAGCCATTGCCGACACCTGTAATTTCTTCAAAAAATTACATTTGCTTAATAAAAGAAATCATTTGCTGTAATAAAAGAAAATTAATTTGTTGTAATTACATTTGAAGAAATCAAATGAAAATTACCTATTTTTCTTGTTTGAATTCAAGTAAAAGAAATTAGTATTTATCCTAAACCCTAAATTTTATTCAAAAATATTTGTTTATTGTTCGTGGAGGTGGTGTTGGTGGTGTGACGACGACGGGGTGGTGGTGACGGCGACGGCGACGGGGGTGGTGGCGGTGGTGTGACGGCGACGGTGGTGGTGGAGGTGGTGTTGGTGGTGTCAGGTGATAGAGAAAAATAAGCTGTTCATATCGGACCATCACGACAGCTTATTGCCGTATCTGAGAACGAACAATTCTCTTCTTAAAAGCAGATGGAACACTAAAACCAGTAGCAATTGAACTAAGTTTGCCTTATCCATATGGGGATCATCATGGAGCATTAAGTAAAGTATATACCCCATCAGAAGATGGAGTTGAAGGCTCCATTTGGCAGTTGGCTAAGACTTATGTTACTGTAAATGACTCCGGCTATCATCAACGGCGACAGGGGTGGTGGTGACGGTGCGGTGGTGGCGGTGGCAGCAGGGTGACAGGGTGGTGATAGAAGCGGCGGCCGGCGGGCAGCATGGTGAGGGTGGGAGAATTAAAGAAAATAAAAATATATATTTTTATTAACAAATAGTTAAATTGGAGGAAAAAAAAAGTAAAACAACAAAAAAAGTCAAAATTCCTAAAATTTGGTCAAAATTCCCAAAATTTAGTCAAAATTCCCAAAATTTGGTCAAAATTTCCAAATTTTGGTCAAAATTAATTAATTTTCCGATGAAAATCGAATATTCCGGCGAAAATCGAATTTTCTGGTGAAAATTGTATTCAAATTGCCATACCTACCCCACATTAGTGTATCCAAATTGCCACCCTCATATTAGTGTACCAAATAAACGTGCAGCCCATAATAGAATACAAAAAATGCAATATTCCCCAATTTGAGACTACACTTAGAAACTTGAACAAGAATTGCCAATTTATTCATATGTAGCTTATTTTAGCTTACAATTCAATTGACCATGAAATTATCAAATTTTACAATTTAAGGTAATATTTTGTAAAAAGTTTACAATACTATTATAATAAGTCTCATCATCAATATGGTGGCATGTCTGGAGGTGGAGGCCATAACACGCTGACAGAACTCGACTTATTATGACCTATTTAACATCTTTAAATTTAAAATAGCAATTTTCAAAATCATTAAATATAAATAATAGTTGATAAGAATGTTTGATTTTTCACTATATAAAGATACTTTGCAAAAACAATTTCTCTATACTTATCACTATTAACAATTATTGACATATAATTATATATAGTGACAATAATTTTTTTAATTTTATTCTCACTGTATATTTAAGTTTTGTTACTATTAATATGCAAAACATATTATTGAGTCAATACAAAATTTGTTGTAACTAAAAACTTATACTAATGCCAACATTAATATTGTCACCTAATATTTTACCATTAATATTTTTTTATGATGATAGTTTACACCATACACCTATGGTGTTTTATACATGCTTAAAACAAAACATTTAGGTTCTGTTTGGATTGTTTTTGTTTTTGATGTTTTGCAAAATAGTTTTGTAGAACAATTTTATCAAAACAATTTTGCAGTACAAATAGTGTTGAAATCCTGTTTGGTTGACTATTCTGAAAAAATTTGCTTCTCTTCTCTTCTCTCTCTATGTGTTTTGATGAAAGGATGAGTGAAATGAGGAGAGAGAAAATATATTATTTTTTAATGAGGGGTTAAGTGTCGTATTTTTTTAGTTTGAAGTGAAAAAGTATTATGAAAAACTTAAAAACAGGTAAAACCTGTTTTGCAAAATAGTAGATTTTGGAGTTTTATTCTTCAAAAACATAAAGTGAGAACAAACCCAACCAAATGCATTTTTCAAGTTTTTGTTTTGCAAAAACAAAAACACACTTCAAACCACATACAAACTAAACAAACAAAGTCTTATGCCATTAAAAAAGACCTAATTATTAAAACTCTGATTAAGCAGCATATATATATATATATCTAACATTATCTAACATTCCTTGGTTGTTCATGTTGGAAATAACTTGTAGTATAAGAACTTTTTATTCCACGTGTGAAAAGTAAACAAATTTTATATATTTTCTAAGTATATATCCAATAAAATGTTTAAATGAAAATTTGGAGGAAAAATTGAAAGGAAATCAAAATATTAAAATATCGTATATATTTATATATCAAAGACATGTCACACATGTGGAAATAAATAATTATTTAATTTTTTTTTTTGAAATGTTGTGACAATTAGACATGAAAATTTGTCTGTTTTTAGAATTGAAATTTTGCAATATTTGGAGAAAATCATTCATCAAATCATTAAAATGATTTGAATGGTTTCTAATTATTCTATAAATATACTCAAATCCAAGTACAAATATATCTCAAACTTTTATTTCTCTGTATAACAAAGTTCAGTTTTTCATATTAGTTTGTGAGAGAAGTTTTCGAAATTGCTATTCACAAAAGTCAAGTGATTTGTTGTATCTTAAAAGTGAATTGTCATTTTAACCTATTAACAAATTCATAGCGGGGCAATTATCACTTTAAGAAAACTGGTATCACTCTTCAAATCTGCATAAATTTCATTATTATGTTTTACCATAGTCCAGCAGTTCCTGCATCTCTTTCTTAGCCACCTCAAGAGTCAACACTTCATGCTCAGGCTCACATTTTATTCCATCCACGTCAGCATTTTCCGGCAGCCGGAACCTCCGTGAAAATCTCCCATGGCGGGGCTCCACCCTGTACCACTTATTCTCAACAAACATTTAGGACGTTATTTGATATATTATCTTGTCTCTTAAAGTTTAAATTACATTTGCGTTTATACATTTTGAAAAAGATTTGTGCCGGTATAAAAGTGAAAATATCGGGAAAAAAAATATCCTTGGAAGGCAAAAAAATATAGTAATTTAGTCTACTATATTAATTCTAAATAATTGATTATGGTCACCACAAGTTTAAGTAAAAAAAATCTATTTATTAAAAACACACCTTGTGTACCAACACTACTAGTCTCATATAAACTTTAAAATGACTTTAAAAGTACTCATTAAAAGAGAAAGGCACATGCTTAGTTATATAATATAATATATATATATATATATATATAAACAAAACTGTGATCATTTTGTTTAATCTGTTCATACTATAACATAAAGTTTAAATGATAGTAATTTACCATTAACTAATAACCATTATAATACACAGTTAATAACTAAAAATGGTGACCTTACAATTTCATCCTCCAAAGCATATCTTGGGCTAATTTTATACTTGGCAGGTTCCAATAAAATCGGTCAAGCTTGGATGATTTAATATGGTGTTTTTTTTTCAAGACAATTTCAATCAATTCAACGATGAAAATAAGATTTAAAACCATCGTAACATAAAATTCTCATGCTGAAGGTTGCTTTATTCACTAATTATTGTACTGTCGGATGAGATCTTTTATTGCAAAATTATATTTTATGATCTCTTATTGCCAACACAGATGGAAGCCACGTATAAAACTAAATTATCTTTTTTAAATAAGAATAAATTTGCTATTAAATTCTACATGGTAAGAGCATTCAATTAAGGAAAATCTGAAAAACAAATGAATAAGTGATAAATAGAAAAGAAGAACACGACAACGCCACTTGACCAATGGCTGGCTATTCAATAAGTCTTTCGATGGATGATGAGCATATTGTCCCTCTAGTGAATTCATCGATGTCGATAACAAATCTTGCCCTTTCCGTATAGAATTTAGTAGTCATTTTATTATCTATTGTAAAAATATATTAATAAGATAATACGAGATAGAAAGGGATAAATACATTTTTCGTCCCTCAACATATATCCAATCGTAAAATTAGTCCCTCATGTTATGCACCCGACACATTGTGACCCTCAAGTTACAAAATGTTAACACATTTAGTCACTGCCGTCAATTTACCGTCCAACCCTAACGGATTGTGCATGTGCCAAGCACATGACATTTAATTTGGAGGGAAATTGGGTTTTAAACTTCATTTCACTCCAAACTGGTTTAAGTCTAAAACAATACTCCTCAATCCCTGATCCAGATCCGAAAAATCTCTCATTTTTTGTTGTTTCCTTCTAAATTTCTTCATATATTGGATAACAAACCTTGAAATCAACTCATTTGTTGAAAATCAAACAAGTATTAAATTAATTTGTGATTGAAGCTTCTGACCACCCAAACCCTAACTTCGAAGCTCTGATTTGTGTTCATTTTTCTTCAATTGTTTTGTGATTGAACCTTTTAAACACCAAATCGAAAAGGTACATGTCAATTCCTTCAATTTAATTTTATTATCAAATTTGAAAATTTCAATTTTTATTTAAACCCTAACATTATCGAATTTAACTGAAATTGCTTCTGCTCATGGCTTCCAATGGGAGAAAAATGAAGTTGGGGGAAGAATGGGTGGAAAAATGGGTATAATATGGTAGTTGATACAATTGACTCGCCAAAACTGAGTTTTTCCTCCAAATTAAATGTCATGTGCTTGGCACATGCACAATCCATTAGGGTTGGACGGTAAATTGACAGCAGTGACTAAATGTGTTAACATTTTGTAATTTGAGGGTCACAATGTGTCGGGTGCATAACATGAGGGACTAATTTTACGATTGGATATATGTTGAGGGACGAAAAATGTATTTATCCCAGATAGAAATATTATCTTTGAATGAAAGATCTTACCTGCATCCTATGATGCACGAATACTCCAAAAAATTATCCCGTGCAGTATCAGATACGTATCGGATATGGATACGAGTAGGATACGGGGTTGATACGTGTCGGATACGTTTTTGAAGTATCCGAAAATAAAAAAATAAAAAAAATTAGGATACGGTATCGGATACGAAAAATAGGACTATTCGGTATGTTTTGGATACGGCTGTGTTTTTTTTTATTATTATTTAATACTTTTTGGTCAAATTTTTTTTTGTTTTGTAATGGCTTTCCTTAAAAATTATAAATTAAAAACATGATTTAAAAAAAAATCTTGATTAATTGGAAAGATATTTAAATCAGAAACGAGAAACCCTTATTTCACCTTTTGATCTTTATTCATTGCAATTTTTTTTCAGTGCAACTATGATCAAAATCCTTTTTTTTCTGCAACTATGATCGAATTATCTCCTTCCACCTTAATCTCTTCAAGTAAATTATTTAATATTTAGGGATACTTTTATAATTTTTATATATTTTGTTTTTATGTTGAATATGAACATTGAATAGTAAATACATCGTGTAAAATAAAATTGAAAAGTTAGTACTTCTATTTTGAGTAATTGATCGAACTACTTGATCATTTTGTTGCACATATTTATGATTATTATTTTTAAAAGTTTTATATGTTTAGTAATTATTACAATCAATTGATTATCAAATTCATTAATAAGGATTGTAAAATAATTCAATTTTTTAATATAACATCGTATCTTCATCGTATTGTATCCTACAATTTTAGAAATTTCTGTATTTCGTATTCATATCTTATCGTATTCGTATCCACGTATCCGTATCCGTGCATCATAGTCTGCATCCTTATTCTACACTCCACTACAGCCCCATGCACCTACCCCTCCTTGTGCGGTAAGATTTTATATTAAAAACTATGTCACATCTTCTATTTTATATATTTTGATATTTTACTATTAAAGAATATTAAATACGTATTAAAAATTATTTAATCTATATCTATTATAAAAGAACGAGTTGTTTTTTTACATTTTTGAAGTACCTAAAATATTCCTATAGATTTAACTTTTTAATGGTAATAGATCAAATAATAAGGTATATAGTTTGATTAGAACTCTACATGTGAATTATAAATAGATATAAAAAACATTAGATATCTTTTTTTATTTGTTTGTTAAATAAATTAATAAATTATTTAATTCACAAATAAAAGTCCGGTTGGTAAAAATAATAATATTATTGAGACCCGCCATAGAGTCAAAAATTTACCTAATTGAGAAGAGAAAAATGTGGATATCATATAAGGTCCCAACTTTGGACCAAAATGTAGGTCTGCAATTGAATTTCATACCTATGTCAATAGCAATGTATTTTATTAAACTTTATTGTCAAAATCTTATTTGTTTGGCACCCCTAATCTATTCTATTATAAAAGGATGTGTTGTTTTTTTAACATTTTTGAAATACCTAAAATATCTCTATAGATTTAATTTTTTTAATGGTAAAAGAGTCAAATAATAAGATATACAGTTTGATTAGGACTCTATAAGTGAATTATAAATAGATATAAAATACACTAGATATCTTTTTTTATTTATTTGTTAAATAATAAATTAAAAAATTATTTAATTCACAAATAAAAGTCCGGCTGGAAAAAATAATAATATTATTGAGACCCGTCACATAGTCAAAAATTTACCTAATTGAGAAGAGAAAAATGTGAATATCATATAAGGATCCCAACTTTGGACCAAAATGTAGGTCTGCAATTGAATTTCATATTTATGTCAATAGCATTGTATTTTATTAAACTTTATTGTCAAAATCTTATTTGTTTGGCACCCCTAAAACCAAATAAATGTTACAATAAATGATCAATTAAAAAACTTCAAATTTTCTTGAAGGTGGCTAGGGGATTGAAATGCAGGGATTGGCCAGATGCGCATGCTACAAATATTTTTAATAGGCTCTTTAGAAACTCAATATCAAAAAATAAATTTAAAAGGTTTTTTTTGCTGATTTATAGTTATTTAGAATAACTTATAAGTTGTTTGAAAGCTTATGCACTTTTCTACGGTGTTTGATAAATTATAAAACTTATAAACTCTCAATATAAATTGTGATGTAAAAAAATTTCAACTCAATTTGGAAAAAAGTCATAAACAAATGATTTACTTAAAATTTGGATATCTTTAATAATAAGATGAATAGTTGCGTTAGAACTCTAAGATAGAGTCACATATAGATACATCAAATTCAGTTAAATAATGAAATCACAAGTAATTATATATATATATATATAAATATTAATAAAAGCCGAAGATAACCATAGTATGCGTAAGAATTAAGAATATGTTTAAACAAAGGTAATATGCATGTTGTTAAAAATGTCTCCATGACTTCTTATAAATTAAATGGTATTTTTTTATGGATAACAAACCTTTTCATATGTGTTTTAACTCTATCAATAAATGTGCTTATTTGTATACATGTGAATAACTCAAACTATACATTATTATGGAAATTACAAAACTACGAGTTGGTTTCTTAAATTTTTTGACACATCTAAACTATCTATATCTATTTTTAGATTTTACATCACAAGAGTCAATAAACAATAAAAAAAAATAGAAATATCTAAGTATTAGTTAAGTGCATAGCATAATTTATTAGGACTCTAAAATAGAATCAACTATAAATAATAATCAAATATAAAAGTTTGTAAAAATATTATAATTTATTCATTAAAGATATTTTAAATTTTTTTGGGTCAATTTCCTTGTAACTAAAACAACAATATATACGAAAATTTTTAAAATGAAAAATGTGGACTATACTATTGAATACGGACATCATTTTATTTGCTCTTTTAATCATATATCTTTCCGGCCTTTAAATTTAATGTTCTTATTTAGTTAATTATTCATCTGTGAATTCTTTCACAATATTTGATTCCATACTATTTGTCAATAATCGCATGAATATTGTATCATTTGTATTCTAGGATTTGACCAAGCTTAGTTTAAAGATCATACAAGTTTTTAGTGCTTACAAGATATTTCTGAAGCTTATGAGCTCTCTATCTTATTCTGGAAATAATTTGCTTAAGTATTTGAATCAAGTATAACCATAGAATTTAGATCTTATTGTGGAAATAATTTGTTTATTGAATCATCAAGTATGTTCCAAGAATTTAGATGTTAGTTTGTTAGGTAACAGAGAGTGCTTAGAAGCATTTCTTAGTTACGCATTTCTTAGTGTACCACTAATCAAAAAGTGGATGACATTTATTAGTATATAATTCTTGAAATATTTAGTACCTGAAATAATAAATATATTACTACAAAAAATATTAAAAGGAAAAATTGCATCCACCTCCCCTCAATTTCGGCCATTTGGCATTCACACCCCTCATCTTTAGAAAATTGGTATGTTTCACTTTTTTCATTATATTAATTTTATAAAGACCAAAATGCCCTTCACTTATTATTAAAAAATTTATGAAAAATATCATTGAATGATAAAATAAAAAGAATGAGAAATTCACACTTTAAAATTTTATAATTATAACTCTAATCTCTTAGAAAATATTTTATTGATTAATAATAAATTCTCTTTATGATCTAAAAATCTTATTGATTAAGTATGTCAATATAATTCAAACATTTTTAATAACCTAAATTATTTGAATGTTTTTATATAAAAGAAAGCCATAAAAATAAGAGTCTAACAAACCTTTATATGCCTAAAATTATATTTATTCAAATATATTTCTTCATAAAAAAACTCAACATCTTCATACAAAAATGATTTTACTTTAGTAGTATATCAATTTGTAACAATAATATTTCGAATAAAGTAAGTGACCTCTAATATACAACCATATTTTTGGTATTAAAATAATATAGTGATATTTTTAAAAATAACATTTGTTTATGATTGTTTATAAAAATAATTGTGTAGTTTAATAAAAGTTAGCTAAGAAATAGCACAATATAATATTTTTCTTTCTTTCTTGAAACAAACCTTAATTGAAAAACAAAAAATACCATATCAGCACTCGAAATTCTTAATCTATAAACTAATTCTATCTAAAAAAGCAAAAAGAATTTAAATTGAAAATTGCCATAAAAATAAGAAATAGTGTAATAGATTAAATTTACACTTGTTATATTAAGAGAGTTAAAATTAATATTTTTAAATAATATTATTTGGTATGATAAAATGATTCATAATTAAAAGTAAAGAAATTTTAGCTATATTTTTTTAAATTATATTATTTATTTCATTAACATGTGAGGGGCAATTTAGTCTTTTTATTAGTAAATATTGTGAAAAAATTAAGAAAGGGGAGGTTGATGCCAATATCGATACATGAAGGGGTGTGAATGCCAAATACTCATAGTTTAGGGGAGGTAGAAGCAATTCTCCCAATATTAAAACATACCTTTTATCGAACCTAGCCAAATATAATTAAAGCTTGGAAGTAAACGGTAAAGATATAAACCAAAATAACAATGATTAAAAAATTAGTTGAAAGTAAAAAAAAGTGTATTTGCACATAGAGAGAGTCAATTATTCAAATAGCATTTTAACACGTACTTGTAATTGTAAATTCGATTATCACCCTATGATCAAACTTAGGCAATTCATGTCTTTGTTTTATATTTTAATTTTAATTGTTATATAGTATTACATTGAATTAGAAAATTAAGTATGATTTTAAAAGCTTACAAAATATGACTTACTAATACATTAATATTTTTATTAGTGCATATACAGACATGTATAATGATTTTTGATCTTTTAGATCATCTCTTTAAAATTAGTGTTTTATTTTCCAACATTGCAAGTGTCACTTTTCTAAACTAATTAATGTGTATACTTAGTTGAAATTATGAAAATGACTTTTATATGTTACATGCAATATGAGAAGAAGTATAAATTCAAAATAAAAAGTTTATTCTAATTTTGGGAGGTGTACGTGTGTATACTAAATTTTTACTAATATTTTAATAATACACACATTATTTTATTTGTTCGTTTAATCACATATCTTTCAAAAATTATATTTAATGTGCATATTGAGTTAATTAGACACCATGAATTCTTTTACAAATTTTTAATTTTGTACTATTTGTTGATTATATATTTGCCTGAATATTGTATCACTTATATTATAGGGATTTGACTAAGCTTAGTTTAAAGATCATATTCAGTGATCATATGATACGAATCCTACTTCAACCCGACCCACTCGGGTTACCCGTCGTCCTTCACGTTATGAAAGCTAGTCAACAGAAGACTTACTCTTGGCCACTACTTTATTTTTGTCACATGCATTTTGAAGAATTCCACTGCACGATAGAATCAGTTAGCTTGCATGCATTTGTTTATTCCCACCATCCCATGATTTACTATTAGTTCCTTAAATTTAGCACTTTTGTATTCTTCACTATTTATATTGTAATTTGGCATTGAATGAGAAAATATCAGAAAAATTGCTCCAATATCTGTCTTTCCTCTGCTTATTTTCTTGGGAGACTAGCTATCTCAAATCAGCTGCTATCATTTGGTGCTTTCATCATTCCTTACCATGCCTCCTAAACGTGAGACACCCCCAACCGAGGAAACCATGTCTGCCATGGTTGACAACCTATCACAACTTGTTGCTTCCACCAAACTAACTAATGAACAACAAGCCGCGTCCTCCGCACAACAAACAGCCCACCTCGACATCATCATGAAACAACTCGCCACCCAATATGATCAAACTGCCCAACTCATTGCCGCCATCACCAAAACTCCATCCCAAGACCACACCACACAACCGCCTCCCTTCCAACTACACAACCGTGACCTCCAAATTCGACCACCAAAGATTAACCTTCCATCATTCGACGGATCCAACCCTCTTGATTGGCTTTTCCAAGCCGACCAATACTTTGCTTTCTACAATATCAGTCCCGCACAACGCCTCGCCATGGTTGCTTTCTATCTCTCGGGTGACGCTTTAAGCTGGTACAAGTACCTTCATAATAACAACCTGCTCACAACTTGGGAGGCGTTCACACGAGCACTCGAAACGCGTTTCGGTCCATCTACATACGACAATCACCAAGCCGCACTTTTTAAGTTACGCCAAACCTCCTCCGTCATGGCCTACCAAACTGAATTCAAACGGTTAAGCAACTGTGTTGTTGGTCTTCCACCTGAAGCCTTGCTTAATTGTTTTCTTTCGGGCCTTAGACAAGATATTCAACAGGAATTGTCCCTTCTCCGACCCCAAACCATCACTCAAGCAATCGGTCTTGCTAAGTTAATTGAAGATAAAACCAACGACAACCACGCCCGCACAAAATACACCACCCCTACCCGCCATCCTCCATACACCCCATCCTCATCACACCAAACGACACCTCTCGCCATCACTTCCAACACATCCCAAACACCCTTACTCTCCACACCAAAGAAATCCCCAGTATCCCTCCCTTTTACTCGTTTGTCACCTGAGGCGCTGCAAAAAAGACGAGCCGCGGGCCTTTGTTTTCGTTGCCCCGAAAAATACCATCAGGGACACAAATGTAACCCCCCACAGTTTCTATTAATTGTGGATAATGAAGACACCGACACTAACCACCAAACGGCTGCCCCTTTCCCATTTCAAACCGATTCTCCACAAAGCGATAACGAATACCTCATGCTCAGTGATGAAACAAATCAAGCTATAACCACTACCTTACCACCCCAGTTTCTTTCCTTGTCACCGGCTGCCCTTCTCGGGTCGGCGTCCCCAAGAACACTTCGAGTCACGGGATACATTAACGGACACCCCCTCTCCATCTTAGTCGATTCCGGTAGCACCCATAACATTGTCCAACCCCGTATCGCCAATTTCCTCAACCTTTCCATCACCGCAATACCATCCTTTTCCGTTATGATAGGCAATGGGTCTCACCTTAAGTGTCACGGGTTTTGTCCCACTGTATCACTAAACCTTAACACCACCACCTTTACTATTCCATTTTTTGTTCTCCCTATCGCAGGTGCCGACGCGGTCTTGGGAATGCAATGGCTTGGTTCGTTGGGCCCAATCCTTGCTGACTTTTCAATACCACAAATATCATTCCAACATGAAGGTCATACTATCACACTCTCAGGTGAACCTCTTTCTGCCCCAGTCACCCCTAGCACCCTTCACCACCTCATGCAAAAAGATGCAATTGCATCCATGCACACACTAATTTTCCAACACCAATCGCCCTCACAAACACCCAACACTCCACCCAACTCCAATCCTCACATCCAAAAGCTACTTACCGATTACAATCACATTTTCCAATCTCCTACATCCCTACCACCACCAAGAAACCATGACCACCACATACCCATCACACCCAACACACCTCCTGTCAACGTCCGCCCCTATCGTTACCCGCATTACCAAAAACAAATCATGACCGAATTAATCTCTGAGATGCTGAAGGAAGGGTTGATTAAACCTAGTAAAAGCCCTTACTCGTCCCCGGTTCTGTTGGTCCGAAAGAAAGATGGCACTTGGAGGTTTTGTGTTGACTACCGAGCCTTGAATTCCATAACTATTCGGGACCGTTTTCCAATTCCCACGGTTGATGAGTTACTGGACGAGCTCTACGGTGCCCACATTTTTTCCAAAATTGATCTTCGCGCTGGTTATCACCAAATAAGATTACACGAGGCCGACACCCACAAAACAGCTTTTCGTACTATTGATGGCCACTATGAATTTCTGGTCATGCCTTTTGGCCTCTCTAATGCACCATCAACGTTCCAATCGGCTATGAATGATATTTTTCGTGATGTATTACGAAGGTTTGTTCTTGTTTTCTTCGATGATATATTAATTTACAGTCCAACAATAGAAGAACATTACGAGCATCTGCGTTATGTATTCACCACTTTATCAAAGCATAGGTATTATGCCAAGTTAAGCAAATGTGTATTTGCCGTAACTGAGGTTTAATACCTAGGTCATATTATTTCTAGTGCAGGTGTGGCCACTGATCCTGATAAAATTCAGTCAATCCAAGAATGGCCCAAGCCCACATCCATCACGGGCTTACGTGGGTTCTTAGGGTTAACAGGATATTACAGACGCTTTGTTAAGGGATATGCACACATTGCAGCACCACTAACAGATCTTCTGCAACAACATCAGATTACATGGAATGATTCCGCCGAACACGCCTTTAACAGCTTAAAAGCGACCATGACCACTCTTCCTATCCTGGCACTTCCTGATTTCACTGTTACTTTTGATGTAACCACTGATGCTTCGGGTATTGGTATTGGTGCTGTCCTCTCTCAACACGATAAACCAATATCGTTCTTCAGTAAAAAGTTATGCCCTCGGATGCGTTCGGCTACCACTTATATTCGCGAGCTCTATGCAATCACAGAAGCAGTAAAAAAGTGGCGACAATATCTCTTGGGTCGTAAATTTCGCATTTTTACCGATCAAAATAGTCTAAAGCATCTGCTCACACAAGTTCTGCAAACACCAGAGCAGCATAAATGGGCTGCAAAGTTACTCGGTTATGATTTTGATGTTTATTACAAACCAGGCAAGGAAAATCGAGTAGCGGATGCATTAAGCCGCATTGAAACTCCACAAATTTTCACCTTATCGGTTCCTACTTTTCCATGGCTACAAGAGTTACGGGATTACTATAACAACAGCACCGAAGGCAAGCAACTGATAGATCAGGCCTCACACCAACCCGACACTCTTCCTGGTTATTCAGTTCATGACGGGCTTTTATATGTACAAAATCGGTTATTCATGCCTTCCTTGTCCTCACTACGTCAACAACTCTTAACCGAATTTCACTCCAGCCTGATAGGTGGACACTCCGGAATCACAGCCACCATACGAAGACTTAATGGTTCATTTTTCTGGCCACACCTAAGAAACGATGTCAAACGTTTTATCACGGAATGTACCACATGTCAACAAACAAAGTATTCCACTCACAAACCATATGGGTTATTACAAGCGTTACCCGTTCCCAACCAGGTATGGGAAGAAATATCAATGGATTTCATCACCAAATTGCCGCTTTCTAATGGAAAAACTTCTATATGGGTTATCGTGGACCGCCTATCCAAATTTGCTCATTTTATCGCACTTCCACCTAACTCCACAGCCGCTTCCCTCGCTACACTCTTCCTACACAATATCTACCGCTTACATGGTCTTCCAAAGTCTATACTTTCAGATCGTGACCCCATTTTCTTAAGCCGTTTTTGGAAAGAGCTGTTTGGAAAGATTGGCACTAAACTCTTACACTCAAGTGCCTACCACCCGCAAACGGACGGTCAAACGGAAGTGGTAAACCGGTGTTTAGAGTCATATCTCCGTTGTTTCGCCTGTGATGAACCCACTACTTGGAGCAAATACCTCTACTTGGCCGAATTTTGGTACAATACTAGCTATCACAGTGCCATTGAGATGTCACCCTTCCAAGCATTGTATGGTCGTCCACCACCATCAATACCCCATTATACTCTTGGGAGTTCTCAGGTGGCTTCCATCGACACCACTCTCATGGAACATCAACGCGTGATCTCCTTGCTCAAGGAAACGTTAAAACGCACTCGCCAACGTATGACTGAACAAGCTAACAAACATCGTCTGGAAAGGGAGTTTCAAGTCGGTGATATGGTTTACCTCCGTTTACGCATCTATCGTCAACAATCAGTGGCTAAACGAGATGTTCAGAAGCTAAGTAAGCGATACTTTGGTCCATTCAAGATAATCGAAAGAATCGGGAAAGTCGCATATCGATTGGAATTACCAACAGGGACTCGTATTCATCCCGTCTTTCATGTCTCATTGCTCCGCGCAAGCCATGGAAATCCAATTCCCTCAAACCTCCCACTTCCACTTACTTACATCGACGATCTTCCTATTCTCGAGCCCGAAACCATACTAGATCAACGCGACATCGAGAAAAATGGTATCACTGTCCCTCAAGTACTTGTCAAATGGGTGGGACGAGATTTATCTGAAGCCACATGGGAAAACAAGGACGATATTCAACTTCCAGGGGCCACTGCAAAGCAAGACCTTGTGGACAAGGTCAAAGCTAACGAGGGGGGAATTGATACGAATCCTACTTCAACCCGACCCACTCGGGTTACCCGTCGTCCTTCACGTTATGAAAGCTAGTCAACAGAAGACTTACTCTTGGCCACTACTTTATTTTTGTCACATGCATTTTGAAGAATTCCACTGCACGTTAGAATCAGTTAGCTTGCATGCATTTGTTTATTCCCACCATCCCATGATTTACTATTAGTTCCTTAAATTTAGCACTTTTGTATTCTTCACTATTTATATTGTAATTTGGCATTGAATGAGAAAATATCAGAAAAATTGCTCCAATATCTGTCTTTCCTCTGCTTATTTTCTTGGGAGACTAGCTATCTCAAATCAGCTGCTATCATCATAAGATATATTTGAAGCTTATGAGCTCTTTATCTTATTTGAAAAATAATTTGTAAAAGTGTTTAAATAAAATATATTTAAAAAATTAGATTTTAGTATAAATATTTTGAAATATTGGCTAATGAAATAATAAATATATTACTATATATAGCAAGTATGAACACACACTAATTTTATTGCTTTTAACAAACAAGCAAAAATGTCAAACCCCACTTCGATCATCAAATTCGGCATCATCGGGTGCGCAAACATAGCTCGAAAGGTCTCTCGCGCCATAACCCTCTCCCCAAACGCCACCCTTTACGCCATCGGCAGCCGCACCACCGAAAAAGCCGCCAGATTCGCCAAGGATAACGGTTTCCCTGATTGGACCAAGGTTTACGGCTCGTACGATGCCGTTCTGGATGACCCGGAAGTTGACGCCGTTTACATGCCGTTACCGACCAGTTTGCATATCAAGTGGGCGGTGCTTGCTGCACAGAAGAAGAAGCACTTGCTTCTTGAGAAGCCCGTTGCGCTGAACGTGGGGGAATTTGATGTGATTATTGAGGCCTGCGAATCGAATGGGGTGCAGTTCATGGACGCTACCATGTGGATGCACAATCCAAGGACTGCTAAGATGAAGGAGTTTATACTGGATCCTTCACTCTTTGGTGAACTCAAATCGGTGAGTTTTTTTGTTTATGTTTTTAGGATGCACACGGTATGTTTGTTTATGTTTTTGATATAAAATTTTGAAATTTTATCGGGAACTGTGTACTATGAAAATTTGTGTGAAAATGTTTGTTGTTTGTTTATGTTTTTAGAATAAGTTGAAAGTTGTAAAATATGTCAAATCAATAATGATAAGTTGATTGATGATGTATATAATAATTGTGTTAGTTGTGTATATAATGATTATATGAATAAAAAATAAAGAAATATAGATAAAAAAATTCTAAAGTGAAAGATAAAGTGAAATAATGATTGATTTGATTGGTATATAGTTTTTTTTGGATGACGAGGGAAACTCGCAGCCGCTACCGTTAGGTGCGCATTGAGTAAACCCCGCTCTTGTGTACCTGCAAACCACTCAAGAGAGGTAAACCAGTCTAAGGGTAAACCCCTCTCTTGTGTAATAGCCTGAAAACCACACAAGAGAGGTAAACCAGCCTAAGTTGCCCATAGCTGACAGACTCACAGTAGAGAAGGCAAATAGGCATTCCCTCAGCAGGAATTGAACTCGTGACCAAGGCCACAACATTCACATGCCCTACCAACTCTACCGGGGGTTGCCCCCTATATGATTGATAGTTAGTTATATAAGAGATTGAAAAGTAGAGTTGAAAAAAATGAAAATTTGGATAAGAATTCGGTGTGTTAAGTTTATTTTGAATTTTGTGATTTAAAAAGTTTGAAAATGGATTTCGAAACATAAACAAACAAGGCCATAATATTTTATGATTATTCGTGTGACAATGATTGATATATGATGTATTTTTATTTTTTTAGAATATGATTGCAAAATATACTTGTCAAATAAAAAATGTCTGGCTAGTTAAATTGCAAATTGAAATGTAAGAATAATTTTTATTTCAATTTTGAAATTTAATATACTTTCATGGCCCACTTTATTTCATAAATATATATAACAACTTTTATTACACACATATATATAACAATTATTATAATTTTAATATCATATTATAATTTTCATTGACTAATAATTACTAACAGACAAAAGCTTACGTGATTTGTCTGCTACAGTAATTTATGTTCCCTATGAAAACAAAAATAAACAAAATCTCAAACATAAAATCCACCAAAAATTAACAATCAATATAAAACCAAATACAATCTCACCAAATTTGCACGTGTCCCCAAAAAAATCTCACCAACAATTATCACTAAAATACTCAACCAAAGCAAAAACCAAACATAGCAGTAGTTTCTTGCACATGTTGCAACTCCATTAACATTTAATGAAGAAATGATTTTGAAAACTTGATTTGTTGAAAATAGAAAGGTTATGGACTAAGTTAATTGTCCATGTATAAAATCGTTGTTGGTTCTTTGAAAGATTGGTACTGAGCTTGTTTCCATATACATGATTCTTAATAACACTTAATGATCTGTATAAGCACAAAACGATCGATGATTACCATGCAGGTCCACAGTTGCTTTACCTTTGCTGCAAAAAACGAGTTTTTAGAAAACAACATTTGCGTAAAACCAGATCTCGACGCTCTAGGCGCCCTCGGTGCAATAGGGTGGTACTGTGTTTGGTCGATCTTGTGGGCTGCTGATTTCGAGCTCCCAAAATCTGTACTCGCTCTACGTGGGACCGTTTTCAACAATTTGGGCGTTATTTTAGCTTGCAGTGCTTCTCTACAATGGGAAGATGGAAAAACAGCCACTTTCCATTGTTCTTTCTTGGAAAACTTGACAATGGAGGTCACTGCAGTTGGAACAAACGGGACTTTACATCTCCGAGACTTTGCCATCCCGTTTGAGGAGGAAAAGGCTTCATTTTCCACATCTGTGAAAGGTTGGTTCAACGATCTCGTGACTGCGTGGGACCCAAAACCGAGCGAACACACTGTTATGACGGACCTTCCTCAGGAAGCCCTTATGGTGAGGGAGTTCTCGAGGCTGGTTGGAAACGTTAAATTTGGTGGGGCGAAACCCGAGAAGAAATGGCCGAGTTTTAGTAGGAAAACGCAGCTTGTTTTGGATGCAGTGAAGGCGTCGATTGAGAGGGGTTATGAAACTGTTGAGATTACGGGTTAGATTATATGTGTTTTGCGTTTCTGTGTTGGAATTTGTGTGTATCATATGAATGCAATTTGTTTTATGAACTCTACTGTGATTTGCCAGACATGCCTATGTTTGATAACTATGTATCCATAACTGGTTACTGGTTTAGTGTTGTAGAATAAAATGGCGATTTCTTTTGAATAAATGCGTTGTTTGGGACGTTTAAACCGATACAAATTTTAGAGTAAAACTTCTCATATTGCTACGGTAAATTAATTCCTTCTTGTCAATATCCTCCAAATATAATTTATCTATATCTATTATAAAAGGACGAGTTGTTTTTTAACATTTCTAATCTATATCTATTTGGTGGTGTCGAATCCAACAAAAATAATTTCTACTCAAAAAGATTTGTAAACAGCGATAAGTAGTGTCGATCCACAGTGAATGGTGTAAAATTAATACCTAATTTACTAATATCGATTAAACAGGGGGATTTTAATTTTTTAACTAGAATAAATTCAAAAGACGTAAATTAAAACGTAAACAAAATAGAATTCGAATTCAATAGGATGAGAAGTTCTAGTCTTCGAATTATCTCGGTGTTGATTCAAAAAAAATCTATTTATTAAAAACACACCTTGTGTATCAACACTACTAGTCTCATATAAACTTTAAAATGACTTTAAAAGTACTAATTAAAAGAGAAAGGCACATGCTTAGTTATATAATATAATATATATATATATATATATCTATAAACAAAACTGTGATTATTTTGTTTAATCTGTTCATACTATTGTACACAACAAATTTGTAATTCTGAAAATCAAGAAACACAAAAATTGTGACAAAGAAATTTATATTAATCAAAATGAAAATAAAGGGTACAAATCTCTATATTTAATCATCTGATTCTTCCTTCAAAATATATATTTGATTGTTGGAGTTGACTTTGCTTCTTTGATCTTCTCCAACGTTAACTTGAATGTTTATAACGTTGTTGCGAGGGCTTGACAGCTTAATCTCGGATCAAACGTTGAATTTGATATATGGAATTTGAAATCTTCAAGGTTGACTTGTACCTTTGATCTTCCTTGAGCTTGATTTGAACTTCTATAACGTTAATTCGTAGGTTTAGCACCGCAATTACGAATCAAACGCTATAATTTGATGAACTTCTTCAAGAACGCCTTGAATATCACTTAGAACGCCTTGAATATGTGAAGAACCTTCGTAGAGAAAATTTGGAGAGCTTCTTTCGTCTTCTCTAACTTTTTGATTGAACTTCTGTGTGTGTAATTTATGAGCTACAAAGGACCCTATTTATAGGTGTAGGATGGAAGATTTATGGATAGTTTGGAATCCATTGATAATTATCCATTTAATTTAATAAATAATTATCATAATTTTGGAGCCATTTGATTGGCTGATAGAAGATCTAGATAGACCTTCTAGATATTATTCGAAAATCAACTTGATTTGATAATTATCCATAAATTAACTCAAATAGATAAATATCATTTGTCGTAGATGACTTTTGATTGGTCAATATTTCCACGTGGCATGATTTGATTGGTTGTAAAATTTCAATATCTACAAATGCCCCCTTAGACTCGTTCACGGAAGTTTGGTTATTTCAAATCATACTTCGTAGTGGATGAGTCGCAACGTCTCAATATAAAAATCATGCCTTAAGAATATCTTCGTCTTGTGCTTCTATACCACGAAAGTCTTTCCTACAATCGGTGTCCACTTAAAAATACTTTGTTGGCTTCCACTGGCAATCATCCATATCGGGCGGGATTTGCATGCCCCCATGTCATGAATATCACTTTTGAGATTACCTAATAGAACTTTATTTCTATCTTGTAATCCTTGAGTGTATTCATGATTATGAGTTTTTCTTCAAAATTCTTTTGAATGAGTGACGTTACTCCATCAAGAGAATGTGATTTGATTTGAATTTATGACTGAACTTAGATATGTTTAAGTTGCCTACGTACCCTAAGAAAAAGGGATCAAGTCATAACGTAGTTCAATTTTTTTTTCTTCATAGAGGTGCCATATTTAGTTTATACTCTTCAAGGCTTGGAGTACATGATTTGGTTGGACTTGTAGACATTTTATACTCGTGTCAAGGAGAATTTCATTTGATTTGATTTGACTTATAGATCTTTTATGCTCGTGTTAAGGAGGACTTCATTTGATTTGATTTGATTTGATTTGATTTGTAGACCTTTTATGCTCGTGTCAAAGAGAGCTTCATTTGATTTGATTTGACTTGATTTGTAGACCTTTTATGCTCGTGTCAAGGAGAACTTCATTTGATTTGATTTGACTTGTAGACCTTTTATGCTCGTGTCAAGGAGGGCTTAATTTGATTTGATTTGATTTGATTTGTAGACCTTTTAAACTCGTGTCAAGGAAAGCTTCATTTGATTTGATTTGATTTGTAGACCTTTTATGCTCATGTCAAGGAGAACTTCATTTGATTTGATTTGGCTTGTAGACCTTTATGGTCGTGTCAAGGAGAACTTCATTTGATTTGATTTGACTTGTAGACCTTTTATGCTCGTGTCAATGAGAACTTCATTTGATTTGATTTGATATGTAGACCTTTTATGCTCGTGTTAAGGAGAACTTCATTTGATTTGATTTGATATGTAGACCTTTTATACTCGTGTCAAGGAGAACTTCATTTGATTTGCTTTGACATGTAGACCGTTTATACTCGTGCCAAGGAGTACTTCATTTGATTTGATTTTGTTGAAAGTTTAAACTCTTATCAAGGAAACTTGTTGATAGTTTATGCTCTTATCAAGGAGCGTTGATTTAGCATCTTTAGTCAAAGTTTGGATGACGATCTTGAACGTCACTTTCTTCCACATGTTCATCACTATCAGATATGGGCTCATCATCAGAAGCATTTGTGAATGGCTTGCCCCCTTTGTTGATTTCTTGTCTACAAGGCTCTTGGATATACGACTTGTCAACTCCACATCCGGTCATACTCAACTCCATATCATGTTCTCGAGTGGCCAACTCTTCAAATGTTGTTGGTTGAATTCCTTGAAGGATATATCGAAGACCCCAATGCATCCCTTGAATACACATTCCAATAGTAGAGGACTCATGTAATCTTTCTTTGCAGTTAAGACTCAAATTTCTTCAACGATTAATGTAGTCGATGACTGGTTCATCCTTCAATTGACGGAAATTGGTGAGTTCAAGCATGCTGATTGTGCGACGGGTGCTATAGAAGCGATTGAGGAATTCTTGCTCCAATTGCCCCCAATTGTTGATTGAGTCAGCATCAAGATCAATGTACCAGTTAAATGCATTGCCTTTCAGTGATCTAACGAATTGCTTGACTAGTTGGTCGCCATAAGTTCCAGCATCATTACATGTTTCAACGAAGTGAGCCACATGTTGCTTTGGATTGCCTTTGCCATCAAATTGCTCGAATTTTGGGGTTTGGTAACCAGTTGGCATCTTCAAATTATCAATTCTTCGAGTATATGGTTTGACATAAGTTAAAGGCATCTTGGATCTCCCATCGCGATTGTCTTGGATAGTACTCATGATAAACTCCTTAAGTCGAGCAGCTGGAATCGTCCCATCATTTGAAACTTGAAGCTACTCGACAATGGATTTTTCCTTCTCAACTAGATGTTGATTCTTTGACGCCTCAACTTCATCTTGCGCCTCAACTTGTTTTTCAATTTCGTGCATGGCATCCACGTCGTCTGCTTTCTTCATCAACTTTGCAATTAGAGTGGCTTGCTCTTGAACATGCTTCGTTAATCCTTCAACAACTTTTGTCAAGTTTGCAATTTGTTCCTCCGGAGTGTTAACATTTGTCATCATGACACATGCGATGTTTGAGTCACTTGATGTAGAACGTTGTGGGGATGAATACTTCTCTTCATCATGATTGATTTCATCACCAAAGCGGAATGCGTCATCCTCAACATGCTCAAGTAGGGAAACCACCTTTGAAGATGTTTGTAGCTTCATGGGCATACTTCTTGTGGTGACGCCAATGACTTCACTCGTGGAGTTTGAAGGATTTGAGATGATTATCTTGGATTCCACTATTTTCATAGCTTTGACTTGAGCATCCATTTGAACTTGTTGAAGTGAAGAGATGAGAGGTAGTGATGGTCCCACTGGGCGTGCCAAAAATTTGTACACAACAAATTTGTAATTCTGAAAATCAAGAAACACAAAAATTGTGACAAAGAAATTTATATTAATCAAAATGAAAATAAAGGGTACAAATCTCTATATTTAATCATCTGATTCTTTCTTCAAAATATATATTTGATTGTTGGAGTTGACTTTGCTTCTTTGATCTTCTCCAACGTTGACTTGAATGTTTATAACGTTGTTGCGAGGGCTTGACAGCTTAATCTCGGATCAAACGTTGAATTTGATATATGGAATTTGAAATCTTCAAGGTTGACTTGTACCTTTGATCTTCCTTGAGCTTGATTTGAACTTCTATAACGTTAATTCGTAGGTTTAGCACCGCAATTACGAATCAAACGCTATAATTTGATGAACTTCTTCAAGAACGCCTTGAATATCACTTAGAACGCCTTGAATATGTGAAGAACCTTCGTAGAGAAAATTTGGAGAGCTTCTTTCGTCTTCTCTAACTTTTTGATTGAACTTCTGTGTGTGTAATTTATGAGCTACAAAGGACCCTATTTATAGGTGTAGGATGGAAGATTTATGGATAGTTTGGAATCCATTGATAATTATCCATTTAATTTAATAAATAATTATCATAATTTTGGAGCCATTTAATTGGCTGATAGAAGATCTAGATAGACCTTCTAGATATTATTCGAAAATCAACTTGATTTGATAATTATCCATAAATTAACTCAAATAGATAAATATCATTTGTCGTAGATGACTTTTGATTGGTCAATATTTCCACGTGGCATGATTTGATTGGTTGTAAAATTTCAATATCTACAAATGCCCCCTTAGACTCGTTCACGGAAGTTTGGTTATTTCAAATCATACTTCGTAGTGGATGAGTCGCAACGTCTCAATATAAAAATCATGCCTTAAGAATATCTTCGTCTTGTGCTTCTATACCACGAAAGTCTTTCCTACAATCGGTGTCCACTTAAAAATACTTTGTTGGCTTCCACTGGCAATCATCCATATCGGGCGGGATTTGCATGCCCCCATGTCATGAATATCACTTTTGAGATTACCTAATAGAACTTTATTTCTATCTTGTAATCCTTGAGTGTATTCATGATTATGAGTTTTTCTTCAAAATTCTTTTGAATGAGTGACGTTACTCCATCAAGAGAATGTGATTTGATTTGAATTTATGACTGAACTTAGATATGTTTAAGTTGCCTACGTACCCTAAGAAAAAGGGATCAAGTCATAACGTAGTTCAATTTTTTTTTCTTCATAGAGGTGCCATATTTAGTTTATACTCTTCAAGGCTTGGAGTACATGATTTGGTTGGACTTGTAGACATTTTATACTCGTGTCAAGGAGAATTTTATTTGATTTGATTTGACTTATAGATCTTTTATGCTCGTGTTAAGGAGGACTTCATTTGATTTGATTTGATTTGATTTGATTTGTAGACCTTTTATGCTCGTGTCAAAGAGAGCTTCATTTGATTTGATTTGACTTGATTTGTAGACCTTTTATGCTCGTGTCAAGGAGAACTTCATTTGATTTGATTTGACTTGTAGACCTTTTATGCTCGTGTCAAGGAGGGCTTAATTTGATTTGATTTGATTTGATTTGTAGACCTTTTAAACTCGTGTCAAGGAAAGCTTCATTTGATTTGATTTGATTTGTAGACCTTTTATGCTCATGTCAAGGAGAACTTCATTTGATTTGATTTGGCTTGTAGACCTTTATGGTCGTGTCAAGGAGAACTTCATTTGATTTGATTTGACTTGTAGACCTTTTATGCTCGTGTCAATGAGAACTTCATTTGATTTGATTTGATATGTAGACCTTTTATGCTCGTGTCAAGGAGAACTTCATTTGATTTGATTTGATATGTAGACCTTTTATACACGTGTCAAGGAGAACTTCATTTGATTTGCTTTGACATGTAGACCGTTTATACTCGTGCCAAGGAGTACTTCATTTGATTTGATTTTGTTGAAAGTTTAAACTCTTATCAAGGAAACTTGTTGATAGTTTATGCTCTTATCAAGGAGCGTTGATGATAGTTTATGCTCTTATCAAGGAGCGTTGATGACAGTTTATGCTCTTATCAAGGAGCGTTGATTTAGCATCTTTAGTCAAAGTTTGGATGACGATCTTGAACGTCACTTTCTTCCACATGTTCATCACTATCAGATATGGGCTCATCATCAGAAGCATTTGTGAATGGCTTGCCGCCTTTGTTGATTTCTTGTCTACAAGGCTCTTGGATATACGACTTGTCAACTCCACATCCGGTCATACTCAACTCCATATCATGTTCTCGAGTGGCCAACTCTTCAAATGTTGTTGGTTGAATTCTTTGAAGGATATATCGAAGACCCCAATGCATCCCTTGAATACACATTCCAATAGTAGAGGACTCATGTAATCTTTCTTTGCAGTTAAGACTCAAATTTCTTCAACGATTAATGTAGTCGATGACTGGTTCATCCTTCAATTGACGGGAATTGGTGAGTTCAAGCATGCTGATTGTGCGACGGGTGCTATAGAAGCGATTGAGGAATTCTTGCTCCAATTGCCCCCAATTGTTGATTGAGTCAGCATCAAGATCAATGTATCAGTTAAATGCATTGCCTTTCAGTGATCTAACGAATTGCTTGACTAGTTGGTCGCCATAAGTTCCAGCATCATTACATGTTTCAACGAAGTGAGCCACATGTTGCTTTGGATTGCCTTTGCCATCAAATTGCTCGAATTTTGGGGTTTGGTAACCAGTTGGCATCTTCAAATTATCAATTCTTCGAGTATATGGTTTGACATAAGTTAAAGGCATCTTGGATCTCCCATCGCGATTGTCTTGGATAGTACTCATGATAAACTCCTTAAGTCAAGCAGCTGGAATCGTCCCATCACTTGAAACTTGAAGCTCCTCGACAATGGATTTTTCCTTCTCAACTAGATGTTGATTCTTTGACGCCTCAACTTCATCTTGCGCCTCAACTTGTTTTTCAATTTCGTGCATGGCATCCACGTCGTCTGCTTTCTTCATCAACTTTGCAATTAGAGTGGCTTGCTCTTGAACATGCTTCGTTAATCCTTCAACAGCTTTTGTCAAGTTTGCAATTTGTTCCTCCGGAGTGTTAACATTTGTCATCATGACACATGCGATGTTTGAGTCACTTGATGTAGAACGTTGTGGGGATGAATACTTCTCTTCATCATGATTGATTTCATCACCAAAGCAGAATGCGTCATCCTCAACATGCTCAAGTAGGGAAACCACCTTTGAAGATGTTTGTAGCTTCATGGGCATACTTCTTGTGGTGACGCCAATGACTTCACTCGTGGAGTTTGAAGGATTTGAGATGATTATCTTGGATTCCACTTTTTTCATAGCTTTGACTTGAGCATCCATTTGAACTTGTTGAAGTGAAGAGATGAGAGGTAGTGATGGTCCCACTGGGCGTGCCAAAAATTTGTACACAACAAATTTGTAATTCTGAAAATCAAGAAACACAAAAATTGTGACAAAGAAATTTATATTAATCAAAATGAAAATAAAGGGTACAAATCTCTATATTTAATCATCTGATTCTTCCTTCAAAATATATATTTGATTGTTGGAGTTGACTTTGCTTCTTTGATCTTCTCCAAAGTTGACTTGAATGTTTATAACGTTGTTGCGAGGGCTTGACAGCTTAATCTCGGATCAAACGTTGAATTTGATATATGGAATTTGAAATCTTCAAGGTTGACTTGTACCTTTGATCTTCCTTGAGCTTGATTTGAACTTCTATAACGTTAATTCGTAGGTTTAGCACCGCAATTACGAATCAAACGCTATAATTTGATGAACTTCTTCAAGAACGCCTTGAATATCACTTAGAACGCCTTGAATATGTGAAGAACCTTCGTAGAGAAAATTTGGAGAGCTTCTTTCGTCTTCTCTAACTTTTTGATTGAACTTCTGTGTGTGTAATTTATGAGCTACAAAGGACCCTATTTATAGGTGTAGGATGGAAGATTTATGGATAGTTTGGAATCCATTGATAATTATCGATTTAATTTAATAAATAATTATCATAATTTTGGAGCCATTTGATTGGCTGATAGAAGATCTAGATAGACCTTCTAGATATTATTCGAAAATCAACTTGATTTGATAATTATCCATAAATTAACTCAAATAGATAAATATCATTTGTCGTAGATGACTTTTGATTGGTCAATATTTCCACGTGGCATGATTTGATTGGTTGTAAAATTTCAATATCTACAACTATAACATAAAGTTTAAATGATAGTAATTTACCATTAACTAATAACCATTATAATACACAGTTAATAACTAAAAATGGTGACCTTACAATTTCATCCTCCAAAGCATATCTTGGGCTAATTTTATACTTGGCAGGTTCCAATAAGATCGGTCAAGCTTGGATGATTTAATATGGTGTATTTTTTCAAGACAATTTCAATCAATTCAACGATGAAAATAAGATTTAAAACCATCGGAACATAAAATTTTCATGCTGAAGGGTGCTTTATTCACTAATTATTGTACTGTCGGATGAGATCTTTTATTACAAAATTATATTTTATGATCTCTTATTGTCAACACATATGGAAGCCAAGTATAAAACTAAATTATAAATTTCCTATTGAATTCTACATGGTAAGAGCATTCAATTAAGGAAAATCTGAAAAACAAATGAATAAGTGATAAATAGAAAAGAACACGACAACGCCACTTGACCAATTGCTGGCTATTCAATAAGTCTTTCGATGGATGATGAGCTTTATGCAAACGATTGTCCCTCTAGTGAATTCATTGATGTCGATAACAAATCTTGCCTTTTCCGTATAGAAGTTAGTAGTCATTTTATTGTCCATTGTAAAAATATATTAATAAGATAATACGAGATAGAAAGGGATAAATACATTTTTCGTCCCTCAACATATATAAAATCATAAAATTAGTCCCTCATGTTATGCACCCGACACATTGTGATCCTCAAGTTACAAAATGTTAACACATTTAGTCACTGCCGTCAATTTACCGTCCAACCCTAACGGATTGTGCATGTGCCAAGCACGTGACGTTTAATTTGGAAGGAAATCGGGTTTTAAACTTCATTTCACTCCAAACTGGTTTAAGTCTAAAACAATAGTACTCCTCAATCCCTGATCCAGATCTGAAAAATCTCTCATTTTTTGTTGTTTCCTTCTAAATTTCTTCATATATTGGATAACAAACCTTGAAATCAACTCATTTGTTGAAAATCAAACAAGTATTAAATTAATTTGTGATTGAAGCTTCTGACCATCCAAATCCTAACTACGAAGCTATGATATCTGTTCATTTTTCTTCAATTGTTTTGTGATTGAAGCTTTTAAACACCAAATCGAAAAGGTACATGTCAATTCCTTCAATTTAATTTTATTATCAAATTTGAAAATTTCAATTTTTATTTAAACCCTAACATTATCGAATTTAACTGAAATTGCTTCTGCTCATGGCTTCCAATGGGAGAAAAATAAAGTTGGGGGAAGAATGGGTGGAAAAATGGGTATAATATGGTAGTTGATACAATTGACTCGCCAAAACTGAGTTTTTCCTCCAAATTAAACATCACGTGCGTGGCACATGCACAATCCGTTAGAGTTAGACGGTAAATTGACGGCAGGGACTAAATGTATTAACGTTTTGTAACTTGAGGGTCACAATGCGTCGGGTGCATAACACCAGGGACTAATTTTACGATTGGATATATGTTGAGGGACGAAAAATGTATTTATCCCAAATAGAAATATTATCTTTGACTGAAAGATCTTACTTGCATCCTATGATCCACGAATACTCCAAAAAATTATCCCATGCAGTATCAGATACGTATTGGATACGGATACGGGTAGAATATGGGGTGGATACATGTCGGATACGTTTTTGAAGTATCCGAAATAAAAAAATAAAAAAAATTAGGATACGGTATCGGATACGAAAAATAGGAGTATCTGGTACGTTTTGGATATGGCTGTGTTTTTTTTAATTATTATTTAATACTTTTTGGTTAAAATTTAATTTTTTTTGGTTTTGTAATGGCTTTCCTTAAAAATTATAAATTAAAAACATAATTTAAAAAAAAAATCTTGATTAATTGGAAAGATATTTAAATTAGAAACGAGAAACTCTTATTTCACCTTTTGATATTTATTCATTGCAATTTTTGTCAGTGCAACTATGATCAAAATCCTTTTTTTTTTTCGCAACTATGATCGAATTATCTCCTTCCACCTTAATCTCTTCAAGTAAATTATTTAATATTTAGGGATTTTTTTATAATTTTATATATATTTTGTTGTTATGTTGAATATGGACATTAAATAGTAAATACATCGTGTAAAATAAAATTGAAAAGTTAGTACTTCTATTTTGAGTAATTGATTGAACTACTTGATCATTTTGTTGCACATATTTATGATTATTATTTTTAAAAGTTTTATATGTTTAGTAATTATTACAATCAATTGATTATCAAATTCATTAATAAGGATTGTAAAATAATTCAATTTTTTTAATATATCATCGTATCTTCATCGTATTGTATCCTATAATTTTAGAAATTTCTGTATTTCGTATTCATATCGTATCGTATTCGTATCCACGTATCCGTATCCGTGCACCATAGCCTGCATCCTTATTCGACACTCCACTACAGCCCCATGCACCTACCCTTCCTTGTGCGATAAGATTTTATATTAAAAACTATGTCACATCTTCTATTTTATATATTTAGATATTTTACTATTAAAGAATATTAAATACGTATTAAAAATTATTTAATCTATATCTATTATAAAAGAACGAGTTGTTTTTTTTTACATTTTTGAAGTACCTAAAATATTCATATAGATTTAACTTTTTAATGGTAATAGATCAAATAATAAGATATATAGTTTGATTAGAACTCTACATGTGAATTATAAATAGATATAAAAAACATTAGATATCTTTTTTTATTTGTTTGTTAAATAAATTAAAAATTATTTAATTCACAAATAAAAGTCCGGCTGGTAAAAATAATAATATTATTGAGACCCGCCATATAGTAAAAAATTTACCTAATTGAGAAGAGAAAAGTGTGAATGTCATATAAGGATATCAACTTTGGACCAAAATGTAGGTCTACAATTGAATTTCATATCTATGTCAATAGCATTGTATTTTATTAAACTTATTGTAAAAATCTAATTTGTTTGGCACCCCTAAAACAAAATAAATGTTACAATAAATGTTACAATAAATGATCAATTAAAAAACTTCAAATTGATTAGGATCTACAAGTGAATTATAAATATATATAAAATACATTAGATATCATTTTTATTTGTTTGTTAAATAAATTAAAATAATTATTTAATTCACAAATAAAAGTCTGGCTGGTAAAAATAATAACACTATTGAGACCCGCCATATAGTCAAAAATTTACCTAATTGAGAAGAGAAAAATGTAGATATCATATAAGGATCTCAACTTTGGACCAAAATGTAGGTCTGTAATTGAATTTCATATCTATGTCAATAGCATTGTATTTTATTAAACTTTATTGTCAAAATCTTATTTGTTTGGCACCCCTAAAACTAAATAAATGTTACAATATATGATCAATTAAAAAACTTCAAATTGATTAGGACTCTACAAAATTATAAATAGATATAAAATACATTGGACATCATTTTTTATTTGTTTGTTAAATAAATTAAAAAAATTATTTAATTCACAAATAAAAGTCCGACTGGTAATAATAATAATAATATTGAGACCCGCCAAATAGTAAAAAAATTACCTAATTGAGAAGAGAAAAATGTGGATGTCATATAAGGATCCCAACTTTGGACCAAAATGTAGGTCTGCAATTGAATTTCGTATCTATGTCAATAACATTGTATTTTATTAAACATTATTGTCAAAATCTTATTTGTTTGGCACCCCTAAAACCAAATAAATATTACTATAAATGATCAATTAAAAAACTTTAAATTGATCAGGACTCTACAAGTAAATTATAAATAGATATAAAATATATTAGATATCATTTTTTATTTGTTTGTTAAATAAATAATTAAAAATTATTTAATTCACAAATAAAAGTCCGACTGGTAATAATAATAATATTATTGAGACCCGCTATATAGTAAAAAATTTACCTAATTGAGAAGAGAAAAATATGGATATCATATAAGGATCTCAACTTTGGACCAAAATGTAGGTCTCCAATTGAATTTCATATCTATGTATTGTATTTTATTAAACTTTATTGTCAAAATCTTATTTGTTTGGCACCTTAAAACCAAATAAATGATACAATAAATGATCAATTAAAAAACTTCAAATTGATTAAGACTCTACAAGTGAATTATAACAGATATAAAATACATTAGACATCATTTTTTATTTGTTTGTTAAATAAATTAAAAAAGAAATTATATAATTCATAAATAAATGTCCGACTGGTAAAAATAATAATATTATTGAGACCTGCCATATAGTAAAAAATTTACCTAATTGAGAAGAGAAAAATGTGGATATCATATTTGAATTTCGTATCTATGTCAATAACATTGTATTTTATTAAACTTTATTGTCAAAATCTTATTTGTTTGGCACCCCTAAAACCAAATAAATGTGACAATAAATGATCAATTAAAAAACTTTAAATTGATAAAGACTCTACAAGTGAATTATATTAGATATAAAATACATTAGATATCATTTTTTATTTGTTTGTTAAATAAATTAAAAAATTATTTAATTCACAAATAAAGGTCCGGCTGGTAAAAATCATAATATTATTGAGACCTGCCACATAGTTAAAAATTTACCTAATTGAGAAGAGAAAAATGTGGATATCATATAAGGATCCCAACTTTGGACCAAAATGTAGGTATGCAATTAAATTTCATATCTATGTCAATAGCATTGTATTTTATTAAACTTTATTGTCAAAATCTAATTTTTTTGGCACCCCTTAAACAAAATAAATGTTACAGTTCAATTAAAAAACTTCAACTTTTCTTGAAAATGGTTGCTAGGGGTTTGAAATTCAGCGATTGGCCAAATGCTCATGATACAAATAATATTTTTAATAGGCTCTTTAGAAACTCATATATCAAAAAATAAATTTAAAAGGTTTTTTTTTTGCTGATTTTATAGTTGTTTAGAATAACTTACAAGTTGTTTGAAAGCTTATGCATTTGTCTACAGTGTTTGATAAATTATAAAACTTATAAACTCTCAATATAAATTGTGATGTAAAAAAATCTCAACTCAATTTGGAAAAGTCATAAACAAATGATTTACTTAAAATTTGGATATCTTTAATAATAAGATGAATAGTTGCATTAGAACTCCTAAGATAGAGTCACATATAGATACATCAAATTTAGTTAAATAATGATATCACAAGTAATTATTTATATTTGTATAAAATATTAATAAAAGCCAAAGATAATCATAGTATGCATAAGAATTAGATTACGTTTAAATAAAACTGATATGAATGTTGTTAAAAATGTCTCCATGACGTCTTATAAATTAAATGTATTTTTTTATGGATAATGAATCTTTTCATATGTGTTTTAACTCTATCTACACATGTGCTTATTTGTATACATGTGAATAACTCAAACTATACATTATTATGGGATATTTTATAATCAAATAAAAATATTTTAAGTGTCTTAAAAAATAACATGATTATATAAATTTATTTATTTTACTTATGTTGAATTACAAAAATTATTTATATAAAATTATACTTAAACATTTGGAATACACTTTATAATCAAATAAAAATATTTTAAATATCTTGATGAAATAAAATGATTATATAAAGTATATTTTCTTTTCTTATCCTATTGTTGAAGTTGAATTATCAAAATCACATATATATATATATATAAAATTATACTTAAAAATATGGAATATATTTTATACATCAAATAAAAATATTTTGAGTAACTTAATAAAATAACATGATTATATAAAATATATTTACTATGCTTATTTGATGATTTTAATACCAAACCTTGAAGTTAATTCCATATTTTTAAGATTGAGCTAAATATAACAATAAAAAGATTAGATTAAATGTGAGGGATAAATTAGTAATTCTATATTTTAAAATATGTTGGATATAATATTGTGATAGTGGATACCACAAAGTAGGTAGTATCTACTATCCTATAAATGAAGTGATTAAGTATCGGGCTTATTACGTAGCATGAGCCGACCTTGTCGAACCAAACTTAAAATTAAAATTGATAATTAATATATCACCCCTATAAACTCTAATCAAACGAGCACTTATAGAAGAGCACTTATAGAATAAATACTAGTTCCACATGCAACAAATTTGTCATTACATAAAAATAATCACTAAATCATTGCCAAACCCCACTCCAATCATTGTTAAATATTTCCTCGTCACAAACTCCCATACACCACATTGAATCCCCATCGAACAAACAATAAAAAATGTCAAACCCAACTCCCATCATCAAATTCGGCATCATCGGCTGCGCCGACATAGCTCGAAAGGTCTCTCGTGCCATAACCCTCTCCCCCAACGCCACCCTTTACGCCATCGGCAGCCGCACCACCGAAAAGGCCGCCAGATTCGCCAAGGATAACGGCTTCCCTGATTCGGCCAAGGTTTACGACTCGTACGACGCCGTTTTGGACGACCCGGAAGTTGACGCCGTTTACGTGCCGTTACCCACCAGTTTGCATATCAAGTGGGCCGTGCTTGCTGCACAGAAGAAGAAGCACGTGCTTCTTGAGAAGCCCGTTGCGCTGAACGTGAGGGAATTTGATGTGATTATTGAAGCCTGTGAATCGAATGGGGTGCAGATCATGGACGCTACCATGTGGATGCACAATCCAAGGACTGCTAAGATGAAGGAGTTTTTGCTGGATCCTTCACTCTTTGGTGAACTCAAATGGGTGAGTTTTTGTTTATGTTTTTTGAGTTTGGCTCTTGAAATTTTTTCGGATGCATACCATTCTGTTTGTTTTTGTTTTTGAGATATAATTTTGAAATTTTATCGGGAATTATGTATTATGAAAATTCATTTAAAAATGATAGTTGTTTGTTTATATTTTTAAAAATAGGTTAAAAATTATAAAATATGTCAAATCAATAGTGATAAGTTGATGGATGGTGTATAGAATAATTGTGTTATAGTTATGTATATAATAATTATATGGATAAAAAATAATAAAATATAGATTAAAAAAATTGTAAAATATGAAAGATAAAGTGTAATAATGATTGATTTGATTGGTAAATGTGTAAAAGGTTGTATATATGATTGATAGTTAGTTATATATGAGATTGGAAAGTAGAGTTGAAAAAAATGAAATTTTGGGATTAGAATTTGGTGTGTTAAGTTTATTTGGAATTTTGTGATTTAAAAAGTTGAAAATGGAGTTTGAAAACATTAACAAACGAGGCCATAATATCTTCTGATTATTCGTTTGAGAACGATTTAATATATAATGTATTTTTACTTTTTTAGAATATGATTGCAAATTATACAACTTGTCAAATAAAAAATGTCTGGCTAGTTAAATTGCAAAGTGAAATGTAAAGAGTGAAGCGAAAAGAAAAGTAATAATTACACTAAATAATTATTGATTGATAATGATATGAAATTATTGATCTAGTGATTGAGAATTAGTTATATAGAAATTAAAAGCTGAAATTCAAGGAAGGTGCATTCGGATGAAAATGATTTTTAGCGTGGATTTTTAGGATCTAGTGATCCAAAAAAAAAAGGATTTGATAACATAAACAAACATAGCATATTTTAAAAAGTCATTTTGGTATTTAATTTTTGTACTCCAAAAAAGTTGCTGAATTGATGTGCAAACTATTCAAATTGGATTGATTATGAACATAGGTAGAATTGTATATACTAGCAAGATGAACGTGCAATTGAACGTAAACACCTGATTAGTTTTAAATATAAGGAAAAAATAAAAAATGTTCTTTCTTAAACTAATGGAATTTTGGCTTTTATTTTATACACATTTTACTTCTTTTTTTTACTCACTAAAACGTCGATCAAATCATAATATTAATGTTTCTAATTAGACATTAAAAGGTCATATCTTTTGCACTACTTTAACTCTGAACGTGTTTACTATACTGTTGAAAAGCTAATCCCGTTGGCTTTCTAATACCAAAGACCATGCATGAATTGAAATTTTCTACAAGGAGTTATGACTCGATTAGTAGACACTGCCAGATTCATCGAATTTGCGCATCATCAAATGTGTTGCATCATTTTGGTGATTTGCATAGTTAGTGGATCACATGAACGTTTTCTGGAATGGAGTTCTTCATTCCATCAAGAGCATCAAATTATTGATTGTTTAGTATAAATGGAATGTTTTAAAGAAAATGAAAATTATGCAAAAGAACGATAATTCTAACAAAGTTTATATAACATAATAATTATTAATTTAACTAATGATAACCAAATGTCATCTTGTTTTTATTATTATCAATTAAAATTTTGAAATTTTTAGGAGATGAAAAGTTTGAATGCTCTCCATAGACTCCAGTAACTACCATTGATTTATATTCTTAATTTATTAATAAAATGTTAAAAGAATTGTTGTTACAAAACTCTTGTTATATATCTATTCATTGTCATTAGTTTTTATTCAAGTTTTATTATGATTTATGAGCGAGCAAAATAATTAATTATAAATGAACTAAAATAATTATGATATTAGTAGCAATATTTTATAAATATTAATAAACTTTTTAAGTAAAGGTAGTTGCGGTATTTCAATGTTTAAAATAATAATATCATTTATCGAAGAATAAATAACTATGATTGTTTTTAATAATTAATATTATAATTATAATTAAAAATTAAGTAAGTAAGGACAACATTGTCATTTCACAATAGAAAAAACGACAAAAAATTATATTCAAAAGTATAAAGAGTTTTACAATTTGATGAATAGTAAGTGAATAGACACTTTATATATTTCTATATAATAATATCATTTATCATAGAATAAATTAATATCCATAATTATTTATAATAATATTATATGTACATGTATAATAATAATATTTATCATAAAATAAGTAAATGGTCATTATTTTTTTGTAATAATTATTATTATTATAATTAGTAATAATTATTAAAGATTATAATTGTGTCATTAAAGAGAAAATTTGAGATGTTATATGTTTTACTGGATGATTTATTAGGACAATGATTGTTACAAAATTAAAGAGTTCTACAATTGATGAGTAGCAAGTGAAAAGACACTTTTTATATATACATATATGTATAAGATCATTTATAATAAGTTTATAGCCATGATTATTTATAATAATAATTATTATAATTATATATTAATTAAGTAAGGACAACAATGTCATTTCAAAGTGGGAAAAAACAACAAAAACTTATCCATACTTTTATCTTAGTATAGATATGGTATGGCCCACCCATTTGACTAATATCTTATTTGATACATTTTATAGGAAACATTTTTCTTTTTTCTTTTTTATAAATTTATATTTTATTTCATTCAACGTCAACAACTCCTTATATAAGAGACATTTGGACCATTATTTTTCACTCATTCTGTTTTACCCAGTGCGCACCTAATGGTAGCTGTTACGGGTTTCCCCCGTCATCCAAAAAAGAGACATTTGGACCAACAACTCCTTATAGTTTCTGTTTCTCAAATTTAACACAATAGTAGTTTCTTGCACATGTTGCAACTCCATTAACATTTAATGAAGAAATGATATTGAAAACTAGATTTGTTGAAAATAGAAAGATTGATAGTATACTGAGCTTGTTTGCATGATTCTTAATAACACTTAATGATCTGTATAAGCCTAAAACGATCTATGATTACCATGCAGGTCCATAGTTGCTTTACCTATGCTGCAAAAACGGAGTTTTTAGAAAACAACATTCGCGTAAAACCAGATCTCGACGCACTAGGCGCCCTCGGTGATGTAGGGTGGTACTGTGTTCGGTCCATCTTGTGGGCTGCTGATTTCGCTCTGCCAAAATCAGTACTCGCTCTGCGTGGGACCGTGTTCAACAATTCAGGCATTATTTTAGCTTGCAGCGCGTCTCTACAATGGGAAGATGGAAAAACAGCCACTTTCCATTGTTCTTTCTTGGACAACTTGACAATGGAGGTCACTGCAGTTGGAACAAACGGGACTTTACATCTCCGAGACTTTGTAATCCCGTTTGAGGAGGAAAAGGCTTCGTTTTCCACATCTGTCAAAGCTTGGTTCAATGATCTTGAGGAGGAAAAGGATTCGTTTTCCACATCTGTGAAAGCTTGGTTCAATGATCTCGTCACTGCGTGGGACCCAAAACCGAGCGAACACACCATTATGACGGACCTCCCTCAGGAAGCCCTTATGGTGAGGGAGTTTTCGAGGCTGGTTGCAAGCGTTAAATTTGGTGGGGCGAAACCCGAGAAGAAATGGCCGAGTTTTAGTAGGAAAACACAACTTGTTTTGGATGCAGTGAAGGCGTCGATCGAGAAGGGTTACGAAACTGTTGAGATTACGGGTTAGATTATTCGGTTTTGCATTTCTGTGTTGTCTGTGCTGGAATTTGTTTGTATCATATGAATGCAATTGTTTTATGGACTCGATTGTGATTTACGAGACAGGCCTATGTTTGATAACCATGTGTTTGTTCGTGGTTACTGGTTTAGTGTTGTGGAGTAAAATGGCAATTTGTTTTGGATAAATGCTTTGTTTGGGACATTTATCGGATATCTTTCTAAAGTCCGATCAAAAGATTTTATAAGGATTTTCGGGAAGTTTTTTTTTTTTCGATACATAAGAGCTAGAACTCAAACTTCTTTCTTTAAACACTCTGGTCACCAAGTTGAACTTGTTGAAAAGATAATTTGGAATTCCATAAATCCCTCCTGTACATGCATTGTGAAGAGATGTATGAACGTGACTCTTCAAACTACGCAAGTAAAAGAATCTATCCATGGAAATATGTAAATGATGGTCCATTATCTTGACCACATCCATTATTATTTAATAGTTGTATGCTTATATATAGTGGCTTGTAATAATTTTGTCTAGCACAATAAATCAAGGAAATAATATAATATAAATCTTAGTGCAAAGCATCTCATATTGCTATGTTAAATTAATTCTTTCTTGTCAATATCTTCCAAATATAATTTATCTATATCTATTATAAAAGGACGAATTGTTTTTTTATACATTTGAAGTACTTAAAATATCCCTATAAATTTAACTCTTTAATGGTAAAAGAGTCTAATAATAAGATATATAATTTGATTAGGACATTACAAGTGAATTATAAATATATATATAAACTACATTAGATATCATTTTTTATTTATTTGTTAAATAAATTAAAAAATTATTTAATTCACAAATAAAAGTCGGCTGGTAAAAATAATAATGTTATTGAGACCCGCCACATAGTCAAAAGTTTACCTAATTGAGAAGAGAATAATGTGGATATTATATATAAGGATCCCAACTTTGGACCAAAATTTAGGTCTGTAATTGGATTTCATATCTATGTCAATAGCATTGTATTTTATGAAACTTTATTGTCAAAATCTTATTTGTTTGGCACCCCTAAAACCAAATAAATGTTACAATAAATGATCAATTAAAAAACTTCAAAATGATTAGGGTTCTACAAGTAAATTATAAATAGATATAAAATACATTAGATATCATTTTTTATTTGTTTGTTAAATAAATTAAAAAATTATTTAATTCACAAATAAAAGTTCGGCTAGTAAAAATAATAATATTATTGAGACCCGCCATATAGTAAAAAATTTACCTAATTGAGAAGAGAAAAATATGAATATCATATAAGGATCCCAACTTTGGACCAAAATGTAGGTATGTAATTGAATTTCATATCTATGTCAAGAGCATTGTATTTTATTACACTTTATTGTCAAAATTTTATTTGTTTGCCACCCCTAAAAGCAAATAAATGTTACAATATATGACCAATTGAAAAACTTCAAATTGATTGGGACTCTACAAGTGAATTATAAATAGATATAAAATACATTAGATATCATTTTTTATTTATTTGTTAAATAAATTAAAAAATTATTTAATTCACAAATAAAAATCCGGCTGGTAATTAAAATAATAATATTATTGAGACCCGCCACATAGTAAAAAATTTACCTAATTGAGAAGAGAAAAATGTGGATATCATATAAGGATCCCAACTTTGGACCAAAATGTAGGTGTAATTGAATTTCATATCTATGTCAACAGCATTGTATTTTATTACACTTTATTGTGAAAATCTTATTCGTTTGGCACCCCTAAAACCAAATAAATGTTACAATAAATGATCAATTAAAAAACTTCAAATTTTCTTGAAAATAGTGGCTAGGGGTTTGAAATGTAGGGATTGGCTAGATGCATGTTCTACAAATATTTTTGATAAGCTCTTTAGAAACTCATATATCAAAAAATAAATTTAAAAGTTTTTTTTTGCTGATTTTATAGTTATTTACAATAACTTACAAGTTGTTTGAAAGCTTATGCACTTTTCTACAGTGTTTGATAAATTATAAAATTTATAAACACTCAATATAAATTGTGATGTAAAAAATCTCAACTCAATTTGGAAAAAAGTCATAAACAAATGATTTACTTAAAATTTGGATATCTTTAATAATAAGATGAATAGTTGCGTTAGAACTCTAACATAGAGTCACATATAGATACATCAAATTTAATTAAATAATGATATCACAAGTAATTATTTATATATATATTTATAAAATATTAATAAAAGCCGAAGATAACCATAGTATGCGTAAGAATTAAGAATACGTTTAAACAAAAGTGATATGCATGTTATTAAAAATGTCACCATGACTTCTTATAAATTAAATGGTATTTATTTATGGATAACAAATCTTTTCATATATATTTTAACTCTATCAACACATGTGCTTATTTGTATACATGTGAATAACTCAAACTATACATTATTATGGAAATTACAAAAATACGAGTTGGTTTCTTAAATTTTTTTGACATATCTAAAATATCTATATCTATTTCTAGCTTTTACATCACAAGAGTTAATAAACAATAAAAAAAATAGAAATATCTAAATATTAAATTAAATGCATAGCATAATTTATTAGAATTCTAAAATAGAATCACCCATAAATAATAATCAAATATAAAAGTTTGTAAAAATATTATTATTTATTCATTAATGATATCTTAAATTTTTTTGGTCAATTTCCTTATAACTGAAATAACAATATATACGAAAATTTTTAAAATGAAAAATGTGGACTATACTATTGAATACGGACATCATTTTATTTGCTCTTTTAATCATATATCTTTCCGGCCTTTAAATTTAATGTTCTTATTTAGTTAATTATTCATCTATGAATTCTTTCACAATATTTGATTCCATACTATTTGTCAATAATAGCATGAATATTGTATCATTTATATTATAGGATTTGACCAAGCTTAGTTTAAATATCTTATAAGTTTTTAGTGCTTACAAGATATTTTTGAAGCTTATGAGCTCTCTATCTTAATCTGAAAATAATTTGCTTAAGTATTTGAATCAAGTATAACCCAAGAATTTAGATCTTATTGTGGAAATAATTTGTTTATTGAATCATCAAGTATGTTCCAAGAATTTAGATGTTAGTTTGTTAGGTAACAGTGAGTGCTTAGAAGCATTTCTTAGTTACGTATTTCTTGGTGTACCACTAATCAAAAAGTGCATGACATTTATTAGTATATAATTCTTGAAATATTTAGTACCTGAAATAATAAATATATTACTACAACAAATATTAAAACATACTTTTTATCGAACCTAGCCAAATATTGAAGCTTCGAAGTAAACGGTAAAGATATAAATCAAAATAACGATAATTCAAAAATTAATTGGAAGAAAAAAAAGTGTATTTGCACAGAAAGAGCTACTTGTAACACCTACTTGTAATTGCAAATTTGATTATCACCCTTTGATCAAACTTAGGCAGTTCATGTCTTTGTTTTATATTTTAATTTTAATTGTTATATAGTATTACATTAAATTAGAAAATTAAGTATAATTTTAAAAGCTTACAAAATTTGACTTACTAATACATTAATATTTTTATTAGTGCATATACTTACACGTATAATGATTTTTTGATATTTTAGATCATCTCTTTAAAATTAGTGTTTTATTTTCCGTTCTTCAAACATTGCAAGTGTCACTTTTCTAAACTAAGTAATATGTATACTTAGTTGAAATTACGTAAATGACTTTTATATGTTACATGCAATATGAGAAGAAGCATAAATTCAAAATAAAAAGGTTTATTCTAATTTTGGGAGGTGTACATGTGTATACTAAACTTTTACTAATATTTTAATAATACAGACATTATTTTATTTGCTCTTTTAATCACATATCTTTTCAAAATTTTGTATTTAATGTGCATATTGCGTTAATTAGACACCATGAATTCTTTCACAATTTTTTATTTTGTATTATTTGTTGATTATATATATTTGCATGAATATTGTATCACTTATAGTGTAAGGGTTTGACTAAGCTTAGTTTAAAGATCTTATTGAGTGATCATTAGATATATTTAAAGCTTATGAGCTTTCACCATGGCCATGATTTCTTTTGGATTCACACAGTCTAAGAATGAATATTCTTTATTTGTTAAGATTACAGGAGCTTATGTGGTGGTGTTACTTATCTATGTTGATGACATAGTTCTAACAGGTAACAATATCGAATTGATGAAGGAATGTAAGTCTTTTCTGAATAAGACTTTCGATATGAAGGATTTGGCAGACTTGAGATTCTTTTTTGGTATAGAAGTTGCAAGGAGTAAAGATGACATTTATCTTAACCAGATGAAGCATTGGAGCTGTTAACTAGTGCAAGCATGCTAGGGTGTAAACCAGCTGCAACTCCTACGGAACAAAATATAAAGTATAATAATGAAAAAGGTGATTTGGATGATCCTTTCATTTCAGAAGTATCTTAATTCTAAAGAATTGTGGGAAGGTTAATATACTTACGCTTGACAAGACTAGACATTACTTATGCTATTCAAATAGTGAGTCAATTCATGCATAAATCGAAGAGATCACACTATGAAGCAGTGGGCTATGTTTGTTTATGTTTTTAAGTTAAAATTTTGAAAATTTCTCGGGAATGGCTTACCATCGAAATTCGTGTGAAAATAGTAGGTGTTTGTTTATGTTTTTAGAATTAGGTTGAAAATTGTAATGTGTCAAATCAATGATGATTGGTTGATGTTTAATGATTGAATTAGTTGTTTTTGTAATGATTATTTAAATAAATAAATATATATATGAGTGTGTAAAATAATGTATATATTAATTGTAATTGATGAATGTGTAAAATGATTGATGTGTTGATTGATAGGTAGTTAGTGTTGGAGATTGAAAAAGTAGAGTTGAAAAAAGGAAATTGAGATGAAAATTTGGTGTGTTAAGTAGATTTAAGATTTTGTGATTTGAAATTTGGAAATTGAATTTCAAAAACATAAACAAACATAGCCTTACGATATCTAAAGCGCAGTCCAGGATTAGGAATATTGTGATCTTCACAAAGCAAAATGGAGCTTAAGGCATATTGTGATAGTGATTGGGCATCATGCCCTATTACAAGGAAATCTCTCACAGGATATGCTATAATGTTGGGAAACTCTCTTATTTCATGGAAATCAAAAAAATAAGTAACTGTTTCACGAAGTTCGACAGAAGCCGAGTATCGTTCAATGGGAACTACGGTTGCAAAAGTAACTTGGTTGTTGGCATTGTTCGATGATTTGGGATTTATAGGGTTGCAACAAGTATCCCGATATTAAGATAGTAAGTCTGTATTACAAATTGCAGCCAATCCCGTTTTTCATGAAAGGACTAAACACTTAGAAGTTGATTGTCATTTCATCCGGGACAAAATTCAAGTGGGAAAGATCAAAACGTATTTTATTCCTACTCTTCAACAGCCAGCCAGGTGATGTATTGACAAAGGCATTAAGCAAAACGCAGTTCATAAATTTGATTAGCAAGTTAGGTGTTTTTAATCTCTATAAACCACCGACTTGAGGGGGCTGTTAATATTATATCACGCGTGTATGTTTGAGGAATAGTCGTGTTTCTGTTATTTCGTTTTATAGGTAGGTTTGTTAGTTAGTTAGTTATCTCCCTACCGTGTATATTAAGTGCAGTTCGACTTGTGATCAAAAGCACTTCAATTCATTCCATCAAATTACATTCTGATCAATAACATTCTCTCTTTCAATTCTTGATCTTTCTTTCTTTTATCTCTTTGATCGTTCATCCATGGCAGACTCCATGATCTTGACAAACCCAACTCCGATCATAAAATTCGGCATCATTGGGTGCGCCAACATAGCTCGAAAGGTCTCTCGCACCATAACCCTCTCCCCCAACGCCACCCTTTACGCCATCGGCAGCCGCACCACCGAAAAGGCCGCCAGATTCGTGAAGGATAACGGTTTCCCTGATTGGACCAAGGTTTACGGCTCGTACGATGCCGTTCTGGATGACCCGGAAGTTGACGCCGTTTACATGCCGTTACCGACCAGTTTGCATATCAAGTGGGCGGTGCTTGCTGCACAGAAGAAGAAGCACGTGCTTCTTGAGAAGCCCGTTGCGCTGAACGTGGGGGAATTCGATGTGATTATTGAGGCGTGCGAATCGAATGAGGTGCAGATCATGGACGCTACCATGTGGATGCACAATCCCAGGACTGCTAAGATGAAGGAGTTTATGCTGGATCCTTCACTCTTTGGTGAACTCAAATCGGTGAGTTTTTGTTTATGTTTTTTGATTATTGTGTGAGAACGATTGATATATGATAGTAGTTTTACTTTTTTAGAATATGATTGCAAATTAATTAGGTTTCTTTGTTCCAAATCCTTATTCCAGATAGTTAGTTATTTGACACGTATAATTCAGAAATGCATTTTTTAAGAAATATTTAACATGAGTTAATTTTTTAACACGTGTCAAACATTTAATACATGAAATAGGAGATGGAACACGATTTTAGAATAGAAAATCTGATTCCCCAACTTATCAAATAAAAAATGTCTGACTAGTTAAATTGCAAATTGAAATGTAAAGTGTGAAGCTAAGAGAAAAGTGTTAAATTCTCTCAAGAACTATAACCTAAAGATTGTTGATACAGACGAAGTATCTGCTCAAGATATATTCACTCAAAGTGTATCAGAAAAGGGAAAAAACTTTTATTAACAGAAGAAAACAACGAATACAAACCCTAATCTGAAGAAGACCACTTATATGGGGTCGAGATATAAAAATAACAGATAAGTCCCTAGAGATATAACAAATATCAAAAAGACCGCCGAGATTCTAAGTATATGGGCCAGATATACGATAAAGGCCATAGATAACCAGTAAGTAACTGGGCTGCTTTTTAAATAGATCACTGGGCTTAAGCTTGCACCAACATATTAGTTTTAACACCCTCCCACAAGCTGAAGCACGGGGAGAAGATATCCAGCATCCCTAATCTTTGAATTAAATCATCATGTTTCGCACGTCCAAGCGCTTTAGTCAAGACATCGGCAACCTGATCACCAGTTTTAACAAAATCAGTAGATACTATATTTTTCTTGACATAATCTCTTACAACATGACAGTCAATTTCTATATGTTTCGTGCGTTCATGAAAAATAGGATTAGAGGCAATGTGTACAGCAGCCTGGTTATCACAAAATAATTTGACAGGAGTCAAGGAATCGTAACCCAAGTCTCTAAAAATGCCCAAAAGCCACACAATTTCACTACAAGTAATAGACATGGACCTGTATTCGGCCTCAGCCGATGATTTTGAAACAGTGGTTTGTTTTTTACTTTTCCAAGAAATGAGGGACTGTCCAAAAAATATACAATACCCTGTGACTGATTTACGTGATATTGGACATGAGGCCCAATCAGAATCGCAGTATGCCGTGAGTGATATGTGATTATCTTTAGGAAAAAATAATCCTTTTCCAGGTGATGATTTTAAATATTTCAAAACCCGGAAAGCAGTTTTAAGGTGAGACTCCTTAGGTTTATGCATAAACTGACTCAGTATATGAACTGAAAAGGAAATATCAGGTCTCGTGTTGGTAAGATATATCAATTTTCCAATTAATTTTTGATAGGAATTTATATCATCAAGAGGTAAATCATCATTGGTTTCATCCAGCGTTAGTTTTAAATTTTGTTCCATAGGAACTAATGATGGTTTAGAACCCAAAATACCAAAATCAGATAACAGTTCCAAGGTATATTTACGTTGATGTAAACACAGACCCCTAGAAGAACGAGCAAATTCAATGCCTAGAAAAAACTTTAAATCACCCAAATCTTTAATCTGAAATTTTGAATCTAAGAAAATTTTAACAGAATTGATATGATTTTCAGAATTCCCAGTTAACAAAATGTCATCCACATAGATCAATAGGGCAATGAACACAGACCCATCACATTTAACGAATAAAGAGTAATCATTCAGACTTTGTTTAAAACCATACTCATGTAAACAACTCGTAAATTTTTCGTTCCACTGCCGTGGAGCTTGTTTTAAGCCGTATAACGATTTGTTTAATTTGCAAACACGTTTATCACTAGAAGGAAAGTACCCTTGCGGAAGGGTCATGTAAACTTCTTCGTGAAGTTCCCCATTCAAAAAAGCATTATTGACGTCAAGGTGAAAAACAGGCCATTCTTTAGTAATAGCTAAGGACAAGAAGGCTCTAATCGTAACCATTTTAACTACCGGAGAAAAAGTCTCAAAGTAATCTATACCCTCCCTTTGGCTATATCCCTTAGCAACTAAGCGGGCTTTATAACGTTCGATAGAACCGTTTGAGTTATATTTGATTTTATAGATCCATTTACAGCCTATAGGTTTCCTATCCCGAGGTAGTTGGGTGAGGATCCATGTGTTATTATTTTCTAAAGCACTCATTTCTAAATCCATAGCCTGTTTCCAGTGTTTATCTTTAATGGCATCGTAAAAATTACTAGGTTCTCTAATCCTATCAATAGTACTAATAAAGCACCTATAGGGAGAACTGACTTTGTCATAGTTTATCGATTTCGACAAGGGATATAGACAAGAATTACTAGCCGGGGGAAGGGAAACATCATAATCAACAAGACGAGCAGGCAGTTTTGTAATACGAGATGATTTACGAATAGGAACATCAGAATTAATAATAACAGAATCATAATCACACGATTCAGTCGTGTCGCTTGCAGATCCAACCAAGTCCGTAACATCTTCGGGTTGATGAGACGAGTCGGAAGGTGTGTGGGGTGTGTTAAGAGGGGTCTCAGTAGTTGCATCTTTTTCGTTAGTGAGTAATCGGTCCAGCGGGGCAAACACAGTTTCATCGCCCGTAGTTTTATGACTACGAACTTGACCATCGATACCGTCAAGGGACAAAGCTAACTCATCATCGACCATACCTTGTCCACCGTCCGTCGTCATCTCATCAACCGGGTCGAGGAAGCCTGCACCGTCACCTGTAGAGGAAGACATCGAATGGTAAGGGAAAATAGTTTCGTAAAAACGCACATCGCGAGACATAAACAAGTCATTAGTTTCAATATCCAAAACTTTGTACGCCTTCCTATTTTCACAATAACCAAAAAACACGCATTTACGGGCACGTGCATCAAATTTGTCATTATGAGAGATAACGGAAGCATAGCATAGACAACCAAACGCTCGTAGTACATTGAAATTCGGGGCAAAGCCATATATAATTTCATACGGGGTTTTTCCATTTAACAAGGAGCTAGGTGTTCTATTTATGAGATATGCAGCAGTGAGAACACATTCTGACCAAAAACAGCTAGGACAACCACTTTGAAAAAATAAGGCACGAGCAACATTGAGTAAATGGCGATGTTTACGCTCAACTATACCATTCTGTTGAGGTGTGTCAACACACGTGAAAATATGTTTGACTCCCAGATTATTAAGAAAGTGTTGTAAAGCATGATTAGTGAACTCAGTACCATTGTCGGAATGAATGCATTTAATGGCTTTGGAAAACTGGGTTTTAATCATAGAAAAAAAAGTTTGTAAGATCTGGACAGTTTCAGATTTATGTTTTAGCAAGTAAATCCAAGTGGCCCGGGAATAGTCATCGACTATTGTTAGAAAGAACCGGAACCCATTATAACTGTCAATTTTGTATGGACCCCACAAATCGAGGTGCAGCAGGTCAAACGTGTGTTGACTCTTATGTGTACTAGAGTGAAAGGGTTCTCTAGTTTGTTTGGACTTGTGACATATGTCACAAGGATGGGTGTCTATGGTCTGGTTAATGTTCAAGGTAGATTTTAGAACATTCAGAACCATATCCGAGGGGTGTCCTAACCTTTTGTGCCAAAGGTTAGTGGTGCACGTGACAGAATTAGAGACGTGATTGTGTGTGGAGATACACGAAGAACCTGTGTGCAGGTGGAAGAGGTATAAACCTCCGTCCTGCTTACCAGTCCCCAGCAGTTTTCCGTTGTGAAGGTCCTGAAAAAAACAATAGCTCTCAAAGAACTTGATACAACATGTACCAGTTTTAGTTAGTTTTGAGACAGACAGTAAATTGTATTGAAAGTCGGGGACAACCAAAACATCAGATAAAGTAAGTTCAGGAAACAAATTTATGGATCCAATAAAACTAATATTAGTTAAAATTTTCGACGAAGAAACTATGTGATCCGTGGCCCCAGAATCCACAATCCACCCCTCAGTATGGACAGCCGAGTAACAGGAGTTAGATGAAATACCTGCCATTGCGGCCTTGCTTTCATCTGACTCCTTGTGTCCGTTTAAAAGGTTTTGGAGGAAGGATCGTTGTTCTGGGGTTAAGTCCAATGCAGTGTTGGGCCCCTGGACAGGTTCAACCTTTTCAGAAACAACAATGTTAGATTTTTTGAAGTTTTGTCCAGGTTTTTTCTTGTTCCTGTAGTTTTCCGGAAAACCAATAATTTTGTAACATCGGTCAATAGTATGACCATTATTACCACAGTGTTCACAAACCAGTTTTTGGTTATTGTTTTTGGAAACAGTTTTATCATTGTTTTGACTAGTAAAAGCAGATGGGTTTTTTACAGTCGTATTAGCATTAGAAATGGATCTATGAGTTTCTTCTTGTGAAATAATGTTGAAGGCACTCATCACATCAGGTAAGGGGTCACGGAGGATAATATTACTCCTAACAGCAAAGAATTTCTCATTTAAGCCCATAAGAAAATGCATTAATTTCAAGTTATTAGCATGTTTCAGGGTTTTAATAGATGCATCACAAGAACACGAAGGTAGGTCAACAAGAGCGGCATACTCATCCCATAGTAATTTTAGTTTGGAAAAATAAACAGCAACAGAATCAGTTCCTTGATTAATTTGAGAAATTTCTTGATATAAGGAAAAAATCCTAGAGCCATCAATTTTGTTATAAGTAGCAAACAATTGGGACCACACATCAGAAGCCTTAGTGGCAAAAACAAGGCCTGTGTAAAGCTCTTTACTAACAGAATTTAGAATCCACGACAGAACCACAGCATTGCACCTATCCCACTGATTCTGTAAAACAGGTTCAGTGGGATATGGTACTTTGTTTAGAACAAAACCAAGTTTATTTTTGCCAGTTAGAGCAATAGTCATAGCACGGCTCCATATAGTATAGTTGTTACTACCAGTAAGTACATAGGGAATAACACTTTGATTCGTATAATCGGACGCATGCAGGTGTAACGGGTCACTAACATCAAGGTTAGATATGGAGGTAACAGTCATAGCAGTTTGAGAAGCAGATTGAGAAGCAGTTAAATCAGCCATGGAAAAGAAAACACAACAGATTCTTAAACCACAGATCAGAAACAACAAGCAATCACAACAATCAACAAAAAAAAACAGATAACTGCAGCTTTGACAAGAAAACCGAAAGATAAGAGAGAACCACTGTGTTTTTAGTAAAAAACCACAGAAAAAGTTATGTCAACCAACAGTCCTTAATCGGAGGTGTGGCGTAGCGGAAGCAGAAAAAGAACCACTCGTTGTGCGCACCAAACCTGACACAAAGGAACAGATGTGAGCACTCAAGAGTAACAGATAAAAACCTGAAAGTAATACCGATAAAATCGGAACAAAGTAAGAAAGGAAGAGATCTTGCAGATTTTAAACCAAAAAAGGCCAGATCGGAGTATAAGCTCAAGATCTGAAACAAGAGGGCCAGATCGGAGTATGAACTCAAGATCCGTTGGTAAAACGCTCAGATCCGTAGAGATCTTGAAGATCGGCGCACTGGTAGACAGATCTGATCTGATGACTACAAATCGAGTGTTGTATTATCAGATCGAAGCCAGGAAGCCAAAAACAACAAGATATACACCAAAACTTTCCGATTCAGTGAGTGTATAAGGAACAACACACTGAACAGAAATTAGTGAAAAACAACCACCAGAGATTCAGTGAGAGACTGAAGCGACGTCCGGGATCGAAGAGGCTCGTGATGCCATGTTAAATTCTCTCAAGAACTATAACCTAAAGATTGTTGATACAGACGAAGTATCTGCTCAAGATATATTCACTCAAAGTGTATCAGAAAAGGGAAAAAACTTTTATTAACAGAAGAAAACAACGAATACAAACCCTAATCTGAAGAAGACCACTTATATGGGGTCGAGATATAAAAATAACAGATAAGTCCCTAGAGATATAACAAATATCAAAAAGACCGCCGAGATTCTAAGTATATGGGCCAGATATACGATAAAGGCCATAGATAACCAGTAAGTAACTGGGCTGCTTTTTAAATAGATCACTGGGCTTAAGCTTGCACCAACATATTAGTTTTAACAAAAAGTAATAATTAGACTAAATAACTATTGATTGATAGTGATATGGAAATTATTGATCTAGTGATTGAGAATTAGTTATATAGAAATTAAAGTTGAAATTCAAGGAATGTGCATTCGGATGAAAATGATTTTTAGAGTGGATTTTTAGGATAAGTGATCCGAAACAAAAAAAAAAAGAATAAAAAATAAGATTTGATAACATAAACAAACATGGCATTTTGAAAAGGTCATTTTGGTATTTGATTATTGTCCAAAAAAGTTGCTGAATGTTGGAAATTTTGATTGAGTATATTCTGTTTTAGCACGATTTATATAAAGATTTAAGTGATTTTCGCATGTCGAAAGTGGAATATTTTTGGCTCAAATTATTCTACGTTTCGAGTAGATAAATTTAGAGTATTTAATTACTCAAATCCGATTTCGGATGACTGAGAAATTAATTAACAAAGTAAGTCACTTAAAACGTTATTCATAATTGGAATTGATTTATTGATATGTACCTAAGTAATTAAATGATCACAAATTATATAATCGATGGCCACGGTCATATGAGAAAAGTTCATTTAATTGGGACTAAAATGTTCGAATCGAAAAAATTAAGGACCAACTTGAATGGACATAATTATAAGTTTGGAAAAGATAAGGGATGAGGTGCACCGCATCAGATGCACCTAGCCGTACCGAATCAACACCCTTCAAGTGAGCAAGTTGATTGGTTGAGAAGCGGGTGCAAGGCAAGATCCGAGCTCACTTGGGGGCTATTCACCAAACAAGACAACTTTTGGGGCTGTTTTGAAAAGCCATTTCATGGGGCTTTTAGTCCAAAAGACACCTTTTGGGCCCTTATGCAATGTTCGAAAAGTTGCAATATTTGATCCAAAACTCTTCATTTTCTATAAATAAACCATCCATTTATGAAATTAAACACACCATTTTATCATTTCTCTTCTCTCTTTTTCTCTAAAATACTAATTTGAGTATTTTGAGAATTCTTTTATTTCTTAAATATTAGTTTTAATATTTTAAGAATAGCGTTGAATATCAAATGCTAAGTTGAGCATTAAAAATATTCTTAAAGTTCTTGAATATTATTTCTATGAACTTTTTAGTACCAATTGAGTACTTTGAATATTCTTAAATATTAATTTAATATTTTAAGAATAAGTCTTGCATATTAAAAGTCTATATATGCATTGAATCATACGAGTCCATCAAGAGAGTTTGGAACAAGTATTTGTTCGCTAGATTCGGTAATTTGTAGTGATACTATTATCGAGATAATGTCGTTGTATCTTGGAAGACAATTGCCGTAAACTGTAACCACCAAGAGCGAGACAATATTGTCTTAAGGAACTCGGGTATCCCGTACCTCGACATTTCATCATTATATTGCATCTTCATAAACATTGGCCTTTACGCTCCAAATTTTTCCCAACACTGATTTGATGTGCAAACTATTCATATTGGCTTGATTATTGAACATAGGTAGAATTGTATATATATGGTATGGCCCACCCATTCCACTAATATCTTATTTGATACATTTTATAGGAAACATTTTTCTTTTTTTTTTGTAAATTTTATATTTTATTTCATTCAACGTCACCAACTCCTTATATGGGAAAATCTATGCTGGACCGAACGGTCCCGGTCCAGTTTCAACCACATATTCACCTTTAGTGGGGTAACTATTCATGGGGTGGTGTAAAAAAACCACCCCCTATTTCAGTGAATATGTGGCTGAAACTGGATCGGGACCAACGGTCGTTGGTCCCGGTCTAGCATAGAATTTTCCCTCCTTATATGGTTAAGAGGCATATTTCACAATAGTAGTTTCTTGCACATGTTGCAACTCCATTAACATTTAATGGAAGAAATGATATTGAAAACTGGATTTGTTGAAAATAGAAAGATTGATGCTGATGATTCTTAATAATACTTAATGATCTGTATAAGCACAAAACGATCGATGATTACCATGCAGGTCCATAGTTGCTTTACCTTTGCTGCAAAAAAGGAGTTTTTAGAAAACAACATTCGCGTAAAACCAGATCTCGACGCTCTAGGCGCCCTTGGTAATATAGGGTGGTACTGTGTTCAGTCCATCTTGTGGGCAGCCGATTTCGTGCTGCCAAAATCCGTACTCGCTCTGCGTGGGACCGTGTTCAACAATTCGGGCGTTATTTTATCTTGCAGCGCGTCTCTACAATGGGAAGATGGCAAAACGGCCACTTTCCACTCTTCTTTCTTGGCAAACTTGACAATGGACCTCACTGCAGTTGGATCAAATGGCACTCTACATTTGCGTGACTTTGTAATCCCATTCGAAGAGAAAAAGTGTTCATTTTCAACATCTGTCAAGGCTTGGTTCAAAGATACGTGGGACCCAAAACCGAGCGAACAAACTGTTGTGACGGACCTTCCTCAGGAAGCCCTTATGGTGAGGGAGTTTTCGAGGCTCATTGGAAATATTAAATATGGTGGGGCGAAACCCGAGAAGAAATGGCCGAGTTTTAGTAGGAAAACGCAACTTGTTTTGGATGCAGTGAAGGCGTCGATTGAGAGGGGTTATGAAACTGTTGATATTACGGGTTAGATTATTCGGTTTTGCGTTTGTGTGATGGAATTTGTGTGTATCGTATGAATGCAATTGTTTTATGAACTCTATTGTGATTTACCAGACATGCCTATGTTTGAAAATTATGTATGTATCCATAACTGGTTACTGATTTAGCGTTGTGTAATAAAATGGCGGTCTGTTTATTATGGATATGGTGTGACACAGAATTTCTCATATCAATGCTTCCAATGATATACAATTTGAGACTACACTTGAAAATTGAACAATAATTGCTAACTTATTTAGCTTACAATTAAATTGACCATGAAACTATTAAATATTACAATTCAAGGAAATATTTTGTAAAAAATTAAGAATTATCATCAACATGGTGGCATGTCTGGAGGTGGAGGCAACATTCTAGCATCTGGGCTCTTACCATTTTGAACAATAAATGCCATCTCCATTCCCCAACTTGTATGACGTTCGAAATGGCAATGCATAAGCCAAACTCCTGCAATAAATTGTACCGTATACATACCTTTGAATTTAATCTATAATAAAAAATGAAAATGAATAGCATATAATTATAAACGAGTCGAAAACACAACTTACATACCTGGATTATTCGCCTTGAATCGAATCGCAGTCCACCCATTAATAGGAACCGCAATCGTATTCTGTAATGGAGGGTCGACAAGATTATAGTTCAAAGGGTCTCGATTTTTGTCGAAATTTCCAAATCCCCAACCCACAACGTAAAAACTATACCCATGCAAGTGCATGGGATGATCAATCCCTCCAACCACATTTGTTCCTTGCAAAACAATCTCCACCGTCGAATTATACTCGAGCACTCTCACTTCTGTGCCGGTTTGAGGTGTCCAATAATCGCGAGGTATAATGTCTTGCGTATAGTTGAAACGAATAGGTGGATTACTCGGAAAGTCATCTCCGTAAACCCCTCTAATGCGATTATAGTATGCTCGAAGAATGTCGATTCTTGGTTGATCGAAAGTTATATTGTTAATACTCGCTCTTAATCGACCCCCTAATGATCCATTACAAGGATTACTTATAGGGCAAGGAAGTGTGTTTATGGAAAGTGTAAAGAACAATTTTTTGGTCACATTTTGAGGGACATTTACAGGATGTTCTTTGCCTGCTAAACTTCTTAATCTCGAAGTAAAACTTGTCGATGCAAGTGTATTATTGAAAACGGGAAGATTAGGGAGAATCGGAGAAATTGGGATCGAATAATTTCCAGTGTACTCTATTACAGCTGTAGTTGTTGTGTTAGAATAGGTTCCTGCAATGGCGTAAACCCTAGAAGCCATGTAATAATGACTAGGGTTTTGGTTAGCTTCGAACAAGAAATCAATGGTTTGTCCTGGAGATATGGCGATATAATCGCTCGTAAATGGCTTCGTGTAGGCCCCATCTGATCCGACAACAGTGATGTTATGGTTCGCGATTCTGAAGAACATAATGTTGTTCATCACTGCATTAATCATTCGGAGAAGATATGTTTTGCCGGAATCCACTCTCAGCTTGAACGTTGTACACAATAAATTTGTAATTCTGAAAATCAAGAAACACAAAAATTGTGACAAATGAAATTTATATTGATCAAAATAAAATATGGGGTACAAATCTCTATTTTAATCCTCTGATTCTTCCTTCAAAATATATATTTGATTGTTGGAGTTGCTTCTTTGATCTTTTCCAACGTTGACTTGAATGTTTATAACGTTATTGCGAGGGCTTGACAGCTTAATCTCGAATCAAACGTTGAATTTGATATATGGAATTTGAAATCTATTTGATTGTTGGAGTTGACTTTGCTTCTTTGATCTTCTCCAACGTTGACTTGAATGTTTATAACGTTAATGCGAGGGCTTGACAGCTTATTCTCGGATCAAACGCTGAATTTGATATATGGAATTTGATATCTTCAAGGTTGACTTGTACTTTTGATCTTCCTTGAACTTGATTTGAACTTCTATAACGTTAATTCGTAGGTTTAGCACCGCAATTACGAATCAAACGCTATAATTTGATAAATTTCTTCAAGAACGCCTTGAATATCACTTAGAACGCCTTGAATGTTTGAAGAACCTTCGTAGAGAAAATTTGGAGAGCTTCTTTCGTCTTCTCTACCTTTTTGATTGAACTTCTGTGTGTGTAATTTATGAACTTCAAAGGACCCTATTTATAGGTGTAGGATGGAAGAGTTATGGATAATTTGGAATCCATTGATAATTATCCATTTAATTTAATAAATAATTATCATAATTTTGGAGCCATTTGATTGGCTGATAGAAGATCTAGATAGATCTTCTAGATATTATCCAAAAATCAACTTGATTTGATAATTATCCATAAATTAACTTAAATAGATAAATATCATTTGTCGTAGACGACTTTTGATTGGTCAATATTTCCACGTGGCATGATTTGATTGGTTGCAAAATTTCAATATCTACAAATGCCCCCTTGAGACTCGTTCATGGAAGTTTGGTTATTTCAAAGCATACTTCGTAGTGGATGAGTCGCAACGTCTCAACATAAAACTCATGCCTTAAGAATTGCTTCGTCTTGTGCTTCTATACCACGAAAGTCTTTCCTACAGTTTGGTGTCTCCTCGAAAACACTTTGTTGGCTTCCATCGCAAGTTGTTTGTGTTACAACGAGATTAACATGCCTCCATGTCAAGATGTGATCTTCATTTCAAAATTCTTTTTAATGAGTGATGTCACTCCATCGAGAGAATATGATTTGATTTGAATTTATGACTGAACTTAGAAGAGTCTAAGTTGCCTACGTACCCTAAGAAAAAGGGATCAAGTCATAACGTAGTTCAATTTTTTTTTATAGAGGTGCCATACTTAGTTTATACTCTTCAAGGCTTGGAGTACATGATTTGGTTGGACTTGTAGACATTTTATACTCGTGTCAAGGAGAATTTCATTTGATTTGATTTGACTTGTAGACCTTTTATGCTCGTGTCAAGGAGGGCTTCATTTGATTTGATTTGACTTGTAGACCTTTTATGCTCGTGTCAAAGAGGACTTCATTTGATTTGATTTGACTTGTAGACCTTTTATGCTCGTGTCAAGGAGAACTTGATTTGATTTGATTTGACTTGTAGACCTTTTATGCTCGTGTCAAGGAGGACTTCATTTGATTTGATTTGATTTGTAGACCTTTTATGCTCGTGTCAGGGAGGGCTTCATTTGATTTGATTTGACTTGTAGACCTTTTATGCTCGTGTCAAGGAGGACATCATTTGATTTGATTTTGTTGAAAGTTTAAACTCTTATCAAGGAAACTTGTTGACAGTTTATGCTCTTATCAAGGAGCGTTGATGACAGTTTATGCTCTTATCGAGGAGCGTTTGTTTAACATCTTTAGTTGAAGTATGGATGACGAACTTGAACGTCACTCTCTTCCATATGTTCATCACTATCAGTTATGGGCTCATCATTAGAAGCATTTGTGAATGGCTTGCCCCCTTTGTTGATTTCTTGTCTATAAGGCTCTTGGATATATGACTTGTCATCTCCACTTCCGATTATACTCAACTCCATATCATGTGCTCAAGTGGCCATCTCTTCAAACGTTGTCGGTTGAATTCCTTGAAGGATGTATCGAAGACCCCAATGCATCCCTTGAATACATATTTCAATAGCAGAGGACTCATGTAATCTTTCTTTGCAGTTAAGACTCAAATTTCTCCAACGATTAATGTAGTCAATGACTGGTTCATCCTTCAATTGACGGGAATTGGTGAGTTCAAGCATGCTGATTGTGCGACGGGTGCTATAGAAGCGATTGAGAAATTCTTGCTCCAATTTCTCCCAGCTGTTGATTGAGTCAGCACCAAGATCAATGTACCAGTCGAATGCATTGCCTTTCAGTGATCTAACAAATTGCTTGACTAGTTGATCGCCATAAGTTCCAGCATCATTGCATGTTTCAACAAAGTGCGCCACATGTTGCTTTGGATTTCCTTTGCCATCAAATTGCTGGAATTTTGGGGGTTGGTAGCCAGTTCGCATCTTCAAATCATCAATCCTTCGAGTATATGGCTTGACATAAGCTAAAGGTATCTTGGATCTCCCTTTGTGGTTGTCTTGAATAATACTCATGATAAACTCCTTAAGTCGATCAGCTGGAATCGTCCCATCACTTGAAACTTGAAGCTCCTCAACGATGGATCTTTCCTTCTCAACTAGATGTTGATTCTTTGACGTCTCAGCTTCATCGTGCGCCTCAACTTGTTTTTCAATTTCGTGTATGGCATCCACGTCGTCAGCTTTCTTCATCAACTTTGTAATTAGAGTGGCTTGCTCTTGAACATGCTTCATTAGCCCTTCAACAGCTTTCGTTAAGTTTGCAATTTGCTCCTCAGGAGTTGTAACATTCGTCATCATGACACATGCGAGGCTCAAGTCACTTGATGTAGAATATTGTGGAGATGGCAAATACTTCTCTTCATCATGATTGATTTCGTCACCAAGGTGGAATGGATCATCTTTAACATGCTCTTGTAGGAGAACCACATTTGAAGATGTTTGTAGCTTCATGGACATACTTCTTGTGGCAACGCCAATGACTTCACTCGTGGAGTTTGAAGGGTTTGAGATGATCATCTTGGATTCCACTATCTTCATAGCTTTGACTTGAGCATCCATTTGAACTTGTTGAAGTGAGGAGATGAGAGGTAGAGATGGTCCCACTGGGCGTGCCAAAAATTTGTACACAATAAATTTGTAATTCTGAAAATCAAGAAACACAAAAATTGTGACAAATGAAATTTATATTGATCAAAATAAAATATGGGGTACAAATCTCTATTTTAATCCTCTGATTCTTCCTTCAAAATATATATTTGATTGTTGGAGTTGACTTTGCTTCTTTGATCTTTTCCAACGTTGACTTGAATGTTTATAACGTTATTGCGAGGGCTTGACAGCTTAATCTCGAATCAAACGTTGAATTTGATATATGGAATTTGAAATCTATTTGATTGTTGGAGTTGACTTTGCTTCTTTGATCTTCTCCAACGTTGACTTGAATGTTTATAACGTTAATGCGAGGGCTTGACAGCTTATTCTCGGATCAAACGCTGAATTTGATATATGGAATTTGATATCTTCAAGGTTGACTTGTACTTTTGATCTTCCTTGAACTTGATTTGAACTTCTATAACGTTAATTCGTAGGTTTAGCACCGCAATTACGAATCAAACGCTATAATTTGATAAACTTCTTCAAGAACGCCTTGAATATCACTTAGAACGCCTTGAATGTTTGAAGAACCTTCGTAGAGAAAATTTGGAGAGCTTCTTTCGTCTTCTCTACCTTTTTGATTGAACTTCTGTGTGTGTAATTTATGAACTTCAAAGGACCCTATTTATAGGTGTAGGATGGAAGAGTTATGGATAATTTGGAATCCATTGATAATTATCCATTTAATTTAATAAATAATTATCATAATTTTGGAGCCATTTGATTGGCTGATAGAAGATCTAGATAGATCTTCTAGATATTATCCAAAAATCAACTTGATTTGATAATTATCCATAAATTAACTTAAATAGATAAATATCATTTGTCGTAGACGACTTTTGATTGATCAATATTTCCACGTGGCATGATTTGATTGGTTGCACAATTTCAATATCTACAAACGTATCTAGAAATGACAAAATGGTATAGAAGATTCTATATGTTAATGAAATTATATATATATATATATATACATCTGAAAATTGGAACAATGTAATATAAGTTTGTATTTTTGTAACCTGATCTTGAACAAGGATATAAATCACCAGGTTGGCCATTAATAAGAAAAGCATCAGAAATATTTGGGTCTCCTCCACTTCTAATAAATCCATTCAGAACTGATTGTATATCAGTCTTCCACCATTCTCCTGCAGTTTATTATTTATTTCCAACTTTAGTCAAATAAATAATAATTTATTTTCTACGCCAAAATCAATCTTTGGTGGAAAATGATAATTATTGTGTTGATAAAAAGTTAAAACTATTATATTCCTAAAATTAATGAAGTTTCATTAATCAACAATCAAGTCGAAACTTCTATAGCAATGTTTTGAAACTTAGTCCAGACATTTGAAATGGAAATTGATTCGCTCACGGGTCATTGATTTAATCGTTGAATCAAACGATTGAATCAATGATGTTATATAATGCAACAAATAATAATTAATTTATACATAAAGATATTATCTATCTATCTATTCTATTATAAAAGTATGGGTGTTTCTTTGAAATTTTGATCTACCTAATATGCCCTTATATAAATCACTATTTAATGGCACAATAGTCAAATAATAAGATATATAATTTGATGAGGACTCAACAAGTGAATTAAATTAATAAGGTATATAATTTGAGTAGGACTCTATAAGTGAATTATAAATAAATATAAAAATATTTAAGTATCTTTTTATTATTATTTATTAAACAAATTGAAAGACATAGGAACAGTCTTGTTGCAAAACTTGTTGCCGACCATGCAGATGATAACACTTATGTCATTTTCAATTAATTAATTATTTATTTATATTTAACTAAATCAACAATTAAGTATGTGGCAAATTATTCTTTTACGTAAAATAATACCATATAATTGCTTCTAAATTCTTTATATAAATCACTATTTAATGGCACAATAGTCAAATAATAAGATATATAATTTGATGAGGACTCAACAAGTGAATTAAATTAATAAGGTATATAATTTGAGTAGGACTCTATAAGTGAATTATAAATAAATATAAAAATATTTAAGTATCTTTTTATTATTATTTATTAAATAAATTTAAAGACATAGGAACAGTCTTGTTGCAAAACTTGTTGCCGACCATGCAGATGATAACACTTATGTCATTTTCAATTAATTAATTATTTATTTATATTTAACTAAATCAACAATTAAGTATGTGGCAAATTATTCTTTTACGTAAAATAATACCATATAATTGCTTCTAAATTCTTTATATAAATCACTATTTAATGGCACAATAGTCAAATAATAAGATATATAATTTGATGAGGACTCAACAAGTGAATTAAATTAATAAGGTATATAATTTGAGTAGGACTCTATAAGTGAATTATAAATAAATATAAAAATATTTAAGTATCTTTTTATTATTATTTATTAAATAAATTTAAAGACATAGGAACAGTCTTGTTGCAAAACTTGTTGCCGACCATGCAGATGATAACACTTATGTCATTTTCAATTAATTAATTATTTATTTATATTTAACTAAATCAACAATTAAGTATGTGGCAAATTATTCTTTTACGTAAAATAATACCATATAATTGCTTCTAAATTCTTTATATAAATCACTATTTAATGGCACAATAGTCAAATAATAAGATATATAATTTGATGAGGATTCAACAAGTGAATTAAATTAATAAGGTATATAATTTGAGTAGGACTCTATAAGTGAATTATAAATAAATATAAAAATATTTAAGTATCTTTTTATTATTATTTATTAAACAAATTTAAAGACATAGGAACAGTCTTGTTGCAAAACTTGTTGCCGACCATGTAGATGATAACACTTATGTCATTTTCAATTAATTAATTATTTATTTATATTTAACTAAATCAACAATTAAGTATGTGGCAAATTATTCTTTTACGTAAAATAATACCATATAATTGCTTCTAAATTCTTCAAATAAAATTCGAATTTTCGGAAATTACAATCTTCAATAAATATATTGTTGATTTGGAAATAAAATACGTCTCTCATATTTTGTTAGGAAGGAGATATAAATCAATGAAAAAATATAATATTTATTGAGTGAAAAATCGGGGAGAACCCCATTGTTACTTATTTAATATATTAATTGATTAGTCAGTTATATTCTAAAATATTTTTCATTTGACTATATCACATTATAATTGAAAATAAAATTGATTGTTCAATATAAAAAATTTATAATACATGTATATTAGGAAATAAATTAATTTAACTTTTAATAGTATGACTTATTTTTTATATTTTTTAACTACTTGAAATATCTTTATAAAATTTAATTTTAAAATATATAATTCTATTAGACACTAAAATTGATCGAAAATTGATTAGATATAGAAGTACATTAAAGTACTCTTATTTATTTATTGTTTTAAATATATTCAAATTATTTATAAAAGAGAAGTTAATGGATAGGTCACAATAAGAAAGGATAAATTCCCAAATTATAATTACATGTACTTATGTTAGATATTTGTGGTCAGTTCCTTTTCGAGTGGCTGTAGGAATAATTTGTAAGTGTTTTAATTGGAGGCATAAATGAAATTTTGGTATTATCCGTACCAAAAGTATCGCTTAGGAGTACAATAAAAATTATTAGTACTATTACCATCCAAATAAAAGATTCGTTTCTTGTCATTGTCCTGAAATTTTCATTGAATTTTATTATGTAACTCAAGTTTGGCATAGTGTTATGTAACTCAAGTTGATTAGCATCAACAATGATTTTGTATTTAAAACCTCCATTTCATATAATAAAAATTCACATCATATTCAATTTGAGTTGTTTTTAAGCGAATAGGTGATAATCACAAGATAGACATCACACTTTGATTTGATTGTTTGATTTCTGAGTTCATCAATATTCAAATGCTAGATTAAACCATTTAAATTATTAAAAGATAAGTTATTAGTACCTAGATATTAGCTAAGATTGAGAAACTTGAAATTTTAGTCGGATAATTTGGGAGTTGGTTTAGTATACAATATTAAAAGGTTTCATATAAATAAATTAGCCAAATCAATTTTATATTAATACTTTATATTGAACATTGATAGCAATTATAATTTTAATTGATTTGGCTATGTTAGTTTACAAAATTATTTCGATTCTCATTTAGGTTACCTGGTAAATAATTAACAGAAAAATAATTAAGATATGAAATCAACTTTTATTGAGATAATTAAAATATCAAAGTTATACTGAAATAAATTTCTATTTTTGATTCAGTACAGTACGACAAACGAACTCTAATACTATTTTAATCAACACCAAACCTTTACAAAAATAAAAATAAAAATAAAAATCAAATTTTGATTAATATTAGGGGCAACATCATAATTCGACGCAAATAAATCTAAATTAACAAGTTTCCAAAACATATGACTCCAATTACTAAATTATTAATAAAATAATAAATAAATGTATAAGGTTATAACAAAAAAAGAAGCAAAAATATAATGTGTAAAGTATATAATGAAAAAGTTAAGAGGAAAGTAGATAGTCAAATAGTGAATGTATAATTTTATTATAAGAGGAGGCATCTATTATATATATGCACATGAAATTAAGAGTACGAACTTATAATTAAATTAAATAACCATAGTAGTTAGATTGATTAACTTGTTGAAAATTTTATTTTTTAAAAAGATGGTGATACAAGTGTACACTTTTTGCAATGCTTGACTAACGACCATTAGTTAGAGAGGTCAATGTAACATTTTTAGATATTTTAAAATTAATCAAGATATAGTATTTAAGAGTATACATAGCAGGCAAAGGAATTAGGAATGACACAAATATGATATTGCACTAAGTATTTTTTTAGTATATGTGAAATATAGGTTCAAAATGCAATATAGTTTAAGGTTTTGGGATATGGTACATATAGATATGTCTGATAAAGGTATAATATTTTAAAAATATTATTAAACAGATTCATTGTCATTTGACATTTATGTTTAAGTTTAAGAAAAAGAAAGAAAATATTTCTCCTCTTTGTATTTTAGCCCAAAATTATTGTATAATGATGAAAATAAATATTATCTATGATACCAAGGCATGTTGAAAATAAATTTTTTATCAGATATGGTATCAAAAAAATTCTCCCCTTCTTATATTTTCAGACATTTTAATACTATTCCGGATACTGTATTCAGGATACTCGTAATAAACACATGTATGACACTGATATGATACTATACCAAGTCTTTTTTATGATTATATGTGCCACATGGGTTTTGTGTTTTTATGTACACTCCCAACAGAAAAGGCGTACACTGACGTTATTTGAATTAAAATAATAATAAAAAATAAAATAAGAAACTAAAAGTCTACGTAGGTATCCAAATTTTGAGCCATAATGAAGAGGTTTGTCAATATACAAAGATATAAATGAAAAAATGAAGAATATAAATTTATGATCCACTGATATTGAAAAACACAATTTCGTGAAATGACATAAGGATTTATTTGGTAATATTCGTTTATGTTTTTTATTACGTTGATTTAACATTTCATTCAATTCAAAATTTAATCTTTTAAACAATTATAATTTATTTATGAACAACTCATTTAATTAAGTTATTATAGAAAATATTTTGATAACCAAAAAAATTTATTCAAATAATTTAAACGAGATCATATGATTCACGTGCAACGCACGTGTTATTTACTAGTTAATATAAATATATAAGAAAATAAGTATTCCATATATTTTAAAATTATTTTCATTGTGCCCACTCTATATTTATACACGTTTATGCCAATAATATAAAAATATTATATCTGTGTATATATGCTAATATAAAGTTGAGAGTTGAGAGAAACGTGAGTTTTAGGAATTTTTAGGATCAAAAACGTAAAATAAAGGAGGAAGTGAAATAAAAATGATATTATTTAATCTTATATTTATATGATTTTAAGACTCAATTAGTTTTCTCGACCCAATACTGGGTTGGACGGTTTGACGGTCGAACCGCGGGTTGCACGGGCTTCGCACTATTTTCGTAATGACCGTTTTTTCACCCACTTGACCAGTTTAAGGAGCGCTTCACGATTTTATCGGTTCATCAATCGATCGAGTCGGGTTGAGTTTTAAAATAATGGTTGTGACCTGTCTAATCAGGCTAATTGTTAATTTACAAGGTGAGTGAATTACATTTATTTTCTTGATTACATGGCGAGTCAGATAGGTATGAGTTCTATCAAACCAGATTGAGAGATTACGAACATACCTAGGATGATAGGAACTTCCGCATGAGGCTTGAGGAACGGATAACCGTTTCTCGGGTAAACAATGAGTGCCCCATGCACGGTGGCTCGGGACTAATCGCTGTGGGCATGCCACCATAATGTCCCTACCTCGTCCGAAAGCACAATCTTTTGGCTAAATCTCATTCCAGGTCGAATCGAACATTGTGTAATGTATTTGGGTCCGTCGGACCATGGATATCTAGGTTGCTTCACTCCATGCCTAGACATGAAAATGAAATTCAATTTTGATTTCATATATATCTTGTATTGTCACCTCAAATAATTTTTATAAATTTTTTCTTTTTGGTTGAGATATATAATTGAAGACCAAAAAAAAGAAATTCCTCATATAACTATGGGATAAGATTTTCTGTTCCAGATTGGTGTTCCATCTCCTATTTCATATGTTTAGATGTTGACAAGTATAAAAATATTTACAAGTGTTAAACATCCCTTAATAAGTGTAACAGTTTTTTACACGTGTCAATCATCTAAATATATGGAAAATTAGATGAAATATCAATGTGGACATAAAATTAAATTTGACATTAATTTTCATGGCTAAAAGTCACTTTCTCTTTATTTTTAACTAAAATTTCTCGTCACTTTCCTTCGAGATTCTAAATTTTCAAATTAAAAAGGTTATGTGCCACGCAAATTGAAATGTCCTACCAATTTTTTTTAAAAAAAATTTCCTGAAAAAAATAAACAATTAGTGTTGTGCGAATTTCACAATGTACATAACGAAATCGCCCCTAAAAAATAAATAGTGTATTATTAAAGAGGTTAATACCAATGAATGGTTACGTTCTCGGTTGCTCTATTAATAACATCAACTACAAGTGTATCTCCTTCAGTGGCATATAATGTTGGCCCTGGAAATTGTCCATTTACTGTCAATATGCTCTTGCTGCTACCCAACCTTGTGTATTGAGTGTCTTGCAACTGCAAATAAGAAATTGTCAAATAAAAAAATTTATAATTTTTCGACCCCAAAAAAAATCATAGTAAGGCATAATTTGATAGTGACATGTAACAAACTCCACGTGAAAATTGCAAATTTAGGTAATTGTACTTTAATTTTACAATATGTTTTTGTGCGAAAACGTGCATATATATATATATATATATACACTTACTACAAACTTGTGGCGATGAATCTTTGCATGGCCGGGGAATAAGTGAATTAAGAGAATAAACAAAATGAAATGATAGAAGTTAAACTTCATGCTCAAGGTCGTGTTGTTCATTTGTTTTTCTTTTTTTTTTTTTTATGTATGTGGTATATTGTTTTTGTTGTAGTTAAATATTTATATAGGGGTGAAAGTGAATAAAAATCAAGGTTTATGGACAAAACATTATAATCTGTAAATTTACATTGTTTTTTAATTGAACATGGTTTTCACAGTTCCTTGTTCAAATTTTATTTGAATTTTCAAACACTCTGAATTTGTTAAATTCCATCACATCTAGCACTATTAATAGAAATTGAAATCAACAAATATTTCTTGGCAATTGGTTTCCTAGCCTTGAGTTTTCCTCTTCCTTTCTTTCACTCTATATATACATATATATATATATATGTCACGTGATATAGCACAATATATATGAACATCGTTTAGCTCGTAAATTGAATCGAGCCTTTTAATCAACCCTTGAAACACAAATGATGAAGGGTCGTATACCACAAAGAGATACATTTGGCGAACCTAAACCGTTTTGTATCGAATTCAATGGATAAAAGGCTTCATTTTCTCAACATTTTGAGGAATGTAAAGAACTCGAATAGACGAAGGAATTGGAAAAAAAATATAATGATGATTTCTGATGTGACATACTGTAGATATTGAAATTTTGCAACCAATCAAATCATGCCACGTGAAAATATTGACCAATCAAAAGTCGTCTACGACAAATGATATTTATCTATTTAAGTTAATTTATGGATAATTATCAAATCAAGTTGATTTTTGGATAATATCTAGAAGATCTATCTAGATCTTCTATCAACCAATCAAATGGCTCCAAAATTATGATAATTATTTATTAAATCAAATGGATAATTATCAATGGAATCCAAATTATCCATAACTCTTCCATCCTACACCTATAAATAGGGTCCTTTGGAATTCATAAATTACACACACAGAAGTCCAATCAAAAAGTTAGAGAAGACGAAAAAGCTCTCCAAATTTTCTCTACGAAGGTTCTTCGAATACAAAGAAGATTCAAGGCGTTCTAGGCGATATTCAAAGCGTTCTTGAAGATATTCATCAAATAATAGCGTTTGATTCGAATTACGGTGCTAAACCTACGAATTAACGTTATAGAAATTAAAATCAAATTCAAGGAAGATCAAAGTCACAAAGTCAACCTTGAAGATTTCAAATTCCATATCAAATTCAACGTTTGATCCGAGATTAAGCTGCCAAGCCCTCGAATTAACGTTATAAACATTCAGGTCAACGTTGGAGAAGATCAAAGAAGCAAAGTCAACTCCAATATTCAAGTCAACATATTTTGAAGGAAGAATCAGATGATTAGAATAGAGATTTGTACCCTATATTTTATTTTGATTTATATAAATTTCATTTGTCACAATTTTTGTGTTTCTTGATTTTCAGAATTACAAATTTGTTGTGTACAAATTTTTGGCACGCCCAGTGGGACCATCTCTACCTCTCATCTCCTCACTTCAACAAGTTCAAATGGATGCTCAAGTCAAAGCTATGAAGATAGTGGAATCCAAGATGATCATCTCAAATCCTTCAAACTCCACGAGTGAAGTCATTGGCATTGCCACAAGAAGTATGCTCATGAAGCTACAAACATCTTCAAATGTGGTTCTCCTACAAGAGCATGTTAAGGATGATTCATTCCACCTTGGTGACGAAATCAATCATGACGAAGAGAAGTATTTGCCATCTCCACAATATTCTACATCAAGTGACTTGAGCCTCGCATGTGTCATGATGACGAATGTTACAACTCTTGAGGAGCAAATTGCAAACTTAACGAAAGCTGTTGAAGGGCTAATGAAGCATGTTCAAGAGCAAGCCACTCTAATTACAAAGTTGATGAAGAATGCTGACGACGTGGATGTCATACACGAAATTGAAAAACAAGTTGAGGCGCACGATGAAGCTGAGACGTCAAAGAATCAACATCTAGTTGAGAAGGAAAGATCCATTGTTGAGGAGCTTCAAGTTTCAAGTGATGGGACGATTCCAGCTGATATACTTAAGGAGTTTATCATGGGTACTATTCAAGACAACCACAAAGGGAGATCCAAGATACCTTTAGCTTATGTCAAACCATATACTCGAAGGATTGATGATTTGAAGATGTCAACTGGCTACCAACCCCCAAAATTCCAGCAATTTGATGGCAAAGGCAATCCAAAGCAACATGTGGCGCACTTTGTTGAAACATGCAATGGAACTTATGGCGATCAACTAGTCAAGCAATTTGTTAGATCACTGAAAGGCAATGCATTCGACTGGTACATTGATCTTGGAGCTGACTCAATCAACAGCTGGGAGAAATTGGAGCAAGAATTTCTCAATCGCTTCTATAGCATCCGTCGCACAATCAGCATGCTTGAACTCACCAATTCCCGTCAATTGACGGATGAACCAGTCATTGACTACATTAATCGTTGGAGAAATTTGAGTCTTAACTGCAAAGAAAGATTACATGAGTCATCTGCTATTAAAATATGTATTCAAGGGATGCATTGGGGTCTTCGATACATCCTTCAAGGAATTCAGCCGACAACGTTTGAAGAGATGGTCACTCGAGCACATGATATGGAGTTGAGTATAACCGGAAGTGGAGTTGACAAGTCATATATCCAAGAGCCTTATAGACAAGAAATCAACAAAGGGGGCAAGCCATTCACAAATGCTTCTAATGATGAGCCCATAACTGATAGTGATGAACATATGAAAGAGAGTGACGTTCAAGTTCGTCATCCATACTTCAACTAAAGATGTTAAGCAAACGCTCCTTGATAAGAGCATAAACTGTCAACAATGCTCCTTGATAAGAGCATAAACTGTCAACAACACTCCTTGACACGAGGATAAAAGGTCTACATATCAAAGCAAATCAAAAGAAGTTCTCCTTGACACGAGCATAAAAGGTCTAGAAGTCAAATCAAATCAAATGAAGAACTCCTTGACACGAGTATAAAAGGTCTAGAAGTCAAATCAAATCAAATGAAGTCCTCCTTGACACGAGCATAAAAGGTCTACAAGTCAACAAATCAAATGAAGTTCTCCTTGACACGAGCATAAAAGGTCTACAAATTAAATCAAATCAAATCAAATGAAGTTCTCATTGACACGAGCATAAAAGGTCTACAAGTCAAATCAAATCAAATGAAGTTCTCCTTGACACGAGCATAAAAGGTCTACAAGTCAAATCAAATCAAAAGAAGTCCTCCTTGACACGAGCATAAAAGGTCTACAAGTCAAATCAAATTAAATGAAGCCCTCCTTGACACGAGCATAAAAGGTCTACAAGTCAAATCAAATCAAATGAAATTCTCCTTGACACGAGTATAAAATGTCTACAAGTGCAACCAAATCATGTACTCCAAGCCTTGAAGAGTATAAACTAAATATGGCATCTCTATGAGAAAAAAAAAAATTGAACTACGTTATGACTTGATCCTTTTTTCTTAGGGTACGTAGGCAACTTAAATATATCTAAGTTCAGTCATAAATTCAAATCAAAACACGTTCTCTTGATGGAGTGACATCACTCATTCAAAAGAATTTTGAAAGAAAGATCCCATCTTGACATGGGGGGCATGTTAATCTCGTTGTGACACAAATAACTTGCGGTGGAAGCCAACAAAGTATTTTCGAGAAGACACCAAACTGTGCGAAAGACTTTCATGGTATCAAAGCTCAAATGGAGGCTATTCTTAAGGCATAATTTTTATGTTGAGACGTTGCGACTCATCCACTACGAAGTATGCTTTGAAATAACCAAACTTCCGTGAACGAGTCTCAAGGGGGCATTTGTAGATATTGAAATTTTGCAACCAATCAAATCATGCCACGTGAAAATATTGACCAATCAAAAGTCGTCTACGACAAATGATATTTATCTATTTAAGTTAATTTATGGATAATTATCAAATCAAGTTGATTTTTGGATAATATCTAGAAGATCTAGATCTATCAGCCAATCAAATGGCTCCAAAATTATGATAATTATTTATTAAATCAAATGGATAATTATCAATGAAATCCAAATTATCCATAACTCTTCCATCCTACACCTATAAATAGGGTCCTTTGGAGTTCATAAATTACACACACAGAAGTTCAATCAAAAAGTTAGAGAAGACGAAAAAGCTCTCCAAATTTTCTCTACGAAGGTTCTTCGAATACAAAGAAGATTCAAGGCGTTCTAGGCGATATTCAAAGCGTTCTTGAAGATATTCATCAAATAATAGCGTTTGATTCGTAATTACGGTGCTAAACCTACGAATTAACGTTATAGAAATTCAAATCAAATTCAAGGAAGATCAAAGTCACAAAGTCAACCTTGAAGATTTCAAATTCCATATCAAATTCAACGTTTGATCCGAGATTAAGCTGCCAAGCCCTCGAATTAACATTATAAACATTCAAGTCAACGTTGGAGAAGATCAAAGAAGCAAAGTCAACTCCAATATTCAAGTCAACATATTTTGAAGGAAGAATCAGAGGATTAGAATAGAGATTTGTACCCTATATTTTATTTTGATTTATATAAATTTCATTTGTCACAATTTTTGTGTTTCTTGATTTTCATAATTACAAATTTGTTGTGTACACATACTTTTTTATTTAAAGAATTTTTTCCTTAAATTTGTGTGGAATAGATATTTTTGAGTTTTTGTTTTGTAAAAAAATTTAAACAAGCTATAAACACATTATTTAGGCAATAAACAGTAGTCAGGGTAGATCTTATTTTCCAACTTGTGTCATTTAAAATTCAAGATATATGATTATTTTAACTAGCGAGTAAATATTTTTTTGCTTAATTTTTTTAATCATAAATAATATATATATATATGATCTTTCGATTATTTTTAGAAAAAATTGAATTTTAAATTTTGAATGAAATTTAAAAATTTCTGACAAAATCAACTCTAGCATATCTTTAAGATGTAACATAGAAGGTGCAAAACACATGTAATTTATATTAAAAGGTATACCTTAGAAAAAATAGGATGCTACGTGATATGATTTTCTATTTTGAATTTTTGTTTTATTTTATATTTCATACATCTAGATGATTAACATATATAAAAATATTTACATATATATTAATAAATATACATATGAATTATAAATATTGATTACATAAATAAGATAATAAAATTTGAGATAATAAATCTTATCCTTAATACTATGCCATCAATCAGGAATTTATTTAACTATTTAAATGGAGACTGGGACACTTCTCTTTTTTTTTTTTTTTTGTGCATGTGCCCACAAGTTTAGATTTTAAATACAAATTTTCTCATAAAAATATAATAATTAAATAGTAGTGTTCAAAAAAGTCAATCGCAGCCCCACAAATTTCCATGATGCTTTTTGACAAACAAAGTTTGGCAAGAAACCATTGCCAAACCAAGTAACCAACTAGTCAAATACGATGTTGCATGTCCAAATTTTGGTGATCAAAAGGCTCCACTTAATTAAGGGATTTTGAAGGCATTATTGCTTCTAAATTTTTTCTCACATTCTGTTAAGAAAGAGGCAAATTATATATAGATTCTTTAATTAATTATATGTACAGTTATTCTTATTTATTGAAAATTACCAACATATCCTCTTTAAGTGTACTTGTAAGGTTTATAAAAAATATTTTTAACATGAGAGTATGTGTTAGTAATTCCTATGATGCACCGACACATGACACGGGACATAGCGCACGACACGACATGGACACAAAATACAACATTTTAAAAATATTAGGACACGGCACTATCTCGATACTGCTAATAAAATGTGGACATATATATATATGTTCATTAATTTACGTTAAAATATATAAATTAGTCTTTTCATTCTAATTTAAATATGAATGATTAGATAAATAAACTATAAGAATGACTATTCTACATTATAAATTTGTATTTGATTTGTAAAATTATATGTTTGAAAGAAAAATAAATACTTCACTTTTCAAAATCACAAAAAATTACTGAAATAACATCAAGTGTCACAAATAATGCATACATAGTAGATATATCCTCTAACTGCGTCCATTACGGTGTTCATATTTTATTTTTTTATTTTATTTAAGCAGACAAATTTAGTTTCATATTGGACACGGAGAGTGTCGGGTGTCGTGTCGGAGTGTCGTGTCCGATCAAGTGTCCGACACGACATATTGTAATTTTTCGAAGTGTTCGTGCATCACAGGTAATTCCTAATATGTTAAGGTAGAGACTTTGGTAATTACGCATTCAATTAGTGGGTTTGTGAGAATTTTTTTTATATATTAAAAGAAAAATATGAACATATATTTGCTATGATCTTAGAGGCGATTGGCTACAACCGAGCAAATTGATGTGCATTTTATACACGTAAAATATTTCGATTTGTTTCCCATTCTGAATTGATCTCGGATATTTCTTTCCACCATTTATATTATGAACTCCCTTGATCGGGCTGGGGGCCGGATTAACATTGATATCTTAAGATATTCCAAATTTTGAAACCGTGTATAATTTGGGACCATAAAAATTAATAGTGGTATATAATATTTTTCAAATTTTAATTAGCTTTATTGAGATGGGAAACCGAGTACTGGCTTCTAGAAACAATAATATCTATCAATGTTAAAAATATGAATTTATATATATATATATATATATATATGCCATCTGGATTCTTTGACAATTGGCTTAATGACAATTGACATAAACTTCTTGAAAATTCAAATGAATAATGATCTAAACTAAATGTGTCTTTACCTAACAAAAAGTGCTGCAAAAGCTAACAACTCTGGAAACTTTAAGAAAAGACATTCTTAACTAATTGAAAAGACATACAAAAAAGGCTAACTACTTGGGAAATTGGATACGAATTTTGGGTCGCTCACGAGGGTTAACCACATTAAGCAAAGATAAATGAAAATCAGATTAATAACAAAAAATGGAGAAAATTTGTAGGCAAATAATGAGGGGCTAAATGAAAATGCATAAAACTCATATTTTGTTGTAATTCGTTATAGAAAATTTACTGGATTTGAAGTATTTTGATTGTGGAAAGCTTCTCCTTCATCGTGATTTAAACCAAGTAAGATCGACATTGGATATTTGATAATTTTATAAAAATTGTATGTTATGTGTAATTTTATTAACAAAGTCAAATATAAGCAAGAGAATTATTATTATTATTATTATTATTGAAAATTCAAAATTGTGACAACCGACAAGTAGATCACAACTAACTTTAATTAGAAAGACCCGAAACAAAAACTTCAACATGTTTATTTGTAACAATTTCGAGACATAACTCGAATGCTAATTACACATATAACCAAAAATTTGACAAATTTAGTGTAGGGAAAAAAACACAAACATATTATACATACAAAATAATCACATCTATTAATTCTTGGCTCAACTAAATGTGTATGTCGTGATTATGTTCTCAGATCGTCCCCAAAAGTAGTAAGCATTTCGAATTTCATAGTAACACACAAATTGACAACGAACATCTCATGAATGAATTATTATTCATGATATTCGAAACTTATTGCAATAATTTGTATCAACGTTTTCAACACCGAGGCATATCCGGAGGCGGTGGAAGCATCCGAGCATTCGGGCCTCTCCCGTTCCTAACGATAAATGTCATTCCCATTCCCCAGCTAATGTGACGCTCGAAATGACAATGCATGAACCAAACACCTGCAAAATTTGTTCTCGTTTTGATTAAACTTCTGTCTATTTATAAAAGAATCATATACTTTTTCGAAAAAAATTACACACAACCCCCCTCACTTTTTCGAAAATTACATAAAATTCTCATCGTATAAGGCGTTTCTTACAGTTATAAATAAAACTCTTTGATGGGATGTGTTTATAATTTTAAAAAAGTGAGTTTCTTCTTTTGTTGCATGTAATTTTTTCGTACACTTTATGAATAGAAAAATGGTAAGAACCTGGATTGTCTGCCCTGAATCTAATCGCTGTCCATCCATTTACTGGCACTGCAATAGTTTCCATTAATGGCGGGTCGACAAGATTATAGTTCGGGGGATCCCTAGTTCTGTTGAAATTTCCGAGCCCCGATCCAACCACATAGAAGCTGTATCCATGCAAATGCATGGGATGATCAACACCTGCAACCGTGTTTGTACCTTGGAAGACAATTTCCACTGTCGCGTTATACTCAAGAACGTTTACATCAGTTCCATTCTCAGGCGTCCACAGGTCTCGAGGGACAAACTCCTGCGTATAGTTAAAAGGGAAAGGCGGGTTATCGGGGAAATCAGTCTGGTAAACCCCATTGATGCCTCTATAATAAGCTTGAAGAATATCAGTCCTTGGTAGCACCAGGGTCACATTGTTCACACTCGCCAAAAACCGCTCTTGAAACGGCCCCACGCACGAGTTACCATCACACGGTCGTGTATTGATGGATAGAGTGAAGAATAGCGTCTCCGTGATGTTCAATGGGACGTTGATAGGGTACTTTTCGTTGGCTAGACTTCTAAGTTGGTTTGTGAAACTTATTGATGCATTTGTGTCTGCGAAATCGGGGAAAGTTGGAAGTAACGGTGATGATGGTGCGGTGTAGTTTCCGGTGTACTCTAGAATGCCGGTCGTGGTGGTGTTGTCGTAGTTTCCTGCACTAGCGTAAACTCTAGAGGCGATATAGTAGTGGCTCGGAGGCTGATTTGCGGTTAATAAGAAATCAATGGTTTGTCCCGGGGAGATTGTGATGTAATCGCTATTCAATCGCTTCGTGTAGGCCGCATCCGTTCCGACAACGGTCATGGTATGGTTTGCGATTCTGAAGAACATAATGTTGTTCATCACTGCATTTACCAATCGAATCAAGTATGTTTTTCCAAACTCCACTGTCAGCTTGAATGTATCTACAAAAAGAGAACGAATTAATAAGGATATTGATGAGTCCCCACTTATAAGTAGTGTAATTCTCGTACTTTGATAAATAATTTATATAAGAGTAACATTAATATATTACGGTCATGGGTCATGCAAAGAGACCCGAGCTAACGGTCTGTAAGACGAGTTCATGGCTCGAGCTTGCTATAAATACCATCTTAATCAACTAAATTATTATTATCTAGTTTATACTCTAAAAACTAGAAATACTAAAGTCTTCTAAGATCAAGGATTACAATATTTGAAAACTACGAAGAGGCTTGATTCTATCGAAATAGGTATGTAAGTAACTCGAAGTTACTGAGAAAAATTAGATTATTTTATATCAAATCATGGACCTGAACTTGACAGATACAAACCTTGTCTCGAGCATGGATATAGGTCACCCGGTTGACCGTTTATAAGGAAAGCATCGGAGATATTAGGATCGCCTCCACTTCTAAGAAACTCCTCCATTACCTCTTGCACATCGGCATTCCACCACTCCCCTGCATCGCAAAAGCTTCAAACGTTTAGTAATCGCTTATCACAAATCCTAATTCTATCATTTTTTTCGACGTTTTTTTTTTCAAATTTACCTAGTAAAATAGGAACCTCGGCATGAGGCTTAGGAAAAGGATAGCTACTTTTCCTCTCTGGTAAAATAATGAGTGCACCGTAAACTGTAGCTCTCGACCACTCGCTATGAGCGTGCCACCACAACGTGCCTTCCTCGTCAGAAAGCACGACCCGTTGGCTAAACATTGTACCCGGGCTAATGGGGCACTGGGTCACAAACTCGGGTCCATCGGCCCATGGATACCTTGGCATTTTCACTCCATGCCTAAAAAATACACGCATTATTTCACTTTCTTTTTCATAACTGAATAATTGATTTTCTAAACTATGATTAAATTCTTAAAATCATACCAATGAATTGTTATATTATGGCCAGCACGATTATGAACATTGACAATGACTAAATCGCCTCTTCTAGCATATATTGTTGGCCCTGGAAACTGTCCATTTATTGTCAACATGGTCTTGTTGGTGCATAGTCTAGTATGAGCAGAATCTCTCAACTGAAAATAATTAAGATAGATAATTTAGATACACAAATTTGATCAAAATTTGTCGAATATTACGTAATTTTCATATATAAAACTTACCACAAATGAGTAACGGCGGGTTATAGCCTGGCCCGGTGTTACTCCTCCTAGTAGAATAACACCGAAGAAATATAATACGAAAACCTTTGTAATCAACCACATCTTTTAATTTGTGATAAACGATGCTAAATCTCTTACTATATATGTATAATGTTTTTGATTAAATTTTTGTACTGTTTGATCTTTCTTCTTGTGTTTGTTGTTCATGTTGAAGTAAATGGTACGATATATATAGGGAAAAGAATAAAAATCTTAATGCTTTTAGATTATTTATTATTATTATTTTCCTTAATAAAGAAAGACGATGGCTATTGAGTTTTGTCACGTTAATTTGTGGTCCTTTGTAATAAAACAAATTACATGCCTGCGGGTCTTTTTCGGTTCTTATTATATTGATTTAAAATACCCTCAGTTTTACCAACAACCAGTGTACAAATGAACAACTATTACTAAAAAGAAAATACTAAGTACTAACTAGCTAGCTGGATTACAAAAAGATCTTTGTAAATAATATATATATATAATATATATCCTAATGGTCATGACACTTGCATATATATATTAATAATAGTATGCAAATTCAAAACTATTATTTTTAGAATAAATTGATAATTAAGTTGGTGCATGTGAATATATGGATAATAAATAATTTCTTGGTTGTTTCAGTTGGAAATAAGCTTAAAAATCACTAAATTTATATCGGTTTCATGAACTATGAGTTGAAAATTGAAATATAGCTCAATTGTGATAATATCCATCACTTTTTAAGAAAGGACATAAAAAGAAAAAAGATGGCCAAAAATTCTACGTTTTTTGTCTTTTCTGTATCCGACGTGATTAATTTTGCATTTCCTTCTAGATTAATTGCTGCACAATGAAAAATGAAAGAAAACTCTTATAAAACCAATTATTACTAAATTATTTAACTTGCAAAACGGATCATGGATTAATTCTTAACAAAACAAAATTTTATCTTCTTACCTCAGAAAAAGTCAATAAAGTACAATAGGTAAACCTAGAGAAGATAAAATTACTATACATTACTAGACTTTTTGGGCGTGAAATAGAATAATGATAATATATCATATTATATATATTAAGAAATTTGAAATTAAAGCAGTGTTAGGTATAAGGAAACCGGGTAAGGGCTGCCAAAAAGGAGTTTCTCTAGCAGCCTCAACAATTTATTCCTTGGTTTTTCCTTTTGGTTTTATTATGATTTATACCTATATTAATTATAGTTGTTACAATTTGATAGCTCCATTTCCTCAAGAATATATATATATATATATATATATATCTTCATTTTCTCACCAAATGCCAAATATTTAGTAGTTTTAAGGTATATGCATGCAATAAATAAACCATGTCCGTCCCCGGTTACACGAAAGAAGAAGTCAATGATTCATACGCTTCATTTCATTTCAATCGATATATATTTATTTATATAATCTACTTTTACTAATTATTATATTAATTAGTGCAACAAACATATTTGTGAGATTGAGATTTTTTTTTAAAATGAAAAGAATATTCTTACCACTAATAGGACCGAGATTACTTGCGTCTATCTTCATCCATTCAATTGAATCTCACACAAACATTTAGACACGAAAGAAGTCAAAGTTACGTGCCATTAATAATAAAGTGGTAATCATAAGAAAGTGCATGGATTATTACCTACTCAACAAAGTTATTCCTCTTCACGCGTGGATTCATGATAATCGATTATCATAATTCACACGTTTTAATATATATATATATATATATATATTCTAGTCATTATTTGTGAATAATGATACTTGAGAGTTGAGAATGACCTTTTTGTCAATCAAGTCTGTCTAGCTCGTGGATTTGAATTTCACAGTAGATTTTTGATGAATTTGGGATGCTAACGTATTGAAAATACAGACTTCAATTATGTACAATTTAGATATATACTATTATATTTTAAACAATATTCTATACTATTAATAGACCAAATTAAAAGTTGCACTTTCCTCAATGGAAATATGTATTAACGTTGCACATCAACACTTCATTTAGAAACTTATGAAACATTGATGATGATCACCTATTTTGTATTAGACAAGAGATATTTGGATTTGCTTATTTTCACATTTTGTGCAGGGAATTGTTTATTCAGAAACTTAAAAATTACATAAATATTTTTATAAAAACTAATGAAAATATTCTATAACTACATGTTTAATCTATTTTTATGTTTTTATTTGTGATGCAATCCTTTTGTTTAATTGGACTATATATCTTATATCATTTTGCCTCCGGTGCTTCACTATTTAATGTTTCACCCAATATTGATGTATCCATTCTAAAGCCTCCCCTTTTGGGTCGTGTCTCCAAACTAACCTTCTTATTTTATAGGTATCAATATATATATATATATATATATATATATATATAGCTTTGTTGTGTGAGTGTGTATATAAGTGCATATATAGGTTTTGTATACAAAAGAATATATATAGATTAATTTTTATTATGCTTAAATATGAGTAAATTTTAGTATCTCGAATTCACCATCAATATTTAACTATTTACATAATAAGGACTCATATTATATATTATTGTATATAAATTAATTATTACACATAATTTTTAAGTTCGAATATGTTTACTTATATGATAATTATTATACCAAAAGAAGTTGATTGGAGTAGACTACCACGATGAATTAGTTTCATGCCTTCGAGCTAGACATGCCCAAACGGTTCGCGGTTCCGGTTATGGTTCCGGAACTGCCGGTTCCCAGTTCCATGAACCCCGGAACCTTATTCGAACCGGTTGGGCACGGTTCCGGTTCCACGGTTCCCGGGCCGGTTCCACGATTGCGGGCGGTTCCGAAACTTGATTTTTTTTTTGAATTTTTTTGGACAATGTATAACAAATAAATTCGAATAAAATAAAGACAAACAATTTTTATATTAATAACAAATTTAAACTAATAAATTTGTTATTAATATAAAAATCGAATATAATTTAAACAATTTTTTTATGTTTTTGGAATTTATTTTGGACAATGTTTAACAAATAAATCGGATAAAATAAAGACAAACATTAATGGGATAAAAGTTGCAATGATTTTTTAAGCAACAAAATTAATTTCGTTGTTATTTGTGATGTTTTGACAACAAAACATGAATTTTATAGTTTATTGTCATTTACTTACAAAAATAATAGAGTATAATAGACTATTCTAGTTTGGGCACCTCTACTTTGAGCTTCAGGACACCTTAACAAATAAGAGTATAATAGACTCTACAAATATATATATTTTCAATCTGTGTATGTAGCCAATAATTAAATTATTATTTCATGCGAAATCTCTTTTCTTTCTAACTAAAAACTCCCTAAATATGAGTATTGTTTGTACCAACCTTCTTGTTACAACCCAAAAACATAGATCTATTTCGTACTTCACCAAGCATACCACTAGGCTAAAAACTATAAATTAATAACAACAAAATTAACTTTAATTTTTTTTTTAAAATTTAAAAGCAAAAAGCACTGTTCTATGTGACGATAAATATAAGATGGTTGTGCCCATATAAATACGTCAATTATTTTATCCCCACACAATATTCTCAGTGTTATTTATAGTTGAAAACATAAATTCTTGACTATAGATTAGCCGCCGGGCGAGTTGGTAGATGTGTGGTGTACATATATCAAAAAGTGTCACACTATTATATAAACAAAGCAAACCGAATAGAATATTTTATTATTTCTATTTGTAACTTGTAATCCTATGATATCTCCATTTCAACACCGACACTTCTTAATTATTGAAATTAATAAAGTATTCTTACCAATCTTTTGTGGCTCTCGAAAAATCAACTCTAAAAAAATATCTACTACATAATATATTGATGGGTTTTGTGAGTTCAACTCTCGGAAAAAAATTATCAGTATCAAAATATGAAAAAATATGTATATATTTTGGTGAAATCCATATATGATGGTGAATATTTTCTAAGAATTTAACTGGAAACACTTAGGCCTTGTTAGTTCATGTTTTTAAACTTCATTTTCAAAATTTTAAATCACAAAATTCTAAATAAACATAACACACCAAATTCACATTCAAATTCTTCTTTTTTCAACTCTACATTTTCAATCTTCTATATAACTGCCTATCAATATATCATATATACATCATTTCACATACTTACCAATCAAATCATTTATTATAATCATTTTTTTCACTTTCTCTGTCATACTTTACAATTTTTTCTCCATATTTTTTTAATTTTTTTTATATACATAACCATTGCATACACTATTAAAACAATTATTCTATACATCATCCATCAACATATCACTATTGATTTGACATAGCTTACAATTTTTAACTTATTTTTAAAAACATAAATAAACATCTACCATTTTCACACGAATTTTTATATTGTGCAATTCTCGAGAAAATTTTAAAATTTTACCTCAAAAAATAAACAAACATAGCCTTAGAATCACTCGTTTAAATATTGCCCTGTGCGATGTGGGCTGCTGTATTAATTGTTTGTGTACAAGTGCAAAACAAGTCCACTTGTATCTTTATGCATCTTCTTTATATTTTAATTTATTTGAGAGACAGCTTCTTCTCCAAACTTAATATTCACATTACGGGCTTTTTATGAAGTATTAAAGTTGAAAAATATAATAAGATATAAAGATTGAGACTATCCATCTAAACGCCATATTATTACTCATACAAATTGATTTTGTTTTTACCATTTTAATATTTCGATCAACATAAGTTATCCATTTTCGCAGAAATCCCTGTTTTCGATATTATTTTTATATAATTTAACTCGCCATAATACAAATTTAGATCGTGAATGTTACATTTAAAGATTCAGATTAATAAGATGCCAAAATTGGCCACGGCACGATTAAGTCGATAATCTTTTTTACAATCGGATATAAAATTAGTAAAATGCAATTTAACAGTTGAATCGTCCACATCTTTTTGCATGGTATTTGGAAATTATTGGCATAAAATAAAAGAGTGATGTTATATACCACTGATTATGGTTCATCTTTTTTTTTCACTTCTTTCAAATATAGCAAAAATTGCATGTAATAAATGCATTTAACTTGATTTTCATAGTTTATGTTTATTATTACTAAAAAATATATTACCATTCAAGTGCCCATAAAAACTCGATAAAAAATAAACGGTTGCCACAAAAACTTCACATTTTTGGCCATATATCAAATTGAGGATAATTCATACATAGGAAGAGTATTCCATAAAAATATGTATTTGCCCTAAATAACAAAGCAAAATGGAATGCAAATGCGCAAGAAATTGAGCATTATGTTAACATAGACAAAGTCATGTGTGATGAAAATAAGGATGTATGAAGAAGAGAGCACTCAACAACCATTACACAAACATTTGTACATGCTTCCTAGCTAACTGTCCCGTTACATCAACTATTAATTAAACACCCATATTATATACATAAACAATTATACATTTAAAATTACACCCTGTATTTATTATTGCAATTATATGCAATGGAGCTTGAACTAGTTCAAAAACTTCATATTTTTAGAGTATTGAGTAATTGAGTTCTAAATGTGGACTATTCGAACAAGATTTTATTGCTTAAATATATACTACTAGGTCGTTATAAATAATAATGAAAAATAAAATGACGAAAAACTCTTACTTTATTGTTTATATACTACTATGTCATTATAAATAATAATGAAAAAAATGACAACGAGAACTCTTACTTCACTATCCAAACTTTCTAATCATTCATGAATTTAGTGTATCGCTGGTGATTTTTCGATAACATTAGATGATGTTGTCAATGGTGCTTCATCTACAAGAAACTTAATATAAAATCTCAACTTAAATAATAGGGGATTCCTCGATGTTATTTTCAACATGTTTTATGATAAAATCATGTGGATGTATTATTAGATACACTGGATGAATGTTGATATAATTACAAGTTAACTCATTGCATATAAATTTAAGTTCGAAAAACAATGTCATATTTAAATTTAATTGTGAAACAAATTTAATTATGTTTCACGTAATAAAATATGATGTATATGCTAATTACTAGTAACAAATGATGCTTGATAATATTTCTATAGCCCATAATCAATTAAAAGAAAATACTAATCTCATTATTATTTTGACACCACAAATTTGATATATATATATATATATATATACACACTATAAAAACTTATATGTTCTCCAACTATGGCCGTTTGGATAGTTATATACTATAAAAACTGCAATTATTTATTGTTATTATATTACTATTATTTGAATGCATGAACTATTGCGCTCTATATAAAGCCACTAACCAAATTATCAAAATATATACTTAATTAGTCAAAACAAGAGCTAAAAGTAACCATAGGATATTAATGGAGAATCCTAATAATCATTATCAACATACCATCATGAATAGAAGCTCAAGACGCTCCACCATATATCTGGGAGTACGCCGCCGTCCATGGGGGCGGTACGCGGCGGAGATTCAAAATCCGACCACCAAAGAAAGGCATTGGTTAGGCACTTTTGACACTGTCGATAAAGCTGCATTAGCTTATGATCTTTCATCCATCGCCTTTATCCGTTTTTGCGTTCATCACCGCCACTGCCACCACCGTGTACAGAGGGGGAAGAAAGTGGCCGGAATTTTATTGAAAAGGGTTCAGTATGACAGTATTGGAAGATGATGATAATGATGATGAGTCTATTCTTATTGCTTCTATTTTGCAAAGCTTTAGCTAATCAAATGGCCTAGACAAGTCGATTCAAAGCACTTTAAGTCACTATTGTGCATTTTGAATTTTGATTATGAGTCTATTTTATTTGCATGGTTCAATCAAGAGAAGGCAAGATTTTGAAAAAGCTGTATTAATTAATTAATCTCTTTTCTTGGACTATGGGTTTGAATGAATATATCAATATTTCTTTACATGCTAATCTAATATTATAAATTGCACGTATTCAAATATTTATTAGGGTTTTTGGTGGAAAAGTTATAAATAATATGTCTTGAATTTATGGGTGTTTATGGATTTTATCAAAATACGAATCAGTCTTATTCCAATTTTAAAGACCAAAGTCATATTTATATACAACTAGAAGAAGAATGAAAGGCAACTAATTTAGATATGGTAAACCATAACAAATAAGGTAAATCATATCAAATCCTAATAATGGTAAATCATAATAAATAAGGTAAACCATATCAAATCTCAATACCCCCTCAAGTTGGAGCGTGCGTAGGATGAACGCCTAACTTGCTAAGGAGAAAAACAAATTGTTTCTTTCCAAGAGCCTTTGTAAAAAAATTCGCTAGTTGATCGGTGGTCGAGACATGTGAAGGTCGAATTAGATGTTCAGCTATTGCATCTCGGACAAAGTGATAATCCACTTCAATGTGTTTGGTGCGTTCGTGAAACACCGGATTTTGAGCAATGTGAAGAGCAGATTGACTATCACAAAATACCGACATAGCGTCCTTGGTATGAACTCCGAGACTAGCCAACAAACTCTTGAGCCATTTGAGCTCGCACGTGAGCATTGCTAGGGCACAGTATTCTGCCTCGGCTGACGAACGGGAGACTGTATGTTGCTTCTTAGTTTTCCAAGAGATGGGCGAGTTGCCAAGTTGCACGAACCAGCCGGTGAGGGACCGTCGGGTGAGAGGACAACTGGCCCAGCCAGAATCGCACCATCTAGATATACGAAGATCATTATCAGCAGCCAAAAATATTTCTCGACCCGGATTCACTTTGAGGTACCGAACCACACGGACTGCTGTATCCTAATGTTCAATTCGCGGCTCGTGTAGAAATTGAGACAGAATGTGAACCATATATGACAAATCCGGTCGTGTTACTGCCAAATAAACAAGGCGTCCAACAAGTCTCCTATACTTCTCGGGGTCATCCAGTAGAGGTTCCTCAGCATGACCCAAACGATGGTTTTGCTCGATGGGGAAGGGCGACGACTTGGAACCAAGGAGACCAGTTTCACCAATAATATCCAAGGCATACTTCTGTTGTGATAAGAATATGCCATCCGCCCCTCTTGACACCTCGATCCCTAAGAAGTATTTTAACTTGCTGAGATCCTTCATATGAAAACAGTTACTCAAATATTCCTGGAATGCAGCAATTGCTTTGGTGTTGTTTCCGGAAATGACTAAGTCATCCACATAAACGAGAATGTGTAGGCGAACGTCCCCACTATGCAATGTAAATAGCGAGTAGTCGGAGTAAGACTGAGTAAACCCATAATTTTTCAGTGCTTCAGCTAGTTTAGCAAACCAACACCGAGGGGCCTGCCCAAGACCATATAGTGATTTTCGGAGACGGCACACGAGCCCAGATGTGCTGACTTCAAACCCGGGAGGCTGCCGCATGTACACCTCCTCATCAAGATCACCATGCAAAAAAACGTTGTGCACATCCATCTGATGAAGTTCCCACTGCTTAGCCGCCGCCACGGCTAGGAATATTCGAATAGTGACCGTTTTGGCCATGAGGGCAAATGTCTCTCCATAATCAATTTCTTCTATCTGATGGTTGCCAAAAACAACAAGACGAACTTTGAGCCTCTCGATACTGCCATCAGCGTGATATTTGATTTTGTAGACCCACTTACACTCGAGAGCCTTCTTTCCCGGAGGTAGTCGCTCCATAGTCCAAGTACCATTTTCCTCGAGTGCCCGAATTTCATTGTGCATAGCATCTCGCCATCCGGGATCGACAACCGCTGCTTTGAAGCTAGTGGGTTCTTCTCCGGCTGTAATAGCTGCAAGAAAGTCTCAATGGGGAATAAAAAAATTATCACAATTCACAAAGCTCGCGATAGGATATAGGTTACCTAAGGATACCGGAGGTGTAGGCGAGCTTTGAGATGACTTTTTTTTCCAAACCGTATTTGTGACATAGTCCCGAAGAAGAACTGAGGGTTTTGTTGATTCTCTGACCTTTTCCACCATTAACTGATTCAGTGTCCATTCCCAAAGAAGGGTTGTTTCCGTTTTCACCGACCGAGCCTGAGAAGTCGATCCCGGTTGCAGACTCATTCGATGTAGTTGGCGCGGTTGCCTCACCCGGATCGTGACGGCCCCCTTTCATCTGTTTGGTGGGGGCTGAAGTCGGCCAAGAAGTCATCGAACCGCGGAAATGGGGTGGTAGGCGACACTTCTTGGGAGATAGGATCCTTGTATGGAAAAATATGCTCATAAAGCACAACATCTTGAGATATAAAAAATGACCCGGTATCAAGGTCATATAATTTCCATCCTTTCGTGCCTAAGGGATAACCTACGAAAATGCACTTGCGACTTCTTTTTGCGAATTTATCCCCATTCTGGTTTTGATTGTGTGCATAACATAAACAGCCATAAACACGCAAAGTATCATAAGATGATTTCTTGCAAAAATTATATTCATATGGAGTACAGTAATCCAAAGATAACAGACGGTGTTCTATTTATCAGATAACATGCACTCAAAGCACATTCTCCCCAAAAACGAGTGGGTAAATTAGCTTAGAACATAAGAGCGCGTGCAACATTTAGTATATGTCGATGTTTTCGCTCGACTCTACCATTCTGTTGAGGAGTGCCTACACACGAAGTTTGAAAGATAATTCTATTTTTCTTAAAATATTCAGATAAAGGCTTAAATTCAGTTCCATTGTCGCTGCGAACCATTTTTACCCTTTTACCAAATTGATGATCAATTAAGGCCAAAAAATCCAAAAACATATCAGTGACCTCTGTCTTGGAAACGAGTAAATAGACCCAAACCGCACGTGAATAATCATCAACTATAGTTAAAAAATAAATAGCACCACAAGTGGAAGAGGTCCTATAGGGTCCCCACAAGTCATAATGAATTAATTCAAAACACGAAAATATTTTTTCGGTACTAGAAGGAAAAGAAGTTCTAGAATGTTTAGCAGGATGACAAACGTCACATGCATGAAATTTCGAATCACTACTACTGTAAATATTCGGTAAAAGACGAACAACTTTATTTGTGAGATGTCCCAACCATAGATGCCACAAATTAGCGGAAGCCGTTCCATTAACTGTCAGAGCTCGTATTTGCGACACAGGTTTGAAAATGAAAAGTCCATCTCGTCTCTCATCTCCCCCAATCAGCATCCTCGAAGTGCGGTCCTGAATAATACAAAGAGTATCAATGAATATCACAATACAAACTCAATTCGTCAATGAGCTGAGAAATAGATATCAAATTGCAATTCAAAGTCGGCACATATAAAACATGAGACAAAAGTAATGAGTCGGCGAGTCGAACGACCCCTTCTTTAGTGGCCTTGACTCGTTGACCATCTGTTAGTTCGACTGGGCAATTGAATACGTCAATGGCTCCGGTCAGGACATCGAGGGCTCCTGCGATGTGATTCGACGCACCAGTATCCAAAATCCAACGCGAAGACATACCATTCATTCGATCCTCCGATTTGGCTTGACTGTTGAGCATATTCAATAAAATGTTCCACTATTCGGGCGAAAAACTAGGACCACTCGGAGTCTCAAATGGCACGCCTCGTGAACCGGGTCCGACCTCTACAGTAGCGGCATGTGCTCGAGCATTGGATGCTCATCCTCGTCCACTCGTTTGATCGCCACGGCTCCGACTTGAGCCTCGACCGCGACCTCTACTTTCCCACCAGTCGGGAAACCCTATGATTTTAAAACACCCCTTTATGTCGTGGCCATCTCGATTACAGTAGGTGCAGAACAACTAAGAGCGATCTGATTTTCCTTTGTCATTTGTGAGCGATTGGAGTGCAAAAGCCATGGATTCTACCGGTTCCGTTGCATGAGACGACAATCCGTGCAACCTTTCCTCTTAAGTGATCGTTTGATATGCTCGATTCATGTTAGGCAACGGTTCTTGTGCGAGAAGATGAGAACGCACGGAATGAAAACGAGCATCATCCAGACCTATCAAGAACTGATGCAATCGTTCCTCCTCTCTACGTTTTTCCAATTTTGCGCCAATGTTGCAAGAGCATCCACCACACTCGCACCCGGGAATTGGATCGAACGTCCCCAATTCATCCCAGATCGTCTTCAAATTCCCATAGTAACTAACCACGGACATTGATTTGCTTTGTTTACAATTTGTCAATGCCATACGTAACTATTGAATTATGGGTCCATTAACCACCGAGAAACGTTCTTTCAAGTCGTCCCACAATAATTTCGCATCCTCATAGTATGATATCGTTGATCTCACGTTGGCTATATTGTGTGCATAATCCACGAGACTATCATCGAGTGCACAGTCAACCAATCCTCAAATTGTGTTTTATCGATCGGTTTTTCAATTGTTCCATCAATGAATCCATGTTTGCGTCGAGCTCGCAAGGCCAATTTTATTGAACGACTCCATTATTCATAATTATCACCACGAAGTTGTACGTGCGTGATTGTATCTCCCGGTCTATCTTGCGATCCGAGGAAGACGGGAGAAGCAACACCCATGCCGTTTATGTCTTGTTTGCCGTCGGCCATGAGATGAGATTTTTATTTTTTTTTGATATATGGAGGCTGCTGAAATTTTTGTTTTGGAAGACCTAGGTTAAAAAACCTAGGCTCTGATGCCATGTCAAAATACGAATCAGTCTTATTCCAATCTTAAAGACCAAAGTCATATTTATATACAACTAGAAGAAGAATGAAAGGCAACTAATCTAGATACGGTAAACCATAACAAATAAGGTAAATCATATCAAATCCTAATAATGGTAAATCATATCAAATCTCGATAGATTTTGAAACGAATTGTATTGAAATTGTGATTTTTGTATATAAAAATGCAGGTTGGGCATGATTTGAATTTAAGTTTCATACTAGTTAAAAACAGAACCGGGCCTCGTATGCTTTATACAATACTTTATTATATTATGCATATATATAATATAAATATAATTCTAAAAAGAAACTTCTATTGCGTATAGTGACAAATGCACTAGGAATCGAACATATTGCACATAACTTATACGGGGACGTTTCAAATTTAGGAAATTAGAAGTTAGTTGGAAGAAAATATTACGGAACTTCTTTTTGTTGATTCCTGCCAAATTTATATTTTTAAGTTGTATTGAATATATATATAAGTATATATATATATATAAGTATATATATATATATATCACAACAGGAAAAATAAGGATATGGAGGCCAATTAAAGAGGCTTTTATATATTACTTAGGCCCCAAAAATTGGTTAAGTAGGCTATTTATATTAGTCAGTGCTATTACATTTGAAGCTAAAATTTAAGCTATCCAATCTCAAATTGACTCGGTGGCCACTGAAACTAATTATATAAATTAACCCAAATAGTAATAGTACGATATCACAAAAAGCCCAATATATGTCCAAATCCAATCAGGGGCACTTTTTAAATGCTTTTATTGCATAAGTGCCCCAAAACCTTGAACTCCAGTAGTTTATATTCCAGAAATTGCTTGATGAATTTGTTTTTAAAATTAATATATGGTAAAGTTATATATATATATATAATCTAAACAAGCACATACAGTATTGATGAGAATTATATATTACACCAAAATATTCATGTTATCTTTTCTTGTAGAAAGCAAAATGTTATCAAGATAAAGAACATCCAAGTCTTATACAGTAATGAATATTCTCAAAGAAAAAATAAAAAAGAATGGTAACAAACAGTTCGACGGGATTCGACTTCAATCTCTTTAACCACAAATATGTCTGGCTTATAATCACTTTTTCTTTTCACACAAAGAATCATGCATGCGTGAGTTTGTTGGAAAGAGAAGAAAACATCTAAATTGTAACACAAACTTCGAATGAATTACAACGAACGGATAGAACGATAAAACAGGAATTTTCGAGGCGAGAAGAACTCTGTCCTTAACACGAAATTGCCCCGCTTCTGGTGGTACGGGTGATGCACACGTGTCCCAAGATACAACGGAAACAGCTATATCGTAGGACCACTCCAAACGAGATAGCAACGTCGAACTTTACTTGCTGCCTCGAGCTCTCAAGAGATGATGATATTGTATTTGTTGTGTGTATTTCTGTTCTGCAGGGGACTCCTTTTAAAGGTGAGAAAACCAGACATGAGATTAATTACAATAAAATCTTGCCTTGAATTTCTGCTGTAACATCAGAGGGGTTACTATAACAGCAATGAGTTACAAGCTGTTACACAGAAATTCAAAGATCAAAATTTAAAGAAAAATAAACGTGGCCTTTGTTTATTTTTCTGTTATGTATACCATCTCATGTTTGGTTTCTATTGTGGATTCCGTTGGGCTCAAATTAAATTGACCCAGTTAAAGACAAAAAAATAAACAAACTAAATGGGTAGTCTTTTTCTAGGCCCAAATTTAATTAAACAATTTTGGCCCAAAAAGATAATACTTTGACCACAAACCCACAACCCACAAGCCCCACGCCCAGGCCCACGACCCGGACCCGGACCCGGCCCGGTCCGGGCGGGCGGGCGGGCGGCGCGCGCGCGAGACGAGCCAAACGGACCATAGCTACGTCTTCTCTTCGGTCAAAACTATTGTAGACCCAAGGGCCCAAAACCATATGTCAACTCTAGGCTATATACATAGACTTAGTTTGTTTTATTTTTCCTATGTGGGATAAGCCAAATTCAAACCCCTCACTTCAACCATTAATTTCTCATTCGTTATAAATCTAAATCGAGAAATTCGAAAGGCTAAGTTCATCTACTCCCGGAGTAGAACAAGAATATGCTAAAATGTTCCGTATCCCCGATACGTATATGGTTCAAATTTATTTGGCAAAATGACACCCCATTTTGCCCTCCACAATACTAAGCTGTTACCAACAGCTTTTCCAACAATCCCCCACACGAATGAAAATTATGCAACGAAGAACCTTGAGAGCTCAAAGGAAAATTTATTACATCAGATAAGGTAGCTTTCGGCCTTGAACCTTTCTTAGTGTAATGTCATCGGACTCACTAGGCTCCCTAGTGAACATGTTGTCTTGAACTGGTCAGCCGTTCGTGCAAGCCCAGACAATGACATACACATAATAAATTCTCGACAGTTTTCAGTTCTCACTGTTGGATCCATTTTGGCCCTAGCATCCCATCTTGGATTCATAAGTGTTTACTCTTGCCAGAGTTGAGGCGGCCTACACCTCACACTTACATAGGTGACTTCCTATTAAGAGTAGTCTGCTCTACCGCACTTCATATAGACAGTATAGGAAACATTAAAAGCTTAGCTTAACCTTTGCTACAACTTTACAGAATGCACTTCTTTATCCTAGGCAATGGGTTAGAGTTAGAACTCTTAAGTGCCCCAAAACTCGCACAACTAAGTTTTCCCTTTGAACCAAGATCTTGGGATCTCCAGTCAACATGGTAGGGTTCCCGCTGTGTTCGTTCTTTACTTGTAGACTTTTAACCCCATTCCTCTAGATAGGCAGTCTATTTGATCTCTAGGTAATCCTTTCGTCAAAGGATCCGCTATATTCTCCTTTGATTTTATATAATCAATGGAAATAATCCCATTAGAGATCAACTGCTTAATGGTATTGTGTCTACGACGGATATGTCTAGACTTACCATTATACATGTTACTCTGAGCCCTACCAATTGCCGACTGACAGTCGCAATGAATTAAGATAGGACCTATTGGCTTTTCCCAACATGGAACATCTTCTAAGAAATGTCTTAGCCATTCAACCTCTTCACCAGCTTTATCTAAAGCTATGAATTCAGACTCCATAGTTGATCTGGCTATACATGTTTGCTTAGAGGATTTCCAAGACACAGCTCCTCCTCCAATGGTAAATATATACCCGCTGGTGGACTTAGAGTCATTAGAGTCTGAGATCTAGTTAGCATCACTGTATCCTTCGATCACAGCCGGATATCTTGAGTAGTGTAATCCAAAGTCTTTAGTGTACTTTAGATACTTAAGAACCCTGGTTAAAGCTTTCCAGTGTTCTTCACTAAGATTACTGGTGAATCTACTCAACTTGTTCACCGAATATGCGATGTCCGGACGGGTACAGTTTGTTATGTACATCAAACTCCCAATGACCCTCGCATATTCTAATTGTAATATGGGTACACCGCTGTGTTTACGCAGATGAACTGACAAATCCACAGGTGTTTTTACTGGTGCACTGTCCTTAGGAAGGAACTTTTCTAAGACAGCCTCCACGTAATGTGATTGTGATAATACAAGTCCATCAGGCTTTCTAGAGATCTTAATCCCTAATATCACATCAGCTAAACCCATATCCTTCATGTCGAAATTTCTTTTCAACATTCCTTTAGTATTCATGATCACCTCATGATTACTCCCCGTGATGAGCAAGTCATCAACGTATAGACATACTACGACGTATGAACTTTGTGTCTGTTTGATATAGATACACTTGTCACATTCGTTAATCTTGAAACCATTTGACAACATCGTGCTATCAAATTTTTCATGCCACTGTTTTGGCGCTTGTTTAAGCCCGTACAGTGACTTCACCAGTTTGCACACTTTGTTTTCCAGTCCAGGAGCAACATACCCTTCGGGTTATTCCATATAGATTTCTTCATCTAATTCTCCGTTCAGGAATGCGGTCTTAACGTCCATTTGATGTATCTCAAGGTTATGCAAAGCTGCAATTGCAATGAATACTCTTATGGACGTTATTCTCGTTACCGGAGAATAAGTGTCAAAGAAATCAAGACCCTCCGTCTGTCGGTATCCTTTGACGACGAGCCTTATACTTATCAATAGATCCATCAGTCTTATACTTTTTCTTTAGTATCCATTTGCAGCCCAAAGGCTTACTTCCCATAGGAAGATCAACCAACTCCCAGGTATGGTTGTGCATTATTGACTGAATTTCACTATTGATAGTCTCTTTCCAGTATTGAGCGTCTGGACTCGCTAAAGCTTCCTTAATCGTTCTCGGTTCCCCTTCTAAGGTATATGATACAAAATCAGGACCGAACATCTTAGGAACTTTTATCCTTGTGCTGCGTCTTAGTGTTTCGTCTCCGGGACTAGAACCACTTGTAGACGCTTCATGCATTCTTTTAAGAGGATTCTGAACACTTTCCCCTTTCTTGAGAAATATGTCCTCAAAAAACGAAGCATTTCTTGATTCCATGATCGTACCCTCATGGATATCAGTGATTTCTGACCTATGTACCAGAAATCGATAGGCGCTACTGTTCAGTGCATATCCAATGAAAATGCAATCAACAGTTTTCGGCCCTATCTTGATTTGTTTGGGTTTTAGTACTTCTACCTTAGCCAAACACCCCCACACTTTCAAGTGTTTGTAAGAAGGCGCATACCCTTTCCATAATTCGTACGGAATCTCACTCCTACATTTATGTGGGATTTTGTTAAGAATATAACAAGCTGTGAGTATCGCCTCCCCCCACAAATTCTGAGGTAAACCAGAATTTAGCAACATCGCATTCATCATCTCTTTTAGAGTGCGATTCTTACGTTCTGCAATGCCATTTGACTGAGGTGAGTATTGTGCCGTAGTTTGATGAATAATTCCAGAGTTGGTACAAAATTCATCAAAAGGTACGTCATATTCTCCACCTCTATCACTTCGGATAACCTTTACCCGTTTACCAAGTTGGTTTTCAACTTCGATTTTGTAATGTGTAAAAGCCTCAAGCGCTTCGTCTTTACTTCTTAGTAAATACACATAACAATATCGTGTGCAATCATCAATAAAGGTAATAAAATACTTTTTCCCACCTCTAGTTTGCACAAACTTCAAATCACATATATCAGTGTGAATAAGTTCTAGAGGTGCGGTACACCTTTCCACTGAAGGAAATGGTGGTTTGACTAGCTTCGCTTCTACACAAATCTCACATTTGTGTTTATTTTCAACTTTAAAGGTTGGCAATAGGTTTAAATGAACTAGTCTTCTAATGGTATCATAATTTACATGTCCTAGTCTAACATGCCATAAATTAGAATACTCAATCAAGTAAGAAGAAGACTTAGTTTTATTCATAGCATTTTCAGTTACAGCGCGAATTACATTCATCTTGAAAAGACCATTCTCTATATAGCCTTTTCCTACATAAATTCCACGCTTTGTAAGAGAAAACCTGTTAGTCTCAAAGACTAACTTAAACCCATGCTTCACCAGAGCCGATCCCGAGACCAAGTTCTTGCGCATGTCTGGAACATGCAGAACTTCTGTCAGAGTGAGCTCTTTCCCAGATGTCATCTTCAAAACCACTTTTCCTATTCCTTGAACAGGAGAAGTAGCAGAGTTGCCCATAAAGAGCTTCCGTCCTTCAACCGGAGTGTAAGATGAGAACGCCTCCCGATCAGAACAGATATGGCGAGTCGCCCCTGTATCGACAAACCATTCTCTTGGGTTAGCCACCAGATTTGCCTCGAACACAACCGCTGTTAGGTCAAGCTCAGACAAGTCAAAAGGAACCCTCTTGTCAGATAGGTCATCGATCATTTGGTTAATGCCTTGCATGTCATCAACCGCCAAGTGAGCTTGATTCTGCACCTGTTTCCCTCGATTTTGGCCAGAACCTTGCCTTTGGGAGTTATATTTCTTGGGCTCTTTGCACTCCCTAGCCCAATGCCCTGTACGCCCACAGTTATGGCATTTGTCATCGGGCTTTGCCAGCCCATTCCCAGCTTGCTTTTAATGGGAAGTGTTCCGTTTGGTCTTAAATTTTCTTTTCCGACCATCCGGAGCCTCAGCCACATGTGCCATGGCTTTCATAGGAGCCTTCTTGTCTGTAGCCCTGTTGTCTTCCTCAATCCTGAGTCGAACAATCAAGTCTTCAAGACTCACCTCCTTTCGTTTGTGTCTCAGATAGTTCTTGAAGTCGGACCATGACGGAGGTAACTTCTAAATCATGGCCGCTGTTTGGAACTGATCAGTCAAGATTATGCCCTCGGCATGAACTTCGTGAATGATTATCTGAAACTCTTGAGCCTGGCTCATTACCGATTTGGAGTCCACCATTTTGTACTCCAAGAACTTCGCGACGACAAGCTTTTTCAGTCCAGCGTCCTCCGTTCTGTATTTTTTCTCTAAAGCCTCCCAGAGACTTTTAGCCGTGTTTTGTGTCGAATACACACTATACAATGAGTCGTCTAACCCACTGAGCAAGTAGTTTCGGCACAAAAAGTCACAATGATGCCAAGCATCATATTCCCTCCGCCTGTTGTTATCCACCACATCTTCTTCCGGGGTGGACGGAGGATCCTCCCGTAAGAATCTCGCCAGATTCAGTGTGGTGAGATAAAAAAGCATTTTCTGACTCCACCTCTTATAATCAGCCCCGCTGAACTTAGGTGGCTTATTTGCCGGAGCTGGAGCGGGTACCACTGGAGCATACGATGTATTCGTACCGGCGACAGGACCTGAACCTAGTCCGGACCCTGACCCAGTTGCGAAACCCCCACCGTTTCCTCCAAACCCGGAACCAAACCCGAAACCAAAACCAGAGCCAACTCCGGCACCAAGTCCTAGACTTGGTCCAGACGTTCCTCCAAAACCAGAACCTGAAGCTCTAACAAAACCACTAGTACCGAGTCCTAGACCTAAACTAGTATTTCCGCCAGAGCCAGAACCGAGTCCTAGACCCGAACCAGAATCAAAGTTAAAACCGAAGCTGCCACCGGGACCAATACCGAAGTCAAGAGTGGCAGCAGCATCATCACCGGAGTTCGCCATAATCAGAATCGAAGGTTTGAAAGAAACTGGTTTCGTGTTAAGTTTGTAACACAAACTTCGAATGAATTACAACGAACGGATAGAACGATAAAACAGGAATTTCCGAGGCGAGAAGAACTCTGTCCTTAACACGAAATTGTCCTTAACAGGAATTCCAGAAATTGCTTGATGAATTTGTTTTTAAAATTAATATATGGTAAAGTTATATATATATATATATAATCTAAACAAGCACATACAGTATTGATGAGAATTATATATTACACCAAAATATTCATGTTATCTTTTCTTGTAGAAAGCAAAATGTTATCAAGATAAAGAACATCCAAGTCTTATACAGTAATGAATATTCTCAAAGTAAAAATAAAAAAGAATAATGACGAACAGTTCGACGGTATTCGACTTCAATCTCTTTAACCACAAATATGTCTGGCTTATAATCACTTTTTCTTTTCACACAAAGAATCATGCATGCGTGAGTTTGTTGGAAAGAGAAAAAAACATCTAAATTGTAACACAAACTTCGAATGAATTACAACGAACGGATAGAACGATAAAACAGGAATTTCCGAGGCGAGAAGAACTATGTCCTTAACACGAAATTGCCCCGCTTCTGGTGGTACGGGTGATGCACACGTGTCCCAAGATACAACGGAAACAGCTATATCGTAGGACCACTCCAAACGAGATAGCAACGTCGAACTTTACTTGCTGCCTCGAGCTCTTAAGAGATGATGATATTGTATTTGTTGTGTGTATTTCTGCAGGGGACTCCTTTTATAGGTGAGAAAACCAGACATGAGATTAATTACAATAAAATCCTGCCTTGAATTTCTGCTGTAACATCAGAGGGGTTACTATAACAGCAATGAGTTACAAGCTGTTACACAGAAATTCAAAGATCAAAATTTAAGAAAAATAAACGTGGCCTTTGTTTATTTTTCTGTTATGTATACCATCTCATGTTTGGTTTCTATTGTGGATTCCGTTGGGCTCAAATTAAATTGACCCAGTTAAAGACAAAAAAATAAACAAACTAAATGGGTAGTCTTTTTCTAGGCCCAAATTTAATTAAATAATTTTGGCCCAAAAAGATAATACTTTGACCACAAACCCACAAAGCCACAAGCCCATGCCCAGGCCCACGACCCGGACCCGGCCCGTTCCGGGCGGCGCGCGCGAGACGAGCCAAACGGACCATAGCTACGTCTTCCCTCCGGTCAAAACTATTGTAGACCCAAGGGCCCAAACCCATATGTCAACTCTAGGCTATATACATAGACTTTGTTTTATTTTTCCTATGTGGGATAAGTCAAATTCAAACCCCTCAGTTCAACCATTAATTTCTCATTCGTTATAAATCCAAATCGAGAAATTCGAAAGGCTAAGTTCATCTACTCCCGGAGTAGAACAAGAATATGCTAAAATATTCCGTATCCCCGATACGTATATGGTTCGAATTTATTTGGCAAAATGACACCCCATTTTGCCCCCCCACAATACTAAGCTGTTACCAACAGCTTTTCCAACATAAATTATATGGGAGAATGATTAGAAATTTAGAAGTGTTGGTGTAGGATCAATATGGTGGTTAAGTTTTGTGATAAACTATATATGTGTGTAGAAATTTGTGATTTTAAAGAAGTGCTGAATTTCAAAAATAATTGTAAAATAGGCAAAATGATAAAGTTAAAGCTGGTTGTATATGCAACTGAAGGAAAAAAATAGGAATTAAAAAATAGTTGAAGTTGTTATAGATATGTTTTTAGTTTTAGTTTATTTTTAAAAAAATTTAAAGCAAAAAGTATAAATAGTGAAACAAAATACCAAATTACTGAGTCTTCAATTTCTGCAACTACGACTTCTATTTCTGAGATAAAAGATTTAGTTTTATTAATCTCTTTCAAACTAGTACTATATATTCTGATATGTATTATTACATAATTTAATTATATGATATAACATAAACTTGTTATATGAGCATTGAGAGAATTCATCTTCTAAAAAACTGAAATCAGCTGGAAATTGAAACTGGTTACAACTTACAACTTACATGAGTTGAAGGCTACACCATAGTTGATATTAAAATCTGCCGAAATACATGTAGATGGATATTATAGACTAGGATATGAACCAGAGAATAATGAACTACAAATTCATATAATTAATAATACACATTTATGTCCATAAGAGAGAGAGAGAGAGAGAGATGAAATTTAAGAAGGGTTGGCATTAGTCTCAGGACCTCCTCCGCCACTTATAGGTGGCATCGGCGGAGTCGCTCCCAGACGGACCTCCGCCGGCAGCTGAGCGGCGGCGGATGGTGACGTGGACGGCGGTTCTGGAGGCTGCTCCGCCGATGGAGAAAAGCTTTGGCTACTTTTTCCGGCACCACCCTTCTGATCATCGTCAATGACTGGAGAATAATTTTGAGCATCAGATTTCAAACCTAAACAATTAATGATTACAGCCCTTATGATTTCTTGAAAGGAACTGCATGGATTAATGTATTCCACTTTATTCATTTCTTCTGATGATTTTTTCTCCATTTTTTCCCTTTATTTTGTTCGATAATTAAATTTATTAATGTTAGTTAGGTGGTATGAGCTTAAATAGACTGTGTTGGTTAGCTATAATTAGTAAATAAAAGAGAGAAAGAAAAACCATTTATTTATGAAGTATATCTGATGTTCTTGCGACATGAAGACTTCAAGGTGGCATATACGTTTACCACCTTCCTGTCTCATTTTCACATTTGACTATAAAGCACATACTTCCAAAAAAAAATTGTTGGTCGCTCACATAATCATTTAATTTATATATATATATATATATATATTTTAATTGAGTCAATTACATGATATATATATTTTAGATATATAAATAATTTACAATCAATTAGCACCGGTTGTTACAATGAACTGCACATAGGTGGGACATACAAGACCACTAGTATTTTTAAAGCATTAACTTCACCAATAAATATAGACTTCATCGATATTAAATGTTTATATACTTGACTCTCAAATTTTTTTATATTTTTCAGATTAGGTTGAATGCAACTATATATAATATAATCAGTATTATTATATTTCTCTTATGATTAATTGGTCATTCGCCTTAGTTAGAAGTATAATCACGTGTGAAATTCAAACACTCCAAATGAATTCTTGGTAGATACGATCTTAGTTAGGTTTTGAAGTTAGTCGTAAATATATGCATTTTAAATATATATATATAGGAAAATTATTTTAACAGTTGTGACATAATTTGATTCATTATTTGAATAGGAGCAATTGCAAACATACAATTGAACAACAATATTATACATGGACAAGATATTAATTAAAGTTTAGAATTGATAATAATCTAATTGATCGATAAAGAAACTTAATACATTCGCACTATTTTTTTTAAAAAAATTCATAATAATAAATATTTTATTTCATATTTCAAATCACGCACATATGACAAGTATAGAATCAATGTCAGTATTATGTTTGTAGAAATATTTTATATAATTATCATGCATTATGAAATAGAATATTATTTAAAACAAAAATCAAACTGAATAAATCCTCAAATGTATTTAAACAACCGAATGGTCCAATTAAGAGATATTCTGTTTTAATTAAAAACTATATAATATGTCAAACGATGCATACCAAAAGATGATTAGTATGGACATTATATGTAATGATGAATCTTTCTTAGTGCGTAAAATGACTTTTGATTTTTGTTGCAATTGTCGACCTACATTTAAATCTGAATTGTTTCTTTTACTTGTGAGTTGTGACAGGGTGGTAATTGGGTTGATTGGGTCGAGTTTGGGTTGGGTTCATTTGGGTCCAATGACAAAACACATGCATTATTATTGGACCCAAATTGGACTTAATAAGGACCAAATCATGAACCCAATAAGAATCCAATCATGAACCCAACAAAGACCTAAATTTAGAATATAAGATATTTTAAATAAGTTTAGAAAATTAGGGCTCTAAACTTGTAAGTGCAAGAGGTTGAGATGAAACTATAATTTAAAAATATTATGACCCAAATTGGATCCAAATATTATTAAAAACCAACCAAATTTCTTAACTCGCTCCAAATGATCATTCTGAGCCATTGATTTGAGCCACTTGGCATAAGGATCTGATGCCATTTGGCACCTACACGTTAATTAGCCCCCTCTACGGTAAATACTTCATTATTTATATATGGTTGCAATACGTTTGTTATTCGATGTTTATTTCATTGTATTGAGTTGGATGTATATACAGTGATGATTAGATATTAAATGTTTGTATATTTAGGAATGGATTTTGCGATAAATTATGGATGTGATATAGAGACGAATTTGAGTCGGAATAAAGATGAAATTTAGAGATGGATATTGATGGGCCTAGAGTAAACTTGGGCCGCTCAAAACGGGATGATACCCTGAAGCGCGAGCCCAAAGCTCTAGAAGTGTAAGGGCCTATGTTGGAAAAGCAAAGTGGGCCTAAGCCCGGTAAGGCAGGCCCATAGCTCTATTTAATAGTATAAATACCAACTCAGTTAAGTAATTAAGGACGTTTTGACTATTTGGAGAATTATCTTAATATCTCTGAATATTCCCAGCTCTCAATTATTAGAGAACCATATCAATTCGAACTACGAAGAGGCTTGATCCTATCTGCTAGGTACATAGGCAGCTTGAATTACTCGAGTGCAGCCCACAATCCGAAACACCTTATCTAGTCTGTCGTGAGACGGGCCGGATCCCATCTCCACGTGTCTCTCACGTGACTGTTACTATTTGATCCCGCATCATTTTGGCGCCGTCTGTGGGAAAATGACCCAACCACTGAGAATGCAGACTAGGTCTCAAGCACGTACCAATGGTGATAGGATGGGCGACAGCCCTTCTCTGGAGGCGCTGGGAGCAAGGACCCTGCCCCGGCGACTCATCCAAACCCCACTGCTGGAGAAGCTCCAAACCCGCTTCCCCCACCATCAGCCCCGACGGTGGTCCCTCCCTCAGAGAGGGTATTCGAAATCACTCAGGAGGCACTCATGGCTCTAGTGGAGGAAGCCTCTGTCAGAGCGGCTGCCCAGGCAGTCCAGCAGTACGCGTTGAGGCACCCCTCTCGGGGAGACCCTCAGCCTACGCCCAGGGCGACCAACCCCCCACTGGGAGTAGGCCTCGGGACGAACGCCGTGCAGCCATCCCTCGGGGACCTTCCCCCTGGAGAGACAAAGCCTAGCGTTCGCGCACGACACCCGAGCGTGGCAACCACGAGCGCGCCCCGAGACGCCAGGCCCCCTATCCCCGCGCCGAGGTCGGAGGTTCCCGACCCCCGCGGAGGCGGCGTCTAGGCATTCGGGTGTTCCAAGCAGGGAGAGGTCTCGCGAGCAACCCGAGGCTAGTGTCGACTCCCCTCAAGAGTGCTCCCACATAGCCGGGACAGAGAGCGTGCCTCTCAGGAATCCCCTCGTCGAGGTCGGAGAACCTCGACCCCCAAGAGGATCCAATCCCTGCGAGAGTCACGCAGGTCTCCTCGCTTAAGTTAGAGGTCCCCGACCCGTGGCGAGGTACGCTCCAGACACAAGCCCCGAAGTAGAGGCTCATTCCAAGCAGGAGTCCAGCAGGTCCCCTCGTAGAGGTCGGAAGCCCCCCGACTCTCGAGAGGAATCACGCCGGGCGAGTATCCCCCTGCAGAGGTTGGAGGCCACCGACCCGCGAGAGGAATCATTCCGCACTAGCTCATAGTCGTCCTCCTATCACGTAGGAGGAGACGGCCTTGCCACCAGGGACATACGAGAAATTGCGTCTTGTGCCGCTAGCAGTGGCGCCCCCAAGGCGAAGCCCATTCTGCCCCGTCATTCTCGCTGAGGCAATCCCACAGGGGATGAAGATCCCTCATCTTAGTGAGTATGATGGCACAGGGGATCCTCAAGAACACCTGGACAAGTTCGTCGCGAAGGCAGATATGTATGACCTCAGCGACGCGGCCTACTGTAAGATCTTCAGGACGACCCTTTCGAGTGTAGCTCTATCGTGGTTCAACCAATTGCCCTTCGGTACCATCACCGGGTTTGAGCAATTGACACAACGATTTTTGCAACACTTCTCCATGAACAAAAAATACCCCAAAACGGCGTCATACCTGTTCACGATCAAGCAACGGGAGGGAGAGTCACTCCAGGAGTATGGTAGATGCTTCTCGGCGGCGGTGGCCGAAGTTTCCCACGTCAACCACGAGCTGCTTTTCGGCATTATGCAACAGAACCTCCGTTCGGGCAGGTTCAGGGAGTCGATCACTAGAACGTCCCCAGCCACCATGGACGAATTGCTGGCCCGTGCCGAGAAGTACATCCGGATTGAAGAAGCGGTTGGCCCCATCAAGGCTGAGATGGGAGCCAACAAGAGAAATTAAAGGGGTGCTCGAAAACTTTTCAGAATTATCAAGGCTGAAGGCGAATTTAGAAAAGAGCCAAATTATCTTTGGAGGAGTTTTAGCGACTGAAAAAGAGGCAATCCTTCGAGACACCGGATATGTGGAGGGGGCGTTACCTATGAGGTACCTGGGGGTGCCGCTGATTTCTGCTCGCCTCAATGTTAGGAATTGCCAAAGCCTCATTGATAAGATAATGATCAAGATTCAATCGTGGACAGCTCGGTTTTTGTCATTAGCGGGGAGAGCATTGCTCATAAAAGCTGTCCTGTTTGGTGTTTAGATGTATTGGGCCTAGATATTCCCACTACCTCTTACTGTCATCCAGGAGATAGAATGTATGTGTCGGAGATTCTTATGGAGCGGGAAAACCTCAGGAAAATATAATGCAGCTGTAAAATGGGAGGACGTCTATCGACCAAAAGAGGAGGGAGGTCTGGGAATTATCTCCATTACGGAATGGAATGTGGCAGCTATCTTTAAGGTTATTTGGAATTTAGCCCAAAAATAAGATACTTTGTGGATAAAGTGGGTAAATGCTTATTATCTCAAATCATGTAGCATATGAGACATTCAAGAAAAGGGGGGTGATTCTTGGTACTGGAAAAGATTGCTAAGAATACGAACATATTTTCTTGATGCGGTTGATGTTGTGCGTAACAAGTGGATGAGGGGGAAATTTTCTATTCGGGAAGCTTATTAGCACAGGTTGGAACATAAAGATATAGTGGAGTGGAAAAAGACGGTGTGGGGAAAAGGCCCGGTCGCGATACATCGATATACGATTTGGTTGGCGGTTCATAATCGACTAAAAACCAAAGACAGAATGAGTAGATGGGTTAATGAATTGGATGACATTTGTGTGTTGTGTAATGTAGGGGCTGTTGAGACAAGAGACCACATTTTTTTCCAATGTGCGTTTTCGAAGGCTGTGCTGCAAAAAGGTTGGGAGAAGCTGGATATTAATTGTAGACATGACAAATGGGAAGAGGTCTTAAGATGGATTGCTCGAATTAGTGTCGGGAAGACATGGTTGAGTCAAGTGAAGCGGAGTATGTTTGCACACATGGTTTATGAGATTTGGAGGGAGCGTAACTGCCGCATCTTTGAACGTAAAACACGAAAGCCGAGTGATATTATAGAAAGTATAATTGATATGATACACTGTAAATTTGGTAGTTGGAGCTAAGGGTGTTTTCTTGGATGTTACATGTAAATGTAAAAACAAGTTTTGGATGAAATACATACTTATTAACTTTTCAAAAAAGAAAGTGTTGATCAACACGATCTCTCGACCCACTCAGGACACCGACGATGACCCCCGCGGTGAAATCCGTGCCGAGGCCATTGAGGAGCTCAAGGAGATAGAATTGGCGCCTGGGGAGCCCGATAAAGTCATTAAGATCGGGGGCTCCTTAGGAAAAGACCTCGAGGAGGAGCTTGTGGCTTTCTTGAGGCATAACCTAGACGTGTTCTCATGGAGCATCGAGGACATCCATGGAGTTGATCCCCAAGTCATCACCCATCGCTTGAATGTTTTTCCCGAGGCCCAACCAATTAAGCAACGAAAGAGGGCCATCGGAAGAGAAAGAAGTCTAGCCATAAAGGAAGAAGTGAGCAAACTACTGGCGGCGAAACACATTCGCCCGGTCCACTACCCGAAGTGGATAGCCAATGTGGTCCTTGTCAAGAAGTCGAGTGGCGCATGGAGGATGTGCATTTACTTCACTGATTTGAACAAGGCCTGCCCGAAGGATTCGTATCCGCTTCCGAGAATTGACGACTTGATAGACTCAACAGCGGGTTGCGAAATGCTCTCATTCTTAGATGCCCGCCAGGGATATAACCAGATCCGTTTGGAACCCTCGGATCAGGAAAAGACGAGCTTCATAACGGACCTCGGGACCTTTTGCTACAATGTCATGCCCTTCGAGCTCAAGAACGCGGGGGCGACCTACCAACGTTTGGTCAACACCATATTCAAAGACCAACTGGGGAGGAACATGGAGGCTTACATAGATTATATGCTCGTCAAAAGCCATACGCAAGGCCAGCATGTCGAGGACCTTCAAGAGTGCTTTGGGGCCCTCAGAAGATATAACATGAAACTTAATCCAGCTAAATGCGTCTGCGGCGTCCGAGGGGGGAAGTTCCTGGGTTTCGTGGTTAGCGAGCGCGGGATCGAGACCAACCCCGAAAAGATAAGAGCGATATTAGAGTTGCCGCCCCCTAAAAGCAAGAAGGAAGTGCAAGAGTTAATGGGAATGGTGGCAGCCCTGAACCGATTTGTATCCAGATCGGCTGATAAGGGACTCCCGTTTTTCAAAACTATTCGAAAGGTCAAGGACTTCGAATGGAATGAGTCGTGCCAGCGCGCGTTTGAGAAACTCAAGGAGTACTTAGTTTTCCCACCGCTGCTCACGAAGCCCACCGAAGGGGAAGAGCTTTATCTTTACCTCTACAATACCCGAGCGGCGGTGAGCGCCGTGCTAGTCCGCGAAGAAGGTGGGGAACATAAACCCATATACTATGTGAGCAAACTGCTGTGGGGAGCTGAACCCAAATATCCGCCAATTGAGAGATTGGCTCTTGCCTTGGTTGTCGCAGCTAGGAAGCTGAGGCCATACTTCCAATCTCATCGCATTGTGTTGCTCACCAGCCATCCTCTCAAGCGAGTCTTCTCCAACCTCGAGAATTCGGAAAGGCTGGCCAAGTGGGTGATCGAGTTGAGTAAGCACGACATAGAGTTCCGTCGAAGACCGGCTATCAAAGCACAAGTCCTAGCCGACTTCGTTGTAGAAATGGTGGAAGACGGGGAGGGCTGCTCCTCCCCGGCATGGAGCCTGTATGTGGACGAATCCTCCACCCAAATAAGCAATGGCGCGGGGGTCATACTCGAAAGCCCTCAAGGAGACAGATTCGAATATGCCCTCAGATTCGAGTTCAAGGCTTTAAACAATGAGGCGGAGTATGAAGCGTTGATAGCGGGGGCCAAATTGGCCCTAGCGGCCGGGGCAAGAAAGCTAGTCGCGTTCAGCGACTCCCAGCTAGTGGTAAACTAAGTGCAGGGTTCTTATGAAACTAGAGGAGAGAGAATGGTGTGCTACCTTGCCCGAGTCCACGACTTACAAAAGGAGTTCGCGGAATTCCACGTAAAACAAGGTCCTAGGGCAGACAACGAGGCTTCCGATCAACTAGCCAAGTTGGCTAGCTCAATGGCGCCCATCATGATACGAACCTTCCCCAAGAAGAGTTGGTTCACGCGGAATTTTCTCAAGAACGATTTTTAGTTGATGAGATGAACGGTTTTCCTCAACCCAAAATTCTATAGTAACAACGAACATCGGTATAGATGACCTCGACCCGATGAAATCTATGAACTCGAACGTCGGAAAGAAGTTATGAAGACGCCACAAACGGTATGGATTTCCGTTTGATAAGTCGGGATGAACGCCACGGAGATTTCTCCGATAAGTTCGATAAAGTTCTTAACGAACGAGAGAGATTGAACTCACAAATTTTTAATGAAAATTGATGTGTTTATTAATGAAGAAAACGTGGCCTATAAATAGGCTCAAACAAGAGTCTTGATTTGGTAAGAATCCTTATAGAAAAAGGATATCTTTTCCAAATCTAATTTCCTACTAAACAAAACTTCTTGACCAAGTAAACTTCTAAAACAAGAAGGAAACCTAATAAAAAGGAAATAACTAGAATAAAACTTACTAACGAAGTAAAATTCTAAAACAAAAAGGAAACATAATAATAGGGAAATAAAATCTCGAATTTAAAGATAAATTCGAAATTCAACATCTTCACTTTTGGCAACTTGCATCATGTTGGATCTTCTAGAAGGCATAATAAATTGATAGCCTTTATCTCTATTTTCCCAACTTCATCAATGGGCCTCAATGTATTTGATTGAGCCCATACTTCTTGGATTAGCCCATTTAACACTTCCTTAAATTTCTTAGCTCTTGATCTTGTAATGGGCCCAATTGGCACTTGGACTTGATCTTCTAGACTCGAATTATTTGATCCTTGAGCCGCATCACATCATACACAGAAAGATCACCTTCTTAGCTTTAGACAAGCCGGAGGTCGACTTGGACGCCATTAAGGTACTTTGTGGAAAACCCGCACAGCCCTCCTGGAAAGAAGGGATAGTAGAATACCTAACTAGTGGGATTCTCCCCACCGACAAGGTCCGCGCCAGGAGCATCAAAGTGAAGGTCTCACGATTTGTGTTGATAGACGGAGAACTTTACAAGAGGGGTTTCTCTCAGCCCCTTCTTAAGTGCCTAACCAAAGAACGAGCCGGCTACGTGTTAAGGGAGATTCACGAAGGCTGCTGCGGTAATCACTTGGGGGGCAGGGCCCTCGCGGGGAATGTATTGAGGCAAGGTTACTTCTGGCCAACAGTGCTCCACGACGCGTGTGAGTTAGTGAAGCGATGCCATAAATGTCAGGAACACGGAGTGATCAACTACGCCTTCGGAGCCCTCTTGCAACCCTTAGAGAGTTCGTGCCCTTTCGTTCAATGGGGGTTGGATATAGTTGGGCCCTTCTCCATCGCGCCGAGACAACGAAAATTCTTGTTGGTGGGAATCGATTACTTCACCAAATGGGTGGAGGCGGAACCCTTGGCCAAGATTACAGAAAAAGAAGTAATGAAGTTTCTGTGGAAGAATATCTTCACAAGGTTCGGAATCCTGAGAGCCCTCGTGTCGGACAATGGAACTCAATTTCGGGGCGCACGACTCAGAGAGTGGTGCGAGGAACTAAAGGTCAATCAATTCTTCACCTCTGTGGCGAATCCCCAAGCAAATGGGCAGACGGAAGTCATGAATCGCACTTTACTTCAGCATTTGAAAACCCGACTGGGGGACGCTAAGGGTTGCTGGGCAGATGAGGTCCCGACAGTGCTCTGGTCATACCGGACAATGCCTCACACAAGCACGGGAGAGACGCCCTTCAACTTAGTCTATGGGGCAGAAGCTATCACCCCAGTCGAGATTGGGGAGGAAAGCTACAGAGTCATCCAGCACAAGATCGCGACAAACGAGACGGGCATCCGACTCAATCTCGACCTACTTTCAGAAGTCCGCAACCGAGCATCAACTAGAATAGAAAGCTATCGCTCGAGGATGGCCCGAGCATATAACGCTCGGGTCCGCCCCCAGAACTTCCAAGTTGGTGACCTGGTGTGGAGGAAGAAAGAGGCATCGGGACCCGTGGGGAAGCTTGACGCCAAATGGGAAGGACCCTATCAAGTAGGGGCAGTGATCAATCAAGGGGCGTACAAGCTGAAAACTTTACATGGAGCGGAGATACCTCGGAAATGGAACATCTCAAACCTCAAGCATTACTATGCTTAGTGATTTCTATCTGGTTTAATTCTAGTTGTTTTGAATTCACGTGTTAGAAACGTTATGCTTTCAATTTTCGTTGTTAACATTCAGTCGAGTTGGCCAATGAGCCAAGCGTTTGTGAGAATTTTATGCATTCTTTAGTTTTATTTAGTTGACCTTGGAGCCGAACTCTCCACTAATTTTCGCGTGCATTCAAGGGTTGAGGTTTCCCAACTCTGGGAACCCACCTGCCAAATAGTTAAAATTTGAGGATTGAGACTTCCTCATTACGGGAGTCCACCCCCACCATTCACTCGAGGGTTGAGACTTCCTCATTCCGAGAGTCCAACCCCACAGTCCACTCGAGGGTCGAGACTTTCTCGTTCCGGGAGTACTTTCCCACCGTCGACTCGAGGGTCAAGACTCCCTCATTCCAGGAGTCCAACCTCCCCTCCACTCGCGGCTCTGGACTTCCCCATTAAGGGAGTCCGTCCTCGGCATCCACTCGATTATTAAGACCCCCTCATGATGTGAATCTACTAAACGTACATTCTTTGTGTCAAATACATTATGTCCATTCGCATCACCTTAATGGTTTTCACATGGGGGGCATACATATGGATTACGATGCTTGTGCTCAAAATCACATGTTCAGATAATATCGATATAAGTAGCGAATTCCAAAAACATTTAGAACTGTTCAAAACTGTTCAAAACAAGCAAGTTATGCGCGACAAAATGTGGAATACCATATGCGCAGCAAAATGCGGAATACAGAATTAAACTAAAGTAGAATAGTGGCGCTAAGCCTCAAGAACAACTAACGAACTAATAAAACCTAACTCTCCGAAGGATCGCTGCCCATGCATCCGGGGTCGCTCGTCTCAGATCCATCATCGTCCTTTACTTCAGGGATCACCCAAGTGAAATCATCCTGGGGATAGCGTCCACCGCGACGAAGGATCTTGCGGCACTTACGGACGGTGGCCGCTATGTACTTTTTTGCTTTGGTATTGCAGTCCTCGATGAACTCGGCCCCGCGTCGGAATTTGTCGACGGCAGCTCGCCCGGTATCCTGGATAGCCTTTTTCCCCACCTCAGAGCTCAGGAAACCCCGACCACACCCAATCTCCACTTCCAGATCGCTGAGGGTCTTCTGACGCTGCTTCTCGCTCTCTTGGAGCTGTCTGTCGGTTTTTCGATACTGCCCTTCACATTCCTCAACTCGTCGCGTGAGCTCTTGGTTTTCCTGCTCTAGCTTATCACAGTTGCGGCGGAGCTGAGAAGCGATCTGCGCGGCCTGTGGAACCAAAGTCATCTTGCCGTCAAATGGCAAATAGAAGATGGCGAGACGCCACAAAACAAATAAAAGTAAGGTGTGAAAAAAGAAGAGACACGTACCCGTCCGTTGTTGGCACTCGCATGCTCGTCGAGCTACTGGTTCGTGAGGGAGGACAGGCGATGGAAGTCATGATCGCAATCAATCGCGGTCTCCATGAGGGCCTAAGGGGTCGCAGCATCATAAGCATCCCAATACGACCGGTCCCCGGAGAGATGGTTGCTCCCATACGAGAACAACCCCTTACCAAAGCCGTGTGTGCTCCCGCCCCTCGGGACGAGCTCCTAGGGGCGCCTGCCGAAAGGACCTCCCGGACCGGAAGAGCGAGGACGTCTGGGCGGAGGCAGAGGCGGAGGGGCCACTGGGTAATCTTCTGCGAGATCATCCTCATTCACATCGCCCTCCATGCTAGCCAACAAATCATCAAGGTGGGCGTCGGTCACATAAGGTTCCTCTTCCTCCGACGCCTCCATGGGTATCACCCCATCGATGTCACCAACCTCCTCGCCTAGAATGTCCATGCTCCGGGGTCTACGCTCGGTCCCTCGCGAAGTCCCGGCTCCCGTAGAGCGCGGAAGTTTCGCCCTACCGGCATCCTCACACTCTCCGGCAGAAAGGTCCAAACTTCGAGGCCTACGTAGCCCTCCCCGGGGAGCCCCGACTTCCTCAGCCTGCGGGAGTCTCACTCTTCTGGAGTCCCCGAGTTCATTGACCAGCGAGCCCGCCATCCTAGGCCTATGCTCACCGCCCCGAGAAGTCTCGACGCCCTCAGTCCCGGCCGCCAACGATCCCGTCACAGCCTCCAGACGCAGCCCCAGAGGCTTGGCCAACACCAAATCACCTATGACACCAATAGGTCAAGATAATGTCAGTCTCAATAAAAATAAAATAAGAGATAAACAAATAGAAAACGACGCGGTTCAATCAGATGGTTCTTACCGCGCAAGTAAAACTGGTTGATGTCAAACTCAGAGGCGAAAAGCTGTGCCTCATCAAATTTCTCCTTCAACTTTTTCATTCCAGAGGACATGTTGCAATTATGGGGAACCGCGGCGTTCCACAACTCTCGACTGGGAATGCCCAACTGCGTAGTGGGAAAGTAAAAAAACTTAACTTTCCATTGCCCTTTAGAGCTGACGTTCCCGTTGAGGAAACGGCTGCCTGGTCGAGGATAAAAGAAGACAAATGGACCAGGGAAGGACGTCTTCACCATGAAGAGAGTTCGGAAAGCCTCCAGGGTCGCCTCCAGCCTCAACTCTTCGAACCGTCGGAGAAATCCCTCAAAGTAGAGGAAGCAATTAGGGGTCAACTGGCCGATGGAAACTTTGTAATATGTCAACAAGTCACCGAACAAGGGGTGGTACGGTATGGTGAACCCCGACTTAAACTAATTCATATACAGAGTAACCCGGCCACTAGGGAGGCGCTGGAGCGACCCCTGTCGAGGGTGGCAGGCGTCGATGTCCAGACCGCTAAAGTTACGGAAGAGAGTCCTTAGTTCCGTCATGGTAACACCGCTCTTGCAAGTCTTGATATCCACCCCCTGATCGCGAGGTGGCTTGTCAGTGGCATGGTCGGGACCTTTCGCCTCCGGAGGAGTTCATGGGGCTATCGCTTCCTGCGGAGCAACAGAAACAGAAATCATCAATAAATACACAACGGGGAAACTAAAAAACGTAGCGAGCTCTCAATTTTGAAGAGCCCCGGCCGGAGATGTGGAGTCTCGGCCGAGACGCGAGAGGGCGCCTCGACCGAGACACGGATCTCGGCCGAGACGCCTCCAGCACCTCGGCCGAGATACCATGTCTCGGCCGAGACCCACGTCTCGGCCGAGACGACCCATGTCTCGGCCGACACAATCCATGTCTCGACCGAGACCCGAGACGATCCATGTCTCGGCCGAGACAACCCATGTTTCGGTCGAGACATGGTGTCGTGGGCCAGGAGACACCCATCTCGACCGAGACACCCCCGGGCGTCTCGGCCGAGACACGACCCGTGGGGGCCACGAAACCCTTTCCTCACTCACAACGCACCCGAACAACGCATAGTCGGAGAGAGAAACTTTACCGTGAGAACGTTGGATGCTCGGGGTCACCATGGTTGCAAGACCACCTTAGAGAAAGAGGAGAGTTGAGAGCTAGGGAGATAAGTTTGGTAAAAGAAAATAGTGAAAAGTGATAGTTAAACTTTTTTCAACACTATTTATCAAAATTTACCTACCCCTCAACACACCTTCTCACCTACATTTTGTACTTCAACACACCTTTTTACCTACCCTAGGCCCCCATCTGTTTAAATCGTATCCTCGCTTCCGGATTAATTTCGACAGTAATTCCCGATCCTTTCGTCTGCAGAGTAACGCCCGCGGAACGAGGTCTCAGGATTAGGGGGCATATGATGGGCCTAGAGTAAACTTGGGCCGCTCAAAACGGGATGATACCCTGAAGCGCGAGCCCAAAGCTCTAGAAGCGTAAAGGGCCTATGTTGGAAAAGCAAAGTGGGCCTAAGCCCGGTAAGGCAGGCCCATAGCTCTATTTAATAGTATAAATACCGACTCAGTTAAGTAATTAAGGACGTTTTGACTATTTGGAGAATTATCTTAATCTCTCTGAATATTCCCAGCTCTCAGTTATTAGAGAACCATATCAATTCGAACTACGAAGAGGCTTGATCCTATCTGCTAGGTACGTAGGCAGCTTGAATTACTCGAGTGCAGCCCACAATCCGAAACACCTTATCTGGTCTGTCGTGAGACGGGTCGGATCCCATCTCCACGTGTCTCTCACGTGACTGTTACTATTTAATCCCGCATCAGATATATATATACAGATAGAATTAGCGATGGAAATAATGCACGTCTCTAAAATTAGAGATGGAAATTTTACCGTCTCCTTCCTTGTTTTTTTTTTTAGTGCATCTGAAAGCAATCGGAGAATGTGAGCCTTGCTCAATGTATATATACTTTATCATATGTATTTTTAATAACAATTTACTAAAATTAGTAACAATAAACTGTTGTGTATTAATAGTATTTTATACATGATACTAAATAATTACTTATTAATTAAATCAGCCTCAATTAAATTATATCTTTCGTGCAATATTTTTGAATAGATAACATTCACTATTCATAATAGTATTTTCTTTTTTGTGTTTGTGGGCTTGATACCATTTTTTTGATCAACTAGCTATTAAAAAGAACCCAAATGTACTTTTCTTAGTTTAAGAAGACATAAGCAAACTCATGTTACATGTTAAGGGCAGAAGAATAAGTTCATAACATATTTTTACATTTTCAATATTTCTAATGTTTGACTAGTATAACAAACAACTTTTTTTTTATACGCTTTATTATTCAAGAACATAAATACAATAAATGAAGAATAGTTCATGGGTACAAAGTGTATTTTGCCCTTTTTTTCTTTTAATAGATGAAGTACAATTAGATCATAATTCTTTGAGTTTAATTTGCAATTCTTTCTTTGTATTTTCATGAGAATACAAAAGGTTTTAGATTATAGTTGAAAATATTAGGATCAATTTGATATTTTGGTGAAGTATAAAATGGGCCTGGATAATCTAATTGAGAACAAGCCCATTATTCTAAATCAGCCCGTTTGAGTGGCCCAGTACATTTGGGCTCAACCTGCAATGCATTATATTAGGAATTAAATTAAGTGCATGAATTATTAGAGGATGAAATAAACATGCCACTGAGGAATAGGGGTGAGAGTAAAAAATAAGTTCCTTTAAGTTAAAATTTACAAAAACAATTCAAAAAATGCATATTATAGAGATTTGTATGAGATATGTATGAGAATGATTTTATGTATTTATTTTTAAAACATTGTCTTAAATATGTCAAAACAATAATAATAATAATAATAATAATAATAATAATAATAATAATAATAAATAATAATAATAAGTTGATGTATATGTGTTGAATGCTTAAATTAATTATGTGAATAAAATAATAAATGCCTCTGAGGAATAGGGGTGAGAGTAAAAAATAAGTTCCTTTGAGTTAAAATTTACAAAAACAATTCAAAAATTGCATATTATAGAGATTTGTATGAGATATGTATGAGAATGATTTTATGTATTTATTTTTAAAACATTGTCTTAAATATGTCAAAACAATAATAATAAATAATAATAAGTTGATGTATATGTGTTGAATGCTTAAATTAATTATGTGAATAAAATAATAAAATATAAAGTATAAAGTATAAATTATGAAATAGAAATAATTATTAGAAAATTAATTTTGGTTAATGAATGTATGAAGTAATTGATGTATTAATTCATAAGTATTTATATAGGGGAAGTTGAGTTGAAATAAAATTTATTTAAGATTTTCTGATACAAAATATTGAAACTGAATTCAAAACATAAATAAACAAGACCATGATATAGTGAAGATTAAGTATTTATCATCGTTTAAAAAGAGCAAAATAGTGTTTACTATCATAATTATTAGTCAAAACATATTTTATCCAAAGTAGCGCCTTATGATTTAGCTTGAAGAGTAGTCAACCAATATTTTCTCTTTTAAACAAAAAAAGTCAAATAAAAGCAAGAGAATTATTATTATTATTATTATTATTATTATTATTATTATTATTATTGAAAATTCAAAATTGTGACAACCGACAAGTAGATCACAACTAACTTTAATTAGAAAGACCCGAAACAAAAACTTCAACATGTTTATTTGTAACAATTTCGAGACATAACTCGAATGCTAATTACACATATAACCAAAATTTTGACAAATTTAGTGTAGGGAAAAAAACACAAACATATTATACATACAAAATAGGGAAAATTACAAATAACTCCCCTAACTAATGTCGTAATTCCAAAAAACACCAAAAAATGACCATAATTACAAATACCTCCCCTATTTTGTATTCCACCTCCCCTGCCCGTTTTTTCGGTCAGTTTTTTGCTGACGTCAGCGATAATTTTTTGTGGTTTTCCTATTTTACCCCTAATGACGTCATCAATTGGTGACGTCATCCAATGTCATATATTTTTTGACGAAAATACCCTCAAGGGGTGTAAATGTAATATTATTTTCTTGGCCATGACATGACCGTTATAGGGGGTGTAAATGTAACATTTTTTTCTTGGCCATGATTTGACCATTATAGGGGGTGTAAATGTTATATTTTTGATCATTTGAGGGGTCCAAACGTAACATTGTAAAAAATAACCCGTAAAATATCCAGCATTGTGTAAAATATCAAATCTCATTCCTTAAAATACACAAAATCAGGATTATAACAAGTTAACCTCATTACAGAAACTAAATCACCCAGCATTGTATAAATGTACAAAGTAAACAACAAAAAGAACCAAAAGCCCACACACAATCCAACCAACCTAATTTATTTGGGGGTGTTGAGACCTAATCCAAGAAATGCTACCTAAATTCTTGAAAGTTGATCCATTGCTTGAGTTGGATATTACTAAACAATTCGAAAGTGGAAACTAAACAATTGAGCAGCAGCTTTGAGTAGCAACTTTCGGTAAGTTTCAGTAAGCAGTAGCAGTAGCACTTTTCAGCAACCAATCTGAAAACTTGAATCAGCAATTCAAGCAGCAAATCCCTTACACAATGCATGGAATCAAGCTTGAACAGAACACCAGCAACAACCAAAACCTCAACTGTAATCGAGCTTGTTGAAATACCAGCAAATCGCGGACACCCCGAAACAAATCGCGGACACCTCGAAACAACTCCGCAGCAACTCGTGAGACCCCGAAACCACCTCGAAAGACTCCGCGACAACTCCGCGACACCCGCGAGACCCCGAAACCAACTCACGAGACCCCGCAATAACTCTGTGAGACCCGGCGACAACTCGCGAGACCCCGAAACCACCTCTCGAGAGCCCGCAACAACTCCGTGAGAGCCCGCGACAACTCCCGATACACCTTCAAGAGGCTTGAAAGAGGCCTTTTTTTTCCTCTTTCCCATGGTAGCAACAAACAATTACAAGCCAAACAAGTTTACACAAGAAAATCGAAAATGCACAAAAAAATCGCTTATCCCCGCTATGAACAGTAAAACACGAATTAAAAGTGCAATAACTTCCGGTATACTTATCGGAATTAGGCGAATGAGGTATCAAAACGATCGTCTCAACGTCCTCTACAAACTCCTGAAGACGGATTTGCAAAAAAAGCGACGAGAAAATGGCAGAAATTGATAAACGGGTGCGCAGATTTTTTCAAAAAAAGCCCTAGTTCTCTTCATTTATCAAACTATGTGGGTTGTAATGAATATCAATCATGTAGGCACTATGATGGTGATCATAGGGAGCAAATTCTTGAACTCCTAACCTACAAGTTGAATCAAAATCGAAAACCCACAAAAAAAGCTTTCTAGAGAGAAGTTGGAGCTTATCCTAACTGAGAGCTCTTGTAATGCAGATACTCACGCTCATTGTTAAATTAGGGATTTGTTGAATTAGGGTTTTTTAAAAGCTTTGGCTATGGTAGTGGTTTAGATTGGGGGAGAGAGAGGAGAGAGTTTTCAAAAAGAGTGAGTCAAATGGAACATTGTAATGTAAATAAGGGTATTTATGTCCATACAAAAATTATAATAATCAATGTTTTTTTATTTGTTTTTTCTCAGAAATTGTAGGGGCATTTTGGTATTTTCACCTTTTCGGGAAGGTAAAAATACGGGCAGGGGAGGTAAAATACAAAATAGGGGAGGTATTTGTAATTATGGTCATTTTTGGGTGTTTTTTGGAATTACGACATTAGTTAGGGGAGGTATTTGTAATTTTCCCTACAAAATAATCACATCTATTAATTCTTGGCTCAACTAGATGGTTATATCGTGATTATGTTCTCAGATCGTCCCCAAAAGTAGTAAGCATTTCGAATTTCATAGTAACACACAAATTGACAACGAACATCTCATGAATGAATTATTATTCATGATATTCGAAACTTATTGCAATCATTTGTATCAATATTTTCAACACCGGGGCATATCCGGAGGCGGTGGAAGCATCCGAGCATTTCGGCCTCTCCCGTTCCTAACGATAAATGTCATTCCCATTCCCCAGCTTATGTGACGCTCGAAATGACAATGCATGAACCAAACTCCTGCAAAATTTGTTTTCGTTTTGATTAAACTTCTGTCTGTTTATAAAAGAATCATATACTTTTTCGAAAAAAATTACACACAACCCCCTCGCTTTTTCGGAAATTACATAAAATTCTCATCGAATAAGGCGTTTCTTACAATTATAAATAAAACCCTTTGACGGGATGTGTTTATAATTTTTAAAAAACGAGTTTTTTTTTTTCAAGTAATTTTCCCTACATAAACAATAGAAAAATGGTAAGAACCTGGATTGTCTGCCCTGAATCTAATCGCCGTCCATCCATTTCTTGGCACTGCAATAGTTTCCATCAATGGCGGGTCGACAAGATTATAATTCGGGGGATCCCTAGTTCTGTTGAAATTCCCGAGTCCCGATCCAACCACATAGAAGCTGTATCCATGCAAATGCATAGGATGATCAACACCTGCAACCGTGTTTGTACCCTGAAAGACGATTTCCACCGTGGCATTATACTCAAGAACATTTACATCAGTTCCATCCTCAGGCGTCCACAGGTCTCGAGGGACAAACTCCTGCGTATAGTTAAAAGGGAAAGGCGGGTTATCGGGGAAATCAGTCTGGTAAACCCCATTGATGCCTCTATAATAAGCTTGAAGAATATCGGTCCTTGGTAGTACAAGGGTCACATTGTTCACACTCGCCAAGAAACGCTCTTCGAACGACCCCGCCACGCACGAGTTACCATCACACGGTCGTATATTAATCGATAGAGTAAAGAATAACGTCTCCGTGATGTTCAATGGGACGTTTATAGGGTACTTTTCATTGGCTAGACTTCTAAGTTGGTTTGTAAAGCTAACGGATGCGTTTGTGTCTGCAAAATCGGGGAATGTTGGAAGTAACGGTGATGATGGTGCGGTGTAGTTTCCGGTGTACTCTAGAATGCCAGTCGTGGTTGTGTTGTCGTAGTTTCCTGCACTAGCGTAAACTCTAGAGGCGATGTAGTAGTGGCTCGGGGGTTGATTGGCTGTTAATAAGAAGTCGATGGTTTGTCCCGGGGAGATTGTGATGTAATCGCTATTCAATCGCTTCGTGTAGGCCGCATCCGTTCCGACAACGGTCATGCTATGGTTTGCGATTCTGAAGAACATAATGTTGTTCATCACTGTATTTACCAATCGAATCAAGTATGTTTTCCCAAACTCCACTGTTAGCTTGAATGTATCTACATGTGAAAATACGATAGGAAAAGAGAACGAATTAAAATAGGGTATCCCGCAATTTAATAAAATAATTTATATAGAAGCAATATTAATATATTACGACCATAGGTCATGCAATGAAACCGAGCTGACGGCAGGCTCAATAGAGCTTGATATAAATAACATCTTAATCAGATATATGATCATGGTTTATACTCGAAGTTACTGAGCGCGACCCTCATCCATTAAAATATTATCTAGTCTGTCGTGGGTCGAATTAGATTCCATCTCCACATATAATTCATGTGAGACACATTTGACACCGTGTTTGATCTAAAAGTGAAATTCTTCATTACTATTACAAGGAAAATTCGTGTTGTCTCGAGCTTGACCTAACTCGACTCGCGCTAAACAAATACAAACCTTGTCTCGAGCATGGATATAAGTCACCGGGTTGACCGTTTATAAGGAAAGCATCAGAGATATTAGGATCGCCTCCACTTCTAAGAAACTCCTCCATTACCTCTTGCACATCGGCATTCCACCACTCTCCTGCATCGCAAAAGCTTCAAACGTTTAGTAATCGCTTATCACAAATCCTAATTCTATCATTTTTTTTTTTTTTGACTTTTTTTTTTCAAATTTACCTAGTAAAATAGGAACCTCGGCATGAGGCTTAGGAAAAGGATAGCTACTTTTCCTCTCCGGTAAAATAATGAGTGCACCGTAAACTGTAGCTCTCGACCACTCGCTATGAGCGTGCCACCACAACGTGCCTTCCTCGTCAGAAAGCACGACCCTTTGGCTGAACATTGTACCCGGGCTAATGGGGCATTGGGTCACAAACTCGGGTCCATCGGCCCATGGATACCTTGGCATTTTCACTCCATGCCTAACAATACATGCATTAATTCACTTTCTTTTTCATAACTGAATAATTGATTTTGTAAACAATTTACTATGATTAAATTCTTAAATTCATACCAATGGATTGTTATATTATGGCCAGCACGATTATGAACATTGACAATGACTAAATCGCCTCTTCTAGCATATATTGTTGGCCCTGGAAACTGTCCATTTATTGTCAACATGGTCTTGTTGGTGCATAGTCTAGTATGAGCAGAATCTCTCAACTGAAAATAGTTAATACAGATAATTTAGATACACAAATTTGATCAAAATTTATCGAATATTACGTAATTTTCATACATAAAACTTACCACAAATGAGTAACGTCGGGTTAAAGCCTGGCCCGGTGTTACTCCTCCGAGCAGAACAACACCGAAGAAATATAACGCGAAAGCCTTCGTAATCAACCACATCGTTTAATTTGCAAGAAACGAGCAAAGACTCTTACTATATATATATATATATATATTTTTTTTTTTTTTTTGATTAAATTTTTGTACTGTTTGATCTTTCTTCTTGTGTTGTTGTTCATGTTGGAGCAAATGGCACGATATATATAGGGAAAAGAAAAAAAAATCCCAATGCTTTTAGATTAATTATTATGTTTCCTTAATAAACAATTACTTGCCTGCAGGTCTTTTTCGGTGCTTATTATATTGATTTAAAATACCCTCATTATGACCAACCACCAGTGTACAAATGAACAACTATTACTAAAAAGAAAATATTAACTAGCTAGCTGGTTTACGAAAAGAAATTTGTAAATAACATATGCATATATATCCTAATAGTCATGACACTTGCATATATATATTAATAATAGTATGCAAATTCAATATTCTTATTTTAGAATAAATTGATAATTAAGTTGGTGCATGTGAACGTATGGAGAATAAATAATTTTTTGGTTGTTTCACTGGGAAATAAATTTTAAAATCACAAAATTTACAACAGTTTCATGAACCATGAGTTGAAAATTGAAATATAGCATTTTTCTCTACCCGAACGTGATTAATTTTGCATTTCCTTCTAAATTAATTGCTGCACAATGAAAAATGAAAGAAAGTTCTTATAAAATCAATTATTAGTAAATTATTTAACTTACAAATTAAAAAGGATCACGGATTAATTCTTAACAAAACAAAATTATATCTTCTTACCTCCTTAAAAAAGTCAATAAAGTACAATAGGTAAACCTAGAGAACATGTTACAAAAAGATAACATTATTACTATACATTACTAGACTTTTTGGGCATGAAATTAAATAAATGATTATATATTATATTATATATATTAAGAAATTTGAAATTAAAAGTAGTGCTAGGTATAAGGAAACCAGGTAAGGGCTGCCAAAAAGGGGTTTCTCTAGCAGCCTCAACACGTTTATATATATATATATATATATATATATATATATATATATATATATATATATATATATATATATATTCTAGTCATTATTTGTGAATAATGATACTTGAAAATGACCTTGTTGTCAATCAAGTCTGTCTAGCTCGTGGATTTGAATTTCACAGTAGATTTCACAGTAAATTGTTGTACTAACTGTTAAAAATTCATTTAAACAATACATAATAATTACCGTAGTTAAACTTTATTAAAAAAATAATATTCTTGGAGTCATCTCTCTACTAATAATTTCAAAGTTACAATAGAGTAATATATTATAAAAACAGTCCAGATTTGTTAAGAAAAAGTTCAAAATTAACGGACCAAATTATTATACCAAAGAAGTTGACTGAAGTAGACTACCACAGATGAATTAGTTTCATGCCTTCGAGCTTGTGGACACCTTAATAAATTAATGAAAATCATAATTATTATAACAAATAAGACTATAATAGTTTTAAAAAAAAAATCCAATTCATACATGCATTTAGCTAGGGAATCAAATAATAAACAAATAAATAGACTGCACTAATTAAGTTTCAAATTTTCAATCCGTTCTATATAGCCAGTAATAAAATTATTATAAGATTATTTCATGTGCAATCTCTTTTCTTTCTAACTAAAAACCTCCCTAAATATGACTATTATATTTGTTTGTACCAACCTTCTTGTTACAGTATAACAAACTCTCTACATATCATCCCAAAAACATAGCTCTATTTCTTACTTCACCAAGCATATCATTAGGCTAAAAACTACAATTAATAACAAAAAGATTAACTTTATTTTTTTTTATAAATTTAAAAGTAAAAGGCACCGTTCTATGTGACGATAAATATAAGATGGTTGTGCCCACCATGTAAATACGTCAATTATTTTATCCCCACACAATAAATATTCTTAGTGTGATTTAGATTTAGGAACATGAATTCTTGACTATAGATTAGCCGCCGGGCGAGTTGGTAGACGTGTGGTGTACATATGTTAAATGTGTCGCACTATTATATAAACAAAACAAAAGGAATAGAATATTTTATTATTTCTATTTGTGACTTGTAATACTATGATATCTCCATTTCAACACCTACACTTCTTTAATTATTGAAATTAATAAAGTATCAATATTATGCAGGATTTTTAAAAAAAATTTGTGGCTCTTAAAAATTTAACTCTGGGGAAATATCTAATACATTATATACTTATGGGTTTGAGAATCCAACTTTCAGAAAATATTTACCACATGATGTATAAAAATCTGAAAAAATATGTACATATTTTGGTGAATTAATATATTATGTGCCCTGTGCGATGTGGGCTGCAGTATTAATTGTTCATTTGTTTGTGTACACTGCTAAGTGCAAAACAAGTCCACTTGTATCTTTATGCAGTTTCTTTAGATTTTAATTTATTTGACACACAGCTTCTTCTTCAAACTTGATATTCACATTATGGGCTTCTTATGAAGTATTAAAAATTGAAAAATATAATAAGATATGAAGATTGAGACTATCCATCTAAACGCCATATTATTAATCATACAAATTGATTTTGTTTTTGCCATTTTAATATTTCGATCAGCATAAGTACTTATCCATTTCGCAGAAATCCCAGTTTTTTATTTTATTTTTATATAATTTAATTCGCCATAACACAAATTTAGGTTGTGAATATTACATCTAAAGATTCAGATTAATAAGATGCCAAAAAAGGAAATAAGTCGATAATCTTTTTTATCAATCGAAAATAATATTAGTAAAATGCAATTTAAAAGTTGAATAGTCCACATCTTTTTGCATGCTATTTGGAAACTATATTGGCATAAAATAGAAGAGTGGTGTTAGGCCATCTCCAACCCATTTTTCCATTTTGTACACTAATTTAGCGTATTTAAGTAAATTAACTCCAATTCATAATATTATTCACTGCACCAAAAAAATCGTACAGGATATTCCTTTTTCCATTTTTATATTATAATCTTTCACAAATAAAACACAATTTTTACGGATTGTATATTTTCACCCAAGAAATACATTTTGTTAATAAAAGTTACAAAAATAAAAATATTTTATTATTAAATAATTAAAACTTATATTAAATTGCATTTCGATATTTCAAAAATTAATTAATTATATATTATTTAATTAATGAAAAAATATTCATTTTTAGACAAGTTTTAGTATTTTTTATTTAAAATTAAATTATAAAATTTGTATTTTATTTTAGTTGAATTAAATATAACTTATATGATTTATTTATAATAAATTAAATTTTTATGAACTAAATTGAAAGCAATTCAAACTAATTAATAATAAAATATACATTTTATATAAATTAGAGTATTAAATATTTATTTATAGTTTAATAATAAACTTAAATTAATGCATAATTGAGTAAAGTATAATCAATAGGATATAATTATAATTAATTCAATTTATAATGGCTAAATTAAAAATAATTTAAAACAGACTGAAATGAAAACAAACATAAAGGTAAAGGACTAAACTGCAAAGCTCTAAAAAACAATTTTTAAAAAAATAAGAAAGCCCAATTTCAAAACCATCACAACCCACGTTATTTTAGCGTGGGTTGGAGATGGTCTTATACCACCCATTATGGTTCACTACGTACTTTTTCACTTCTTTTCGATATAGTAAAAATTGTGCGCAATAAATACATTTCACTTGATTTTTATAATTTATATTTACTATAACAATAAAAATATTTTACCATATAAAGTGTTGATAAAAACTTGATGAAAAATAAAAAGTTGCCACGAAAATGCCACAATTTTGGCAAAATATCAAATTGCGGATAATTCATACATAGAAAAAATGTACACAAATTATTCCATAAAAATATGTGTTTGCCCTAAATAACAAAGCAAAATGGAGAGCAAATGCGCAAGAAATTGAGCATTATGTTAACATCAACAAAGTCATGTGTGAGGAAAATAAGGATGTATGAAGAGAGCACTCAACAACCATTACACAAATATTTGTATATGCTTCCTGTCCCATTACATCAAATATTAATTAAACAACCTTATTATATTATACATAAAACAATTATACATCTAAAATTACACCCTGTAATTATTATTGCAATTATATGCCATGGAGCTTGAACTAGTTCAAAGACCTCATATTTTTAGAGTATTGAGTTCTTAATGTAGACCATTTGAACAAGATTTTATTGTTTAAAAATATACTACTCATAAAATCAGGTGGCTGTACTATTAGATACAGTGGATCAATGTTGGTATAATTACAATTCTAATCACATACAAATTTAAGTTCGAAAAACAACGTCATATTTAATTTTAATTATGTTTCACGTAATAAAATTCTATTTGATATATATGCTAATTATTTGTAACAAATGATATATGGTTACAATTTCCTATAAACTTACTATTCACTAAGGACCTTTTAACCATTCTATAATGTACTATATTTTGTATTGCAGAAATACTAATCTAATTATTATTTTGATACCACAAATTTGAATCTATATATATATATATATATATGTATTAGTACCAAACTTATTTGTTCTCCAACTATGGCCGTTTGGATAGTTATATACTATAAAAACTGCAATTATTTATTGTTATTATATTACTATTATTTGAATGCATGAACTATTGCGCTCTATATAAAGCCACTAACCACATTATCAAAATATATACTTAATTAGTCAAAACAAGAGCTAAAAGTAACCATAGGATATTAATGGAAAATCCTAATAATCATTATCAACATACCATCATGAATAGAAGCTCAAGACGCTCCACCATATATTTCGGAGTACGCCGCCGTCCATGGGGGTGGTACGCGGCGTCGATAAAGCTCGAACCAATTTCGTTTATCCGTTTTTGCATTCATCACCGCCAGCGCCACCACCGTGTACAGCGGTGGAAGAAAGTGGCCGGAATTTTATTGAAAAGGGTTCAATAGTGGAAGATGATGCTAATGATGATGATGAGTCTATTTTTATTGCTTCTATTTTGCAAAGCTTTAGCCAATCAAATGGCCTAGACAAGTCGATTCTTTGAAGCACTTTAAGTAATTATTGTGCATTTTGAAATTTTAATTATGAGTATATTTTATTTGCATGGTTCAATCAAGAGAAGGCAAGATTTTGAAAAAACTGTATTAATTAATTAATCTCTTTTCTTGGGCTATGGATTTGAATGAATATATAAATATTTCTTTACATGCTAATCTAATATTATAAATTGCACGTATTCAAATATTTATTAGCGTTTTTGGTGGAAAAGTTATAAATAATATGGCTTGAATTTATGGGTGTTTATGAATTTTGAAACGAACTGTATTGAAATTGTGATTTTTGTATATAAAAATGCAGGTTGGATATGCTTTGATTTTAAGTTTCATACTAGTTAAAATCAGTACCGGACCTCGCGTATGCCTTATATAATACGTTATTAAATTATACATATATATAATATAAATATAATTCCAAAAAGAAACTTCTATTGCGTATAGTGACAAATGTACTAGGAATCGAACATATTGCACATAACTTATATGGGGACGTTTCAAAATTATGAAATTAGAAATTAGTTGAAAGAAAATATTAGAGAACTTCTTTTTGTTAATTCCTGCCAAATTTATATTTTTAAGTTGTATCGAATTATTATATATATATATATATATATATATATATCACGACAAGAAAAATAAGGATATGGAGGCCCATTAAAGAGGCTTTTATATATTACTTAGCCCCCAAAAATTGGCTAAGTAGGCTATTTATTTTAAGAAAAAAGCTTTCCTAACAGTCTGTTAGGTTTTTTAAACCTAACAGACTCCTCTCAACCACACATCATGGCACGGGTAAACCGATAACTTGCTTAGGAAATTGCCAGGCTTTACATAAGATGTTTACTAGTGAACCTCAAATAGTTGTATTATTACAATTAGCCACACATAATTTAATATTTTGTATTTAACTACACTTGTCATTCTTAATTAACTCTTTGGATCCCAAGACTATAATATCTTATATATAATTCATAATAACAATTGTCTACCTTTGAAAAAAAAAATTATCAAACTTATATATAGCGAGCATTATGGATGGGCATCAAGTCGAATCGGTCCACAAGTTTTGTGAGCCGGTTCAAGTTGAACTCAACTTGATTTCAAGTCGAAATTCACATCAAGCTTAGATAAAAATAACATTTTATTAATCAGTGCTATAACATTTGAAGCTAAAATTTAAGCTATCCAATCTCAAATTGCCTCGATGGCCACTGAAACTAATTAAATAAATTAACCCAAATAGAAATAGTCCAATATCACAAAAACCCTAATATTTGTCCCCGATCCAATCAGAGGCACTTTTTAAATGCTTTTATTGCATAAATAAGTGCACTCAAAACCTTGAATTCTATTAGTTTATATTCCAGAAATAGCTTTATAAATTTGTTTTTTAAATTAATATGTGGTGAAGTTTTACATATATATGTATATATATAATTTAAACAAGCACATAGAGTATTGATGAGAATTATTAATTAGATCAAAATATTCATGTGTTTTTCTTCACAGAAAGCAAAATGTTATCAAGATAAGGAATATCGAAGTCTAATACAGTAATGAATATTCTCAAAGTAAAAATAAAAAGAATGGTAACAAACAGTTCGACGGACTTCAATCTCTTTAACCACAAATATGTCTGGCTTATAATCACTTCTTTTTTCACACAAAGTATCATGCGTGAGTTTGTCGGAAAGAGAAGAAAACATCTTAATTATATGGAAGAATGATTGGACGTGTTGGTATAGGATCAATATCGTGGTTCATTTTGTGACAAATTATATGTGTAGAAATTTGTGGTTTTAAAGAAGTGCTGAATTTCAAAAATAATTGTAAAATAGGCAAAATGATAAAGTTAAGCTGGTTTTATATGTAACTGAAGAAAAAAAATAGGAATTGAAAAATAGAAAAAATTGGTTGAAGTTGTTATAGACTTATAGATATGTTTTTAGTTTTAGTTTATTTTTCATTTTTTTAGAGCAAAAGTATAAATAGTGAAACAAAATACCTAATTACGGGTCTTCAATTTTTGCAACTACGACTTCTATCTCTGAGATAAAAGATCTAGTTTTATTAACCTTTTTCAAACTAGTACTATATATTCTCATATGTATTATTACATGATGGGTCCCGCTAGAACGCGGGGGCATTTTCGTGATTCGGTAATATCATTTCTTGCAAGCCTAGATTAGTAGTGCCTTTTAGTGGGCCAGACTTTTGGATTATATGGGCCCAAGCCCTACGGGGCGAGCCCATGACCCAAACAGTCGGGTTTATAAATACCATCTCAGTTAAGTAATTAAGTGAATTACTCTAATTATCCAAAGTATATCCATTTCTTAAATATTAGAGAGCCTTATATTCTCGAACTACGAAGATGTTTGATCCTATTAAAGTAGGTACATAGGCAGCTTGATATCATCGAGTGCAGTCCACTATCCAAAAACACCTAATCTGGTTTGCCGTGAGGCGAGTCGGATCTCATCCTCACGTGTTCTTCACGTGACATTAATATTTGATCCCATATCATTAAATAATATAATTATACAATATAACAAAAACTTGTTATATGAGCATTGTGAGAATTCATCTTAATTAAAAAAACTGAAATCAACTAGAAATTGAAACTAGTTACAACTTACATGAGTTGAAGGACACAACATTATTGATATTAAAATCTGCCGAAATTCATGTAGATGGTGTTAGCATATAATCAAAGCTCCACATACAAAGGTGTTCTAAACAATATGAACACGTTAAAGCGGAAGCCAATATAGATCGAGTTACCTCCGGCCATTGTTATGTTTCCGGCGAATTTGAACTTCAACTCCGGCAAATATTTTGAGATTCTTTTAAGCTCTCAAACTCACCCTTAGATGGTGTTGGTTTATGAATGTAAGTATGAGCTTAGGGACCTCAAATGGTGTTGTATTTATAGCCTCATTAACCATCATTATGGGCACTAACCATTATCCCACTAACCATCAATAGTGGGCAAACCACAATCCCACTAACCATCAATAGTGGGCACTAACCATCAATAATGGGCATTATCCATCAATAGTGAGCACTAACCATCAATAGTGGGCAATCCCACTATTTGACATGGACCACATTAAAGGAATGATGATTTCCATTGATATCATAATTGATATGGAAGTAGAAATATTCTTACATTCTCCCACTTGGTCCATGTAACGAAGCACTCAATCATAAGAAAACAAAATATATGAATCATGGCGATAGATTCTCTGTGAGCGAGTATTATCTTCCATGTATTACAATATATTAAGTCTCTCTACTAACAGCCCTTAATCTTTAAGCCATATGCTTATTGTAGGTCCACACAAATGATATCTCTCATTAAATGAATGTGCACAACTATATGAGAGAACATCAACTGAATAAGAGTTTATTGAATAAAATGTATCTTTCATCGGAAGATTACATCATGGAACCAAGTCCCATGCTTTCTACATGATCCTTAAATTTCTTTAGTGGCATGCCTTTAGTCAAAGGATCGGCAATCATCAAATCAGTGCTAATGTGTTGGATGACCACTTTATCATCTTTAACACGTTCTCTTATGGCTAGATACTTAATGTCGATATGTTTGCTTTGACTTCCACTTTTGTTATTCTTAGCCATAAAAACAGCAGCTGAATTGTCACAATACAACTTAAGTGGCTTAGAAATAGAGTCGACAACTTTAAGCCCAGATATAAAACTCTTCAACCAAACACCATGAGATGTAGCTTCAAAACACGATACAAACTCAGCTTCCATAGTAGAAGTAGCAGTCAATGTCTGCTTAGTGCTTCTCCAAGACACGGCTCCACTAGCTAGCATGAAAACATATCCTGAAGTGGATTTTCTTGAATCCATGCAGCCAGCGAAGTCAGCGTCAGAGTAGCCAACCACCTCTAATTCACTGGTCCGTCTAAATATAAGCATGTAGTCCTTTGTTCCTTGAAGGTATCTCATAACCTTCTTTGCAGCTTTCCAGTGATCGATCATTGGATTACTCTGATATCTCCCTAATACTCCAACCGCATATGCAATATCGGGTCTGGTGCAGACCTGAGCATACATAATGCTACCAACAGCTGAAGCATATGGAATATTTTTCATTTGTTCCCTTTCAATGTCATTCCTGGGGCATTGGTCCAAACAGAACCGATCACCCTTCACAATTGGTGCTACACTTGGTGAACAATCTTTCATTTTAAATCTTTCAAGTACTTTGTTGATATATGACTCTTGAGACAATCCCAAAATGCATCTAGATCTATTTCTATGGATTTTAATGCCAATGACATAAGATGCCTTTCCCATATCTTTCATATCAAAGTTACTTGAAAGGAATTGTTTCACTTCACGTAGAAACCCTTTATCATTGGTTGCAAGCAAAATATCATCCACATACAACACAAGAAAACAAACTTTACTCCCACTGACCTTAAGATTTATACATTGATCCATGATATTTTCTTCGAAACCAAATGAAGTAATTATTTCATGGAACTTCTTATACTACTGGCGGGAGGCTTGTTTTAACCCATATATGGATTTGTTCAACTTACAAACCAAATGTTCACTATCCTTAGAGGAGAATCCTTCAGGTTGTTTCATATAAACATCTTCCTCTAAGTCACCATTGAGGAATGCCGTTTTCACATCCATTTGATGTAACTCAAAATCAAAATGAGCTACTAATGCCATAATTACGCAAAAAGAATCTTTTCTTGATACAGGAGAAAAAGTCTCCGTGTAGTCGATTCCTTCCCTTTGAGTGAACCCTTTAGCAACGAGTCTAGCCTTATGTCTCTCGATGTTGCCAAATGAGTCTCTTTTTGTCTTAAAAACCCACTTGCATCCAATGGTTTTTACACCATCAGGCAACTCGACGAGATTCCAGACTCGATTAGACGCCATATAATTCATCTCATCTTTCATAGCATTCAACCATAAGTTAGAATCTGTAGAACTTACGGCTTGTGAAAATGACAAAGGGTCATCATCGACTCCAACATTGCAATCCGATTCTTGCAGAAACACTTCATAATAATCAGGAATAGCTGATCGCCTTTCTCGAGTAGATCTCCTTAATGGGATTTGTTCATTCTCATGATGAACTGTCTCCTCGTTTACAACATGATCTATCGGATTTTGATCAACAGTTTGTGGAATTTCTACATTTGGTTGTCTAACACTCGATTGAACTTGAGGAGCGTGAACGACAATTAACCTATCACTTGAATCAGAGGATGGAACCTCATAGTGGTCTTTCTCAGGAGTAGTATCCTGAAATTGATCACTCCCACTGATCAAATCATTCTCAAGAAATTTAGCATTTCTCGATTCCACAATCCTGGTGTTATGCGACGGACAATAGAACCTATAACCTTTAGACCTATCGGCATATCCAATGAAATACCCACTTATAGTCCTTGGGTCAAGCTTCTTCTCTTGTGGGTTGTAAATTCTCACCTCAGACGGGCATCCCCAAACGCGTATATGTTTCAAACTCGGTTTTCAACCTTTGAATAACTCAAAAGGCGTCTTAGAGACGGCCTTGGAAGGAACCCGATTTAATATATACGCTGCCGTCTTAAGAGCATCAACCCACAAAAATGATGGAAGTTTAACATTACTTCTCATGCTACGCACCATGTCTATTAATGTCCGATTTCTTCTTTCAGCTACACCATTCTGGTCTGGAGAACCAGGCATAGTGTATTGGGGAACAATCCCATGCTCTTGAAGAAATTTAGCAAATGGACCATGTGCGTGTCCGTTCTTAGTGTATCTACCATAGTACTCTCCACCTCGATCTGATCTCACGATCTTAATGTGCTTATCACATTGATTCTCTACTTCAGCCTTAAACAATTTAAAGGCATCTAAAGCTTCGTCTTTGGAACGAAGTAAGTAGAGATACATATATCGTGAATAATCATCTATGAAAGTGATAAAGTATTTTGGATCTTCAGCATTCATGTCCGGACAACAAATGTCCGTATGTATGATTTCTAATAAGTCAGAACTCCTCTTAGCACCAATTTTGTGTTTGTTAGTTTGCTTTCCTTTAATGCAACTAACACAAGTATCGAAATCGGTAAAGTCTAGAGTACCAAGTACCCCTTCCTTTACCAATCTCTTAACTCTCTCAATGGAGATGTGTCCCAATCTCTGGTGCCACAACATAGAGGAATCCTCATTCATAATACATCTTTTTAAACCAACATTAACATGCATAGAATTATGAGTGGTATCATTTTGCAAATTAAGATGAAATAAATTATCAGACAATGTACCATATCCAATAACTTCAGAATTTTTAATAATACTAAAACCAGAGTCTGAAAAGTTAAAGGAAAATCCAAATGGTAAAAGTCTAGATACGGAAATCAAATTTCTTGCAAAGTTTGGAACATAAAACGTTTTCTGCAAACGTAAAGTAAAACCACTACTTAAAACTAAACTGCATGTCCCAATGGCTTCCACATGTGAAGCTATCTTGTTACCCGAATAGATAGATCTTTCACTGTCCACTGGTTTCCTTAAGTTTGTCATACCCTGCAAGGTATTCGAAACATGGATTGTAGTTCTAGTATCAATCCACCATGTATTATGATTAACATTGACCATATTAGATTCATAACAAACGAATGTTAAAAAATTACCTTTCTTCTCAAGCCAAATCTTGAACTTAATGCAGTCTTTCTTCATGTGTCCCTTCTTTTTACAGAAGTAACACTTCGACTCCTTCTTTATGACTTGGTTCACACGAATCTTTCCCTTTTCCTTATTGTGATCCCTTTTCTTCTTTGAAAAAGAAGTTGTAGCAAGGTTCACCATTTCGCGCTCTTCCATCGACAATCTACCCTCCTCTTGAACATACATGGTCATAAGCTCGTTAATTGACCATTTGTCCTTATGTGTGTTGTAAGAGATCTTAAAGGGGGCATATTGTTGAGGTAGAGTGCACAAAATGAAATGGACTAGGAAAGATTCCGACATGGTAACTTCTAAAGTTTTTAGTTGTGCCGCTATATCTCTCATGCGCATGATATAATCACGCACTCCTTTAACCTCAGTGTGCCTTATGGATGAGAACTTCATAATCAAGGTGCTGGCAAGAGCCTTATCAGATGATGCAAACTGCTGATCAATGGCTTTAAGGAGATCTTTGACCTTATCATGCTGTTCGACAGAACCCCGAATACTAGCGCAGATTTTGGTCTTTATGAACATAACTGAGAGACGATTAGATCGCTCCCACTTTTCATAAAGATCAACTCCATCAGGAGTACTAGTCTCCGTTATGCTAGGCGGTTCGTCTTTCCGAATAGCAGAGTCAATATCCATCCATCCCAAATGCAGTAACACCCTCTCTTTCCACACCTTGTAGTTATCACCACTTAATTCAGGAATGTCACATTTGACATCAGAAATATTTCCAGGTAAAATTACTGCAAATTAAAAGTACATGCTTATTAAATATTGTTTTAAAGGTTATAACTATATCATGTTTTACCAATGTACAAACATGTTTTTACTAAATGAATCTAGAGACATAAAACTTGCTTGTGGGCTAAAGTTCTAATTCCATTAGATTCATACTATCATGATAAAACTATCAAATTATGTTCCTTTTCCTAATACCTGTGGGTTAGTTAGGAAATATAATTTAATATTTTATCCTAATTAATCATAAATAAAATTACAAAATTCCTGTGGGTAAATTTCATAATATTACACATGATTAATTACAATTAATGTCTAGTATCCACATGTGATTTCGACATTAAATTTCAAATAACTAGAGATGCTGTGGCTGGTCCCTAATTAATAAAATTTAATCACTTGACATTTCACTTTATTTTATATACCCAACTTTATGTATATAAAGTGTATATAACTCATTTTAAAAGAATTCATGTTATACACAAATTGTTCCAACCAATATAATCACTACTTTAATTTTTTTAAGTAGTATTCCATTCACCTTTCTTTCTCCAGCAGAATATCAATCAATTACAGGATACGTTATCAACGAGCCCTCAAAACAGTTTATTCTTATTGAATGGACTACTGTATAGGAACCCGATTCCACCTCATATCCACTAATTATATTGCATAAATATAAACTTCTTGATAATAATCATGAATTAATATAGACCTTAAATTCGCAAGCCAAGGTCAAAACTGCAGTTCACATTATCTAGTTTATATTTTGGTCCAAAATGTGAAATCTACGGTTGAATTAAATTATTCAATTTAATATGCATATCATATATGTTTTTATGCACAAACATATTTCTGTTAATGATTTGGAGCCACAAGGATGCAACTTTACATATAGGAGCATACAAAAGTTTCATGCAGTAATCAAAACCTTAGCATGCCATTTTAAGGCATAATTTGATCACATCAAAAACCCCACAATAAAGCACTATAATTTTAGTTCACTGACACACATCCAGCAAATTTTAAGTTACCAATTTCATCACCTTATTGTCCCCATGATAAACCACAGATTTAAACCCTAATCTGCTCATAATTTTCCAGAAAAAGTTACAATAAATCATGACGTGGGTGTGTGAACAAAATTGGGAAAAAGAATTATGATTCAATTCATTCAACACAATTCAAAATACGACAACGAATTTCGTAAGCAAGGCAGAGGCGATTACTCGCTCTGATACCAAATGTTAGCATATAATCAAAGCTACACATACAAAGGTGTTCTAAACAATATGAACACGTTAAAGCGGAAGCGAATATAGATCGAGTTACCTCCGGCCATTGTTATGTTTCCGGCGAATTTGAACTTCAACTCCGGCAAATATTTTGAGATTCTTCTAAGCTCTCAAACTCACCCTTAGATGGTGTTGGTTTATGAATGTAAGTATGAGCTTAGGGACCTCAAATGGTGTTGTATTTATAGCCTCATTAACCATCATTATGGGCACTAACCATTATCCCACTAACCATCAATAGTGGGCAAACCACAATCCCACTAACCATCAATAGTGGGCACTAACCATCAATAATGGGCATTATCCATCAATAGTGAGCACTAACCATCAATAGTGGGCAATCCCACTATTTGACATGGACCACATTAAAGGAATGATGATTTCCATTGATATCATAATTGATATGGAAGTGGAAATATTCTTACAGATGGAATATTATAGAGGATATGAACCGAAACTACGACATAATTCAAACATGTTACATGCACTAGATAATAGTGAACTACAAATTCATATAAATGCCCCATAAATGTGTAAAAACAAAAGATACATCATATGAGAGAGAGAGAGAGATGAAATTTAAGTAGGTTTGGTATTAGTATCAGGGCCTCCTCCGCCACTTATAGGTGGCATCGGCGGAGTTGCTCCCAGATGGACCTCCGCCGGCAGCTGAGCGGCGGCGGATGATGACGTGGGCGGCGGTTCTGGAGGCTGCTCCGCCGATGGAGAAAAGCTTTGGCTACTTTTTCCGGCACCACCCTTCTGATCATCTTCAAGGACTGGAGAATAATATTGAGCATCAGATTTCAAACCTAAACAATTAATGAATACAGCCCTTATGATTTCTTGAAAGGAACTGCATGGATTAATGTGTTCCACTTTATTCATTTCTTCTGATGATTTTTTCTCCATTTTCTCCCTTTATTTTTTGTTCGATAATTAAATTTATTAATGTTAGTTAGCCGTTAGGTGGTGTGAGCTTAAATAGACTGTGTTGGTTAGCTATAATTAGTAAATAAAAGAGAGAAAAAAAACTATTTATTTATGAAGTATATCTGATGTTCTTGCGACATGAAGACTTCAAGGTGGCATATACGTTTACCACCTTCCTGTCTCATTTTCACATTTGACTATAAAGCACATACATCCAAAAATAAAGTTGTTGGTGGCTCACATAATCAATTAATTTATAAATATATATATATATTAATTGAGTCAATTACATGATATATATTATAGATATTAAATAAAAATAATTTACAATCAATTAGCACCGGTTGTTACAATGAACTGAACATAGGTGGGACATTCATATAAGACCACTAATATTTTCAAAGCATTAACTTCACTAATAAATATAGACTTCATATCGATATTAAATGTTTATATACTTGACTCTCAAATGTTTTTTTTATATTTTTCAGATTAAGTTGAATGCAACTATATATAATATAATCAGTATTATTATATTTCTCTTCTGATTAATTGGTCATTCACCTTAGTTAGAACTTAGAAGTATAATCACGTATGAAATTCAAACACTCCAAACGAATTCTTGTTAGATACGATCTTAATTAGGTTTTGAAGTTAGTCGTAGATATATGCATTTTAAATATATATAGGAAAATTATTTTTGACAGTTGTGACATAATTTGATTCATTATCTGAATAGGAGCAATTGCAAACATACAATTGAGCAACAATATTGTACATGGACAAGATATTAATTAAAGTTTAGAATTGATAATAATCTAATTGATCGGAAACTTAATACATTCGCACTATTTTTTTTAAAAAAAATCATAATAATAAATATTTTATTTCATATTTCAAATCACGCTTATGACAATTGACAAGTATAGAATCAATGTCAGTATTATGTTTGAAGAAATATTTTATATAATTATCATGCATTATGAAATAGAATATTATTTAAAACAAAAATCAAGCTGAATAAATCCTCAAATCTAATTAAACAATCGTATGGTCCAATTAAGAGATATACTGCTTTAATTAAAAACTATATAATATGTCAAACGATGCATACCAAAGATGATTATAGGGATGTTCACAAGTCGAGCTCGAGCCGAGTTTGGCCAAAAATTCGAGCTCGAGCTCGAGCCACAATTTTCGAGCTCGAGCTCGAGCCAAACTCGAGCCGAGCCGAGCTCGAGCTCAAAAAAATAATTTTTTTAATAAAATAATATTTTTTTTAATAAAATAATATTTTTTTAAAAAAATATTATTAATTTTATATTTATTCATATATTATTAAAAATAGTTATAATTAATGTCAAAAATATTATTATTTATACATATATTATTATAATATATCATATTATATAAAAATATATAAATAAATATTTATTTTTTATATATATTAATTAAAAATTAATTTTTAATTCCAGCTCGCGAGCTGGCGAACAAGCTATTTCAGGCTCGAGCTCGGCTCGATTGGAAGCTCGGCTCGTTAGGCTCGAGCTCGAGCTCGAATTTTTTCGAGCTCGAATTGAGCTATTTTCGAGCCGTCTCGTCGAGCTTGCGAGCCAGCTCGACTCGTGAACACCCCTAGATGATTAGTATGAACATTATATGTAATGATGAATCTTTCTTAGTGCGTAAAATGACTTTTGATTTTTGTTGCAATTGTCGACCTACATTTAAATGTGAATTGTTTCTTTTACTTGTGACGGGGTGGTAATTGGGTTGATTGGGTCGGGTTTGAGTTGGGTCTCTATTTGGGTCCAATGACAAAACACATGCATTATTATTGCACCCAAATTGGACCAAATAAGAACCAAATCATGAACCCAATAAGGATTCAATCATGAACCCAACAAAGACCCAAATTTAGAATATAAAATATTTTAAATAAGTTTAGAAAATTAGGGTTCTATACTTGTAAGTGCAAGGGGTTGAGATGGAACTATAATTTTAAAATATTAGGACCCAAACTGGATCCAAATATTATTAAAAACCAACCAAATTTCTTAACTCGCTCCAAATGATGAGCCATTGATTTGAGCCACTTGGCATAAGGATCTGATGCCATTTGGCACCTACACGTTAATTAGCCCCCTCTACGGTAAATACTTCATTGTTTATATATGGTTGCAATACGTTTGTTATTCGATGTTTATTTCATTGTATTGAGTTGGATGTATATATAGTGATAATTAGATATTAAATGTTTGTATATTTAGGAATGGATTTTGTGATAAATTATGGATGCGATATAGAGAAGAATTTGAGTCGGAATAAAGATGAAATTTAGAGATGAATCTGTATACAGACAGGATTAGCGATGGAAATAATGCCCGTCTCTAAAATTAGAGACGGAAATTTTACCGTCTCTCCTACTTTGTTTTTTTTTAAGTGCATCTGAAAGCAATGGGAGAATGTGATCCTTGCTCAATGTATATATACTTTATCATATGTATTTTTAATAACAATTTACTAAAATTAGTAACAATAAACTGTTATGTATTAATAGTATTTTATACATGATACTGAATAATTACTTATTAATTAAATCAGCCTCAATTAAATTATATCTTTCGTGCAATGTTTTTAAATAGATAACATTCACTATTCATAATAGTATTTTCTTTTTTGTATTTGTGGGCTTGATACAATTTTTTTGATCAACTAGCTACTAAAAAGAACCGAAATGTACTTTTCTTAGTTTAAGAAGACATAAGCAAACTCATGTTACATGTTAAGGGCAGAAGAATAAGTTCATAACATATTTTTACATTTTCAATATTTCTAATGTTTGACTAGTATAACTAACAACTTTTTTTTTATACGCTTTATTATTCAAGAACATAAATACAATAAATGAAGAATAGTTCATGGGTACAAAGTGTATTTTGCCCTTTTTTTCTTTTAATAGATGAAGTACAATTAGATCATAATTCTTTGAGTTTAATTTGCAATTCTTTCTTTGTATTTTCATGAGAATACAAAAAGTTTTAGATTATAGTTGAAAATATTAGGATCAATTTGATATTTTGGTGAAGTATAAAATGGGCCTGGATAATCTAATTGAGAAGAAGCCCAATATTCTAAATCAGCCCGTTTGAGTGGCCCAGTACATTTGGGCTCAACCTGCAATGCATTATATTAGGAATTAAATTAAGTGCATGAATTATTAGAGGATGAAATAAACATGCCACTGAGGAATAGGGGTGAGAGTAAAAAATAAGTTCCTTTGAGTTAAAATTTACAAAAACAATTCAAAAAATGCATATTATAGTGATTTGTATGAGATATGTATGAGAATGATTTTATGTATTTATTTTTAAAACATTGTCTTAAATATGTCAAAACAATAATAATAAATAATAATAAGTTGATGTATAAGTGTTGAATGCTTAAATTAATTATGTGAATAAAATAATAAAATATAAAGTATAAAGTATAAATTATGAAATAGAAATAATTATTAGAAAATTAATTTTGGTTAATGAATGTATGAAATAATTGATGTATTAATTCATAAGTATTTATATAGGGGAAGTTGAGTTGAAATAAAATTTATTTAAGATTTTCTGATACAAAATATTGAAACTGAATTCAAAACATAAATAAACAAGACCATGATATAGTGAAGGTTAACTATTTATCATCGTTTAAAAAGAGCAAAATAGTGTTTACTATCATAATTATTAGTCAAAACATATTTTATCCAAAGTAGCGCCTTATGATTTAGCTTGAAGAGTAGTCAACCAATATTTTCTCTTTTAAACAAAAAAATGGTCACAAATTATTCCATAAAAATAAGTAAAAATTGATATAGTAACCATGATATACTTCTCGTTTAAAAATGCAATTCTTTTCGATATAGTAAAAATTGCATGCAATAAATGCATTTCACTTGATTTTTATAATTTATATTTACTACAACAAAAAATATTTTACCATATAAAGTGTGGATAAAAACTTGATAAAAAATAAACAGTTGCCGCTGCGAAAATATCAAGTTGCAAATAATTCATACATAGAAAAGATGGTCACAAATTATTCCATAAAAATATGTATTTTGCCCTAAATAAGCAAAATGGAGAGCAAATGCGCAAGAAATTGAGTATTATGTTAACATAGACAAAGTCATGTGTGAGGAAAATAAGGATGTATGAAAAGAGCACTCAATAACAATTACACAAAACATTTGTACATGGCTTCCTAACTGTCACATTTTTTTTTTTTTGGTTACACTAACTGTCCCATTACATCAAATATTAATTAAATAACCATATTATATACATAATACAATTATACATTTAAAATTACACCCTGTAATTATTATTGCAATTTATATCCCATGAAGCTTGAACTAGTTCAAAGACCTCATATATTTAGAGTATTGAGTTCTTAATGTAGACTATTTGAACAAGACTTTATTGTTTATATAATACCACTACTATGTCGTTTTAAATATATAATAATGAAAAAGAAAAAAACAACGAGAACTCTTACTTAAGTTCGACAACCACGTCATATTTAATTTTATTTATATTTCATGTAATAAAATTTGATATAGTATATGCGCTAATGACTAGTAACAAATGATATATTGTTACTATTTCCTATAATTTTACTATTTTTAAGAATTCTATAATGTACAATATATTGTATTGTGTAAATAGTATATTGATACATCGATACAAAACAATACTAATTTACATTATTATTTTGATACCACAAGTTTAATTTACGTATATATTAAAAACCCTTTTAATTTGTTCTCCAACTATGGCCTTTGGGATAGATAGCTTTATACTATAAGAACTGCAATTATTCATCACCGCCGCTGCCGCCAGTGCCACCACCGTGTACAGCGGTGGAAGAAAGTGGCCGGAATTATATTGAAAAGGGTTCAATAGTGGAAGATGATGATAATGATGATGAGTCTATTCTTATTGCTTCTATTTTGCAAAGATTTAGCCAATCAAATGGCCTTGACAAGTCGATTCTTTGAAGGACTTTAAGTACTCATTATTGTGCATTTTGATTATGAGTTACTTTTGTTTGCATGGTTTAATCAAGCGAAGGCGAGATTTTGAAAGAACTAAATTGATTAATTAATCTTTTTTTCTTGGACTATGGATTTGAATGAATATATCAATATTTCTTTACATGCTAATCTAATATTATAAAGGGAAAATAGCATCGACCTCCCTTGTAATATAGGCTATTGGCATCCACCCCCCTCACGTTTGGTTTTTTGGCAAGCACCTCCCCTCCATCCACTTTTCTGTTACTTTTTCCTTGTAATGACTAAAATGCCCTCCATCCACTTATGATGCATGCATTCAAAACTAATACACAAGGTATGAATCCATGAAAATCTTATCACTAGCAAAGACCTTACATCCATCCTCCTGAATCCAATTAACCTCTCCATATTGATACTTCTAGTCTCCACATCAGTCATTGTATAAACACTTCCGTCAAACTTGATTTTTAAGTTGGCCTTCATTGTATAATATCCTAAGTAACATATGAAATAACCTGTCAAAATAATTTTATTTACTGTAAATTTTTTAAGTTTGATAAATATATATAATTTATCAAATAAATAAAATGCAACCTCAAAATAAATCTTTAGAATAATCACTAGCCAAATAAAAACCCCAATCTATCAACTAACACCCTAACTATCACTGCGTAGCTATAATAAGATAGTTTTAAGCTAATGTATTAAAATCTTAAAACATCATGAACACACTATATTTGCAGAATTCTTATTTCGAAAAAAGAAGTTGAAAATAAAATTATTAACAAATAATTGATAAAAAGAAGAAATAAAATGGGTAAAATCGAAGATATTGGGTTATCTTACTAGATTCTTTCCAGTGATGCTCTTCCGGAAAACCACAAGTTGCTGCTTCTTCGAATATGTCACTCGAGCTTCGGTAGTTTTCCTTAAAGATGGAGATGAATTTTCATAGAAAATTTTTAGGCTTTGAAATGGGTCTTTTTCAAATGGGATATGAAAGGATTTTGGGCATACAGAACTTACATTTTGGTACTTGGTACAAGACTTCTAAACTAAGCCTCCAAGAGCTCACGCGCCATAGCTTGATGTGGCATCCATTCATTGGCTCAAATCAATTATATAAATTATTTGTTTCTTTTTCTTTTAATTTTGTTTACTGTTGGACAAAATATATAATGATTTTACGGATTTACCCTCAAAACTAACAATTTATTGACGGAAAAATAGATGGAGGGGAGGTGCTTGCCAAAAAACCAAACGTGAGGGGGGTGGATGCCAATAGCTTATAGTACGAGGGAGGTCGATGCTATTTTCCCATATTATAAATTGCACGTATTCAAATATTTATTAGGGTTTTTGGTGGAAAAGTTATAAATCATATGGCTTGAATTTATGGGTGTTCATGGATTTTAGAAATGAGTTGTATTGAAATTGTGATTTTTGTATATAAAAATGCAGGTTGGGCATGATTTGATTTTAAGTTTCATACTAGTTAAAAACAGTACCGGACCTCGTATGCTTTATATAATACTTTATTATATTATGCATATATATATATAATTCTAAAAAGAAACTTTTATTGCGTATAGTGACAAATGCACTAGGAATCGAACATATTGCACATAACTTAATTATATGGGGACATTTTCAAAGTTATGAAATTAGAAATTAGTAGAAAGAAAATATTACAGAACTTCTTTTTGTTGATTCCTGCCAAATTTATATTTTTAAGTTGTATCGAATTATTATATATATATATAATATATATCACAACAAGAAAAATAAGGATATGGAGGCCCATTAAAGAGGCTTTTATATATTACTTAGCCCTCAAAAATTGGTTAAGTAGGCTATTTATATTAATCAGTGCTATAACGTTTGAAGCTAAAATTTAAGCTATCCAATCTCAAATTGCCTCGATGGCCACTGAAACTAATTAAATAAATTAACCCAAATAGTAATAGTCCGATATCACAAAAAGATAGCCTAATATATGTCCAAATCCAATCAGGGGCACTTTTTAAATGCTTTTATTGCATAAATAAGTGTCCCCAAAACCTTGAACTCTAGTTGTTTATATTCCAGAAATTGCTTGATGAATTTGTTTTTAAAATTAATATATGGTAAAGTTATATATAAATAATCTAAACAAGCACATACAGTATTGATGAGAATTATTTATTACATCAAAATATTCATGTTGTCTTTTCTTATAGAAAGCAAAATGTTATCAAGATAAAGAATATCAAAGTCTAATACAGTAATTTGTGACGATGAATAATTTGTGACGGACTCGATATGTGTGTCTAAAAACTTGTGATTTTAAAAATAATTGTAAAAAAGGCAAAAAGATAAACTTAAAGCTGGTTTTATTTGCAAATTTGAAGAAAAAAATAGGAATTAAAATAGAAAAAAGTGGTAGAAGTAGTTATAGATATGTTTTTTGTTTTAGTTTATATATTTTTAATTTTTGTAAAGCAAAAGTATAAATAGTGAAATAAAATATCAAATTACAACATAAGTTCACCAAAAATCCCAAGATCAGAGCTTCTTTTTTTTCTTTTTCAGTTTTGCAACTACGATTTCTATTTCGAAGATAAAAGTGTGCTAGTTTTATTAATCTCTTTCAAACTAGTACTCTCTCTCCCTATATATATATATATACACTCTTATGTATTAACATAATTTAATAATATGATATAACTTAAACTTGTACGGCTAGCTATACTACATTCAGTCACTAATTAACTTAATATTATCATTATTTGACATGTATTTTCAATCTGGATACTAATCACTGCACATTTGCGATGCCTTTTCATTAGTGTGCACACACTAATGATTAAGATGTGAAGAAATGGAGGGCACGTTTAATTAATCTCAATTTCAGTTCACTGATTTTCGATTTTTGAGAGAATTCATCACAACATTATTGATAGTAAAATCTGCCGAAATACATGAAGATGGAATATTACAGAGGACTTAAACCGAGATGAATGACATAATTCAAACATGTTACATGCACCAGAGAATAGTGAACTGCAATTCATACAATATTAATTATTACACATTTATGGACATAAATGTGATTAAACAAAAGATTATAAGGTGAGAGAGAGAGAGAGATGAAATTTAAGTAGGGTTGACATTAGTCCCAGGGCCTCTCCCGCCACTTATCGGTGGCATCGGTGGAGTTCTTCCCAGACGAACGGCGGCGGCTGGTGACGTGGACGGCGTTTCTGGAGGCTGCTCCGCCGACGGAGAAAAGCTTTGGCTACTTTTTCCGGCACCACCCTTCTGATCATCTTCAACGACCGGAGAATAATTTTGAGCTTCAGATTTCAAACCTAAACAATCAATGAAAACAGCCCTTATGATTTCTTGAAAGGAACTGCATAGATTAATGTGTTCCACTTTATTCATTTCTTCTGATGATTTTTTCTCCATTTTCTCCCTTTATTTTGTTCGATAATTAAATTCATTAATGTTAGTTAGGTGGGATGAGCTTAAATAGACTGTGATAAAAGAGAGGGAAAAAAAAAACTATTTATTTGTGAAGTATATCTGATGTTCTTACGACATGAAGACTTCAAGGTGGCATATACGATTACCACCTTCCTGTCTTATTTTCACATTTGACTATAAAACACGCACACTTCCAAAAATAAAATTGTTGGTAGCTCACATAATCAATTAATTCATATATATATATATATATATATTTAAATATTGAGTCAATGACATGATATATATAGTATAGATATTAAATAAAAATAATTTACAATCAATTAGCACCGGTTGTTACAATGAACTGCACATAGGTGGGACATACATATAAGACCACTAATTTTTTAAAGCATTAATTAACTTCACTAATAAATATAGACTTCATCAATATTAAATGTTAATATACTTGACTCTCAAATGTTTTTTTATATTTTTCAGATTAGGTTGAATGCAACTATATATAATATAATCAGTATTATTATATTTCTCTTATGATTAATTGGTCATTCGCCTTAGTTAGAAGTATAATCACGTATGAAATTCAAACACTCCAAACGAATTCTTGTTAGATACGATCTTAATTAGGTTTTGAAGTTAGTCGTAGATATATGCATTTTAAATATATATATATATATAGGAAAATTATTTTAACAGTTGTGACATAATTTGATTCATTATTTGAATAGGAGCAATTGCAAACATACAATTGAGCAACAATATTGTATTGCTAATAATCTAATTGACCGATAATGAAACTTAATACATTCGCACTATTTCTCTATTTTTTTTAAAAATTTCATAATAATATATATTTTATTTCATATTTCAAATCACGCACATTACAAAAAGATATACTGTTTTAATTAAACTGAATAAATCCTCAAATGTAATTAAACAACGGTATGGTCCAATTAAAAGATATACTGTTTTAATTAAAAACTATATAATATGTCAAACGATGCATACCAAAAGATGATTAGTATGGACATTATATGTAATGATGAATCTTTCTTAGTGCGTAAAATGACTTTTGATTTTTGTTGCAATTGTCGACCTACATTAAAATCTGAATACTGTTTCTTTTACTTGTGACTAGGGTGATAATTGGGTTGATTGGGTCGAGTTTGGGTTGGGTCCATTTGGATTGAGTCCAATAACAAAACACGTGCATTATTATTGGATTTGAATTGGACCCAATAAGGATCCAATTATGAATCCAATAATGATCCAATCATGAACCCAACAAAGACTCAAATTTAAAATATAAGATATTTTAAATAAGTTTAGAAAATTAGGGTTCTAACTTCCAAGTGCAAGGGGTTGAGATGGAACTATAATTTTAAAATATTAGGACCCAAATTGGACTCAAATATTATTAAAAACCAACCCAATGTCTTAGCTCGCTCCAAATGATCATTCTAAGCCATTGATTTGAGCCACTTGGCATAAGGATCCAATCATGAACCCAACAAAGAATCAAATTTAGAATATAAGATATTTTAGTGCATCCGAAAGCAATAGGGGAGAATGTGACCCTTGCTCAATGTATATATACTTTATCATATATATTTTTAATAACAATTTACTAAAATTAGTAACAATAAACTGTTATGTATTAATAGTATTTTATACATGATGCTGATTAATTACTTATTAATTAAATCAGCCTCAATTAAATTATATCTTTCGTGCAATGTTTTTGAATAGATAACATTCACTATTCATAATAGTATTTTCTTTTATGTATTTGTGGGCTTCATAAATTTTTTTTTATCAACTAGCTATCAAAAAGAACCCAAATGTACTTTTCTTAGTTTAAAAAGACATAAGCAAACTCATGTTACATATCAAGGGCAGAAGAATAAGTTCATAAAATATTTTTACATTTTCAATATTTCTAATGTTTGACTTAACGATTTTTTTTGATACGTTTTATAATTCAAGAACATAGATACAGTAAATGAAGAATAGTTCATGGTTACAAAGTGTATTTTGCCCTTTTTTCTTTTAATAGATGAAGTACAATTAGATCATAATTCTATGAATTTAATTTGCAATTCTTTCTTTATATTTTCATGAGAATACAAAAGGTTTTATAGTTGAAAATATTAGGATCACTTATTTTGGTGAAGTATAAAATGGGCCTGGATAATCTAATTGAGAACAAGCCCAATATTCTAAATCAGCCCGTTTGAGTGGCCCAGTACATTTGGCTCAACCTGCAATGCATTATATTAGGAATTAAATTAAGTGCATGAATTATTAGAGGATGAAATAAACATACCACTTTGAGGAATAGGGGTGAGAGTAAAAAATAAGTATTTTTGAGTTAAAATTTACAAAACAATTCAAAAAATGCATATTATAGAGATTTGTATGAGATATGTCATATGTATGAGAATGATTTTATGTATTTATTTTTAAAACATTTTCTTAAATATGTCAAAACAATAATAATAAATAATAATAAGTTGATGTATGTGTGTTGAATGCTTAAATTAAATTATGTGAATAAAATAACAAAATATAAATTATAAAATAAATTATGAAATAGAAATAATTATTAGAAAATTAATTTTGGTTAATGAATGTATGAAATAATTGATGTATTAATTGGTAAGTATTTATATAGGGGAAGTTGAGTTGAAATAAAATTTATTTAAGATTTTCTGATACAAAATATTGAAACTGAATTCAAAACATAAATAAACAAGACCATGATATAGTGAAGTTTAACTATTTATCATCGTTTAAAAAGAGCAAAATAGTCTTGACTATCATAATTATTTGTAAAAACATATTTTATCCAAAGTAGCGCCTTATGATTGAGCTTGAAGAGTAGTCAACCATATTTTCTCTTTTAAACTAAAAAAGTACCACAATTATTATACCACAATCCACATGCCATATAGCTATAATTCAGTTTTGACCCTTTTTTTTTTTTTTGAACTATTTTGAAATTTGGTATTGCAAATTTGTAACTATTAGCTCTTTTTTAATTGAACAACCCAATTTGATTTTGAAGATTACAAGTATTATTTCTTTATTAATTCCTGCTGGAAATTGGATTTATTGTAGATTTTGTCTAGTTTAAACAAATTATTTAGAAGAGTTCGTACATTAAATATGAGATTTTATTGTTTAATATTGAATTATAAATTATAGTTTTTTCAATTTAGAAAAATGTTAATACTTAAAATGAATCATTTCAATTTAATTTGATTTTTGGGAGCTTTAATATCAATGGGACGATTTTAATTTTTTTAATTTAATTTATAAAAGTGTTTATTAATTCATTTAAGCAAATTAGTAATTTAATGACACTCTTTCGAAAAATATGTGTGCACATATCATGCGGAAATGAAATAAAATAATGTCATTTCACAGCAAAGGATTCAAACAATCTATTTGCATCTTAGAGGGTGTTTGGCTAAGCTTATAAGCTCTTTTAAACGTCTTATAAGATGTTTGAGAGCTTATAAGCTCTATGAAAATGTTTGGATAATTTTCTTAAAAAAGTGCTTATAAGACCAAAAAATAAGATGTTTGGGTCTTATAAGCAAATAAAAAATAAGTTGGCAAAACCCAACTTATTTCAAAATCTTAGGGCCTGTTTGGATGACTGTTTTTAAAGTACGTTTTTGTTTTTGCAAAACAAAAATATGAAAAAGGCGTTTGGTTGACTTGTTCTCACTTTCTGTTTTTGAAAAACAAAACTCCAAAATCTGCTATTTTGCAAAACAGGTTTTACCTGTTTTTAAGTTTTACAGAACACTTTTACACTCCAAACTAAAAAAACACACATCACTTAAACCCTCAATGAAAAAATATATTCTTTTTCTCTCCTCATTTCACTCATCCTCACATCAAAACACTCCCCTTTACAAAGTTTCCCGATTTTTATTTTTTCTTCAGAATAGTCAACCAAACATGATTTCAACATTATTTATACTGCAAAATTGTTTTGATAAAACTGTTCTTCAAAACTATTTTGCAAAACTTCAAAAACAAAAACAATCCAAACAGACCCTTAAATTTGGGATATTGTTTATATTTTTTCAAAGACATAAAATAAACCTAGTTAAGTTTATTCTTTCCAACAATACATTTTTCCGAGAAAATATTTATTTTTATATTGCACAATTCTCTCGTATAACATTTGAAAACATCTTATAAGTCCAATAGACTTATTTTATCCAAACACTTAAGAGCTTATTTTTTAAATAAGACGAAACATCTTATAAGCTCTTAAAACATCTTATAAGATGTAAGAACTTATAAGATGTTTTAAATAAGCTTAGCCAAACACCCTCTTATTCTAATCTATGTGTTATCGATTTTGTTTTTAGAGGTTTGACATGATTGACATTATGTTTCTTAAACTCGTCGTCTTTTTCCATTTTTTACGAAATTTGTTCCATTTGCACATGAGGGTGAACTGTTTCATGATTCCTCTCTATATCGTAGTACTGTTGAGAGTCTTCAGTATCTTCGCATACTCGATCAGATAATTACCTATTCAATCACACTAGTGAGTTTATGATGCCACATACTACTCACACATTTAGATGGTAAGGAAATTCACCGCTATCTTCGTATTCTCTGGATCTTGGCCTTCTCCTCCAGTAGAATCAATGTTTTATGTCGAATCTGATTGGGCTGGTTGTCTCAACATTCGGCGATCTACCACACTGGCTAAGCCATTTATTTGGACGATAACCTTCTGTCTTGGTCTCCCAAAAAGCAAGCAATTGTATTTCGTTTCAGCACTAAATTCGAGTATCGTTTGATTGTCTTTTCTATTGTCGAGTCTCGTTGGTTGCGTTTCATACTTGTTGATTGGGCTTTTTCCTTCGCGATCTTGTTTGCGTATTCTAAATATCAGTGCCATTTATCTTGTTCTCGATATTGTGTTCCATTCATATACAAAACTTATTGAGATTGATTATCATTTTGTTCGTGAGAAGGTCGTAATCGACGATCCCATCGTCACATATATTCTGAGCGCTTCTCAGATTGCTAATTGCTAACAAATTTACAAAAGCCTTTATTAAGTTTATTCAGTTATGTTCCAATTTTCGTGTAGATTCTACATTGTGGTGGGTGCTAATACAGATTTAGGTTTTACATACCCTAGCTCATTCATGTATAGTCCGTGCCTATATGTATATATATATATATATATATTACTTACATACTTTTGTGATAATTTATGCAGTGATCACTGATAAACAACATAAAGCTTAAATCATTTCTAAATTGTCCAATTTTTATATAACATACCAGGCAAACGTAATTTACAGAAAACATATTCAATATTTAACATTACTAAATCAATAAGCCAATTAATTAACAATGTGGTGGATTGGGTTCACCTAATTTATCACACATAAATAACACACAAACCTGCACCATTTTAATAACAAAGTCGAGTTTTCAAGAATTTAATTAAATCTCATGTCCAAATCGTACTAACTTCATATATTTCTACGTTTTTACTTTTTTGGGGTAATTATATGTATTTATTTAGCTATTTTTATACTGGTTTTTCATAAAGTTGGTATTTATAATTTTTCGAATGATTGTTGTTAAGTTATAATTGATAATATAACGCGCAAAATGATGTGACATTGATTTATTCGGACGCATGCATGGTAATGGCATAACAATTTAGTTTTAGTTATGCGTTATTATTTGTAGTTACGAAGATGTAACTCTCGAAAAACCACAATCATAAAATGTGTTAATAAGATTTATATTAATATATTTAAATTGTGGACCACATACTTTTGTAAACAATTTCTAATTCTTAGTTTTCAAGAATGGGTTCTCGAGATTCACCAATAATCACCCGTCTAATTGAGTTTTTTTGTTTCTTTTTCATCTTTTTTCCGGTACAAGACTTGTTATAGGAACTTATTTCTTTTATAATTTTTTCATTCAGAAAAACTCAAAAGTTAGGATTAATAATAAATGAGACTAAAATTTTCTTAAATTAAAACTTAATCAATTATCTTTTTTTTTATAGAAATCCTTTTTTTTTTACTACTAAATATTCTTAAATGATTTATTTTCCACTTTATCAGGTTAATTATTGAAAAATACTTTATTAATTTATTTAGAAAAATTGAAAGTTTGAAATTAAATCATAAATAATTAGAAAATTCACTATAACTTTAAAAAAAAAAAAATACAATTGATTAATTGTTAATTTATGAGATTACGGGAAAGTGAGCCCATAAATTTACTAACCTTAATGAATTATTTTTATACGAAGAATTGGTGGAATAGATATTTGAATTAAATTTTTTTATGATGACTGTTTTGGTATAAACATTAGTTTTTAGGATTTTTTTACAATTTCCTGAAGAAATTTATTTTGCACGTAATGTGGTAATGTGATTTGCTTTTCTTGGTGTGCTTAAGAAACATTTATGAAATTGATTATCTTAATTTAACACTCAAAGTTAAAATTTATAACTTTTGCATCTCTAGAAATGTTTACATGCATTTTTTGTTTTTCCGTGTTTTGATCTGATCACTAATCGAAATCGAGTAGTTTGAATATTTTGTTCATAGTTTTGTTTTTTTTATATTTCAAGCTAAGCTCAAATCGAACTTCAAAATTTATCAAATATAAAAAATTGTTTAAACTTAGTTTGGTAAATTACTGAATCAGACTTTGAGCTATCGAATTCGACTGGATTATCAAATAATTTAATTTAATTTTGATTCCTAATTATAATAGGAGTGTCATATCAATTTCCACACCCCATGCTTTCAATAACCACGTTCTATATTCAATAATGTTAATAGTTCATTTTACATCATAGTAATTTGAGTGTATTTTATTTAATGGGGCCCCACAAAGATTTTATATTCTCTTTGTGATAATCCAGCTATTTGTTCTTTGAAACCCCAGTATAATAGTAAAATAAGTTACTAAATGTGTTACAGAAATATAAAACAGAATATAACCTCATTAAAGTAAAAGATATATAAATTCAATAAAACATTTGAAATCATGTGTGCTATGTTTACAAGGATCAAATGTGTTTGGTCAAAAAACATAACAAGAATATTTAAAATTAACTTTTACATAATAGAATAAACACAAAATATAGCCAATCTAATATTATTTTAAATCTTCAAGTAATTTGAATTTGAATATTGGAAAATTTTGAGTTATAATAGAAATTTTGGAGTTCTATCAAAATTTTGATAGTTATTTGACAAAATCAGATTGAAAATCTGATTTCGTTTCGAGAATTTTGAAAACTTAAAATTTAAGAGTTTTGATAAAAAATTTAAGATCATGATGGTAGGCGATTGAATAATGAAGTAGCGAGAATGTCAGAGTGATGATGAAGATTTCCATTATTTTATATTAACGTTATTTTTATTTTTCTAAAAATCTCAAAACGTAGTCTCGATTAAAAAGTAGAGGGGAAAATATAAATTGCTCATTAATCTTTAAATTGTAAAGTTTAATTAGGATTTTCCAAAATTGCCATTTTCTCAACTTTCATAAACTTAGTCAAATTAAAAATAAAACTTTCTTTAACTTTACGTGCGTTATCAAATGAGAGTGTTTTAATTTTTGAGTGGAGTGGGGGACTACATTTAGAATGGGAAAATTCTATCTTGAACTGGGACCAACGGTCTTGGTTGATTCCGGTCCAGTTTTAACCACTCATATTGGTGAAAAGGATTGGTCCTCACCGGGGTGGTGTAAAAACCACCCCCTTTCCACCAAGTGAATGGTCTATCTTGGCCGGGACCAACGGTCCCGGACCAAGATAGAATCACCCATTTAGAGTGTCAAGTGGAAGTAAAGTGTGATTCATCATTAAATTTGACTAATAAAGTCTCCATAAAAGCTACTTTTTGGACAATAAAATTATAATTTATTACTATAATATCAAGAATTAATCATGTGATGGTTTAAGAGAAAATAAATCAATAAATAAAGAAAGAAAGAAAGAAAACGGTGCAGGCTGACCGTGACTGTTGTGAGCGCGAAGCCCGTTTAAGGGTAGAGACCATGGGCAGGCCCCCTCACCGTTCGGGCAGCTCTCGAAAACACTGCACAGAACGCTCGAAACAGATAAACGGTAGTAATTATTACACACACTACTCACACACACTCTCTCACATCCCACATTTCTCTGCTATAGAGAGAGAGAGATTTCTAGAAAGAGAGATTGGGTAAAGTACAGTACAGGTGTTTAATAAAAAACAAAGCATGCAGAGAGCTATTTAAAGTGCCATTTCAGTTTCTTTGGCTTTTTGGCTCATGTTTATCATGTAATGGGAGGGAATTTCTTCATTTCTTCAGTGTTATGCATAAATTTGTTTGTGATTTAAAAGCTGGAAGCTGTTAAAGATCTGGTTTTGATAGTGTTCTGGTAGCAGGAAAGGTATCCAATGTTTTAATCACACAGTAAAGGTGGGTCCTAGCTTTTTCCTGTAATTTTTCCCCCAGATCTGAGCTTGCTTTGTCGCTTGAAATTTTGATTATCCTCCAGTTAATCCCTTTTCGGGTTTTTACACACTATTTTGTGGTTTAAAGAAAGATGCCATTTTTGGGTTTGGGGCTTTATGTTTTTTATTTGCCCAAAAAAAGACACAAACATGGTCCTGGTGTGCAATGTTGGAGTTCTTGGACTAAATGAGGGAAAACATCATCTGGGATTTTGTGGATTTTGTTAAAGTATTTTTTTAATTTTTTTGTTTTGGATCTGGGCATTATCTCATGAAGTGGTGAAATAATTGACCTACATTATGTATGTATACATGTAGATTTCATATGTATATGTTGGGATGAAGAAGTTGATGGAAAGAGAGGGTATGGTGGTACTGTTTTTGTGGTTGATCTTGGTGGTGCATCCTCTGAGGTGTATTTATGCTAATATGGAAGGTTTGTGTATTTCAGTTTAATGTATTTAGATGCCTTATATTGCTATGAGCTCTCTTTTGTGGGACTTTGCATTTGTTCCTGTCTGCAGTCTTCAAATTTTGACTTTCTTTTTTGGTCTATAAAGTTATTGTTAAGTAGAAATTGCATATAGAAACGTTTGTATGTGGATTTATATCATTTTTGTATTGTGTACTATTGACATATACATTGGAAGGGTTGAGTTGTGGGTATTTTACTGGAATCTTTGTAGCAGTAATGGTAAATCTCATTATAAAATGGAATATTTATCTGCTTCTTTGAAGAACATCATAATGCCGTTTTGTATGTTATGCACACAATTGAACCGTGTTCTGGGACTAGAATTAGATTCATCATATGCAAATTGATGATTCCAAAACGACGGTATAATTTTCTCAAAGTGTCTTAAAAAGTTTTAGTTCAGATGGTGCATCTATTCCTGCAATCTAGTAGGTTATTCGTCTCATTATTCCTTATATTAGAATTAAAAATTGTTCTTATGCTAATTGAATTCTTAGTTCCTCACTTTTGAATTCTTTTGAATTCATTTTATGGCTACATTATCTGTTGTGGCGTCTGATTTTTCCAGTGGTGTGTTTGAATAGGTGATGCTTTGCATAGCCTTAGGACCAACTTAGAGGACCCTAACAATGTGTTACAAAGCTGGGACCCTACGCTTGTCAACCCTTGCACATGGTTTCATGTCACATGCAACAACGATAACAGTGTCATAAGAGTGTAAGAATATGCTATAAGTATTTCTCATATTAAATGCCACTTCATTAGGTTGTTTCATTACATAGCTTGCTAGTTAGAGGGCCCTTCTGATCTGTTTTAATCTATTTTTTTTGTCAGTGATCTTGGCAATGCTGCTTTATCAGGTCAATTGGTCTCACAGCTTGGACTGTTGAAGAATTTGCAGTACCTGTATGTTATCGTGCTTGCACTATTTGCGAGTGCTTTTTGCTAAGTCTAAATGTTCATCTATATATGCTTTGTTTCAACTGTTGAAGATAAGATTTCTATCTCATTGGTTTCGCATTAGAGAAACACAAATTACAAGGACATCTGCTTAAAATATAAAAGTATGATCTTACAAAACTGTTGATATAATAGGGGTAAAGATTAACGCTTCTAAATTTCAAATATTAATATAAGTTTTCTTTCGACGATAGTGGGATTTGATCTATCCAACAAAACATGTCTTTTGTAGCTTTATCTGGTAAATTAACATAGCTTTATCTGGTAAATTCATGTTAAGTAAACAATGGTTGGAAACTTATTTGACTGGATATAGTTGGAAACTTCTCTTTTAGTAAGTAAATAGTTAACCTTCAATTATACATTACTTCAGAAATTTACTTGGTTTGCTAACATAATCAAAGTAGATGGACTGAGACGTGAAAAGAATCTATAAGTTTAGTCTGGACTATTCTAATACATGCAACTTCAGTTGATGAATGTTCCATTAACCATGATTTTGATGTGAAGCTTCAGAAGTAATTCACCAAATTATGTAAATTTAAGTTTTTTTATCATACCCTTGATGTGATCTCAGTGTCCAAGTTTACATTTTAGGCATCTAATGATCCTATTATTTATTTAACTAACTAGGATGCATTTATCGGCACCATAAGACTATTAAGTCATTCATTTTCCTCTTTTTAGTCAGTTCTGATGAGGCTGATCCTGACCATCTATACTAGTGAAAACTCATCGAATAAAACATGTTTTAAATTTGCTGTATTATCTAAACTTTTAATATTTATTGCCCTATATAATTGCAGAAGTTTGATGAGTTATTGTACAAATTTTCTTTTATCCTGTTTAAACTTACACTTTTCTGTTTATTGTGATAGGGAGTTATACAGTAATAACATAAGCGGGCCGATACCCGGTGATCTTGGAAATCTCACTAATTTGGTGAGCTTGGATTTGTACTTGAACAGTTTCAGTGGTCCCATTCCAGACTCGTTGGGCAAGCTCTCGAAATTGCGATTCCTGTGTGTAAACCTATCCTTCACTATCAAATATTTGTAGCATTTTGTTATATATCTTTCTAAATTAGAAAAATCTTATTTGTTAACTTTTGTTATATCTTTGTAAGGATAGCCGGCTAAATAACAACAGCTTGAGCGGGCCAATCCCTATGTCATTGACCAATGTTTCGTCCTTACAAGTACTGTGAGTGACCAAATTTCATATTTACTTCAGTTGTTACATCTTACATCATAATTCCTCGATTTTTTTTAATGCTAATATATGCTTGTGCAGGGATTTATCAAACAATCGTCTTTCAGGTGCTGTTCCTGATAATGGTTCCTTTTCTTTATTTACACCTATAAGGTATTTTCATATATCCACTTGGCATTAATTTTGAACCGAAACCATGTGTGTCTCTATTAGGATCTGACACAGATGATTTACAGTTTTGCGAATAACTTGGACCTATGTGGGCCCGTTACTGGCCGGCCGTGCCCTGGATCGCCTCCATTCTCTCCACCACCTCCATTTGTCCCACCTCCCCCAATTTCTACCCCAGGTTTTTCCTAGTTTAATGTTGCTTTGTTTATTAATTTTTTATTGTTAATTTCTTTTCTTAAGTGGAATATGATGTTGCTTAGTTTAAACTAGGATGGAAATGTTAAAGAAATACTTAGCATCGTATGAATATCTCTGAAATGGGAAGGGGTTGTGCAAAAGAAGCTTTATCTCTGAAATTTTGTCAATGATCAAGTGCTTTTTGATTATTTTGTATGTACAACCCGTAAATATGATCATGGATTTTTAGACGTTAAATTATGGGGAAAAAAATTTATAATCAACTGACATGTTCAGGAAAATCATAATATATCATTTAAAAATACTGAATCTAATAACCCTTCCAAACAACTATAGTGAATATTAATTTTCTAATAGCCAAATGATTATTTTATTATTTGTTATGTAGCCGAGCAATATTTATTGAAGCTTACTTGTCTAATAATCTCCATTCGCGACAAATAGGACCAATACATATGCCACACACACCATATCCCTACCCACACAGTTTAAGAAACTTTTATGGGAAGCTTCTTTTCTGTTTTCGTATGTTAAATTAAAATCTTACATTGGAAAATATTGGTGAACTTCAGTGCTATAACTTGCAATCTAGCCTAAATTGCTTTAACATTACTATACTTTTGAAACTGGCTTACACTTTATTCATACAGTACACTGTTTGTACTGTTAGTATGTTTTATGGAAATATTTAGCAGTAAAATCAGTTTCATTCAAACTTCTACCTCAACCTTACCGATTGTAACTGCAGGAGGAAGTAGCGAGACCGGAGCCATTGCTGGTGGCGTTGCTGCTGGTGCTGCTTTGCTATTTGCTGCTCCTGCCATTGCATTTGCATGGTGGCGTAGGAGAAAACCACAGGAATATTTCTTTGATGTACCAGGTTTGTAGTTTAGTTTCATAATTTAATCAAGTAAAAAAACTATTTTTCGCTTATGTAATAGTCCTAGGCGTGACAATTTGGGTTCATACATATCTTGACCCAAACCAAACTAAGTTTTCAATGGGTTGGGTCCTAACATTTTAGCATTTTAGTTCCAATTGGGTTGGCTTTTCATAATATTTGGGTCCAACCTATTTCCACTTTGAGTCAATAATCTACATTTTACACTCTTATTGGGTCCTTGTTGGGTTTATTTTGGGTCCTTATTGGGTCCACTTTGGGTCCTTGTTGGGTCCAACTATAATGCATATTTTTTGACATTGGACCTAACCCACTTTAAACCCAACCCAAACGGACCTGACCCAAACCCAACCCAATTGCCAGCCCTATGTGATACTATTCATCAAGTGGGTCATCAACTGTTAGATCACATATGTGATATCAGTTTTTCGTTATTTCATCCTTCATAAATCGTGTGAATAACTTTGCAGCTGAGGAGGACCCTGAAGTCCATTTGGGACAGCTTAAAAGGTTCTCTCTTCGAGAGTTACAAGTTGCAACTGATAGTTTCAGCAATAAGAATATTTTGGGCCGAGGCGGGTTTGGGAAGGTATATAAAGGTCGTCTTGCTGATGGTACACTTGTTGCTGTCAAAAGACTTAAAGAGGAACGAACGCCAGGTGGCGAGCTTCAGTTTCAGACAGAGGTTGAGATGATCAGTATGGCTGTGCACCGTAATCTTCTTAGACTTCGTGGATTTTGTATGACCCCAACCGAAAGATTGCTCGTTTATCCATATATGGCCAATGGAAGTGTTGCATCGTGCTTAAGAGGTGACGCTTTTCAAGAATGCTAGGCCTTGTTTGTTTATGTTTTTAAATCACAAAATTCTAAATAAGCTTAACACACCAAATTCTCATCCAAGTTCTCCTTTTTTCAACTTTACTTTTTTGATTTTCTATATAACTACCTATCAATCGTATATATACATCATTTCACACATTTATTAATCAAATCATTTATTATAATCAATTTTTTTACTCTCTTTCATACTTTACAATTTTTTAGCTATATTTTTTTTATTTTTTATTCACATAATCATTATATACTCCACTAACACATTCATTATACACATCATCTATCAACCTATCACTATTGATTTGACATGTGTTACAACTTTAAATCTATTTTTAAAAACATAAACAAACATCTACCTTTTTTTCACACAAATTTTCATCGTACGCAATCCCCGAGAAAATTTCAAAAATTTATCCCAAAAACATAAACAAACGGAGCCAAACTCACTTTTCTTGTTCCAAGTCATTGGGGCAATTACAATTTTGGTAGCTCATTTTGCTACTATTTCATTTTCAGTCCCCTTGGATTTCAAGCTTTAAATATCTATATTGATTTTCATCTTCAACCATGAACCGACTAAAACAAGTAGTACTTACAATTGCAGAACGTCAGCTAAATGAACCACCGCTAGATTGGCCCACAAGAAAACGCATTGCATTGGGATCTGCAAGAGGATTATCATACTTGCATGATCACTGTGACCCGAAGATTATTCATCGTGATGTGAAAGCTGCAAATATATTGCTAGATGAAGAATTTGAAGCCGTTGTTGGAGATTTTGGATTGGCTAAACTGATGGACTATAAGGATACTCATGTGACTACTGCAGTGCGTGGAACTATAGGACATATAGCTCCCGAGTATTTATCCACTGGAAAATCTTCTGAGAAAACTGATGTTTTCGGGTATGGAATTATGCTTCTCGAGCTCATAACGGGGCAGAGGGCTTTCGACCTTGCTCGCCTTGCAAATGACGATGATGTCATGTTGCTTGATTGGGTAATTTGTTTTCTCTTCTACAATTTGTCTAAGCTTTGCTCTTGGTTTTCATTACTTTGGTTTTCCTATATTCATATTGAAGTTAGATTGCAGAAATAATTTTAGTTTTCAAATGGCTAAAAGATTCACAGATAGTTGTGGTAAGGCTTGTCAATGGGCAGGGATTGCCTAGACCCGGACATTTTCAGTAGAAAATGTACGCGACCCGGACCCGACCTGTAGGGTCTGAGACCCGGATCCGGATCCGATGACACTAGGTAGTTCGGGTCCGGGTATAACTTTTACCCGTGGGCATTATACCCGGAAAATACTCGAATTTTACCCGGCGGGTGTATACCTGAACAAGGAACCGACCCGACCTGAAATGTACTCCGCCCGTTGCGTCTAACTTTTTTTGGACCCGTCGGGTATGCGATCGGGTCCGGGTAAAAAAATATTCTGGGAATTTCATGGGTCGGGTTTGAGTTTGTGTATTTGCCGCCCATTGACATCCCTGAAAAGGCATGTAGTAAAGTAGTAATATGTCTTCGATGATTCTTGATTCCAATGTATATTTTCTCCTTGCTGGACTTGTAAGAACCACGAAAAACATGCCTTCCTTTTTTATTTTCTTAATTATCATGTTTAATTTATAACAATTTGGAAATCTAACTTAATTCATATATATATATATATAAATTTATTCAGGTGAAAGGGCTTTTAAAAGAAAAGAAATTGGAAATGCTGGTTGATCCCGATTTGCAGAATAACTACGTGGATACAGAAGTGGAGCAATTAATCCAAGTTGCTCTTTTGTGTACACAAAGCTCACCTATGGACCGTCCTAAGATGTCTGAAGTTGTAAGAATGTTAGAAGGCGACGGTTTGGCTGAAAAATGGGACGAGTGGCAAAAGGTCGAAGTGTTAAGGCAAGAAGTTGAACTTGCTCCACATACAACTTCTGATTGGATTCTTGATTCGACAGATAACTTACACGCAGTTGAATTATCGGGTCCAAGATAATGACTCTCAAGTTAAAGAACGAGTAGTTTTTTTTTTGTTTTTTAATCTTTTTTTTTTTTTTTCGATTTGGTTTAAGAAAATTCGATGCATTCTAAGTCTTGTCGATGTCGATTGTGAAATTGTATTCATTATATTTTTGTATAGGAGTTTGTAGTACCTAACCTTTTGAAATACATGGTCTAATGAATTTGTGTAACTTTATAAAAATCATGAATCAGTTCACTTGAGTTTGTGATTTTGTAAAAATGACTGTGTAGTTAAATAGTGAATTGTTCAATGGTGTTATTAGATTTTAAGTTCCGATTGGTCAAGCTAAGTTAAAAATCCCCAAATTGAAGTCAAATCACAAATTGAGCTTAAAATACCCTAATTGAAGGTTCAAATCAAATTTTCCAACAATATAGAGTACTCAAATTGTCTCTCCCATATTATTGTACCAAAGAAACTTGTCGACCACATTAGTGTATCAAAATTCTAACATGTGGCAGTTATCGAATTTTCAGTTCGATACATAATGGTCATGATTTTGTCTTGATTGGTTTTTTTTAAAGAATTTTTGTGCGCACGTGTGTATTTTATTTAATACTTTGTGGTTTTCTATTTAATATTTATCATTAAATTTTAAATGAAAAATCAAATAAATACCAAATGTGAGAATTTATAAAAGTTATGAATTATATTATGAGAATTCTATAATGAGCGAGTGTCTCCAAATGCTTTGCCATGTTATGCGGCCCAGCTGGTGGATTCATACATATTGCCTTCTTTCCCAACTCCATTGTATCATGGGTGATTCATTTTCCTAGCTCGTTTCACCATCATTAATGTCTCTTTTTATTAAAATACGTCTTGGGAGTTATTTTGAACTTCAAACTCTGCGCTTCTGTGTTATTTAAAGCCATTTTTTGTCTGTGCATAAAGAATTGTATAGAACTAGATATTAGCTATTTGCCAAGAAAATCAAGATTTTAGATTTGCCAATAAATCACAAAAGTAAAAAATGGCCTTTATGTTTTTCGAATTATAATTCCAGTTTGTTCTATACATATAATGAAATTCAATTCTCACCTAAGCAGGAAACGTATTCTTCTTTTTTTTTCACAGAAAAACAAATGCACTGGACGCTTTTGGAATGGAAATTTTAGAAAAAGATAAAAGACTTGTGTGCACTGCTTATCATTAGTATTTATTTATTTATTTGTTAATGGAAAATTATCTAAATATTTAAATTAAAATATTTGATTAAGAGTACTTTCTATGCTTTTGTTAATTAACATATCAACACTACTGAAGGTAAACGTGAGACATTTTAAAAATTGAAAAATTAATTATACGAAATTTATAATCAATGAGATCAAAATTGAATTTGAGTTAACTTATGGGCAAAACGTGTAATAACGCCTGTAAGGTGTTTGATTGAATTACCAACAATTTAAATGTATTTTGTTTTTAGGTTCATTGTTTAGAAGACAAAACCATAATCAAAATTCAAAAATATGCGGAAGAAGCTTCTGTACCACGAAGCCTTCTCGACCAAAAACGAGGTCTAAAATCCGGCCTCCATCTCCGGTAATTCCGGTAACAAATAATATAACTCATTTGGGCCGCCCAAAAGAGGGTCCAAAACCTCGGCAACACCCTTTGCCCGGAAGGAAATCCGTGTCGGCTACACATGTCACTGCAATTAGCTGGCTCAAATATTACTATGTTACTTTATCGAATAAATAAAAAAATAACAATATTTGATTATATGAACTGTTTATAAGTTTTATATTATTTTAAAGTTACATTCAAAATTTTCTAATAATTTCACTGTATAACAAAAGTTTTCACGTGCGAATGCACATGCATTTGACTAGTATAATAAATATCTGAAAAAGAGGGAAAATAGCATCAAATTGCTTATACGCACAATTAGGGATCATAACAGTTTGGAAAAATTGCATTTTTTTCATCTTATAATTTAGCTTTAATTTAATTTTGATCAAATTCACAAGATATTTCTCACATTTAGTCACATATCTTATAAAAAGTCTCACATTTTAGTCTTGATCGAACTTTTCATCTAAAATTCAACGGTTAACTCCGTTAGTACTAACTGAAATTTTTTTAAAAGAATTTATGCGCAAATGTTTTTCAATCACGAACTATATTTATACTCAATCTCACATATTACTTATAAACAAAATCTCTCCAAAAAAATTCAATTAAAATATTAACTAAGATGGTTAATAGTATAAATACGGATTATATTTAGTATTACAATATTTATATTCAATGTCACATGTTACTTATAAATAAAATCTCACTAAAAAAATTCAATTAAAATAATTGTTCAATTTCAAATAATAAATTCTATTGGGACTTAATTTGAATTTTGACTTAGAGGACGTTTGGCTAAGCTTATAAGTTCTTTTAAACATCTTTTAAGATGTTTGAGAGCTTATAAACTCTATAAAAGTGTTTGGATAATTTCTTCTAGTAAGAGCTTATAAGACCAAAAAATAAGATGTTTGGGTCTTATGAGCAAATAAAAAATAAGTTAGCCAAAACCACCTTATTTCAAAATTTTAAATTGGAGATGTTGTTTATATTCTTAAAAGGTATAAATAACCCTATTCATTTTCTCTTTTCCAACAATACCTTTCTCCAAAAAAATATTTATTTTTATTATTACATAAATTCTCTCTTATAACATTTGAAAACATCTTATAAGTCCAATAAACTTATTTTATCTAAACACTTAACAAATTATTTTTTAAATAATACCAAACATCTTATAAGCTCTTAAAACATCTTATAAAGTGTAACAACTTATAAGATGTTTTAAATAAGTTTAGCCAAACACCCTCTTAGTGTCCATCCTAAATAAAAACTACTGTATGTTGTGGCAACAGAGTGCCAAGTGAAGAAAGCATGCATATCAGCATATGTCCTTAAGCTGGCAAAAAAAAAAAATCACCTTTCTTTTGGTTTTGTGGCTCTTTAGTTTTCGTGCAAATTCTTTTATCATCGTCCTACATAAATTAGTGAAAGAAAAAGGGTTTATTTTCCTCTTTATTTGTGGATAAGAAAGGGGATTTGAAATTGACGCTTCAATAATAATTATTAAATCAAATATTTAGCATAAATAAAAGAAGAAAACATATAAATAAAATGAATTACAGAAAATTCGATATGTAGAAATATTATTACTTCAAAATCTTATTGATTGACTTGAAAAAATTCATTACAAAATGTTCTTTATTCTCTAAAAATAATTGATAAAACATACTACGAATGACAAATAACATTTCATTCATTCTACTTTTCAAATGACCAAGTACGCAAAATACATGTGCTCTCATGTCGGCCAAACAAATCTCCATACTTCAAATGTAAAAAAGAACATAAAGAAAATCAAAACATACTTGAATCTTAAATTTGATATCTATGAGTATCTCTCAATTTTATGCAAATCTAGAGATTTACATACTCGAATCATGTTTCAACAAACTTTGTTATTATCCCTCTTCACTACTACAAATTGGGTAGCAGGATATTGATTCGCTTTTGTGTCTTTTGACGCGAATACAAACATTGATGATGAATGCACCCGGTTACTCAACAACATTGCATTTTATGTCGTCTTTTGATGCGAATACAAACATTGGTAATGAATGCACTCGGTTACTGAACAACTATTTTGCGTTTATGAATCAACCTGATTACTTAAGCCCAAGTTTAGGTTTAGCTCAAGAGGGATACATCAAAAGAAAATATGACAATGATCGATTATGCTCGTCCGGTGATCCACAAACATTTGAATTTAATCGAAGATTAATGATTGTTTTAATCAACTTTATATAACACTTTGACATTCTCCGTTAAGAAATTATGTTAGCACGACAATCAAGCAAACAAATATTGTACACCAAAAAAAGTATTGAACACCGAAAATAAATGAAATAGAATGTTACTTTGTCATCGAAGATGCCGTCCTGAAAATTCGATATTCATCTTCTTGCGAGTAACGGTCCTTGATATACAAGCCAAGTCGCTCAAGAGGGCTTCCAATATTGTGGAACCCTTTTCCAGTTGGAAAACAACACAACATCTCGAGTTCTTTCACGATGACTAGATTTTCGTCTATCTCCACACTCCTTTCCATCTACATAAGCAACTAACATTACAAAATGCAGATAATACAGTGTTTGGCTGCCAAAGACGAATAATGATTATTAGTTATTACCTTTAATAATGCCATTCTCGCAGCTTCTCTTTCTCTCTCACGTTGTACAAATTGTCGCGAGGCAACAGCCTTAACCCTTTCTTTCTCTGCTTGTTTCTCCCTTTCTCTTGCAGGATCAGACTTGCCCCCTGACAATTACATCCATAAACCACCATAAGCAAAGTCTATAAATGATGTAAATCAATCAAATTTATATCCGCCCTAGTATGCACAATTAAATTTGTGTTGTTAGCTTAGTTCTTTGCCACCATAACCTGAATAAACTCTATAAAAATAGGAACATGAAAATCAGTATAAGTTCAATTAGATATTAATGCTTAGCATGGTTCTAATTTTTCTTCTTTTCTATCGAAAAGTTCAAAAAGTTTTCATTTTTCAACTAAGCGAAAAGAAATTATAATGTAGTTTCGAAATTACAATATCTCCAAGGAAACTCGTAATATTTCCATTGTTTCCATCGAACATTCAATGTTTCCATAGTTACCACGAAACACTGAAAGTTTTTTAATTCTTTTCGAGATAGAGTATAATAGTGAATAAAAAAAAAAGAGAGAGAGAGAAACAAAAATGAGTTATAAATCTAACAATTTACTAAATTAAGTCCAAAATATAATCAAATAAGTTCTAAATAATTAATCAACAAAATCATATACAATTTTATTTATATTCAAATACGCACGTAAGAAAACACAAAAAATTAAGATATTATAATTTTTCTTATAACGATATATGAGTTATTAAATGCATGGTTCTAATTTTTCTTCGTTTCCATCGAAAAGTTCGAAAAGTTTCCATTTTCAATTAAGCGAAAAGAAATTATAAAGTAGTTTCGAAATTACAATGTTTTCAAAGAAACTAATAATATTTTCATTGTTTCCATCGAAACATTCAGTGTTCCATAGTTACCACGAAACGCTGAAAGTTTCTTAATTCTTTTTGAAATAGAGTATAATAGTGAATATAAAAAATAAAAAAAAAAGAGAAAAACATAAAAGAGTTATAAATCTAACGATTTACTAAATTAAGTCCAAAATATAATCAAATAAGTTCTAAATAATTAATCAACGAAATCATATACAATTTTGTTAATATTCAAATACGCACGTAAAAAAACACAAAAAGTTAAGATATTACAAATTTTTTTATAACGATATATGAGTTATTAAATGATTATTTTAACAAACAACATAATACATACTTATATGAGCAATTTTTCTTTTAATAATTTAAAATATATACCGTAACACTTTTATAATTTTGTATTTTATAGGTTAAATTGTTTGAACTTTGTCGATTGTATGTTGTAAGAGCGCTAACGTTGAATCCAATCGTTATTGAAATTTTTATCAACTATTGGTATACTTGTATAAATTTTGAAATAAAATATTGATTTTTAAAAATGAATAAGATGTTTAGAAAATTTTCAAAAGATGTTTAAAATAGTATGTAAATATCTAGACAGAAATAATCCCCAAAACAATTCAAAAGTGATAAAAAAAAATACGCTCAACTCCTTTGGGAGTTATTTTAAACTTCAAACTATGCGCATCTATGTTATTTAAACCCATATCTGTTCCTGAACGAACTTGGACGTAGGTCGTCTTCTTATCAGTCAACGGCATAAAAAGACTACACAGACCAAAATACAAATCCAAAAATCAATTAATAGAACATCGGATAAGAACACAAACTCTCGGCCAACAATACCCAAGTTAAGATATACAAAACCCTAGGTTTATAATTTAAATTCACGGGAAAAAATCATCTGGACTATACCAAGAAACAAAACCCCTATCAATTCTCCGTGACTTTTCAACCCACAACAGATAATCCCCAAAACAATTCAAAAGTGATAAAAAAAATACTGAAAAAGCTTGAAGAAAAGAAGAGCATACAATTTAATTCGCGAGATGATCTGAAAGTAACAAACCATTATATTAATGAGATTGAAATTTGGATTATTTTATGTTAAACCCATAATTTAATTTTAGAATAGACAAAGGAGCTTGGATTATTAGAATTAGAGTAGTTAGGCCCAGCCCAAATCATCCTTAATGGGCCCCCAATCCATGGATAAGAAGTCATTTTAACTATGTAAATTCATAAAGTATTTTTTTTTATTTTTACTAGTTACTACAATGTTATGGCTGGGTATCGGCCCATATCTTTTGGTTTTCTTACATTGCCGACGAATCTAAATAGTAGTTGCCCTTGATAAAAACAAAGAAAGTTATGAACTTAATCTTAAAGGGGCAATTAAGGTATTTATATTATTATATATATGCTTGCCATACACAAGACACCGAATATGAGACCCAAAATGGTAATACAAAAATTGTGATATATATGTACAAAATACTTAAACTACTCAAGCTCGACTCGTCATTGGCTCGATTACAGCTCGTTTGAGCTCGACTCGGTGAACAATGAAACCAAGCTCAAACACAACTTTCAAAACTCAATTATAATTCAAACAAGTTTGAACATCTGTCTGTTTGGCTCGATTCGACTCATTTTCACCCCTATACGTGACTTACATTCATTACATTTATGAAACACCCAATTAAACAGTTCAAATATGCTTTTTGTGTTATATCTATTTCACATAAATATGTAAGAGAATAAGATAAGAGTTAAATTTATCCCCATTGCCTGAAAAAGGCAAACACAAATTCAATTGATTTAGATATTGCATAAATAAAATCATATAATGTTTTTTCATGAATTAATTTGGGACTCAACACCACACGTAACCGGAATTGCCGGTAACTGATGGTGACTTAGCCTTATACTATGTACAATGGTCACAACATTAAACACTCTCTTTTTCAATTCCCAACACTACACATCATCTTATCTCTCTTCCACATAATAATTAAACACCCATTCAAATTTTACACTCTACAATGGTTTTGTTTAATAATATTCAACACCCTACCCCACTACTTTTATCTCATATTATTATTTATTTATCCTTTTAATTTTATGATTAGATTATAATAAAATTATCGTTTATAATTAAAAATAACGATGAAATAATTTCTTTTTTGATATTTTTTTAAATAAAATTTATTTAAATATTTATCTAAATATTAATCTTATTTATTTATCCTTTTAATTTTATAATTAGATTATAATAATATTATCGTTTAAATATTTATCATATTATTAATTTTTGTATTAGCAAATAAACACAAGAGTTGACAATTAGTCGAATTTTGAGAATTGAAAGGATTATTGTTAGGATCCATTCACTCACAAAATATTAAAAGATAAAGAACAATAATTTAGTAAAGGATAATAATATGATTATATTGAAAATGATCGAATTTTTTTTGGTATCCAAATCAAGTGAAACTAGTCTCTATTTATAGAGGAGAAAAAATGATGAATTTTGATATATTTTTTTATATAAAAAAATTTATTTATTATCAAATAATTAACATCAAATAATTGGAGTGTGATAAAAATATCTACAATATGGTTAGCTAATAAGATCATGCCATGTAACCTTTTCAACACCATGTAAAATTTCTCCACCAATTTAATCCACATCACCATTAAACACCCTCTTCCAATGGTTTCAACTATTTAAAATATTAAACACCCTATTTTCAACACCCCATTGCACATAGTCTTATGGATACGTTTTTAATTTAATGCACAATGAAAAATAATTGAGAGTTGAGAATAGAGGTGGGTTTCGCCATATTAAATGTTTATTTGAAGCGGGTTTGGATTGAAAAAAAAATAAAAATTAATATATATATATATATATATTAAATATATTATTTAATCATATATATAATTTTATAGCCGTAGTTATATAACTTATATTTTATCTTATCTATTTTTAATTTATTTCAGTTTCTGACTCCGCCATTGCCACCATGCCTTCATGCCCGCCCCAACCCGTCCTATCAAATATACATTGGGTTCAAGTTTTACCTGTTAAACTTGAATGAGCATTAAATATGTACTTGATACAAATTCGACTAATTAAATAACTAATAAACCTACAACATAAATAGAAATAAATTTTTTTGGGCTTTGGACTAACTGGACTTGGGAGGTTTCTTGTACTACTGAAATACTTTATATTGTGCTGCCACTTATTTTGTTTGTTCTAAGATATACGTTGTTTTCTTGGTCTTGTACATTTAATTGAACTAGTGTGTAACCCGTGCTACGCACGGCCTGATATCAAGCCTTCAACGCAAGATTCATGATCAAAATTCAAAACCCGACATGGCAAAGTAATTGGATTATTATAAAATTAAGCTACTAATTAAAACTTTTCATTAGCAAATGTTGTATTTTATAGTAAAATCAAAGTTAACTTGTGCAAATAAGAAAGAATAATATGCTATATAAGAAAACTTGAGATATGAGATTCGATGTTCCACTACGAAAGGCGAAAGCTCTAAGTCTTACTTTCTCCTTTTCCAACCATCGGTCAATTATTAGACTAACATGTGCATCATTGAATTATGTCCATTTAGGCAAATTGAACTGAAATTAGAGAAACAAACTCATCAATCATTACACCTATTCAAAATACATATGATCCAAAAAAAAAAAGTAAAAATGGATGAATTCATTTACTTTCGGGATATGAAGAGTAATCTTCGGGTACAAAGAAGAGTGCATCATCAATTTATGCTCCCTCAAAACCCTATAAAATCTCAAAGAGCATAATGAACTCCAAAAATGATAATCACCGAAAAACATAGATATCCAAATATAAAAATGGTTGAGCACAGATGAAATAGATAACAATGAAGATCACATCACTTATTTAATGCAAAAAACAACGAAAAATGACATAAAGTGAAAAACAAAACCTTTTATCACTCCAAGCGTTTGCAAGTTTCAATCTTTGACAATCACTTCGAAAAAAATTCCACTCAATTACTTATAACTTCTGCAATAAAATCAACCAAAGGTCGCAAAAACCTGTTGGGTATTTGGCCTTGCAAATACGCTCCCCAGAATCTACTCTTTGTGGAAACAGAAAGCAAATACGAGAAATAAAAATGACACAAGGATTTAACGTGGAAACTCCAAGATCCGGAGAAAAACCACGGGGAACCAGACAAGAAAATACACTATGTAGAAAATTATTACAACTACACAATTCTTCTTCTCACCCCAAACCGACCCCGAACAAGCTTCCCACTAGCAACACTCTCTAACTTAACACCTCAACTCACTATAAGAATATGATTGAAGAATTAGAGAGAAAACTAGATAGCTTTGTTTTTCGGAATGAATTTCATAAATGAAATGACCTCTATTTATAGGGAATGAAGCCGTCAAATGAACAGTGATAAACCGTTATATGCACAGTGCCAAACCGTCATATGAACAGTGCCGAACCGTCAAATGAACAGTAATCCGCCAAGTGAACAGTTTTTCAATTGCTTACCATTGTTGAAAATAATGGACAAAATGTCCAATTAATCCAACAATCTCCACCTTGGACTTTTGGCTATTCCGTAACACTTCGATGAAGATACCCGTAGCTTCAGCTACTGCAGTCATAATTCTCACCGTAGAGAACTATCATGCTCCACCATAAAAGCATAACCACTTGGAATACAGCAATCCCAAGAATTTCAGTTTCGGCCCATGTCGAAAAATACCTTGCTGAAGATTATGGTGCAACTCCCAAAGTTGGCTTTCCAGGGAGTTCTCAGTCCATCGACATGATTTTCCACCACACACCTTGCATCAATGCCAACCAATGCCCGTGTGCAATTGTGGACCCGCTAACATCACACATCCTCTATCATGGCAACCGCGAGTAACAAACTGCCAAAAGGATGTACATGCCGCTCTCAAGCGACATCGAGATAGGAGAAAGTGTTAGCGTCATCGTCAGTATCTCCTCTTACTGACCTGGAACCTTTTGCTGAACCGGCTCCACCTTTTGGACAATTTCTTTTCGTGTGGCCTTCTTCTCCACACTTCCAACAGACAATTTTCCCAGAACTCTTCTTCCTCCCTCGATGAGCTACCACGTTCAAGTTTGAATCACCGTTGACATTTATAACGTTACTTCCAGAAAGCCTTTTCTCTTCAGAGATAAGCTTACCAGTAACATCAGATAAAAAGAATTTATCCTTCCCGTGAATCAATATCGGCTTCATGTGCTCAAACGATCGCGGAAGAGACCAGATGAGTCTCAAGGCTTGATCCTCCTCATCAATTTTTGTTCCAATGGACTCCAGCTCAGCAACAATACCATTGAGAGTACCTAAATGATCTGAAACACTTGTACCTTCCTCCATTTTCAGCGTGTAAAACCGCTCTTTCAGGTACACCCGATTTGAGGCACCCTTTGCTTTGTACAACTCCTCCAGTTTTTCCCATAGCTCCTTCGCCGTAGTTAGTCCATGCACGTTTGCAAGAACATTGTTTGCTAGGTTCAAACGGATTGCACTTGCTACTCTCAAATCCAGATCCTCCCAATCATCATCGCTCATAGCTTTGCCTGTCACACTAGCCTTGCTACCGGCCGTGCTAGTCTCGCCGTCCTTTTCAGGGACAAGGATGAATCTTCCCTTCAAAGCCTTGTGTAAACCAGACTGAATCAACAAATCCTTGACTTGAACTTGCCACAAGCCAAAGTTGGTTTTACCGTCAAATTTCTCCACATCATATCTAACCATATTCGTGACCCTGCTTCCTGACATTGCTCCGTCAGAACTTCGGCGTGTTTACCGCAGACTTGAATAGTACCCACTAAGTAAGCCCCCGGAAAGAGAGAAACTCAATCTTCCCCGGACGGAGCTTCAAGGTTCCCAGGACAGACTGGTGGGGTCACAAATGGTCCCACTTAAGAACCAGTCTCCTTTGACAGAACCGCCTTAGACCGTACGTATTCCCACTACTACCACACCAGAGCTCCACCCAGCAAAAACGCGTTCCACCTCAGTAGGACCCGGGCTCTGATACCACTTGTTGGGTATTTGGCCTTGCAAATACGCTCCCCCAGAATCTACTCTTTGTGGAAACAGAAAGCAAATACGAGAAATAAAAATGACACAAGGATTTAACGTGGAAACTCCAAGATCCGGAGAAAAACCACGGGGAACCAGACAAGAAAATACACTATGTAGAAAATTATTACAACTACACAATTCTTCTTCTCACCCCAAACCGACCCCGAACAAGCTTCCCACTAGCAACACTCTCTAACTTAACACCTCAACTCACTATAAGAATATGATTGAAGAATTAGAGAGAAAACTAGATAGCTTTGTTTTTCGGAATGAATTTCATAAATGAAATGACCTCTATTTATAGGGAATGAAGCCGTCAAATGAACAGTGATAAACCGTCATATGCACAGTGCCAAACCGTCATATGCACAGTGCCAAACCGTCATATGAACAGTGCCGAACCGTCAAATGAACAGTAATCCGTCAAGTGAACAGTTTTTCAATTGCTTACTATTGTTGAAAATAATGGACAAAATGTCCAATTAATCCAACAAAACCTTGATCTTGAGACCTGCAATAAAATAATCAATAATTATTAAAACTAAAATCAAATAGAAACCACCAATATTATGTCCTTAAAACAAATAGGTATGAATTGTATATACGAATACAGGCGTACTGAAGAAAGACGTAGCATAAACACTAACCATATATTACTACTGAAAATAAATAAATATTACAAAAGTTATCAGGAATTATTGATTTTTGAAACGAAATAACTTAATGAGAAGCTATTTCATGGATTAGATATATGACAATATAACTCAAATGCAGAGAAGATCATTACGAATTATCGAAACATTAATACCATAAGCAATATTAACCCATCATAAAAACAAAAGTGCAGAAAAACATTACCACTATTAAGCAAAATTAAGCCACTAATGATAGGAAAAAAAATCGCAGCCGAAGAACATTAATACCATTACGTATATTAAGCCACTAAATATGATTGTGGAGTGAATAAAATGGTTGTGGTTGACTCTATAAAGGAAAGCACAAAAGAATGAAATGGAAACAAAGAGATTAGGAATTAGTACATGTTCTGGTGGACGGAATGATGCCGAGGAAGTAAATCACAAAATGTTTCATTATAATAAAAAATTCAAATATTTAACTATTCCCTCCTTAGTTATAGATAAAGTGTGGGAATGTAAATTTTAATTTAGGATAATGGTAGACGGTTGAGATTATGGAGGAAACCAACAATTCAAATTTATTTTATAATTAAATTAATTTAAAATTATATAAAATTAGAATTTAGAGTTTTGGGATGATTTAGAGGTCAACAAAAATAACCGACAATCCTCCTATATATATATTAATAGATACGTTTACTACTCACCTATATGAGGACTGATTTAGACAGTGTTAAGTGCCCACTTGACATGTGGACTACTCAAAGTTCGATTGACATTTGAAATATTTAAAAATCTTTATGGACGATAAAAAATTAAAAATTATAATAGATATACATATTATATACTCAAAAAATTTCAGTAAAGATTTGATTGATTTGTCTTAACATTATTAGTCTGTCTTAGTTCGTTTAATTAAGTAATAACTATTAGATTGACTCAGATTAAGTAATTAAGTGTGTGGACCCAACACTTTATTGTCGTGTAAGATTTTGAGTAGAATCTTGTAAGCCTTGGCCAACTCAGAAAGGGAATTTAATGATTTAGATGATGTAATAAAAGGAAAAACAATCACTAATCAACTTTAAACGAAACATAACAAATTAACACTTCCAGCTTGCAAAATTACCACACATTTACATTTACATCTGCAAAATTTTCCCATTTTTCATATTCCTGAAAGAAACAGCCTCAAAAATGTCGCTGTATTCACTAATCAAACAGTTCACTATGCATTAACCACAAACACTTGTAAAATAAAGAAATATACATAAAAGTAGTAGCATTCCCCCGACTAATACACAGCGTCGAAATAGTTGTCATAACGTCTTCTGTTAAACTCCAATAAGCTTCCATATGTCCTATCGGCTACCCCAACGAACAACGCTTCAGTATCAGGGCTAAACGAGATTCCAGCTATTTCTCCAAACAGATCTATTTCTTGCCCATTCGAATAATCAGATTTTGTATCAAACACATGAACAAAGTCAGCTGGTTCAGCCATGGCCATGAACCGACCATCTGATGTGAATCGTATGGTCCTGATCGCACCCATCCTTCCCTTGAGCACGGCTAAGGACTCGGATAGGTTCCTTATATCCCATAATCTGCATGTTGTGTCCTGATTCCCTGTAGCAAGGATGTTACCGTTCGGGTGCCATGCAGATGCAAAGGAATAATCTAAGTGCCCCTTTAAGTTGCTCAGAATCTGCACAGAAAGATTTGTTAGAATTAGATTCGGTCCAGAAAACATGGGGGGTTAGTTCAAAAGTATTGATAAAATATACCCTTTTTTATATATGAATTAAATGCAATATCCATATATGATATATATATAGTTATATACACGCGCACACACATACTGCAGGGAAAAAAGTTTGTATGTTATAATACTGAAGTTGTTTCAAAACAGTTGATATTACTATAGTTCGCGTGAAATGATAGCATGACTGACCTTTCCTGATTGTGCATCAGCAATTAAACACTCGGGGCTGTCCCCAAGGACTGCAAGCAATTTGCCATCAGGACTCACCGAGGTGTTCTGTAATAAGACAATGCAAAATACATTATTTGAAAGCTAAACTACATAACACAATCACCACCAGAATGTTTAGTGTTCACTTACATTCACAGACCAAGGAAATGTGAAACGGTTTAGGCAAGCGAATTTTACAGCATCCATGACCCTGACTTGTGCATCATTGTTTGCAGTCATAACCCTCATTGCACCACTGATGAGAAGAATTAGAAACCACCATTAATTTTTAAAGCTACCCAAAGATCAGAAAAGCAGCATCTATAATACAATTTAATATTGTTTACATATATACCTGGGGTTGCGATATATGTCAACTGCATTAGTGATGGCATTGTCATCTGTGGTTATTTTTGTGCAGAAGGCAACTCCAGGTTGGTTAAGGTACTGTAAAACAAAGAAATTAAATGAGGCTAACTATATATTGATTGATAAATGAAGGAGATAGCAAACTTTCAATCCTGTACCCAGCATCCATGTACTCTTGTATAAAGTACCAGAGGCTTAAACCACCTTGGTGCGCTTTAAGTGCAAAGGCAAAGTCAATCCTCATATTAAGTGGATAAATGTCAAAATAGTTTTGACCTCCTTTTCTCTCTCATCATTTTGTCGTCTATCTCTTCTATATTTATTTTTCTTTTCTCATCATATTATTTCATTTTATTTTTAAATGATTTTTTTGTCAACTTCCTTCAATAAAGTTATATATAAAATTAGCTTAAGAATATTTATTATACAAATATAATGAAAACATATCTCATGTAATTTCACAGGCATCATTACTAGTCCTACCTTACAGATGAGCTCTCCTTGGAAACCACCAGCCACCATTAGATTGTCCTTCACAGTCATCGTGCTTATTTGAACCCTTGATACTGGCTGTGCTGAACATCCGGGATACTTCTGCATATATACAATTAAATTAACAAACTCTAAATTCAATTACATTGAACTCTAGAAGATTAATTCATAGGAATAAGGCAACCCACCAGCGTTGGTGTCATGGGCTTAGCAACATTGAGGACTTCTCTACCTCTCCTAAGCAAAGGGGACCAGTGCATCACAGAGTAGTTTTGCATGAGATATACATCATGTTTTGAGGTTGCCCATAGAAGATTCCTCAACTGAAAGGTGCAAAAGTTTCGGTTAGAAGGCATGTCACTGTGAAGCATTCAACTATGAATCCATAAGATAGCAATAACTTTTGGATCCAAGAATCAAAGCCAATATAGGTAGAGTGGGTTTTAAAAACTCTACAGAAATGACACGATGGCAATACAAATTCTAGAAGACAGAATTTGAAGCACGATGACTAGTAGCAATAAAAAAAAACAAAATTTCACAAAAGAAAAAGGTGAAAATTTCAGAGGAGAAAAAAGAACAAGAAATTACTGTTACAGAAGCAATCACAATGCAAAAAGTATGCAATGAAATGGATGATATGGAGTTATATTGACACCTCAAGACAACCCAAGATTCACAAACTAATGTTAGTTCGGGTTCCTTCATAGAGTGCAATCTGTCCCATATTAAACACTTATGGCATGAGAAGAAACAAAATTCACATAACACAGGATCCGTTAAAATTGCATTTTTGGTCCCACTGGATACTGGGGTGAGCACCTCCACTCCAAAGCTTTTCGGCCTCCCACATATAGTCCCATATTTCTAAGTTATTGCACATTTGGTCCATGCTGTCAGTTCGCCAAATCGATGGAACCATTAATGCAACTTCACCCACAAGATTCGAATTGAAAACTTCGTCGAAAAGCAAAAAAGCTAAAACCGAACAAACAAATTCACCAAGAAAACATATAATGACACGAGCTATAGTCAACACCAATAAGAAAAAAAGAAGAGCGAGTGTGCAAAAAAATTAAACATAGTAAAAACTTCCACAAATGACAAGCAATATGTTACATGGCCAAACTCAGTTCATAATAGATCAATATTGTGATTAATATAATCAGACCAATCAAACATGGGTGCACATAACAAAAGATGAAAAGAAAAAGAAATCAAGTGTTAGTTCTACACCTTTTAGATGGCAATAAAAACCAATTGATCAAATCAAACAAGGATGCAAACTAAGAATATATTGCAACCGAGTATGTATAAGTGATGTGCATGTATTTAGTTAAATTTATCCTGATGAACATAACAGACTGTTACTATGCCTCTTAATGCTCAAATAATCCCCTATCATACCATATGGAAATGATCCCTCATGCGCCAGCTGCTGAGATAAAACTGCAGTCCTGCTTAAAGATAACATAGCAGTCCCACGCCATGGGTTTAGTTGCAAGTGAATTAAGCAAACACGATATATAGTTTAAAGTTTTGACATTCTAAAAAATGTCAGCAAACTGATCTCAAAAGCCGGAATTCCAGTGTGTAACCTCACCATAGGAATTCAAGTAATTATGAACACTAAGAGAAAATGACGAAAAAGAAAAAGGAACGATGCCTCACTCTGTCCACTTGTGAAAATGCAGTAAGAAATGTCTTATCCACTAATCCATTAAAATTATTGACAAAAATCAATTTGTTCTGCAATTGAGCATACTGCATCACATCAAATTGGATTCATATGTCCTAAATGTATATCAGAAACAAAATAAGAACCAAATTATGGAGCACATCTGTACTATACATCCAACTAGACATTGATCTTGGTGTAGCAAGGTTATATGCTCACCACAATGCTTTTGTTACTATAATTTGGCTCCAAAGAACAGTCAATAATGTTATATCCACGTGGAATTCAAAATGGTACCTCCAAAGAACAGATCTTCTAAAATAATAATTATTCATGTCACACTCTGGCAAGTTCTTATAATCTGCACAAAAAGGATTTAGTGAATACAAGCCCAGTTCCAATTTTACTTGAACTGGGCCAATAATTGTAATTGAAGTATTCTCAACAAGCTATGTCAGTTTTTGCAGATGTTAATGCCAGAAAAATACTTGATACCCTTAGAACGAATAAGAGAGAGAGAAAGAGAGAGAGAGACCTAACAAGAGCCTCACCATTCGAAAAACTGTATAAATGACACTAAGGAGTAATGCTCTGCAAAGGACAAATGCATGATGTTTGAGATGTTAAATTTGAAATGCATAGAATCACCAGTGAGAGGCCAGAACAAGAATGAATGCAGACTAAATGAAAACTATTGTGCAATTAGTTTAGAGGACTACGCAGAATGAGTTAGTGTTGAGATACTAAGTTAACTGAAATGAATAAGGAATGATGAGCTATAACATAAAGATACCATCCATAAACTCCAAACCTTGTCATACTGATTAGGCACTCAGATAGAGATTCATAGTAATTACTAAGCCATGAACATCAAAACATAAGCATGACATCTGCAATACTTATTTACACTGTACCTCGTGGATGACTTGATCCAAACAAATTAACAAGTGAAAGAAAATACTACATGATAACCATATCGCTTACTTCGTTAGGGTACTGCAAAGATTCTGAAGTGCAAAACAGCCTCAATAAAATGGATGGATGGATGCAAAGACGAAGCTAATATTTTAGTGTAACATACAAGTTAGAACTCAGTGCATAACTATGCTAAATGCTACTTGTGTTATGCCCGTAGATAAAAAAACAAGGAACTGGTTGTAGAATGCATCAGAATAGAAGACACGATAAACAAAGAGAAGAAAATCCCATCAACTGCATCCATGATTGAATCAAAAATTTTAAAAAAATGAAATATGATGCATGATAGGATCTGACCACAGTTAACTTTCATAAACATCAATACTATATGTATATTTGGAGAAGAAGAATGCGTGTATGTGCCTTTGAACAACAAAAGGATTTTCTCAACAAATTTATAGAGGATGAAACTGGCTTAGTTTGTCTGTACCTGAAAATGTACAATTGTCGTTTTGACAAGCCTTGTATTAAATTGAAAATCGTAGAAGTTGTGGCCTTTCTCCACTTCTTTGCACTCCTGTGTTGTCAAACTAGAAGAATTTAGCAACAGACCAGCAAGAAACTCGGTCATATAGACAATATTTAACAAAATGCACTTGAACTGCTAGACCTGTTTAGAAGGATATCTTTTAACAGCTCAAACCTTATAAACAGAGCACTAATGTAACCTAAGTTCTATTAACCTCATGAAAGAGGAAAAGAATGCCAAATAGATGATCAAATTGGGTACAAAGTTCTATTAACATCTATGACAGATCAAATTAAGCCTCTAACTCATTTGTTCACATTGTTGAGTTAGCTAGACTTCATGTTCATGCAGAGAAACTTCAAAACTTACAGAACACCAAGTAAGCAAGTTCCAAAAGTATAGGGTTTAAGAAAATATCATTTGAAGTACAAAAGATCTCATAGGTCCTACTCGGAACCTCTTCAAGAAACTTCATCTCCGACTTTTTAAACCCTTGCTCATTTAATTTATTCTTTAATTGGTACTATTCTCATTATATTTTTAGTTCCCAAGTCTTTTGCAAAGAAAAATATACTACACCATTCTGAAGGAGTGATCCTTATTTAGATGAATGAATGGTGTAGATCATCTTGAACCCTAGATCCAAGAACTACCCATTCTGAAGCTGGCGATGTTTAGTGGGACCTATTAAATAGCATCTGGCTGAAAGTCTGCAACTAATATTAAAGTGCGACTAATATCTTCCCCACATAGAAAAATAGACAAACTGAAACTTCTAGATGGACTTTCCAACAAGACATCAACATAAGTAAGAAACAGAAAAGCAAACACCTTCTTAAGATCTTCGCGAGAGCTTGAGAGGCTCTCATAATTTTTGTATTGCTTCAATCGGGATTCACGATATTTATCTCTGGTGAAATTGAGCCGCTCCCAAGGAATACCCTGTATATCCTTCCCATTCTTCACTTCTAAAGCCGATGTATCGGTCTTTGGTTTGCTCTGATATTCCAAACAATGATTTCAATTTGTCAAAACTCAAAACGCTACTTGTTCTGTCAAAATGAAAGATATGATTCTAGAAATATTTCTACAAAAGCTCCTCGATTACCAGTTCGAAGTCATCTTCGAAATCGGAGTCCACATAGTCATCATCGGTGGAGCTGCTTCCACTACGCGGCGTAACATCGTCGTCGCTAAAATCAGTGACATCATAATAATCGTCAACAACATACTCCAGCTCGTCATTCTGAAATTGCTCCATTGCTTTTCGCTGTATGACACAAAAAACAGCAACAAAAAAGTTTCTGATCAAGAACAAAATTAAAAACAAAAAAAAGGTGCTCGAAAAAATCTATTCGACGAAAAATGGCGTAAAAGAACGAAAACTGAATCCAATAATGCAATTCCTGCATTCCAGTTCTAATAAACCAATAGAAACCTCAAGCATATAAAAAGCAGACCAAAACACACTCCAATTGGTTCAAAATTTCAAAGAAAAACGCTTTATAAACAAATTAATCCAACCTTACCTTAAAAAGAGTCCTCGCACAACAGAAAATCAACAAGAGGATTGAATTTTCTCCGAGATGCTTCGAATTTTTGGGCGGTGAAGAGAAGTATGAACACTAGAATAGTTTTATACTTTTCTGGAAGAGAGAGAGAGAGATGATTATCGTATGTAATTGCAGAGCAGGTGAGGATCGGTGTGGGCTTTGTGGCGTTATTTATAATAAAGAAGTATGGGTTCTGGTAGACCCCACCAGACCGTGTAGAGGCCTTACTGTGGGACCCATAACGGAACATATCTTTTCACTGTTAAAGTCTGCCGTTAGTTTGGACTCACTCTTGACTTGCGACCAAAATCTATGCACTAGGGGGTAAAATCGTCATTATGAATGCCAGTTAATATTTAAGAATCATCCAGAAATGTGCCACGTTTTACTAATTTTTTAATATTAGTTAATTTCAAAACCCCCGGAAACATCGAAAAATGTTTTTATTTTATGTAGCCAAAGGGTAGAGCCTCACTATTCAATCGGGCAAACTATTATAATTTCTAAATTATAAATATATATGTCCGAATTTTTTTACCACTATTTTATATCCTGAGTTTGTATATATTGTACATAAATTAGTGTCACGAGACCAATTTTATATAAAAGTTTGTAACCTCTATGATATAAAAATTAAAATTTGTTGCCATAAATTATACACCAATTATATAATCAAATTGAATTTGAAGTTTTTTGAAGATCTTGAACCTCTTGTGATCATAGCTATCGAACAATTAATTTTTTATTATATGTCTATTTCAAAAGTTATAGAAATTGTCTAAGATTAAAAGAATATTATATCATTCAAGACCATATTTACACTTAAGTTGGCTTTTATTTAATATATAAATAGAAAATAATTAAATTGTTAAAAAGGACTGACAAAATGTAAAAATTCACATATTTGACAAGTGTAGGCAATTCATATATGTATGATGATCATACTAATTCTTGCCTTGTAGAATAGGATCGAAAATTAATCTTACCTATCTTCCTCTATATTAAAACAAGGTTATAGTTACTATTCACCAAATAGAATTTTCTCAGCATTTTGAATTTTTTTTTATTAATAATTCATAATTATTCTTTCTCTTTCATAATTAATTCCCAACTATCTCAATTTTTCTATTATCTCAACTTACCTAAAACAATAATAATATACATTATATAGATACACCATATCAAAACTCTATATACACTTTTTCTCTCACCTTCAATAAAAGAGCAACAAAAGATTATCCATATCTATTGGGATTAATTACATGCCTTATTTTTAATTAATTACATATTATTATTTTATACAAATTTTTTTATCAACTCACGTGAAATTGGTATAAAATATAGATAGATTAATAATTTTAATTAATAATTAGTTAATTAATAATTAATAGTTTTTATTCATTAATTATTAATTAATTACCATATCTTATTCGGCCCATATCTCATGAACAATATAGATAGACAATGGACTCTAATTATTACCCCACAATTACTTCCATTTCAATTTTAAATTTCATATTTGACTTTAATAACGTGATCTAAATTCCCAAATAGAAAATTTGATTGGTTGGTTTGTTCAAATAGATTCATAATCCCCTTAGTTTAGCATGTAAATGAGGAAGGTAATTTTGGATATGTAATAAATAGGTATCAATCAAATCTTCTCCTCCTTTATTTCTTTGTTTGTTATTTCAATCAAATTTATATTTCAAATTATTGTATTCTTATTGTATATATAGAAATCTTGATTTGTGGGACTAAAATTAATCACCCTCACATTCTATTTATTTCGTCTCATGCTTTTTATTGTCTATATCAGTTCAATCTCACGCTCTCTTAAACATTACACTTTTGCCTATAATTCTTTTTTTCTTCAACGATATTATTGAAATGGAGTCTTACTATTGGTTTGTATACGCAACTTGACTTGCATCAAGTTTTTTGATTCTCTTTTCTTTTTGGATTTTGTTATACTGATGAAATCTTAAGTATTTTTCTTTGTTTTCAATTTTCTTAAATATAATTGTGCGTCTTTTTAACTTTTTATTGGTATTGTTATCTTTATTCACCCTACTTTTTCATTTTCTGTAATAATTTCCTTCTGAATATGTTTTACATTTTCTTTTCAGTTGTTTTCTTTGTTCGATTTTTTTGAGGTATATTGGGTTTTGAAGAAATATGTATTTTGTTGTCAATTGGCAATAATTTTATTTTTTTCTATTTTTTTTTATTTATATCTCTTCCTTGCAATTTGTTAAAACGCAGTCCAATGACTGAATTGGGTCTACAAACGATTTTATTTTTAGTTGGTGTATTTTCTCATTTGAATTTAAAAAATTCTAATATTATGGTAATAACTTTTTGTTCTATATTTTTACATGGTATCTCATTTTGAATGGTCCAATTGTGTGTGTTACTTGCAATTTATCTCTTGAGTTTATACCTATTAATTTTTTTTTTATCTATTTCAATACTTTATTTATGCATTTTTGTGAAAGGATGATTACAATAGATCTTTAGTTATGTTCCTGCTCATTCTATTTGAAGTTTGAAATACATTTCATATTTTTATATTTAATTTTGAAGTTTTAGACCTTTATTTGATAGAGTTTTAAAGTTATTCTTACTTTGAAGAAATATTTTTGTGCAATTTGTACTAATTATTGTTCCTTCATTTTTTTATTTTTTTATCATATTTGTCTATGGATTATTGAAAAAATATTCATTCCATGGTATAATTTTATCTTATCCTTATTATGTTAACCATGTCTTTCTTCCCCGCCCATTAAAGTTCTCAAAATGGAAATTTAAATTTTTCATATTGTTATCTCCCAATTTTATATTCTTTATTTATAAAGGCTCTTAATCATTTGTTCTTTGTTCAGATATAATTTCAATTTTGGTTGATCATGTTCTTTACTAATTTGCATAAATCACATGTTTTTCTTGGAGTTATATTTTTTCAAAAAAATTATAAAACAAAAGCAATTTTTATCTCAAGATAAAACTTCTTTTGTTAAATATTTTATGCAATCAAACTTTTTCTTTTCAGTTAAGAGTTTACTAAAAATTATCTTAAAAAGAAGATTCAATAAATAAAATTTGGCATTTTTCAATATTATGTTTGTTGTTGATATCCCACTGTGCTTTGGCACCATATTGTTATTCTGATTTATTATTTATAGTATTTTTTTCAAAGTAAATAGATGCCCAGACTATATTATCTTACTATAGCTTATACAATATATTATTGTAGCCTCACGTGCTACATCTTAACCATCTTAACCAGTCATCAAAATTTCAAGTTAGGATTAAAATGAAACAAGGCAAGAAAAAAAATAAAAGGCTTTTTTGTATTATATGCATGAAAATTAAAAAAAAATAACTTATTAATCAAAAACAACAACAACAAAAAAATAACTACATATCCATTATTGAAACATTTTTTTTATAAATATCAAAATCAAAACTAATTGTATCTTTATGAATAAGTAGTAGTTGCTTTAAATTTTTTATGGAAAAGAATATATTATACTTATGGTATTTGCATCCAAGTAATCTAAGGTATTGGGCTTTGACAAAGATCACCCCCATTTTATTACAATTAGGCATCCACCATCCCTATGTCTTGAAAATATATGTAAATTACCTTTTTGCCCTTAGTTTATTTTTATATTTTCTCTTTTTATTTTGTTTATTTCTTTTTTGTTAATAGGAGAACAATTAAATATAAATCAAGGTAATGAAAATTGATCTTTCTAATGCATAATTATTTAAATTTAGAAATACTGTAACAAAATAAGCTTTACAAATTAATCCAATTTTAGGGAGTACATTATTTACATAAGCCTTTAAAAAAAGTACTTTTGGAAATGTAATACTTTTCAAATGCTAAAAAATACATCTTCTAAAAATGGTTAAGTTTAATGACTGGTCATATTAATCAAATGAAGTCATTAAAAATCTACCATAAAAAGATGAAAGGTACATAAAAAGTGTTTCCTATTTTTTTTTTAATATTCTGACATACTATATAACACTTTTAGGAAAATGGAAAACAACTATTACAAGACCACGTCAACCTATTCAACAACCGAGCATTTACATTTATCGTTCCTGTACCACCAAACTTTGCTAGGCTAAATGCGCGAAGAACTGTCAATTTTATTTTACCTGTGGACTGATCTGAAGAATGTTTATATCTCCCAGAAAGATTACGATTTCTACGTTCATAAATAGTGGAAATTGTTATTTTCTTTGTTTTACGTTCTTATCTTAACGAGCAAACTATTAATGAACTATTTCTATATTTTTCAATTATATTGCACTAATATGACATATTTCACACATGTATTTCGGTGTTTGTTCATTTATTATACTTTAATGACACTATTTGATGATATTCAACAGAATTATAGTTAAAAACTTTTACACTAACAACTAATAAAATATCATACCCGAATAACATATCGTGCGTAGCACGGGGCACACACTAGTTATTCGTTAAAAGAGCGTAACCTATATAAAATAGATTACATATTGATTTCAATTCATTTATCACTAACGCATAGTCAAATTTATGAATTATGGATAATTTTATTGTCTGTGGGGGACCTTTTTAATTTATTTTGGGATAATGTGAACAAAAGAAATGTCAATTTCCAAAGGCGTTTGATTTATGATAATTTAATGTTTTAATCAGGAAGAGTGGACGAAATAGACTAATTCAAGTATATTTAGCATTTTATCTTTAATGCCAAGAAATAGATGTGTAACTGATACAGAAACGTAGACTTTGACTTGATTATTAGTACCTTTAGTCTTTGAATTTTTTTATTATCTATATGTCGATTGATTGTAATATATATCTAAACTTGAATTTGATTGAACTTTATTTATACCTTTCATCAATGAAATTTCTTCTATTTATATATTGATTAATTTTACGCATATTTAGATAGTAAGTAAAATTCTCCATTTGTTTACAACACCAAATTAATTATAATTAATAATCGCAACACATCTATGCATGTCTCTAACTTTTTGAAAAAATAAAAAAAATTGTTTCTATAGTATTTTTGTAGCTATCTCATTTACTTATGTAATTTTAATAACATGTCAATAATCACAAAGTGGAAAAATAAGATAAGAGGTAGACAAAAAGATAGGATAGAATAAGGAGAAAATAAAATTGCCCACGAAGCTTCTCAAAATGTTTAGAGATGATTGAAAATGTTGTATTAAAATGTGGCAAGTCCGAACTATTTAATTAATATAACATCTTTTTAATAGTATGCCAAATTTGAACTAATTAGAATAAGAAAAGTTCACATAGTGCTCAAGATAAAAACTTTTAACCCCTGAATTCAATTTGAACTTGATCGCTAAAACGTATTTAAGCGTGATTTGAAATGATATGTTTTGAAACTCAGTCCAGTTCAAAACAATTAGTTAAAATAATTTAAAATATGTACAAATCAATCTTTAATAATTCTTTTATATTTGATAAGTTTTGATACTCGACTCAAGATCATAACAATCAGTTAAAAATAAACAAAATATATAAAAAATAATCCAACTCTGGTTCGACTCAATTAAAATTCATTTAAATTTAGCTCAAATATCAACTAAATCAAATTCAAAAATAATATTTAAAGTTTAATTATAATTCAAGCTAACCAATAAATTGTATTTATAAATTGACCGGTGGGTCAACCCACCCACAAGTAACGGTAAACGGACCGCAGAAACCGACAGCTGGCAGCTACACTGGGACCCCATCCAGCTACTACCCTACTTAACACTCATTATTTAATTCACCAATTTTTTTTAATTAAAATAAAAAAAATTATTATTAGTTTGCAAAAGTTATCGCCTCCATTAATTTAATCATTGGGACCCACAAAATATAAATGGAGCGACTAAGAAGACTAATAACGATACGCAAGTGTCCACGTGTCCACGTGTGAGACCGTTGTTAGACCAGGTGGCGTAGGGGCAGGTAGTGTAATAGTAATAGCACCAATATATATTTAATATAGACGGCGTTAATTGAGGGGCCATTAAGTCTTAACCGTGGTTAAGATTCTTGAGGTCGGCTGTGTTTTGGGTCCCACTCCCGGTTTTATTTTCTTCATTTTGAATTGAGTGGGTGGGGAATATGGAAAGAATAATAAATTAACATTATACTTTAAGAATATTTTTTTTCATTAAAAAGTATATATTATATTTTTAGGTGATAAATTTGTTAATATATCCTTTGCCTTAAAGAAATCTGTTTGAATTATTATTTAGATAGAATTTTTTATAATAAACATATATATTTAAAAAAAATAATGATGAATATGCTATTCAATGACGGTCGAATTCCTTACTATTTGCTTTTGAATTATTATTTAGATAGAATTTTTTATAATAAACATATATATTTTAAAAAATAATTATGAGTATGCTATTCAATGACGGTCGAATTACTAACTAGTATTTGCTTTAAATTATTGAAATTATAGGAGTGAGAATTCGAAAATTTGATTCCGCAGTTAATAATATCAACTTCATTTAATCACTCGAAAACTTTATAGTTATCACTTATAATTTATAAATATTATGCTAGACTACCATTAAAATTAAATGTAGAAAGGAAATTTGTATTTTGTGATCGTGATTTTCTGGCAATCTTAGTCTGATTTAATTAACTTTTAGCTTATATTTGGTTCACATTTTCCTTTGGGAATACCTTTTATTATTTTTCTTGTAACTAATAAGAGATGCTACTTTGAATATCCTAGTTGTTTTATATCACGCACCTTTTCATTTTCATATTTTGTACATACATTGTCTGGCTACTTTTATGAATTTCTTTCTAAATAGAATTGATCTTACTATAATTGTAATTTCCAGAAGAATTTATTCTATCTAATTTCAGCTGGCCATAGTTTATTTTGGTTAAACCAGCCAGGTATTATTTATTTGAACAAATTAAATATGGTTCTTCTTCTAGATTGATTCTTATTTTATTTTTTTGCCAAACACCTTTGCACTTACAATATGTTAATCACTGCGCATTCAAAAAATCTAAATTTAGGCAACATAATTATTGAGTAAAACAAATCCGAGTATTAGGTGCTGATTTTATATTCCTTATTTCCTCGTGTATGAGGCGATAAATTATTAACTTAATTGTATATGATCCTTGTCATAATGAAAATATGCAGGATATTACCACGTGAAAATTCAATAGTCATAATTAGTGATAATTACGAAAAATTAGCTTCTTCACACTATTAAACTTGTGAATAAATTAGACAAATATTATTGTCACTTAATTTTATAATTAGTGACAATCTCGACTTTTGTCGCTTAATATTTTGTCACTAATAAAGATTGCATACACAAGTATACTCATTGGGTTAACTAGTATTATATTCCAAGGTTTGTTGAAATTATTTTGTCAATCTACATATATGGGATCGAGAACACAACAGTGTGAACATAACCGCATACACCCTTAGTTGAAACATATGATAAGTGTAAATCACTAAATTTTTTATAATGTAAAAAGATGAGAAAAGTTGTTGACCATCATAGTTACAAATTACAATACAATATTTTATTATCATATTTAAATAATTATTAGAAAACAAATTTATTTTATAAGGCGTTCAAATTATATAAGATGGTGGTGTATGTCATTTTTCATACTAACTCAAATAAGAAATCATAAACTTAGAATGCTCTAGGTCCAAGATAAATGACAATACAATGGGGTCACATATATATGTACATACATACCATTATTGATTGCCGTAATAATTGCATATATGGTAGGAGGAATAAAACGTGAACTTAGTGTTCAAATATAATATATTTGGAGATAAATAATGGTAATGTCCCACAAACAAAAAGAGATGGAGACATTTATTAATGATTTCATATCTTTATTCCATTTTTCAATCATACTTTTTAAACTATATTTTGTATCTCGAGTTTGGAAATTGCAAAAGGAAAATGAGTTGTTTTATTCTCTTCATTGTGACAAATTCGGTATAGATTATTCTATATCCTTTATGAGTTTCTTTAATTTAAAGTTTTTCCTTTCTCTTTACTTTTTTGTTGGATGTTCTTCTAATTTGAGTGTGAAACTTATAACTATCAACTTTTGACGGTAAAAATATACTATACAAAAAGTGATATTAGTAACAAAATTTAACGTAGTAATATTAAAATTATCATTAAATATAGATAATGAGTGATAAAATTGCTAGTATAAGAATGTTTCATGACATTACTTTTTTTTTAAAAGTTGTCATTATTGACAATTAGAATAACCACATACTGTAAATGATGATTGTGATAACAATTTTCTTGTCACTAGTTATGAAAAATGACAATTTCTATATAAATATTGTCACTATTAAAAGTGCATGTAAAATCTACTTTTATTACAAATAAAAATTATTGTCACTAAAGTTTAGTGTTGGTGACAACTTTAATATTTGCACTTGATATTTTATTATTAATGCATTATTTTTATTAGTGTGAACCTTGGACTATTATAAAGATAAAGATGTTAACATATTAAATATGTAAATAATAATCAATCATGCACGAGGACTGATCCAATAAAAAGAAAATTGTAGTTAGTTTTGTACCATGTAATTTGGAAGATGAACATACAATTATCATTATGTACTAACTTAAATGTACGTAACATCGACTCAAATCCGGAAATTTTATTCCGAATTTGGTTTGATCAAAACCAAATATATTTTAAAAAATGAATAATTAATATATGGTTAAAGTAATTCAATCTCCTTTTGAAATGCATTTGAGTTCAATCAAATTATTTGAGTTAGAAGTTTCTACATCATACATATTGTATGGAAAAATTGTTTCACTTTTCATGAAAAAAGGGTACAACCAAGTGGCGAATATGAAAAGAATTTTTGGACAAGTTTACTCAATCAATTATAATTATAATTGATTAATTTCTTAGAGATATGGTTGTAAATTGAGGCCTTAAAACAGTTTTAATTTGTTGATCTTACAAGAGCTTATTTTATTTTTGCCACTAATTAATTAACTATATCAGGATAAATTACATCCACACCCCTCACGAAAGGCGTAATTATGAATCTACTGGCTTATATATTTTTAGGAAATTACATAAACCCCTGTTCGTATAGGTCCTTTTGTTAGTTTCTATTAGGTTTTTGCAGTAATACCATAAAAATTAGTGGTCTAGTTACAAATAATTTTGTTATATTTCAAATTTGCTAATTAATGGTCTTAGACATGAGGAAGTAATTATATCATACTATATGGGTACAAGTGTTTATATTTGTAGTACATAGGGGGTAAACAAAGTCCTAATTGCTTCACTAAGTTAATTTATTTAAAATAATTTAAAATGATTGGATTATGACTTAAATATATTAATTTATTTACAATTATTAAACTAACCCATGTTGGATTTGTAACTTATCAAATAAAATTGATTTAATAAAAAAAATTTAAGCTACACATCAAGCTATTCAAACCTTAATTAATAAATAATTTATAAACTAATTTATCAAAAATAAATAAAATATTAAAAATTAGATTTAATTTTTTTAAACCTATAATCAGGTTTCCAATATGTACTATACAACACAATGAATCTGTTAAACTCGATGTAAAAACAACTAAAGAGGGCGATGGTAAAAATATTAACGAGCCATATTCATATCTATTTTCTGGGATTGATCCGTATCTTTCTTTGAAAGGCAATCCACATGCGTTGTTCCAAAAAAA